>OX453024.1:5422647-6795130 GCA_949699075.1 Asteroscopus sphinx
TCGTCTTGCATAAACGGATTCAAACAAAGTATGCGGGACGATTGAGGCAGTACCTTGTTATTTTTTAAAATATTGTACTCAATGGGAAAGGATTCCATTTGCGCATTTTTCACTAATATGTTTTGGGAATTATTCAATTCGTTTACATTTAAGGGAGATTTATTACATTGTCCCTTTAAATTTCTTATGAATCTAAGTATAAATGCAAATATTCGGACAAGTTTGTTTGCATTTGACCATTTTTTAAACAAGGTTGTAAAAAATTCATTAGTTTGAACTGTTTTGGATAAATTACAAACTGTTTCACACTTTTCCTCTAATTTTAGCAATTGAATATTAGGTACATGTTGTGATGGCCATTCTGTTTTTGGTTTTGATAGCCAATATGGGCCATGCCACCACATCTTTAAATCTTTTATCTTTTTTCTTTTTTTTTTTTTCTTTTTTTTTTTAATTTTCACACAAACGATCATCCTGTAACAAACCAACAATATATTCAAACATCCAGGAGAAGGTTCTAGTTTTCTTCCACGTCCCTTAGAGCAAGATTTTACATGGTGACCCCGACGTGATCTCAAATCAAGCGGAAAAACAATCACGTCGGGGTCACCATGTAAAATCTTGCTCTAAGGGACGTGGAAGAAAACTAGAACCTTCTCCTGGATGTTTGAATATATTGTTGGTTTGTTACAGGATGATCGTTTGTGTGAAGTGAGGTCGGCTGGGTTTGCAGTGCAAGCATTTATAGGTTTTGATAAGCTCCCTGGAGCGGCGGATCTTCATACTAATTAGTACAATAGTTAGGTAGCATAGTATTAAATCGATAACAAGCCCAGTGGCAAACTACCTGGTTTATGTATGCATTCATAGATGGCGCTGTTACCAAAAATAGCCATGTTAGTTTTAGGGTAAGGCATAGATGGCGCTGTATTTTACAGACAGCCTTTTTTTTCTATTAAAAGTTCCTGCAGGCGTAGCATGATCACTGTAGACAAGCTTTTTGTCTACGAAATAATAGACAAAATGACAGATAAATTTCTATACAACGTAGTTTTGTTTATTCTTCCGAAGACAAACTTGTTTATAATTACTAGTTATTAGGACTCTGTGTGGTTCTGAGGTATTTTTTTGTAATCTTTTAATCATTCAATATGTTAATGTGTGAACAATTACGAATTCCTACCACGAAAACCAATTTGCCAGCCGACGGCAATGGTAGAAATAACAAAAAAAAAACATATTTTTAATTGCTACCTACCCCTGCTCCCAATAGATTGAATATCAATAAAGGATACATATGGAGGTTACGCTACGCCACGATTTGAATATTATGTCTGTGCCACGCCTTGAACTGCAAGCGCCGTTGATTAGCGCACGATGGGTTTGTGGAAACTGTCCATACGGTCGGGTCTAGGATCTTTAGGACCCGTCGTACAAACAGAAACAAGAAGCTCTCTGACCACACTCTCGAGCTCATGGCGGAAAGACGCGAGATGATTCTGCAGTCCTCAGATGATGCGACTAAGTACCGGCAGCTCAATAGACAGATCTCAAAGTCCTTGAAAAGTGACCTACGCCAATTTAATACCGAACGTATTAAAGACGCGATAGAGAAAAACAAGGGCTCCAAAGTCTTCGCAAGAGACCTGTCTATTGGGCAGAGCCAGCTTGCAAAACTGGTTTCTGCAGTTAGAAACAGTGCAATAAGGCATTTTTGCGTGTTTAGAGTAACCTTTACTTGTTTTGTACGTCGTGCAAATCTGCGGGCCAGCATATTGCATCGGACAGCCAACGCCCTGCGCTCACGTTCCAAGTCAACATTATCATTGAGGTCTTCAGGAATAAAGACTACCTTCTTAAGGCCCAGAACCAATATAAAACCGTGAGTACTCCTCTTTTCACTGACCACCAAAATGCCTACTGATTCTGCTAAATCCCGTGACAAATCTCCTAATTTGTTAAGTGTACAGAGTAGTCAGTTTCAAATCGGTACCATTTAAAACGGAGAAAACACATTAATCTGCTATATGTATAACAAAACTTTGTATAATAACGTTACCAAGTTAGTTAATTAATCAAATTAAATGAAATAGAAAGCTCTATTTCCATTTTGTATGTAGCTCGTAGAAAAGGGTTATATACACCGAGGTATTTTCGCCAATGTACCCTTATTTTACGTGTTAGTCCTAAGTTTAATAATGTTAATGGTGTACAATAAAGAATATTCTATCTATCTATCAATCTATTTTTTTGAATTTTGAAAATATATTATTCTAAAATGATATGTTTCTTTCGTCTATATTTTTTACAATGTCTGTGTTTGCTGCTTAAATGCTGTGTAGGTCTTCTATGCAGCAACAAGTTGTAACTATTTTTTTGCCGGTGACTGCAAATGAGATTATTAGATACTATTTTCAGCCTTCAGCAGTCGAGAACATTGCCTAAAATAAACGTAGCAATGAAACGTGAATGTGCTACTCTACTTATCTACTAGCACCACCCTTATCTCTTCTCATGGGTGTCGTAAAAGGCGACTAAGGGATTCACCAGAGGATGGGCAGCAGCGTTCTCTGAGTATTTAACCAACCAACTGCGATCGCCAACCCGCCTGCCAAGCGTGGCGATTATGGCATATCCCCCCTTTAATTGGGGGAGGCCTATATCCAGTAGTGGACGTCTTTCGGCTGAAATGATGATGATGATGATGATGGTGATTATATTTTATTTATTATTTGGAACTGTACAGACTCATGTTTTAAAAGACGGCAATAAAACTAGTTTTGAGTTGAGCTTTGATTTTAGAACGTCCCTCAAGCAGAGATTTATTGATCACAGTTCAGCTGAGTTTAGTTTTATTTTATACTCTCACCTATTTCAGAATTTCAGCTGAGATTTGATCTGTAATCACTCTAGTGTGGTCCAGATTACGCTTGAGTAGAGATTTCTATTCTATTTCAGGTCAAATTCGTGTGTTATGTTGTGAATTAAAGTCTATAATTGAAGGCAATACTGGTGATTGCGACGTAGTAACCCTCGAAACTCAAAATTTCTTGCGTTTTTTGCAAGCTGTAGCTATATTTCACGTTATATACCTATTGATCGGAATATTTTTCGCGACAATAATCACAATATCGTAATAATATAGTGAGTAGTAGTAGGTATTTAGTACTAGTAGTATAACATCCTAGCTTTATAAGCTCCACAATATAAAGTTACTATCAAATTATCGATTATATTATCGAGCGTATAGAGCTAGGTTAGTGTTATTATGAGCATTATTCAACAGATCATCCTCATCATATCAACCAAAAGACGTCCACTGCTGGACATAGGCCTCCCGCACCTCCTCGAAGATTGAGTAGATATATTGTTACAACAACCTACAACGTGAATTAGAGCTACAATTTGCAAAAAACACACGAAATTTTAAATTTCGCATGCTACTAGGTACATCCACCACCACTGACTTGAGTAGCACACTAAAGTGATACAATTTTTTTTTTTTTTGGAAACCTACCAGTTCCAGGTTGGATTCCAAAAATTACTGTAGCTTTCATACACCGTAATTTAAGACTACGGTAGGTGGCAGAAATCAAAATAAAAGCCAAAATTACGGTAGATCTGCCGTAATTACGGTGCATATGGCAAAATAAATGATTTGAATGGTAATCCTAGCATTCCGTTAAACACAAAACACGGCGAAAACGACTGAAATATTTGCAGATATTTGTATACGAAGAGCATTGTTTGAGAAACACTCAGAAAATAAAATATAATAAATAATTAGCTGATCCCTACATTTCGTCCATTCATGTAAACACAAATGTAGGAACCAGCAGATTATTTTTTCGCGATTTCGGGATTTTTTTCCATTACCTTGTATATCATCTGCTTTTTTAATTAAAGCATGATAATGATAAAAGCTTTCTACTTCATTTCACCAGCTCTTATTTCAGTGAAATAACTGAAATGTTAGTTTTTCTTTCGTTTCCAAAACGGCATAGAAAAATCTTAACTTAAACAACATTTTTAAGGCGGCGCATGGTATATCTATAGATATTGCGCTCGACTGTACATTACATAACGCAAAGGGTCAACCACGCGCCCCCAAAGCGTGTTCCTGTTGGCCTATTTCATTGGTCATTCACATTGGTCTGCATTTCACGTGACCAGAATGCTGGTCTTTTCTTCCATACATCTCTATCAGCCGTCATCTCCGTGTTCACTTTCTTTTTATCCATATCGTCTTTCACACAATCCATCCCATCGTATCTAAGCCTTTTTAACCGACAAAAAAAAATATTTGTCTCACATTATTACCAGTAATATAAATTTTTTGGAAAAACTATTGAAAATCACACATAATATTAAAAAAATAATCACAAAAAAACTAAAGAATTAATATCAAAATACTCCGATACCTTAGAATTTGACGTAAACATTCTCACTCCGTCTGAACTATTGAAAAAATATTAAATAATATTGATAAAATTACAAGAAAATGGAATAATGTATACACGTGTAACATAATATACATAACATAACATCACGCCTGTATTTCCCCGAAGGGGTAGGCAGAGGTGTAATATAGTACACCCACATTTCGCCAGTTATGTTATAGCCCCATGTAATAGGGGGCGAGCTTATAGCCACTGACCGGGCACAAATCCAGACTCCGGGCTGCTACTGAGAATTTCCTATCTGCTCAAATATTCTGAATACCCCCTCCGGCTAGACATAACACGGATAATCTGGATACTAAGCACTCGAGTGACGTCTGCCGAAATAGTGAGTGTATTTTTCGCACAGAATATGGTACTCGTAAATCATAGTAGCGAACACTATGACAGATATGACGAAATATTAAAACAATGTGATATCCTACTGAAATCACAAGCGGAAGAATTTTCCAGGTCTAATGCTGTACACTTCCTAAAAGAGGTTGCAGTGTTGCCAATGAAAATTTTCAGGCGGCTGTGTACATTCGGTAGAAAAGCCGTTTTTATATGGAATGAAATCAACGGTTGGCCGTAGCACTGTCAAAAAAGGAAGTACGTTTCAACATCAGCCAGATGGCGTTTTTAAGTTTTTCAAGCAAAATTAATTGTATCTATTTTCTCTTTTTTAGGGTTCCGAAGTCCTACAAGGAACCCTTATAGTTTCGTCATGTCCGTCCGTCTGTCCGTCTGTCCGTCTGTCCGTCTGTCCGTCTGTCCTAATCCTTCACAGCTTAATAACTTCTACAGTTATAAACATAAGTAAATGAAATTTTGTTAAAAAATAGTCTACTTATAGATCTCAATTATAAAAGAATAAAAAAATCGTTTTTACGTATTTTAGGGGTGGCGTCCATACATGTGAAATGGAGATGAAAAAATTTTTTTCGCTGCACCCCCTCTTGTGGGGTATCAATGAATAGGTCTACTAAAATGAAGGTAATGTTTCATACACCACTTTTTTATCAGGTGTACCATCTACGAAATATAGCGCGCCAAAGTGGCTTGCAATGTGTCCCCCCCCCTGCCATTTCTAAACTATGCAACGTAGAAAGTTATAATCTTCCACATTGATAGACCTTTGTAAAAACTCTCTTTTAAAATTATTTCGAGTATAATGTGATTATAATTTTTCGAGTAATAGAGAGAAAACTGAAAAATACTTAAAACGTACTAGTTCAAAGGTCATTGACCTTAGAGAAAAACGATTTTAGCAAATAATGCTCCTTTAGTTACTTTCTATTTGAAAAAATCACAAAAAGTAACTTTGTGTTATGTTGAACACACTTTTTCAATTTGGCTTCTTGAATTTATCGCTAGATGGCGCTACTAACAACACGCTCTGAGTCGCGAATGCTGCCGATTATTGCAAAAACTAAAAAAGCATAGCCATGATTAATATTCGATTTGATTCGTTTGTAATTACACCTACTTAAGGAACCCTATAATACTGAGCATGGCCCGACATGCTCTTGGCCGGTTTTGTTTTGTAAATTTTTGCAAATAACTCAGCGAATAAACATTTAAATAAAAATCTGTTACAGCAGAATTTAGATTAAAAAGGAAAATTTAGAAATGTTTGCTTCGTTATCACCAGACTGCCTCAAAAAGGGTAGTAATTTTCGGCTGTATGTATTGGTAGAAGGGTTTATGTAGTGATCTAACGTGTGTCGGATCGGTTCGAGTACAACTGAGCTCCTAGCATTAGTTTTTGGGTTATCGTGTAGATTTCTACACCCTGTAATTTAGTTTTTAATTTTAAAGTGCATTTGATGAGTAGATTAAGTTACGTTACTGTAGCTGCGCGGCTCTTCGCAAAGCCTGGTATCAGAGCGGCACAGTTATATTACGCGTACTGTAAGTTTAATTGGTTAATTCAATGTAAAGCATTTTCGTCTCAACGATTCAATATCCGACTACCTAAATCTATGGCCTCCTGTTCAAAAACATACGCAACGTGAGTATACACAAAATTCACTTCGAAGTGATAAAATATTATGGTTATCTGTGCTCCGTCATAAATGATAATCATTTATTAAAGTTTACCGGCGCTCCTTGTCTCTTCCGCATCACAGCCCACAAATAATGCTCAAAACTAGTTTCATTCCAATGCATAAATAATCGTTTAAAAATTTGTTCAAGTGGATCGATTTAGGAGATTTAGGTGTTGTCATCGATTTATGTGAACACAAATGTAGGGAACAGCTATTTTTATCGTTATTTCAGGGTTTATCCCATAGTAAAAGTTGTTCATATTGATGAGTACAATGACCTCTTAGGTATTTAGTTATTTCAATAACACGTTGTATACTTAGCACTTTCAAATACCCATCCCCACCCACTTTGTTTTGTCGAACTGTTTTATATGCGTTTTGCATAAAAATTAAGCTTGGTATGGCTTGGAAGCAAAATAAAAACTTTCAAAATGATTACACATATTTTTATTAAAAAATAATTTATATTTTTAGGTTACATAAATCATATAGGTAATAATTATTTTAAAACTTGCGTTTAGTACGCAATACATAACAACATAGAAAAACCGGCCAAGAGCATGTCGGGCCATGCTCAGTATTAGAGGGTTCCTTAAGTAGGTCTAATTACAAACAAATCAAATCGAATATTAATCATTGCTATTTTCGTTTTTGCAAACAGCGCCACCTAGCGCGAAATTTAAGAAGCTAAATTTAAGAAGTGTGTCGTATCAATATAGGTAAAACAAAGTTTCTTTTTGTGATTTTTTTAAATAGAAAGTAACTAAAGAAGCATTATTTGCTAAGATCATTTTTCTCTAAGGTCAATGACCTATGAACTAGGACGTCGTAAGTATTTTTCAGTTTTCTCACTATAACTCAAAAATGTATAATCACATTATACCTACTCAAAATAATTTTAAAAGAGAGTTTTTATGAAGGTCTATCAATGTGGAAGACAATAAGTTTCTACGTTGCATAGTTTAGAAATGGCTAGGGGGGGGGGACACATTGCAAGCCACTTTGGCGGGCTATATTTCACAGATGGTACACTTGATAAAAAAGTGGTGTATGAAACATTACCTTCATTTTAGTAGACCTATTCAATGATACCCCACACAAAGGGGTGCAGCGAAAAAAATCCTGTTTACTACTATTTTCACGGTGTACATAAAGTATATTCTATCTATCTAATCTTAATTTGAGGTACTGAAAACTTGTAACTTCAGCAGAAAATGTAATATGCAAGATTACGTTTTATTTTAAGAATTGCTTCCTACATCAAGACCTTTAAGTACACAATTCTGGTTATGAGTACGACAAAAACAACATTTTTATATACCTACACGTAAATTAATGCAGAAATAAAATATTCACAGTTCTTGAACACGTAATTATTATGAATAGAAAATATGAATATTGACACCCAACGTGTGGCATTTTTAACCCGACTGCGTGACAGAACAAACAGGGTTATCTAGTTATCAATTAAATTTAATTATTTTTTAATAATTTCCAAATTTGAATCGCTTAATTCCCGAAAAGGGGTCATTGTACTCATCATTATGAACAACTTTTACTATGGGACCAACCCTGAAATCGCGAAAAAAAACGTCACAAAATTCTCTAAACTAGACTAAAAATCACCTAAATTTAGTTTAGTCCTGTCAAACGACGTTTTCTATTCTGAAATTCACTTTAAAACTAATTTTAATTTATAAATGAACACTAAAATAATTAACCAGTCGTCGTGATAAAACTAATATTAATTTAAATAATCTCTAAACATTATATAAACCAACAAATCATCATGATAGTGCAAGTAGATTATACAGGGTGTCTCAAAAAATAGTGTCAAGCGGAAGTCCAGGGGTAAAGAGCAATCTTAGAGAAAAATAGTCATAGCAAATAATGCTCTTTTAGCTACTTTCTATTTGAAAAAATCACAAAAAGAAACTTTGCATGAAACACTTCTTAAATTTGGCTTCTTGAATTTATCGCTAGATGGCCTTACCCTTCTAATTCTGAGAAGAGGCCCACGCCCAGCATTGGGACAATAATGCTGATGATGATGTATATACTTATATACCGTACGATGGCTGTACGAAAGCTTCTCATAACTACCTCACTAGAGATATAACTATGACATGATCTCAATCTAGTAATATAACTATATCCCTAAACTAATATACTGAAACTGGTAAAAATCAACTGAATGAAAGGGTGGTCTTGGGCAGGGTTGATTGATTTAAGTCATTGATTTACATCAAGTGATTTTTTTAATAAAAATCTGTGATTATACAGTAAAACTTAGTAAAAAGCTAAATGCCAACAGAAATCACAAAAAAAAAAACCCTGCGGGCGGCGGCTCGAGGTTGTCTGCTGCCTAGTGTAGCTGGCGTGGCCCCCGTGGCCCCCGTGGCTGGCGTGTTATTTCGTTACGTACAGAAAAGAGCCGATTGATGTATTCTTTCTTTAAATAATGAACTAATTTCCGAACAAGTGGGAGAAAAGATAAATACTTAAACTTACATTGAATCTTGCGACCATACTAATAATATACTACTTTACTAAATGGCTTAAAAAATCTGTCTTGTTAGCCTTTAATTTTGGCCGTTAGTCTACCTGCGACCACGAAGAAAAGAAAGGGGCGGAGGTGCTGCAAGGAAATTTGGTCATGCGCCTTCAATTTGGTCATGACGTCACAGTGGGCGGCACTACATCTCAGGGTGTTATGGATGCGGATTTCAACCTCTTCTTCTGAATCAAATTGCTATCTTTGTAAAGAAGAAAAATAAAGAATTCGCATAAGTAATACACCTGGGAAATTACAAAAAGACATGAAATTACCTGTTGTTTTTCACTTTTCTTTTTGCATCGCGGTTTTCTTTATAGGTACTAAGTACGTAACATGGTCATCTGTTGTGGATACATTCATTTGTGTTTCTTCGAGTGTTAATGTGTAATAATGGTGGATTATTAAATGTTAAGTGCTCGTTAACGTGTACAAGTGTGGATAAATGATACAAAGTTGAAAAACATCGTGAGGAAACCTGCACACCTGAGAGTGCTCCATACAGTTCTCAATGGTGTGTGCAATCCGCCAACCCGCACTAGGCCAGCGTGGTGGACTAAGGCCTTAGCCTTCTCGTACTGAGAAGAGGCCCGTGCCCAGCAGTGGGACAGTAATGGGCTGGTTATGTTATGTTATGACTGATTCAGCCGGGTATCTAAACCAATGTTTTTTTGAAAAAAAAATTAGTCGAAACGAACTGAAAAATGGGTAAAAGCGGAACTTTACGAATATTTGTAACATATTTTCGTCTTAATTTGTTGCTTAGAAGGAGGAGGAGGGAGAAATTTATATTTATTTGTTTTTTTGTTTATATGTGTTTGTTTTTTTTTTTTTTTTTGACGACCTCTGTGGTCTAGTGGTTCGAGTGTCGGACTGCTGATAACGAGGTTGTGGGTTCGATTCCCACAGGACACAAATATTTGTGTGATGAACATAAGTGTTTGTGTTGGTCTGGGTGTGTTGCTTATGTATTATAAGTATGTATTTACAAAAAAAAAGTATATACGTATTATATCCATTGTCTAGTACCCATACCACAAGCTCTGCTTAGTTTGGGACTAGATGGTGCTGTGTAAAAATGTCCCAAAGATATTTATTTATTATTTATTATATATAAATCATTTATGGAAATTATTTAGGGTTCTGTACCCAAAGGGTGCTAACGGGACCCTATTACTCTCGCTACGCCGTCCGTCCGTCCGTCCGTCCGTCCATTATTTCCAAGTCTTCCAGATGGTTAAAATCCATTAAATCAATAATATCCATTGCAATACAGCCATTAATAACATTAAAATCATAACTTATTATCAGAAAATCCTAAAATGACCACAAGATTATAATGTATGGCCGGTATGTCACTCGTCAAATGTCTTTGGCTAATGTGACTTTGATCAATGAAATTGGATGATTTTCATCAAATGTTGTTCGTTATGATGAGTAGATTATGAAAGCACCTTTAATATTATAAAAAGAATTAATTATTAAGCAATATTCATAGTTTTATTTTTACATCAATAAAATTCGGTATTGTTATATATCTACTCAAAATATAAGGATTAGTGAGTTCCTTTCCTTCATTGCTTCTGCTGATATTCCCTTCACGGTCCAAATGCTAGTATCATACCGACCGTACACCCATAAAGTTATGTATATACAAAGTCTTTGAGTACACCACACTCATTATAAGGTAGGTACCTCTGCACCCACCACCCTGCCGACGATGATCGCCAGTCAGTCACTTATTATTTGTCAACAAATAATACACGGAGACGTGTATTTAACTAGTGTAAAACCTGACACTTAGGTAGATAGAATATACTTTATTGTACACCATGAAAATAGTAGTAAACAGAAACAACGTATAAATTATGGGTACATGGGCGGTCTTATCGCTAAAAGCGATATCTTCCAGACAACCTTTGGATGGAAAAAGAAGACGTAAGATCTAGATAATGGGGCACTCCGTGGCGTACTACTAAACTGATATAAATAAATAGCACAAAATATATTACACATTAGGTATCATAAATATATATAATATATATATAAATAATCTTACAATTTAGAATAGAGATTGGATACATAATAAATTACAATCTATTTGGAAAGGTAGTATTCTTTAACTAATTTTAATACTCTGCAATTAAAACCAGTTTTCAGCCGAGTACGAGTAATCCAAAAAATTGTAGTATTCGGATAATAAAATAGTACCGATTAATAAACTCGGTGCTCGGCCCATCTCTAATAGGTATTATTTTAGGGTTAGGAAAGGAAACCCTATTAGGTAAGGCCTTTTTGTCAATCGGTATCAAGGGCAGATAAATCGATTGAGATGAAAAGACTTGGTTATCGTCTTATAGTGATTTTATTTTACACAGTAAATAGAATTTAGCTTTACGTACGTCTGTCTGTACAATTCCTCATAAAATTATTTATTTCAGGCATCAAGGCCCATAAAAAATACATGAAACCATATACAATAATATAAAGTAGGTACTATCTATCTATCTATCTTATCTTATAATCTTACCG
This sequence comes from Asteroscopus sphinx, assembly GCA_949699075.1. NCBI lineage: Eukaryota > Metazoa > Arthropoda > Insecta > Lepidoptera > Noctuidae > Asteroscopus > Asteroscopus sphinx. Next base: position 5,434,224 of record OX453024.1, read on the forward strand.
AAACTTATTGTAACTGCATCGAAACGGCTTTTTATTTTAGTGGGCCTAGTACGAATTTGACACTTACGAATACTTTCAAAGTATAATTGAGTAGCCAACACATGTATGTTAGGTTAGTTTAATCGTGATACTATAAGCGCTCCTGCAACCGAATTCGTTAAAAGTTTATTCGGTTTGCAATTTTATTTAACTTAATTTGTAATCATTACCCAATTTTCACATCCGCTTTACCATTTTTTAATAAAATTGCTTTACAAATACTGAAAATAGCGCCATCTCTCGATATTGTACGAAATTACTACTAAAAAGCGACTCCTTCAACTTTATTGCTTTTTAACCGACGAAAAAAAGGAGGAGGTTCTCAATTCGACGCGTATATATATATATATATATATTTTTTTTTATTTTTTTTTTTAATGTATGACCACGCATAACTTTTTACAGAGTGGTCCGATTTTGATGATTCTTTTTTTATTGGATAGGGTATATCTTGAAGTTGGTCCCATTTAAATTTCAAAATCAAAATCCACCCCTAAGGGTAGTAAAACAGGGGATGAGTGTTTGTTCACCCACTGAATTCTTACCTGTTAACCGATTCTGTTGAAACTTGACATACATAAATATAGTTCTAGACACTACGACATAATGGAGACCTGGATTTAGAGTTTAACCACAAAAAAATGAAAAATAAAACTTTTTAACAAAAAATTGAACCGACGAAAACAGAAACTGAAAAGCGAAAAATAACTAATTATGAGTCGGCGCCAAACAACCAATCAACGAAGATCATTAAATTACTTTAAATAAATAATAAAAACAACGTCACATCAAATATAACGTGAGATTTTCAACGATAAACAATAACTTTCCAAAAATGCGTTCTCCGCTCGGCCACTTCCAACTTACACGCACTATGCTTGTTAAAAGTTCGTTTGGCGCCGACTCATAATTAGTTATTTTTCGCTTTTCAGTTTCTGTTTTCGTCGGTTCAATTTTTTGTTAAAAACTTTTATAATGTAAAAAAAAAATGAATCGAGTATTTATTTTATTTTATTTAAAGGTTATAAAATTTTGATATTGAGAATTACATACACCCACCTATTTTAATTTTAATATCTTTGATTGTTACGTTATTATTATGGTTTTGTGTGTCGAAAGTTTTATTCTGGGCAAAAATATCTGACTACAGCAGTGATACTGAACTGAGGAGAATGTGACCCCGCCTGAATTTCTGGATGCAGCAACGTAAATGACGAACAATCTTTTACCAGAGAAATCAAGAAAAACAACGACAATGTTACGAAGGTTTTATTTTTTGTTAAATTTTTTTATTATGTTCCATGTGCGGTGCAATATTTTCCAAATAAAGATATCGTCTTAAAACAAGGTTTCTATAATTGTCTCCCGTACAAAAATCTGAAACCCGTATTTTTTTATGATGGTATAACAGAAAGTAGCAGATGGCAACCCTAACTGGTCGGGCGGCGGCGGGCTACCCAGAGTTGTTACGTTTACGTTTTTAGGGTACTACGCGGCAATACTATCGACATACAACGTGTTATTAAAAATCTCTTAAAGGGTCATTATACTCATCCGTATGTACAACTTTTACGTTTACGTTTTTAGCTTACTACGCGGTAACACTATCGACATAAGACGTGTTATTGAAAACCTCTTAAGGGGTCATTATACTCATCCGTATGAGCAACTTTTGGTACTTTTACACCAAAAAGAAAGTTCCTTTCTTTTTTATTTCGGGGAGGGATGTAATGTAACGTGCGTTTTTTTACGTCGTCACATGTTGAATAAAATTATAAAATTTTATATTAATTTGTCTATAACAAATTCTGCAAAATAAATATATTTAATAAAAAACCGGCCAAGAGCATGTCGGGCCATGCTCAGTATTATAGGGTTCCTTAAGTAGGTGTACAAACGAATCAAATCGAATATTAATCATGGCTATTTTAGTTTTTGCAATAATCGGCAGCATTCGCGACTCAGAGCGTGTTGTTAGTAGTGCCATCTAGCGATAAATTCAAGAAGCCAAATTGAAGAAGTGTGTTCAACATAACACAAAGTTACTTTTTGTGATTTTTTCAAATAGAAAGTAGCTAAAGGAGCATTATTTGCTATGATCATTTTTCTCTAAGGTCAATGACCTTTGAACTAGGATTTTTTAAGTATTTTTCAGTTTTCTGTCTATAACTCAAAAAATTATAATCACATTATACTCAAAATAATTTTAAAAGAGAGTTTTCACAAAGGTCTATCAATGTGGAAGATTATAAGTTTCTACGTTGCATAGTTTAGAAATGGCAGGGGGGGGGACACATTGCAAGCCACTTTGGCGGGCTATATTTCGCAGATGGTACACCTGATAAAAAAGTGATGTATGAAACATTACCTTCATTTTAGTAGAACTATTCAATGATACCCCACACGAGGGGGTGTAGCGAAAATAATTTTTTTTTTGCCATTTCACATGTATGGGCGCTACCCCTAAAGAACGTAAAAACTATTTTTTTATTCTTTTAAAATTGAGATCTATATGCAGAATATTTTTGAACAAAATTTCATTTACTTATGTTTATAACTGTAGAAGTTATTAAGCTGTAAAGGATTAGGACAGACGGACAGACGGACAGACGGACGGACATGACGAAACTATAAGGGTTCCTTGTAGGACTTCGGAACCCTAAAAACTAAAACAACTATTATAAAAAAAATGCTATTACAATATTAATGAATATTTCGATGATAAATCATTACAAAAATATACTAGTTAAATTTGTATTAATATAAATCATAGACAATATTTCATTGAACAGTCAGCTTCCTCTCCTACATATTTACTTTGCCGTGCCCGACAGGGTTCACAATGATCTCATAGTTTTAAGTCTACCACCTAAGTAATACATTGTGAATGTAATAAATATATTGAGTATTGAGGATGGGGAGCAGCGTTCTCTGAGTATTTAACCTAACATACGCGATGTAATTCGGTTAAACTAATTTTGTTATAATGTGTAGTGATCGCGAAAACCTAAGAATTTATTAGGATATTTGTCCCACAAATATTTATTTATTTATTCTGCTAAGCGAAGGGCGAAGGTCACAAGAATTTACGGTCGTAAGTAAATATAAGCTGTACAACTTTAATATAAATATATATTTTTTATTATTAGGTACGATACTTCATGGTATTGAGAGAACCGCATTATGCTCCAAAATTAACATACCGAAATAAAAACCACGAAACATTAGGGGCCTACATTTCTGTTGAGGTCGGTGGTCGGTGCCAGCAAAGCCATCGAATATAAAACTTAATCAAAATAGAAATGACCTACGACCTCAAAAAAAATTGTAGGCCCCTTATTTATTTTTGAAGTCAATAATAAACAAGTGATAAAAATATCACTTGTTTATTTCGTAATTTTTAGTTTTTAGTAAAAACTGGGATATTTGCCAAGCACAGACGAATAGGCACGCACGACTACGAGCATACATGTAAACGATTTGTTTGAGTGTATTCGCTACTTTCAATTCAATTCAATGTTCTTTATTTGCATTATAGGCGTATTTCTATTTAAAAACAATAAATATTTTTTGTACGACAAAGTATCATATTACTTGTGAAGTAATTTTTACTCTCGACATTATGTCATAGCTGCTAATAGATTGTTTTATGTAAAATTACTTATTTAAAATTAGTATTTACAAATACTATTTACAAAAATTATTTACTATTTCTACTGATTTATTGTGTTATAAGGCTGTCCAAATAATGTTGCATTTCTCGTTATTCCATTATTCGCTTTCATCGAGTAAGATTGTTAGGAATGTGAACGCAAACATTGGGACACTCAGAAAGTTTTGCGAAACTAAAAAAAAATGTTCTATACGTACATATATTTTTATCAAATCTTTTCAAAGTATTTCCACCAGCCTCTATACAAAGATTCATGCGCCTAAACCAGTTTTCAAAACACTTTTTCCTGTCCGCCGCAGACACCTCGTTTACAGCCTGCTCGAACGCAGCCAGCGCATCTTCCGGCGACGAAAATTGTATCCCTTTGAGCTGATTTTTTATTTTTGGGAATAAAAAGAAGTCACACGGTGCTAGATCAGGGCTGTAAGGAGGGTGACCCAGGAGTTTGACTGGCGTGCTGTCCAGGAAGTCCCTCGTTTTGAGTGCGGTGTGCGCAGGTGCATTGTCGTGGTGGAGCAGTAGCCCGTGGAGCCCTGTGTTTGGTCGCTTGTTGCTTATAACAGAGAAAACTTCTGGCAAACATTTGGTAGTATACCATTCGGCATTAATGCTTCTTTGATCCCGTAAGGGAATTGATACCAAGTGGCCAGTCAAATTAAAAAAGCTAGCGATCAAAATCTTACCCCCGCTTCTAGATCGCTTCACTTTGGTAGGCGTTGGCTCATTTTGAAACACCCAAACAGTCGACTGGCGCTTGGTTTCTGGGTCGTATTGATAAATCCAGGACTCATCACCTGTAACAATGTCGTAAACACGCCGAGACGAGCCTGCTTCAAATTTGTTAAGCATATCACGGCACCATTCCACCCGGGCCTGCTTCTGAGCATCGGTGAGGTTGTGCGGCACCCAGCGTGATACTATCCTCCTCACGCGAAGATGGCTGTGTAGAATCTCGTGAACGCTTCCCGATCCAATCTTCAATATGTGTTGAATCTCCTGATATGTAATTCGCCTATTGTCTTGGATTAAATTTTTCACTGCTAGCACGTTTTCTTCGGTAACAGCCGTCAAAGGGCGACCGCTTCTTTCGTCATCCCCCAAAGTTGGTCGACCGCGCTTGAATTCGTTATACCAACGATACACGGTTGCCTTGGAAGGGCCTTCATCCATGAATGCCATTTGAAGTCTATCGTACGATTCATCCGGTTTCAGGCGACACTTGAAATCGTATAAAATCATAGCTCTAAAATGTTCCCGGCGCAGATCCATATTTCAGTGAGACACAATACTTTGAATTAACTCGCAAAAAATGTGGAGGGAAATTTTGAAATTGGAACTTACTTATTTTTACTAATAAATAATCATATTTTCGAAAAAAATTATAACTGGCCAGTCTCCCATATATAAAAACTTTTTTTCGCAATACTTTCTGAGGGGCCTGGTATAAGCTTACGTTTGACGTTTATAATGTAGGAAACAAAAGTTTCACCGGATTAAATCGCGTATATTATTTAATTATTATTGTTTATTTTTTGTGTAGTGATCGCGAAAACAACAAAATAAATTGTATAATAATTTTTTTTTTTTTTTTTTATAAAATTTCGATACTTTTTGACATCGGTAACTTATTTAACGTTAACGCAGATTATTTTTTAAATTTATTTATTTTTATGATAAAAAATTTAATATAAACAAAATTGAGCATTTCTTTGTGGTTTTATTTATATTTGGTAACACCTAAAGCGATTCCAGAAAACTATAAATATACATATTGTTCTCTACAGCACAGGTTCAAATACATAATATTTAATGCAATTCCATAGAACGTGTTTTTTTCTGATCCAACTAATATAAAAGTAATAAGGTTGTGTTTAGTGCGCGGTCATGACAATGCATGTTCGTGCAACTTCATTTTCATTACCAGCATTTTAGTATTTATCAGCATTTTCTTCATAAATCAGTGGTTACAATAAACTGTTTCTAACAAGTTATTGTAGCCAACGTAGCAGTCAATCAATACAGAGCGCGACTCAAAAAAAATGGTCCTTCGAGCCGGACCAGAGGCCCTTGGCTGAAATTAAAAAGGTAGTTTTAACTTTTCTTTGCCTTTAAATCTTTTGTGCTTTTCGGTTTACTTACTGGGTGCTGCATGGGCTAGTATATGACGCTGTCTTGTCTTGGAAGGTCTTGGGTGTGCGGCAGCGGCGCAGGGGGCAGTGCAGTGGGTCCAGGCGGCCCAGGATGACACCACGCAGTCGCCAGCGCAGGCGATGCGGCACCTTTCGCTGCGGGGCGGAGCGCCGGTGCCACTGCACCAAGCGCGTTGAGCCTCCTTCTATCCAGGAAGGTAGGTTTAAGGAATTAGTTAGAAATATTGACAATGCATGGTTTAATGGTATCAAAATTACCAAAGAACAAAAAACAGGGCAAGCTACAAGCTTTGTATAAGTATTGTAGTGTGTGCGTCAAATGGAGCGCAAGAATAAAATCTTTTTCTTTCTATTTTGTCCACAGCCAAGAAAGAATTACAAAAATTCTTTTACACGTCATAAAAAAACTCTAAACCGCCAACCCTACAACCGTTTAGGTATAAAGTTACGTCGAAGCGCAAGTGGTCCAGGGGTAAATACGTTTTCTTATTCCCCTCCCCAGCCTCTCCCCTCCTCGCCCATCCCTCTGCTTTTCCAGATCTAACATAATGCGCACAATCCCAACCATCCCCGTTGTAGAACGTAGCATCTAATAAATAAATAATTAAACTGAGCAAACAAACAAAAATAATAAAATTGTTGACTTTTACTGCATATTAATTAATTGTATTCTATTTTATTGGGGCAAAATGTGACTTTTATACTTAATGATATGCCATTTGTATTGATTTGTAACCTTGACACACACCGTAAAATGCCCTAACTTGGCCCACAAGCCCTACTTTGCCTAAGGCATTATCTTAATTTTTACACGCACTGACACTTTATAACTGTACCAAAAGCGTTTTCATGTAACTGATATTTATGAAGTACCTGACAACATCCGAGCACTATCCTGTGTCCGTTACACCATAATAAATAAAAAAAACAATTAAAAGTGCCATTACGATTACTTAGTATGGGAACCAGTGTCGCCAAATTCGCACATTTACAGCTGAAATAGTACCTACATTACAATAAAACTACTGCGTGCACCGAATTTATTATTTTTAACGCATTTACGCATGCTAAGCGAAATGTTACGATTTAAATTGTGCAAAGAAAAAATCGCTCACCAGGATGCCAGGAGTCGCAGGTTCGAATCATGCTCGTGAGCGATTTTTTCTTTCCACTATTTAACACACAACATAACACATAACATAACATCACGCCTGTATTTCCCCGAAGGGGTAGGCAGAGGTGTATAGTACACCCACATTTCGCCAGTTATGTTATAGTCCCATGTAATAGGGGGTGAGCCTATTGCCATTAACCGGGCACAAATCCATACTCCGGGCTGCTACTGAGAATTTCCTAATGAAAAAACCCAATAACACTTTGCCCGACCCGGGAATCGAACCCAGGAACCCACGCTCAGCAGTCGTCCTTGCAACCACTAGACCAGTGGTTGCCAAACTTATTTTGTCTACTGGCCACTTTGAGAATAAATTATTTTTTAGCACCCCCATTTTTTCACCTACTTAAAAACCACTATAACTTCAAATTAAATTAATTAATTATAAAATAAATAAAATAAAAAAATTAAATGTCTTTATTTCAGGCATAGCCCATAAGTTGTTAGTGATGAGTTAGTAACAGATTGTGCTTATATGCTAGATTAGTGTTATTAGTACTTAAATTACTGAACAAATTATTTATTTAAACCTATAGCGACCTCCACCCAATGTCTCTGGATGGGACAATCCGGTCTGTCAACAATCATTTTCAGGATGCTGTTCCGAGTGTTACGCATGCGCTGCAGTAAGGAAGCCGCTTTCTTACGCATGATGGCGTGAAAGCCATCTGTGTGAGCTTCAGCAAACATTTCTGATGAACTGCAATGCCACGGCAGCCGCAACAACATCCTGAAGGCGTTGTTGTATTGTACGCGCAGGACGTTGTAGGCTCGGCTCGTATATGACACCCACAGGCCGCTTGAGTAGAAAGACTGACAGAACGCCTTAAATAAACTTACTTTGACGTCTGCCGTGCTACGAGCGAACCTGCGGGTGAGCATATTGCTCCTCACCGCCAACGCCCTGCGCTCCCGTTCTATGTCGCTATCATCTCTTAAGTCACTGGTGACAACGTGACCCAGGTACTTAAAATTGTTGACCACATTGAGTTCTACGCCGTTGAGATATACCGGAGGTACACGACGGAGCCGTTGTTTAGGTGCTTTAAACACTAAGACCTCGCTCTTTTTTGAGTTGTATTTAAGGCCGTGCACCTCCGCATACGTCTCGCAGATCGATAGCAGCTCTCTCAGCCCACCTATCGATGGGCTGAGCAACACCATGTCGTCCGCGTAACTGATGTTATTGACACACGTACCGTCAATGTGACAGCCGACATGTGTGTCGCTCAGCCGTTCGATAAGCTGGTTTACATATAAATTAAACAGCAGAGGCGAGCTTAACCCCCCCTGCCTTACACCGCATTCCATCCTGTACTCATTCGACAGAGTACCAACCCACCTCACCCGGTTTGTCTGATGAGCATACCAGTACCTGAGAAGGGATGTATACTCCGCCGGCACACCCGCGCCCCTCAACTTGTCCCATAGCACATCATAGGCGACGAGATCGAAGGCTTTCGACAAGTCGAGAAAACACGCATACACCGGCGTCCTTCTCGCGGTGTAGTACTTGACTGTGTGTTTTAGGCTAAGAATGGCACTCTCTGTGGACACTCCCGCCTTGAACCCGAACTGGGCGTCATGCACTTCTACGTAACCTGAGAGGCAGCCATTCAACAGACCGTCAAGCACTTTAGCCATGGTGGTAGCGAGCGAGATGGGTCGATAGTTGTTCATATCGGATGTATCACCCGTCTTGTTCTTAACTATGGGGACCACTATCGCCCGCAAAAGCGGTTCTGGTAAATAAGAGTGACCCAGGCACAGAGTGAAAAACAGTGACAACACTCTAGGCAGATGGACTCCCGCATGCTTAAAATGTTCGATACTGAGACCATCGTGACCCGGCGATTTTCCACGTTGCATTTTAGAAATAATTGTGGCTACTCTCTTAGCTGGTATTTTTACGTTCCGCTCTGTCACAATGGTCTCAGCATCGTTCACGTTATGAGACACCGAGCTCAAAGGCGACCTCACAGAAAAGTGATCCCTAAAAGCATCGGCAATATGCTTATGGTCAGTAATACCACTGACACTCACCGGGAGACTCGGCCTCACATTCGTTTTGTTTGTATTTTTCCAAAAATGTTTAAAGTTCTTAGTAGCATGGTTGGAAGCTAGGAGATCCATATCAAGCTGATCCTGCCTGTCTTGACACCATTTGAGTTTGGCCTTGAAATGTCTCCTCGCCTCCGCCATATCATTAAATATGCGACCACTGGCCGGTCGCCCAGCCATTGCCCACACTTGGAACTTGAGCCGCGCATCACGGTGCGTGTCCGCGACATGTTTGTTCCACCCAGTGACATAGCCACCCTTCCTCCGACACTCTGTCCTATAAGTCTGTACAGCAGCCAGTGTTAGTGTGTCTATTATATTTAAATACATTTCATCAAGAACTGAGCGATGTTCTCTGTGATCACAGAACCTATCACAACAATCACTCAGCTCCCGAGGAATATCTATCTGTCTAAGTCCAGAGTGACACCGGTCGTGGTACTTGCTAATCTGCTCCAATGACCTCTCGCCCCAATTATTGTGAGCTATATTAGCGGAGATTAAACATTCATTCTAAACGAGACTTTTACTATAACCCGCAAGAGTTAACTTGAGACCTAAGCACAGTAGGTAGTACACAACAGTGCTCAGGTTCAAGTTAACTCTTACGGGCTACACCTGCCAATGAGAATGATTATTGAAACGCAACTTTATAGTATTCAGACAGAAAAACTAATGTGAAGGATGAATCTGATGCTGTTTAATAAGTTTGTGAAACGGAGCGACCGACTGACATGATTTTTATTTTATTTATTCAATTATTATTAGGTATACCAGATTTTAATTTCCAAATTAGATAAATTTATTAAAAGATTATACATAACACAGTTTGAGTTCAAGTATTATGCCACATATTGGTAACTAACCTAATAATTTATAAGCATTGTCTCGGTTCACTTTAAATAAAAAATTTCTATTTGTTGTCTATGCATGATGCCATTAATATTTTTTTTCTTTTACGGTACTTTAAGCGTATGGCCTTGTACAAAAAAAAACTTGGTAAATCGGAACACATTTTCTATCTTTGTCAGTATTGTGTCAATTGAGTGCCTAGAGTAGAATACATTTTTCACAATTAGCATTTTTCCACCCGAAGAAGGAAAATATCAAAAAAATCATAAACTTGAAAACAAATGACTGATGCCCCTTGGTTCACGGGATAATTTTTATTGAAAATGAGCTCTAGTATAACCCCTATCATGGAATAGGTCGAATTACAAATCATCCTGTATATTAGTAGGATTATGTATTGTGTCGTGTTTCATTAGTGTCCCACGTCCAAGCTAAAGTTACATATCGTCCCTTAGCTGTGTATATCTGTATGTGGAAGCAATTAATTAGCAAATGTCCTTACTTATACCATGTTATTTAGTTTGTATTGATGGAACTTCCACTTTCTGTGCTGTCCGTTCGACGGGGTAACCCAAAGTGGCCTGAAGACGCCGCCGAGAGGTCCGGGAAGAGTTCTTCAATGTAGCCAGTCCTAACTAAGCCTGGTTAAGTATGAAGGGAGAGTGGATTTAGTCTATCTACGAATAAATACTTTTATCAAGTGTATTTCGTAATAGTCTGATAAGCATTTCATAATAATGATGGTGTAAAATACAAATAGCATTCCTTTTTGAAAGCAGGTTCAATAACGAAGACTTGTTTAGGAGATTAAAGTTTTATTTGAAAAAAAAAAACCAACACTATGACACCTAAGAGGAAACTAGGATACAAAACCAAACACAAAATTAGTCAAAATAACGAATTTTACATTCACAATGTTCAGGTTTCTCTAGTTCAATGAGTCTGTAACTCTTTTTGTCGTTGAAGTGTCCGGATAAGGGGAGAGAAATAACGAAGACGTGTGTTCGTCACAAGGGTTTTAATATGACTCTCACAATATTTTTTTTTTTTTTTTTTTTTTTTTTCGAATGGGCTCTCGCAGGTGGGACCGAAGTCCCATTTCTGCTTAACCGGGCTTAGTTGGCGGAGAGTCCCATGTGGGACTCCATTCGCCGACCTCACAATATTGTTCCTTACCAACTACTTATACTAATTTAACTCTACTACACACTACACCACGGGGGTGCAAGATTAAAAAAAAAAAGAATAAACTCATTTTTTTTTCACTGCACCCCCTCGTGTGGGGTATCATTGAATAGGTCTACTAAAATTAAGGTAATGTTTCATACACAACTTTTTTATCAGGTATACCATCTGCGAAATACAGCCCGCCAAAGTGCCTTGCAATGTGTCCCCCCCTGCCATTTCTAAGGTATGCAATGTAGAAACTTATAATCTTCCATGTTGATAGACCTTTATAAAAACTCTCTTTTAAAATTATTTTGAGTATAATGTGATTATAAATTTTTGAGTTATAGTGAGAAAACTGCAAAATACTTAAGACGTCCTAGTTCATAGGTCATTGACCTTAGAGAAAAATGATCATAGCAAATAATGCTCTTTTAGTTACTTCCTATTTAAAAAAAAACACAAAACGTAACTTTGTGTTATAGTCCCATGTAATAGGGGGCGAGCATATTGCCATTGACCGGGCACAAATCCAGACTCCGGGCTGCTACTGAGAATTTCCTAATGAAAAAACCCAATTAAACTTTGCCCGACCCGGGAATCGAACTCAGGACCCCACGCTCAGCAGTCGCGCTTGCAACCACTAGACCAACGAGGCAGTCACTAGACCAAAATAATCCTTGTATGTATTTCTAAATATTTTCATAAACCAACATTTTTGAAGAATTTGTGTGCAACAAACTATCTTATTGCAATGTTAAAAACCTTGCCCTTTTTTTCCGTGGAGAAACTCCTCATGGACGCACTCCGCCCGGGGAAGGCACAGGACCGGTCGTTGTGGCGATGCTTGGGAGAGGTCTATGTCCAATTGTCCAGCAGTGGACTGCGATAGGCCGAGAAGGACAGGATGCTGGACACCATGCTGCCGCCTAAGGATATCGATGATGTTGAGATCATGAAACACAGGTGAGATCAATAAAACGGGTGTACAAATGTCCATCACGAATCCAACAGCGACATTCTAGACTGTAATCGACGACCTCTGTGGTCTGGTGGTTCGAGTGTCGGACTGCTGATCACGAGGTCGTGGGTTCGATTCCCACAGGACACAAATATTTGTGTGATGTGACATGAGTGTTTGTGTTGGTCTGGGTGTTTCTTATGTATTATAAGTATGTATTTACAAAAAAAAAAAAGTATATAAGTATCATATCCATTGTCTAGTACCCATTTTACAAGCTCTGCTTAGTTTGGGACTAGATGGAGCTGGGTAAAAAATGTAAAAAAAAAAAAAAAACTCTAATGAGTTTATGTTTACATCTTTAGAATCTTTTTGTTATGTATACCGCTGAACAAATAAAAAAATAAATAAAAAATAAATAAATAACGTAAACTTACACTGATATCTCTAAAACATAAAAAAACCACTAAGAAGTAATCTTTCTTGTTTTTCCGAGATTTTTCCTAATTATGTTGGGGTCGGCTTCCAGTCTAACCAGATGCGGCTGAACATCCCATCCACCTGCATAACGTAGTTAATGAGTATTACAACATACTAGGCTTAGACTAGTTGTCAGACTTTCGGGCTTCTGACTAAATAAAAATAAAAACTAAACGGCGTTTGTTTGTATTAACCGGTTTTTATTGCTCTAAACCGGCTAATCCGATAAAACCTTTATGTAATTTAAGTTCCCTCAAAATACCGGTTTAAAAAACCGGTTTATTCGAACGAAACTGAAATTTAAAAGTTTTGCGTCAAGTACGTAATAACGGTTTCAAAATTTAACCGGTATCCGAGCCCTGCCTGGAACGACACATGCACACTATAATTAATTATTATTAATTATTTCTTAGGTTTTCGCGATCACTACACATTATAATAAAACAAGTTCAACCGGATTACATCGCGTATTTTATTTAAATGGTTTTCCTGACGTTTCATTTCGTTTCGTTTGTCATTTGGACCACGAACACTGCAAAGCTTTCGAAACGTCAGGAAAACCAATTTAAATAATATTATACGCGATGTTTTCCTTCACCGTTAAAGCAAGTGATAATCAAATTTTGATTCACACACGAATTCAGTGGTGCGGGCCGGGTTTGCTCGGCCAGAAGACTGACTGACTGCTTTGTCGCCCCTTCGCTTCTCTCGCACACTCAACCAGAGCTACGTTTGAGGTCACACACAATACATAGAATTGCACATTTTTACAGACGCGTCTCAAGGTGCATATGGTGCATGTGCCTATGTACGGACCTATTCCGATAATTCCCCAAAGTCACATTAAGACTCTCACTAACTCGAGAGTACTGTAATTTTAAGGTTAGGATTAGTAAGATAATAAATTACAAGTTATTTCGTCAAAATTACGGGATACTCAAAAGTCTGTCCAGTTGTGAACCCAACACCACGCTCGCCGACACCTCAGGTTTTGCAATATAAATAATCGAAAGGAATATTAAGTTATGAAAACGCTGCGGCCAATGAGCCGGAAATAATGTGGACACACCCTTAGCGTGGCTAATAACGGTGACGTGCTGAAATATTAGAATTTATGTATGTATATTTCTTTGGCACGCTCTGTAGCCTAAACGGCTTGATGGATCTTAGCTTGAGAGGTGTCGTTGTATTCGTCTTAATTGTGAGAGTGACACTGGGTATATCAAAATTATAAAAATCGAAATGGCCGCTTTTGGAGCCATTTTATGGTACTTAAAAAAATTTTTTTTGGTCAATACCTATCGAGTGGGGTATCAAAATAAAGGGTTTTATAAATGGTTTACGAAAATATATACAACTTATATGTTTAAATGTAATTTGGAATGAGAAATGCTAAAAAACAACAAAATATTCAACGTTAAAAATGAATTTGACTTTTCAAAAAAAAACATTAATAGTATAGTATGATAAATAAAACATGAAAAAATAAATACATTAGTATTCCATAAACTATTCTCATTCTTTATTGTACACCAGAAAAATACTTTTTTCCGGAATTTGGACGACTTCTTACAATGAAAAAAATTCAACTCTGAGGCGGCAGTACAAACCGCCTTCAAAGAGTTTATTGATTCTCGCCGCCATGGTTTTTTTACCCGACTGCGCCAAAAGGAGGGTTATGTTTTTCGAGTGTATGTATATTTCTTTGGCACGCTCTGTAGCCTAAACGGCTTGATGGATTTGAGATTGAGAGGTGTCGTTAGATTCGTCTTAATTCTGAGAGTGACACTGGGTATATCAAAATTTAAAAAATTAAAATGACCGCTTTTTGGCGCCATATTACCTCTTCAAAAAAAAAATGTTTCCGTCAAAAACTATCGAATTGGGTATCAAAATAAAGGGTTTTATAAATGCTTTACAAAAATATATACAACTTATATGTTTAAATGTAATTTGGAATGAAAAATGTATTGACAGCTCGTCATTCACAGCATAAAGTGGAATAACTAGTGTTAAATTAATACAATACCTACTTATTTACTTACCATATTTAAAAGGCATAACACGAATGCCCTAGTTATCGTACCTTACCTAGTTACTTTTTACTTATAGGTCGGTATTGTATTTTGGTGATGCTTGGGGGAGGCCTATGTCCAGCAGTGAACGTCTTTCGGCTGAAATGATGATGATGGTATTGTAAAGTTGTACGAATTATACACATAAATATCTACTTACCAAATATAAATATTCAAAATGTCCTAAGTGCACACACACTGCTAACCGTATCACACTCCAGGCTTAACTGGACATGGCTATCTGATGAACACATGAGAGCCGGTTTCCAGGCAAGTGGTAGTTTCCGATAATTTCCAGACCACCACCGAAACCAGCGCTTTATCGTCGCGAGCGCAGCGCTACGCAGCGCGATGTGGCCTCCAAGTCGTCAGTTCAGTTCGCGACACCGCCGCGCAACCAGCTCATGATTAAGGGCTCCGTTCCAGCTTGGAACTAGTCGGCCACACCCGATGGAATTGCGTGAGTGAAACCGTTTATAGTAATAATTTGATTAGATTTTTTTATCTTGAGTTCTCTACTACAAGTCAAAAGAACTTTCGGCGAATGGAGTCCCACATGGGACTCTCAGCCACCAGCCCGGTTAAGCAGAAATGGTACCTCGGGAACTGCTGTTTTTTTTCGCGATTTCAGCGTTGGGTTCATAGTAAAAGTTGTTTATACTGACGATAATATATAGGTCCCCAAGGTACCATACAGCTAAAGCCCCACAAAGTAATCATGGTAAACTTCTGTTGAGCAACTCTGGTTGCATCAACGAGTTGCCGACACGAGTCGTGAGCACAAATTCCACTACGTAAGTGGTCGAATCTCTGTTCCCAGTACAACAGACCAGAAACTGGCACTTGCATTGGATTAATTACATGATAATGCATAATTAAATATACGTAGAAAACGGAATACAAGAATACGGTGACGACAGAGACTATTACGCAGGTTAACAAAATAACCTATAACTAATATCTGAGTATTTTCCAGTAGGAAATAACAGTGTTATACGAAGTAAATGGTCGTTTAATGGCAGTCTTTAAAATTGAGTTAAATTTCCTAGTATAAAATATACGCATCGTTTATGTCAGCCTGGTACGCAACGGCGCCAGAAATGTTTTCCAATGAGTAATGTTGGCTCATTTTCATGATATGCTGGCAAGTCTTGACTGTAAGAATATTCATGCGATTCTTGTTTCCGAAACATGGCTGAATCCATGCTTGCCTTCAATTTCATATTCTCTTCCCAGTTACCAGTTAATAAGGAATGATCGCACGCACAGAGTCGGTGGCGGTGTTGCCATTTATCTTCAGGCAAACATTTCGTTTTCTATTGTTGATGTGTAGCCGTGTGTACGTGTTTTCATAAACAGACGCAGAGCTTTCTACCTCCAAACGTATGGGAGGATATTGTTAGGAAGCCCTGATGTTCATAATGAAAGTTTCAAGGTGCACAAAGTTCAAAGAAGAGCAATAAAGCCGACATGTGACGCTAAGTAGAAATTACTGGCAATATGTGGGTAGGTTGGATATTTTTTAAATTGCATGAAACCCTACATACAAACACATACTCTATTAATGACAATCATTACTATCAGTTCGGTAGTAGACTATAAACAGACGTGCAGAAGATATTCAGCATGGCAGAATATGTGACATCACCAGGGTCTTCGTGACTCATATTGTACACCAGAGGGTCCACCTGCAACAAATACCAGGCCCCTCAGAAAGTATTGCGAAAAAAAGTTTTTATATATGGGAGACTGGCCAGTTATAATGTTTTTCGAAAATATGATTATTTATAAGTAAAAATAAGTAAGTTCCAATTTCAAAATTTCCCTCCACATTTTTTGCGAGTTAATTCAAAGTATTGTGTCTCACTGAAATATGGATCTGCGCCGGGAACATTTTAGAGCTATGATTTTATACGATTTCAAGTGTCGCCTGAAACCGGATGAATCGTACGATAGACTTCAAATGGCATTCATGGATGAAGGCCCTTCCAAGGCAACCGTGTATCGTTGGTATAACGAATTCAAGCGCGGTCGACCAACTTTGGGGGATGACGAAAGAAGCGGTCGCCCTTTGACGGCTGTTACCGAAGAAAACGTGCTAGCAGTGAAAAATTTAATCCAAGACAATAGGCGAATTACATATCAGGAGATTCAACACATATTGAAGATTGGATCGGGAAGCGTTCACGAGATTCTACACAGCCATCTTCGCGTGAGGAGGATAGTATCACGCTGGGTGCCGCACAACCTCACCGATGCTCAGAAGCAGGCCCGGGTGGAATGGTGCCGTGATATGCTTAACAAATTTGAAGCAGGCTCGTCTCGGCGTGTTTACGACATCGTTACAGGTGATGAGTCCTGGATTTATCAATACGACCCAGAAACCAAGCGCCAGTCGACTGTTTGGGTGTTTCAAAATGAGCCAACGCCTACCAAAGTGAAGCGATCTAGAAGCGGGGGTAAGATTTTGATCGCTAGCTTTTTTAATTTGACTGGCCACTTGGTATCAATTCCCTTACGGGATCAAAGAAGCATTAATGCCGAATGGTATACTACCAAATGTTTGCCAGAAGTTTTCTCTGTTATAAGCAACAAGCGACCAAACACAGGGCTCCGCGGGCTACTGCTCCACCACGACAATGCACCTGCGCACACCGCACTCAAAACGAGGGACTTCCTGGACAGCACGCCAGTCAAACTCCTGGGTCACCCTCCTTACAGCCCTGATCTAGCACCGTGTGACTTCTTTTTATTCCCAAAAATAAAAAATCAGCTCAAAGGGATACAATTTTCGTCGCCGGAAGATGCGCTGGCTGCGTTCGAGCAGGCTGTAAACGAGGTGTCTGCGGCGGACTGGAAAAAGTGTTTTGAAAACTGGTTTAGGCGCATGAATCTTTGTATAGAGGCTGGTGGAAAGTACTTTGAAAAGATTTGATAAAAATATATGTACGTATAGAACAATTTTTTTTAGTTTCGCAAAACTTTCTGAGTGTCCCACGTACATGTTAGGATTGACTGTAAACTACAAAGTAAAACAGTGTAAGAGCAGTGTTTGGAGGCCAGAATTATTTCATTTCATTGAGATAGCTAGAAATGCCAGAATGAGATAATTGATAAATAATATTTTTCCATAGGTACTTTCGCAACACAAATTGAAACTGTAATCTGGGTTACACACGATGAGGCAGCTGGACAGCTCTGGAATGGACTGGTCAAATACATCCGGCCAAACCCGTCGTTTGTAGCAAGAAATTTCGAACTTAAGTCCGAGCTGACAAAACATTGAAAGAAATTTCAATAAAACCAGGCCAGGCCAGGTTTGGCCAGGATGGAAAAATTGCAATTATAAGTCCCATGTAATAGGGGGCGAGCCTATTGCCATTAACCGGGCACAAATCCATACTCCGGGCTGTTACTGAGAATTTCCTAATGAAAAAACCCAATAAAACTTTGCCCGACCCGGGAATCGAACCCAGGACCTCACGCTCAGCAGTCGCGCTTGCGACCACTAGACCAACGAGGCAGTTCAGTGAAGCAGGATAGAATAGAATAGATCATCATTTTTTCTACAAGAAACATATATTTATTGTAGACAAATTTTTCTGCCCAGCAATTGGGCGTTTATTTGGGCGTAAATTCGTTTTTGCTCTATTCGCCCAGTTTATGCCAGATGACAGCGGTGTGGAGGAGTATTTTGACGCCTAGGCGCGCCTTTTTGTATAATTTTTTTTTTTTTATTCTTAACGGGCTTGTGTTTGACCGCCACCTCACCTGATGTTAAGCGATGGTGCGGTCGACGATGGTACACGCTTGCCTAGCAAAAACTTTATTTATCTGAGTTACTTTTTGTACCGGACGGGCGGTCTCGAAGGTACCCAAGCCGCTGACGCCCTATACACTATGGGTTCCAGGTACTTCAGCAACTGTGTCCTCGTACTGAAGGCTGGATGAAGACTGGGCGTGTGTAGTGGAGACAAATGAAAACAACAATATTCTTCTAGCTATAACTTCAGGGCGTGTTCTTGAGGGTTCACAAGTTTGGTTTTCCCACAGATGTACTATTAGACCGATGACTACGAATTTTACAGGGAAACATGGTTACTAAGGTACCCCGAATCTTTACCGACTAGAGAACCGCAAGAAACACGCTCTGTTTTAACTTTATTTTGTAACTATTTTCATTTGATCATACAGTGTTTTATTAGATTTACAACTATTATACATGCTAATATATATTAGTGTGATACATCATTAGAAAGCTTACAGAAATACCTACAGAATGACATACAGCTACAGGGTATTTTAACTACATTCACACAGACTATGATGATGTAAGTGTTAAAAATACAATAATTGATGCCCTATTACTATTTCCCTATGTAATTAGGTTACATAACTCGGTACCTATTTACTTGGATCTATCTATGGCTGTTTATTTAAACTGTTAGCTGTCTTATGACACTAACTCCAAGTAAATAGGTCCACTATATAGGGCACAATTCAATCTTCTATTTACTTATGGTAAAACTGTATGAACATTCGACTTTGTGGTCATCAAAGCGTTATGCGCACACACACACATACAAAGGTATTTTGGCTCTATTTTACATTTACTATCAAAACACTATAAAATACTATCAAAACACTATAAAATACTATCAAAACACTACAAAATACTATCAAAAGACTATAAAAACATTAAAGATTACATAAAGAGTAACATAAAAACACAAACAATCAACTATTGATTTAAACATTGATCTTAGATTAGATTAATTTAACTTTTTTAACATTAGAATGACACACTCGCGTATGGGTGACGCGTTGTCGCGAACATATCTCCCGCCGTGCAGCGTAGAGACGACTCGATGCGGAGCTGCACATCTGTTCGGTGAGCGACTGTTCACTCACTTTAGTAGTGGGACGAGCTTCTTCGTCGGACGCTTCAATATACCGCCTGCTGTACGCACCTCAACTGTGCGGATTTCGCCATCGGCACCGGGGTAGACCGCCACTATTCTGCCTCGCGGCCAGGTGTTGCGGGGTAGCTGACCATCGGCAATGAGTACTAGGTCGCCGATTTGGAGAGCGGGCCCACGAGCTTGCGGGTCTCGTCGGTGCTGTAGATCTGGGAGGTACTCACGTACCCATCGGCGCCAAAACATGTCAGCGAGCACTTGAGCGTGGCGCCAATGCTTTCTGCCGACCAGGTCCTGTTCGCTGAAAACGCCGGGGTTAGGTAGTCTCGCCGATCCGCCAAGTAGGAAGTGGTTTGGCGTGATTGCTTCTTCATCTTCACTGTCTACGGAGACATGTGTTAGAGGCCTGCTGTTCACAATATACTCAGCTTCGCAAAGCAAAGTCGATAACACCTCTTCTTGAGGGTGACGATCGTTGAGGACGGCGTACAAGACGGTCTTCACTGACCTTACCAGCCTTTCCCACACTCCCCCCATGAATGGTGCCGAGGGGGTAATGAATCGCCATGAGATGCCACGACGGTTTGCTTCTTCCTGTAATGCCTCACGTAGTTCTCTATCTGCCCCATGCATGTTAGTGCCATTGTCCGAATGGATTTCGGTCGGACACCCTCGACGCACTGCGAATCTCCGTAGTGTCAGTATGGTGGAGTCCGCACTGAGGTTGGCGGCGATTTCCAGGTGCACTGCTCTCGTGGTGAGACACGTAAAGAGTGCCACATATCTTTTCTGATGCTGGCGTCCTACTGTGATCGAGAGGGGGCCGAAGTAATCCAATCCGGTATAGGTGAACGGTCTCCTATGGTGTGCGAGACGCGTTCTGGGGTGATCGCCGGTTGCCGGTTCCGATGGTCGCGCTTTTCTAATGCGGCATGGTAAACATTGATGAATGACCTTTTTGGTTATCGGTCGCATTCTCACGATCCAGTAGCGCTGTCGTAGCTCGTTGATGGTGAGCTCTGTCCCACTGTGCTGGAGTTTTCGATGGGTCCAATCTATGTACAGTTGTGTTATGTAGTGATCACCATTCAGTACAGGTGGACTTCTCATGGAGTCCGTTACTCCGGTTACGGCAGCAATCCGACTTCGAAGAACGATAAGGTGGTCTTACATCTCGACTCGTAGCGGATGCAAGCGACTGTCTCTGGCGACACTTCTATTGGCCTTGAGTTCTATTATTTCTTTCCTAAAGGCGTCTTCCTGCACCGCGCGCATCAGAATGTTCTCAGCTTCGTGCAAGTATTCGGCTTCGAGTACGACGAATCTCCTGACTGGTGGTTCTATTTTCACAGCCTTCTTCACGGGCATCTGTGTGGTCTTCTTCTTTTTCCTCCAGTCGGGATCTTTCTCATCGTTTTTCTTGGTTCTCTTGTATAGAGTTCTCCCTTTGGTTTTCTGGCACAGGGACCTAAATTGGAGAACGATTGCTGTGGCTCTTAACAACCGTTCCCACTTGGAGAACCTCTTTGGGTCTGGAACGACTTCTCTGATGTTTCCTATGTTGTCGGTTCCCGATAGCGTGAGAGCTTTTTCCTCTCCTGTATTTTCTGCTTCTATAGTCTTTTCTGCAGGCCAAGTCGCCGGGTGATTATAGAGGAAGGCTTTTTCGGTTGTGGGTAGTTCAATAGTGCACATGTTTTTTTTTTCGTCCGTATTTTAAATTGTATTTAAAAGTTATTGATAATTATTAAGAGTATTTAATGAGTAATATATAAAGTTAACACTCTTTACCTGCCGTATAAGTGTTATCTCCATCCAAACTACTAGTTTATCAACATTAATAAACAAACACCAAAGCACAACTTATTATGGATTCCATCAAGAATACGCTTAGTGAAATGACACTGATGTTTAAGACCAGGATGTCAGAGTTTGAAGAGGAACTGAAAAAGAGTCCGACCATTCCTTCAACTACTTTGGGCTTGGCTGCAGACTTCACCATGTTCCGTACATTTATAATCCAGGCACTGGGCACACTACAACAGCAGGTGGAGATGGTTGCTCGTGGCATGGATAACCTAGAGATGAGAACACGTAGAAAAATCCTGTTGCTGCATGGCATCACTGAGGCTAAGAATGAGGAAACGGCAGCGGTTGTGGCTGACATCATCAAGACTCGCTTGAAAATTGTTGACTTCACAGCTGACAATATCAAACGGTGTCACAGGATGGGAAAATCGCCTTCGTCTGACAAACCTCGGCCTGTACTCTTTAAGCTGCATGATGTTGCTGTTCGTGATAAGATATGGTTCGCAAAAACGAGTCTCAAGGGTTCCGGTATCACATTATCAGAATTCTTAACCAAGGCCAGACATGACCTGTTCATGACTGCGCGGGATAAATTTGGTATATCTAAATGCTGGACTAAAGCGGGTTCTATTTACGTTCTCGGGCCTGATGACGAACAACACTGTATCGCCTCGCTCTTGGACTTGGACTTTATTGGTCAGCAACAGCAAGAAGTTGCTTCTAAACCAGCTGAGGAGCCGTCGAAGACCACTGCAGTGAGGACTAGGCGTGCTGTTAAAAAGTAGTCTCCTTGTATTGTATTATTTCTACACTAAAGGGGCCGGGTAATATTATAATGTTTTGCAAAAGGTATGTAGAACTTCGACGGCGCTGCGTAACCCGCGTACCATAATAATCGATAATAACTGTAGGTAGGTAACTAATAATTAATAAAAATTGTTTTAACAAGCAGAACTTCAGAATCAAAACAAGGTACATCAATTAATATTTGTTGTAATTAATCATTGTTTGTCAATTGTCAATGTCAGTGTCGCTGTCTGCATTTTCTGACAGCAATCGCGTTCCGTCTCTCGGACTAGTGTCGTATTTTTTGCATGTTTTGACAATATATCCAAAATGTTGGAGGAAATGCATAAACGTGATGCAGGTATGAGAGGTGGAACGCAAATTAACTTATTGACTTTTTACACAGATGTTTATAATCTAAGACTTTTTATATAATTCTATAATTTTAGTTAAGGCTCCGTCGCCGTGTCGTTATACCTAATGATGTTTGAGGTGCGACATGACTGTTGCCCGGACCCACTCAATAAAATTTCTGTAATTTTGTTGGATAGTAAGTATATAGGTTCAACCAAATTACTATTACATTACACTGTTGGCAGGTGTAACAATTAGTTTTTTTTTTTTTTGTGTTTAGAAAGATTAAGTTGTTTTTATATTTGGTTTATTTAGTTTTAATTTTATATATTTTTAATATTTATATATTGTTTATAGTATAATATAACATACCTACCGAATGGATTCAGATTCTAGTGATGCAGAAAGTTTTTACTCTGTTAGTAGCTGCGATAGTTTTGTTAGTGTTCCTTCGCTCGCTGAGACTTTGACATCACTGTTCTCTGATGTTTCTGGGAACTTTAACGTCGTCCACATTAATGCTCAAAGCGTTCCGGCTCATTTCGCGGATATGCTGACAAGTTTTGACTGTACTAATATTCATGCCGTTCTTGTATCAGAGTCATGGTTAAAACCATGTTTACCATCTATCGCCTATACTTTACCTGGTTTTCAACTTATCAGAAATGACCGTCCTGGTGGTTATGGTGGTGTTGCCATATATCTTAGATCACATATATCTTATTCCATTCTTAGTATGTCAACACAGCCACCACCTCGCGATGCTGGCGAACATATATTTCTGGAAGTTGAACTCCACCACACTAAAGTTCTTCTCGGTGTATATTACTCCTCTTCATCAAAAATAAACTATTTCTCTTCTTTAGAACTTCTCTTAGAAAATTTCACTCCATCGTACAGTCAAACCGTCATAATGGGTGACTTTAACACTTGCCTTTTGAAAAATGACTCTCGTTCTACAGCTCTTACTTCTGTCGTGCAATCTAAAAACATGGCTATTCTTCCTCTCGGTGCCACTCACCATTTCCCTCATTGTGTTCCTTCACTACTCGACCTTATTTTCGTTTCATCCACTCATCATGTAGTTAAGCATGGTCAATGCTCAGCTGATGCATTTTCCTACCACGACCTCATCTATTTATCCTATAAAATTCGCCCACCTAAAGCCAAGCCCAAAATTCTAATGCAACGAAGTTTTCGTAATATGAACGTTTCGGATCTTCGTAGGGACGCCAGCAACATAGACTGGATAGAGCTCGCAATTGCAGATTCTGTTGACGACCAAGTCCGTATATTTACAAGTAAACTAGTCCAGCTTTATGACGTGCATGCTCCAATTCGCGCTATGAAGGTACGACATCTCCCGGCACCTTGGCTCAACGAAGAAATAAAATCACTTCAGGCTAAAAAATCATCAGCGAAGTCCAGGTACAAACATCGACCTAGCCCGAGAAACTGGAATAGATTCGTTGAGATACGTAATCACTGCAACAAGGTGTGTAGGTATGCTATACGCCGGCATATTCATAAATCTGTTGAAAATAATGATACAGCCCAAGTCTGGACATTTCTTCGAACGCTGGGAGTTGGAAAATCACGAGATGACAAAATTCCTAAAGACTTAGATATTGAACTTCTTAACCAACATTTCTCTTCTTCGTCTACATTTGATAAGACAACAAAATTAAATACACTCACAGATCTTTCGCAACTTCCAACTCCTGATCATTCTTCTTTTTCCTTTAATCAATTATCCGATTGTGATGTTAAGAAGAGTATATTATCTATCACTTCCAACGCCGTTGGAAGTGATTGTATCAGCCGTAATATGATCCTCCCTATCCTTGATGAGATCCTCCCTGTTATTTCCCATATCCTAAATTACTCCATATCTACTGCCACTTTTCCATGTTCATGGAAAGAGGCGCAAGTCACCCCATTGCCGAAAAAGTCAAATCCTGAATCCTTCTCCGATTATAGACCCATTTCCATACTACCTTTCCTCTCCAAAGTACTGGAACGGCTTATTCATAACCAACTCAGTACATTCCTCTCTAAAAACAAACTCCTTAACCCTTATCAATCTGGTTTTCGTCCCGGCCATAGTACCACCACAGCCTTGGTTCATATTACGGAGGATATTAGGTCTGGAATGGAACACGGCATGTTAACCGTTCTAGCCTTGCTAGACTTTAGCAATGCATTTAACACAGTCGATTTTGATGTTCTATTGGCGATACTGAGCTCTCTTAACATATCTCCAACGGTGATTGACTGGTTTCGTAGTTACCTGTTTGGTCGCCGGCAACGTATTCACATTAATAACGCATTCTCTTCTTGGTGCAATACATCCGCTGGTGTACCGCAGGGCGGCGTTTTATCCCCACTTCTTTTCGCAATATTTATAAATTCTATTTCCAGTCAGCTTACTTCTACCTACCACTTGTATGCAGATGATTTACAAATCTATTTAAGAACTCCCTTGGAGAGACTGACGGAGGGTGTCGATGCCATCAATCACGACCTGGCACG
Source organism: Asteroscopus sphinx (assembly GCA_949699075.1). NCBI lineage: Eukaryota > Metazoa > Arthropoda > Insecta > Lepidoptera > Noctuidae > Asteroscopus > Asteroscopus sphinx. Next base: position 5,459,256 of record OX453024.1, read on the forward strand.
AATATGCCATTGGAGCAAAGCCCATGGACTCAAAGTCAACCCTTTGAAAACTCAGGTGACTATTGTAGGCAGTTCTAGAAGGATTTTGAAGGTTGACTGGTCTCACTTACCCCAGGTTCTATGTGACGGATCTATCATACCTATCAGTGATAAAGTTAAGAACTTGGGAATTTACATTGATAAAAACTTATCCTGGATCCCTCAATTACAGGAAGTGGGGCGCAAAATGTTTGCATCAGCGGGTTCCCTGCGAAGGCTCCGAAACTTTCTCCCCATTGCTACGAAAACTGCACTTGCTCAGTCTCTTCTTCTTCCAATTCTCGATTATGCCGATGTCAGCTATCCTGATCTCACCGAAGACCAACTTAATAAACTTGAGCGTCTCCAAAATTTCTGTATACGTTTCATATTTGGCTTGCGCAAGTATGACCATATATCACAATTTCGAATCAAACTCAAGTGGTTACCAATCCGCCTTCGCCGGAATGCTCATTTACTATCTCTTCTGTATAATGTGCTGTTCAATCCCTCAAATCCCTTTTACCTCAAAGAACGATTCGAGTTCCTAAGTGATACGCATACGAGGTCCCTTAGATCATCAGAGAACTTAAGGTTGAAAATGCCAACTCATTCCACAAACTTCCTCGATAAGTCCTTTACTGTGCAGGCTATTCGTTTGTGGAATGAGTTACCTGTAGGGATTAGACGTGCACAATCACTACCTATTTTTAAGCGGTTAGTTAAGGAGCATTATCTGTCCCAGTAATGACATGAGTATGTTGTTGTCCTATATTCATTTGGTATATATATATATATAGCTATATTTATTTATTGTAATCGTGTGTAAGTTTATGATGTTATAGAGGATAATACATGTATGTATATTTTGGGATATTTATTTTATATTTTTTTACTAGTTAAGTTAGTTTAGTTTAAATTTCCGATATAATTTAAGTGCACCGGTAACTACCCTTTGTCTCTTCCATGACATTCCAGTCCATTCAATGGTTGTCTGGAAGAGATCGCCGTGGAGCGATAAGACCGCCAGTTGTACACTAGCGCATAAGTAGTTATTTAAGAAATTAATGTAATTTTGTTGTGCAATAAAGAGGATTTGTATTGTATTGTATTGTATTGAAGGCTGGTCCCCGATACCATTCATGATCGGAGTTGAAGTTGGTCGGTACATCACGGGTTGCTGCGTCGGCAATGTTCAATTTCGTTGGTACCCAATGCCAATCTTCTACTTTACTATTCTCCTCTATGGCCGCCAGGCGATGAGCGACGAACGGCTTATAAACTCTGGCTCCCTTCTTTATCCACGTGATCACAGTCTTGCTATCGGTCCAGTAGCTGATCGAGTCTGGCCTGATTCTGTGTTCTTGCACCACTGCGGCAGCGACTCGGCTCCCCATCACGGCCGCTTGTAGCTCGAGCCGTGGTATTGATGTTAGCTTCAAGGGAGCTACTTTAGCCTTTGCCATGATGAGGCTGACGCGAACTTCGTTGTCTGGTGTGGTCGCTCTCCAGTAGACCGCAGTTGCGTATGCGGACTCGCTGGCATCGGCGAATACGTGGATTTGGAGGTTAGTGGCGTCGCTGTAGCCGGGGTAGCATCTTGGGAATCCGACTTCTTTTAGTTGTTGTAGATGACACATCCACTCTGCCCATTGTGTGGCCAAGTCTTCGTCTATCTCTTGGTCCCAGTCTATTGCTCGTCTCCAGGCTTCTTGCAGTATTTGCTTTGCCCGAATAGTGACGGGTGAAGCAAGACCGAGGGGATCGTACAGTGACATCACGATCTTTAACGCTTCTCGTTTAGTCGGGGCCTTCTTTTCCAATATGTTGGGAGGTAGACGAGCGAGCTTAAGGTTGAAGCTTAATTGGTCCGTAGCCGGTTTCCACATTATTCCGAGTATCTTTTCCTCGCTATTGTTGCTTCCCAAATCGATAGTCTGTGTTGGGTTCTGCTGTGGTTCCAGCTCACGGAGCACTGTCTGGGAATTGGACACCCATTTTGTGAGGTTGAATCGCGCCTTACTGTGTATATCCCGAACTGTCTTGGATATGCGCGTTGCCTCTTCTTCGGTTTGAAAACTGTCTAAGTAGTCGTCCATATAGTGATTATTAATTATGGCTTCTACTGCTTCCGGATGCTTCTCTATATGTTGTACTGCGTTCCAGTTTTTGGCGAAAATTGCTGTACAAGGTGAGCTGGCTGCGCCGAATATGATTGATGTCATGCGGTATTCTTCAGGAGCTCCCTCCCGCCGGTGTCCTCTCCATAGGTATCGGAGGGCGTCTCTGTCTTCAGGTCGCACCTTGACCTGCATGAACATTTCCGCTATGTCAGCGGAAACGGCGAAGCGGTGACGACGAAAACGCATCATGACACCGGGTAGGGATTGTAACAGGTCTGGTCCCGTTAGCAGGAAGTCATTGAGCGACATCCCTTTTGTTTTGGCAGCGGCGTCGTGTACTATCCGGAGCTTTTCTGGTTTGAGTGGGTTATGGACATCAAAATGGGGTAAGTACCATGTCCTTTCTGGGGTGTTCACCTTCGGCGCTTCCTCAGCATATCCCTTTTGTGTAAGAGATTCCATTTGCTCTAGGTATCTCGTCTTAAGAGCAGGGTTGCGGTCCAGTTTCTTTTCTATGGAAGCGAGCCTTCTCAGGGCTGTCTCGTAACTATCTGGCATCTGGACGTTTCTATTTTTCCACAAAAGCGCCGTTTGAACATGTCCACTCTCCAGCTGTTCTGTGTTTTCTTTCAAAATATCCTCCGCCTTCTTTTCGGGATCGGAGTCTGGTCGACGCGGATTGATCATTAATGACTCCAGTGCGAAGAATTCCCGTAGTTGCTGGTCGAGTTTCTCATCGCCGGCGATTACGTTGTTGATGAAGTGAACTTGCTGACCCAGCGTCCTCGTATGTGCCCCATGCAAAACCCAGCCCAGTGGAGTGAGTGATGCCACTGGTTGGTGATTAGGCCCTCTTCGTATGTCGGTGGCCAGAAGAAGATGCCAATTGTCCTGGCCTATTAGGATTTGCGGGGTGCCTGTTGCGTAGGTCAGCTGTCCCTTCAGATCTTTAAGGTGTTCACAGTCTGCGATGTCTTCTTCGCCCACTGTCTGAGGTGACAGGTGGAACTCGGGGATGGTGCGTGCTCTGAATGGCACTCTGTTGTCCCGAGAGTCACTAAGTGTGACGTCAACTCTTCGGGAACCGGGAGTATTTATTGTGATGTTCCCGATTGCCGCTATCTTAAGTGGTTCCAGTACTCCTTCTGCTCCAACCTTCTTCGCTATTTCCTCAGCGATCAACGATACTGTAGACCCGTCGTCGAGAAGTGCGTGAGTAGACACTTCTCCCGCCGGTCCGACGACTCGGACTGGAACTATTTTCAGGTACGCATGGTTGGAGCACGATCTTGAGCTGGCCACGGTCTCCTTTGCTTCGGAGCTATTTTCAGGATCTCTAGGCTTCCTATCATGATGAAGCAGTCGATTGTGCGTAGCCTTACATTCGGCTATTCCGCACTGCCTGCGCTTACAACCGTGTCCCGGTAATCTATTTCGCAAGCAACGATAGCACATGTTGTGTTTCTTGGCTAGTTCCCACCTCTTGTCGGGGGAAGCTTCCTTGAACTTCGAACACACGGCAGCGTGGTGTCCATCCTTTTCACATAGGCGACACTTCTGACCGGATTTATCTATGGCTGTGTGTGTTCTCTGTATGACGCGTCGGTTCGGCTGCGGTTCTGTTATATTTTCTGGCGGTGCGAAGGCGCTGCAGAAACGGGCTTGTTCAGATACGAATTCGCTGAACAAGCTAAGGTCTGGCGTGGAGTGGTGCGTTTCGGTAAATGTTCTGTACCACAGCACGCGCAGCGAATTTGGTAACTTTTCTGTAAGTGTCCGTAGCAGCTCTGCGTTCAACAAATAGTGCTCTTTCTTTAGAGCGCGAAGAATGACGACACCAGTCCTGATTCGGCTTGCGAATGTGCAGATATCTTTTGGAGTTTCGCTGCATCGCGGCAGGTTACGAAGCTTCTCGGTTTCTGCTTGTGCTATTGAATCTGGGCGACCAAACTGTAGCTCCAGTTCTTTCATAATTTCGTCAGGCTTGGCGTGTCCTATGAGCTCTGAGCTTACTGTCTCAAGTGCTCTTCCGCGTAGGCTTCTTCTTAGCCTCGCAGTGTTCTCTACATCGTTAAAGTATCCACGTGTAGTTTCATAAATGGCGCGAAACGAAAGCCATTCTGTATGTGCTCCGCTGAAGTTCGGTAGGGTCATAATGACCTTGGAAGCAGCATGGTGGTGTGGGGTCCAGGTCGAGTCACTATCTTTCTTGACTGCGAGTGCCGATATAGCTGACGATAATTCTGTTATGAAGGGGCGAAGTGTATCCATTTGACTATGCTCTCCTGTTATGAGAGGTGCGATTTTCTCCTTCACTTTACTGTTTGCTATATCTGCTTCTATGGTCGCTCGCTTTTGGAGTTCTAATGGTTCTATGACCGCTGGGAGAGCTGGTGGCACATTGCCCGAATAACGAATATCTCTCTCGGCGGCGGTGATCTCCTTGGAGCTGGGTTCTGGACCTTCCACTTCTGTTGTCGCTCGCGGCTGCAGGTCTTCTAATCGTTCTATGACCGCTGGGAGAGCTGGTGGCGCATTGCCCGAATAACGAATATCTCTCTCGGCGGCGGTGACCTCAGTCGAGCGGGGTTCCGGGCCTTCTTCGAGCCAGGAACGCACGAATTCTGTTTTGGAGCCGGCATCTTCTAAATAGTCGTCGTCCGAATCATCTTCGGCCCTCTGTAGCGCTATTTGCGCAAGCTCCATCTTGATCTTTAGTAGATCCTCTCGAGCCTTCAGTATTTTTCTTTGGCTCCGTGTCGTCCTTGTTGACGGCGGTATTGACGGTTCGATACGGGCGTCACCCCGGGTAGTCATCGGCTGTTCACGGCGTGTACTCTTGTCCGTTGGTTTCAGTGTTCTATCACTCGACGCTGCTGGTCGTGGTGCTTGATCGGACGGTGCTGGTGTTGAAGGGATCACTTGAATAGGTGGCGATGGTGGGCGCGTAATTTCTATTCCCTCGACAGTGGAGGGTGACTGTGGCGGCTGTTGATGACGTATGGCTGACGTACTAGGTGCTGCGTCTGGCTGAACAGTCACTCGCGCCTCTGGTACCCTTCCGTGTGATCTGGTAACCGGCATCGTTGCTGTCTTCTTATAATTTCACCAAGCTTCACTATAACTCTTGAACACTGACCTTCTTTAAGTTGAATCTTGATACACGATTCTTCTATCTTGAAAACTTCTATAATTGTTCTTCGCTATGATTGTTGAACACTTGAAAACTTCTTTAAATTGAATCTGGATACACGATTCTTCTATCTTGAAAACTTCTATAATTGTTCTTCACTATGATTGTTGAACACTTGAAAACTTCTTTAAATTGAATCTGGATACACGATTCTTCTATCTTGAAAACATCTATAATTGTTCTTCGCTATGATTGTTGAACACTTGAAAACTTCTTTAAATTGAATCTTGATACACGATTCTTCTATCTTGAAAAACTTCTATGATTGTTCTTCAGGAATAAGTCTTCATTTGTAAGTCTTCAGGAAATTATCTTCAAAAATAATTCTTCAGTATGAAGTATTCAGGTTGCTGAGTATCCGGCTGCGAAGGACCAGAGAATGTACCGGATGGGCGGTCTCGAAGGTACCCAAGCCGCTGACGCCCTATACACTATGGGTTCCAGGTACTTCAGCAACAGTGTCCTCGTACTGAAGGCTGGATGAAGACTGGGCGTGTGTAGTGGAGACAAATGAAAACAACAATATTCTTCTAGCTATAACTTCAGGGCGTGTTCTTGAGGGTTCACAAGTTTGGTTTTCCCACAGATGTACTATTAGACCGATGACTACGAATTTTACAGGGAAACATGGTTACAAAGGTACCCCGAATCTTTACCGACTCGAGAACCGCAAGAAACACGCTCTGTTTTAACTTTATTTTGTAACTATTTTCATTTGATCATACAGTGTTTTATTAGATTTACAACTATTATACATGCTAATATATATTAGTGTGATACATCATTAGAAAGCTTACAGAAATACCTACAGAATGACATACAGCTACAGGGTATTTTAACTACATTCACACAGACTATGATGATGTAAGTGTTAAAAATACAATAATTGATGCCCTATTACTATTTCCCTATGTAATTAGGTTACATAACTCGGTACCTATTTACTTGGATCTATCTATGGCTGTTTATTTAAACTGTTAGCTGTCTTTTGACACTAACTCCAAGTAAATAGGTCCACTATATAGGGCACAATTCAATCTTCTATTTACTTATGGTAAAACTGTATGAACATTCGACTTTGTGGTCATCAAAGCGTTATGCGCACACACACACATACAAAGGTATTTTGGCTCTATTTTACATTTACTATCAAAACACTATAAAATACTATCAAAACACTATAAAATACTACAAAATACTATCAAAAGACTATAAAAACATTAAAGATTACATAAAGAGTAACATAAAAACACAAACAATCAACTATTGATTTAAACATTGATCTTAGATTAGATTAATTTAACTTTTTTAACATTAGAATGACACACTCGCGTATGGGTGACGCGTTGTCGCGAACACTTTTAAATTTAAGGGGGAAAAAAAAAATTCAGTAAAAAAGTTATTACCCGGTGAATACATCATTTATCGAAAATTACGTATTTTGTCAACGTCATAACTTTTATTTTACAATTTATATATTTAGATATCACTTATTATTATTATATTGATTATTTAGAGATGACGGCTGATAGAGATTTATGGAAGAAAAAAACATGCTGCGCCGCGTTTGTGCGCATTCTTTTTGACAGAATCGTAGATAAATACTACCAATATCAAGCCTTCATAGAACAATAGAGTAAGCAGAAACCTCAAGTTCGTCGTATGTGCGTGAATCATGATTACGCACAGAATATCAATGAAAACTGCCGCTGTATAGCATATGCCGCCAATAATCAACAAGGCTATGAAACGGCATAATAGAAGTTATATAAACGTGTTCATTTATTTACATTGTAAACTCTTTCACCATTATAGCATCGATGTACAGTCGCCACAACACTCGGTCCTCTGCCTTCCGCATCCATTCCCCCTCAGCTACTTTAATCAGGTCGTCGGTCCACCTGGCTGGGGGGCACCCTACACTGCGTTTGCCGATTCGCGGTTTTTTTTTTAATTTTCAGTGTAAATCAGTTTTGTATAATCGCGAGTCAGTCCAGTGAGTCACTTCAGCTAGTGACGGAACTGACTGGCTGATTCATCAACGCAGAGCCGAAACTACTCCAGTTAGAAACATGAAATTGGAACCTATAAGCACCCACTAAGAAAGAATTTTTGAAAATGTTAACCCTAAGGGCGTGAAATAAGGTGTTAGAGTTTGTATGAAAAATCTTTTCTCCTGGATCGATTAGATTAGATCGATTTACTCAAAATTTGGGAAAAATAATCTCTAAAGTAAATAATGAAACACACATCTTTTATTTTTCCAAAATCACTCCTGGAAAAGGATGCAATAGAGTTTTTGTATGGGAGAATATGATTGCGTGGCTGGATTGAGCCGAAACTCGGGATAAATAATCTTTAAAGTATTAATGAATTACGTATTTTTATTTTTTGAAAATTAAACTCAACGGGGATAAAAAGTGGTGTTAAAGTTTCTGTGAAAAAAAATCCTGAAGTCACGCTTCACACAATTAATACTCTTCAAATTAAATAATAATAAATACATACAAACATATTTATCTTTTCCCAAAACCACGACGTGGAACATTCTATGGGGCAAGATAAAACTTTTTATGCGGGCAAAGCCGCAAAAGCACTGCTAGTATGTATGTTAAGAAGGTAGAATAAAGATATTGTAACACTAAATAGGTAGGATATTCCTGTGAGCAGCCTATCCATTTGGTCCCTCCATTTTGACGTCATAATGGAGGGACCACGTATTTTGTTAAATTATTATGTATACAATGAGGTAGCTAAAATTATTACATAGGTAGCAAATAGTAGGATAACAGTATTAAACTTTTATGTATGTAGATTGGAAATCCAAGACTTGGTCCCTTCATTTTGACGGGCACAACAATAAACTGTCGTCCTGCAAATACAAATTCCTGGTAAAAACAAAAATTAAACATAATAAATAAATAAATTTTATTAATATTTTACTAACGTGATTGACTGTCGTGATTTTTTAATGATATCAAATCACGAGACAAGATGATATCCCAAATCTTCGTTTCTTGTTTCCCTTTTTCACACTCTGTCTACTCATTCCAATTCTCCTCTCGCAGGTCTTTAGATAACTATAAGCTAGCTACTACTGTCATGGTTTTCGTTTGGTGTATGTACATTCTATTTTTTTTTTTAATAAATTAATTAATATTTTTATAAAATCACTGCTGAAAGAGGGAGTGGGCCATAATTCATGTAGCCCCAGTGATGAATGACTCACATTTTAGTTTCTGTATTGCATCACTGTTATAATCATTAAAATATATTTTTGCGAAGGTTGGTTCCTATTCCGCACTTAAGCAAAACATTACAGAGTGATGGAATAACAAACAGACAAAAAAATTACAGGCAATCTTATTTATTCAGCTAAGTGCATATGACGTTGATCAAAGAAAAAAGTGTTACAGAAAAAATAACATACCTACCTACTTCGCTATGTTATAACAATCGACAAATTGCTTAAACCGTCAGCAAAACCAGGTTTATCATGTTTTTTGTAATAAGACGGTTTGTGTTTAAAAGCTGGTGATTAGACTTAAAAACTGGTATGTTTTATTTTTCTTTCTTTCTTTTTTCTTTTATGAAAGAAAGAAAAAAAAAATCGTGGCGTGCGACGTCGGGTGACGCCCGACATGTGCGAAGCTCCTACGCATTTGCAAGCGTGGATAGAAAATGTACGCATTGTTTGTCATTGAATCGATCTCATTCGATTTCCAGTCTAGCCAGATGCAGCTGAACATCAGTATTTTACACGGAGCGACTGCCATCAGACCCCCGCAACCCAATTACTGGGTAATACTGACATTCGGAGGTTAGGCCAGTTGTCAGACTTTCAGGCTTCTGACTACCCGTAACGACTGTCATAGATCGTATCGTAATTTTAAAAAAAAAGTCACAGTATGCATGCAAAATTATTTATTGTAATGTGATGTAGGCCTAACAGCTGCCAAGCTTAAATGGAACTGAGCTGATCACATCTGCCGCATGCCGGAGGAGCTATGGGCGAAAACAACCAATCACATTGCTTGACCTGAGATTTGACAGCTGATTTAGTTAATTTTTGTGTTGACCTGCCTTTCGGAAACTGGGGGTTTTTCTCCTAACATAATCAGCACATTATTGACCCACTGCTGGGCACGGGCCTCTTCTCCGAATGAGAAGGTTAAGGCCTTAGTCCACCACGCTGACCTAGTGCGGGTTGGCAGACTTCACACACCATTGAGAACTGTATGGGGCTGATCACGAGGCCGTGGGTTTGATTCCCACAGGACACAAATATTTGTGCGATGAACATAAGTGTTTGTGTTGGTCTGGGTGTGTTTCTTATGTATTATAAGTATGTATTTACAAAAAAAATTGTAAATAAGTAAGTAAATAATATATCCATTGTCTAGTACCCACAGTACAAGCTCTGCTTAGTTTGGGACTAAGATAGTGATGTGTAAAAATGTCCCAAAAATATATATGTATGTATTCATAAAATGATATAAAATTATTTTCTCCGTCAAGGTTTTGGGGATGAGTAGCGACATAGTAAAAAAACTACAAAGTTTTAGCTGTCGAGTGTCCGTCGTCTCAAAATGTTATTTTAGTGAAGGCTTAGACAGTAAATACAATGATGTGGAGAAGGAGAAAATATTACAGGTTATAAATGATACGCCCTATTCGTATAAATTGCATTATTCGTACATTATTTGAATTCATTTATTGTATCAATGCATGGACAAGAATGAACTGGACAGAAAATGGGGTTGTCAGATGTGCAATTTCGATACATAATATAATAATAAAATAAAATACTATACTACTACTATAAAATAACAACAAAAATATATTCTATAAATCCTAATACATCTATATCTATATCTATCTATCTATCTATTCTATATCTATTCTATATCTATATCTATATCTATATCTATATCTATCTATATCTATCTATATCTATATCTATCTATATCTATATCTATCTATATCTATATCTTCTTCTATCTATATCTATCTATACATCTATCTATATCTATATCTATCTATATCTATATCTATCTATATCTATACTACATATAATAAGAATGTAAGTCTGCCGTGTCTGTACAATGTATATTTTTGTGGAAATAAATAAATAAATAAAATATAATACTTATTTGTATTTCTTAAAACGAGTAATTTAATTTAAAAAACCTTTTTTGTGACGATTCAGGTATAAATCAAAGGAAAAGGATAACCGAGAAAACATTATGTATTCTACCTAATATATCATCATTCATCATTTCAGCCGAAAGACGTCCACTGCTGGACATAGGCCTCCCCCAGGCATCACCACAACCACCGGTCCTGCACTTCCCGCATCCAGTGGATTCCCGCTAATACCTAATACCTATGTACCTATTGTTAAATGCAACCAATCTACATACATACTATACGTATGTCCACATACTGGTTTTTTAGGTAGAGACTGACCTTAAATCGTGGATGGCAGTGGGTTGAGTGGTATCAGGAAAAGGACACTAAAATCCTTATCTATTTATCGGGTTTTTCATTGGACAATTGATATTATGTATTATAAGTATGTATTTACAAAGAAAAAAGTATATAAATATTATATCTATTGTCTAGTACCCATAGTACAAGCTCTGCTTAGTTTGGGACTAGATGGTGCTGTGTAAAAATGTCCCAAAAATATTCATTTATTTATCTTTTTTTACAGTATAGGATGGCGAAACGAGCTAAAGGCCCGCCTGATGTTAAGTTGTTACCTTTGCCCATAACAACTGCAATACCACCTAGGCTGTTGCCTAAATGGTACCACAAGTCGGTTCGCCAAACTGAGACATGAAGATGGAAAGTCTCATGTGATTGTAATTTCACCGGCACCCGTACCCTTCAGACTGAAACAGCAATGCAAGCATCACTGTTTGGCGGAGAAGTAGGTACGGTGGTAGTACTTCCCCGGACGCGCTCTTTCACAAAGGAGCTCTACTACCACTAAATAGATAGATAGAGTAGAATGGTTGTAATCACAATTTTACTTGCGATTCATGCGTGGCAACTTTTGAACAAACTACACCTTACATATTGACGTCGTAATTTAAAAGAATTAACTTTTATAAAATGTACTTTACAGCTTTAGTTTCTGCAGTTAGAAACAGCACAATAAGGCATTTTTGCGAGTTTTTGTTACAGTCACCGCCCGGCCAGTGGCCCTAAAGCTCAGAGTTGCCAGACTTAATAGCTTCGCTCGAAATTGTGCGACATGAAGATGGAAAGTCTCATGTGATTGTAATTTCACCGGCAGCCGTACCCTTCAGACCGAAACACAGCAATGCAAGCATCTTGGAGGCCACGTCATCTCAATGCAGGAGATCAAATCCTCCTCCCCCAAGGTCATAGTCGACTTTATGATTGACTTACAGCTTGGGGGAGGCCTATGTCCAGATGTGACTTTCGGCTGAAATGATGATAATGATGATGATTAGATTTGATCAGTATTTGACTGGTACTCAAAAAAAAAAAAAAAAATTATTTAGAAGAGAGATTAGAAATAACACAGTTTGTTAAAAAAAAAAACAATCATAAAATGGAAGAGATACAGGCTTCTAAAGTTTTTTGGCGGACAGTCGATTTCGACGAAAACTGGTATCATTTTTTTTATTGTATTTTATATCATAACACTAAATGAAATGCAAATTGTTGAATTGCTCTTTGTGACAGGCTTGTTGTGCACCGGGCGATTGTAGTTTGTAGCTTATATTGTTTATATGAATTAAATAAATAGATAAATATTAAATCATTATTAAATGTAAATTAAAAGTGATTATATCACTCAAAACTCACTCACTCGGTGATTATATCAATAAAAATAATTAAATTAAGTATTAAACGTTTAGAGTAGAGTGATATACAGAGGACCGAGCGTTGTGGCGCAACTTGGGAGAGGCCTATGTCCAGCAGTGGACTGCGATAGGGTGAGTTGATGATGATGTTGATGATATACAAATCAGAAAACAGAAGCTATAATATTATAGTCAAAATGCCCCTAATAACACGTTACATAAGTTTTCATAAAGTTGACCAATGTAGATTTTTTAGAACTACTTTATAACTACGATCTTGCTTTGGCTTGTAGGTGTGAAATTCAGTATTTTTTTCTTCCAAATGTTTGACAATTTTGCTGTAAGATTCTGATGTGTTAGCTTGTATTTTGACATGATCTCCATTAGTAACTTTAATGTAATAATCATTGTTAGCAATTGTTTCTAGGAGTTTTGTGAGTGGGTTGATGTTACTTACACCTGCAACAAAAATTGGTGGCGGTTTAGTGGCCTTTGATTTGTTCTCATCGAGTATGATTACTTCATCTTCTAGACCTTCGAATCTGTTCTGGGTTTCAAAAGGCAAATCTGCTGTTGTAGGTCCTAGCCAATAGCCAGTTTTAGCTTGTTTACTCTGAGAGTTTTCAGGGCTGCTATAGTGCCTCTTGTGTCGTGTGACATTAGTCCATTCGGTTTTTTTTTAGTTTTCCTGAGCTGTATTCAATTGATCCATTGATGCGGACTTTTGTTGATTGACAAAAAGACTTGGGTGGAATATTTGTTGCACCATGTTTTTGTCTCGCACGCGACACACGGAGGGAATTTGTTTGTTTACAAATAGGAATTTAAAAAAAAAAATGTATTGATTTTTTTCTTGATTCTTTGTACCTGTAGTTATTATGTTTTATTTGTAATTTTTGGTAATTCTGTGCGTCACTTTACACGCTAATAAATATTTTTTGTTTCTTTCTTTCTTTCAGATGTTTGCGTCCAACAATTCTCTCATTACTTATGCCATAGCAATTTTATTGGTTTTTTCACGATAGAGTAATGAATATGGGATAATAGGGAACCGTAATGTGGAGTTTCGCAGGAGAACGAAAGTAAAGTGCCTGTAATTAAGTTTATTTAAAATAAAAAACACTTGAGTTTGAATTTGATTAATAATAATGTCCTCCCAGCTGAATTTCGGTCACGGAGGCCAATGTCAACGGAGACTAGCCATGCGGCTATTAGCCACGAGCCCTTCTTTCTCAAATATACAGCCTCGTAATGTATTCTTTGACTATTCCGCAAAAATACTTACAACCAATCATGATACATATTTAATACCAGCTCCCACACATAATAATATCTTGGATTACTATGTATAAAATCAATTATAAAAACATATATATTATAATATTAATATTTTTTTTATTAGAATTTTAACTGGGTGTCAGGGAAACGCTTCCGAAAACGAAGATAGGTGATAGTGCTGGTGATTACTGATAAAAAACCACGAAAAAAAAATGCGATTCTTTTTTTAGATTTTTTCATTTTTTTTGGTATTTTTTATTGTGTATGAGTTTTATTTAACCGCACAAAGCTGGAAATGTATGAAAAATGCAAAAAAAATATATATGAAAAAATCTAAAAAAAGAACATTTTTTTTCGTGGTTTCGTATCAGTAAAAGGCGACTAAGAGATTCACCAGAGGATGGGCAGCAGCGTCCTCTTGAGTATTTAACCAACCAACTGCGATCGCCAATCCGCCTGCCAAGCGTGGCGATTATGGCATATCCCCCCAAACATGACAAGATGCTTGGGGGAGGCCTATGTCCTGCAGTGGACGTCTTTCGGCTGAAATGATGATGATGATGATGAATCACCAGCACCTATCTTCGTTTTTGGAAGCGATGCGTGGGTGTAAGGGCCCAGTATAGAGCAAAAAACCCAAGAAGATTATGTTTTATTTACGATATTTTTTCTTGTAATAAACGATTAAAACTTAACAAATTGTATTTATTTTACCTATAATTCAAATCCTTTATCTTCTCATGGGTGTCGTAAAAGGCGACTAAGGGATTCACCAGAGGATGGGCAGCAGCGTTCTCTGAGTATTTAACCAACTAACTGCGATCGCCAACCCGCCTGCCAAGCGTGGCGATTATGATATATTCCCCCTTTTTCGGGGAGGCCTATGTCCAGCAGTGGACGTCTTCCGGCTGAAATAATAATCATGATGATGACTTAGCGACCTTCGGGAGCGAGTCTCACTCCCATTTACACAAAGTTTCTCTCGTTTTTTTTAAGCTACCGAGGAATGTTAGCAGCATGGTATAATAAGATGTTTCACCAGGTAGTCTCTTCCCGTGACAGCTAGGTCACGTGAATGCCTCCGTTTGAAAAATATTCCCACGGTATTGTCCGTAAATTAAATTAAAAGTTTTATTTTACAGTCTTTTTTGCGACCATTTAGTCGCAAATACTACGGTAGTGCGATTTGTTTTTTAAATCATTGCATAGCTTGGCTCACTACGAACGGTTCGTGGTGTGGCACGTTCAGCTACGACCTTCCAGGGCCGAGGAATCTGCCTCCGTTTGAAAAATATTCGCCAAGTTCTAACTACATATTATTATTATTATTTTGAGGAAAGAGGGGTCTTTAACGACTCATTCATCCTCCGAGCCTTTTCCCAATTATATTGGGGTCGGCTTCCAGTCTAGCCAGATGCGGCTGAACATCAGTATTTTACACGGAGCGACTGCCATCAGACCCCTAGACAGGCAGAGTGGCGTGAGAATTTTTTACTCACGTGTGACTAATCGTGGTTTTTTTTTTAATTTTTTTCCTATAAATAATAATAAAAATAGTACATATATATCGATGCCTATAGCGTTTCGATTGGTTCGATTCTATTTATATTTTTGTCTTGATTTGGTAACCCTTAAATACTTTAATGTTATCTACTATATAAAAATAAGTCGGGTTTTCCTTCCTGACGCTATAACTCCAGAACGCAAGAAACGATTTCCACGGTTTTGCATTCGTTGGAAAGGTCTCGGGCTCCGTGAGGTTTATATCACAGAAAGTTTTAAGAAAGAAAGAAAGAAAAAAAGAAAAAAATTAATTCGTGGGTTGCATGGCATGGAATGCAGTCGCTCCGTGTAAAATACTGATGGTCAGCCGTATATAATCGACTGGAAGCCTCATCAACATCATCATTTCAGCCAAAAGACATCCACTGCTGGATATAGGCCTCCCCCAAGCATCGCCACAACGATCGGCCCTGCGCTTCCCGCATCCAGCGGATTCCCGTGACCTTTACCAGGTTGTCGATCCACCTTATGGGGAGTCTACCCACGGGAAACCTACCGCAACATGAATTGGAAAAAAACTCATAGAAAAAAATGTCGTAAAGTTTATCAATGACATAATAAAATTATAATTAGTGCAGTGGTTGTGCATTCAACTTTTTTTCTTATGTTAACGTTTTTCTTGTTTGTTAGATATCTATCAGTCCTGAGTATGGATGTTTGTAAATGTGTAATCGTACCTGTGAACGTATCCGCATTAAATGAATAAGAAATCCTAGTATAAATTAAGGAAATAAAAATTCGCTCAGTAGCAGGATTTGAACCTGCGACTTTTGGTTCAGAAGCCTGAAAGTCTGACAACTGGTTTAACCTCATAATGTTACTGGAATAAGCAATTCTGACATTTTAACATGTGGATAGGGGCCTGATAGCAGTCGCTTCCTGTGATACGGGCAGTTTTTATTGCAACAGCCGCATCATTAGAGAATTTTATACAAATTGCTTGTTGTCTTTATGATTTTGATTGCACGTGTTTGCCTCTTGCTAATTTAAAAACGTCTACTCTACACTACGATTGAGACTAAATCACTATATAACATTACCTAAAATATATAAATACTTTAATAAATCACAAACCTTGACTATTGCGCAGCCACCTGTTTCTCATTTAATAGCGGCAGAGTTATTTTACGCGTACTGTACAGGAGCTGACAATAGATTTGACTACAGATCAAATTGATCAACCTTCCAGAAACTGGGAATAGGTCCTCAAAATTTTTCTTTTAGTAGATTATATGAGTATTTAGAAGGCACTAGTCAAAGTTAGTGTGCTAGTAGAATATACATAGTTTAGGTATATTGTTTAACCAGCAAATATTTTTGGTGGTTTTGCATGCATCGTTTTAGTGCCGCACGCGACACATTGAGGGAATTTGTTCGTTTACAAATAGGTATACAAATAAATAAAAAAAATGATTTTTTTATTGATTCGTGTTCATGGCACGAATATAGTAGGTCTAGTACGAGTTTCACAGTTTGCAAACAAAAAAATATGTCTATTGTCTTTCCACAATTTATATCTTTTTGTTTTCTTTCCACAATTTATATCTTTATAAAAATATGAGTTAATTTTAAATTCAAAAAAAAATTAGTTTAGTCAACTTAGTAAAAATTGACATTTGCTATTCTGTAATCCGTTTTTCACCTAATATTAGAAATGTCAACCTAAATCTGACTATTTTTAGTTTTTAGATAAAGTTTTTGAAGTCGGTTTATTTTGTTAAAAAGTTTTTTTTAATCATCCCAATGTTTATTCATGTTTGTTTTTATTTCAGTAAGCATTATTCCTAAATTAATGTAATGATTTCGCAGTTTCAATACAATATTGTGTCATTCTAAACTTTTATCAAAAATTCATGATGGCTGAAGCCAGCGCCATCTAGTAAAAGTAATGTGAACTGTGTTTTTGTTCTTACTAGATAACGCTGGCTTCAGTCATTGCTGCTTTGTCGTCTGCATGTTGTAATTATTGCCAGCATAGTCCGAAACCACTCATTTTCCACTAAGCGCACGAACAAAACTCAGTTTTTGACAATGTTCCAGTCAACTTACAGAATCTCTACAATATCAGCTTTAATAGACGATAATACAAATTTTAGTGTTTGTGTCAGTCAGTACACTCAGTACAGAATATTAGCAGAATACCGATTTGGCTTTTATCAGTTTTCGGTATAAGAACGATCTGTTGTAGCTTTCTTATCAGATTTGAGCGATTGTTTGTTTTTAAAATATAATATTTTGTTGGAAAAAGTTAGACTAATAAGGTCATAGGGTCTATCGTACGTAGATACATTATAATTAGAGATGCACCGAGTTCAGGTACTCGAATACCGAGTTTTACTCGGTTTTCACTGAATCGAGTACTCGGCAAAAAAAAATATTTATATACAGATACATATTAATTTTTTGTTTATACGATAAATTAATTTTAATTATTTAACAAACGTTACCGGGTGAGCTGGAAAATTGCTTTTGTAATGAAAAAAGCATTTGAAAACAAACTTTAAATATGTCCAAACCATCTTAACATACCTTTCTCAATCTTTGTCACTACATCTTCTTTCACTCCAAAACGCTCATCAATTTAAACTACTTTTACCTTTTATTATGGGACCAAATCTGAAATCAGTGGCGAAGGGTGAATATTTTTAGAAGGGAAGCAGGTACCTAAAAATCCTAAAATAGCTAAGATCGCACTTTAATAAAATAAAATAAAACAATTTAACAACTTTTGATTTAATTTTAATATCTGAAATAAAAATCTCTATCTGTAGGTTTTTCATCTGAGGATAGACTATTATAATACTTCACAAAACCAAAGTAGACAATACAACATCTTTAATGTACTAGGACCTTACAATTCCCGGGTCGGGCAAAGTGTTATTGGGTTCTTTCTTTAGGAAATTCTCAGTAGCAGCCCGGAGTCTGGATTTGTGCCCGGTTAATGGCAATAGGCTCGCCCCCTATTACATGGGATGCTTTGCAACGACTGTCAACGTGGCCACTACCACGACACGGCAGTGATAATAATTTGACACGTTTCGCGTAGCAATTGTATGATGATGTGTCAAATCGCCAAGATGCAATAGATGCGTAAGATTACAATCGTAAAATATAATTAAAGAACCGCTATGACAGATGGAATTTGCAAATACCTAGTAACTGCGCTGGATGGACAACCAATTCTAAAGTTTAAAAATACTGTGGAAAATCTACTCAACCAAGGAATTAACTTAAGTTCCTTCCTTTACGAACAAACAATCTAGCTTGTACAATTTAAGTTTTTATAGACCCATTTTTTGCATGATAAAACAATTTGACACAGTACTGACAAAGATAGAAAATTAGTTCCGAATTTCGATGTTTTTGCCAGACTGTAACTCCGATTTGACATATTACTCCATTTTTAACAATTACTCAATTTTTACCAATACTCCATTTGTACCAATTACTCCATTTGTACCAATTACTCCATTTGTACCAATTACTCCATTTTTACCAATTACTCCATTTTTACCAATAAAATTACTCCATTTTTACCGTCTTGATATGATTATTGTATAGCTAATTTATTTACACATAAACTATTCCTTAGACTTTAATATACACAAATTTATTTACAATATGATTTAATTGTCTGATTACAAAAAATATTCACTATAACAGGTATTAAATTGCCTAATCACAAAAATATTTAGTAAACAATATCCCAAACAGAAAAGCTCTTAAATCTCAAGTAAGTAAATATAAACTGGGTTTGCAAAACATAATAAAAAATTCCCACTCGCTACGCTCACGCTCGACCTCTATTTCATTGCCTTGACTATACAGCTGTAGCACTAAAGCTTAATACTTAAGCTTAAATGTATATTTAGTTATTTACGCTAAAGCGTCTACTATTAGTCGCTCTAGGCGCCGCCGCAAGAACAGGTTGCGCTCAAAAAAATACGTACACTTTTGTCACAGAATATCTAGGCTTTTGTGAAGAGCGAATCAGTTTAAATAAAATTAAATATTTTAAATATTTTGGGACATTTTACACAGTCCCAAACTAATTGTAGGTAATTGCTTCTCCTGACAGTAGATGTTTATGATTGCCGTTATTGTCAGAAATAAAAGGCAAACAGGAATATTTACTGTCAAATCAAAAGCACCGTAGCTATTTGTGGATATACCCAAGTTTAAGGGTGATTGGGACTTGGGAGGCGATGAGTTGATCTGTCTGGTAAGATTATTTGGTATACATAAAAACACAAGTGAACATATAAGATCATAAACTAACGAACAGATTAGCATACGGAAAACGGTTAACGCTTAAGAATTCACTCATTCTTATTTCGTATATACAGCAAATAGGTACTTATAGAAAAAGTCTTGTACATCAAACCTAAATAAACTAAAGTTAATTGAAAAACAAGCCTACTAATCTTCAAGTTATTACTAAGGCATTAATGGTTATAGACATGCAACGTCTCTTCGCATGGCTAGAGGGTCAAGCCAATTGGTAATAATATAGTCGCCGACGATATATATATATATACATATATATTTTTTTATGTATGACCACTCATAACTTTTTATAAAGTGGTCCGATTTTGATGATTCTTTTTTTAATGGATCTCGTCGGATTTGCGGGATTGCAGAGCAGCACATACCATGACCAGAATCGGGCGGTTCCAGTACCAGCAGTGGACGTCTTTCGGCTGAAATGATGATGATGTGAACAATCTTTATATTTCAAACGAAGCAGAACCATTAACACACATAAAACATGAATAAAAGACTTCGAACAAGCAATTATGCATAATGTCGATACAGAAATAAAAATCGAACAAATCGTCTACAGTACCGAGTATCGTATAAAATTGTTTTATTGTTTCAGGTACTTACAAAATGTCACACTCGCGAGAGAAAATGAATTAATTTAGAGCATGGTAAAAACACGTGGAATACAATGATAACAATTATTGACTTATGACATTGTAGTGAATTTTCTGATAATATATTTAAATACAGTTTTGTTTGGAACACTGGATACAGAAAACACAGAATTTCAGGATGAAATTGTATTTATAAAATGAACTAAAGGAGCATTATTTGCTAAGATCATTTTTCTCTAAGGTCAATGATCTATGAACTAGGACGTCTTAAGTATTTTGCAGTTTTCTCACTATAACTCAAAAATTTATTATCACATTATACTCGAAATAATTTTAAAAGAGAGTTTTTATAAAGGTCTATCAATGTGGAAGATAATAAGTTTCTACGTTGCATAGCTTAGAAATGGCAGGGTGGGGGACACATTGCAAGCCACTTTGGCGGGCTGTATTTCGCTGATGGTACACCTGATAAAAAAGTGATGTATGAAACATTACCTTCATTTTAGTAGACCTATTCAATGATACCCCACAAGAGGCAATGCATTTTGCTCCGGTAATTTATTTTCACAAAGTGGCAGCACATCAAACTGACAAGTGTGACGCTAACAGCCCGCTATTGGCTCCACGGCCGATGACGTAGTACGGAGGCAATCACGTGACCTACACATTCATTTACCAGAGTTGGTTTATCTATATCAACATTTATGAAGTAAGTAGTTTAAAACTAGTCTAGTAATACACATTTTTAATAATCAAGGTAATCTTTTCTTAATTTTTTGTTCATAATTTCTAAACTAATAAGGCCAAGCCCGCACTGCGATTTCTATTCGCGCGATTTTTATTCGCTTTGGTTTTATTCGGGCACTGAGAAGATTTTACTGAAAATCATATGGACATATTGGTTCCAATAGTCTCTCTTGAGACCACGCATGATTCTCCATGGACTGAATTAGAGTAGATATTCTTTTTTTAATCACAGTAGTTACGATCTAAGTATTCTATTGTTAACTTTTTATTACACTTATAATTAAACTCTCAGCAATATTGATTACTAGTCTTATTAACTAGTCGTAAATGGAAACAACGAATGAAGTCACTACCGACTTGCGGCACCATATTTAGGCAACAGCCTAGGTGGTATTGAAGTTGTTATGGGCCACAGACCAGTAAGCCTCAAGACGCCACATAAACAAAGTTTTACATGAGAACACAGTCGTAAAATGTTAGCGGGCGGACGGCGCGTTACGATTGGTCGGCTCAAATGTTCGGTGATATGATTGGAGCCGCTCGCTGACGGAGTGACGTCCCGATTGGTGGCTGGGCGTAAGATATGCAGTGCTACTGCATATGCTTTGTGAGCGGGGGTATCCGGTTAATAAGCGTCTAGAGGCTTACTGGTCTGTGTTATGGGCAAAGGTAACCGCTTAACATCAGATGGGCCTTTAGCTCGTTTCGCTATCCTATCCTATCCTACTAATACTATCCTACTAATATTATAAATGTGAAAGTTTGTAAGTATGGATGAATGAATGGACGGACAGACGGACAGACGGACAGACGAACAGACGCACAGACGGACAGACGGACAGACGGACAGACGGACAGATGGACAGACGGACAGACGGACAGACGGACAGACGGATGGACTTATAATTACATATCTATGAACTTAACAAGTTTTCTTGTCCAGTCAACTTAAGTTACAAATCGACACATGTGTTATTGAAAACTTCTTAAGGGGTCATTGTACTCATCCGTATGAACAACTTTTACGTTTACGTTTTGAGCGTGCAACACGGTAATGCTATCGACATACGACGTGTTAATGAAACCTCTTAAGGGGTCATTATACTCATCCGTATGAACAACATTTACGTTTACGTTTTTAGCGTAGGTACTACCCGGCAATACTATAGACATAAAACGTGTTCTCGAAAATGGCTTTAGGGGTCATTGTACATATTCGTTTTTTTTTTTTTGCGATTTCAGGATTGGTCCCTTAGTAAAAGTTGTTCATACAGATGAGTACAATGACCCCTAAAGCCATTTTCAAGAACACGTTTTATGTCTATAGTATTGCCGGGTAGTACCTACGCTAAAAACGTAAACGTAAAAGTTGTTCATACGGATGAGTATAATGACCCCTTAAGAGATTTCATTAACACGTCGTATGTCGATAGCATTACCGCTTTGCACGCTCAAAACGTAAAAGTAAAAGTTGTGCATACGGATGAGTATAATGACCCCTTAAGAGATTTTCAATAACACGTTGTATGTCGATAGTGTTGCCTCGTAGTACGCTAAAAACGTAAACGTAAAGTACCAAAAGTTGCTCATACGGATGAGTATAATGACCCCTTAAGAGGTTTTCGTTTTCAATAACACGTCTTATGTCGATAGTATTACCGCGTAGTAAGCTAAAAACGTAAACGTAAAAGTTGTACATACGGATGAGTATAATGACCCTTTAAGAGATTTTTAATAACACGTTGTATGTCGATAGTATTGCCGCGTAGTACCCTAAAAACGTAAACGTGAAAGTTGTTCATACTGATGAGTACAATGACCCCTTATGAGATTTTCAGTTATTTCAAAAACACGTTGTATAGGTATAGGCAACCGCACGTCAGTGGTAACACTTGAATTATGAAAACCGCCCTTACTGCTAACGAAATAAAGACGCTGTCAAGCCCTTTGATTTGAGTACCAACATGATGGTTCTAAGAGCTATAGTTTAGGAGATATGGTCATCAGAAGATTTGACCATTTAGGCAGTAACCTAGGTGGTGGACGATTACTGGGAGCCCTGGGATTGCTTGGATTCGAAAATAACGCACTTTTATCGAAAATACTATTTTTATTTTTACGGACACAGTACATACATGCAGTTAGTCAACCAGAAAGAGAAATCATGGCGGGTGCAGCCTGATAAAACAGAGTTAGATTTTCACAAGCGACATCTAGTAAGAAACGTTCGAAATACTAAGCAAGCTTGACAGCTATCGATAACCTATGTAGGTACGGCAATGATCTGTATTGAAGTTACTACTACTAGTTAGCTACTTAGTTCAATAAAAAAGACAACAGATGGCAATATTTGTCCAGGTGGTATTGCAGTTGTAATGGGCAAAAGTAACCGCTTAACGCCAGGTGAACCTTTAGCTCGTTTCGTCATCCCATACTATAAACAATCAATTAAAAAATTGCTGCCTGTAATTAAAAATGTTGCCACACTCTGCATGATATCTACTTTAATCTAATACCTATTTTATCGGAATTACCCTAAGGCACCATATCAATAAATAAATTCTATTTAATTCAAAGCCGTTGATTTTAGCTTTAAGTTCACCTGTAGAGTAAAGGCATCCCACTCTTTTCTCATAAACTTCTCTGTTCGCTGCAAATATAAGCCAAAATACGAAACACCTAAAATTACGTAACATAACCAGCCCATTACTGTCCCACTGTTGGGCACGGGCCTCTTCTCAGAATGAGAAGGAATCAGGCCAGTTGCCGGATCTATTCTACATGATCATTTATCATTAGGTACTCGTTCGTACCGAAAAACAGTACACAAGTCACTAACACCAACATTACATTACCTAACAAAAATATTTCAACACACTTGCTCATAAAATGGCTCTTATTGCACCGCTTTTAGGTTCATAATGTAACTTATAACGCACGCGTGCTTTTTAGGGTTCCGAAGTCCTACAAGGAACCCTTATAGTTTCGTCATGTCCGTCCGTCTGTCCGTCTGTCCGTCTGTCCGTCTGTCCGTCTATCCGTCTGTCCGTCTGTCCGTCTGTCCGTCTGTCCTAATCCTTTACAGCTTAATAACTTCTACAGTTATAAACATAAGTAAATGAAATTTTGTTAAAAAATAGTCTGCATATAGATCTCAATTTTAAAAGAATAAAAAAATAGTTTTTACGTTCTTTAGGGGTGGCACCCATACATGTGAAATGGGGAAAAAAAAATTTTTTCGCTGCACCCCCTCATGTGGGGTATCATTGAATAGGTCTACTAAAATGAAGGTAATGTTTCATACACCACTTTTTTATCAGGTGTACCAACTGCGAAATATAGCCCGCCAAAGTGGCTTGCAATGTGTCCCCCCCCCTGCCATTTTTAAACTATGCAACGTAGAAACTTATAATCTTCCACATTGATAGACCTTTGTGAAAACTCTCTTTTAAAATTATTTCGAGTATAATGTGATTATAATTTTTTGAGTTATAGACAGAAAACTGAAAAATACTTAAAACGTCCTAGTTCAAAGTCATTGAACTTAGATAAAAATGATCATAGCAAATAATGCTCCTTTAGCTACTTTCTATTTGAAAAAATCACAAAAAGTAACTTTGTGTTATGTTGACGACACACTTCTTAAATTTGGCGCCATCTAGCGGCGTCGTACAACACTCTCTGGGTCGCCAATGCTGGCGTCAAGTGCCGTGTATTACATTTGGCACTGTATAGCGCCATCTAGCGGCTACTGACATCACTCTCTGAGTCGCCAATGCTGCCGTCTATTGCAAAAACTAAAATAGCCGTGATTAATATTCGATTTGATTTGTTTGTAACACCTACTTAAGGAACCCTATAATACTGAGCATGGCCCGACATGCTCTTGGCCGGTTTTTAAATATAAAGATTGCAAGCTTTTATGTTTTTGGGTGTATTAATTAATATCGATTTTATAAGTAATTATAACAATATTTACAATAAATGCATAGGTATTTTAAAGCAAAGAATCATCTTATTTTTCTGTGAAAAAATATTTCAAAAATATGTTTTGCAATTTCTTTTGATTTGACGTCATATGAGTGATTTTTTATCATTTTTAACGGATTTACGCATGAGAACCGAAATCTAAAGATATAAATTGTGGAAAGAAAAAATAAGAAACCAATCAATCAAGATAAGTCTAGTATAATAACATCTGAAACACAGTAAAAGTGAATTCATAGAAGTATCGCTATTTAGAATCGATTCCGATTATTTGTGGAAATAGTCTGATATCTGGCAACATTTTCGTTCGGTTTGAATGGAGGATATACTTACGATTCAGTTTAATACATATTTATTATGTTTTTTAATGCTAGGGTGAAAGAAATGTTGATAAAGAACACATAAACATGAAAAAATAAGACATAATTTTTGAATAACATACAGTTTTGACATGGCGCTAAAAATGGGCCCATTTGTGGGCATTGTCCTTTGGCTTCTTGAATTTATCGCTAGATGGCGCTACTAACAACACGCTCTGAGTCGCGAATGCTGCCGATTATTGCAAAAACTAAAATAGCCATGATTAATATTCGATTTGATTCGTTTGTAATTACACCTACTTAAGGAACCCTATAATACTGAGCATGGCCCGACATGCTCTTGGCCGGTTTTACATTATATTATCGCACTAGTGCTTTTTACTGTACAATTTGTTTTTAAATCGCAGCAAATAGTACATTACTGTCGAGGCCTGAAATGAAGCAATTTACGGCCGAGTAATATTGGAAGTACGAGGCGAAGCCGAGTACTACCCAAGTGATTTTGAAAGGACGAGGCGCAAGCCGAGTCCTTTTTAACTAAACGAGGCCGTTAATTGCTATTTCGGCCGAGACTTGTATAGTACACAACACACAACACAAATTAATTCAACAGTATCTCATTTTCATTCACGCGAAAAAATATTAATTTGACAAATATATAATATACTAACAAAAAAATGAATTAATATAATAAATTAAATAAAAAAATATAATAATAATTTGTAATATTTATTAAAAATATTAATAATATATTAATAATAAAATAATTAATTTATAATTAAATCATTAATATAATTATAATATTTATAATATTTTAATTATTCTATTTATTATTACTATTATTACATTAAATTTATTATAATTAATTAGTGATTAAATTATTTATTCAATTTAACACTCGAATTAGAAAGCCAACCTTATTGCCTAAGAAATAAAGACGCTGGCAATGTCAAAATGTTACCACTGACCTGCGTTCGAGTCGACCGTACTACCCCGGACGAGTTCTTTCACAGAGTTACGTCAATGTTAGTACAGGTACAATACAAAACGAAAAAAATGCATAATTATACAAACATAAGAAAGACTATTCTAGACATTATTAAAGATAAATAAAGATAAGTTTAAGAAAGTACCTTATTTCCCTCTGTAATATAAGTATTAAAAATGAATGTGAAGTGAATGAATGTGAGTGAGAAAATAGATAAATATCTCAGAGGAATATACCTCTATGATGAATATGTAGGCCTAAAGTATTCCGAAATATTTTCCTAGATGAAGCGTTGTATTAGAATTTTGAAAAAAGTGAATTTAGAAAAATGGAGGGAAGAGGGTTGGTTCTAATTTTTCAAATTTGGCAACGTATTTTTCAAATAACGTAATTATTGCTTTTAATTTCTTTTACTTTTTTTTCACATACTAATTAATTGTTATTTAGTATTAAATTCATGTATGATTGTGATATTAATTTTAATTTTAGTTCTAAGTTATTTGTAAATAAATGTAAATATTTAATTTAATCGACTGATGGTGAATTGTTTTTATAATTTGAAATAAAGAAAAATTCAAGAAATAATCATCGTTTCATTTATTTTTAATTAAGACTACACAGTACACACGTACATATTTACACTATATTAATTACATTCACAATTTTTATAAATTAAAATTGTTTCAATGCACACAGTAATCACTCACAATGTCACTATGTTTTACAGTGTTGCGTGCTGTTTGGGACTGTTGATGAAATAAATAACCATATTTATTTCATCAACTCATCAACTCGGGCTACCGCAGTCCACTGCTGGACATAGGCCTCTCCCAAGTTGCGCCACAACACTCGGTCCTCTGCCCGAGGTTGACCGACGACCTGAAGAACGTGGCTGGGGCGGACTGGATTATTTATTTATTAATTTATTATTTTTAGAAAAAAAAATGATTATTTGATATAATTCGGTTAAACTTGCTTTATTATAATGTGTAGTGATCGCGAAACCCCAAGAAATTATTAATATCTCTTAGTTCTCTTTTTATGCAGAGGATGGCCACCGTTTGGTTTTACGGCCAAAATTAATATCCAATCTATCTACGATTTACCCTACTAGAGATAGGAATTTGACATATTTTGTATGGAGCTTATGTCAAATTCCTGGATATTAATTTTGGCTGTTAGTCGGTAAGAGTCCGACATACCCCTCCGCCGACCCCAGACGGAGGGTATCCATGAGGATTTACATCCGAAAACAAAAAAATAGTAGCCAGTTGAAATTTACTATTTATTATATTCTTTCTTTTATTATTTTTGGGATTCCTTTACCAAAGGGTACCAATGGAACTTTATTTATTACTAACCTTATGCCGTCTGTCTGTCACAGTCACAGCACTTTATCCTTTGAACAAGCAAAATAGTTTTATTGCCATTACTTTAAATTTGATTGGTAACTTGTTGGTAACAAATAAAAAATAAAAAAATTTCGTAAGAAAAACTACCTATGTTATACTAGTGGTTTGCCCCGAATACCTCGCGATAATTTTATTAACTAAATCGACACATTTCTCATAAATAAAAATAATATACTTTACGGCCAAAATTAATATCCAATCTATCCACAATTTGCCCTACTAGAGATAGGAATTTGCTATCTCTAGTAGGGTAAATCGTGGATAGACTGGATATTAATTTTGGCTGTTCGCCCTTTGGCTGAAAATTAACCTTTGTTATGTTTTAATTATACACGACCACGTCTTCTTTAATAATAAATGGACCAGGGTACGATTCAATCATTTCGCTTAAGTACTGGTAACGTTATTTGCTTTCTAAGAATAATTTTTCGTCTAAGAACTTCCTCAGCATACCTTATTAACCTACCTACCTTATCTTGTTGATAGATCGAGATATCAATTATTTATTTGTTAGATACCCACTTAGGTATACAATTTAACAAAAATATGGTTATTACTTCCTTTGTGACCGCTTGCTTATTTGGGGGAATCCTTATATTATATCATTATCTTTTACAGTGTTGCGTGCTGTTTGGGACTTGATTATTTTTAGGACTGGGTTCCAAACAGGTGGCAGCTGCCAACCATCTTCTCAATTTTTTTTTTATTTTTTTTATGATTTATAGATCTGCTCTTGACCACAATCTAGACAGCTTTGTCAGGATGTGGTCGACGATGGAGCGAGCAAACCTATTAGGTGCCCGGTTAATGGCAATAGGCTCGCCCCTTATTACATGGGACTATAACATAACTGCCGAAATGTGGGTGTACTATACACCTCTGCCTACCCCTTCGGGGAAATACAGGCGTGATGTTATGTTATGTTGTTGTTATGTTATGTTATAATATTTTAATGGGGGCCAACGGGAATAAAAATTCCCGTTGTCCCCGCTGGGGGTCAACGGGAAATAAATTCCCGATCACCCCCAGTGGGGGCGAACGACGGGGGGACTGTCTTTCCCTGCCCCCGTCGATCTCGTAACCCCAGGAGTGCCCGCTGAGTAGTGTTCTCGCGCCTCTTGGGACCGAGGGTCTTGGCTTCACCGCCCGAACCGTGAGGAAGAAAACCTCTAAAAACATGATTTTTTTCTCAAAGTTTTTGTTCCTGCCTTATCTTCAAAACTGTAATACATACCAGCGTAAAATTTGTTTTGAATATAGTGCATACTATGTTATTTAGCAACAAATAATAAAAATAGGGTAAACATAGATATATGTGGTGGTATCTGCGTAAGAAATAGATGCAAATATCCATATTTCGCGCACGTTACGTTGTCAATGTCTTTTCAAATTATAATTGGTACAGATTTTCTTTGTTACATAATTTGGACTGCCTCGTTGGTCTAGTGGTCGCAAGCGCGACTGCTGATCGTGGGGTCCTGGGTTCGATTCCTGGGTCGGGCAAAGTGTTATTGGGTTTTTTCATTTGGAAATTCTCAGTAGCAGCCCGGAGTCTGGATTTGTGCCCGGTCAACGGCAATAGGCACGCCCCCTATTACATGGGACTTATAACATAACTGGCGAAATGTGGGTGTACTATACACCTCTGCCTACCCCTTCGGGGAAATACAGGCGTGATGTTATGTTATGTTATAATTTGGAAAGATTTGATTTATTGTAAAAATGCTAGTTTTGAAGACCTCTATCCAAACATTTTTTGGATAGAGGTTAACTCCATTAACTCACCCAGGTTCGAAGAAATATTAAAAAACAAACACGTTATAAATAACCATGTTTTAGTGTTATCCTAATTTGCTGTACCTAAGTTTGATTGTAATTGCAACCCACAAGTGTTTAGTAAAGACATAAATTCGTTTAAAAGTAGACTATGTTTCTTTAATAAAATGATCAGACGCGTGCATGCTGCAGTATTCTGGCACATATCTAGCAGATCTAGTGTAATCTCTATTTTTTAGGGTTCCGTACCCGAAGGGTGCCAAACGGGACCCTATTACTCTCGCTACGCTGTCCGTCCGTCCGTCCGTCTGTCTGTCACAGGGCTGTATCTTTTAAACGGTAATTGGTAACCGGTTGAAATTTTCTCAGAAATTGTGTTGCTATGAGGTGTATCACGACAAATACTAAAAACTAAAAAAAGTCTAAAACCAAAGGGGGTCCCCATACGAGAAACCTCAAAAAACATGCATTTTTTTCACCGTTTTTGTTCCTACTCTATCTCCAAAACTGTAATATATACCAGCATTAAACTTGGTCAGATTGTAGTGCATATTATGTAGATTAGCAACAAATACTAAAAATAAGACAAACATAGACAAAGGTGGTGGTACCTGCGTAAGAAAGAGATGCAAAAATTCATATTTCGCGCACAGTGCGCGTTGATGTCTTTTGATAAACTCTCGTAAATTAAATCATTTATTATAATGCTCACGCGTGTCATAAGACGTTTTTCAACACACTTTCGAGGGAAAAAACATATGAACGTATTTTAGGCAAATATCTCAAAGACTTACAAAGAACTATAGACAGAACAATCGTAAACAATTGCGACGAAATAACTGAGGAATCGTTTTGGCCATGTGTCGTGCGCGTTATTTCCCTAAAGTAGGTACCGATATATTTAAGGTTGTCAAAATCAGAAAGCAAATATCCAAAAATGAAATCATATTCAATTCTTCCTCTTTGTTTCATTATTTAAAAAAAGAATACATCAATCGGCTCTTTTCCGTATGCAATAAAATAACACGCCAGCAATTTCCAACATCTAACATGTTATTCTAACAAAATAACATGTTAGCTTGGCTTAGATGTTTGGCTACATTTGATTGGCAAGCAAAATGTTAACATGTTTTGTTAGATTTTGGTCGCAGGAGACACGACTCACACGGCTTCAAGTTAACAACATAACCTTAAAAATATAGGTTTATTTAGTGAAATTAATATATACTTAAATGTAAGAAAAAAATATAATTAATTATTGGTTATATTTCTATATTTTTGTCTGTTTTTTTTTTTTTTTTTTTTTTTTTTGCTGTATCCTAGTTTTTTATAAAATTTATTAAATCATAATTAGTAATCAGTCTCGCGCTGCCGCGCTAATGAGCGGTCGTGTGTCCGTTGCAATCATGACGTCGCAGTCGAATACGGTAAAATGTGCGAGTTGCAATGTTGTTATTGACGAAGTGTTGGCATTTATTACGAATAAGATTCATGTGATGGACCAGGAAAGTTTGTTGCGTATATGTGTGTCGGCTTTTAGTGTGGAGGAAGTGGAGACGTCTAAAAATTTGCTTTTTGACTCCATTACCACCGTAATAAAGAAAGTGAGGAGGAGAAAGAAGTGTGAAGGCAAAATACAAAGGGATTTGGAAGACATTATAACAGTGCTTAAAACTGTGGACCCGGATATTATGCCTATTTTTGTGGCTAAGGAGTTGCACATGTTACCACCCGTGACCTTTGATCACGTAGACGTCACGGCGCTACTGAAGGAAATAACTTTATTGAAATCCCAAGTAGAGAATTTTAAAAGCTCTTATGCCACTATTGAGCAGCTACACGAGGTGGAAATGAAGTATTGTTGTAGCAAACATATCTCATTAATGAATACTCCCAATCGCAATGATCCTTTTGTGAACACCAGGACACGAGGGACATATTTTACGGATAGTGGGCCTATGGCGATCGCTACACCTGTAGCAAGTTCAATTAGTAACAATCACCAAAATAACGATATTAGTCGTACCCGCAAAAAATCAGCTGTTTATGCGCATGAGTCATCGCCATCGGAGCCACTACCGCTCGCGCTTGCCTCGCCACTGCATAGCGATATTATGAATAAGAGAGGTGGGAAAGAGATGGCGCGTTGCGAACACAATGCAAATAAAAGTGTGACGGAGGAACCTAACATAAACAGCGGCAGCGGCAGTGATTCTGGACAGAAAATGTATGATAATAATGGGATTCACTGTGATAAACAAAACCATTTGAATGACCAGTCTCAGAAAAACCAAAACAGTCAGTCGTATGCGGAGATAAGTGCACAAAAAGGATGGTGGCATGAACCAGACAAGGATGAGGGCTGGAAATTGGTGCAAAACAAGCGTCTTAGTAATAAATTTACGACGAATAAGGGGAAAGCTTGCTTGGATAAGAATGGCAAGTTTAAGGCTGCTGATATTAAAATACCTCTTTTTATAACTAACGTGCATAAGGATGTTACGGAGGCAGACATTGCAGAGTATATTTGTACCAAAACAAAAGAGAAAATAATGCCTATCAGGATTAAGATGGCTAGAGAACGTAATTATAGTGCCTTTAAGTTTTATGTGAGCAAAACAAACTTGGACATGTTCCTCGATGACGGATTGTGGCCGAATGATATTTCATTCAGACGCTTTGTTAACTGGAAGAACAAAAGTACCGTAAAACACTCTGACGAGGGTGAGAGGCAAATAACTAAACCTGATAATGGTAACAAGGATCTATAACAAGTTAATATCATATAATTTTAAGTCGCTGAAGAGATCCATTGATGGTGTTAGAAGTCTCTGTAAGTTGGCTGATGTCATCGCACTGCAGGAGACCTGGTTGTTACCACATGACTTACCTTTTCTGAATGCTGTAGGGGATGAGTTTGGTAGTACGGGGACCTCTGCTGTGGACACATCTGCAGGCCTACTACGGGGGAGGCCTTATGGAGGTGTTGCCATATTATGGCGAAAAAGTGCCTTTCAGTCGGTTAAAGTGTTAGACTGCAATGACGTTCGCTTGGCAGCTGTGAAAATAAACTATGTAAGTGATAAATCTGTGTTAGTATTTAGTGTTTATATGCCTACTGACTGTTCTGAAAATTTGCCTGAGTTTACTCAATGTTTAAGTAAAATTTGTTCAATTATTGACGACAATAGAGATACGGAGGCAATTTATATTTTAGGCGATTACAATGCACATCCTAAACAACTTTTTTGTAATGAAATGCTGGCTTTTTGTAATGATCAGAACTGGACCTGTGTTGATATGGAAATGCTTGGCGCCGAATCAGACACGTTCACGTTTGTAAGTGAGGTGCATGGGTGTACCAGGTGGTTAGACCATTGCATTGTCACGGGTGCTGCTCTGGCATCCATACAGCTTGTATGGGTAGAACAGGATGTGCAGTGGTCTGACCACTTTCCACTCGTTATTGAATGTGAATTGGGCCAGGTGAGCAGTAAGGAGGGGGTTATCCTTGCGCGTGCTTCTAATAAGATTCTGTGGGGTGAGCGAACGAAAGGGCAAATAGAAAATTTTCATGCGGGGTGTCACTCTCAACTAAGGGAAATTGATTTTCCTGGAGAGCTTTCGGATTGTAGTGATGGAATCTGTTACAAGGCGGAACACAGGGTCATACTGGGAAGCATGTATGTAAAGTTAGTTTCTATCCTGTCTGAGGCTGCAGCCAGTTCTTTTGAGCAAGGGGAATCGCGGAGGAGAGGTGGCTATGTTACTGGGTGGAATAAGCATGTGGCAGGTTTTCACAGGGAGGCCAGGCTTAAGTTTTTGGTGTGGGTTCAAGCTGGAAAGCCTAATAAAAGCCAACTATATTTAGATATGTGTGAGAGTAGAAATACGTTCAAAAAACGATTAAAATGGTGTCAAGATAGACAGGACCAGATCAAAATGGATATTCTGGCGTCACACCACGTTGCCAAAGACTTTAAAATGTTTTGGAAACACACAGATAAGATGAATGTAAAGTCTGGCTTCCCTGTAAGTGTAAATGGTATTAGCGATCATTCTATGATAGCTAATCTTTTTAAAGATTGTTTTAAAGTGGAGCCACAGTCTGATTCTGACCCATGTCAATGCGACGGTGCTGGGGCTGTCGCTCAGGAGAGAGTTGTTAAATTTACTGCTAGAGATGTGAGAAAAGTGATACTTAGTATGCAGAGAGGTAAATCTCCTGGGCATGATGGCCTCAGCATTGAGCATCTAAAGTTTGCTGGTGCTCATCTGCCGCGCGTGCTCTCCATGTTTTATAATTTATGTTTATGTCACGGCTACTTGCCTGAAGAGCTGACAAAAACAATAGTAGTGCCGATTGTCAAAAGCAAGACTGGTGACGTGTCAGATAAGCATAACTATCGGCCCATCTCGCTGGCCACAATAATGGCTAAGGTACTTGACAGCTTGCTTAACAACATTCTCCTGCAGCACATAAAGCTGAATGATGCCCAATTTGGATTCAGGAGTGGGCTGTCAACAGAGAGCGCAATTTTGTGTCTTAAGCAAGCTGTCGGGTATTACACGGAGAGGAAGACGCCGGTATATGCGTGCTTCCTGGACCTGTCAAAAGCCTTTGACAGGGTGTTATATAATAGGCTATGGGTCAAATTGGAAAGCGCGGGTGTGCCGGCTGAAGTCATCTCCATTTTGCGCCATTGGTACAGATGTCAGAGAAACCAGGTGAGATGGGTTGGTACGATGTCTGATGCATATAGCATGGAGTGTGGAGTGCGGCAGGGGGGTATAACCTCTCCTCTGTTATTCAACCTGTACGTTAACGACCTCATCGGTGAGCTCAGCAGTACTCATGTGGGATGTTTTGTAGATGGAGTATGCGTAAATAACATCAGTTATGCAGACGACATGGTGCTGCTGGGACCATCGGTGGGGGCGGTGCGTAAACTTGTGTCAATTTGTGAGGCATACGCGGTGGAACATGGACTGAGATATAACTCAATGAAGAGTGTTATGCTCGTTTTCAAGAGTGGAAAGCGTGGTCCAGTGCATGTTCCGCCTATTATGCTTAATGGTACGGCTCTGCAGGTGGTGAGCAGCTTCAAGTATCTGGGGCACATTGTAACGGAAGAGTGTCAAGATGATGCAGACATAGAGAGGGAGCGCAGAGCATTGGCAGTCAGGGGTAATATGGTTGCGCGCAGGTTTGCTCGCTGCTCGAGGGAAGTGAAGATCTCTCTGTTCAAGGCGTACTGCCAATCGTTCTACTCGAGCAGTTTGTGGGTAAATTACACGCGTCGGGCTGCCAATGCTCTGCGAGTCCAATACAACAACATCTTCAGGATGCTGTTCCGGCTGCCTCGCTATTGTAGTGCGTCCGGAATGTTTACAGAGGCGCGTACGGACGGCTTTCATGCCGTTGTACGAAAGAAGGTAGCCTCCATAATACAGCGCGTGCGAGGTAGTAGCAACAGTATTCTGCAGATGATTGTGTCTCGTGCGGATTGCCCCATCCAATATAAATGGATGCGTATAGCAATAGGTGTTGACTAACATAACGTATAAGTACTTACTAACACAATTTATTGTAATTTA
The DNA here is from genome assembly GCA_949699075.1 of Asteroscopus sphinx. Classification (NCBI taxonomy): domain Eukaryota; kingdom Metazoa; phylum Arthropoda; class Insecta; order Lepidoptera; family Noctuidae; genus Asteroscopus; species Asteroscopus sphinx. Next base: position 5,493,978 of record OX453024.1, read on the forward strand.
ATTTAATGTTGTGATTGTTTTAATTTATAATTGTAATTTTATTTTTATTTTATGTTTTATAATGTTTTTATTGTAAATTATGGATTTTTTTATCTGACAATAAACTGATTAATAATAATAATAATAATGGCAACACTACTCCGTCAACAAGGCATCTCTTACTAAACGCTGTATTAATTCTAAAATAAGCACGAAATAGCAGAAAAACCTCTTCAAATATCAGCACTCATCAAATAAACAACAAAAAAAGTATATAATAACAATAAACAAAGTGATAACCCATTATTTCAAGAAAAACCAATAAATTACTAAGATGACAGTGACACACACAAATATGACAGTGTAAAAATCGGAAAAAAAATCACAATAACAACAATGAAACCAAAGAAAAAAACAAGATGACCACAAAATGTTGACAAGATCTCGTGCCAGAGCCCAATTGACACGCCCACCACCTTCGGCTTCATCGCTCAGCTCCGCCTCGCAGCCGCTGGAACCCGCTTCAATCGTAAGTGGTGTGACACCGGCCGCTGCAGTTGCGTCGAGTTCGAGCGATGAATATTTCTCACCACCGTCGTCACCACCAGCAGCACGACGGCGAGGAAGAGGCCGACCGCCGGCCAGCCTGGGACCTCGAGGCCCACCGGCCTCTGACAGGGTCCCCGCTCCCGGCGGAAGTGTGCAGCGCATGCGATGGACGTATGCAATGAACGAAAACGTCATGCGCGCATACTTTGGGGCTACAGAGGGAGGAACTAATCTGACCGCGTACCGTGGCCGGATGCTCTCTTTGTTTCAGGCTCTTGAACCGGCTGTTAATGTCTCGGCGCAACGATTGTCGGATCAGGTGCGTGTCATTCAACGGGATCATAGGTTGGATGATACTGCACTTGATCGGCTACGCTCTGAAATGCAGAGTAGCCATGTCATCCCTCCCACGCCGCAGCTCTCGTCGCGGCCACAAGTAACCCCTGTAAATGCGTTGGGGTCTAATCAAGTTGACGAAGAGGAGGAGGACACAGCTATATCTGCAGATACCCAGTATAATGACATATTGAGAAGTACTTTGGAGGATGCACTTCGAGAATACCGATCGATACCGCCTGAACAAAGGCCACGGTTGCCGCGTTTGCCTATGCACAACCGTAATAGAGCGCTGGTATGTGCCCTGGACTCGCAATTATCAAATTTATTTGAAAATAGCGAAGATCTCCAAGATACGCACTCAATCCTGTACTGTGCGGCTGCCGCGGCATGTCGTGTAGCTCATGTCAAATTTCCAAATACTGACAGAGCTGCACGACCTAAATCAGCCGTACCAGCTTGGCAGTGCAGGATTGAGCGGCGTATCAGCGAGGCCAGGGTGCTTATCGGTAAGCTCACCTGCTTCAGGGAGGGCAATAGACGACCAAGAGTGATGCGCTTTGTGAGGCGAGCGTTCTCTGGGACTGATGTCAGTCCTGGAGAATACTTATCTCGTGTCACAGAGCGCATCGACTTCCTGAAGCAGAAAGTTTGTGCATGGGCTAACCGTATCCGCAGATACAGACGACGTGTGGATCGTTATACTCAGAACTGCATGTTCCAAAGCGACCAAAGGTGGGTTTATAGAACCTGGGAACGACCTGACCAAGGTGTGGGTGACGTGCACCTACCGGATAATGATGCCATGCCATTCTGGTACAATATCTGGTCGGTGCCTGTTGCTCATACCGAGGGTGGCTGGATGCAGGAGATCCAGCAGGCATGTGAGCCAATCAATGAAATGGAGGAGATTATCATCACTCCCCAAGACGTAGCCAGTGCAGTCCGACCAATACCCAATTGGAAATCCCCGGGCCCGGACGGACTGCACAACTTCTGGTTGAAATGGTTGCGCAGCTCACATGCCTGCTTGGCCTCACAATTCCAGTCATCTTTAGAGTCTGGGTCGTTACCACAATTCTTAACAACAGGAGTAACCCACCTGCTCTACAAATCAGGTAGTACCACGGAACCCAAAAATTATAGACCGATCACGTGTTTGCCGACGGTCTATAAACTTCTTACGTCCATTTTGAGGGCAAAACTTAGTCATCACGTTCATCAAGTAATTCCATCATGTCTGCTACTCAAAATGGATGTAAGAACGGGTCTCGTGGTACCAAAGAGCTACTTCTCATTGACATGACCATTAACCAACAGGTTCGTCGATCCCGAAGGGATCTGTCGACATGTTGGATAGATTACAAGAAGGCCTACGACTCAGTGCCACATACATGGCTCATGAGGGTGCTGGAGTTGTACAAAGTTAATACAACTCTACGCGCCTTCCTGAGGTCATGTATGGGGCAATGGAGAACAGTCCTTCGCTATCCAGCGTGTCGGCAGCCACAAGGTAACGGAGAACCGATAAAGATCGAGCGGGGAATATTCCAGGGTGACAGTCTGAGTCCCCTGTGGTTTTGCTTGGCCCTGAATCCTCTTAGTACTTTGCTGGAGGAGTCGGGGCTTGGCTACCGGTTGAGAAGAGGAGGTCAAGTAATATCTCACTTGCTCTATATGGATGACCTTAAATTGTTTGCCCCCACCGACTTGCAACTGATGGAGCTACTAAGGGTAACTGAAAACTTTAGTAATTCTATTAGGATGGAATTCGGTGTGGACAAATGTGTAGTCATGCATGTAAAGCATGGTGAGATTGTGGAATCCGAGGGTGTTCAACTCTCGGATTCTACACATCTTGGGTCCCTCTCCCCAACCGACACCTACAAATACTTGGGTATGGCGGAGGCGTTAGGCATCAACCAGGCCGACATGATGCAATCGTTGCAGGAGCGCTTCTTTGGCCGCCTGAAAAAGGTTCTCAATAGTCTTTTATCAGGCGGAAACAAGGTGCGCGCCTTTAACGGTTGGGTCATGCCGGTCTTGATGTACTCCTTCGGTATACTCAAGTGGACTCAGACGGGTCTTGACGCCCTGGATCGGAAAGTCCGCACACTACTGACGGCATATCGTATGCATCACCCACGGTCATCGGTGATGAGGCTGTACATCCCGCGGAAGTGTGGGGGTCGTGGCTTTTTAAATGCTAAGACCCTCCACAACCGTGAGGTGTGCAGTCTAAGGGAATATTTCCTTCACTTGGACGTGGGTATGCACCGAGATGTTGTTGCAGTGGACCAGGGACTCACCCCGCTCTCTTTGGCTAAAGAGAACTGGCGCAAACCTGTGGTACTGGATACCAATGACCGCAGGGAGGTATGGCAGAGCAAGGAGCTTCACGGACGCTTCTACCGGGCTCTTCATGGGCCCGATGTAGATTTTAAAGCGTCCGTATCCTGGCTGCGTTTCGGTGACCTCTTCGGAGAGACCGAAGGCTTTGTTTGTGCGATTATGGACGAAGTTATCATGACGAACAACTACCGGAAATATATTGTAAAGGACGGCACAGTTGACATATGTCGGGCATGCCACTGTCCCGGGGAATCCATCCGACATATTATTTCTGGTTGTTCTCGTCTTGCTAACGGCGAGTACTTGCACAGACACAACCTGGTGGCCAGGATTATACACCAGCAACTTGCCTTGAAATACAGCCTTGTGGATACAGAAGTACCATACTACAGGTATGTGCCCGACCCAGTTCTCGAAAATGGTCATGTCACATTATACTGGGATCGGTCTATCATCACTGATAGGACTATTGTACACAATAAGCCTGATATAGTGATGATAGATCGATCGGAGCGCCGCACGATGATTGTTGATGTCATCGTCCCACATGACGGGAATCTCGTGAAGGCCGAAAAAGATAAAGAAATAAAATATCTTGACTTGGCACACGAGGTTGTCGACATGTGGGATGTTGACTCAGCAGTCATCGTGCCGATTGTCGTTACGGCCAATGGCATAGTGGCAAAGAGCCTCGACCAACACCTACAGAGGCTCTCATTAGGCAGCTGGGTCAAGGGCTTGATTCAGAAAGCGGTTCTTCTGGACACGGCGCGTATCGTGAGGAAGTTCCTCTCTCTGAGGCCCTGACCGCCGGTAGCTTGGACCTTGTTCCCGATGCCGGTGGGCTACTATTTTTTATATTTTTAAATGTTTTTTGTTTTTGTTTAATAAAATATTTAAAAATGTAATTAATAAGTTTATGAAATGAATAAATGGAATAATAATAATAATTATCAAAATAAAAATTTATTAAATTAAAATTTCACCTAATAATTTAATTTTTAATTTAAAATAAATTATTTATTAATTACTAATAAAATTTAACTTAACTGAATATTGATAGAATTTTAGTATTATATCTTCTGAATTAACTAAATTATTATTTTTATTCATATGAGCAGATTTTAGAACAATATGTCAATATAGCCAATTTAGTGCGTTTGTGAATTTGAACAAGAGATGACATAGATAAATTAAGTTAAGGGAAAATTCATGTTATTTAATGTTAACTATGTTTTTATACGCATAGCATTGTAATTGTTTAATATGTGACGCTTGTAAGTTATGAACTAAATGTGTAAATTTAGGATATCAATGTAATTGGAGACAAAAATGCCAATAAATTTAATCAATTCTATACGATTAATAGTAAGTAAGACTCAACCCCAACCTTGGTCTCATTTTTCCCTAAAAAGTGCAATTTCTAAAAGAAAAAAAAATCGTTATTAGTGAAACTAAGTTACTTTTGTTTTTATTAATTAGCTAAAGATAAATCTTTTACTATTTATAATAAATCCTATTGGCACATAACGATGAAGGCGTCATCAGAAAATTAATTTTAGTTTGTACTTTGTTTATTTATTTATTTAATTCTTTATGCACAACAGGGTACAAAGGCGGTCTTAACGCCATAGGCGTTCTCTATCAGACAACCTTAGGGTAATGCAGAGACAAAGAATAAGGTAGATGCACCAGTAAAGTAGTAAAATATGTTTCGTACTACGGACTTATAATTACATATAATAAAAATAGATAAATACCTAAGTAAATTATACATAATTATAATAAAATATAAATATTATTATTATATTGTTTATGTTGTTCAATCCCTTATTTTGAATTATTTTCTTCATAATGCTTACCCAAAAAGTACCCTAAATAAACTCATTCCCTAAAAATTACCCTAATGTCTCATTTTTACCCTAAATCTAGGGTAAATTACCCTAAGTTGTCAACACCGAGCGAATTATTAATGTATTTGAATTAATTATTTAATTAATAATATTTTAATTTCTTCTTTGTCTCTGCATTACCCTAAGGTTGTCTGGTAGAGAACGCCTATGGCGTTAAGACCGCCTTTGTACCCTGTTGTGCATAAAGAAGTAAATAAATAAATAAATAAAATGCCGATGGTCGCTGGAGCAGGCGAGTCCTTGAGTGAAGACAGTGAATCGGCAAACGCCGCGTAGGGCACCCCCCGCCAGGTAGACCGATGACCTGAAGAAGGTGGCTGGAGGGGACTGGTCTTGCTGTTCTCATGGAATATGTATAGATTTATTATAGTAAACAACATAATATCACACCTGTATTTCCCCGAAGGGGTAGGCAGAGGTGTATAGTAGATATACACGCAAATTTCACCAGTTATGTTATAACATAACATAACATCACGCCTGTATTTCCCCGAAGGGGTAGGCAGAGGTGTATAGTTTGGATGGGAGAAGAAATGCCTGAAGAATTGCCAAACTTAAGTGGCAGTGGGCGGGGCAATTGCTCGCAGAACGGATGGCCGATGGGGCAAAGTGCGATCGTTAAACTGAGACCTAAAGATGGAAAGTCTCATGTGATTGTAATTTCACCGGACAACCGTAATCTTCGCACTGGAACTCAGCAATGCAAGCAGTGACAAATGAGCTAACGTGTGTTTCTTTTCTTTATTTTCAAAGTAAAAATAATTATAATTTTGTTATAAAATATGAGTAACATAAGGCGATTTTTGTGCAAGAGAAAAAAGATTGAAAATGAACAGATTAATGCTAAAGATTGTCCAAGTACTTCGGCACAGCAAAGTACTAGTAAAACTGAATTAACAACACAACAAACTTCATTTTATATTTATGATGTGGGTTTATATCTCGATTCTAACGTACCTATCAGTGATGAAATACGGTTTAAAGTGCTCAAAACACCGTGGAAACCTCCGCAAGATTATGATTTCAAGCAGGACATCGATCATAAAAACTGATTTAAATTACGACAGTTTATCAAAAGACATCAACGTATAGTGCGCGAAATATGAATTTTTGCACGTCTTTCTTATGCAGGTACCACCACATATACTACGTTTGTCTTATTTTTAGTATTTGTTGCTAAAGTACATAATATGCACTATAATTATATATTTTATTAATAGAGCAGGAACAAAAACGTTGGAAATAGTGCATATTTTTCGAGGTTTCTTGTATGATTGATTGGAGGTTTTTCGATATTATCAATAGACAATCGATAGGCTATCGATTGTCAGGTAACACTACTTTGTGGAAAATAAGTGCTGCTATGTTTCTCACGGTGGCTTTGGATCTTGACTTACTGTTTTATAGTTATGTTATGTTGTATGTTATGTTAAGGGGCTCGTGGCTAAGTATAGTTAAATTAAGAAAAAAATTAATAATATAATTTATTTTAATATTTTGAAATTATTTACCTATGTAGCGACATCTGTCGCACTACTTGCGAACTACGACTGACGTACCAGGGTACGACAATAAGGGACATCGTTGGATAATATGGTCCACTAGTCTTGGCCGCACTCACATAGGCTAGTCTAGCCTAAAAAAAAAACGTTTATTTGTTGATATCGATAAATAAATGTTGATGGTGATGTTGTTTGAATAAATAGGTGCATAGTGTAATCCATTTTCTTACTAAAGGACTTATACATGCTGAAATTTGAGTCGCTTAAATCCCGAAAAAGGGTCATTGTACTCATCATTATGAACAACTTTTACTATGGGATCAACACAGAAATCGCGAAAAAAAAATGGCTTCGTTCAGGTCGGCTCTTGTACAATTGACAGCACAAGGGACAAGTAAGCAAATAGGCCATGGACTAAACACCCACACCATCCACACCCCACAATCGCAATCAGTTTTTGAGGAGTCTCGCATTCCCCATTTGCAAAATTTTCTCTGCAGCGACCGACATGAGTCCGGAAAGTCAGCTGCGAGTCGTAAACAGTCATTGTGCAAAATGACGGCTTTCGACTTGCTAGTGACCAGTATGCAAAAACACGAATATATGCAGTTACTAATAATAAAGGCCAATGAACTTATTAAATCCTAAATTAAACTTAACTTTTCTAATATTCATTATGACAACAATTTTAATAACAAAATAGACAGATACAAATGAAACTACATTATTCCATAGAATTATAACACAAAAGGATGAAAAATTACGAGTCCTTGAGCGGAGACCACGAATGTAATGTGATTTTTTTTCTTTAATTCATGCTACTGAGTCCCTTAGCATGAGTTTTCGCAATATCGTGTAGTTATCGTCAGCTTTTGTATCATGTTTTATTCTCTTCTTCTAAAACTAAGTACTTGTATGTCAGTCTTCAGAATGTTGTAGAATTTTACTTTATAAAATAATAACCTCCTCCTTTTTTTGAAGTCGGTTAAAAATAGTCTACATATAGATCTCAATTTCAAGAGAAAAACAGTCTTTATATGATAGCGGTTCAGCTTTCTCAAAAAAAGAAGTTAATTATATACTAAAGAGACTTACAATAAAGGATTTGTAGAAGCTATATTCTGCGTAGTTTGAAATTGATTTTACCAACAGACTTAGACAACAATAGGAAGAGAAAAGAAACTTAGAATAAACAGGCTTAAACCTCAGTAGTCGCACGCGAAGTGAAGCAAATTCAAATTAGCCTTAAAAGGCTACGTTCAGTACAGCTAACGCGCGCTTATGTGTGTGTCGCCGAACATTTTACGCGCTGCTTGCGGCACACATCAATTGTTTTTGTGTTTCAACTTTGAGCGGAACTTTGAATAAGAGTGACACTTTCATTGGCTTTCACTTCAAAGGCATATCTAGGCAATGGAAAAACAATGACAAATACCACTTTTACCACGAATGGAACTGCTATAGGTATAGATATATGGTGTCTGTTGTTCCCCATCAGCAATGATTCAATGTGCCTTTTTGTGCCATGCAGACAAAGACAAAGTTTTGTAAAGAAAAAGTATTTCCATCACGCACTCTCCGCCACCGACATGGTGACGTAAATGGTAGCTCCGGTACCGAAATGTCAGTCATGGTAATTGATTGATTGATGCGACACCTTGAACAATAGGCCGACTTTAGAAAGCATTACTGACGAACTTGCTCACACTCGGTAACACTCGTGAACATTTTCCAAAATGTTGGTAATACAAGTTTGCTGTGTTTAATATTATTGCCTAAGGCTTTACGTCCGCCTATGTACACATGTTGCATGAAGTTTAAATAAATAAATTACTGTAAATGAATAAATTAATATGAATGAGACCATCTAAAGCTTTGCCAGAAAAGCAAATTATTGTAATGTAAGACAAGTGGTGCCCCCATTTTATGTACTATTATGCCTGTTTTACTAGTAAGATGCATGCAGCCGAGTCTAGTAAGACTGGAAGCCGATCCCAAACAGAGTTGAAAAAGGCTAGAAAATAGATGATTTTGTTAAGAGGCTGACTACACCTAACAAATCAGACCACTGCGGTCACTATCGTTTTCTATAGAACTGGAAGAGACGCAACGAGAAGAGGGACGTCGGGTGCGCCGCTCAACTTGAATGCAAATTAACATTTTATTTTTTTATAAAAAATTTAAAGCTTATTTAAAAAACAGAAACCATTATGTTTTAGATCATTTTCTTCCTTATCATCATCCTCCGAGCCTTTTCCCAATTATATTGGGGTCGGCTTCCAGTCTAGGTACTGTTACAGGTTTTACAGGAGTAACTCGACATTTACTGGCTACAAAACAAACCCTTATACAGTTATTACTATCTAACCAACGCCAATAAGCCTCTGATACACATGCCTGTAACTTGCACGCTTGCATACCAGCTCTGCACGTGCTAGCTACTTTCGTGTGTATACGTTACCTGGCAAACAAGTAGCTTGCAGTACAAGCTACTTGACACTGTGCTAAAGCAACACCGTTTTATTTTGCTCCGCAGTTTTTTTACCCGACTGCGCCAGAAGGAGGGTTATGATCTACTCTATCTCTATCTCTTACTATGATTCAGATTAAAAATCATAAAATTGCCACTTAACTGACAATTCATAAAATGATCATTTAAAATTCTATGGATGACAATGCATCTATAATTGGCAAAAACGACGAGAGCTCTTTTTCAAAAAATCTTCAATGGAATAAATGAAATTAAATAGAATATCGTACATAACAGTTGTCTTAGAAAGAAACCATCTCAAATATATATATCTTTGTGATGATATGATCACATTTCTCAACTGAAAACTTAATAAAAACATAAAGAAATATTTGATTTTACAGGAGAGCAGAAAAGTAAATTACTGTGTGTGTTTCAAATCTTGCAAATGAACTTTTCTTAAATAAAATCGCCAAGAATATTTATTTATTTATTTAATATATAAGTACCTACTCTAGGGCTCTTATATCTTTCTTTAGAATTTAGCCCTCCATTTTCTAAACACCTGTATATTTTTGGCAATTTTAGCAAATAATTTATTTGGTAACATTTTTTGAGAATAAACGCAAGGTTCCATTATGTACGTAGTTTTATTAAACAAAAAAAAACTTACTTCTAAAAATATTGTAAGCAGTGTCTGCACTCCTTTTTAGGGTTCCGTAGTCCTACAAGGAACCCTTATAGTTACGTCATGTCCGTCCGTCTGTCCTAATCCTTTACAGCTTAATAACTTCTACAGTTATAAACATAAGAAAATGAAATTTTGTTAAAAAATAGTATAGATATAGATCTCAATTTTAAAAGAATAAAAAAATCATGATTACGTATTTTAGGGGTAGCGCCCCATACATGTGAAATGGGGATGAAAAAATTTTTTTCGCTGCACCCCCTCGTTTGGGGTATCATTGAATAGGTCTACTAAAATGAAGGTAATGTTTCATATATCACTTTATTATCAGATGTACCATCTGCGAAATATAGCCTGCCAAAGTGGCTTGCAATGTGTCCCCCCCCCTGCCATTTCTAATCTATGCAACGTAGAAACTTATAATCTTCCAGATTGATAGACCTTTGTAAAAACTCTCTTTTAAAATTATTTTGAGCATATTGTGATTATAAATTTTTGAGTTATAGAGAGAAAACTGAAAAATACTTAAAACGTCCTAGTTCAAAGGTCATTGACCTTAGAGAAAAATGATCATAGCAAATAATGCTCCTTTAGCTACTTTCTATTTGAAAAAATCACAAAAAGTAACTTTGTGCAACATACATTCTGTTTTTCTTACTTGTTTATTTAGTAAACAACTCTGGCATGTCTTTAATTCAATTTGTCACTAATAATCGTTATAAGACATTATGCTACTAAATATTTAGGAGGGTACTTATTATCAATTAAAACACCGAAGACCGCGTCCAGATGTAACTCCAAATGACTTTAATCTTGGTTAGGTTAGGTTTTTTTTTTTTTATTGGGTCTTTTATTTTTAATTTGAATGTTTGTGTTTTGCCCTTTGTTTTTTATAGCACCGCGATTTGATACGGTGCTATGTTTGTTACTCTATGTTCCATTAACGCAAAACCCATAAAAAAGAAAATAATAAACCGCTAGTAATGGATCGTGAACTATAATTATGCGAAACCACGTTCGCAAGGAATGAAGAGATTCTTGTTTACTTTAACAAAAAAGTCTAAAACCAAAGGGGGTCCCCCATACAAGAAACCTCAAGAAACATGAATTTTTTTCAACGTTTTTGTGAATAATTTATCGCTCTACGCGACTGCACTTCACTATAATTAGTGTAATAGTACTGTCGCCATGTTATCAAAATATTTTTCGTCGTTGTGAATAGGTAAGTCTTCCAACGGTTTGATGTTAGTACACTTGATATCAGTCCACTCGCGCTTGTTTTTATTCTTGCTGTGTCTGGTTAGTGTTCCGCCATCGAACGCATCGTTCGTTATATGTTGTTAATAAATTATAAAAATTATCATGAAAAAAATAAATTAAATTATTAATGAATATAATACAATAATTAATAATATAATTTTTCTAATTATCTCTATTTATTGTTTAAATTCGTAAAATTATATGAAATTACTTGTTCTTCTGAGTTTACTAAAGATAATTAATTCCATTCTAGTGCTTAAACAAGAAATGTTGGCGACCGTGACAGGACATTTCTAGACATTAGCAAAATCGTAAATACAAATCACGAGTTGAGTCCATAGTAAGTGATTCTAAAGTTGCAAGAAGAAAGGAATTTGGTGGAGATTTGGAAACTGAAGGCCAGCATTGCCTTCCTTGACAACGAATGTCAAATATTATTCCCATTATTGGGAGTGATGACATTTTCGAAGTAGGTGGCATACTACGGCTAAAACTGGCATAAGATACATCATTTGGAGTAATTTGGAGGAGCTTTTCACCAAAAGGCCCACCTTATGTTAAGCGATTACCTTTGCCCATAACAACTACAATACCACCTAGGCTGTTGCCTAAATGGTACCGCAAGTCGGTTTTCCAAACTGAGATCTGAAGGTCGCTTGAATTGTTCTAGGCTTATCTGTTTTGGTGTACCTGTCAATAAGCAGATTAAGGGTTAGTATAGCTTAGTCTAGGCACTTTTAGTATATAAGTCGATAAATTAGTAGCAGGCACAGAAATAGATAGAATGGAAAAGTGGGCAGGGCGCGCGTGCCAACACTCTGCACCATAGTGCAGTGCATTTCAAATGATAGTTTAAGATAAAAATTCGTGTAGTGACGTCAGTAAAACATTTACAAAAAATTTAATACTTAGTACAATTCTTGACAAAGGAACATGCAATCAAAAACACGAGAAATAGGGTTAAGTCTGCTTTCAAAAATAGAGCGGTGAGGCCCTGTGTTATGGGATAAGCAAAACGCTCTTCCCTCTAGAATTGTGATGAAGAAAATTAATTGAAACTCATCTGTGTGCAAAAACAGATTCACTAAATAAAATGAGAGGTTATTTGAGTGAGTGTCGGTAGTGTGTGTGCGAATAGGGGTAGGTGTGGGGGTGTGTGTATGTAGGTGGGGGGTGGTGTGTGAATGTGAGTAAAAGTAAATTATTAAAATAAAAATATATTTCCTCGTATCTTATCAACTACTATATCACCCTCGGCACCCTTTTAAACACTTTCATTTGTATATATACAAGAGTTACTCAATTGTCCGAATATTTTTGAATATTGAATCTGTGATCTTCATGCGCATGAGTTCGTTCTACGCCTTGGTATTTATTCAGTCCCTTCTTCTAATAGGTATGTATTGTGCTAGCGAAACCATTTATTTACTCTTAGTACCAACATAGAAGTATTAATTAGGAACACAAACGAAAATAGTACAATTAGACAACAGGTACCATCTTTGATAAATCTACCTTATCTTTGTAAAACCCAGCTTTATCGACCAAAATTAATATCTATGTATTAATTATATGTAGGTTAGGTTATAAATTATGGCCGTAAGGCTGTTTAGTAGTAATATAATAAACATCTTATTTATAAATAGAGACGTGCACAATCGTTGCCAGCTTTCAGGAGAATGGTAAAGGAATATTACTTAGCTCCTTAATTTGTTACTATTTTTATGTAATAGTTATTACTTATATATTTATATTATATATAATTGTATAATAGAGTTATGTATGCCGTTTTCTATGCTCACGGTCATAAGGTTGCGTGTTCGTTGCCAATCTCGACAGAATAAAATACCGCCCAAGTGTGATTCGGACTTAATTAATATAATAATTAATAATAATTACTTAATTAGTAATATAAATTTCATATTACGTTGATAATATATAATTCCTATCTCTAGTAAGGCAAATCGAGGATAGATTGGATATTAATTTTGGCCGTAAGTAAGTACAATTGGCGGTCTTATCGCACAAGGCAATCTAACGCACGTAACTAAAGATAAAGGTAAATTATGATTACAACTTAATTGATGGTAAAAATATTATATTTTATATGCATATACAATGTGTTATTGAAATAAGTGAAAACCTCTTATGGGGTCATTGTACTCATCAGTATGAACAACTTGTACTATGGGACCAACGATGAAATTGCATGAATTGGGGCCCAGGTGGTTGTATTTAATCTCACAGCAATATTTTGTGTGACCTCGCGTCCCGAATAAATTGAAAATTAATTAACCGGGTCGTCACCTACTTACGCATACATCACAAGATCAGGAAGAATATCCAAACCCACTGTACGCTTCCACTAGCGGGGGAGTAATGTATCGTTCCTGCGAATGCTCAACGTTATGTTTGACGAAATGTTCACAGCGAATGAGCATTTACCTGGAATTCGGTTAAATGCAAGAATGAGGATACAATCATGTCGTAATTGTTTAAAGCAACGCTTTCTTGTCGTCTTTACTTTTAATAATATGCCTCTAAGAGCCTTTAAGCGATCATTGGGTAAGGACCAATTTTTGGCACTGTCGCACAGTGAAAAGCACAGTTTTGACTCTTCTTTTCCGAAAAGTTGAGAGAGATCAGCTGTAATTTCCATTGCGTGACAGCGCCAAAAATTTGGTCCTTACCCAATGATCGCTTAAAGTCTCTGAAAGACATATCATGATTATTTTTTATTGTGTTATACTTTAAGCTGACCCTAAAATTCTTGAAAGCAGGCTATCATAATAAAAGTTTACTACAAATCATCCCAATCATTACTGAAGAATCGAATGTTTTTATTTTTTATAGTAGAACTCTCCCTCTCGAAATTTTAATCCGAAATTAATTAAAAAGCTACCTATGTAGAAATGTAAAACAAACAAAGCTGGCAGGGTGAGTCATAATCCTGCAATTGTAAAAATCAATAGCGTCCATCCCCTCGCCGATCTGTACTCACTTGTGTACGAAGCTCTCGTATAGTACCGTTAGCAGAAATGACGTGTTAATGGCATATTAATTTTAATCGTAATAAAAAAAAAATTGTTACACTTTATTTATTTATTATTGCTGTAATAGTTGCTCTAGTTTGTCAGTTACCTAATTGAGTAAGTACTGGTCTTTGAGAGGAAGACCAGTTTTTTTTACTATCACCACAGATAATATAGACTCGTAGCTGTCACCTAGAAATTAGCGGCGCTGCTGCCACGCCGGGGAGTAAAACGAGAAAAACATCACAAACAATTTGCAGTAAACGATGGGTCTTTATTGTGACGTTATAATTAATATGAGTGATTATAAATTTATATTAAATGTTGTACCTATCAGCAGTGCCTTTACAAACGATTTTTTTCTCATATTTTTTGCCATTTATATTAAGAAACAGGAGCTGTCAGGAACTTGGCATCAGACACCATCGTACAGATGATGACTAAGCCAAGCCTAGCAACAATGAGAGGGGAGAAGAATTAGTGGCGTACTATTATGGGGGTTTGATCCTCGGGTGGGTGTTCCCGGGAGTGTGTTCAAACCCTCCCCGTCGGGTATAGACGGGGAGGTTGTGTGCCTACTGGTGAGCCCTAAGCTTGCTCTCCTGTTTGCCAGTCTTAATGTGCAAACAGGTCCCCGCCTGGCTTTAACGCAATCCTATTGGTGGCTTGCGAAGCTGCAACACATCTCTTCTCCTTTCCGCTTAGGTGGAGTCTGGGCCTTAATCGATTTGGTCAGAATATGAAGTTAATGGTTTGTCTAAATTAATAATAAAACTATTGTTTAGAAATAATCATATCTATCATTATTTATTATGAATAATTTAAACAAACGAAACTCAAATATCTACGATTAATTTAATAATAATAATAGCCAATGGCTGAATAGCCAAGAGCATGTCGGGCCATGCTCATGCTCGGTTCCTTCAATCAACTCAGCCTATCGCAGTCCACTGCTGGACATAGGCCTCTCCCAAGTTGCCCCTATTCACCTGGGTGATTTAGTTCCAAGGTAAACAAATGACACCTATTATGTCGAATCATTTCACCTAGGTGAATTCACCTAGGTGCAATGATTCCGAGGTGAAATAAAGACACCATAAATTTCACTTTGTTCACCCAGGCACTTGACGCACCTAGGCGTAGCTAGCGTAGCAATTACGCTGTGAGTGGCCATATAATTGGCAACGGTGGCACTGACGATGGGCGAGGGGGTGCGGTCCTTAAAGTCCGGGCTGGCAAAACGACTATGCGGTGATGCGGACTACGGGGGGACCCTAATGGTTCTCGGGAACGGGGCGGAGATGCTCCAACTGACTTCGTTCGGTATATTTTGAGAACATAATTAGCCCAGTCAGTGGTTGAGCAATAGACTCGTACATAATTTAGCAGGGGTTCGATTTCTTCATAAGGTTCTCTTGCAGTGCCCTCATGGCAGTCGATTTCCATCTTGTCCTTCCCGCTATTCGGGCCCTTATCATTGCTGCCCTAGCGTCCATTTAAAATAAATCAATCAATAAATAATTTTGGGAAATTTTTTACACAACACCATCTAGTCCCAAACTAAGCAGAGCTTGTACTATAGGTACTAGACAATGGATATAATACTTTTTTCTTTTTTTTTGTAAATATTGTACTTATAATACATAAGAAATATTACTAAATTGCAAAATACTCACATTTACTCTGCTCCCTCCGAGATAACACAAAAATATGCTGTTGTTTACCTTCCTATTTCACCATAATAAATTATTGGAATCGGATTGGAAGGTGTGACCTCTGACTATCATTTGCATTAAATTAAAATCATTAGGTTCATAAGCATATTTAATTAAATATTGTCCAAATGTATGTCTGTACCAGGGTTGTTGTCAACACCCTGCATCAGCATCCACTGATCATCATCATCATTTTCAACATCAGCATCAGCATCCATTTAGTCGAACCATCACAAAAAAATAATATTTTTTTATAGCTGATAATGTTCATTTATAGCTAAATTTAGCTATAAAAGCTCCGCTTGGCAACACAGTTTACAGGCTCGATTCTGGGTTACCACATAAATAAAGCGTTTTATTTATTATTTATATCGATTCCTAGTATTTGAACATCATCATTTATCATCATCATTTCAGCCGAAAGACGTCCACTGCTGGACATAGGCCTCCCCCAAGCATCGCCACAACGACCGGTCCTGTGCCTTCCGCATCCAGCGGATTCCCGCGACCTTCACCAGGTCGTCGGTCCACCTTGTGGGGGGCCTACCCACGCTGCGCCTTCCAGTACGCGGTCGCCACTCCAGAACTTTACTGCCCCATCGGCCATCCGTTCTGCGAGCAATGTGCCCCGCCCACTGCCACTTAAGTTTGGCAATTCTTCGGGCTATGTTGTATTTGAACATAAAATCGATTTTTTTTATGTTTATTTATTTATTATTTATCACTACATAGTATAAAACAAAGTCGCTTCCCGCTGTCTGTCTGTCCCTATGTATGCTTGGATCTTTAAAACTTCGCAACGGATTTTGATGCGGTTCTTTTAAACAGATAGTGATTCAAGAGAAAGGTTTATATGTATAATACATGCATAATATATTACAGAAATACTGATAATTTTAGAGCTTTCTAATGTGATGTCGTAAATAAACACATTTTTTGTAAAATTTATAGTTTAAGAACCGAAGATATTTCCGTTGAACTGTTTCCAGTTGGGCACTGTATTTTTCATAAAATGGGTTCCAGATGGTTACGGCATATTCAAGCTGTGAACGGACTAAAGTTTTATATAGACACAGGTACGAAGAATTGCGTTTAAAAGTTTCTACCCCATCATTATTCATCATTTCAGCCGAAAGACGTCCACTGCTGGACATAGGCCTTCCCCAGAGGGGGGACATGCCATAATCGCCACGTTTGGCAGGCGGGTTGGCGATCGCAGTTGTTTGGTTAAATACTCCAGAGAACGCTGCTGCCCATCCTCTGGTAAATCTCTGCTAGAATCTATTTCTATAAGGTGTAATATTATTAGCTGAGGTCCTTTTAAACCCAAGAGCAACACCACCTCACACTTAGCAACCGCACTTGAGTCAACGAGGCCATCAAAGCTAGAGCATGATAGCTCCATAAGACATTTTATTATTTGTCCATCTGGCATAATCATGAACTCAGCCTATCGCAGTCCACTGCTGGACATAGGCCTCTCCCAAGCTGCGCCACAACACTCGGTCCTGTCTAACGCATCCATCATTTAAGAAACAGCTGATATCTCGTTGATGACTAGCCGCTATGCCCTGCTGCGGAACCAGAGACAAATTATATCCAGATCAAAGTCGCGGGAATCCGCTGGACACGGAAAGCGCAGGACCGGTCGTTGAGCGATTCTTGGGAAGGCCCATGTCCAGCAGTGGACGTCTTTCGGCTGAAATGATGATGATGATGATGAATATATTTATATTTCTATAGTGTAACGTAGTGATTATTTTCTCTGTGGGCTAAAGTTCAAAGAACAGGTACAAAAAAAGTGGAGACTTCCTTACAATTTTTTTTTTCGGAATATTTGTTTTCGATAAATAAAATAAAAATAAAAATTAAAGTAATATTTGGTTTTTTTTAACCTCTACCTTGTTAGTTCTAATTATTAAAGCTGGTATGTAAATTACATTAGCTTCCGCGATTACACAACAAATCTCGTGTGACGGTAGTCATTGTCGTAGTTTCACAAATAAAATAACAATAATTATGTAACGTAAAATTATGATAATTCAGCAGCAACGCCCACTTATGACCACAGGTGGCATAGTTAGCCACTAACCCAGTTTCTCGCGTTAACCATTTAAAAGTTGGCTAAATAACTCAACAGGAAAGTTGTTTCGGTTGTTTTAACTATGCTAAAAGCACTTGCCGGCCGCGTGAAATCCTATACCGGAGAACACATAGCTTTAATTTTTACAAAAGAAAAAGGTGTAATTTCAACCCACCATATATTTCGGTTCAGTTGAACAGACCCCTAACGTTTATTAAAAATTTAAGAAATGGCTTTTCACCCTTTCGGGTAAGTTTTTTTCGGGTAATTCGCCACCTAAGTCCAACCAACGCGCCTATATTTTCGATAGTTAAGTTTGATAAGTTTTCGTGAGGTAAAAAAACTGTTTGCAAAAGACATTTACTCGAGATGGAAAGTATATTTTGATCAATATTACATACAAAATAAATTAAAATTGAAATTATAAAATAATATCTTCCTTATTTTCATTGTTATTGTTCATATTCATTTAATTAATATATTTGTTTTCGTTTTAACAAGTTGTGTGATAATGCCAACGCGATTCGATACATTGACAGAAAACTGACTGTTCAACATGTTTTTATGTGAATGTTTCGTCAGTGCAAACTCACAGTTAGGGACACAAATGAGAAGGGCACGAAGGAGCAGTTTTTTTTGGCTTCACTAGATTGTTGGCAGCACTCCCGTCTATATTTTTTACTATGTTTGTGGTTCAATGCAAAAAATCACATGAATCAGCTAAGGCCCGTATTAGACAAAGTTCCTCAAGTACAGTTTAAACTCCAATCTCCCTTATTTCATCCTTCGGAAATAGAAAAAATCTTCTGTTTCCTTGTCTAGATGTAGATACAAATCCGTGTAAAGCACAATACACTACCATTTTCAATTAAAATACAACTACAAACACCAAAAAATATATTGCGTAACGCACTCGACTGGCGATTGACATCCATTGAATATTGCAGTCCAATTCGCCGCAAAACTGCGGGCACGTGCGGGGCGCGGGTGAGAACTTAAAACTTTTTTATTTTTACGATTTCAAACCTAACTTAGTTGTAAATTAGGTTTAAATTGTTTAACATTTAAAATTTTGTTTGTACAACAAAAATGTCAATAAAAACTGTGTTTAAATACGTACGCATTGAGGTACTATGTACGTCGAAGGAAAATAATTTATTTTCAATAAGTTCGAAATAAATTATGTAAACCATAAACGAAATCATTATATCATAACATTTAAACTTATCACGGCGAGGATCAAGCTAAATGCCCCGTTGCATTTTACATGTAGTTTATTATACCTACCTACATACCACAGAGTACTTTTTCATCATCATCATCAACATAATTTCAGCCGAAAGACGTCCACTGGTGGCACTGCTGGACATAGGCTTCCCCCAAGCATCGCCAACTTAAAACCTTTTCTTTGTTAAATGGAAAAATTCTTAAAACCCATTTTTGTTCAGTTTTGAGTCTGTTTGCTCTATTAAAGGGCTGCCTCGGTTTTGCAGTTAGAAACAGCACAATAAGGCATTTCTGCGGGTTTTTTATTTATTTATTATATTATATATTAGTAAACTTTATGAAAGTGCACCACATACTGCCCCCATCTATTTTTTACGTCTTCCTTGTCCATCCAAAGGTTGTCTGGAAGATATCGCTATTAGCGATAGGACCGGCAATTTACCCTTATTTTACATGTTAGTCCTTGTTGGTGACTAACCGGCCTGGACGACGGAGGGGTATGAAGTGCATGAGGAAGGGAGGCGCGGCCTGCCGGCCGCGAGCGGCGCCGGCGCAGGAATGATGATTGATTCAATATAGAACACCGTCCGATAAACACATTAGTACTGTACGCGTCGCGAGCTACTTGTTTTGTTATTACTTTTATAGTATTCATTACACTATCATATGGTCCTTCGTGCTTTTTATTTAAAAGTAAACAAAGTAGTTCGTCCGTTACGCAAAGATTCAAGACTTCGGCCCGTTCGACGTTCGAACTGGGCGATTTCAAGATACAGCTCTTCTCGTCTCGTCTGTCTGGAGTGGAGTGTCCGCGAAAGTCACCGGTGCACGTAAGCCTGTCTTCACTTCAGTGCCCAACGGACTTCGGACATCAGATTCACGTCGTTAGCAGTCGTCGGTCAAGAGACGGCGCACACAAAAACAACATTGGACTTTGACCGGAGCGTTATACCGCCGAGTCATTAACGGATGGCAAAAGATACGTGAGATCTTTCCAATTCCTTAATCATTTATTCATCCTTATTCAGTAGTATTTTATACACATACCTATTCAATTCATCCATATTCATTCCCATTTTATCGCAGTAGTTCAGATCGTCGTAGACTTAATTTCATTCCCATAGTTATTAATTATACAAGTTCATACATGGTACCTACCTACTTAGTAGTGTTTTTAAAATCCATTTAGTGTCCTAACAATTACCCTATAGTGCATTAGTGGTAATACCTAGTGTATTCACAGTGCTATTTCGTACGTTCGCTTATTTATTGTAGTGTCATTATTAGTCAGCATACATAACAGCTTTTTTGCAATACGATTTTTTGTTTGGTTGAGGGTACGAACAAATCATTGGTTTATTTTCACCATATTATTTCTTTTGATCGATATCCTAAAAAGATCAATTAAGTATAGCTTACTAATCGGCTATATTTTATTTTGGTTTTATCATTGCAATAAAACAATAACTTTATTAAGCACTGCTGCATTGATCTCGTAACGCCTAATATTTTTTGTATAGCAAACTGCCGTAACTAACCTTTGCTATAATACTTGTTATAAAGTTAAACAGGGTGTTGTGAGATAAACCACAAGCAGTTATATTATTTTGCTTCTTTATTTTCTCTTTCCAATCTATCAAAATATATAGTTATACCTATTCAAGACTTGAATTTTCTTCTTATAACTAAAGCTAAAAGCTAAATTGATTAAAATGGCAAATGAAGCTAAAGTAAGAGAACTCATTAAGAAGCGTGCTTCTATAAAGGCTAAGCTGACGCAATTTGCAACTTTTTTATCAACTGCTCAATCATGCCAGCAACTTAGTGATGCTCAATTAGTAGAACTTGAAATGAGAATTAGTAGAATGGAGTCCTCATACGATCATTATGACGATTTTCAGAATCAGCTGGAGATCTTGTCGGAGACCCCTGACGAGCTGTACACGGAACGGGAGCTGTTTGAGAATCAGTACAACAGCCAGGTTGCGGCGGCTCGTGTATTAATCACGAAGCACCGCAGCAACCAGCCTACTTCAAATGCAGCGTCCGAGGTAGGCTCTGATGATGGCCGCAGTGTAGTTACACGCAGACAAAATCACGTAAGGCTACCTAAAATTAATTTGCCACGCTTTGGGGGAGGATATAAAGACTGGTTAGAGTTTAAAGATATGTACATCTCTCTCATTCACAGCGAGCACAGCATTGATGATATCAATAAATTCCACTACCTACGGACTTCTCTTCATGGAAGTGCCGCACTAGTTATTCGAAGCATAGATTTTAAATCAGAAAATTATAAAAATGCTTGGAGATTGTTGTGTGAACGATACGACAATAAACAATTGTTCGCAAATAACCACGCAAAGACTTTGTTTACTGTTGCATCTATAAAGAAAGAATCGAGCGAAGGTATTAGACGCAGTATTGACGTAACTAGCAAAAATCTTGAAGCATTACAGACCTTAGATCAGCCGGTGGAACATTGTTCTGTTAACACAGATGGCTCAGTTAGTATGAACCTTTTCGCTTCCAAGAGTAAGGTGGCTCAGATTAAAGTCACTACGATACCACGTCTAGAACTCTGTGGTGCCTTGCTAGGAACACGGCTTGATACAGAGGTACTCAGTTATGTCACACCTACACCTGTTATGCTTAAGCCCTTTGTACAGAATCGAGTTTCCGAGATACTGGAAGGTTTTGGTAATAATGACTTGCGCTACGTACCTTCAAAGGATAATTCTGCCGACTTTGTGTCGCGCGGTATTGGCGCAGACCAGATAGGGAATGCAAGTCTGTGGTGGTCCGGGCCACAATTTTTGTTACTGGATTCATTGCAATGGCCTACGACGCCTAATTCAAATAGCAGTCATATGCTACCAGAAACCATTACTTCATTACACACTCAGGACGTTAATTCAAATCAAAATCATCAAATATTTAGTTTATTAATTAGCAATTCATCAAATTATACAAAACTTCAGCGTGTCACAGCATATATACACAGATTTATAAATAATGTAAGGAATTCACAGACGCGGTTGTGCGGTTCACTTACAAGTTCAGAATTGACATTTGCTTCTAATTTCCTTATTGAAATTGCACAAAATGAGTCATTTCAAGAAGAGTACCAGTTACTTAAATCAGGTAAAGGATTATCTAGAAAGAACCGTCTTCTTTCCATATCACATTACTTAGATAGCAACATAATTAGAATCGGTGGTAGACTGGATAATTCATTTTACGATTATAACACAAAACATCCCATACTTTTAGATAGTAAACACAACTTAACGAGGTTAATATTTGAATCTTATCATTTAAAACTTTTCCATGCAGGTCCGCAACTGTTACTAGCAACTGTGAGGCACAGGTACTGGCCTCTGGGTGGTAGAAACTTAGCAAAACGGGTTGTCCGTACATGTGTCAAATGTATAAGATTTAAAGGCGAGACCATTCAACCTCAAATGGGTCATTTGCCAAAGGAAAGAGTACAGTTAGAGTATCCGTTTCTTGAAACTGGCACTGACTATGCTGGTCCCATAATGATTGCTGATCGTAAGGGGAGAGGTTGTCGACTAATTAAAGCTTATATATGTGTTTTTGTCTGTCTGGCTACAAGGGCGGTCCATCTAGAGCTTGTCTCGGACCTCACTAAAGAAGCATTTATCGCAGCTCTTAATCGATTTACGGCTCGTAGGGGTAAACCAAAATCCATTTTTTCAGATAATGGATCTACCTTTGTTGGCACATTCAACGAACTTTCTAATCAGGCTGAATCAGGTATAAACTTTTCTTTTATTCCGGCATACACGCCACACTTCGGTGGACTGTGGGAGTCAGCAGTTAAATCTGTCAAGCACCATTTACGACGTATATTAGGTCTTACACATCTAACGTACGAGGAACTGTCCACCTGCCTTATTCAGGTCGAAGCGATACTGAACTCTCGACCACTCACGCCCCTTTCCAATGAACCCTCCGATTTTACTCCGCTTACTCCATCCCATTTCCTCATTGGAAGACCACTCATCTCTTTGCCTCATCCACAGATGCTCAACCAAAACGTCAGCAACTTGCAACGGTTCCAGCGGATCGAGTACTTGAAACAACATTTCTGGAAACGCTTTGCTAATGAATATATTTTCTGGCTACAGCAAAGAACAAAATGGTGTACATCTAGAGGCAGGCTTGAAGAAGGTGCCTTGGTGCTTATCAAAGATAAGAATGCTCCACCACTATTATGGCTTCTTGGGCGAGTAGTTCGTCTGCTTCCAGGGAGAGACGGCATCGCGAGAGTGGCAGACATCAAGACAAAGAAAGGCGTCATTCGTCGGGCTTATAATACGCTTTGCCCTCTGCCCACCACTTCGTAATATTGAAGACTTCTCTTCAACGCCGGGACTATGTTGGTGACTAACCGGCCTGGACGACGGAGGGGTATGAAGTGCATGAGGAAGGGAGGCGCGGCCTGCCGGCCGCGAGCGGCGCCGGCGCAGGAATGATGATTGATTCAATATAGACCACCGGTCGATACACACGACAGTACTGTACGCGTCGCGAGCTACTTGTTATTACCTTTAGATTATTTATTATTAAACTAGTGTTACCTACAGTCCTAGTACTTTATTTCCAGAGTTCCCTTAGATACTTAGATAGGGTACTGGATCCTACAGTCCTAAGTTTAATAATGTTAATAATGCGTTCAGGGTGTTGTTGCGGCTGCCGCGGGCTTGCAGTGCGTCTGGCATGTTTGCGGACGCCCACGTTGACCTGTCACTCAATTTTTCATTTTGCTGGGTTCTTCCGATTATTGGTGTTGTATTAGTACACACGGCTACACATCAAGCTGTACATTTCCAGTATAAGCTGACCTCGCATTGTATAGGTTTTCCTTACAACGCGAGGTTAGCCTTTACTGGTTTTGTACAGCTTGATGTGTAGCCGTGTGTACCATTCACGTCTACTACCACTCTACTACAAATAATTATCTCATTCTTTTTTTTCTGGGAAGCTAAGGAAAGTTGTTATAATAAAATCATTTATTGAGGTTAAGTATGAAAAAATTGTAGGTATGTTATGTCGGGGCT
This sequence comes from Asteroscopus sphinx, assembly GCA_949699075.1. Lineage (NCBI taxonomy): Eukaryota > Metazoa > Arthropoda > Insecta > Lepidoptera > Noctuidae > Asteroscopus > Asteroscopus sphinx. The sequence continues at coordinate 5,518,171 of OX453024.1, forward strand.
ACACTTGCGCATATTTTATGAATATTATGCTAGTACCACACTTGCATATATTATTTAAATTGGTTTTCCTGACGTTTCGAAAGCTTTGCAGCATTTCGTGGTCACAGGTAGACTAAGATGACAAGCGTCTTTACAGGCTGTATTTGAGAATATTAGAATTGTGTTAATTCAAAACAAACAACAATTAAATTTACTTATGTTCATCACACAAATATTTGTGTCCTGTGGGAATCGAACCCACGACCTCGTGATCAGCAGTCCGACACTCGAACCACTAGACCACAGACGTCGTCGTGATGATGACGATAATGATGATTTTGATGAGGTGTGACAATATTTCAGTAGGAAATTCGGAAGAAAGATAGTTTTCGACATATATATTTTGTAAATAGTACCTAAACTAATTAATAACATTGTTTTCGACCAACAATCATGACCTCTACTTTGTATGCAACTTAATACAATAGAGGGGTCAAGCTGTATCGCTGGATCTACTCAACCGATTCAGATAAAATATACCCTATATTTTAAGTTAGACTAATACCAATACAAATGCTAAGTTTCATTACGATCCGCCGAATTGCGTCCAAGTGATGTTAACGTCGCAGTAACTCGAACTCGAAGTAGACTCGAACGCTCCTAAACTAACATACACTAAAAGACAGACAACGTACATTCAAAAAACGTACAAAAAAACGTAATAAAAATAATACTTCGACCGACGTTGATACTAAAAATCGTCGCGCGCTACTACTAGAATAAAAAAACCGGCCAAGAGCATGTCGGGCCATGCTCAGTATTATAGGGTTCCTTAAATAGGTGTAATTACAAACGAATCAAATCGAATATTAAATATATATATTTTATTATATTTTAGTTTTTGCAATAATCGGCAGCATTCGCGACTCAGAGCGTGTTGTTAGTAGCGCCATCTAGCGATAAATTCAAGAAGCCAAATTTAAGAAGTGTCAAAGTTACTTTTTGTGATTTAAAAAAATAGAAAGCAGCTAAAGGAGCATTATTTGCTATGATCATTTTTCTCTAAGGTCAATGACCTTTGAACTAGGACGTTTTAAGTATTTTTCAGTTTTCTCTCTATAACTCAAAAAATTATAATCACATTATACTCGAAATAATTTTAAAAGAGAGTTTTTACAAAGGTCTATCAATGTGGAAGATTATAAGTTTCTACATTGCATAGTTTAGAAATGGCAGGGGGGGGGACACATTGCAAGCCACTTTGGCAGACTATATTTCGCAGATGGTACACCTGATAAAAAAGTGGTGTATGAAACATCATCTTCATTTTAGTAGACCTATTCAATGATACCCCACACGAGGGGGTGCAGCGAAAAAAAATTATTCATCCCCATTTCACATGTATGGACGCCACCCCTAAAATACGTAAAAATGATTTTTTTATTCTTTTAAAATTGAGATCTATATGTAGACTATTTTTTAACAAAATTTCATTTACTTATGTTTATAACTGTAGAAGTTATTAAGCTGTAAAGGATTAGGACAGACGGACAGACGGACAGACGGACAGACGGACAGACGGACAGACGGACAGACGGACAGACGGACAGACGGACAGACGGACGGACATGACGAAACTATAAGGGTTCCTTGTAGGACTTCGGAACCCTAAAAAACAGCATTTGCGCTTAAATTACGCATCGTCATGACTAGACAGATGTTGGCATTGCACTTAAAATATGTAAAAAATGAGAGTCGCGGCCTCGGAGAGCACGTAAAGCCGTCGGTCCTGCGCCTGATCTCTCTCCGGTCGTGTCGAATTGCCGTCCCATCGGATTATGAGAGTGAGGGAACAGAGAGTGCACCTGTGTTTGCGCACACACTTGGTTTTCGTCAAAAATTTAAGAGGGGTCCTACTTTTAATAAACAAGACATTGTGTTCATCAGAATACGATATGATGCTATTTTCTGACATCCACGCGGACCGACGACCTGGTAAAGGTCGCGGGAATCCGCTGGATACGAAAAGCGCAGGACCGTTCATTGAGGTGATGCTTGGGGGAGGCCTACATCCAGCAGTGGATGTCTTTCAGCTGAAATGATGATACCATAGAAAAACCTATAGCTCTAAGAAATTTTGAAATACCTGGCAGTCTGCAGCATCAAAACAGTGTACTCTCCTTCATAAGTGATGGTGGCAGTTACAATGCCGTTAATAATTGGCAGGTTGGAGGAGGCCATGTAGCCGTGACCACCGCATGCCAGCCTGAACTCTTCGATCCTGGCCGTCGCGTCACGGCTGCACACTGCCTTCAAACAGCACGCTAGGGCATGTAGCTGTAAGAAAAGGTAACAGAAAGTTATTAACTCGTATAGATAGAAGATGACAAAACGTTTAGACAGAGTAGCATGAAATGGGTAGGTTCCAATGGCCATCGTAAGAAGCAATAACTAGAAGTTATCACGGAAGACCATTTCACGAACGCATTTCATGCACGTAAAACAATTTTCCGGGAACACAAATCCTCGATGACCGTTTTGAGCCAAAAAATATTAATGACAATTTGTGCTGTATTGTTCGCTTGAAATCTGTATCTAGAAGATATTTAGAAGATACTAAATATATATCATTCTTCTGTACGTGTGTTAGTCACCTGACCTCCTAAACGGCTAGACCGATTTGGATGAAATTTTGTGTGTATATTTCAATGGGTTCCTTAATGGTTTGAAAACACAATAGGACCCGGTAGGTGGCGCTGCTGTCGGTATAACACTGACATTCTGCAGGGACGATTTTAATGATATGTGGCGCTGCTTTTCCGGGCAGAACAACGTCTGCCGGGTCCACTAGTAGTATTATAAAATTGTCAGTCTTTTTGTTCGAGCATCGTGCAGAAACTACTGGACCGATTTGAATGAAACTTGACCTACAAATAGACCATGTCCTGTCAAAACTATAGTGGGGTACTAACCTCAGGAAGTTGATCCATGTTGCCCTTGCCAACATCCCTGGTGACCTTGGAGTAGCTGTCCCACAGCCAGTAGCCTGTGACGCGGAAGATGTGGCTGGTGGCTACACCGATGAACAGCTTGTGTTGTTGAGTCACGTAGTCCAAGATCTGGGACTCTGGCTCGCTGTAAATAGAAGTGGGTAAGTATACGCAATGGTCTTCGTGCGAGTCTCGCTGTCGATAGCTAGCCGAATTGTAGTGGATTCCGTTAAAATAACAATAAAAAAATATTCAACAAAAATAAAATATATTAATTATATTATATTGAGAATATTAGTTTTATTATTATTATTTTTTATTTTTATTTATCCTATATTCAGGGCCGGATTAACCATGTCGGGGCCCTTACGCAATGCAATTCTCGGGGCCCCTTTTCGGCCGTTTGCATATCATCAGCTTTTTTCAAGTTGATGAAAGGATCACGGTCGCAAACTCACAAAACGTAATTACAGAACAACATTTCAAAACTTTTGTTTATCATACAATACGCTACGTAACGCATCAATATTATTAGTTCTACTACTCTACTGTGGGTATGAAATATTTCATCAACTGACGGCATGCACGCCGTGCCCGTCGACTACATCGATCGCAACGCACACATCATCATAATTGCTGCCCCACCAGAACTACCAAACGGACGATACCGTGGGAATATTTTTCATGGTGTGTACGTGAGCGCTGGCTGTACACGAAGGAGCATGGGTTTTTTTGGCGTCACTATGGTTGTTCGCAGAACTTCGTCTATATTTTTTACTATGTCTGTGGCCACAGCGCTTTGCTGTGCGATGTCCCAAAGCATATCTTCTCTAACTTTTTTTGTTTAATTTTTCATATTATAAATCCCTATTATTAATTTGTTTTATAACATTTGGTTTCACTTTTGTTATTTTGGTTGATTTTGTGTGTCAACGGCCATCGGTCTTTCAGACAGCCTACTGCCTATATACTTACTATACTATTTTGTGTCACAGATACAAACAGTGAATATTCGACAAATATCAAAACCTGTCCTGTACAGCGTGTAACAAAAGTCTGAAATAATATTTTTGGGGATTAAAGAACACATCAATACGATTAAATTAAATTATACAAACATTTCAACTGGCTACTTATATACCGTTCAAAAGATACAGATGTGCGATAGACAGACGGACGGACAGACAGCGTAGCGAGAGTAATAGGGTCCCGTTTGGCACCCATTGGGTACGGAACCCTAACAATGGATTGTCCCACCATTGATTGGTCTGTATAAATTCTTGCGTATGAACGTTGCCCGATCTCACTTGTGGGCTAGTATTAAACGTTACGTTGGTCGGACTCAAATTAGCAAGCAGAGGACTCAGTTGCCCATTGAAATTTGGACTATTCATCATAACTTGACTATTAGGCGATATAAATTGTGCCCCGGGACTGTGCTGTGATTGTATTATCTTGCCTTGCTGATTTTGAGCTCGTAATACTACACCACCATTAGTGCTCGCTGCAAATACTCCAGAATTTTGTACAGGAGTCAAAACATTTTGACCATGTTCTGGTCTTCATTATCATCATAATGAAGACCAGAACAAGTGGAGGAAATTCAGAAACAACTTTATTTTTATTAACAAATAATAATGATATTCTCTTGTTTATCAAAACATTTTTGAAAGACGACATCCATTGTTTAACTATTGTGTTTTTTTAATTGACAGTTCAGCCCTTAAGCACTCAATAATCTTAAAGTGCGTAGTGCAACATCTATTTCAGACGTCTTTAAATTAGCTCTGACGGAACCAGTACACTGGTTCCGTATTTCATACATGGAATCTTAGTACAAAATGCTTGAAATAACATCAATCGTTATCCGACCAAATTGACAAGATGAAAGAAGGTCATTAGACTCAAGGAAGTCCAGAAAACATGGTATTTTCAGGCCAAGACATGAAAAATATAGTATATTGGAAGAAAATATAGTATATTTTTTTGAAAAAATAAGATAACAAGCGTAATGTGTACTGATCGCGAAAACCTAAGAAATTATTATGTCAATGGTCAAAATTGATATTGAGAAAATTATAGAAGTTGCTAGGCGATTCGTAAGCAGTAGGGCGGCTTTCTAATTCAAGTGTTACCACTGTCATGCAGTCGACTGTACATGTAGGTAGGTACATACCATATACGTTTTCGTGAACTCCGTCGAGTTCAGTTTGCAACTGTATTCGTCAATATTCATTACGTGGTACGTAGTTGCCGATAAGATGGATAGTATATACGTATTATATACTTTTGTACTTTGTAAATATTGTATAATTTTATTTTGTAGTTTGTAAATATTTTCTAAAGAGTAGTTTTTAGAGTGTACATAATTATTGTAAAACTGATCGTGTTAACTAAAATAAAAAATAATTGACATGTAAACAATTATTAACATAATTATCTGGAGAGTCGTTGGTCGTTTCGTCCAAGGATTTAACGTCCCAAATGGACGGAACGGTGAATTAAAAAATAATGTTGTATTGTGTTCTGCGTTTCGTCCAAATACTTTTATTCCTTAAAATCTCTTCCTTAAAATTAAAATGCTGTCGTAATTAAGTACAGTCAGAGAGTCAGATACAAAATTGCTAACTTAATAAATAGGGTTTCGCAAGAAATTAAGACAACGCTTACTGTAAAATGTACTTTAATCTTTGTCAATCATACAATCTAAATGTAAAATCAGTCTTAACTTGTAATAAATGTTTTTACTATAACAAACAATTAAAATAAATCAACAGGAAATAATGTAAACAGTTTTGACAAATTTAAGGGATTGTGGGAATCAGTTAAGAGTAAAATCCACAAAAACAGGTTAATATAAAAATTACACAATTAAACCAATATGATTTTTAAAATTAGACCCAATCAAAAATCAAATATAAAAACAAAAGGATTGAGAATCAGTCTTTTAATTTAAGAAATAATTTTAAACAATCAATAAAAACAGGTTAAAATTGAAAAAGCACACTTAGGTAAATCAATATGATTTTAAAAATCAGTCCTATCTAAAAAAGAATATAAAAGACAATATAAACAAAAAAAAAAATTTGAATCAGTTTTAATATTTTAAACAATCAACAAAATCAGGTTGAAATATTTTTAATACCACTTTCTTTTAAGTACCTACGTAACACGGTAAATTGTTACTCCTCATGTACAAAATGTCATTATAAATTTAATAAAATCTACTTAACACTATTCTTGCTAACCTTACTTTGATGAATTAAACTGATTATAAAGACATTTGGACGAAACGCAGAACACAATACAACATTATTTTTTAATTCACCGTTCCGTCCATTTGGGACGTTAAATCCTTGGACGAAACGACCAACGACTCTATCTGGAATCTCAATTCGATACTGATAGCGTATCGCTTATCAATGCTATCATCGATGATATCGCTCCAACTGGCCGATTTTTTCGCGATTTCAGTGTTGGTTCCATAGTAAAAGTCGTTCATAATGATGAGTACAATGTCCCCTTTTCGGGAAATAAGCGATTCAAATTTCAGCATGTATAACTTCGATGAAATGGATTTATTAAGACAAGATGTGACAAATTTGATACCTTCCTACCTCGAAGAATTGGTCGAAGTCAGTATCGATGATGACGTCATCCCGGTCATGGTCAAGCAGTTCCGTGAAGAATAGAGTCATCTTGTCTGTTTGCATGGAGCTGAGCTGGGCGAGGGGTTGCTCGTCTTCTAGGTCCAGACATTCTAGGTCTTCGCTGCACCGATTCACCCAAGTGGCGAATAGATACATTAGTGAAATTTCATAGATGTGTTTCAGACATCGGTCGCCTGTTATGAGGCGTCTATGGAGTGTATGGTCGTTGAAATAAACAATATTATTTTTAGGTAATAGAATCGTCGCTGTTGTTTTTTTAGGGTTTCGTACCCATAGGGTGCCAAACGGGACCCTATTACTTTCGCTACGCTGTCCGTCCGTCCGTCTGTCTGTCTGTCACAGGGCTGTATCTTATGAACGGTAGTAGGTAGCTGGTTGAAATTTTTCCCAGAATATGTGTTGCTATCACGACAAATACTAAAAATAATAAAAGTCTAAAACCAAAGGGGGTTCCCATACAAGAAACCTCAAAAAAAACACAAATCTAGGACATCCCCTTAATATAGCATAGGTAGGTACTTACTTTAAACATATTGCCTAGCTACTCCTATATTTTTCTCAACAACAATTTTGACATTCAATCCCTCATGACTTCCGATTTCAATGTAAAGTAGAGAGTTTAGTTACATTGCAGGACCAAATAAAACCAATAATTGAGATAAGATATATCCTATATGTAGCTTCAGACTGTGAACATTTTCCATATAAAGTTTAATTGAAATCTGTACAGTAGATTTTGTGTGATTGGGGAACAAACATGTTTAGCTAGCAGACAGCCTTTCATTTTGAAGATGACTAACTTAAGGTAGGTTTATGATGATTTTTTTTTTCTGACTGATAGATAATTTTCTTTCATTGACAGTAGGTTCATCACGTTTTATTGTGTATATTATTTCCCAGGCCACCCGGTCCGAGCTAATCACTAACTCGCGACAGATCTGATATCATCAACCCTTTTTGCTGCATGACATCAGACATTTTTTTTCTTGTCTCAGCCCCCATTTCGTCAAGTTGGCAATAATTCCGTATGAAAGTCTACTGTACTGTGGGTTTCAAAAGCTGGTTTTTTTTAGGTAAAAATTAGCTTACCTCGGCGAAATCCTTGTTTTCAGGCTGAATGTAGAGAATGGTGTTAACCCATTTGATGTCATGGGCCTTCTCGAAAGGCAGTCTAATGGCCATGGTGTAGTCGTCCAAGTATCTGATGAAGATATTACCGTCCTTAGATTAGTTTTATTAATATGGTTTAAGTTATTACTGATATTGAAAAGCTTAAGTCTCCTGCTGGCTTTAAATCATTAAAAGTAAAAGCATCTGCCTAAAATAGTGTAGTAACTTGAGATTTTCAATAGGATTTCTTAATTTCGTAGGATAATTTAAAAAATAACAATTATTTTTTACTTTTTATTCAGGGTTTTTGAAGTCGCTTAATTTTTTGTTAAAAACTTTTCTTAACGGACCGGGTCAAAACGGCATGTATACTGCCAACCTAAGATGCTCGATACGAGTGGGCGCGAGCAACTTACATTGTCTACATAAATAGAAAAATACGTTATTTAGGACGCTTTAAGAAGTTTGCATGGATTTATCCGGCTGATCGAAACGGTAGAAAGTTGTCAGGTACATCGTTATGACTTTGATGTGCTTATAGGAGTTTCATTCGGCATTATTAAAAATATTGAAATTGATCTTTCTGATAAGGATATAGCGGACACCGTCCGCTCCTTGCCGCCAACATTTTACGAAAGTTTATCAAAAGACATCAATGATCGTACGCGAAAAGTGAATTTATGCATCTCTTCGCAGGTACCACCACATATGTCTATGTTTGCATTTTAAACAAATAAGATTTGTTGAAACTGCATAAAATTTATTAGTTTTTTCCAATTTAACTGGTTTTTTTGGTTGGTAGCCATTGTAGGCCAGGAGCTTAGGAGTTGCAGTGGTTGGGAAAGTATGACGGGCTTGTCCAAAAAAAACTTTGGATTGAAGATCCTCCGCTCATGATAGCAGAATAGAACTTCGTGCTTTCATCTTTGATAAGACTTTGGTACTTCATGAAGTCCGAAAGCTGTGCCTTGATGGTGTCATGCTCCGAATGGGACGTCTCTGCAACCTGGTGTTGCAGAATCTGTACTTCATTTGGATTTTGAGTAGTTAATCACAATTTCTTCTCTGTCCATGTCTTTTTCGCCGTTAGAAAAAGCAAGCTTTAACAATATTATACATTATATTGTTTATTTAATTTGCTTTTATCATATTTTTCTATAATTTATACCTAATTTAACTGTGCCGCTGTGAAACCAGGCTTTGCGAAGGGCCGTGTACACGGAATAAAGATAACAAGGGTACTCTCCTACGGACGTGGGTGACTCGATCCCCAAAAAATTAAGTCTATGGAATAAAATGGAGAAAGCTATGCCTTCTATCGCAGGACCTCATCATCAGACTACATTAGTCCACTACCGGACATAGGCCTCGCCAATGGCACGCCACTGGCATCGAACCTCGGCCACTCGCATCCAGTTGCTACCAGCCACCTTGCCAATATCATGGCCCCACCTCGATATTATATTTTCCAAATTACTCGTGGTCATTTCTCCGGGCGAGGGGTGCGCGGCTACCGGCTGCCGTCCCCGTCCCCGAGACGTGACAGTCGCGTTCTGTACTCCGCGGGTCACTCTCCGCCCCCAAGTCGGGCGCGCCCCATTGGTTGGGAACCCATGGATGGTGTAGGGCAATGATCATTCATTAGTGTTTACGGAACTTTGACCGCACTCATAGTTAATTAACGATCCAATCACAATAATTACCTTCAATCATGGGTGCAATGGTAGCGTTCTTATTAGCAGTATCTAAGGCAATTATTTAGAGAGAATTGCAACTTCCACGACAGTAACATAGCCTGCTTATAAATTAACCATGTTCTAAAATATTGTGAGCATTTACTATTTTTGTGTGTTTTATTGGAAAGATAATCTTTAAACAAAACTCCTATTGAAACTCTCCCAGCTTTATCTATCATAGTTTTAGGAGAAATTAAGAAAATCGAGAAAAATCTCAATAGAGACTAGCCATCTGCGCGGGACATATTATAGTTCACAAGTGTGTGCGCAAACACAGGTGCTTAGAAGAACACCGTGGAGGTTTAAGTCGGTAAGAGTCCGACACTGGCTCCACCTTTCCCAGGCTTTTAACAAAAAATAAAACCGACTTCAAAAACCTTAACTAAAAAGTAAAAAATAATCATTGTATGTATTTTTAAAATCTTAACATAACGACATGCAAAGTTATTTTTCTTATGATGTTACAACTATGTATCACTATAATTCCTAAAATTTAAGAAGGAATTTATTATGTTCACCTACCGCATGGCGTCTTATTGCATATTAGTGTATAATCTATGTCTTATTGTGGCAATAAATCATTTTTCTTTCTTTTTTTATATCTAAGGTAAATCCATAAGGTAGAACGTTGGGTAGTGCGTATGTAACAAAAACCCTGTTGTTCCTGTGAGATACAGTCGCGAATCGATATAAAAAAAAAAACTTTCGCAGTTATTATTATTTTTGTATTTTTGTCATTGTTTAAGGAATATTTGACATCCTAATTTGTAATCCATATTAAAGAATTGAATAATTTCTTATAATTTTAATAAGATCGTAAATTTCACGAAATGACCATATTTGCATGTTCAACTAAGTAGGCGAAATATGAAGAACTGAAAATTCTTTAAGATTACACAGTACCATTTTTCAGGAAAATAAAGAATTCTATCTATCTTTCTCGATACGGATTCATTTTGTCTGCCATCCGGTAATGACGTCAAACATCCTCTTTTAATAACGGTACACCAGCCTAAGAAAACATCTTCATGAAAACTTTTAGCTACTGTATCGACTGAAGTTCCAAGTAGTTTAGTTTCCAAAAATAGTGCTGTTGCATTTTCAAACAACGTCAACGTATGAATTAGCAGGTCGTTAGCAGCTCTTAAGAATAGCCTTTTGTATCGAGACTGAAATGAGTTTTTAACATACAGATGACTGGTACTGATTACCGAAGAAAAAACCTTACAAGAAATACAGGGTCTGAAAAAAATATGTTTTAAGACCGTTTGACAAACACTTCAAAAATATACAGGATTATTGGTAATTCAACATATTCCCTAAAAAAGGAGATATACAGTAAAGTTCATTATTTGCCGTTAAAAAGGTCATGTAGTCTAGCCGAAAATCAGCAGTTTCTAGAATACGTCGAATTACCGGACTTATGTCCGTTGGAGCAAATGAGTCGTTGAGTTGACACCGCAAACCACCAAAAGCCAGTTTTAGTCAGAGCAAACACAGCCAACAACAAATCTTGAAATCTGTCAAAGAATTTACCCAGTTTTCTGCAGTGCGAACGGACGTAACAATCAACAAAACAAGTTGTGACATTAGTTTCACATGACAAGTTTCGAGACATTACATGTTAAATGTTTTTTGGTGAAAACCCACAGATAGGCATTCTCTCCCAGTCAACCTTAGGGTGATACAGAGGTGACAAGGTAGGTACAATATTGACGAGGCCTGTGTACTAATGTATGCTGACGATGTTGCTGCAATTGTTTGTTCATCCACAATAGAGCAGTTGGAGCGAAAGCTGCCGATTATTGCAAAAACTAAAATAGCCATGATTAATATTCGATTTGATTCGTTTGTAATTACACCTACTTAAGGAACCCTATAATACTGAGCATGGCCCGACATGCTCTTGGCCGGTTTTAAACGTACAACTGATACCGTTTCCTTAAGTCATTTATAAACACCTAATAAATAACTGCAGCTAATTTAAAGCGAAAGAACGTGGCTGGGGGGGACTGGATACGGAAGGCAGAGGACCGAGCGTTGTGGCGCAACTTGGGAGAGGCCTATGTCCAGCAGTGGACTGCGATAGGCTGAGTTGAATTTGAAGCGAAAACCGCAAATTAGCATCAAAATGACACCTGGAAAAGTTAAACGTAGTGTAGAATCAAGATATTCTCGTGTAGGTGCGAAAATTGTATTTTTAGGCCAAGATATGAAAAATATAGTGTACTGAAAGAAAATACTTTTTACATACGTTTTTTATCATTACATAATTGCTATGGACTCTGGGTGTTATTTAAAATGTACCTAAGTTATAGTTGTTATAAAGTAAGTTTCAATCATAAATTTTGCTGAGTGATTTTGAAAATTAAAACTAGTAGATAGTAGAAGTGGATATTAAATCACTTGGGGTTCTCAAAGGCAACATTCCCGCTCTGACACTCGCCCCGAGAGGTCGTGCTGCTCCTGCTCCGTCCTGTCGGGCCGAATTACGTGCTCGAATATTTTTCGCTACGGCTCACCGTAGCGCCCTCCGCAGTTGCCCCGCCGACTGCAGCCCGATAAGCACATTCGCTGTCTTTTTCAAGACAGCGGGCGCGCTTTTGTTTTCTGTCTGAGAGAGTCAGTCAAAACGTTGTGTCCCTTCAGGAATAAATCCACTTATTTACTGTGGTCCTCAGTGGATACCTAACGGTGCTAACGATCTGAGGGGCGTTGACCCGACACGCCAGCTGCGCTCCTTCAGGGCAAAGCAAAAATTGGAAGGAGCTAGGACCAGAAGGCCTTGGGGGATCTCCTAGTCTTCCCTAGCTTTAACCCCGTTTCGTCCTATCTAGCACTCTCTAGGGGCTTACACCCATTGCACACTAGAGACTCAGGGACCTGTTTGCACAATAAGACTGGCAAACAGGAGTACTAGCTTAGGGCTCACCAGTAGGCACACAACCTCCCCGTCTATACCCGACGGGGAGGGTTTGAACACACTCCCGGGAACACCCACCCGAGGATCAAACCCCCATGGTAGTACGCCACTAATTTTTTCTCCCCTCCAATTGTTGCTAGGCTTGGCTTAGTCATCATCTGTACGATGGTGTCTGATGCCAAGTTCCTGAGCATCTTAAAAAACGTCCTCCTCAAGGACCCCAATTTTCTAGCCAACTATGGCAACCTCTTTGCTGACGATGAGGTAGTCAATCCGCAACCATCCGAAGTCCCCGACTCTCCAGAGTCGCCCCCTATCCCCCCACCCTTAAGGATAAATTCCATAAGAAAACAAAGGCGCCCCGCCCGCCGTCCCGACAGTGATGAGGAGAGACCGAGGTCTCCGCGTGGTCCACCTAGGCGTTCAGCCAGCCTGGACCATAAGGACCGTACCCCCTCACCTCTCCCCACCCCAGCCCCCACTCAAAACCCCGATTATTCCCCGATTCCATCAGACCAAGAAATGTCCTCGGACAGTGAGGTCCAATCAGACGAGGCCGGTGCCTTTACCACGGTTGTGGGTAAAGGCAAAAAACGCGGCCGAAAAACAAACAAGGCCGAAGCTCTCGCCTCTAAATCTTTAAAGCTTTCCGAGGCTAACAAACAACATTCAAGTTTGCTATAATGATAATGCAGTCGAAGAAGTTGAGTGTACAAAATTTTTAGGGCTCAATATAGATAAAAAATTAAACTGGAAGTTACATATTGATTTTCTGTGCAAAAAAATTAGTAAATCCGCATATGCTCTATATACATTGTCACCAATAATATATACAGATGCCCTTCTTACCGCATATTACGGTATAGTAGAATCCCATTTACGATACGGTGTGATATTTTGGGGTAACTCAACCGAAAATGAAACAGCTTTTAAGGCCCAAAAAAGATGCATTAGAGCAATGTTTAAACTTAAAACCACAGACAGTTGCGAGCCGTATTTTAAAAAATTCAAGATTTTAACATTACCCTGTCTGTACATTTTAGAAGTAGCTGTGTTTGTAAAGTCGAATCAAAATCTTTTTAAACGTTTAGCCGACGTAGTTCCACGAAATAGACGCGATAATAGTAAACTATGTCTCCACATAGCGAAGACTAAACTGATGCACAAAAGTGTCTGCTGTATGGCGCCGGTAATTTATAATAAAATACCTAAGAGTTGGAAGGACTTTAACACAACGCTATTTAAAAAAAGGTTACGAAACTTTTTAGCAACTAGAGCATATTACAAAATTAATGATTTTTTGAACGAAAAAGACTTTGTAAACTACTAAAATGAAATTATAAATTTATTTATTTGACTTCTGATTTATTGATTTTAATTTAATTTACTGACTTGGCATTTTTTGTTTTGCTTTTTATTACACCATAATGTCTTTTAATAATGATTTATATAGTATACCTAATAATATTTGAAATGAATGTTCATGTCGTGCTCACATATAACTTGTTTTTTTTTTTTTTTGCATGCCAACTGGTAAAATATGGTTGAACTTTGTTTATTATGTTTACCACCATGTTATGTACCATGTACCCATATTTGCAAAATAAAATATCTTTATCTTTATCTTTATCTTTAACTCTGCCCCGGCCCCTACCCCCCGTCCCGCCTCTTACTCCTCCTCGCAGGATAACAGGCCCTCCTCCCCTCATGTCCATACCTCATCTTCCCAGACGAAGGTACCCATCCCGCCTCCCTTATTCATCCAGGATAAGGCATACTGGACCAGGATCTCTGACTGGTGCAACGATTTTAAAATAAATTTCACCAGTGCCCGCGCTATACAGCAGGGCATAAAAGTCATTGTCCCCCCCCCACCGATTACCGCAACCTTACCAGGCTGCTACGCGATCGTAAGGTGTCCTTCCACACCTACGCCCTACCGGAGGACCGTCTCCTTAGAGTCGTAATCCGAGGGATCCCTACAGGAGTCATATGCGAGGAAGTATTTAACGACCTCAAAGACCAAGGAATCCCCATTAAAGAGACCCACCGAATGTTCCGTGGAAAGCACGGAGACCCCTATAACATGGTCCTCGCCATCTGCCACCCCAGCGAAAACGCTAAGGCAATATATAACATAAAGACCGTATGCCACCTATCAGGCATTACGGTCGAGCGCCCCCATAAATCTAACCAGCCTGGTCAATGTCACCGTTGCCAGCTTTATGGTCATTCCCAGAGTAACTGCTACGCAAAGCCCAGGTGCGTAAAGTGCCTCGGCGATCATGGGACTAGCGAGTGCGAGCGTCCCAAGGAGAGGGACCAGTGCACGGAGCCCCCAAGTTGTGTCCTTTGCGGCCAAGCCGGTCATCCAGCGAATTATCGCGGATGCCCCAAAGCCCCCAAATTGCGCAACGCCAAATCGGCGAAACGCGCTTCCGACCGCGTTGCGAGGGAAGCCCCCTCCTACGCAGCCCCCTACCAACCACCAAACCCTAGAGGCCCACTCGGGCCCTCCCCTAACTTCCGCGGCCCACTCGGGCCCTACCCCTGGTTTAAGGGTAACCAAAAGCCTCAATTCCCACCTCTTCCGCCCTCTCATCTCGCGCCCCCGACCTCAGAGCCCCCCGCGCTGATGAACTTACCCATCCCCGCACCTTCTCTTAGGCCCAAAACTGCACCAGCAGCTAAAGCCCCCCTCCCCATGATGAGAACCCCCCCCTCAGGCTAGACCCCCTCCGGTAGACTCCCCCGGCCTTCTGCCGAGAGAATACCTCGAACCCCAGTCAGGAGAAACCCGCATTGACGCCTACTCTAGACTTTGGGCCTTTACCCAAGGCAACCACGAGCAGCGCCTTCAGGTACTTACCAAGTACCAAGACATCTTCAGAATACTTAATTCCAATTATAATGTATAATACGGCCCCACCCAAAAGATTCAAACCCCGTTCCCTAAATTTAGGCTTTTTCAATGCCCGAGGCATTAGTGGTCAACGCGATGACGTAGCTGTCTTCTTGCGTGAGCACCAACTTGATATTTTACTCGTCCAAGAGTCTTTCCTCAAACCCCATTGTCGTAATCCCAACATAGCCAACTATAGGCTGATAAGAAACGACAGAGCACACACCGCACTAGGCGGAACGCTCATCTATTACCGAAATTCATTGTATTGCATCCCAATTGATCCCCCAGAGCTAGCATGCCTGGAGGCTTCAATCCGTCGCCTAGGCATGACAGGGCACCAGCCCATCACCATAGTCTCGGCCTATAGATCCTCAAACAAACCCGCGAGTCTGCTCGAGGACGACCTCAAATCCCTACTCGATCTTAGTAACTCTGTAATTATTGCAGGCGACTTAAACGCCAAACACCGTTCATGGAGCTGTGTCTCCAATAACACCGCTGGCATTCAATTAGGAGCACTTAGCGACAAACTTTCCTTCGACGTCATCGCCCCGATGCGTCCCACTCACTATCCTGACACAGTAGGGCATCGGCCCGACATCCTAGATATAGCCCTCTTAAAGCGCGTAAACCTCGGTATTCGCTCTATCGAGGTAATCCAAGAATTAGACTCAGATCATCGCCCTGTGATCATTCAACTGGGTCCCCGAGGTGGTCCCTCGGATCCCGGTATTCCACCCGTAACAAAAACGATAACCGATTGGAGGAGACTAGAGGACCGCCTCAAATCTACCTCATCCCCCCAATTAGATTCAATCCCTGACTCCATTGAGACAGTCGCGGACACAGTGGCCGCGATCACCTCGCTCACCAACCATGTACAGTCCGTAGTGGGCGAATGCTCACGGCAGGTTCCGATGCTGGATGACCAGCGTCTGAAACTGCCGGACGATGTGAATGAGTTGAGGACCGAGAGGAACGCGGCCATCCGTGCCTATGACGCTTTTCCCAATGAAGCCAATCGTGCCCATATGCGCTCCTTACAGAATACTGTAAAGAGACGTGTAGCTCAGGTACGGGAGGATCATTGGGACAAGGAAGTCAGCGCAATCCAACCGTCTCATGTAGCCTTCTGGGCCCTTCAACGCAGACTTAAATGCGAGACCACGGCAACTATGCCCCCCCTAAATCGACCCAATCAAAGGCCGGCCTTTGACGACGACGAAAATGCCGAATGCTTAGCCGACAGCTTGGAGTCTCAATGCACTCTCAGTACGCTTCCCGTAAGCCAAACCCACCTTGATAAGGTAAATTCAGAAGTAGAGCGTAGGTCAGCCCTCCCCCCCCCCAATAGATGACCCTGATGACCCGCTCCCACCGATCACCCCTGACGAAGTTCTCTCTATAGTCAAGGATCTTAAGCCCAAAAAAGCCCCCGGCGCAGACGGCATCACCAATAAGGTGTTGAAACGTTTCCCTGCCACCCTAATCGCTCTAATGACCGTCATCTTCAATGCGGCATTTAAAAACAACATCTTTCCCCAGGCTTGGAAACAAGCTACGGTAATCGGTATTTCCAAACCGGGCAAACCCAAAGCCGAGCCGAGTAGTTACCGGCCGATTAGTCTCCTCAATGTCTTCGGTAAAATCTACGAGAAGCTTATTTATAAGCGACTCAAAGATTTCGCCGACTCAAATAAACTCCTTCCCGACGAGCAGTTTGGCTTTCGTACAAAGCACTGCTGCGTTAATCAACTGCACCGCATTGTAGAACACATCAGTGCAGGCTTCGTACGCGGTCAAATGACCCGGCACTCTCTTTTTCGACGTAGCAAAGGCTTTCGATAAAGTGTGGCACAACGGCTTATTATATAAGCTGTACACTATGAATGTGCCACATCGTCTCGTGCTCATCATCCGAGACTACTTATCGAATCGTACCTTTCGCTATCGCATAGAAGGGGCTCTCTCCTCCCCCCATCCCATTGACGCCGGTGTGCCACAAGGCTCCGTGCTCTCCCCCCTACTGTTCACGCTGTACACCAGCGATATTCCAAAATGCGGTGTAGCCCGTATGGCCCTTTTCGCCGACGACACGGCAATCTATTACTCCGGCATGACCCATGTCGCTATTTCTCGTACCCTCCAATCCGCGGCCAACACCCTAGGTGAATGGTTCCGGAAATGGAGAATCGAAGTCAATCCCGAAAAAAGTGCAGCGGTCCTATTCGATAAGAGACCCCTGTCACAGTACCGTAAAGAATTAAGCGTACCAGTCTCAATGTTCGGAAAACAGATCCCATGGCAACGAGAAGCCAAATACCTTGGCGTGATCCTTGACCGTAGACTGACTTTCCGTCCGCACATCCGCAGGGTGAAAAACCGTGCCGCCCTCGTCCTCGCACGTCTCCACCCCCTACTCAATGCGCACAGTAAGCTGCCCACTCATCTCAAAGTAAGGATATACACCACCTGTATCCGCCCCATACTCGCCTATGCTAGCGTTGTGTTCGCACACGTTAAGCCGGTGAGAATTCACATGCTCCAAACCATCCAAAACCGTTTCATGCGAAGGGCCGTAGACGCCCCCTGGTACTTACGCAATGTCCAACTCCACCTAGACCTCAAACTGCCGACCATCAAGCAGTTTTTCAAGCGTGCCTCTAAACGCTATTTCGATTCCGCTCCCAAGCACCCCAATCCCTTGGTCGTGGCGGCCACCGTCTACCAGCCATCCGCTATTAGCAAAATCCGACGTCCCAGACACACACTCATTGAGCCCGATGACGATATCACACTCCTCCAGGAGTCAGATAAAAGTACAAGCACACTCCGACGCCGTCGTCCAAAATATCGTCCCCGCCGGCGAGGACCGACGCGACACACACACAGAATCCGAGAGTCCGACTCCCGAGAAACAGAAACACATGCCGACGCAGCACCGGCTGCTGGGGGGATCAGTGGCGGGGTCCCCCTGCTGCACCCTGAGTCGAGGTCCGAGCTCCCCCCTGGGGACGCCCTCACGGTGTAAGCAACCGGAGATAATCTCGTCACGCGAGACCGGCCCTATGCTCTAGAGTAGTTCCTAGGAGCAGGCTATTGCGTAGCCACTGGTTAGGTTTTAGGTAGGTCTTAGCCTCGCCGGCGAGGCTTGCCGCTTCACGGCGTTTAGCACGTCACCCGATAGAGACCGAAAGTCCGCTACTTTCGAGGTAACCAATTCGATGCAGCAACGGCTGCTAGGGGGACATAGGAACTGCGGGGTCCCCCTGCAATGCCCCAGCGAGGTTCGAGCCCCCCCCTTGGGGGGCGCCCGCTTATATACTTAGTTTATAAGTTAGGGAAAAAACTTTCGGCGAATGGAGTCCCACATGGGACTCTCCGCCAACTAAGCCTGGTTAAGCAGAAATGGGACTTCGGTCCCACCTGCGAGAGCCCATTCGAAAAAAAAAAAAAAATAATCAAAGGCAACACACAAAAAGGACTATTATGGAAACTCGAAGCTGCATGAAGTAACAATTACCTGCATGGGAGCTAAAACCTATCTATCTGAAGAAAAACCAGAAGTACACCGTCAAATTGTTATTTTTAATAGTTTTTTATGAATAATGTATTACAAAAGGTCAAAGACATTTTACTGGCTATATTTTTAAAATTCGATTGGACAAATAAATTTGACGAGTACCACCCATACATTGAGATGTACAGTTAGAAAACTTTCCGGTGAACATCACTAAGGCTAAAATCGCTTGCACTCGATGTTCGTGGTTATAGTCTATGGTTAGGACGAATGTGTCAAATGTACTAATTATAGGACGTGAACTAGAACACAGTGCGATTTTTTTAAATAGGAAGTAACTAAAGGAGCATTATTTGATGAGATAATTTTTTCTAAAGTCCTACCTTTGAACTAGGACGTCTTAAGTATTTTGCAGTTTTCTCACTATAACTCAAAAATGTATAATCATATTATACTCGAAATAATTTTAAAAGAGAGTTTTTACAAAGGTCTATCAATTTTGAAGATGATAAGCTTCTACGTTGCATAGTTTAGAAATGGCAGGGGGGGGGGACAATGCAAGCCACTTTGGCGGGCTATATTTCGCAGATGGTACACCTGATAAAAAAGTGATGTATCAAACATTACCTTCATTTTAGTAGACCTATTCTATGATACCCCACAAGAGGGGGTACAGCGAAAAACAATTTTTCATCCCCATTTCACATGTATGGGCGCCACCTCTAAAATACGTAATTACGATTTTTTTATTCTTTTAAAATTGAGATCTATATCTAGACTATTTTTTAACAAAATTTCATTTACTTATGTTTACAACTGTAGAAGTTATTAAGCTGTAAAGGATTAGGACAGACGGACAGACGGACAGACGGACGGACATGACGAAACTGTAAGGGTTCCTTGTAGGACTACGGAACCCTAAAAACGGCTTTTGCACTCAGATATCGAAGAGCAAAAATACTCACAATTTTTCTTGTCTCATTATCATTGGGTATATACCCATCACGTCTGTGAAGTTTCGCCACTAGGCTGCTACATTCCCCTTAAGCACACAAGACCTACGCTTTCAATGTTGCACATACTTTGTTTACATTGCTTTGGAAAAACATAAAGTTATTATTGTATTGTGTTGTTTTCTGTATGCTATATATACTGCAGTTGGCTGTTGGTATACCATAAATAAATAAATAAATGGATGTTCACTTGGAAATTCTCAGTAACAGTCCGGAGTCTAGATTTGTGGCCGGTTAATGGCAATAGACTCGCCTCCTATTATATGGGACTTCTAAAAGACGAAATGTGGATATACTAGACACCTCTGCCTACCCCTTCTGGAAACACAGCCATGAATTAATGTATGTTTGTATGTTTAAATATGTGTATGGTACATACTGTTCCTTCTTCTTCTTCTATCGTGTCATTGGTTCAAATATGACACAAACATAACATAACATCACGCCTGTATTTCCCCGAAGGGGTAGGCAGAGGTGTATAGTACACCCACATTTCGCCAGTTATGTTGTAAGTCCCATGTAATAGGGGGCGAGCCTATTGCCATTAACCGGGCACAAATCCAGACTCCGGGCTGCTACTGAGAATTTTCTAATGAAAAACCCAATAACACTTTGCCCGACCCGGGAATTGAACCCAGGACCTCACGCTCAGCAGTCGCGCTTGCAACCACTAGACCAACGAGGCAGTTCAAATATGGTTGGAATAAAAAGTGGCTCAGTATAATGTAGTTAACTATCTCAGTTAGGTAGGTATGCAGTTTTTTTTTACCGTCGAAATGCGCTTGACTGTTCGTATTTATACGATGCTACCGATTGCTGTGTTCAAGCAGACGATATTTTGGAGATTTTGGAGGCCCAGCCATTGCAGTCTACACCTGGTGTACGATTTAGACATCAATTAAAGCGAAATAAATCGAAGTCGTTCAGTAACTCTGAGAAAATCGTCAATGATCGAGCGATATTCGCACCGGGTAACTTTCACACTGAGTGCGTAGTAAGTGAACGTAGCCCGTGACGTTCTAGTTATTATTGTCTTTGAATATTGTGTTAACAGCTGATCGAGTGCCAGTAGTATCGTATTATCTTGTAATATCTTCGCTGTTTTAGCTTGTGTCGACTTCTTCGAGACGACAAATTCGACACAGTTTAATGATAAGACAATTCGCGAGCCCCTTCTCCCCGTGCGGCCTAACGTTGGCCGCACGCCTCCTAGGCAGCGCAATAATATTATTAAAATAACCATAATCATCATCATCATCATTTCAGCCGAAAGACGTCCACTGCTGGACATAGGCCTCCCCCAAGCATCGCCACAACGACCGGTCCTGTGCCTTCCGCATCCAGCGGATTCCCGCGACCTTCACCAGGTCGTCGGTCCACCTTGTGGGGACAAATAACCATAATATAATTAAGTTATAATAATTTTTATTAATTTTAAATTATAATTAATTTTTATTATTATTTTTTAATTTTTTTGCTGGGAACAAAAGAAAACTTGGTTTTTGATATTGACTAATTAACTTGCGACTTATTGCTGTAACTATAGCAATAAGTCGCGAACGCAACCTTGAGCGCTCGGACGTCCGACGAAAATCTGGCTCGCCGGACGTTTTGATAAGTCGCGGACACCTCGGTCGCTGTGCACCGTGTCCGGTCGCGTCCGAGCAGCTGTCAGTGGCCAATGAAGCAGGAGCTTTAATGTAAGTTGTCTGTATTTCGCAGTTTTTTTAAAATTAGATTGTTATTTACTAACGTACACAAAAACTTATTCAAAAATCAGTAGGTACCTTATAATTATCTTTTGTGGCAGACAACATGTAGTAGCTGCTACCAATTCAATTAATTCTTCTTGCTAGACGTCATACTTTGCGGGAAGAACTCCGTGTAATGATGGTGAAACATCCGAGCGACAATTCCTACGATTAAAGTGGTTTCCTTCCTCCCTCAGTGTAGGAGTGGTGCTTAATGTAGTAGGTGTTAAGCTCTCGGTGAATTAGTGTGACAATGGTGCACAATTCACAGATATTAATAAAATGGCTGTTGCCTACATTTGTGTTCACATAAATTGACAAAATGTAGGGAACACCTAGTTTTTTTCGGGGTTTCAGGTTTAGTAGTAGTTCCCATAGTAAAAGTTGTTCAGGGTCTCCTTGTCGTAGATGGTGGGGTCCAGACACATGGAGTTGTTCACGCTGTTACATTCGAAGCAACGGACTCCTTCTAATTTGTCTGTAGCCTAGCGAGAAATAAGAGGCTTATATTCTCTGAACAATATCAAATCAACCTGAGAGGACATGGCAGTGGCGTGCATTGGCCGACTTAATTTTAAGTTAATTGTAGTATAAGTTTTTTTTTTTATGTAGGAATATTAATTTAGCATTAATGTCTATGACTGCCTCGTTGGCCTAGTGGTTGCAAGCGCGACTGCTGACCGTGGGGTCCTGGGTTCGATTCCTGGGTCGGGCAAAGTGTTATTGGGTTTTTTCATTAGGAAATTCTCAATAGCAGCCCGGAGTCTTGATTTGTGCCCGGTTAATGGCAATAGGCTCGCCCCCTATTACATGGACTTATAATTACATATAATAAAAATAGATAAATACCTAAGTACATTATACATAGGCTGTTTATGTTATGTAACATAACATAGCGTACCTAAATCGATTGATAAGATCTCAGAATCAGATCAAAATCAAATCATAAGTCACCTACATCTGTAATAATACCATATTCTAGTAAATAAATAATTTGAATTTGAATACCAAAGTTCCGTTCCTACATTATTATTATATTTGTTCATTACTAACAGGCAGGTACTTTAAAAATATATTTGAATACGTGTATATAATTATACGATTATGATCTGTAGATTATATCTTCGTTCCTCGATTGTACAAAAAATACATATTATACAGAATCGTTTTATTTTTCAACACATTATATGGCTTGAAAATTCTATATTCTTAAAAAAATCTGCCCTACCATCCCTACAAACAGCTTGCAACTAGCGTAAATAATCAAACTTTAAATGCAAACTTAAATTCGAGTCAAATGGCAAATAGCTTCAAATTAAAACGCTTTCGGTGTGACCAACTAGTCAAAGGCCAGCTGTTTATTTACTCACGCTTAACCATTTAGGTTGACAGTTTCATGGGATATGGACTATTCATTTCACGTGGATCTGAATAACCAGCAAAATAGAAAAAATAAAGAGACTCGACACGTAATTAAACACAATTCTTTTCAATTAATCATGTAACAAATCATTGTACTATTATTATTTGAAAAGAGTATATCCATGGAGTTTCTTGCCGGCTCTTCTTGATAGGACCAACTTTTTGGAACCGCACGGTTCCAAAAAGTTGCACAACTAGATTCATAATTAACGTTTTGAAAGTAATTACATTGTTTGGATTGAATGTTATAAGGATCTGACAGACAGACAGACAGAAGGACATGTGCTGAACGCCCTAGTTAACTCAAGGACCTAGCTTCGGTCAGTCAATTAAACTGAAAAATTGGTGCCTTGATTAGGTTTAAAAAATGGCACCGACTTCCTAAACTGTTTCTAACAAATTGTTTTATTCTTTTTGAAGTCGGTTTTTACTTTTTTCAAGTTATTTTATTTTTCTGTTTAAAATTTTGATTTTTTTATCTGTTGATCACGTGATACAAAACGTCTTGAGACTTGGCCTCCATTTGGGTGACGTCAGAACCAAAAAGAACTGGGAAGATAATGATAATGCGTCACACCCGCGTAATTTGGCCATCATTAACCATCAGCATATTGCTGTGACATACATTATTTACACAAAAGATATGTAAGATAGGCGGTATTATCGCTCTAGGTAATATCTTCCAGACAATCGTACCAAACAATCTAAGAACGAGTTGACTATCCTTTGTCTACAATCTAGACATAGTAAAACTATGAAAGATATGAGAATGATAATTATCTATCTGTAGGAGACATTTTAATTTATCATACCATCACAAACGATATAAATAAGCATCCGCTAAATAAATTGACATAATGGGGACACAATAAACAAAGCATTATTATCACATCCTGAATAGTCCTGATAGTCAAGTCCTGGTAGACCAGTCCTAGTTGTCCAGTGGATGACCAGTGACCGTTTCGTTGTAAACCTATCGATCCCGGTTGCCATACAAAGATCTATGGCAGTCGTTACGCGTAATCAGAAGCTCGAACATAGAGGAAATGAAGTATTCCGTGAGCTCGAAAGTCTGACTACATGACTAACCTTAAGATGTTGGTATTACCCAGTAACTGGGTTTTGGGGGCCGCATCTAGATGTGGCTGAATTTTTTTTTTTTACTCGGAGCGACTGCCCTCAGGCCCCCAAAACCCAGTTACTGGGTAATACCGTAAATAAATTTTTTTTATAAACAATTGTAATGTAAATAATAAGTAAAGACCAAAAAGAAAATAATAAAATAATAATATAATAAATATAATAAGTTATAAAATAATACGTAATGAATTGTTGAAATATAATAATTATGATTGTAATAATTTTAATTTAGCCATCAGGCCCTCGCAACCCAGTTACTGTGTAATACCGACATTCGGAGGTTAGACCAGTTGTCAGACAGGGCTTTTGACCACCCACCTTAAAGTCTACGAGTAATATCCTCAACAACTTTAATTAAACCAAGATAGCACCTACTTATCCGTGATCAACAATGTATATTATAAAATTAGTTTTAAGATATTGTTGCTTGTTATTCAAATGGATTACCATTTGAATAACAAGCAACAATATCTTAGCATTTGTTGTTTGAATACTTTGCTTATTTATTTGTTATTTACTTTAGGTTAAGGGGGGACAATGTTGTGTACGGTATAATATAAAGTAATGTGAGGGTACGCCTATATACTTTTTCAATAAACAATCAGTCTGCTTTGGTGCAACACGTAATATATGCATATTCAGCAGGTACCAGAAGGCAAGGCAAGGAAGATGTGTGTACAGGCTACTAATTACACTCGTATTTGACAGCGTTAACTTGTGCGTTGTGTTGGAATGCCAAATCTTTACCATCTCTTGTCCGAGCGTGTTTTTTGTGTAAAAAGTTATCTATACAATTTAAAAAATAAGGCCGCTTGCTTATGCACTACACTGAATTTTACGATCCGTAGGTCCGTAATTTTACTCCATTCATTTGTCTGGGCGTCTGGACGAAATTGAAAATTACGGATTAAAGCATGCCTATGAAACTCTCAGGAATCTATTTCGTTGGCAACTCAAATGAAATTGTGTTTTTATTAAGAGTTTTGGGTGATATAATCACTTTCAATTCACAATCATAAACAAAACATAACATAACATTACGCCTATATTTCCCCGAAGGGGTAGGCAGAGGAGTATAATACACCCACATTTCGCCAGTTCTGTTGTTAGTCCCATGTAATAGGGGGCGAGCCTATTGCCATTAACCGGGCACATATCCAGACTCCGGGCTGCTACTGAGAATTTCCTACTGAAAAAACCCAATAACACTTTGCCCGACCCGGGAATCGAACCCAAGACCCCACGCAATAAATAATGACAATGTCAGCCAGTTGTTTCTGAGACTCATCCAACTTCAAATAACCTTGAATGAAGGTTTCTTGAGTACCACCTGATAAACAACTTCTAAGACTAAAGTTAGTAGTCGTTAAAGTGTATACGTATTTAGGACATAGGTTGAACTTTCGCCAAAAATCTACGCCTAAGATAAGTTTGGATGTAATTCCTGGAACAACGTAGGCTTTTAGGATGTGAAACTGATCTTCAAATTTTATCGGAACGTTCATGTAACCCAAACTTAACAAATTGTTACCACTTGCCGCTGTAACTGTAATACAGTCCTCTTTAATTAGGGTTAAGCCATGGTTTTCTAAAACTGTATGAGCATCGTTACCCAAAATTGTGACAGCCGCGCCAGCATCAAAACAAAGGGTTTTATAAATGCTTTACAAAAATATGTACAACTTACACGTTTAAATGTAATTTTGAATGACAAATGCTAAAAAAACAACAAAATATTCGTCGAAGGGTCGGCACTCGAAGTTGTAACGGAATACGTCTACCTAGGGCAGGCAATTCAGCTTCTTTGTGCAGCTTGCACCAAAGTTGATTGGTTGAGCCATGGTATAATAAGATGGGTTGAGCGAGGGACTTATTGAAGGAGGATGATTATTACTCACAGACCAGTAAGCTTCTAGACGCCTATTAACCGGATACCCCCGGTCACAAAGCATATGCAGTAGCACTGCATATATTACGCCCAGCCACCAATCGGGACGTCACTCCGTCAGCGAGCGGCACCAATCATATCTATACAAGTACACAGCAAGTAAAAAGTTAGTCTCAAAATACTGTGCTCAACTAAGAAAACTGTTGTATGTAGGCTGTGACGCTTTGTCATCTCTGTTTATGTAATTGCATAGAAAATATTTTATTATTATCTTCTGAGTAACCTTACAATCATGTAGGTAGTTATTTTAATTAACAGAAGCAAATAAGATCACGAGGTCGTGGGTTCGATTCCCACATGACACAAATGTTTGTGTGGTGAACATAAGTGTTTGTGTTGGTCTGGGTGTTTACTACTACTTATAAAAAAAAAATTTGGTGTTACTGGATAGAAAACACAAAAATACAGACAACATTAATACAAAACCCTTTTTTGTAAAACGCACATCTTTTATTTTATTATATTAAAGAATGCCGATTTATTTTACATTGGCAGCAATTGCAATCGCTCGCGCTCATTGTTACTTGATTATCACGTCCCCGGTGTAATGACAATCGTAACAAATTAATTACCATATCCCATGTCTCATTATCATCAAAGATTATTTAAATAGTTCCTATAATCAGTTGGTTATCAATAAAATTAACCGTCCCACTCCGGCCCACACGTTTGAATAAATCTATCAACGTTAGCGTAAGGTGCGCATAATTTACGAGCCTTTAGGTATAGTGTGGTTGTGCGCGGGTGTAATAGCGATTGCTACTTATCAAATATGTTTTTTACTAACAGTGCTGCGAACAATCATAGTGAAGCCAAAAAAACCGTGCTCCTTCGTTTGCAACCAGCGCTCTCGCACACACCATGCACCTGAAGGATATTTGCTTTCGCGATGCTTACTGGACGATGCCGCGATATGTGTACTGAGAGGGGTGAGCACGGTTTGAAGTTCATGTGTGTGCCTGAGCGCTGGTTGTACACGAAGTAGCACGGTTTTTTTTGGCTTCAGTATGATTGTTCGCAGCCACAGACCAGTAAGCCTCAAGGCTCGTATTTTGCGTCGCGCTCACTCTCATTCCACGGCGTTCTGGGCCTTAACTTGAAAAGAACCGATCATCTTCAAACGGCTGAACAGATTTTCTTGAATCATAGCTAAGAACACTCTCGATCAAATCACCTTTCAAACAAAAAAAAAACTAAATCATCATCATCATTTCAGCTGAAGAAGTCCATTGCTGGACATAGGCCTCCCCCAAGCATCGCCACAACGACCGGTCCTGCACCTTCCGCATCCAGCGGATTCCCGCGACCTTCCAGGGCCGAGGAATCTGCCTCCGTGTGAAAAATATTCCCACAGTATTGTCCGTAAATTAAATAATTAACTTCTACTTCTTGGTATGTACTAAGTAGAAAATTTCATTTACAATACGCGTAATATTACTGTGCCGCTGTTAAGTGAGAAACAGGCGTAATATTGCTTGTTCGCCACCCACAGTCTCGGACAAGGCCGGTGTGTTCCGACCTTTGTCTAAGCCCCAATTGCAATCCTTAACCTTTTGGGCGAGTACCTTTATGAGATCGATTAATGTTTTTATTGATTGGATACTAAAATAGTGTCGTTATAGTTTTATGTCTTCTTAAAACATTAATCGGTTATAAATTGAGTTTCTGTATTTTAAATTTTAGCGCACAACTTTGGTATAGTTACATATACGTTAAGTTTACATGAATAAGAAGATTTTCTTAGATCACTTACTTGTATATAGTTTAACTGTGTATTACATAAACATTTAGGATATATATATATAGTCGCCGACAAGGTATTAACAATTTGCAGTGTGATTTTTATTTAAGTAGGTACGTCAGCGCCAGGCAATCTGGCACCGTTGAAGAGACTGTAGTACAGACCAAATCTCGGTCAATCAAAGGCTTTCTCATAGTCCACAAACAAACTTTTAACAAGCAAAGTGCGTGCAAGTTGCAAGTGGCCGAGCGACGAACGAATTTTTGGAAAGTTATTGTTTATCGTTGAAAATTTCACGGCATATCCCCCCAATATATGCTTGGGGGAGGCCTGTGTCCAGCAGTGGACGTCTTACGGCTGAAATGATGATGATGATGATGACAGAGCTATACGACCAAAATCTGCTGTACCAGCTTGGCAGTGCAGGATTGAACGTCGTATCAGCGAGGCCAGAGTACTCATTGGCAAATTAATCGATGGCCGATGGCACGTAGGTCTACCGTGGAAGGATCCTGGCTGTAAGATGCCCGATTCTGAACGTATGGCGCAGTCTAGGCTGCAAAGCTTGGAGAGGAAAATGTCCTGTAACAAAGAATACGCACAAAGGTACCGAGATCGTATTCAGCATTTGTTAGACAATAATTTTGCTGAGGAAATTGTACATGTAACAAATTCAAATAAAATATGGCACTTACCTCATTTTGGAGTAGATAATCCCAATAAAAAGAAATTACGTCTCGTTTTTGACGCGGCAGCTAAAATGTGTGGTTTATCGCTTAACGACTATTTATTAACGGGTCCCGATTTATTAGTGTCATTGTTAGGCATTATGTTACGTTTTCGTGAACATGAGATCGCCATAGTGGGCGATATCAAAGATAGGTTTTTAAGGGTAAAAATATTACCTATCGATCAGGATGCCTTTAGATTTCTGTGGCGCGATAACCCTAATGAGCCTATAAAGACATATAAAATGACATCGTTAATATTTGGTGCAAACTGTGCGCCGTTTATGGGTAACAGTACTTACAGTACCAAATCCGTGTGTTATGAAAGCTTGTCTTGAAATGTAGATTTTTTCAACAAAAAAAAGTATATAAGTATTATATCCAGTGACTAGTACCCATAGTACAAGCTCTGCTTAGTTTGAGACTAGATGTTGCTGTGTAAAAATGTCCCAAAGTAAAAGTTGTTCATAATGACGAATACAATGACCCCTTTTCGGGAAAAAAAGTAATTAAAATTTCAGCATGTATTGCTCAGCGTGCTTTGTAAAGGGCTATTCTCGGAGCTTCTCTGAAAGAACGAATCCGAAATGGTGTGA
This sequence comes from Asteroscopus sphinx, assembly GCA_949699075.1. Lineage (NCBI taxonomy): Eukaryota > Metazoa > Arthropoda > Insecta > Lepidoptera > Noctuidae > Asteroscopus > Asteroscopus sphinx. Next base: position 5,547,344 of record OX453024.1, read on the forward strand.
TCCGACAGAGAACCAAAAATGTCGACATAGCCTACAGGATTACCTGAATTTCATCGGCGATAAAGTTGCCTTGGCTTTTTGGTCGTTAGCTCTCAGTATCAAAATACGAACAATCATAGTGAAATCATGCACCTGAAGGATATTTGCTTTCACGATGCTTACTGGACGATGCCGCGAAATGTGTACTGAGAGGGGCGAGCACGGTTTGAGGTGCATGTGTGTGCGTGAGCCCTGGTTGTACACAGAGGAGCATAGTTGTTTTTGGCTTCACTAGATTGTTCGCAGCACTTCATCTATATGTCTGTGGATGAGTTTTAGACAAAATATCAGAAAAATTTTGACTAACCTCGACGTTTTGGTCAAGTTGCATTGGCCGTGGTCACAAGCAGACTGAAGTATGTGGGTGTCATCGTCTTGAGAGGCGGGTGTGAGTGAAATTCGCGAAAGTTTAAAAACTTTTACCCTATATCTTCTCATGGGTGTAAAAGGCAGAGGATGGGCAGCAGCTTTCTCTGAGTTTTTAACCAACCAACTGCGTTCACCAACCAGCCACTAAGCCAGCGTGGTGGACTAAGGCCTTAACCTTCTCATACTGAGAAGAGGCCCGTGCCCAGCAGTGGGATAGTAATGTACGATGGAGTGGAGTGGAGTGGAGTGGACAGGGGATGGGACTGGGGATGGGACTGGGGATGGGACTGGGGACGGGACAGAGGACGGGACAGGGGACGGGACTGGGGACGGGACAGTGGACGGGACAGGGGATGGAACATGGGACGGGAAATGGGACGGGACATGAGACGGGACATGGGACAGGACAGTGGGACGGCACATGGGACTCGACATAGGATGGGACATGGGACAAGTATTTGTGTGATGAACATAAGTGTTTGTGTTGGTCTGGGTGTTTCTTATGTATTATAAGTAAGTATGCATTTACTAAAAAAAAAGTACATAAGTATTTTATCCATTGGCTTGTACCCATAGTACAAGCTCTGCTTAGTTTGGGACTAAATGATGCTGTGTAAAAATGTCACAAAAATATAATTATTTGAAATAAATTATCATTATCATTATCATTATTTATATTTTCCAGATTTTTACGAACGTACATAATATTTTCAAAGACTTACATTTAATATAATCTATTTACACTAAAGTGGATTTAATACTACGTATTTATACTGGACGCATACCTGGCGACACCTAAGCAACACACATCCAAGAAAACATGAAAATATGTTGTTTTGTTATTTCGACCATTAAAAACCCAACAAAATATAGTAAACATAACAACTGTAAACTAAAGACAATATTTGTGTGTGCTATCGTTTATTTATACAGTTTACATTTATAAACATGCAGACAAGTAAACGACCTCTATGTAAACATTACCGATGACGATATTACCTTGTTTCAACCATATAATTGCACCGTTGTTGAATAGAAAATTAAAAAAAAGAATATCATCATCATCATATCAGCCGAAAGACGTCCACTGCTGGACAAAGGCTTCCCCAAGAATTATTAAAAAGAATTTATTAAACTATAATATAATATATATAAAAACCGCACAAAAGAATACCCTAATACAATTAATGACTGTTACTTACATAATAAAGATAGGCACATAAAAAAGGCACAATTACGATAGACTACGGTTCATAGTCGTATACAATTTACCGGAGATGAGAAAAACAAACGTCAAAACACGATAATCGCATGCGATTTGTTTTTTTTAATCGTTGCATAGCTTGGCTCACTACGAACGGTTCGTGCTGACGCATGTTCAGCTACGACCTTCCAGGGCCGAGGAATCTGCCTCCGTGTGAAAAATATTTTGATCGACATCACACCATTCCTGTAATTGTGAAAACAATCATACTTAACTATACTTTCCGAAATATCAAACACACCAGTATATTTAAGTCAAACCTTTTTTTGGATGTAATCATTAAAACGGCGTCCGAATGGATGCATCGTTATCTGTATGTTGCTCAGCACAGATCTATTACCTTGCTCAGGTACGTTTTTTTTTGTTTTTTTTTTAACCTTTTTTGTTTTCATTACAATAAACAAATAAAGTTATATAATAAAAAATGAAAGTTGGCATGACTCACACTAGAAAGTAGTTTCCGTAATTATTGTCTGCTATGTGTACACGCTTTAAGTTGTTTTTTAACGGAATAACCACTAGTATTGATTACAAATACGTAAAAACAATAGTTTTTAAATTCTCCAGTAATTGATACGGCTCGTCTAATACGTGCAATTAACAGAAAGTTGGTTCCAATACTTTGGCCAACTAAACACTTGTGTTTGGGTGACAGAAGACCCAGAAAAGGTCAGCTTTCAAATGTGTCTTTGTTATTTAGACACGTATTACAAAGTGTATTTAAAATTCAGCTTTATTGTCTTGGAATAAGTCTCGGACGAATAAAAACCCGCAAAAATGCCTTATTGTGCTGTTTCTAGCTTCAGAAAGAAAAGCTGTAAAGTACATTTGATTAAAATTTTTTTTTTTTAATTTGGTTGATATAAAGTTTTTTCGCCGTGCTGTTCAAATTAACCTCATCATATTTTATTCCCTCGGGTGGTGTAGTGTATATGGTGACAAAAACTTTAATAAACCTGTTACCAAATGTGATTATACTGTAGTTTAACAACAAATAATAAAAATAAAGCAAACACAGTCATTTGTGGTGGTATTTGCGTAAGAAAGAGATGCAAAATTAAATATGGGCCAATGTTGTTTACACAGCCGAAAAAGGATAATACTAATTACGCAATAACCGATCATGTCCCATAACTTCTTTTGACTTTAAACAGATGGCGCCTAGGGTCATCAAACAATGTTTCGAGGAAACTTTTAAGTATGAATGTGGATGGCTATAAGAAAAGAGGCAGACCGAAGAAAACATGGATGGTGTTGTGTATGTGTGCGTGGCTGCGTCCATGCCAGAAGGGTTCGCCTCGTCGTAATAAACCAGTGTGCATTTAGCAAGCAATCGTTTCACTTGTCCTGTCATCCTCCGATACAACATTGGCGACGAGTACCCACAAAAAGAAAAATAATAATGTCTGTTCAACAATTCGGAATTTTATCAACATTTGATCGTACTGTGCACTCATGGAAAACGTACAAGAGTCGGCTGGCACAGTGGTTCATAGCAAATGATATTTCAGGAGTCAATGACGTGACAGGATCGAAAAGACGTGCGATACTGCTGAGCGCCCTCGTAGATGGCACCTATAAACTCGCTTCGGATCTCGCTTTACCGAAAGAGCTTCAAGACGTGCCATATCAAGACATATTACTGTTATTGGACAAACATTTTACACCAAAGCGCTGCGGGTTTGGAGAGCGATGCAATTTTTATGCGGCAGCGCAGCAAACTGGCGAAACACCGACGCAATGGGCAGCGAGACTTCGCGGGTTGACCGCTCACTGTGGGTTCAGCAATGTCGAAGAGGCGCTGCGCGACCGATTCGTAATGGCGATGTTGCCGGGACGGGAGCGGGACAAGTTATTTGCTCAAGACTTGACAGAACTGAAGCTGGCTAAGGCGATCGAGTTAGCGGAAACGTTACGAAGCGCACGCGCCGGCGCGGCTGCCACCGCGCATCTCGCGGGGCAGCAGGAGCAGCAGCTGTACAAGATCGACCAGGCAACAACGAAAGGCGCGGTAACGGTGGAAAAGTGTTCGGTGTGCGGTCGTTCAAACCATACGTCGTCTAAATGCCGGTTCGCAAAATATAAGTGCAAGAAATGTAACTTAACGGGTCATCTTCAAAGAATGTGTAAAAAAGTGAACTACATTGCCACAAGTGACGTAGAGGAAGATGATGATGATGGTAAGCTTTTTAAAATTACTTGTAGGAATGGCGAACCAATGTGTGAAACTGTGACAATCCTGGGGGTAGATTTGAGGTTCGAAATCGATAGCGGGTCAGCGGTCACGGTAATATCTCGTAATATGTACAATCATTATTTTTCAAGTATGCCATTGTCACCGACTAGTAAAATATTGTATACGTATATCGGTAACAAAATAGGATGTGCCGGAGTGACACGGTTACCTATTACATACTCGGGACAAACGCATGAACTTAATGTTTACGTAGTAAACAATGGGAATGGTCCACCGCTCCTTGGTCGTGATTTCATTTCGAGTTTTAAATTAGAATTGCTACCTTGTAAGTTTTTAAACAATAAAAATAACATGTTTCAAAAATTACAATCACAATTTCCAGAGGTTTTTTCAGATAAATTAGGAGCGTTTAATAAATACAAAGTCAAATTGCAAATTAAACCAGGCTCCGTACCAGTGTTTTTTAAAGCACGCCCTATCGCGTTCGCTTTAAAAGACAAAATTAATGATGAGATCGACCGTTTAGTTAAGTTAGGGGTATTGGAACCGGTTGAACATGCAGAGTATGCGTCACCGATTGTCCCTGTGTTAAAGCGCAACGGTACGGTTAGGTTATGTGTAGACTACTCTGTTAGTATTAACAAACAGCTGATTGTGGAGCAGTATCCTTTACCGTCAGTTCGCGAACTCTTTAGTAGATTACACGGGGGACAGCAATCTTCAAAAATTGATTTGTCAATGGCTTATAATCAATTTTTATTAGATGAAGACTCACAAAAATTAACTTGCATTAATACACACCGCGGTCTATTTAAATATACCCGTATGGTGTTTGGATTGTCTAGCGCACCAGCTATTTTCCAGAAAGCAATGGAATGTGTCCTTTCCAATATGGATGGAGTTTTTTGTCTGCTGGATGACGTTCTCGTGACAGGTCCAACCATGGACGTACATTTGCAAAGACTTGAAGCAGTGCTCAGAAGATTACAAGATGCAGGATTGGTTTTGCAAAAGGAAAAATGTGAGTTTTTCAAAAATGAGTTAGAGTACCTAGGGTATAAAATAGATAAACAAGGTCTTAAAAAAACACCCGAAAAAGTCAAGGCTATAATGGAAGCACCAGTGCCCACGAATGTAACTAAACTGCAGTCATTCTTGGGATTGGTAAATTATTATAGGAATTTTGTTAAAAACGCATCTAGTATTTTAAGTCCGCTATATGATCTATTAAAGAAAGGGGTAAAGTGGAACTGGAACCAGGTGCATAATAAATCTTTTAGCAAAATAAAAGAAATATTAGCTTCGGATCAAGTCTTAACACATTTTTGTCCTAATGCAAAACTAATTTTGACTGTTGATGCATCACCAACCGGTTTGGGAGCCGTGTTATCACAAATCGAAACTGACGGGTCCGAACGTCCTATATCTTTCGCGTCTCGCACTCTTAACGCGGCTGAGAAAAATTATGCTCAAATACAGAAAGAAGCCACTGCTATTATTTTTGGAGTACGACGATTCCACCAATATTTATATGCCAGGTCTGATCCATTCATTTTACGGACAGACCATAAGCCGTTGATTTCAATATTTGGGCCGTATAAAGGTATTCCAGAAATGTCAGCAAATAGGCTTCAAAGATACGCCTTATTTCTCAGCGGGTATAACTATACCATAGAGTATGTACGTAGTAATAACAACTGTGCGGATTATTTATCACGGGCCAGTTTACCGCAGGCCGAGACTCCGCTGAGTCATAGCGCGAAGGGGGCGGGGCCATCTGCCTGCGCCGCCGCCGGCCGCGGCGACGGTATCGCAACGTGGGGGGATGACTCATTCGAGTTGCCGTCGTCTAGCGAGCGCGCTGCTTACGTTAACTTCGTAATAGACGGGAGTTTACCTGTGACGCTTACGGAATTGCAAGAACAAACGAGTAAAGATGTAATTTTAACAGCCGTAATTAAATATCTTATAAATGGATGGCCTAAAAAAATTACAGATATAACATTAAGACCTTATTTTTTCTGTAGGTTACAACTTGCTTACGAAGATGGCTGTCTTATGAGGGGCCACAAAGTAATTTTGCCGGAAAAGTTGAGGTACAGAGTAATGTCAGAATTACATAATTCTCATTTAGGTATCGTTAAAACAAAAGCGGCAGCGAGGGCGCGGATTTGGTTTCCAGGCATAGATGATGCTTTGAAAAAAATGATAGGCTCATGCTATGTATGCACGCAATTACGACCCTCCCCACCCCGCGCGCCGCTTTCGCCCTGGAAGTACCCTCCCAGTTCTTTTTATAGACTACATATAGACTTTTTAGGGCCTATTCACGGACATACGTTTTTAGTGGTTGTAGACGCCCACACTAAATGGGTAGAGGTTTATGACATGAAAAACTCATCAACTTCGTTAGCAGTTATTGACAGATTATATGATTTTATGTCTAGATTCGGGTTGCCGCATACTATAGTTAGTGACAATGGCACCGCTTTCGTTTCTCAAGAATTCAAAAAGTTTTGCAATTCTAACGGCATATCACACGTTACATCACCAAGCTATCATCCGGCTAGTAACGGTCAAGCTGAAAGTTACGTTAAAATTGTAAAGAAAGGAATTAAATCGTGTATTTTATTGAACAGTAATGAAAGGGAAAAAAAACTAAATTTATTAAAGTACCTTTTCGACTATAAGAACTCAGTTCACAGTACTACGGGATTGTCACCGGCTCAATTAGTGTATGGTAAAAATCTTAGATCACGCTTAGATCTGTTCAATCCAAAGCAAATTGCCTCATCATCATCTTCGTCGAACGTCGTATCTAACGCTGTGAAAAATAAACAGTGTTTGCAGATTGAGTCGCATGGTGGTACAAACAGCCAAACATTTTCTGTTGGTGATAATGTTCTGTATAAGAACAATATTATGAATAAATTTGTGTGGAATAGGGGTATTATTGTAAAAAGAATGGGTAAAGTAATGTATCTAGTGAAAGACAATGATTCACTTTTAAATGTGAGAAAACACAAAAATCAATTAGTTTTATATAAAGGAAATATAGAAAACGAGGAGACGTTCTGGGATTGCGATAATCAGGCACAGGGGTTGCCAGAGCAGGAAAAAATCATCAATACACCAGAATTGATGGGATCCGTTTCTTCAGTGGTGGGGGAAGGTGTAGAGGGATCAGAGCAAACAACTAGCTCTCCGCAGCCTTTACCATCTTCAGTTGTTGAAACAACCGAACAGTCTACATCGCCTGCTCCACCAAACGATGACGCCGACGACTTTCAAGAGGCTTTATCGGAAAGCAACAATGACTCAGCTCTAAATGAAGAACAAGGTATTCAGAGGAACGACCCCTTATCACGGATTTTGTTACGCAAAATCCCTAGAACTGATTAAAAAGGGTTCATATAAGTAGTTTATATTGTTAACATTGTTATCGTAAATATGGGGAGGAGATGTTGTGTATGTGTGCGTGGCTGCGTCCATGCCAGAAGGGTTCGCCTCGTCGTAATAAACCAGTGTGCATTTAGCAAGCAATCGTTTCACTTGTCCTGTCATCCTCCGATACAACAGATGGATTGTGTGAAAGATGATATGAATAGAAAAAAAGTGAACACGGAGATGAATGAAAAAAAAAGAATGAAAAAATATATAGTTAATAATAATAATAAATAATTATTAAGTTGTAGTTTGCATATAGCAAGATAGACGTCGCTACAAGTTTAAACTGTCGGTATTTTGTCTTTGAATTCATTAAACGACATATAATTCGAACATTTATTAGTAGTAGTAGGAAACGATACGAGGATACGAGTGATCTAATCAGAAATGAGGAGATTCGCATAGGATATGGATGGGCGTCTTATCCTTTTCGTGACAAAACCTGCAAAGTGTGGTATCACTGAGGTCCATCCTGTCGTATGTGGGTGGTGCCATCTTGGAAATGCAGTCTTTTGAGCGAACCGAAAATCAGAATCTTTCGACTTACAGACAAGGACCGGAAGCTACCTCTAAATTGCGATTTCTCTAATTTTTTGTATGAAAAGCAATAAAATTATGTTAGAAGTACCTAAACGTTGTTATAATTATTGCAAAGTTAAATAAGCATAAAGTTATCTTGGTGTAACTAAAAAAATACTATTTTAAGTCTACAATTTTTAATTACCTTCTTCTTCAAGTATATGTGGGGCAGTGGGGCAGTGGGGCAGTGGGGTAGCGGGGCAGCGGGGCATTGGGGCAGTGGGGGACAGCGGGGCAGTGGTATAGTGGGGCAGTGGGGTAGCGGGGCAGTGGGGCAGCGTGGCAGCTGGGCCGTGGGGCAGCGGGGTAGTGGGGCAGCGGGGCAGTGGGGCAGTGGTGTAGTGGGGCAGTGGGGCAGAGGGTCAGTGGGGCAGAGGGGCAGTGGGGCTGTGGGGCAGCGGGGCAGCGAGGCAGTGGGGCAGCGGGGCTGTGGGGCAGCGGGGCAGTGGGGCAGCGGGGCAGTGGGGCAGTGGGGCAGCGGGACAGTGGGGCAGCAGGGCAGCGGGGCAGTGGGGCAGCGGGACAGCGGGGCATTGGGGCAGCGGGCAGCGGGACAGCGGGACAGTGGGACAGTGAACTGGACTGGAATGGACTGGACTGGACTGGACTGACGTGGGTTAGCAGAATTTAACGCGAGCGGAGCCGCGGGTAAAAGAAGTTTTTTCTTCGCTATGTTGAGACTTTAGAATTAATTTTTTAAAACAGTCACTATTTGTTTATTCGCGAGTGCCCTGAATATCACGCTTTTATAAACTGTCAATTATACACCAAAAAATAAAAATATTTAAATCTTTGCGAATTCAATCATATTCATCATCCTTATTGCCACTTTTATTAATTGCTTATCTACCTACTTATTCATAATCTAAGGCTCGTATTACAGAAGCTTCCTCAAGTACAGTTTAAACTCCAATCACAAATCTCTTTGTACCGACATAAGGAATACCTAGGAATTATAATAAAACAAGTTTAACCGGATTAAATCGCGTATATTATTTAAATTGGTTTCCCTGACGTTTCGAAAGCTTTGCAGCATTTCGTGGTCGCAGGTAGACTAAGATGACAAGCGTCGTTACAAAACTTTCTAAAAAATTATTTTAATCTACCATACAATACGTGGGACACTCAGAAAGTTTTGCGAAACTAAAAAAAATTGTTCTATATGTACATATATTTTTATCAAATCTTTTCAAAGTACTTTCCACCAGCCTCTATACAAAGACTCATGCGCCTAAACCAGTTTTCAAAACACTTTTTCCAGTCCGCCGCAGACACCTCGTTTACAGCCTGCTCGAACGCAGCCAGCGCATCTTCCGGCGACGAAAATTGTATCCCTTTGAGCTGATTTTTTATTTTTGGGAATAAAAAGAAGTCACACGGTGCTAGATCAGGGCTGTAAGGAGGGTGACCCAGGAGTTTGACTGGCCTACCGGGGATGGTTGGGAGAGTAAAAGTTTCCCACGCCCCCGGCCAAGGGTCGTTAGAGGAACACCGTGGTGGTTTTTAGTCGGTAAGAGTCCGACACTGGCTCCGCCTACCCCAGGCGGAGTGCGTCCATGAGGATTTTCCCCACGGAAAAAAAAAAAAAAAAAAAAAAAAAGGAGTTTGACTGGCGTGCTGTCCAGGAAGTCCCTCGTTTTGAGTGCGGTGTGCGCAGGTGCATTGTCGTGGTGGAGCAGTAGCCCGCGGAGCCCTGTGTTTGGTCGATTGTTGCTTATAACAGAAAAAACTTCTGGCAAACATTTGGTAGTATACCATTCGGCATTAATGCTTCTTTGATCCCGTAAGGGAATTGATACCAAGTGGCCAGTCAAATTAAAAAAGCTAGCGATCAAAATTTTACCCCCGCTTCTAGATCGCTTCACTTTGGTAGGCGTTGGCTCATTTTGAAACACCCAAACAGTCGACTGGCGCTTGGTTTCTGGGTCGTATTGATAAATCCAGGACTCATCACCTGTAACGATGTCGTAAACACGCCGAGACGAGCCTACTTCAAATTTGTTAAGCATATCACGGCACCATTCCACCCGGGCCTGCTTCTGAGCATCGGTGAGGTTGTGCGGCACCCAGCGTGATACTATCCTCCTCACGCGAAGATGGCTGTGTAGAATCTCGTGAACGCTTCCCGATCCAATCTTCAATATGTGTTGAATCTCCTGATATGTAATTCGCCTATTGTCTTGGATTAAATTTTTCACTGCTAGCACGTTTTCTTCGGTAACAGCCGTCAAAGGGCGACCGCTTCTTTCGTCATCCCCCAAAGTTGGTCGACCGCGCTTGAATTCGTTATACCAACGATACACGGTTGCCTTGGAAGGGCCTTCATCCATGAATGTCATTTGAAGTCTATCGTACGATTCATCCGGTTTCAGGCGACACTTGAAATCGTATAAAATCATAGCTCTAAAATGTTCCCGGCGCAGATCCATATTTCAGTGAGACACAATACTTTGAATTAACTCGCAAAAAATGTGGAGGGAAATTTTGAAATTGGAACTTACTTATTTTTACTTATAAATAATCATATTTTCGAAAAACATTAAAACTGGCCAGTCTCCCATATATAAAAACTTTTTTTCGCAATACTTTCTGAGGGGCCTGGTATTATTAATTAAAATCGTTTCGATGCACGCAGTAATCACTCACAATATCATTATCTTTTTTTTTTAAATGAAATAAGCAGTGCCTTTGTACTATTCATTTCTATGTATTTTACTATTGTTTACGTGTGTGAAAAAATTTAATAAATAAATAAAAACCATGTAATTTTATTAATCATCGCAAAAAAAGGGCACCAATTTGACATTGACCCGTGAAGCGAGAGCCAGTGGCGGATATTTTATTATTAAAATTAAATAATAAATAAACCTGAAATTTTTTGCCTGAAATTGACCAGAGATTACCTACGCCCATGTACGTGGTTTTCGTTGAAAAAATAACATTGCAGGCTGACCCCTATCAGCCCCCCCCCCCATGACAAAACCCTGGCTATGCCTAATATGAACATGTTTTTTTTTCATAGTTTTATGGCCTGGTTGCCACAGACATAGTACAAAATATATAGACGAAGTGCTGTGAACAATCATAGTGAAGCCAAAAAACTGTGCTACTTTGTTGACAACTAACGCTCACACGCATGCACCACAAACCATGCTCACCCCTCTCTGTACACATGGTGCAGCATCGTCCAGTAAGCATTGCGAATGCAAATATCCTTCAGGTGCATGGTGTGTGCATGAGCGCTGGTTGTACAAGAAGGAGCACAGTTTTTTTGGCTTCACTATTAGTGTTTATAGCACTTTGTCCATATGTTTTATTATATCTGTGTTACTGAATGAAACAGCAGGTATTTTGTCTCCTTAAAACTTGCTCAAAAACACAGAGCTTTTGGCAAGTACACTGACAATTTGTGGATACTGGCTACTAAAACCTTCTTTTTGATTAGATGTCTTAGATTTTTATTGCATGAAATACAGTGTATCTGCCCAATAGAAAATTCAAATACTATCTTTCTCATCATCTAACTTTAATTAATTGCTGCGGCGTGCTAATACAATTGAGCGTCTTGTAAATCAATGCGTCAGCAGTGTCGCTACATTTACAATTTTTTATTATGTGTAAATTAATTATTTGAAAAAATGAGAATTTTATAAAATGTGGCTAAGTGAGTGAGAGTGCAGGAGCTCTAAAACGTGTTACAAACATTCGATTCAAGGTGTCTTCTCTAGTACGTTCGAATACAAATATGATTGAAAAAATGGGTTGTTGTTTATTTGTTGTATGTTTTTATTGCTTGCGTTTGTTTTAAAATATGATTACATCAATTTCCGAGCAAGTGGGAGAAAAGAATATTCCATCTATCTATCTATGTATAATATCAGTGAAATAAGCAGCCCAACAAACACTGTTTCAGAATCATAAGTCTTTCACCCCGAATCCACGACTTTAACCCAGAAAGCGGAAGTATCGTCACTGCTTCTGTTGGGTGAATAGAGTTGCAAACTATAAAGTTCAAGAATGATCAAATAATTCAGTTGTTGTGTATATTTTACTGAACAATCATCTAAATCATCGATGTCGCTCGACAAAATGTTCAGGGCTCAGCAATTTTTTTTTTGTCGATTTCAAGGTTGGTCCCATAGTAAAAGTTATTTGATCAAAAAAATTGGATGATTTTCATCTAATGTTGTTAGCGATGCAACTACTGCGCGGATTGTACGATCTGCAAGGTTAAGCTGCACTTGCCGCGGTCAGTCTGTGAACCTTTTTTTGCGAATTACGGAAGTGTTAATCGTCAAATAATAAAGGATATCCGTACACAATCAATGAATCATCAAACAGATTGGTCGACGATGGTTCACGCTTGCCCAGCAAAGGTGAGAGGATGGCAGTGAAATATTTCGACCTATCCTCTCAAGTGGCTACATATTATAATAAAACAAGTTTAGCCGGATTACATCTAACGTTCGGTGTTTAATTTAATATTCGCGATGTAATCCGGTTAAACTTGTTTTATTAGAATGATATAATACATCGGCGAAATGTGGGTGTAATAGTACATAACACCTCTACCTACCCCTTCGGGGAAATACAGGCGTGATTTTATGTTATGTTATACATGCTGAAATTGTAATAGCTTCTTTCTCGAAAAGTCTCATTTAATCGAATGAATGTTTAATCTCCGCTAATATAGCTCACAATAATTAATTAATTTAATTTGAAGTTATAGTGATTTTTAAGGCGTTGTTATTTATAATACAGTGTTCAGTTCATTGCTCGTTGTTACTGTTTTGAAAGCGATCGGTTCGCTACATCCCACATATCGGCAAAGGAGGCGTTATAGGTACATACCACGCGTTGTCAGTTCCGACCTTTTTCGATGTCGGTGGGCGACCCGTTGCTAGGAGGCGGTCCGGGTCGCGTGGGAGCAGATTTATTGCATCGTAAATAAAAAAAAAAACATTAAATAATAATAGATTTAAATGTAAATATGAACAATAGAATGATAATTATAAATATTGAATAATAAAATAACCAATATTATTAATTTATTAATTAAAATTTTTGATAGTAATTATGTGCGTAATTATTATATTTTTTATTATTAAAATTATTGAAAAACATGGGGTTCTTCGAAAAAGTTGTTCTGTTTCATTTGTAGAAATCCACCTTTAAAATTTGTCGCATGTATGTATTTGATTGACCTTGTAAATACACATGGTAATGCAATAAAGAATTGAATTGAATTGAATTGAATTGATTTCATCTTGTATACCTCCCCCAAGGGGGGTGGATATGCCATAATCGCCACGCTTGGCAGGCGGGTTGGCGATCGCAGTTGGTTGGTTAAATACTCAGAGAACGCTGCTGCCCATTCTCTGGTGAATCTTCGCCTTTTATGAAACCCATGAGAAGAAATAGGTTGGTGCGATTCTTTACGTCCGGCACCACAAGGAATATTATTTAATAAACAGTCTTGGCACGTCTTTTTATTCAAATAACTACTGGTACAATAAATAATTACTAGTTTTGCACATGTAATTAAGTTAAAAAAACAGCTGTTTCCTACATTTTGTCGATTTATGTGAACACAAATGCTGATATTCAAGTGTTCATTATCATCATCATCATTTCAGCCGAAAGATGTCCACTGCTGGACATAGACCTCCCCCAAGTAGTTTGGGGGGATAATCCTTAATCGCCACGCTTGGCAGACTGGTTGGCGATCGCAGTTCGTTGGTTAAATACTCAGAGAACGCTGCTGCCCATCTCATTTACACTTTTATACTACACCACGACTGCAGCTTTATGATATTCACCTGAATATTCCGTTAATTTTAATTGATTTTAGCTATGGCTACTAAATCATTTTGTATAAATTATTATTTGGTCATCATCGCTAGTTGTCAGTGGGTGGACGGGCAGCCTCCTACTACTCGTAACACAGGTTGACTCCTAGCATGGGAGTGGGTAGTCTTTCTGCACACCCGCTGTGATTAGACGTATCTACTTAATCCCTTGCGTAGTGCGCAAGCAGTAACAAATGTAGTATGCGAGATGTAACAATTTTTGTATTCAAATAAAGATTTATTATTATTATTATTATCATCGCGTTAAATCATGAATCTTGGTTTGGGCTCCCATCTGAACACTTTTCCTGAATTTTTCCTAGTCTGGGAGAGCCAGTTCTCAAGAAGTGTCAGAGTGAAACACGATGCGTTATTGCGATATTAATTTACTATCAAATTATCGATTATCGAACCTATAGAGCTAGATTAATATTTTCTATGAGTATTATTCATTGAATATATTGTTATTATTACTGTGAATCATATTTGGATCGATACACAAGCAAAAAATCGCATGAAAAATTGAATTTTGCAAGCTGTCCGGTAGCATTCCGTAATATTGATACGATATCCGACGGAAATCCATTTCAACAGAATTACCCATGTTCGGAATTATCCCATGTTTGGTATTATCCTATGCCCAGAATCACCCCAAGGAACCATAATTTTTCAGTTGGGGTCACTAAGAACAAATAATAATATTGTAGAGTATGGTAATGAGACCACGACTGTGGTGCTAAAGTTTTACGTATTATGTGAGATTTCCATGTAGGTAATTAACATCCTTGGTTTAGAAGTTACAAAGTTCTGACAGACAAATGGATTTGAATTTCTTTTTTATGACGGAGAAATCTGGAGAATAGAGGCTCACTGTGCGTTTACGACTTTGTTTGGTAAGCATTCGTGTTCGAGTTGTAGTGTAATATAATATTCTTGATAATTTTTTTATAGTTTATTGTGCTACTGTTTAAGTGGTGGGGATTACACTATCACATTTTTTTAGATACAGATCTAACTATATCATCATATAAAAACGAAAAAAAAATCATTTTATGGGAACATCAAATATGCGATGCAAAATCAGGGGCCGTACTGGCCGTACTCCCGACTGGTTCGAGTTTTGAACTCGCTCAAATCATCGACCGCTTAAACAAATTCAACTTTTAACGTTTATGCTCAGCTAGCTCAGTTCTTTGGTGTGAAATTAAACCAAACACATACACAATATAATGATAACGTTTATTGACACACACATTACACATAAGCTCACAATTCTCAGGGGTTTTACAATAATCAATAATCTAAAATGCACAGGTACACGCCGAAGCGACAAGTCGTAACTTAACATTAATATTAAATATGGCGGCGGAACAGTACGATCACTCGCGATAACGCGCGGGACGCCGAGTGTTTCGACGAGCGCCCCGACAGGTGTCGCTCGTCGACGTCGCGGGATTTTCAAATGCTGCTTCCGCGCGGGAAGTTTGAATAATAGTTTCAGAGCTAGTAGTGTCGCGCGTCACACACTCCCCCTCCAAGTTGGGAACGCGTCCCGAGTCCAACTTGGGACTTAACTCACGGGCGCGCGGTCTGCCTCTGCGCCTTCTAGGCATGAATTTTCGCGTGATACCTTTAGATGCGTTACTAAGATCGTGTGTCTTGAGCAGAACTAAATCTCCTACGTTTATCTTGGGTTCCTTCTGACGGGAACCATCTGCTACTAGTTTACGAGTGTCTTGACATTTATCTACTCGCTCCCTAATATCAGAAAGTGACGAGATAAAAGTTCGCAAGTAAGGAGTGACCTGAGGAACAAAGTTTTCCTTATCCAGTATACTGCGTAAATCATGATGAACATCGAATGGGGTTCGCAACTCTCGCGCAAAAGTTAAATACGCAGGCGTCTTACCCGTGGTGGAGCACACGGCGCTATTCATAGCGAATCTGACGTACGCCAAGTGCTTAGGCCTATCGGTGTGTGTTGTTTGGACTAACATAGACAACTGTACCTTGAGGTCCCGATTTTTCCGCTCAGCGGGATTGGCCTCTGGGTGGTATAAAGGGATTAGCTCCTGCTTAACGCCCATCAGATGCATGCACTGCTGCATGACAGCGGATACGAATTGCGTACCATTATCAGAGACGACACGTCGCGGCAATCCATATCGGAGGAAGTAATCTTCCAGGAGGACACGAGAGCAAGCTTCTGCGGTAGCATCAACAAGCGGAAAAAGTTCTACCCACCTTGTAGCTACATCCTCAATTAAAAATATCCATCGCTCCCCCTGGTCTCCAGGTGGTAGCGGACCAAATAAATCAATAGCTAGGACCTCGCCTCGCTGCTGAAGTACTGGAGTTTGTAATAAACCTGATGGTTTTTGATTAGATGGTTTATAACGTAGACATTCGACGCACTTCTTCAAATAATCCGTTACATATCTGCGCATGCCTGGAAAATAATACCTTTCCCTTAGTCGTTGAAGAGTCCGTTCTATGCCCTGATGGCCTGCAGTGGGAGAATCATGGAGCTCCTTTAGAATCTCATCCCGCATAGAGCTCGGAACCACCAGCTGGGCATCTTCAGCATCAGACTCCGGGTCGTACCGGTAAAGAACACCGTGTGACAATACGTACCCTCTCTCCAACCATCGACTAAAGGTAAGTTCATCGGGATCTTCCAAGTCCTGAATAATTTTATGTATATCCGGGTCGGCTAGTTGAGCAGCTCGTAGGTCAGCTGGGCTAGTAGAAGGTAAATTTATGACAACTGGACAAAACCCACACTCTTCAGTGTCCTCTTCATCAGCACATGGTGGGCGGCTTAACGTGTCCGCGACTACGTTAGCCTTTCCTGGTACATACTGATAGGTAATGTTAAATGACTGCAGTTTAAGTGCCCAACGGACCAACCTACCTGAGGGTGACTTCACGGTGAGCAGCCACTTTAGCGGCTGATGGTCGCTCCTGACTATCACCTGGTGTCCATCAATATACCCTCTGAAGCGCTCAACGGCCCATACAACGGCCAAGGCCTCCCGTTCTGTAATACTGTAGTTTTTCTCTGCAGAAATTAAAAGACGACTTGCGTACTCTATGGGGCGTTCTTCAGCGCCCTCACCCTGTAGGAGTACCGCACCTAAAGCATAGCTGCTGGCGTCCGTTCTAAGTATGAACGGTTGAGAGTAGTTAACCTGTATCAAAATAGGGGCAGAAGTGAGGCGCTTCTTCAACTCCTCAAAAGCGTTTGATTGTTCTGACTCCCAAACCCAAGGTTGATTCTTTTTAGTCAGACGCGTTAGTGGCTCAGCAATGGCAGAAAAGTTTGGCACGAATTTTCGGAACCAAGAACACGTCTGCAGGTAAGTTCTTAACTGTTTGAGATTTTGTGGTGGCTTCATTTCCACTATAGCCTGTACCTTATCGTTATCAGGAGATACGCCATCCTGTGTGATAACATGCCCAAGGTACTTTACCTTTCAAAGTTCAAGTTCAAAGCATTTATTTGCAACTAAGTGTACAATTTTAGTTCTTATATATGTAAAATACATTATGAGGCACTTAAAACTTAGCGGCCTTCTACAGGCGTCCTACAGAAAACAGATTTATCACGATTGGCCCTCAGCTTATCAAAAACGGCATGCAGAGCTGCTATATGACCGCAATACGTCTCTGTTATGAGCAACAGGTCGTCTTGATAAGCTAGTAGTGTAACGTTGTCACCCTCGATTTGACAGAAATCTCGATTCAAAGAAGAGCGAAGCTTATCAATCAGCCGCTGGAACGTCGAAGGCGCATTTTTGAGGCCGAATGGCATGCGTGTGAAGCGGTAAGTACCGAAAGGTGTTTGAAAGGCTGTTTTATCCTTATCGCTCTCCCTCATGACTACCTGCCAGAAGCCACTCCGCAAATCAAGCGTGGACATGAAGCAGTTGGGCTTAGTCGACTGAACTAAATCGTCGATAAGCGGCATGGGGTAAGCGTCAGTTTTAGTTACTGCGTTTAATTTTCGATAATCCACGCAGAACCTTACCTTGCCATCTTTCTTTGGCACGAGCACGGCGGGGGAAGTCCATGCGGACTCGCACTCCTCAATGACGCCCTCTTCGAGCATCTTCTCCAACTCAGCTCTCACGAGCTCCTTCTTGGCGGGTGTGTGCCTATAAGGAGGGACTGATATTGGAGGATGGTCACCCGTGTCTATGTGGTGTTCCGCGTAAGGAGTGGGCCCTCCCTGTTCAGCAAAAACGTCACTGTTTTGCTGCAATATGTCAGATAGCTGCTGTCTTTCATCAGGATTCAGCATAAGCCCTTCATCATCGCGTAAAAAGTCAGCAGCGAAAATATTAGTACATGGCCTTGGACTCTCATACTCAATATCATACAAAACATGCTCACCCGAAAAGTGCCAGGTAGATGAAGCGAAATCAAGCACAATACCCGCTGCAACCAAGAAGTCCATTCCAAATAGGGTCTCATTATCTTGAGCATCAGGAAAAATAGTAAATTGAAGTGTTACTGACCTTTCAGGGGTTATTCTTACTCCCAAGGTAGTAAGCAGAACTTGTCGGGTACGCGTGGAGCCGTCTGCAAGCCGAACTCGTCGAGATGTCTCCTCGCACGGGTGCTCGTGCTTCAGCAGCAATTGGTATAGCAGAGCGCCGGCAACACTGCTCTTGGCGCCTGAATCCAACAAGGCTTTTCCACGAACTCCTAAAATCTGGACACTTAAAGTAGGCCTTAACCTAACCTGGTGCTCAATAGAGTCACTCAGGGAATCATTTTTATCATTAGAATTGACAGCAGAAAAATGTCCTAAACTTTTCGTGGTTACCCTACTTGGTGTGGGATAATAATTTTTATCATTAATTTTATCACTGGAAAAGTGTCTCGAATTTTCCATGGACACCCTACCATCCATCGTTGTGGTCACCCTACTATGCAGAGTAGGCTGTGATAGTTGCATATCCATGGAGAACTCCTTTCTTTTCTTCGTGTGCCACAGACCAGTAAGCTACAAGACTCCGCATAAACAAAGTTTTGTATTCGAACGCAGTCGTAAAACGTTGGTGGGGTCAGGGGGGCGGACGGCGCGTTATGATTGGCCGGCTCAAAAGTTCGGTGGTATGATTCCTTATGATTGGTGCCGCTCGCTGACTGAGTGACGTTCCGATTGGCGGAGGGACGTATGATATGCAGTGGTAGAGCATATGCGTTGTGACCGGGGGTGTCCAGCTAACCGGCGTCTAGAGGCTTACTGGTCTATGTCGTGTGCATATCGCAATCCACACGATCAGAATAACGCATAGGTATCTCACTACTCATATCGCAAACGTCGATATTATTATTACGAGGTTCAGACGTAACTTGAGTTTTAGAATGTTTATTATGACTGGGTCGATTTTCAATACCGAAAAAGCGCAAAGGAAGAATTGCTATAAAATCGGTTGGAACATAATCAACTGAATAACTTGAGTATTTATTACAAAACAACATTGGTACGACAGTTTTAAAATGTGTAGGCAAAAAATCGCAAAAAATATGGTCGCACGAATCATTATGTTTATGTTTACATTGTTTACAAACGGACAACGACTTTACACTCTGAGGGGAAGCAGTAACTATTGAACTATGAGAATCACGTCGAGTGTATTGCAATGAATTTACGTTAGGTTTTACCTTACTGGGTCCGGTAGAAAGGTCGGACGCAGAAGAGAATCCCACGACGTCAACGGCGTAGTAATCGGAATTACACTTAGAACACTGAGACCTTGTTACGCCTTTAGCGTTACAACCGTAACACGTAGGTATTATAGCTTGCATATCGTTATCGTTCGTTTTTAACTTGAAGCATTCTTCACGATTGTGTCCGTGCCGCTTGCAATAGGAACAAAACTTCTTGTTGCCGTCGCTCGCAGGTCGTGTCGCGGAGTCACGCGTTGCAGGACGCGCGTCGGCGCCGGCGCTGTTGCTGTTGCTAGGCGCGGCAGGACTGTTGCTAGGCGGGCCTCCGACGGCGGCGCTCGACGCATGTTGTCCGCGGGTCTCCCGCGGCGTCGTCGACGCGAACCGTGGAGGTGGCGCTGTTTTCTTGAGGGGCGTTTCGCCCGCGGTTGCTGATGACCACTGCGGCGTCCTAAGGCGTCGACGCTGGTACTCGTTGGTACCCTCGTCGGTAGCATCCTCAACGTGTCTCGCCTTTTGTAGCAAAACGTCGTACGACGTTATTTCGTCTCGGCGTAGGCGTTCGCGGACACGATGGTGTAGGAGGCCATACAGCATGTCTAATTGTACCTTTTCACTGACGTCGCCGGCCGGGAGTCGAGCAAGTAGGGCTCGAGCTTTGGAGACGAATATTTCTGTCTTCTCGCGATGACCTTGGGACATGTTAAATAGTTCCAGGTATATACGGTGCGGTGGACGAGTGTCACCGAAGGCGCTTCGTATTGACGTCACGGCTTCGCTCCAGGAGCTGATGGTGGTTTTTATGCCCTGCCACCAGACTGCTGCATCACCGGTCAACAACATTGATAGGCCTCGTAGAGCGTTGTCGTCTCCTACGTGGGCACATTCCTTGTAAGACTCCATGACGTCGACGAAACCGTCTAGCGAGTCGCCAGGCGCTCCGCTGAACTGCGCCGTACATTTAGCGAAGTTTCCTGGAAGGGGAGCGGGCGCAGACGCAGCGGCCGGCGTGGGCGCCGCCGCCAGCGTCGTTGACAACGAGTCGCGACGAGTTTCGTGTTCGAGGACACGGTCGAGAAGGCGTTCAAATGTTGCTGTTTGACTTTGTTGAAGCGTCGCCATGATGGACGCCATATCGTTGGCGGTAAAAGTTGGCTTCGCCGACGAATGCGTGGAAGCAGTTTCTTCGGCATCGACGGCATCTTCGAAGTCCGACTGTCGACGCGATTGTCGGCGTGTACGTGGCATTCTTACGATCACCGAGTTTCACTGTGTATCACTAAGTTCACAGGCCCTCGCTTGGGCAGCCAGTTTAACGTTTATGCTCAGCTAGCTCAGTTCTTTGGTGTGAAATTAAACCAAACACATACACAATATAATGATAACGTTTATTGACACACACATTACACATAAGCTCACAATTCTCAGGGGTTTTACAATAATCAATAATCTAAAATGCACAGGTACACGCCGAAGCGACAAGTCGTAACTTAACATTAATATTAAATATGGCGGCGGAACAGTACGATCACTCGCGATAACGCGCGGGACGCCGAGTGTTTCGACGAGCGCCCCGACAGGTGTCACTCGTTGACGTCGCGGGATTTTCAAATGCTGCTTCCGCGCGGGAAGTTTGAATAATAGTTTCAGAGCTAGTAGTGTCGCGCGTCACAAACTTCATTTTGATTTTATTTTCTAGTAACACTCTCAGTGTCTACCGAGTTCGTCAACAAACCGTTAGATGGCGTTTTGTCCCATTATTTTTATTCACATAGCTGTTCGCGTTAATTGGTTTGTTTTTGTTATAATTTCTAGCTATTCAAGTTGTGGGATTGGTTCTCTGATACGTCCAATGTTAGAACTGTCTAGTACCCTCATAATAGTTTCCCTTAACTATATCTTAGCATGTGTGAGAAGAAAATCTGAAACAATAAAAGAAAATTGATTAATTATTATATTATGTAAACAACCGTCAAGTTTATTACATTTAAGTGCATTTTAATTGGTCACCGCTGAGGTTCCGTCAGTTCCGTGGTTGCATAATTTGGAGACAGTGGTAATTTTTGTTTGTCTTTTTCAAAGTAATGTTTTTTATGAGATTGTTGACATCAAAGTCGAGATAAAAATTACCACACATTTACGAGATACATCCGGAACTTTCCGGCAAAACCAAACTTGTAGATGTACGGATTTCCTTATCCATTAAAAAGGTAAAACATATGGAATCGTTCTTAAAAACGGTTTGAGCTTGACTTTATAAATCTGTTTATTTCTTTTTTAAATTAACAATTTGCTTGATTGAGGACTAGTGATTTTTGTAAAACATGAGCATAACAAAATAACCATTATTTTTTCTATTTGTTTCGTTACCAACTTGTTAAAATAATTGTGACTAGTTGGTATTTTGGCAAACATAAATATTGTATTTTTATGATTGTAACATGCAAATCAGTGTCATTAGTAAGTTGATGATTTCAGCAAAAGTTTGTGATATGACTCGTTCCCACGGCAGGCAGGTGTGCTATGCACACGCTGCATTTTTGCGGTGTTGAAATCAGAATCGGATTATGTTCTTTGTTTTGAATTAGATAGCTATCTCGAGAAATATCTTTCCCCTCAAAATATTGTCTCGTCATAAAAATGTACTATCTTTTGCTTTATAGACAAAAATTCATACTTGTAATAAAACATTCTGTTATTTTTTTTATATATCAGTCACGAGCTACTATTATTTGTTCTATGGTATAAGGTACATAATTCTACCTAGGAAATGAAATAGGTAGGTACACATGTCTTTAGGGTATATTTAGACGGACTGCATTTGAATTGCAAGTTTGCTGTAAAATAGCAGTTTGGGTGCGGTTTTGGTGCAGTTGATATAGCTTTCCATAGCTTATAAAATTAAAATATTAATTTATATTTATACTCGGACTCAGACCAATTAATGTCTATGCTATTACGTATTACTTCAACCCACTCTTTTTTTCTGTTATGGTCTTTCGGAAAGCTAAAAAGTAAAAAAAAAGCGTAAAAATAACATGACGATTAATTTTACCCGATTTCTGGGGTAAATTATAATTTATTAACATGCAACACAGGAATATTCCTTGCCGCGGTAAGGTTACAAGAAAATGAATTGTAAACATGAAAATATGAATAAAATCCATCAAGCTGTTTAGGCTACAGAGCGTGCCAAAGAAATATACATACATACATACACACATATATACTTACATACATACATACACTCACAATGTAAATTTTTTTTTTTTTTTTTTTTTTAAACTAGTTTTAAACAGAGATCAACGTTTGAGTATCATTCTGTAATACGAGCCTTAGACGTATCGTGTTAGTACTCAAATTAAAGGCGTCGATGAATTTTAGCCAAATATAAAGTTCAAACTTCTGATGGCCATATCTCCTAATCTTAGACCTCTTAGACCCATCGTGTTGGTACTCAAATGAAAGGGCTCGACGAAATCTAGACAAATATATGGTTAAAACTTCTGATGACCATATCTCCTAAACTATAGATCCTAGACCCATAGTGTTGGTACTCAAATGAAATGTCTCAACGAAATCTACCCAAATATATGGTCAAAACTTCTGATAACCATATCTCCTAAACTATAGCTCCTAGACCCATCATGTTGGTACTCAAATGAAAGAGCTCGACGAGATCTACACAAAAATTTAATAAAAAATGCAGCCAAGCGATTTTAGACCTTACTGACAAATGTTTAATTTCATAAAATTTGATACCTATCATTTATTACTAGTCAAAATATAGAAAGGAAACAACTTTTCCCTAAATGTCAATAAGGGTGAAAATCGCTTGACTGCCAGACAAAACATACTGTAAATCTCTATCTATGTCGTAGGATAATAGGACAAATAGAATCTATGCGAAAATCCTAAGAAAATCGTGATGGCTGACCTACACAGACCAGTAAGCTTCAAGACTCCGCATAAACAAAGTTTTGTATTCGAATGCATTCTCGCAGATGGCACCCAAGATAGGAGCCCTAACTGTTTAACGGGTCGGGTGGCGGAGTATCCCGTTAGGGACTTCATCCGCCAAATTTTTTCCTAAACCTAACTTATAAACTAGAAAGAAAATAAGAAAGAAAAAATATTTATTTGCTACAAAAGTGACGCACAAAATTGCCAAAAAAAAAAACGCTCTTCGCCCTATAGCACATTATGATTAGCAGCGATCGCACGCGTTTATCGGAGTTTAGAGGCTACTTTATCTAGACAGAAGTAACATAGGTTATATTTTTTTAATACTTTATTCTTATAACTATTGTTTGTTTGCAGACAGCACCACTATCAAGCCTCTGCTTACACAAGTAGACAATATTGACGTGATGGTGACAAAACTTGAAGAAAATGCATATCGTTTGGATAGCTATACCAAACAGCTCAAGACCCGCATTAAAGAAATGTACGATTCTAAATAAGCAGCCCAGCAACAAATGTACTCAAAACTATGTCACATACCCTGTCTCAATTCTACTATCATTATGAATGAAATTATGTAGATAATCGTCGCCTTAACGTACATCACAGCTCGACCGATACCCTTGAGCATGTTAGCTCATCAAACACTTGTTTCGTCAATCTCCTATCATCCAACCTCTCTACATGCCCAAACTATCTTTACTTTATGTTCATCAGAGCTAAGTGGCGTTAGTAAAAAAATATTTCCCGCCGAGTACCTACATCATTTATCGAAACAAACTGATAAAATATTAACTGAATGAAATTTTTATTTCGTTCATTGCAATTTTCTAACCATCCTCTATATACAAAACTTCCATTACTTTTAAATCAAATAAATTCTTGTAATTATTGGTCTCATAAAAATCCACCATGTCTTATTCAGAGTTACAAAAAGTTTATTGCCTTACAGGCTCCAAGCTACAGTTCAAATTTATATCCTCTTTTTTGCAGTAATTATGAATCTCTAGTTTCTATTCCTGACATACATTTTTCCTTGGGTTTAAATAAAGGGGATGATTTTACGAATTGCTTATTTAATTCAATCAAATATAATTATTGGAAAGATTGGCATCATATTTACACTGATGCGTCCAAACACGATGATTCTGGTTGTGTAGGAGTCGGAGTTTTTCATTCTCAATACAATATAGTTCAAAAGGTTAAACTTCCGCCTGAATCATCAGTGTTATGTATCTTTATCTTTATCTTTATCTTTGAAGTAATGGCAATATTATCAATGTAAGCCCATCAAAACAGTAGGTAATCACATCACCGTTGATTTGTACCTTATATTTGATTTGTTAGCTAACCATAATAAACAAAATGGTCACTACAACAAAAGTTGTTTTGCCTTTCGAAAAGGACACCAAACTCTGTGTGCCCAAGGGCCCCCAAGGCCTAAGACGGTCCTGCGAAAGTAGTCTCTGGTCGTGCGCGTCTGTCACATGGACCGTGACCCACGGAAGTCCACCTCAGCTGGGAATCGAACCCAATACTTCTGCAATATCTAAATTTGACGTAATATTATAAAAGCGTCTGACTTAGTTTGGTGTGAAGGTAAAGTTATAATGATCACAAATTCACCTTTAGGTCGTCGGTCCACCTGGCAGGGGGGCGCCCTACGCTGCGTTTGCCGATTCGTGGTCTCCACTCAAGGACTCGTCTGATCCAACGGCCATCGGTCCTTCGACAGACATGGCCAGCCCACTGCCACTTCAGCTTACTGATCCTACAAGCTATGTCGGTCACTCCGGTTCTTCTCCGGATAATCTCGTTGCGGATTTTATCCTTCAAAGAAACTCCAAGCATAGCTCGCTCCGTAGCTCGCTGCTCGATTGCAGACCAGGAATGCCAGCGGGCGATCACATTGTGAAGAGCCTGGAGGAGACCTTCAAGACCAACACGATCCACTCTGAAACTTGAAAACATGGGCGAGACCTTTGCCCAGCAGTGGGATAGCAAAGGTTAATAAAAAATATATTCTCAAATTGGTTATATAAACATTGATGTCAACAGCCTGCCACTACTACAATGTGCAACTAGCAGCTGGGATGAAGAAGATCAACATAAAACAGGCATGCAACTGCAACCAAGTGACAGCCGTGCTGCATACCCACCACAGCTACCAGAGGCACTAACAGAGGTACCACATGCTGAATGCATACAATTTACCTTTTGCATACCTAATTTATTGGGTGCTTAAAACAGGTGACCGTTTTCTTGCCTTATGTAAAGGATAGAAAGTCCATTTCTTCATCATATTGCAAAAAACACTGCTAAAATATTAGCTCTCCATTTTCAAAAGTAGAAATGAATTGCAGAATTATTATATTCAGATGTAATATCTAAAATATAATGATGAACCTAGTTAGTTGTTGCATATTATAACGCGCAGCTCATCACAAGTGCTCGGAAATCACTTATTTAAAAAAATAAGTTACAACGAAATAACCATTCATCATCATCATCCTCCACGCCTTTTCCCACTTATATTGGGGTCGGCTTCCAGTCTAGCCAGATGCGGCTGAACATCACTGAAACTAATAATGTATTTAGTGTAAACCAGTCATTCTGAAGGACTTGAAAAAAAAAATTTAACTAACGTTACTTCGTAGGTATTGCAGTTGTTATGGGCAAAGGTAACCCAATTTCTTAACATCAGTGTCTATCTTATTAAAGTTAAGATTAATTGCCAAACGACTTTTATTTTTTCCTGTTTTTCAATACTTTTGGGAGCTTATAATGAAAATTCTAGAAAACCACAGTCTAGACTAAAAACAAACGATAAAAATTAATTGTAGGCACACAATTTGGAGGCTTTGGCAATTATTTAAACATTTAAAATATTAATTTACTATCAAATTACCGATTATCGAGCAAATATAGCTTACAGAGCTAAGTTCTAACGTTTTCTATGAGCAGATCATCTAGATAGGCGAAACTAAAATAAACTGATTTATTGAAGCTGGTTAAAAAACTGCTCAACCTAAGTCAATAAAATTTATATGGGACCACAGCGCGGGCTTCCTCTATCAAATAAAAAAACAACCACGTAAATCGGCCCACAAATCTCGGAGTAATCGGTGTACATACATGAAAAAAAAAAAAAAAAAAAAAAAACCTGCCGAATACATAACCTCCTCCTTTTTTTGAAGTCGGTTAAAAAAAACCGGCCAAGTGCGAGTCGGACTCGCGCAGTAAGGGTTCCGTACCTCTCAACGACCTGATACCCCATAAAAACTGATATAATTTACGAGAGTTTATCAAAAGACATCAACGTACAGTGCGCGAAATATGAATTTTTGCATGTCTTTCTTACGCAGGTACCGCCACATATGTCTATGTTTGTCTTATTTTTAGTATTTGTTGCTAAACTACATAATATGCTCTATAATCTGACTAAGTTTGACGCTGGTATATATTACGGTTTTGAAGATAGAGCAAAAACAAAAACGTTGAAAAAAATGCATGTTTTTTGAGGTTTCTTTGTGTTTAGACTTTTTTTTGTTTTTAGTATTTGTCGTGATACACCTCATAGCAACACATATTCTGAGAAAATTTCAACCGGTTACCTATTCCCGTTCAAAAGATACAGCCCTGTGACAGACAGACGGACGGACGGACAGCGTAGCGAGAGTAATAGGGTCCCGTCTGTCACCCTTCGGGTACGGAACCCTAAAAACAATTATTCATAAAGTGTTATAGTACCTAAAACACAAGTGATCCATAACAAGAAAAAAATATGAATATTATAAGCATACCTCTAAATTTATAACCGGATCTCTGCGAACTCAAATTATAGGACCCATATGAGAGAAGCCACCTTGTCCTGCAGTTTGTTTAAAAATGGGGCCAAACTAGGTTCAAACCCCACTTTACTCCAATATTCTTTGAAAAGTTGATGAAAATACCACTGCGTAATGAGTCCTCTACACATGCATTACATTATACCTACCTAGAATAAGTTGAAAATGTTTGCTCAAAAAATACATTTCAGTTGATATTGTATAAGTATTACCAAAAAATAATAATTTACGAGTTACGAAAAAAAGTTTACATTTCTATCAAAATCTATTGAAATTTGAAACCGACTATAAATACATCACTATCGATCTCCTTGTCAATAATGAACCTATTGCTCCCGCTGTTTTTATTAAAAGCTATCTTTTTTTGATTTCCAGGTTGTGATGTTGGATGGGTGATGCGGAGATGATACTTCAATGAAAACTTTTACGATGGATGAAGATACTTACAGCGGTAGAAGATTCAAGGGCTTCAAAATGTTAGAGGCTGTCACAGACACTTTCAAAAGAACCAGCATTATCAGTTCATTTATTTACTACATCTTTTGGTCAAATCGAACTCTAAATAAAGGAGAACCTCACTTGATAAGATTCACGGACATGATTAGGTGCCCTTACTGCTTACGAAATAAAGATGTTGCTAATTGCGTATTTTTAGGTATCACACTAGACAAATACTTTAATTGGACATAACATATCGACAAATTAGTCACTAAAATGACCGCTATGTGTACGTTTAAAAAAAATCAGACTAACAGTAAATATTAATACCGCATTAGTCTCATATCATGCATACATATCTTCTCTACTCAGGTACGGAATTGTTTTTTGGGGAAACTCAGTTAAAGTAGACAGAACACTAAAGAAAAAAAAAAAACAGTTTTTAGTAAATTTGTTTGTAATTTTTACTGTTTTACATTTATTTAATAACTACAAAATTTGTATAAAAAAGTGTAGTTATAAATGCAGTTTATGACGATACCCTTTAATCGGCAATCGACTTGAGTAATTACTTTAAAGATCCAAAAAACTGACACCATTACCTAATTTTCCAAATAATCACCTTATTTTGCTTCTATCGGCTTCTTTCTCGAAGTTGTGCCTACCAAGCTGAATTACCTGCCCTAGGTAGACATTTAACATTATTTGTCATTAATTAGTTTACTTCAGTGAATTTGTCTCAATCATTAACCTACATTATTCTCACACAATTCTTTCCAATTAATCATGTAACAAATCATTATACTATTATTATTTGAAAAGATAAGCCACAGCCAGGATATGATTCTTTTTTACAACCACGTACGCAACAAAAATTCACCATTTTATAATAAAATATACTAAAAATTAAAAAACATGAAAAATTAAGGCATGGAAGACAAGAAGACGGCCGTGCTGGAGAAAACAAGAACATTTTGTTTTAGTATCTCCAGTATTAGACTTGGGATTAAGTCATTTGGCCTCTACAGAGGTCTACGTTACGTTGTGGACGTTTTTGGACTTCAGCTGATGATTTATTTGATGTAAGTAATTTATGATAAAGTAGAGTATATATGTCGTAGTATAATCGGACAAATCGAATGTTTGCGAAAATCCTAGGATGATTGCAAAAGACCAAGATCCATAGAATAATTAACCGATCTGTCGAAAATATGGAGCATAAGATAACAACCACAACATTTCCTCAAAATGAAATTTATTAAGCTGTAAAGGATTAGGACAGACGGACAGACGGACAGACGGACGGACGGACTGACGGACAGACGGACAGACGGACGGACATGACGAAACTATAAGGGTTCCTACAGTTGAAGGGACACCGTGTTGGTTTTAGCCAGGGGCGTGGGAACCCGTGAGTATTCACACAACCACCCCCGACGGGTCCCGGCTCGCCACAAGCCAATTTGTTTATATGGTATACAATTGTGGGGTAGTGCAAGCAACTCCAACATCTCCATACTACAACGCCTCCAAAACATGTTATTGAGAATTATCACAAACGCTCATTGGTTTATCACAAACAATAAGATTCACCAACATCTACAAATTAGCACAGATAAGGAAGAAATCCGACTGACTGCTGAGAAATATAAACGGCGATTAACACACCTCCCAAACGAACTAGCAGTCCAACTAATGTCACAGATCTGTTAAGTTGCAAATAATTTCGATAAATGGAACAGCCAGTACCCAATATAATTTAGGGCATCTAAAACAAACAAAAGTCCATATCAAATTTTGACATGAAAAGCTAATTTAGGGTGCAGTCATCTTTGCAATCAATAGATTGATAGATTAATTGATTGATAAATAATATTACATACAAACGTGTCGAATTGATAACCTCCTTCTTTTTGAAGTCGGTAAAAATAGCATCAAAATCGTTTATTCACTTTGCAGCTTCTATGCTCCCTGTAAGAATACAACCCTGGTAGCATCACCGTTATTTAGAGAAATCCAGCCATTTTCCAGCGACGATTCCAGCAGTTGCGTTCCCCTCTGATCAATTTTATACGACCAGCTTAAGATGTTCGATATTATTCAACGTCTTAGCTGAAATAAGGTCACACAGCATGGAATTGTACTATAAGAAGTATTTTAGGGGTGGCGCCCATGCATGTGAAATGGGGATGAAAATATTATTTTCGCTGCACCCCCTCGTGTGGGGTATCATTGAATAGGTCTACTAAAATGAAGGTAATGTTTCATATATCACTTTTTTATCAGGTATACCATCTGCGAAATACAGCCCGCCAAAGTGGCTTGCAATGTGCCCCCGCCCCCCTGCAATGAACATTGATGAGAGGGGTGAGCACTGTTTGAGGTGCATGGGTGTGCGTGAGCGCTGGTTGTACATGAAGGAGCATAGTTTTTTGTCTTCACTAGATTGTTCGCAGCACTTCGTCTATATTTTTTACTATGTCTGTGTACTAATATTAGAAATTCGGATGTTTGTATGCCCATCAATAATGCTGAAACGGATGAACGGATTTGGATAAAAATGGTACACAGATAGACCATAACCCGGACTAACAAAAGGCTAGATCCCGGAAACATAAACAATTCCCGAGGGATGCGCGATAACATGACATGACGACGTCTGTGGTGTAGTGGTTCGAGTGTCGGACTGCTGATCACGAGGTCGTGGGTTCGATTCCCACAGGACACAAATATTTATGTGATGAACATAAGTGTTTGTGTTGGTCTGGATGTTTCTTATGTATTTATAAGTAACTAGTAACTCTAGTACCTATAGTACAAGCTCTGCTTAGTTTGGGACTAGATGGTGCTGTGTAAAATGTCCCAAATATAAAAAAATACATCTTTCTGTGATAAACTGAATTATACGCACAGAAAGAGATAGAATTTGTTGTAATCACAATTTTACTTGTGATTCATGCGTGGCAACTTTCGAACAAACTACGCCCTACATATTACGTAATTAATAAAAAAAAAAACAAATAACTAAACAACAAACACAACAACAACAACTAAAAAAAACAAATAATAACTAAACTAAAACAAATAACAACAAAACAATAACTAAACCAAACAACATAACATAACATCACACCTGTATTTCCCTGAAGGGGTAAGCAGAGGTGTAATAGTACACCCACATTTCGCCAGTTATGTTATAGTCCCATGAAACAGGGGGCGAGCCTATTGCCATTTACCGGGCACAAATCCAGACTCCCGGCTGACGCAGATACTCTCGGGGCATGGTTGCTTCGGGAAGTATCTATGTCGCATAGGTCATCTATCAGGAGGACACGGCTTAGATTTTACGATAACCGTTGCAAATATGGAGAAGGAAATCGACGAACAGAACACAATATTATGTTGAAAGTTGATAGACATCGAATTCTTTAGGAGTAAATAAACTTCAGAGTTGCCAAAAACGCGATTTTAAACGATAAAATTTTTCAATGTATGACTAGTGGCGCCACCCTGAATTTTGTGTACTCATTGGTGCCAAACTGTACGACTTACGGTCTGACACAAAACACAAGCTGTATAACTCGTGGTCCTCAGTGTGGCAGGTAAGGAAAGGTTCTGTCACTCGTCCCGAGCGAACGTGACGCTTGCGATTGTCCGCTCGTGTCGTATACAGTTCGCGATTTCTAGCCACGGTTCGCCGTAGTGCTCCCCGCAGGCGCCCCGCCGTCTGCAAACAGATAAGCACATTTGTTGTCTTTTTAAAGACAACGAACGCGCTTTTATCTCTTCATCGGATTTCCGTCTAAAACGTAGTTGCCCTTCAGGTGAAATCCACAGTTTCGTGGTCCTCGGCAGATACCTAACGGTGACAACAAGTCGAGTGGGCGTTGACCCGATACGCCAGCTGCGCTCCTTCTGAGCAAGGCAAAAATTGGAAGGGGCTAGGACCAGACGGCCTTGGGGGGTCTCCTAGTCGTCCCTAGCCTTAACCCCGTTTCGTCCCATTTAGCACTCACTAAGGGTTTTTACCCATTGCACTAGTGACTTAGGGCCCTGTTCGCACATTGAGATTGGCAACAGGAATCAAGCTTAGGGCTCGCCAGTAGGCACACAACCTCCCCGTCTATACCCGACGGGGAGGGTTTACACACTCCCGGGAACACCCACCCGGGATTACGTCTTAGTTTTATTTTAGATTAAGTTTTTTGTTTACGTTCTAGTCACGCTCGTCGTCGCGTGCGTATTATATATTACTAGTTCTATGTAGGCCGCGCTTATCGCATCCTTACTCCTTCTTAACGGGTTCTCGGCATAGTCATCTAAGGATGTCTGATGCTGAGTTCCTTCATATTCTAAAGACCGTCCTCTTCAAGGACCCTTACATAATCAACAAATACGGTAACTTATTCCCCGATGCGGGATTACCCGACTCCCCGGAGTCGCCCCTGCCTGCTCCCCAACTAAGGCGTAGACGCCCCCCCCCCCAATAGTGACGACGATGAGCTGCTTTCGGCGCGCAGTCGCTCGACATCGCCGCCCCGGAACCGCGAACCATTGGGGTCCTCCCGTAGTCCACTTAGGCGATATGCCAGCCCGGACTACAGGGACCGTACCCCCTCGCCCATCCCCACCCCCCCCCGTCCCTCAACCTGGATTCACAATTGGACCCAATAGACCAGGAGATGTCCTCAGATAGTGAGGCTCCCACCGATCAGCCCGATACCTTTACCACAGTTGTGGGTAAAGGAAAAAAGAGAGCGCGCAAGGCCAAGGCCGACGCTCACGTCCCCAAAAAGGCCCCAAAAACATCGGAGAACAACTCCGCCCCGACCCCCCTCCAACACGCCTCAGATTCCTCCCCGCAAGGCAGCAGGCCCGCGTCCCCCCGCGGAATGCCCCCCTCCGCCTCTCAGAGGAAAATCCCCCCCCCGCCTCCCTTATTCATACAGGATAAGGCGAAGTGGACCGAAGTGTCCAAATGGTGTACTGATCGTCAGATCATGTACACCAGCGCCCGCACTACCCAACAGGGCATCAAGGTTTCAATGCCTACCCCAACTGACTTCCGTAGCTTCACCAAGTTGCTGCGTGACCGTGGCGTATCGTTCCACACATACGCTCTCCCAGAAGATCGCCTCCTCAGAGTGGTGATCAGAGGAATCCCCACCGAAATTCCCAGTTCTGATGTGCTGAGTGACCTTAAGTCACAAGGCATTCCGGCTGCCGAAGTACACCGTATGTTCCGCGGTAAACACGGCGATCCATATGAAATGGTCCTAGTCATATGTGAGGCCCGTGAGGACGGAAAAGCCATTTTTAATATAAGAACAGTCTGCCACCTATCAGGCATCAAAATTGAACGTCCGCACAAGTCCAATCAGCCTGGCCAGTGCCACCGCTGCCAACTTTATGGCCATTCACAGCGGAATTGCTACGCCAAACCTAGGTGCGTCAAGTGCCTGGGTGACCACGGCACAAGGGAGTGCGAGCGTCCCAAAGAAAGGGACCAGTGCACAGAGCCCCCCAGCTGTGTCCTCTGCGGTCAAACTGGACATCCGGCGAGTTATCGCGGATGCCCGAAAGCACCCAAAACAAAAAACGCCAAATTGGCGAAACGTGCCTCCGGTCGCATGGGTAGGGAAGCCCCCTCCTTCGGAGCCCCTAACCCCTACATCCCCTATCAGCCCTCCTTCCGTAGAGGTCCTCCCGGGCAAACCCCCAACCAACCCGGCCCTCAAGGGCCCTCCCCCAATCACCTTGGCCCGCATGGGCATAATTTGGGCCCGATGATAAACAATCATGGGCCTCTAGGACCCAACGTAAAACACGTGGGCCCAACTGGGCCCAACCCCTGGTTTAACAGGGGAGGCCAGCAGAGCCAATTCCCGCCCCTCCCCCCCTCTCGCCTAGCCCCCGCGGCCCCTGCCCCCCCAGCGCTAATGGACATTACAGTCCCCGCACCCGCTCTCAACGCAACTACACCTGCTAAGGTGCCCATGACCAAGGCCCCGTGGAAAGCACCCCATCAAGGAAGGCCCCAAATTCAAAATTTACCCCGACTGGTACCTCCGCAGTACCCCCTCCCCTCTTCAGGAGAGACACGAGTCGACGCGTTCCTTCGCTTATGGAAGGAATCAGAAGGAAACCCCTTTCTACGCCTCCAGGCAATTTCAAGATACCAGGATATCTATGCCCACATTTCTGCTGACTAATTATTAATAATGGATAATATAAAAGTAGCACGTAGAATCAAACCCCGTTCCCTTAACATAGGATTCTTTAATGCCCGTGGCATTAGCGGTCAACGCGAAGAGGTAGCTATCTTTTTGCGTGATCATCAATTAGATATCTTACTCATTCAAGAGTCTCTCCTTAAACCACACTGCCGCAACCCAAACATAGCCAACTATAGACTGATCAGAAATGATAGGTCGTACGCCGCCATGGGAGGGACGGCTATTTACTACCGTAACTCGCTATACTGTATTCCCATTGACCCCCCCGAGCTACATTGCTTGGAGACTTCAATCTGTCGTATAGGTATGACGGGTCATCAACCCATAACCATAGCCTCGGCCTACAGATCATGTAATAAACCCATTGGGCCACTTGAGGATGACCTCAAAGCCCTTTTCGATCTCAGTAATTCTGTTATAATAGCAGGCGATTTAAACGCCAAACATCGTTCATGGTGCTGTGTCGCCAATAATCCAGTTGGTGTTCGCTTAGAAACGCTCAGTAACAAACTGTTCTTTGACGTTATCGCACCGATGCGTCCCACTCACTATCCCGACAATGTTAAAGACCGTCCCGACATCCTAGACATAGCCCTCCTAAAAAATGTTAACTTGGCAATACGCTCGATTGAGGTATACCAAGAATTAGATTCAGACCACCGTCCTGTTATTTTACAACTGGGTCCCCGGGGCGGCCCCCCGGATCCCAGCATGCCCCCCCCGACTAAAACAATAACTGACTGGAGGAGACTCGAGGACCGCCTCAAATCTACCTCATCTGTTCACCTTGACACTATACCCGACGATATCGTTTCGGTCGCGGACACGATGAACGCGATCGACTCGCTCACCAATCATGTGCAGTCCGTAGTGAGTGAATGCTCACGGCAGGTTCCAATACCGGATGACCGGCGTTGGAGGTTGCCGGACGATGTAAATGAATTGAGGTGCGAGAAGAACGCGGCCATCCGTGCCTATGACACTTTTCCCAACGATGCCAATCGTGCCTTCATGCGCTCCTTACAGCGTGCTGTAAAGAGACGCGTTAAAGAGGTCCGTGAGGATCGTTGGGACAAGGAGCTCAGCGAGATCCGTCCGAGTCACACTGCCTTTTGGGACCTTCAGCGCAAACTTAAAAGCGAAACCATTGTTACCATGCCCCCCCTTAATCGACCCAACCAAAGGCCGGCCTTTGAGGATAGCGACAAAGCCGAGTACCTGGCCGACAGTTTGGAGTCCCAGTGCACCCCTAGCACACTCCCAGTAGACAAATTTCACCTGGAAATGGTAAACTCTGAGGTGGAGCGTAGGTCCACCCTCCCCCCAGTAGAAGACCCCGATGACCCGATCCCACTGATCACCCCCGATGAGGTCCTCTCTATAGTCAAGGATCTTAAACCGAAAAAAGCCCCAGGTTTAGACGGCATTATCAATAAGGTAATCAAACGGTTCCCTGCCGCCCTCATCGTCCTAATGACCGCCATATTTAACGCGGCATTAAGCAACAACATCTTTCCCCAGGCCTGGAAACAAGCCGCGGTAATTGGAATTCCCAAACCGGGCAAGCCAAAAGCAGAGCCGAATAGTTATCGGCCAATTAGCCTACTAAATGTCTTCGGTAAAATCTATGAAAAACTTATTTATAAGCGACTAAAAGATTTTGTCGACTCTAATAAACTTCTACCCGACGAGCAGTTCGGCTTTCGCACGAAACACTGTTGTGTCAACCAGCTGCACCGACTTGTAGAACATATCAGTGCAGGCTTCGTGCGTGGTCGTATGACCGGAACGCTATTTTTCGACGTGGCAAAGGCCTTTGACAAAGTGTGGCACAACGGCTTATTATATAAGCTGTACTCCAAAAAAGTGCCAGACCGTCTCGTGCTCATCATACGGGACTTCTTGTCAAACCGATCCTTTCGCTATCGTATTGAGGGAGCTCTCTCCTCCCCTCACCCCATTCTTGCCGGCGTGCCGCAAGGCTCCGTGCTCTCCCCCCTCCTGTTCTCACTGTACACCAGCGACATCCCCAAGTGCGGCAAGGCTCGTCTAGCCCTCTTTGCCGACGACACGGCAGTCTACTACACCGGGTCCTCTCATAGCATCATTTCTCGTACCCTCCAGTCCGCGGCCAACACCCTCGGAGAATGGTTTCGGAAATGGAGAATCGAAGTTAATCCAGAAAAAAGTACAGCCGTTCTATTTGACAAGAGACGTCTGACCCATTACCGCTCTCAAAATCATATACCTGTCTCTATGTTTGGCAAAAAGATCCCCTGGCAACCGGAAGCCAAGTACCTGGGAGTAATCCTTGACCGTAGACTGACCTTCAGATCTCACATTCGCAGGGTACGTAATCGTGCCAAATTCGTCCTCGGACGTTTGCATTCCATGTTAAATGCGCGCAGCAAGCTAGCCATTAACCTCAAAATACGAATTTACACTTCTTGTGTCCGACCCATTTTCTCCTATGCTAGCGTTGTGTTCGCACACGTCAAGCCAGGAAGAATTCATCCCCTTCAAGCCATCCAAAACCGATTTATGCGAAAGGCCGTGGGCGCCCCCTGGTATCTCCGTAACGCCCAACTCCATGTTGACCTAAAACTGCCGACCGTCAGGCAGTACTTCAAGCGTGCTTCCAAACGCTATTTCGACACCGCCCCTAATCATCCTAACCCTTTGGTTGCGGCGGCCACTGATTATAAACCACTCTCCATTAGCAAAACTCGCAGACCGAGACACGTGCTCATCGAATCCGATGACGACATCACCCTCCTTCAGGAGTCAAACAAAATTACTAGCACCATCAGACGCCGTCGTCCTAAATTTCGTCCCCATCGGAGGGGACCGACGCGACACCCACACAGATGCCGAGAGTCCGACTCTCGAGAAACCCAACACGATGCAGCAGCGGCTGCTGGGGGGACCAGTGGCGGGGAATCCCCAGCTGCACCATGAGCCGAGGTCGAGCTCCCCACCTGGGGACGCCCTCACGGTGTCGCAACCGGAGACAATCTCGTTACGCGAGACCGGTTATGCTCTCGCTCGCTTCCATTCCTACTCTAAACCGCGCTATGAGCAGTTTTGATCGCCGACCAGTTAGGACTAGGTAGGTCCTAGCCCTCGCCGGCGAGGCTTGCCGCTTAACGGTGATTCGCGAAACGCGTCTCCCCCCCGTTATACCGAAAGTCCGTCGCTTTCGAGAAAACTTTTTCCGATGCAGCATCGGCTGCCGGGGGACGTAGCGGCGGTGTCCCCCAGCAATGCCCTAAGCCGAGGTCCGAGCCCTTCCCTGGGGGACGCCCTTATGCGGCATTGCAACCGCGAAATTAGTATGTAAGTTAGTAGTAGTTAGTAAAATATTTCGGCGGATGGAGTCCCTAACGGGACTCTCCGCCCCCAAAGCCCGGTTAAGCAGAAAGAGCACTATAGTGCTTCCTGTGAGTAATCAATTCGAAAAAAAAAAAAAAAAAAGTGGCAGGTAAGTTCGAAACTCAAGGGGGCGTACTACGCCAGTATCCAACCCTGCATCCAGCGGAAACCTTGGTATTTTGCTTTAATTCAAAATTTCCGAGCCCACGTCGACTGCCCAACAAGAGTCAAATGTTTGTAGGACGCATTTAAACATATTTGTGCGATTTACATACGAAACATTGCCATTCCGTTGGAGACCCGCGCCGAACTTTTAATATCACACTTTTTTATGTTACACGTTGTTGATTTAAATGTAAGTTGTAGATTTTCTGTTTGTTTTTATTTTTAACTGTTTGGCTATAAATTAGTTTGATTGTTTGTTCGTTCTAGATGATTATATTATTATTATTATTATTATTTATTAAAATCAGATCACAAAAATCCATGTGTTAGTAAAAAATCGCGTATAGACTATGTTAGTAACATTCTATCCATAACATACCAAATATATTTACAAAACATAATAATAAATCAATTCATATACCTCTGTCCATTAACAGCTGTACTCAACCCGCAGTTGTGCATACGGGTCCAGTACTCCAGGAATGGACAGTCTGGCTTGTCTACAATAACTTTTAGAATACTGTTGGTGCTCTCCCGAATCCTGCGCGTCAGGGATTATATCAGGGATATTAGACGATTTGAAAAGTTTAGTGAACATTTAATGTAGGGATCAGCAGATATTGTTTTCGCGATTTTTTTTTCGCGATTTCAGTGTTGGTCTCATAGTAAAAGTTGTTCATAATGATGAGTACAATGACCCCTTTTCGGGAATTAGCGACTCAAATTTCAAATGTTTTTTATTTCAAATAAACCTAATTACAGGCACTTTTGAAACGTCAGGCTCTAGTTGCACGGTTCCAAATTGTGGAAGAACTGGCATGAAACTGCCGTTTCTGTCGACAGCCTATGCCTAATACCGGACGGGACGTCGTTCAGCTTTATGTGGCTGTTCAAAATCATGCAGAATGTCCAGTACCTTTGTCACATCTTTCCTTCTTAGCTTCTGGAATAAAAGAGATACGATAGAAAAACATGCTACAATCCTAACAAACTCAATTTACTAACATAAGTGCATCATTTCATACATTGTGTGCGCTGTGTTCATAGTTGGTTAAAGTGAATAAGCCGTCACATAGAGTAAAACATATTTTTATGTATATTACCTTCACTTGTACCTCGTTCCCGATGCCGACGGCCACTATATTTTTAATGTTGTTTTTTTTTTTAATTTTATTTATATAATTTATATGATGTATTTTGAATAAAGGAGAAAATTCAAATAAAATACAAATGACAAAAACATACTATTTAACATTACGTTTGAAAACTTTTATTTTCTTTATTAGGCTCATGACAGATACTTTAGAAAGGCTGAAAAAACTTGCTCGTAAAGTGGCTCTTATTGCACCGCTTTTAGGTTCATAATGTAGCTTATAACGCACGCGTGCTTTTTATATTATATTATTGCACTAGTGCTTTTTACTTTACAGTTTATTTTTAAATCGTTGCAAAGAGTTTTTATGCCTGAACTAAATAAAACATTTTTGGGAATAAATCAACTGTATTAATTAAAATATGATAATTAAACATTTCATTTCATCAAATTATTTATTTTTGTCAATAAAAAAATCAAATTAAATATTAAATCATTATTAATTGTAAAGTGAAAGCGATTATACCACTTTCAATTTACATCTAATAGTTATAATAAAACGATGTTTAACCTGAAGTTAAGTTAAAGAAACAAATTGGTGGTGGGCCCGTATTCACGCTTTTGCAAAACGGAAAGGTATGGGTAAGTAAGATTTGTAAACATTTTTATTTCATACTGAAGTCCCATTTCGTAAACTCCAAATTCATCTTAGTAGGCAAAAGTAAAGTTGAAGAAATGGGAAGTGTACGAAATGGGAAATAACCAGGAGCCACGAATGAAAAAATTGACAGTTTTTTTTGATTATCTTAAATATGAAATGTAATAATGTAATATTTGTAACTGTACCATATAAAGGCATAACAGAAGTATCACATCAAATGAGGATTATGTAAATTTCAGCAAAATTGTAGAAATTATTTCATGAAAACACTTTTTACGCTTCGTTTGAAGGGTTCGGGGTTAATAGTGGCTCTTGGCGCTTTCTTACATAAAAAACCGGCCAAGAGCATGTCGGGCCATGCTCAGTATTATAGGGTTCCTTAAGTAGGTGTTACAAACAAATCAAATCGAATATTAATCACGGCTATTTTAGTTTTTGCAATAGACGGCAGCATTGGCGACTCAGAGAGTGATGTCAGTAGCCGCTAGATGGCGCTATACAGTGCCAAATGTAATACACGGCACTTGACGCCAGCATTGGCGACCCAGAGAGTGTTGTACGACGCCGCTAGATAGCGCCAAATTTAAGAAGTGTGTCGTCAACATAACACAAAGTTACTTTTTGTGATTTTTTCAAATAGAAAGTAGCTAAAGGAGCATTATTTGCTATGATCATTTTCTCTAAGGTCAATGACCTTTGAACTAGGACGTTTTAAGTATTTTTCAGTTTTCTGTCTATAACTCAAAAAATTATAATCACATTATACTCAAAATAATTTTAAAAGAGAGTTTTCACAAAGGTCTATCAATGTGGAAGATTATAAGTTTCTACGTTGTATAGTTTAGAAATGGCAGGGGGGGGGACACATTGCAAGCCACTTTGGCGGGCTATATTTCGCAGTTGGTACACCTGATAAAAAAGTGGTGTATGAAACATTACCTTCATTTTAGTAGACCTATTCAATGATACCCCACACGAGGGAGTGCAGCGAAAAAAATTTTTTTTTCCCCATTTCACATGTATGGGTGCCACCCCTAAAGAACGTAAAAACTATTTTTTTATTCTTTTAAAATTGAGATCTATATGCAGACTATTTTTTAACAAAATTTCATTTACTTATGTTTATAACTGTAGAAGTTATTAAGCTGTAAAGGATTAGGACAGACGGACAGACGGACAGACGGATAGACGGACAGACGGACAGACGGACAGACGGACGGACATGACGAAACTATAAGGGTTCCTTGTAGGACTTCGGAACCCTTAAAAATTATGAAAAAAAGAAAACAATTAATTAATTAATTAAATAATTTTAATTACGAAAATTAAATAATAATTATTAAATAATATTATTATTTTAATTATTATTATTAATTTAATAATTTTGTATTATTTTTATTATTTATTACACAGGCAAAATTGGTAAATGTCGAAATTCAGAAAGTCCCTCAATGATATTATCCAATGATAATAATAATAAATAACAAAAATAATAATAATATATTTCTGTTGTGTAAAAATTATGTCGAAATTAAGTATAGCGGCTTTAGGAAAAAACGAAATCATGAAAGTAATAAAAAAGTTATATCATCCGGTAACAAACTGCAGGAAAAAGTTGCCAAAAATACGCCCTAAGACTCGTGTGTCGGAGTATTTTCATCAAACATTCTTCCATTTTGTTATCTTTTCAAACTGCGAACGAGAGATAATTTGGCGTATGTACGTACTAGGGCATGCATTCCGAAATTCCGGAATCTCGAAACTCCGGAATCTCGGACAGATTTTTACGATTTTTCAGTTCCGGAATTGAGGAACTTAGTATCGTAATTCCGATATTCATAATTACTTAACAAAGTTACTTTTCGGCTATGTTTTTATGGCACATATCCATTAAAAGGCATGCAGTTTCATATATTTTCAGTTTCGAAATTAGCTTATGTAATTAGTCTCATAAGTTTCAAAATTGTATGCAATGAAATAATTGTATTGTATTTTCACTGTGTTTTAAATGTTGCGCGTCGTTAACTGTGACAATAAACTATTTTTCTTTCTTTTTTTCTTTCTTTTTCTTTCAATATTTTAATAAAATAAACCTATCGGAATCTTCTGCTGGACATAGACATCTCCCAAGCTGCGCGACAAGACTGAATCCTCCTCCTTCCGCATCCAGTACAACTCAGCTACTTTCTTCTGGTTGTTTGTTCATTTACTTAGATGGTCAAACTCTACGTTTTTCACGGCCTCCTCTAAATGATTCGTCTGCTCCAATGGCCATCGGTTCTTCAACAGCCATGAGTCCCTGACCCAGCCCACTACCACTACAGCTTGCTGATTTTGCGAGCTGTGCTGATTATGTCAGTCACTGCGGTTATTTTCTGGATAATCTCTCTGCGGATCTTTTTATTTAAAGAATATCCAAGCATAGTTTACTGAGTGGCTTGTGGACTACGTTATGTTAGAAGCATTACTTGTTTTTATTATTTTGAAGAGTAGTTAATTTTTTTCGAGTGCAAAGATTTTTCACCTTGTGCTCTTTTGATGCCCGAGCAAGCGAAACCAAAATTTTGAAGGCGGCACGTGATTTTCATGTACGTTCACATAAACTGTTTTGTTTAGTAGTAACTCCTCCTATCTGTCGATAGGATTAGAAACAAGTCTCTCATTACACTTGAGAAAATTGCTACAATGTTCAAGGAAACAAAAAAAAAGTTTAACAAACAAAGTAATTGTCAATGCAATCAAGTTTGGTTATCATGCCAATGACTTCTGTTGATTGATGTTGTCTAATCTGTTTATAAAGTTTATTTGAAGTTTTGGTTTTAATTGTCATTTACTTAGTATCGCTGTTATTCAATAGATGCCGTTGTGCCATGACGTCACATTTCTAAATCGCGGTGTCCAGATTTTCCAACAGATCATGACCCTTCAAGTTAATTAGTGCAATAAACGTCTTGCTCTGGACATATTGTTTTATTCCTTCGGGAGATATTTTTGAGACTGTGTACATGGTCCTTCGTAGCCGGTTGAAGGATTGGTGTGCATCTGTCTTTGGTGTAGTAAGGTGGAGTGTCAACTGCAGCGAGTGACGTGGATCGTGCTGGTTGGCGTAATCAGCAGCTGCGGTGCGGGGCGAGGACTCCGCATATCATTACGACGAGACGAGCTACGTACAAGTGAGTGACAGTGAAGTGATTCGAGGATAAACTGTGAGTACTTTATAGCAAAGTGAATTAAAATCAAGCAAATTTAGACGTTCATAGACTTTTTTGTTTTTTTAGTTAGTTTAGTTGGACTTAGAATAATTTCAACAAAAAGTGAACTACGGGGAACCTATGCCCGATTTTTTCCCGTTATGTAAAAGGTTCAAAGACTTGTAATTTTTTCACTTATTGACTACGAACTTTAAAAAATTTCACTCAAGAACAGTTCAAAAGGATAACATCTTTATTGCATCCATGGAAGCTTTGAGTAATTTACAATTTAATCTACATTCTACTATAAGTAAGGCACAATCAAACTTCAAGAAATCGCCTAAGGCGCGACTAACCAGTTCATACATAGAAACCAGATTGGATAATTTAGAAGGGAACTGGTCAACGTTTTCTGAAACTCATTTGAAAATTGTAACATCGGTTAAGTCTATTGAATTTGAAAAATCAGAATATAACATTCAAAACTTATATGAAACTACTGAAGAATTATTTACCGATTATAAAGCAGAGTTGAAGGAATTGTTGAAGAAGATTGAATGTTCGGATAGTTCAAATAAAGTGCCTGAATCTTCTTCAAAGGGTTCTAAGGGGATATGTTCTGTTAAATTACCAAAGATTGAGTTGCCAATGTTTACAGGAAATTATTCTGAGTGGATTAGCTTTCGTGACTTATTTAAATCCCTCATAGACAATAATAACTGTCTAGACGAGGTACAAAAGTTGCATTACTTAAAGTCTCATTTGTCTGGAGAGGCTGCAGGTCTTTTAAGGCATATTCCTATTACTAGTACAAATTATGCAACTTGTTGGTCTCAATTAGAGAAAAGATATGATAATAAGAAATATTTAACTACTTGGATACTACAACGCTTTATGAGTCAAAGGAATATTGTAACCGAATCCTCGAACGCTATCAAAGAATTATTGGACACTTCTAATGAGTGTTTACATGCATTGAATAATTTAGGTATAATGGTTGAGTACTGGGACATTATTGTTATACATGTATTGAGTTTAAAGTTAGACACTGAGTCGCGTAAACAATGGGAAATGAAAATTAGCGATTGTTCAGATGACTTACCTACAATGACTCAGTTTAGATCTTTTCTTGAACAAAGATTTAGATCTTTAGAATTTTTAGATAATAAAAG
Organism: Asteroscopus sphinx; assembly: GCA_949699075.1. NCBI lineage: Eukaryota > Metazoa > Arthropoda > Insecta > Lepidoptera > Noctuidae > Asteroscopus > Asteroscopus sphinx. The sequence goes on from OX453024.1 coordinate 5,590,909, forward strand.
TCAATGTTCGAGCTTGAGTGTTCGTATCAGGAACAGTGAAATAAAAGAGTGGACTGTAGGTTACAATTTGTACTTGGAAAATAGATAACAATAAAGTAACGTAGTACCACCGTCGTGGTAAGAAATGAAGTCCGGGGCGGCGCAGGCGCTGCACCGATGCCGGCACGCCGCCCGCGCCCCCCTCAGTCGCCACGAAGACCCGACGCGCGTCGCCTCAGCCACCGCGCTCCTCCAGCCCGCCATGGGCATGCCGTGCATAGACATGTTCCCCAGGTTGAAGTGTACTTCAAAGAGGAAGAGGGCAGATGTTGTTGAAGCCGCGCCGAATGGTCCCTCTCTTCGTCTTCAGCTCCGCGACCCTTGTGACGCCGTCGCTGCCGGGGTACACCTGCACGACGCGCCCCAGCAGCCAGCAAAGCGGCGGAAGCGCCTTGTCCTTTACAAGAACAAGCGATCCCAACGCTATGTCGCCGTTGGCAGAAGTAGGCCATCTCGTTTTCTGCTGTAGGTTAGAGACGTATTCGAGATTAAACCTCTTCCAAAAGTGTTGCTTGATGCATTCCACACGTTGGTAGCGCTCCAAACGATTGATGCTGGCGTTGGTGACCTGCGGATTTGGAACAGACATAAGTGAGCGTCCAATAAGGAAATGAGAGGGAGTAAGGGCAGAGAAGTCGAGAGGATCAGTGGAAAGAGGAGTGAGGGGCCTTGAATTTAAAATTGCCTCTATTTGAGTTAGGCACGTAGCCATTTCCTCATAAGTAAAATGAGTAAGCTGCAGAAGTCGTTTTAAATGGTTTTTGGTTGCACGAACTGCAGCCTCGGCGAGGCCGTTGAAATGTGGCGAATATGCCGGTGCAAACCTGAATTCTACTCCTTCCTGGGCTATGTCGTATGCAACATCAGACTCCTGCAAAAATTTATATAATTCGTTACACGCTCCGACAAAGTTTGTGCCATTATCGGACAAGATAGTACGTGGCCTGCCACGACGTGCGATAAACCGATTTAAGGCAGCCCTGTAAGCCTCTTTAGTGAGGTCCGTGACAAGCTCGAGATGCACAGCTTTAGTAGCCATACACACAAAAATGCACAGGTAGGACTTGATCAACCTAGATCCCCGACCTTTCCGGTCAGATATCAATACAGGCCCAGCATAGTCGACACTACTATTAAGAAAGGGAAACTCTAAAGTGCTTCTAGTGTTGGGTAATTGTCCCATAATTGGCTGCACATTTTGAGCTTTAAATCGAAAACATTTTAGGCACTTATTTACAGTAAACTTAGCAAGATTTCTCCCTCTTAAGGGCCAATAAGTTTGGCGAATATTTGCTAGAAGCAATTGTGGACCTGCGTGTAGTAGCTTTTTATGTTGCATTTGAAATAATATTTTAGTTAAATGATGCTTACTACACATTAAAATTGGATGTTTTACGTCATATTCGTAGGGGGAATTATCCAGTCTGCCCCCTACACGAATAATATTGTCACCGTCTAAAAATGGAGTCAAAGAAATTAACCTATTTTTTCGTGACAACGACTTCCCCGATTTAAGGGCAGCGTACTCACTTGGAAACATTTCACATTGAGCTACACGTAATATAAAAGATAAGGCACTCTTAAATTCCTCAGTAGACAGAGAACCCGTTAATTTATAAATAGTGTTTTTTAAATTGTAAATAAATCTTAGAATGTAAGCTACAATACGTTGTAAATAATTAAAATCAGAATTTTTGTGAATTAGTTGTTGGATAATTGAACTATTTGTTAGGTTAGAATTGGAACTAGAATTATTATTATTGTGACTATCAATTAGGTTAGAAATTATTTCAGGTAGATCCTGTTTCACGCATTTATTGGGCTGTTGCGGCCAAGCATTTTCATTATTAAATAAAAATCGAGAGCCTGACCACCAAAGTGCAGAATCGCTGATTAGATCAGCCTTCAGCCCACGAGAGACAAGATCCGCTGGATTATCCTCAGTCGGCACGTATCTCCACTTAGAACCCGAACTGCTTTCTTGAATCTCGTTAACACGATTTCGAACGAAAGGCTTTAGCTGTCGGGCCGGTGTTGCCAACCATCCTAGTACTATTGTGGAATCACACCAATATTGTAATCGATGGATTGGTAACGTGAGTGAATCTTTTACCTTTGTGCACAACCTGGAACCTAACAGAGCCCCACATAGTTCTAGCCTCGGAATAGTAGTAGGTTTAATTGGTGCCACACGGCTTTTAGAAGTTAATAGGCGAACAGTGACTGTACCTGAACTGGTTATAGAGCGAATGTATAGACATGCGCCATAAGCCTTTTCGGACGCATCTGTAAATACATGAACTTCATGAGTTATAGAATTATTACATAAAATCCATCGCGGAATATTTATATAATTTAAGCAAGGCAATGTACTTGCAAATAATAACCATGAGTTTTGTACCTCTTGTGACACTTCGTCATCCCATTCACATTTTTCCATCCAGAGTCTCTGCATTATTATTTTCGCGTCTACAATGCATGGACTCACTAAGCCTAGTGGGTCAAATATCTGACTAATTACCGACAACATATGTCGTTTTGTTATTTTACTATTGGACTCAATATTAATAGAAAATCCTAATCTATCAGACTCGCATAACCAACGCACACCTAAAGTCTTTGAAGAAGTATTATTGTTGTTATCTATAAGGTCCAATATTAAATTATTTAAATTATTTAAAGATCCTAATTCTTTTAAAATTTGGGGACTATTAGCTTGCCACTTTCTTAAATTAAATTGAGCGGAAGCTAGAATAGACTGCGTTTCCTTACACAGATCTAACGCTCCTGAAATTGTGTCTGACCCACTAAGAAAGTCATCGACATAAAAGTCATGTTGGATCGAACGCTTAACGCAAGCATTCGATGCTTTGTCAGCTAGACTAACTAAACACTTAGTGGCCAAATATGGAGCAGATGCTGTGCCATACGTTACCGTGTTTAATGTATAAGTTTTCAACGGTTCTGTAGGACTTTTACGATAAATTATCTGTTGTAGTGATCTCTGAATAGGATTGATTTCAATAGCGCGATACATTTTTTCGATATCCGCTGAAACAACATATTTATGCTGTCGAAAACGCAACAAAATTGATAGCAAATCGTCTTGGACGGTCGGGCCTACAAACTGCAAGTCATTAAGAGATACACCTGTCGTAGTTTTCGCAGACGCATCAAATACGGTGCGTAGCTTAGTCGTTACACTGGACTCGCGTTTTACTCCGTGGTGAGGCAGGAAAAAATTGACCGTACCTTTTGACTTTAAAGTAGAATTTTCAGTCATATGACCTAAATTCTCGTACTCGGACATAAATTCCATATACATTATTTTGAAATTAGAGTCGCGTTCAAATCGTTTCTCTAATGATAAAAAACGTCGTTTTGCAATACCGTACGAATCTCCTAACGCAGAAGGATCGGACTTAAGAGGTATTGTGACTACAAAACGACCGTCATCCTTACGGCTTGTATTTGTGTAAAAACTATCTTCGCATGCCCGTTCTTCTAAAGAAAGGGAATGCTTTTCGGAAACTGAGTCCAGTTCCCAAAATTTAGTTAAATCCGTATTGGGCTTAGTTTTCGCAAAATTACAAAAATGTGAATGAGACGTACGTGAGTGACAGCCTACTGAGCCTGAAACTAACCATCCTAGTCTACTCTCACATAACTTCGGTTGATTCTTGCCTAAGTTTATATGATTGGCAGATATGACGTTCCAAAAAACATCTACACCGACTAATATGTCTATAGCTGAGGGAGTGTTAAATGTTGGATCCGCCAGCTGTAAACCCATAGGTATAATCAGGTGTTTTAAACTAATTGGAGACGACGGTAACTTATGTGTGATTTCTGGTAAAATTAAACAGTCAATGTTAACCGAATAATCACTATAAATGGACTCGATTGTGAGGTTGCAAGATTGCGCACTAGTACTAGTTTGGTTGGTAATACCTGTTATTGTGAAGTTCGTGTCGTTCCGGGACAAACGTAGCTTATCACATAAGTTCTCCGTAATAAAATTGGCTGTACTACCGCTATCCAGCAGGATCCGTGCGTTGAACCTCTCGCCATTGACATCCACCGCCTTCACCAGTGCTGTGGAAAGCAAAACAAACGAGCGAGTACATGGTTGCATATGGCCTGAACTGTTAGCAGAAAGAGCAACACTTTCAGACATACTGGGCATCGGGTTTTGTATGGGAGGGGAATCTGTACATTCCATGTGCAGAAGGGTATTATGCCTAGCTGAACAGTACTTACAGCGAGTCATTCTGCACCTTTTTTCATTGTGACCCAGTCTTAAGCAGTTCATACAAACTTTAAGTTCCCGGGCCTTTTTAATACGTGCCTCGATTGTTAATTTTTTAAAAACTTCACAAATGTAAAGGAAATGATCGCCAGAACACATTGGACATTTGAATTTATTTTTATTATTAAAACTAGAAATATTAGTATTACTTTTACTTGTAGCATTTTGGATAACTGTTGCAAAACTTTTATATTTATTATTATTTCTTACATTGTGCTTATTGTTATCCTCTAATGTTTCCAATAGATCAGCCTTGTTGTTTATAAATGTACTAAATTGAGAGAATGTAGGAGCACCAGATAACGTATTTCGATGCTCTTCCCAATATCTACTTGTATTTGCATCCAATTTAATTGCCATCATGTATATGATAAGAGTATCCCAATACTGTGTTGGTTCATTCAATGTCTTGAGTGCTCTTATATTTTTATTTGTCACATCTATAAGATGACGTAAGGCAACACTAGACTCGGTAGCAACTGGTTCGACATTGAATAAAGCCTGCACATGATTATTAATGAGAAGACGACTATTATTGTACCTCTCACACAATAAGTCCCATGCTAATTGGTAATGATCAGATTTAAAATCAATATTTTTAATAACTTCGGCTGCCTTGCCTTTTAAAGAAGCACGTAAATAATGGAACTTATTTATGCTATCGATACAAGAACTGTCGTGAATTAAAGAAATAAAAGTGTCTCTAAACTCTAGCCAACACTGATAACTGCCATCAAAATGCGGTAAATCTATTTTAGGTAATCTAATAAAATTGTGCTTAGCCCCACCTGACATTGTTGGCTCGGAACCTGCCGCGGAACCTGCCGCGGAACCTGCCGCGGAACCTGCCGAGTCATGACGGCGACGCTTGCCGTCCGGTTTGGACAGCAAACTTCGCGCTAAAGCCGCCAGCGAGTAGTACTGCTGCTCAAACTGGGTTCTCGTCGCGTAAGCCTCGTCCGGCTTGTCCGAAGACACCTCAATCTCCGTCTGTAAAACATCGAAATCGGTGTATAAAGCGTTAAATTTGTCGAAGCGGTTTTCTAGCTCGATTATTTGCAAATCGGAAAGATCGTCGCAGCTTTTCAGCACATTTAAATAAGCGCTAAAGCTTGTAAGCTTGGCCTTCATTGAACTGCGTTTTTTCACCAATTTATCGGCCATTTTGCTATAAGACAAAAGATGACTATATGCAAAAAAAAACTAAAAATTCAAATTTATAATAACGGTTATAAACCAAAAATGCAACGAATGAAATACGCTCGTAAACAATTTAATAGAAAGCGGCGCATAAAATGAACAGCTGATGCCTTGTAAATGAGTCAAGGTCACGCTTTGTATTGCACTAATTAGCACGACCGTTATAAACAATCCGTTGTAAGCGAGCGAATATTGCATACAAAGATTTAAGACGCAATATAATGCGATTGAGAATGAAATTAGCTATTAACCAAATCAATAGGGCAATGAATCGGTTACTACTAGAAAAATTACCGTTATAAAAACGAATAACTGAAAATAGGGCATAGGAAATAGACAGATAAAAGGAATAATTGGAACGATCTCACGAATATCCGAATCCTTATCCACAAAATCCAGTTGCGACTTCAAATCTTCAACCGTAGGCGACAATGACACAGGTTATTTCACACGATGCGACGCGGGGTCAATGTCCACCAACGTCTCGATCTTGTTTTCTTGTATACACCAAATCTTCCCGCTGTATAGTTCTACTTGCGAAGGACCAAATTGTTCGAGCTTGAGTGTTCGTATCAGGAACAGTGAAATAAAAGAGTGGACTGTAGGTTACAATTTGTACTTGGAAAATAGATAACAATAAAGTAACGTAGTACCACCGTCGTGGTAAGAAATGAAGTCCGGGGCGGCGCAGGCGCTGCACCGATGCCGGCAATCAACGTTATCAGTCTAATCGTAATGTCTCAGTTAAGTCGCTTCATGTGTCAGAAATATTGTGTATTTATTGTCAAGATAATCACAAGCTAGCTAATTGTAAAAAGTTTGCTGGTCTCGATATGGATAAGCGTCGTAATTTTGTCCAAACTAATGGTTTATGTTACAACTGTTTAGGGGCAAATCACTCCGTATATGCATGCCGCCAATCTACCAGATGTCATTTATGTAAAAGGAAGCATCATACTCTGCTTCATCTCAAGAATGTCTCCAAATCAGTTGGTGATAGTAACACCACTGATCAAGTTGCAGAAGGCAGTGATTCTGCTGGTGCAACCACATCAACCCAGAGCAAGTCCACTAGTATTGTAAGTTGTTTCGCTAATAGTCATTGCCAAACATTATTGGCTACCGCTTTAATTGCAGCGGAATCAAAGAGCGGTACTGCTATAGTATTAAGATCCTTGATAGATCAGGGTTCTCAGGCTTCGTTCGTGACGGAGTCCGCAGTCCAGCTCTTGGGTCTTGAAAAGATACCAACTAGAGGTTTCATTTCAGGTATAGGCGGTGATCAAGGACGATCGAAGATTTCATTAAATTCGATGGTTCTCATTAAGGTTCAATCACGCGTCGACCCTAGTTTTTGTACTATTATTAAAGCTTATATTTTAAATAAATTAACGACTGTTTTACCGGAAAGGAAGGTTATGGCAAATGTTTTGACCACAATCTCGTCTTTGGATTTAGCAGATCCTTGTTTCGATACTCCGAACAAGATTGATTTGCTTTTAGGCGCTGAAATTTATGGCCAGATTATGTTAGAAGGTTTAATCAGAGGTCCACCTGGTCAGCCCATCGCACAAAATACGAGACTAGGTTGGATCTTGTCTGGTCAAGTAGGTGAAATCAACCAAAGCGAGACATGCCACAACATCGTCGTTACATTGCATTCTAGTTATACAGATGAGAATGTAATACTTAAAAAATTCTGGGAACTAGAATCTGAGCCTAACGGTAATTACGATAGGGTTTACTTAACCCCGGAAGAACAGAAGTGTGAGGACATATTTAAGGCCACGACCAAACGAGACGAATCTGGTCGCTATATTGTGCATATGCCTTTCAAGTCAAGTGATCCCGCTTGTAAATATGGCGGATCAAAAGAAATTGCACGAAAGCGATTTCTTACTTTAGAAAAGCGGTTCCTAAGTAATCCTGATTTCAAGGCTCAGTACTCAGCTGTTTTAAACGAGTACATAGCCCTTAATCATATGGATATAGTACAGGATAGGGATAAAGAAGGCTCTGTATATTTGCCGCACCATGCCGTTATTCGCAACGACAAAACTACAACGAAGTTGCGCATCGTATTTGATGCATCCTGTGTAGATCGTAACGGTGTATCTCTCAACCACGATTTAATGGTGGGTCCTCCTCTGCAACCTGAACTTCGACACATTATCATGCGCTGGCGTCGTGATCCTATCTGCCTGGTAGCTGACATCGTCAAGATGTACAGGCAGATTAAGGTATCCGATGATCACACAGATTTTCAGCGTATCTTATGGCGTGAAAATCCAGATGACGAACTTCAAGTCTTACGTCATTTGCGAGTAACGTTTGGAACATCATCGGCACCTTATTTAGCAGTTCGGTCATTGCAGCAGTTAGCTCAGGACGAAGGCGCTGAATTCCCATTAGCAAAGAACCGTGTTCTGTCAGACTTTTACATGGATGACCTTATGTCAGGATGTCAAACCATAGAAGAAGGAGTAGGCATATATAAGCAGACAACGGAGTTGCTTAATCGTGGAGGTTTTGAGTTGCAAAAGTGGGCTAGTAACAACAGAGAATTAATGAGGTTGATTGAAGAGGGTGAACAAATATCAGACATACAAGGGAACATGGAATTAAAAACAGACACTATTTCAAAAATATTAGGTTTAACTTGGGACAAGTACAAGGATGAGTTCGTGTACACTATTCAGCTCAATGATTTAGATTTACCAGTGACAAAGCGTAAAGTTATTTCGGACATAGCGCGTCTATTTGATCCCCTTGGATGGTTAGCACCAATAATCATCACTGCGAAGGTGTTTATTCAACGAATATGGATGACCGGGATCGAATGGGACGCAGAGCTACCTTCACCATTGCTGACAGAGTGGCTCGAGTTTCGAAAAAACCTTTGTCACCTTACTAAGTTTCGTCTGCCTCGTTGGATCAATTTGAGCAAGGAGAATAGGGTTTTAGAATTGCATGGCTTTTCAGATGCATCCAATGTGGCATACGCCGCGGTGGTATACGTGCGCATCATTGATCAAGATGGAAATATTCACATAAACTTGGTGACTTCAAAAACCAAGGTTGCTCCTATTAAGCAGGTATCTATCCCGCGATTGGAGCTTTGTGGAGCTGTATTACTAGCAAGGCTTCTTCAAGAAGTCGCTACAATTCTAGTAATTCCCAAGCAGCACCTACACGCGTGGACGGATTCAACCATCGTATTAGCATGGCTAAGCAGCCATCCGAGTCGGTGGAAAACATTTATCGCGAATCGGGTTTCCGAAATACTTACCACTATCGATAGAAGTCAATGGTCACACGTGTTGTCATCGGAAAACCCAGCGGATTGCGCATCTCAGGGAATAAGTTCCTTGGAGTGTAGTGATATGCAACTCTGGAAAAAGGGTCCAATATGTCTACAGAATGAAAGGATAGACTATAATAAAGGAAGAAAACAGGAAACTAAGCTAGAAGAAAGAAAGATAAAGATGAAATGTCATGCAACTGCTATAGAGTATGATGATAGTCCATTTACTATGTTTTTTTGTAAGTTCAGTAGGTTAATAAGGGTAATAGTTTACTGTAGAAGATTTTTACGGATGAAGGTATTTGAACGTACTATAAATAAAGTAACTACTTGGCTAACTACTAATAAATTAAATGAAGCTGCACTTACCTGCATTAAACTCTGCCAAATCCAGTTTTTTAGAGAAGAAATAGAATATGTAAAAAAGAAACGTAAATTAAATAAGGTTAATAGACGTACCTCGTTGAGTCCTTTTCTTGACGGTGGTAGGATCATAAGAGTAGGCGGTCGCTTGCACCGAGCTTCTATTGATGAGAATATGAAACACCCCATTTTAATCCATCATAAATCACTCTTGACCAATCTATTGATTGCTGAGGCTCACGAGAGGCTCACGGCTCACGGGCCGCAGTTGATGCTTAATTATTCAAGATATAAGTATTGGATACACAATGATGAGAAATGCGCAGATTGTAATCCCGAACCTAAAATTGGAGACATTGTTCTGGTGAAGGAGGATAGTCTTTCACCTGCTAGATGGCTATACGGAGTGATTATAAATAAACATCCAGGTTTGGACAACCTTACTTGCGTGTTAACCATAAGGCGTAAAAATAATGAGATCAAAGACCTGTGTCTAAGTTAATTAATTTACCTGTTACAACTTAGTTATTTTTATACCTACCTTATGATGAATTTACATTTATTCTTGTTTTATGTAGCATTTTTGATTACACAACAACTGTTTGCTAATTTGTTTGCATGAAATTGTTTTGTTTGAAGCTATATACTTTTGTTTAGTTTTGATTTACTTAAGTCATGATTTTGTATCATAGAGGTAACGGTCTGACCTATGTTATGGTGGGCGGCCACACAACCAAATACTAATAAGTTTATTTTGTTATTGTTAAGCTTGATGGACATGGTCGTCCATGGTGGGCGGAATGTCTAATCTGTTTATAAAGTTTATTTGAAGTTTTGGTTTTAATTGTCATTTACTTAGTATCGCTGTTATTCAATAGATGCCGTTGTGCCATGACGTCACATTTCTAAATCGCGGTGTCCAGATTTTCCAACAGATCATGACCCTTCAAGTTAATTAGTGCAATAAACGTCTTGCTCTGGACATATTGTTTTATTCCTTCGGGAGATATTTTTGAGACTGTGTACAGATGTTATAACGAACTTGGTAATGGTTATCAAGTATTACGTTGATCAAAGTTCAAATTAAAGATAATTATAGAGTGTGAACAAATCAATGCTGTAACATTAATTACGACCTTAAAACTACACGGAATTGCTCGAATGGTATACTTTCGGTTGGCCATCCAGGCACAGTTGAAAAATTCAGCCTGTATAAACATTTTTTATGCAAATGACGTCCTTGCAAGTTTGAAGATTTGACTTTTTTAAGATCTTGTTTTGTTAAGAGGCTGACAACACCTAAAAAAAACCGGCCAGGAGCATGTCGGGCCATGCTCAGTATTATAGGGTTCCTTAAGTAGATGTCAAACGAATCAAATCGAATATTAATCATGGCTATTTTAGTTTTTGCAATAATCGGCAGCATTCGCGACTCAGAGCATGTTGTTAGTACCGCCATCTAGCGATAAATTCAAGAAGCCAAATTTAAAGTGTGTCATGTCAAAGTTACTTTTTGTGATTTTTTCAAATAGAAAGTAGCTAAAGGAGCATTATTTGCTAAGATCATTTTTCTCTAAGGTCAATGACCTTTGAACTAGGACGTTTTAAGTATTTTTCAGTTTTCTCTCTATAACTCAAAAAATTATAATCACATTATACTCGAAATAATTTTAAAAGAGAGGTTTCACAAAGGTCTATCAATGAGGAAGATTATAACTTTCTACGTTGCATAGTTTAGAAATGGCAGGGGGGGGGACACATTGCAAGCCACTTTGGCGGGCTATATTTCGCAGATGGTACACCTAATAAAAAAGTGGTGTGTGAAACATTACCTTCATTTTAGTAGACCTATTCAATGATACAACACACAAGGGGGTGCAGCAAAAAAAAAATTCAGCCCCATTTCACATGTATGGACGCCACCCCTAAAATACGTAAAAAGGATTTTTTTATTATTTTAAAATTGAGATCTATATGTAGACTATTTTATAACGAAATTTCATTTACTTATGTTTGTAACTGTGGAAGTTATTAAGCTGTAAAGGATTAGGACAGACGGACAGACGGACGGATATGACGAAACTATAAGGGTTCCTTGTAGGACTTCGGAACCCTAAAAATCAGACCTCTGCGGTCACTGTCGTTTTGTACAGAACTGTTTTTATGTGTGATTTAATCTATGGAAAGGAAACTGATTAAATTAATAAAGCATGGATTTTTTATCTTTCTCACCTTTTCCAAGCTTTACTGTTAAATCATTTGAATCACCACCATCTAATAAACCTTTAGAGCACCATTTTCTATGTAAAACTAATAAATATGCGGTGTTGTATCTGCTCCCAATGCATCCATGATTTAATAAATATTTATTTTGTAGACAGACTGGCAGCCCTGAAAAAAAAAAAAAAACCTGTTTTATTTTCATTAGATATCGATACCCATCACGTCCGTGTAGTTTCGCCAACTAATTTGATATAACCTTATATTATTAAGATTTCTATGCTCCGTTATGTCACAGATAAACCCTAACAGTCTCTCACGACTCTAATACCTTGTTAGCCTGGGCAATGAGGGTAGATACCAAAATAATTAACTTCATTATGAATGAGCGAACACCGGTGGCATATACATACGTGGGACACTCAGAAAGTTTTGCGAAACTAAAAAAAATTGTTCTATACGTACATATATTTTTATCAAATCTTTTCAAAGTACTTTCCACCAGCCTCTATACAAAGATTCATGCGCCTAAACCAGTTTTCAAAACACTTTTTCCAGTCCGCCGCAGACACCTCGTTTACAGCCTGCTCGAACGCAGCCAGCGCATCTTCCGGCGACGAAAATTGTATCCCTTTGAGCTGATTTTTTATTTTTGGGAATAAAAAGAAGTCACACGGTGCTAGATCAGGGCTGTAAGGAGGGTGACCCAGGAGTTTGACTGGCGTGCTGTCCAGGAAGTCCCTCGTTTTGAGTGCGGTGTGCGCAGGTGCATTGTCGTGGTGGAGCAGTAGCCCGCGGAGCCCTGTGTTTGGTCGCTTGTTGCTTATAACAGAGAAAACTTCTGGCAAACATTTGGTAGTATACCATTCGGCATTAATGCTTCTTTGATCCCGTAAGGGAATTGATACCAAGTGGCCAGTCAAATTAAAAAAGCTAGCGATCAAAATCTTACCCCCGCTTCTAGATCGCTTCACTTTGGTAGGCGTTGGCTCATTTTGAAACACCCAAACAGTCGACTGGCGCTTGGTTTCTGGGTCGTATTGATAAATCCAGGACTCATCACCTGTAACGATGTCGTAAACACGCCGAGACGAGCCTGCTTCAAATTTGTTAAGCATATCACGGCACCATTCCACCCGGGCCTGCTTCTGAGCATCGGTGAGGTTGTGCGGCACCCAGCGTGATACTATCCTCCTCACGCGAAGATGGCTGTGTAGAATCTCGTGAACGCTTCCCGATCCAATCTTCAATATGTGTTGAATCTCCTGATATGTAATTCGCCTATTGTCTTGGATTAAATTTTTCACTGCTAGCACGTTTTCTTCGGTAACAGCCGTCAAAGGGCGACCGCTTCTTTCGTCATCCCCCAAAGTTGGTCGACCGCGCTTGAATTCGTTATACCAACGATACACGGTTGCCTTGGAAGGGCCTTCATCCATGAATGCCATTTGAAGTCTATCGTACGATTCATCCGGTTTCAGGCGACACTTGAAATCGTATAAAATCATAGCTCTAAAATGTTCCCGGCGCAGATCCATATTTCAGTGAGACACAATACTTTGAATTAACTCGCAAAAAATGTGGAGGGAAATTTTGAAATTGGAACTTACTTATTTTTACTTATAAATAATCATATTTTCGAAAAACATTATAACTGGCCAGTCTCCCATATTTAAAAACTTTTTTTCGCAATACTTTCTGAGGGGCCTGGTATATGTTTTGTTTTTATTTATTCTATCTGCTAGGCTTACGCAAGAATTAACTAGGGAATTTAGGTTCAGAGTTCGAAGATCGGTTTGTACCTATAAACGGTTACCTGTTTCGTCAACAGATTATTTTTCTAGCACAGAGATTTCGATTTATTTATTCAGTCATTTCATTCATTCATTTTCATATATCTTTATTTATCATCAAAACACACAAAACAAATGCACTTAATTCTAAGCTACATTGATGACGCGGATTTATTGTATACTTTATGAGGCTAAAAAAAAGAAAAAAAAAGTATTGAACAAAGTCGTAAAATGTTAGCGGGGGGCGGGGGGCGCATTATGATTGGCCGGCTCAAAAGTTCGGTGGTATGATTCCATATGATTGGTGCCACTCGCTGACGGACTGACATCTTGATTGGCGGCGGCGACATATCATATCTCATATCATGCGTGGTGACCGGGGGGTGTCCGGCTAATTGACATCTAAAGGCTTACACGACGTTGATAAAATCGGCCCTGTAAGTAGGTACATAACTCGACTATGGAATAAGATTTCATAATGAAGAACTCTATCGTCAAGTAATGACTTTACTAAAGTAATTACTTGTTTAATAGATAGGAGTGTAAGACTCTTGTTAACTTTTTCTTATAAAAGTGATATATAAGGATTTTTATGTGTTTTCATGTCTGCCTTATTTTATTTTTTAGAAATTGCTGAAGGTGTGCAGCCGAGGCATTGTTTCATGTCAGCTTATGAACAAAAGATAGAGCCTCCTGACTGCAGATGGCAATACTTGCTGTTTGCTGCTGAGCCTTACGAGACAATTGCTTTCAAAGTGCCTAGCAGAGAAGTGGAGAAACATGACTCCAAGTTCTGGACTCACTGGAATAAAGATACAAAGCAGTTTTTCCTGCAGTTTGCATTCAAGATGGAGCCTCTACGGATGCCTCCCCCTCCTCCTAAGATGTGGGAGAATCATGGAATGCGCCTGCCGCCTCCTCCCGGAGCACCGCTGATGGGAGTGCCCCCACCTCCTCCCTTATTGCCTGTTCCACCACCACCACCTTCAGTGTGATGGAGTCATAGATAATAAACTTTTAATACTAATATGTCCCAATTTGTGACCAATTCTTGTTTTTTTAATTTGGCAGCAGAGTTTGAAATACCTACTCTTCAAGAGTAAATTAATAGATAATCAAAAGCTTCTGTTAACTGTTTAGGTACGATCACAGACGTAAGCCTCAAGACGCCGCATAAAGTTTTGCACGAGAACACAGTCGTAAAATGTTGGCGGGGCGGACGTCGCGTTACGATTGGTCGGCTCAAAAGTTCGGTGGTATGATTGGTGCCGCTCGCTGACGTAGTGTCGTCCCGTTGCGCGGCGGGGTGTAAGGTATGCAGTACTACTGCATATAAAATGAAATGAAATGTTTATTTTTACAAGTTTACTCGAGTACCACTCGAGTGATTGAGTCACTTGAGAGGTTCACGAGTCACTCGAACACTCGCCTCTCAGTCACCTCACCTGTCACAATCATTGAAAAAAATCAGCTGATCCTTACATTTTGTCAATTTATAAATGTAAGGATCAGCTGTTTTTTTGCGATTTCAGGGTTGGTCTCACAGTAAAAGTTGTTCATACTGATGGGTACAATGACTCCCGAGGTTTTCAGTTATTTAATTAACACGTTGTATAATAGAGAACGTGTGGCAACCCCACTAAAAGCCTTTTCAATTCCAGCTGGTAGACGACCCAATCTACTCAAAATAAGTCCTTGTGCCGATATTTGATGATTTAAAAAGCTTGCAAACTTATTATGTTTGGAGATTTTGATGTTGTTCCTGATTGCATCATGTATGATAACCTGATAAAAGATCATGTGAATGTGGATGACTTCACCCTGGCTGATGTCAGTGGACTGGATGACACTCTTGCTGTCATGTGCTCCTCGGGAACTACTGGGTTACCAAAGGGTGTGGAACTCACTCATGTCAACTTCCTAACATTGTCAGCTCATATGAAGTAAGCAAAGCACATCTAAATATGAATGAGATCGCTTTTTTAATAATGATATTTTCATAGGTAACTTGTTTTTCTGAACTCTTTTTTAGCTATTACTTTGATTATGTTCAAAAAAAGAAAAATAATGGCATAGTTACTGGTTTGTCACTAATACCATGGTTCCATGCTTACGGCTTCATAACAACATTAGCTGTTATGGCAATGAATATGAAAATTGTATTTTTAATCCGTTTCGATGAACAGCAGTACTTGGAAACAATTCAAAATTATAAAGTAAGTTTTATTGTTCTATCAAGTTTCTAGGATTAATCATGATTCTTTATCCTTTTCTCGTTGGCATAGAACCTCCTTTAGCTTCTCTGTTTTTCCGTGAAAGGCTGTCCGCAAACATTTGTGGCATTTGTGGCGGAGGTGGTGGCGTAAACCCAGGAGGTGGAGCTTGTCTAACAACCTGTAAAGAATCAATTACCTTTTAACGACCATTAACTATAATGAAACGTATTTTGGCCTTTTCTATTGCCTGGTTTCTAGGTACCGAAAATAAGATGAAATATTATTGTGTATATTTTTTTACGAAATCCATAAGAAATACTACACCTACTATAATAGGTACCTATTAATTTCCTTATTTTAATGTGGTAAGAACCTATGCGAAACGTTATACAAGTATTATATCCATTGTCTAGTACCCATAGCACAAGCTCTGCTTAGTTTGGGACTAGGTGCTGTGTAAAAATAAATAAATAAATAAATATCTTTGGGACATTTTTACACAGCACCATCTAGTCCCAAACTAAGCAGAGCTTGTGCTATGGGTACTAACTAGACAATGGATGTAATACTTATATACTAAAAAAAAATTGTTGTAAAGAAGTCTCCACTTTTTTTGTTTATGTTCTTTGAACCTTAGGTACTTTAGCTCTACCTATTCCGATCACTGTTGATCATAGACCAATTTTGTAAAATATTGATTTGTTAACAGCTTTCAACCTATTAAAAAAATTTTTGGCGGGCTATATTTCGCAGATGGTACACCTGATAAAAAAGTGATGTATGAAATATTACCTTGATTTTAGTAGACCTATTCAATGATACCCCACACGATGGGGTGCAGCGAAAAAATTTTTTTTTTCCCCATTTCACATGTATGGGCGCCACCCCTAAAGAACGTAAAAACTATGTTTTTATTCTTTTAAAATTGAGATCTATATGCAGACTATTTTTTAACAAAATTTCATTTACTTATGTTTATAACTGTAGAAGTTATTAAGCTGTAAAGGATTAGGACAGACGGACAGACGGACAGACGGACGGACATGACGAAACTATAACGGTTCCTTGTAGGACTTCGGAACCCTAAAAAAGAGTGGGTTGAAGTAATACGTAATAGCATAAATGAAAATAATTGGTCACCATCCAATTATTCACTCATTTGTAGCGAACACTTTGTTGAGCATGATTTATACATGACTAAAAACGTGATACCTCCTTTTGGGCTGCGCCGCAGTCGGGTTTTTTGTTTTTGTTAATTAATTTTTTTATTTGTTTTTTTTTAGTTTTGTCATGTTTTATTTATCATACTATTAATGTTTTTTTTTTAAAAGTCAAATTCATTTTTAACGTTGAATATTTTGTTGTTTTTTAGCATTTCTCATTCCTAATTACATTTAAACATATAAGTTGTATTTTTTTCGCGATAACAGGGTTGGTCCCATAGTAAAAGTTGTTCTATGTTATGCCCTGAATGAGCTTTTTAAATATGAGAACGCATTTACGCATGCGAAACGAAATCTAAAGATATAAATTGTGGAAAGAAAAAATCGCTCACGAGCAGGATTCGAACCTGCGACTCCTAGCTCAGTACGCCAGTAGTCAGAACCTGTAGGTATTTGGGAATAACACTGGTTGATAACCTTTTATTTGGACATATTTAAAAATGAAATAGATAATGAAATTCTGATCAGCACATAAATTTCGAAAATTCAGAGGTGCAGACCATGACTGAAAGCAGTCCTTTTATTTGCTATGGGGAAATCCTCAAGGAAGAAACTGCACCCGGGGAAAGCGGAGGCAGTGTTGTACTCTTACCGACTAAAATCAACACAGTGCTCCTATACTTTTGGCCGGGAGCGTGGGATTGATTCTGCATTCGCCCACCATTGTTTCATTAGATTTTAGATGTTACATTAAAAACTAAAGTAAGTAAATATAATAATTTCATATATTTTAGCCTATTTACGTATTATCATATGAACATTTCTTTGACGAAAAATAACAAAAATACAATACAAAGCCTACTCCGCAATACACATACACAACTTATTAAATAAAACCTGATTTCACCAATTTTTATGGAAATTTACGTCTAAATTATATTATACCAGACGAAAAAAATCCTAGGTTTTCTACTACTAATATTCCGCCAGTGTGCACAGAGCTTAATAATATCTATTTAAACTTGTTATTATCGCTTAATGGAAGGTTTAGAATAATATCAAGTTGAGTTGAGGGGGGGGGGGGCTTGATCCCTTAGCCCCCCCTGTATCCGCCACTGTTGGGGGACCAATAGCTGTTTTTGTTTACTTGCTTCCAAATTGTTCAAAATTCTGTTACGAATAAGACCAACTCATAGGGTAGGTACCTACTGGAATAAAACAATGGATGTAGGAACAAGGAACAAAAAGATACTTAATTCTAAAGAGCCTAACCAAACGGCGGAGAATCTTAACACCGCGTTATAAAAATCATTTCGAATTGCACAACGCCATCTAGTGAAGGTAATAAAAACTATGCTCCTTCGTATACAACCAGCGCTCACGCACACCACACATGCACTTCAAACCGTGCTCACCCCTCTCAGTACACATGTCGCGGCATCGTCCAGTAAGCATCGCGAAAGCAAATATCCTTCAGGTGCATGTGCGTGAGCGCTGGACACGAAGGAGCAGTTTTTTTTGCTTCACTATAATTGCTCGCCATTAAAATAATCTCGCAGCACTTGTTTGGCGAATACTCATGAATTTTGGTGGTATAGCGATTTATGATGATGACAGTTATTCCTGGATTGAGATTTATTAAAACGAAAAGTTCTCTAACTCTAGAGTAATTTGTGATTTTATTCGCCACAAGATATCGTGTACAAAGATATTACAATTAATTACAAGTCTGTCATATCGAAAAACGAAAACGAATATTTGATAAATGATGTATACAGCTAGTAACAATTTTTTTACTGATGGGGGCGGCACTTGGTTGCTACATTCCCCTTAACAGATAAATGTCACCAGTATTTCACGTAAAATTTATGAGTTATTTATTCAAATCTTGTTTCAGGTGTTACTTTGCGGAAATCCATGTCATACAAAATATGAAGTTAAAATATAGTGTTAATTTCGCGAAAATAAGTAGGTTGCACTATATCAGGCTTATTGTGTAAAATAGTCCTATCAGTGATGATAGATCGATCCCAGTACAACGTGATATGGCCATTCTCGAGAACTGGGTCGGGCAAAATGTTATTGGGTTTTTTCATTAGGAAATTCTCAGTAGCAGCCCGGAGTATGGATTTGTGCCCGGTTAATGGCAATAGGCTCGCCCCCTATTACATGGGACCATAACATAACTGGCGAAATGTGGGTGTTACTATACACCTCTGCCTACCCCTTCGGGGAAATACAGGCGTGATGTTATGTTATGTTATGTTATGTTAATAGTTACTGATAAAACTACAGTACCTGTACTTAAACCATTTAAACCATTTATTTTGCCACACATACACAAAATATACCTATTTGTTTACAATTTCAGCACAAACCATAAAGAGTTAACAAGGTAAAGGAGCTAATGACCTGTTACTAAGCTGGATTAATAGTCTCTAAATACTTTTTTTTGTATTTAAACAACCCGCCATCATTTGCGATAATGGCCCGATAATGACGGCTGTGCCGCCTGCATAGTGTGTGCCTTAATACACCGATATAATATAACCAAGCATTATAAAAGCAATATGCAGAGTGTTGTGCGGCACGTGCTCCTACAACCTTTCCTTGCGAAGCCACGGGCACCACCGCAACTGACACCGCGGGTGCCGCAGCCTTGGCTGCTGCGTGCGCCGCGTAAATTGTATAGTGTGTATATAAACAGGGCCGATATTTTGAGTAGCCCGCTACATTTGTAGTGATATCAATCAAAATTATTATCTGGGCTACGTGCAGGCTCACACTAGCTTCCACCACTGAGAAAATATTTGTTAGTGGTAAGTTACTACCGTCACAACGAGTATAATGGGATCACATGAGACTTTCCATCTCCACCACCATGTCTCTGCGAACCGACTTGCGGTACCATTAAGGCAACAGCCTAGGTGGTTATGGTCTGTGTGCCAAATTTCATCCAAATCCATTCAGCCGTTGATTGTGTGACAAACATACAAACATCTTCACAAACTTTAAAATTTATAGTTAAATTAAATAATATTGCTTAATAAAGATATAAATTGTGGAAAGAAAAAATCCATTCGAAGGATTGAGAAAAGCAATAAACCCACGGTTGCGAGAAGAATAATATTTCTGAATGAAGTGTTAGCTACATACAATACAACAATGGGCATAAAGAGGTCTTGCATGAAAAAACAATGTAGATTAGGGTCATTTTAGAAACATTACAATTTACTTTGTTCTGATTCGTGTACTGAAAATTCCCTTACTTACCTGATACAATAAATCTTCAAATACGAAATATTGGTCGTCGTTAGAAGCTGTTAACTGCACGTCTTTGAATATTAATTTTTCTATCATTAAATCCACTTCCAGGACGTTTTTCTTTAGCTGAGCGAAGTATGTCGTGTGCATCACACTGCACACATAATGAGTGAGAGTGACGAGAATGTATCCTTAAATACTTGTTGTTAATGCTGGTTGTTGTCTAAAAAATTACTAAGCCTCACAACAACAACTATCATTCGTTGCTATGTTAAGCAAACGGAGCGTGTCGAAAACTTCTATGGGCATTTGTATTCCACGAAAACGGCGAGACCAGCGGTTCCTAGCAATGACGACAAAAGAGCCCAGCTCACGCGCCATTACACCGAGGATCTTCCGGACGTTGACCAGGGCGAGATTAGGGCTAGTAATATGTTTTTATATCATAAGGACGAGTTGATATGGCTGAAATATCATTATTAACCATTTAGGTATAGTTTGGCTATGGCACGTCTCATTTTTAACCGACTAAAAAAAAAAGGAGGTTCTCAATTTTTCCATATGTTTTTGTATGTTTGTTACGCGATTACTCCGTCAAATATGGACCGATTTAAAAAATCTTTTTTGCCTTTGTTTCTTGGTTTGGCTTGTAAATAAATACACCTATAAATAAAATAGCATCACTATCTTACAAATCGATAAACACCTCATTCAATGTTCACCAGAACAATTTTATTATATTCTAGGAAATGTTAATCATACACAACTTTCAGGTTGTGTAATTTTTAAACGGAGCTTGTGGCTGTAAAATTGTCAAAGAAACCTCATATTGATTATTATAAAAGACCTGTTCAGTGATACCTCACATAGTATGGTACGCGAAATTTAATTTTTATCTCTACCGCCATTTTGCATTTCATGACCGCCATTTTGGTTTTAGAAAAACAAACCTAGCTTATAACCATCGCACGGCTTAGATGAGTCGATAGACACCTCATTCATTAAAATCCATCCAGCCATTGGAATGCTTCGAGGGTATAAAGAATACCACATACATACATAGAAACTGCTCAATTTACTTACTAAACTGCGCGATAACTTCAGAAGAAGATTTAGAGAAATTTCTGTCAGCGAAATAATTTGTTTTCCTTTGATTATGTGTCTTTATAACTTGCGGCTGCTTAACCAGTAAAAATATTTCCTTAAACAATTTTGTTCATGTTTTTTCCTTTCAATTTTATTTTTACAGCAAAAAAATTGTGTTGGATCAATTGGCGATCGAAAAAAAAACTAACATAATAATATAGTTGCAACTTTTGTCTTATTTAGAGTTTCTTAGAATTTAAAACACTACATTTTGTATCACCAAACAACCATAGCCTTTATCGATTTTGTATTCTCCTGGTAAAAGATAAAACTCATGATTAGGTTTTCCGCGAAGAGACCCTCGTACATACACAGTTCCCGAATAATCGACTAAACAATTAACACGAATTAAACACATTTCTTTAGGGCGTATAGAAGTATCCAAAACTAATTTAAGATATAATTTGTTCTCGCTGTCTCAGTCGTTCGTTAATGTTCGATGCATCCTTATGTCCTGCTCACACTTATTACGCGACTGTACCTTCGCGGCCCTTTGCAAAGACTCACATAAGGCACCTGTCGGCATCGGAGGTTGTTGTAATTAAAGATTGCGCGCAGGCTCGCTCTATAAAAGAAGTTCCTCCGGCTCTTCTCCGGATACTCTCGTTACGGATTTTATCCTTCAAAGAAACTCCAAACATAGCTCGTGACCTTGAATTTGTGGACTAGCCCAACTGTCAGTGCCATCGACCATACACTCAAGGACTCTTCTGCTCCAGCGGCCATCGGTCCTTCGACAGACATGGCCAGCCCACTGCCACTTAAGCTTACTGATCCTACAAGCTAAATTGAGTCCTACGCGTATAAAAGAAAGTCGATGTTACACTGAACCGTTCGGCGAATGGAGTCCCACATGGGACTCTCCGCCAACTAAGCCCGGTTAAGCAGAAATGGGACTTCGGTCCCACCTGAGAGAGCCCATTCGAAAAAAAAAAAAAAAAAAAAACACTGAACCGCTAAATCACGCACACATTGACGCGTCATACGTGTTTCGCCTAGGGCTGGTAACCGAGACTGGGTGCGAGAGTACAAAGTGCGGGCCGCGTCACGTGACTCCACTCGGACGGCGGCATGGTATGTATGCAGCTCGGGCCCGGAATCATAGTTCTTGGAGCTGACTGCACATTTTGGTGAAGACTTACCTACCGTAATAAATGATTCATTTTTGTTGTATAGGCAATTAATAAAAGTCTTCGCAAAATCCCTCACTACATAATGTGCATGAAAATTAATTGTGCTTACCGTATGACATGATTAATAATAGTTGCACTACGTTTTGAATAATTAAATAAGTTGCATGCTATTAACTACAAGACTACAACATAATATACCACCACATGTGAGCACAAGATTAATATAGGAAGCGATCTTAGGGCTCCTTAACACTAGCGTTTCTCCAACGTATGCGCAACACAGACTATATTTTATTATCTGTGTAGGCGCGCACCAGCGCGCGTGCGCGGCCGCGCACCACGCACAGTCTGTTATTTTGCCTTAGTTGCGGCCATGTCCATTTTATGTTTTTATTCGATAGCTATAGTAACGATAAAGGTTTGGCAGAAATACCTATAGTGTTTTTTTTTATAATTATAAAGTTATTAAGGTTTCATTGAAAAGTGAGAAAAACAAAATTAATTTTTATTTTCGAAAATTGTTGTAATACATATTTAGTTAGTCCTTTAAATAAAGTAACAGCATAATATATATTTAGATAAAAAAATGGGGCATCGTACCTTTGATATATTAGGAGATTTTTTACTTTTACCGATTAACACAAAACATTTTTTTTTCATGTTTTCTTATCACGGTCGCATCTTATTTTCATTTAAATATATGCGTAATGTTATTGTCAATAATACACTAAAATATGACATGCGTCAATAGCAGGAATACGAAGATAGAGAGTTTCTAAATATTTTTGAAATTTCTATGGAAATAGGGTTGTCGCAATTGAATAAATAAAAAAATAAAATAAAAGTGCCAGATATTTCCCAAGTATTTAACTAAAAAAAAAAAAAAAAAAACATAACATAACATCACGCCTGTATTTCCCCGAAGGGGTAGGCAGAGGTGTGTAGTGTGTTAGTATTTAACTAACTTTGAGTAAACTCTTTCTCGTGTCTTTCTGTGTCTCTTTCTGGGTTTCTGTTGTCTGAAAACAATTACTATAATGTTCTCAATGCTCTAAGACTACAACGATACGTGACGCTAACCTAGCAGTCATCATCGGAGTTTGTCAAAACTTCTTGTGATGATAATACGAGTATATTATCATCAGAAGCGTCTGTTACCAATTCAGTATTAGGAATATCAGCAAAACTTTGCGGTAATGGATCATGGGTAATAATACACGCACACCGTAATTGTGAGCTGGTATTTGTGATGACATTAAAGACTTTTCCGTCAATTATGGTGAGGTATAATTTTGGATCTCCGACAACGACATATCCAGCAAAAATTTCCGAATAAATTAGTGAAAGATTTTCAATTTCTTCTTCTACCCAGTTCCTTTCTTCCAGAATCAGATCTTTTGATTCTGATCTGTATTGTATTTTTATTGGTTGGCAAAATCTAAAAGATTGTGGATTTGGGTTTGACCATAAGACAAAACCATCAAGACTTTTTATGCGCAACGGAATGTAGGTAGTAGCAAAGAGGCAGTGTTCGTCATCAATTTTATCAGAAAACGTTTGCTTATATGTTGACTGTCCTGTGCTACCATCAAAACCCCATGAACCCTCAAAAACGCAGTGAAGTGTATCTAACTGTTTTTGATTGCAATATTCCGAAACCCTTTGGTCGCAAGAGTCAATGATTCGTCGAAACGTGTGCATAAGTAAATCATTTAAAGGTACTTTGGCTTCTCGTTCTGATATTTCAATTTCAACATCAAGATAACAATGTTTTTTAGCTTTTTGTATCTTATAATAGGCAGGGTAAATATTAAATCATCGAGATTTGGCACCTTGTTGCATGTAGATATAGTCCTCCACTGATAGTTTTATATCAATCATTAAACAAAGAGCTTCATCAGGAGAATAGGGTTTGGGTTCCGATTTTGACTTTATGGTTCCTGCGATTTTTTTAGGCCGAGTTGGACTTTTCAAGCATTCCTTTATGCTTGAAAAAAAGCATAAAGGAAGACGTTTGAGTTCGTTGACGTTCGTTGCGTTTGAGTTTTACTCAAACTCCTGAGTAGAACTTTTATTTAGTTTTTCGCCGGTTTCGTCTGTTACTATTCTCGACATAACTTTAATTAGTTTTGAATGAGGTTCTCCGTCAAGCGATTCCTAAAGATCTTTACGTGCACGGCGCTTTTGGCGATCACTTAAATTTTCATAAAATGTAGATGTGGAACTGGATGAAGCATCAAAATTAGTTTCAGGTTTCGGATCTATTGAAGGTTAGTCAAAGCTACTAGTTCCCGAAGTCGAAGGATTACTTTGTAATAAATGTGTATTTGATGTGAAACTGGAATGAGCGCCAAAAGAAGTTTCAGGTATCGGGTCTTCCAAGTTCTTGGGGTCTTAAAGTTTTTTGTAAGGCATAGCTACTACTTCTCGAAGTTGAAGGATTATTTTGTAATAAAAAATGTGCCTCATCCAATTCTATAATATTTTGTTGTGGTAAAGGACTTTCCTCGATATTCACTTTTGGTATTTCAATATCAAAAATAGTGGAAAGCCAGTGTTTGTTTTTATTACAAAATCGTTTGAAATTCCGTTTACTACTGCAATATAAAGTTCCACATTTACTTAAAAAATTTGAAAGATTGTAATTAAATTCATTGTTTTGGCTATCGATATTGTTCGGAATTCCATTTGGATATAAAGCGTTTAACACGATTAGGCATCGTTCCTCTGAATTGAGATCCAAAGGTCTTTTATGAACCCCGTGCAAATGTGCCTTATCTACCAAAATTTTATAAATTCCCAATTTCGTGAGTGATTTCTTCAGATCCGTGTTCGTGCTTTCGTTGTTAGTCGTTGGAGTTGCCACTCGCTGACCAGCATGAGGGTTGGCGCCCTCATGCCCCCCTTGCATTAAGTCCTCTGGTCGGGGCCCAGAAGGACATCCCCCAGCAGGACGGGTCAGTACCTGCTGAGGCAAAGCAGTGCCATGGGTCTTTGACGGCTCCATGACACCTCACCCCCGCTTCTCCAGATATTATGTATGGAAATTGGGTTTTGACATTCTATCTAACGAGGGCGGACCCCTTCCCAATTCCACATAATATCCTTCATCGAAGATTCATTTTGATGTAAGTGCATGCACTTACAAAACAAAAAAGAATAATAAACAAGATTTGTTACATGATTTGTTAGTTACAGGTAAATCTAATAAAATCGTGTTTGTGAAGACATGATTAGACCAAGGATAATGCTTCAGAAATAGTAATAGGAAATTATAATAATTGAAGAAGCAAATTTATTCCGAGCGAAATTGGTCGTTTGTTAAAGGCGCCTACATTAGTTGACAACCCTAAATTAAAACTTTAAAAATGAATATCTCCGAGTTCCTGTGTTCGTTGCTTCTTATTTTTTTTGTGGTTATACTTAGTAGTGTACTAAACAGTTACACACAAAAATAAAATGCGACCATGTTAAGAATGACCATAAATAAAATTATTATGAAATCATGGAAAAAATAAAATTGACGCCTAGGAGAACGCATTTTTTTTATGATAAAATAGATGTAATGATGCATTAAGTTAATGGCTAGCGTGCCATGAAACATTTATTGTAAAATGTTCATTATGAAAGCCTAAAACACGTTTCTATGGTTTCTATGGATTTTTCTCGATTTTCGAAATATTTTGAAAACTATGACACTTAAAACCACGGGGGTTTTAATAGAAGTTTTGTTTGGTTATTATCTTTCTAAAAGCCTCAAAAAATAAGGATGGCCGCAACTAAGGCAAAATAACAGACTGTGCCACGGCCTGGATTTGGTCATCGTTACTTGTAAATTTATTGTAATTGTTTATTAATAAATTACATATTTTTATTTTACTAAAATGAAGGTAATGTTTCATACAACACTTTTTTATCAGATGTACCATCTGCGAAATATAGCCTGCCAAAGTGGCTTGCAATGTGTCCTCACGTTTAAATTAGAAGATAACCAACTAAGGCTCGATTACAGCGATAGTCGCCATTCTACTATTCTCACAAAGATTCATGATGAACTTTTCTCCAAAAAGAATGTTACTTCTTTCAATTCTGAGTGCGTATGTTATATACTCAAAAAAAATCCTTTTATCTATTCTTATTTCTTTCGTACCAAAACAGTTGTCTATAGTCGTCATGCACTTGCGAAAGACAAGCTAACATTGAAGTACACCGTTCAAGGGCCAGCATATCCACTTGAGTAATACTTTAGTAGTCATCATCATAATTTCAGCCGAAAGACGTCCACTGCTGGACATAGGCCTCCCCCCAAGCATCGCCACAACGACCGGTCCTGCGCCTTCCGCATCCAGCGGATTCCCGCGATCACTACACATTATAATAAAACAAAGTTTAACCGGATTAAATCGCGTATATTGTTTAAATTACGACTTTTGGTTTTATGTGACGAGAATTTTATATGATTAATTAATTTTTATACTTTACGTTTTTTTTACATGAGTAATGAGAGTGGGGATCACTTATTGTATTTACACTATCTATATTAGCAGTTAACATCAAATTAGAACTAGGATATATAAAAAATGTTATTTTAAACGCGCAATATATAGTTAAGGACGTCATTGACGACGTTATGGACGATACGGAGGCTTTAGTCAAAAAAAAATCTAAATCGTTAATGTTTCTACGTAAGAGGATACTGACAAAACAATCCAAAAATTAAATAAATCGCGATTATCTCGAAACTTTAAAAATCTGGTTCTGTAATTTCTTCTCTACGCTGATAGAATTTAAAAAAGATTTGTCCTCGGCAAGAATAGGTAATTTCTATACGAAAGGACTGAATAAAGAATAGTTCAAAATGGCCATTGTTCTTTATACAAAGGTTTAAAATACGAAGATTCTGATAAAATTGTTTGCAATTGGTCTGTGGAGAGCCCAATTTGTTTTTGAACTTCACAAAGATTTATGTAAATTAGGTATATTATCTTTGGATTTATGCTTTTATGATAAAATGTAGGGAACATTTGAATTTTTTCGCGAATTCCAGTTTGGTGCCATAGTTAAAGTTGTTCAAACTTATGAGTACAATGACCCCTTAAGGGGAATATAGCAGCCAAGTGGCGCCCCCATCAGTAAAAAAATTATTACCTGCTGAA
Source organism: Asteroscopus sphinx (assembly GCA_949699075.1). Lineage (NCBI taxonomy): Eukaryota > Metazoa > Arthropoda > Insecta > Lepidoptera > Noctuidae > Asteroscopus > Asteroscopus sphinx. The sequence continues at coordinate 5,618,215 of OX453024.1, forward strand.
TACATCATTTATCGAAAATTCGTACCGATTATAATGTTTTCGCCAGACTATATTTTATTATCTGTGTAGGCGCGCGCAGGGCGCGTGCGCGGCCGCGCGCCATTACCATTTTAGTGGGATTACGTCGTTTCTTAGATTAGCAGACTAGGGAAGTATGGCGTAAAAGGGGTGAGGCCTAACAGACAGATACTACAGTATATGTATACATGATACATATATTCAGCGGTGGGTGCAAAAATTATGTGTATAGACCCAAGTGATGAAAATAATTCACGTATTAACGCCTATATGGTCTGAGGTTTTGAGTGTTGACCTCTGCAATCTTGTATTAATGATCATTCTCAGCATAACTAATATACGGTAGGTATATTTTTGATGACATAAGAATTTTGAATAAAATATCATATCTTGTTTATTACATGCTGTAGGTATCCTAGAAGAATGGGAACCGATCATGGGTAGGTACGGTGTAAAAGTAGGTACGTTTCGTACATAATATACCTATTTTTTATCGGTATATCACGGGAGCAAAGCCGCAGGCGTTAGCTAGTTAAAAAAATGGTTTTGATGAACTAATCAACTTGTAGTTTAAACATGATACAACGCAGAAACCAAATCCTCACCTCTTAATAAATCCATGTCTTATAAAAGCTTGTCTTGAAAAATTGATCTTTCAACAAAAATCTTATTTTATCTTCTCCTGGTTTACTCTGTGGTTATTACTTGATATCAGTGATAAAGTTAAGAACTTGGGAATTTACATTGATAAAAACTTATCCTGGATCCCTCAATTACAGGAAGTGGGGCGCAAAATGTTTGCATCAGCGGGTTCCCTGCGAAGGCTGCGAAACTTTCTCCCCATTGCTACGAAAACTGCACTTGCTCAGTCTCTTCTTCTTCCAATTCTCAATTATGCCGATGTCAGCTATCCTGATCTCACCGAAGACCAACTTAATAAACTTGAGCGTCTCCAAAATTTCTGTATACGTTTCATATTTGGCTTGCGCAAGTAAATTTGATTAAAGTTAATTTTTAAAAATTAATTACGTCAATATGTAAGGCGTAGTTTGTTCGAAAGTTGCCACGCATGAATCGAAAGTAAAATTGTGATTACAACCATTCTATCTGTATTTCTGTGAATCGAACCCAATCGCGCAGCCACTGCTTCAATCGCGTCGTCTGCTGTTTATGGGTATAAAATATAACAGAAACTCCACATTTGTAAACATAACATAATATTTTTTAATAATTCACAATTAAAAGTTAGCAGTCATTTTGCTAGTTATTTTACTAATAGTGACTTGTCCACCGGAGCTGTGTATTTGCACTAAACTTTGGTCTAACTGGTACAACTTCACTGTGGTTCCTTCAAGGTTCGACGTAGAAATTAATATAAGGGGGTGTCTACGCATTGTCTTCAAATAACAAGCCATCAGCACTGCACTGGACGGCTGATGTGCAGATGAGTGAAATTAAGCAATAAGTGATATCCCCATCTAGATTGCTGGATAATGGAAATGCATAGAAATGTGGTGAACAAAGCGAAACTGCACACGTGTCAGTTATGCTTCGTTCTACTGGCCCTTTATTATACCTTATTCGGGTATTAGTTCGTCAATTCTTCACATATTTTCTTCTCATTCCTCAAGATCTGCATCCTCATCATGATCATCAAGTTATTGCGACCGTTCGATTTGTCGCCTTTTCTAGAAACTTCCGACTCCGATTCTTCCATTCTCCGCAGTAACCTTGAATTATTATTTGATAAGCAATCGTGTAGCATTAACAACAGAAAGAAAAGCGATTGCTGCAATCCTGGATGATTTGCTGTTATCTATGGAAGAGTTCCCTACTTTATCTCCGAAGATTTTCATCAGATCTTCAGTTATTTTCTTTTATATGTTTTTTTGTCCAAATCGTTTCAAGTTGTTTTGTTTCAAATCTTTTATTGACAAATACAACGTGTAACAGAATTTATTGTACTCATTTTATTCAACAATAGGCGTCTATTGGGCTGTACTCTGCTGTAGTTGTGGTAGTAGTTATTGTAGTAGATTTTATTATTTTCATAAAAATATTCTGCAGTTAGTACGTTGTAGTAAGTGAACGATATTTAATATTCTTCTTGGCCTCCACAATATAAAGAACGTTATGTATGTAGTTCAGCCCGTGTTTGTATGTCTTGCTTGGACATTTTGATTTCAAATTCTGATGATTTCAAATTTACCAACTTCGAGATATACTCTATCTATTAAAAAAAGAATCATCAAAATCAGACTACTCTGTAAAAAGTTATCCGTAGTCAAAAAAAAATACGCGTCGATTAGAATAAGTATGACAACAAAAATCACCAATACAACGTGTTATTGAAATCACTGAGAACCTCTTAAGGGGTCATTGTACTCATCAGTATGAACAACTTTTACTACTGACACAAACCAGAAATCGCGAAAAAAAATCAGCTGATCCCTACATTTTGTCGATTCGTGTGAACACAAATGTAGGTAACAGATGATTTTTATCACGATTTCGGGGTTGGTCCCATAGTAAAAGTTGTTCATACTGATGAGTACAATGACCCCTTAAGAGGTTCTCAGTGATTTCAATAATACGTTGTAAATTCTACATATTACTTGCCATACCAATTTATTACAATAAGTTGGGGTGTCAGGGAAACGCTTCCGAAAACGAAGATAGGTGATAGTGCTGGTGATTGCTGATACGAAACCACGAAAAAAAATGCGATTCTTTTTATACGATACACAGATATTACACTTAATACGATATGACGTATCTACTATGACATACGGCCAAATACTGGGTGTAATAACCATCCAGTTACGACTTACGACATCTGTCCATGTAATGCCTAGTTTCATGTGTTAGGTGTTCGAGTGGTTTGTCGCGGGGTAGGCACAGTTCTGATGAGTGCAGTAATGATTTATATTCAATTCGAGGCGCAGTCCGATAGACAATTGATAAAACTGTAAGAGTGTTACCGCACCAAACGATGGTTAATACATAAAGGCATAATTTGAAAATAAGTTTCATGTCGAACAAAACCACTCTCATGAACAGTAGTGTGTTTTTCATGGCTACTAGATTGTACAATCATTCGCCACTCCCAATTTGTAGTAACAATTTATTCAAGATAAAAATATTTTTAAAGTTTTATTTATTTATTAAGTCTTCCACAGATTTTGCTCCAAACCTTGTTGATAAGTAGGTACTACAACCAATAGTCATCACGGGCATTTAAATCACAAATCTGGAACAATTTTGTTTTATTAAAATTTATTACTGCAGGTATGGCTACAGTATCAACAAATAAAATTAGTAGATGCAATTTAATTCAAACATGCTGCGCCAACCCCAAATAAATTGGGATAAGGGCAGGAGGATGACGATGAGATACAATTTAAATCGTTAGATTTCGTTTCGCATGCGTAAAATGCGTTAAAAATAATAAATAATTAATAAGGTTAGGCATATCTATACGACTTTGAATTAACTGCAAAGTACAAATTTTGCAATCGATTTTAAACTAACTTCCCGATAAGCTAGAGACTTGAAACTTTTAACATAACTCAGAACTGGATGAATGAACAGCATTCTTATTAAAAACGTGGTATTAAAAAAAAACTTTTTCATCAAATTATTATTATTTAAGGATGTATGTTCGACTGCCTCGTTGGTCTAGTGGTCGCAAGCACGACTACTGAGCGTGGGGTCCTGGGTTCGATTCCCGGGTCGGGCAAAGTGTTATTGGGTTTTTTCATTAGGAAATTCTCAGTAGCAGCCCGGAGTATGGATTTGTGCCCGGTTAATGGCAATAGGCTCGCCCCCTATTACATGGGACTATAACATTACTGGCGAAATGTGGGTGTACTATAATACACCTCTGCCTACTCCTTCGGGGAAATACAGGCGTGATGTTATGTTATGTATGTTCGTACCTTGCATATCAGTTCGGCTACTAAGTAACGAGACCTTTCTTCTCTTATCTTCCTGTCTAGATCGCGAGCTTCCAGAGAAGGCATGCCGAAAACTAAGTCCAATAGTCTGTAAATAAAACGATAACTTCAAACAATAAAACCATCTAATATTTAGTGTATATTTATTTAAAAGATAAATTGCTTACCCAATAATTTTATTATCAAAGGACACTGAACTTTAAGAGGTTCATAAAAATCGTTCTTTCGCTACAATGCACCTTAAAGTGACAGTGACAGCATGAGACATAACACCTAAACTAATGTTTAATGTTGCATACTAATGTTGCATTTGAGAATTCTGGGTTACTCTCTTACCTATGTAGCCCTTGCAGCAAGAACTTGGCTCCGGCGATGACAGAAACTGGCTCGTCCCGCAGCAGTCTGTCTCGGGCTACGACGACGATCAGTGCAAGCGCACGCGCAACGTGGCTGCCTTTTTTGGTGGTGGCCATTGATCCTTAAAAAAATAGTGTAAAATAATATAACAAACGAAATATTGTACTAGCATATACTATAAAATTCAGTCTGAACTTAGCTATATCGGCTTAGGATGAGAAATATGCGTTTAGCACCCCATTAACTTGCTACATCGCAGTTTAAACCATTATCCTACTTATTCCATATTCCTACAACTCTCTCAAGGAGTCCAAAGCCTACAGGATCAAAACACAAAACTGCGAATCGGCACGATGCGAATTTGCAAAGCAGATAACTGCGACGCGAATTGCTGCGATGCGATTTCGTGCGGCAAGGCGTCTTGCTGGCCATAGTTCCATGAAACCATTCGGATCGAATCATACCGCACGTTTTTGCGAAGCGTCGTGCGAGCTAGATTTCTACAATGCGACGTCGCATCGTAGTATCGTAGTTTTGTGTTTCGACCTCAGAGCAACAGAATACTAGAGAAAGGACTAGATTCCATTACACCGTACTCAGGTATTAAAATAAACTTTGATAGTTTCATATGAGATCATTAACTCGTAACTCGAGTGTAAAATTGAAAACAGGAAATCCAGATAAGGAAAGCTCTCACAGAGCAACTTAATATTGACTGATATTGCAGGTCAGTACAATGTGAACTGATAACAGTGAAAGTAAGTATTTAATAATATTTCTGAGATAACCGCCGCTGGCGCCAGCGGCGAGCGACGGGCGTCCCTGGGTTCCCATGTGACGGAGGCGCGAACTAAGTTCGAAGCGCGAGCTTCTTGTAATAACTTCGCCTTCACTATATCACTAGATAATTTAACATTTGAGTTTTCCAGGGCCATTATCAAAGGATCATAGTTATTAGTTAGTCCGCTCAACATAATTACTGCTACAAAATCATCATCAAGGGGCGAGTTGATATCTTGTAACTGTTGTGATATTTCAACTATCTTATTTATGAAAAAATCCATACCTTGATCGCCGAGCTTTGTACTGAACAGCATTCGCAGTAGTGCTAATCTTCTACACAGCCCTTTGTCCTCGAACGCCTTTTCAAGGTTCGACCACGCTTCTTGCGCATTCTTTGCATAGCGTATCTGAGGAAATACCATCGATTGCACGGATAGACATATCCTAGCTAGCGCCTTCTGCGATTTTTTCTCATCACACACTCCTTTGTTTTATTGTTTATTTTATTTAAGAGCTGTTACAATATTAGGCTTGTTCATATGTTTTATCGTGTGGGTATAAGCTGGTTAAGCTGGGGTCTCATAAAACCCTAAAGTAAATCTCTTTTATAGCTACCATGCTATCCGTGACGGTTGAAATATGACTTGGGTGTGTTTTTCTACCTGAAAAGGGACCATCATTATGCCCCAAGATGATTGTCGGCAAACCGAAATGATTTCTCATCTTTTTACACTTCATATTTCGATTTCGAAACAACAAAGTCAACAGTTATGCCGGCCGCCATTTGGATTTCAAAAGATTTTAAGTTTTTGTAGCGGCGGCAAGACAAAAAGTTTGTACCTAGTTCTTTAAATAAACCACAAACATTAATATATGGGTAGCATTTAAAATTAATGGTTTAATGACAGCAAATTACTCTAGAAAATTCTTTGAGTAAACTTTAGTGACGTTAATTCCTATCATTATACTTGGTTTGTCTCAAGATATATGTCATGTAATAATATGTATCAAGTTATACTCATATTGGGATAGGTTTCATTACAAGAACACCAAACAATATATCCAAATTTCCTCTAGTCAATATTTAAAAGACTTTTTATATAGCTAACCTTAATAATAAAGGAGAAATATTCAAAAAATCTCTAAAAACGCATGATTTTGAAAAAATAAAAGTATCGAACAAAAATTAACCAATTATGTAACTGTCTAGCCAAACGATAGATAAAGGTTCAAAAAAACATAAATCTAAATTTGGCATTCATCAAGCAAACGATTCTGTACGCGGCGACACTTTCACGCGCCTTTGCCACGTCTATTACCTTATATTATATTATTTAGATTTCTATGGTATGACTATCATAATATAAACTATTAATGAGCTTCTTGATGCCTAACGGAATCAAGCTATTAACCTCTTAAGTTTTAGAAATAAATTGCTGAGGTTCGTTCCTTTCATTCACTGACCAGCACTTCTCAGCCGCCAAGAAGAAAAGAGGACGGCCACCTAAGAATCTTGCGGAGAATGGTAATTTATTTTTCTCCCTTTTGTCAAATTGTTTCAATATTTAAAAAAAAAAAACATCAATCGGCTCTTTTCCGTACGTAACAAAATAACACGCCAGCAATTTCCAACACGACAGTAATATAAATTGCTGGCCAGACTGCACATACCTATTTCAAACCCGACATTTTGACCAGGGGGCCTACTCGCATTCGACAAGTGTACGGTGCATCCGAACATTGCGAAATTATTGTACAACCCGCGTCAGCATTATCCGCCAACATTCATACTTGTAACTACAAGAAGTAAGGTCAGAAATGATGCACAAGTACAACGTGTACATCAACATCCGGCGCAAGCCCAAGCAAGGCATCACCTCCGTCGTCGTCAAGGGCATCGAACGTTGCGCAGGTGAGAACATTCTAGAACATTCATACTTGTAGCTACAAGAAGTAAGGTCAGAAATGATGCACAAGTACAACGTGTACATCAACATCCGGCGCAAGCCCAAGCAAGGCATCACCTCCGTCGTCGTCAAGGGCATCGAACGTTGCGCAGGTGAGAACATTCTAGAACATTCATACTTGTAGCTACAAGAAGTAAGGTCAGAAATGATGCACAAGTACAACGTGTACATCAACATCCGGCGCAAGCCCAAGCAAGGCATCACCTCCGTCGTCGTCAAGGGCATCGAACGTTGCGCAGGTGAGAACATTCTAGAACATTCATACTTGTAGCTACAAGAAGTAAGGTCAGAAATGATGCACAAGTACAACGTGTACATCAACATCCGGCGCAAGCCCAAGCAAGGCATCACCTCCGTCGTCGTCAAGGGCATCGAACGTTGCGCAGGTGAGAACATTCTAGAACATTCATACTTGTAGCTACAAGAAGTAAGGTCAGAAATGATGCACAAGTACAACGTGTACATCAACATCCGGCGCAAGCCCAAGCAAGGCATCACCTCCGTCGTCGTCAAGGGCATCGAACGTTGCGCAGGTGAGAACATTCTAGAACATTCATACTTGTAGCTACAAGAAGTAAGGTCAGAAATGATGCACAAGTACAACGTGTACATCAACATCCGGCGACACACAGGCCTGGTTTGGATGTCAAGGGCTCCAGATCGCTAGGAATGGAGGAATTTGGAGGAGGCCTACACACCAAAAAAAAAAAGTATATAGGTATTATATCCATTGTCTGGTACCCATAGCGCGGGCTCTGCTTAGTTTGGGACTAGATGGTGATGTGTGAAAATGTCCCAAAAAATATTTATTTATTTATTTTATGAATTAGCTTAATTCCGTTGGTGTTTGTAAAACTAAAATATATTATCTCAAACTGATTACACAATGCCTAAAAACCTAAACGATGATTTACGTGATAACGTGAACCTGTCCAATACAGAAGTGCCGTTTTGAGTATGACTTACTGCGGAAGTAACGTTCAAGAAGTGTTTGGCCAGTGAGTCCAACTGGAAGTGTAATCCGACAGGATTTTTTTTACTACTCTATAAAATTCGGCCCGACCAAAAAGTTTTTAATGCAATTTCTTTAGCAGCCGTATTTTCTCTATGGACGTGGAGCAGGCGCTGTGTTCACACGACAAGCATCCTCACCTTCGACTCGAACTTCTCTGGGACGCCGCACATAGGGATAGGTAAATATCATAATTTGTGTTAATTTTGCTAAACTAATAATGTAATAATGAGCTGGCTCATAATTTGATAGCCATAGCGTGTAGTTTTACCATAATTTCTTTAATATCTTTATCTTGTTATGAAGAGCTATGTTCTGACCAACCAGAATAAAGATGTTATAAATATTGTTTGGACGACGTCTGTGGTCTAGTGGTTCGAGGGTCGGACTGCTGATCAAGAGGTCGTGGGTTCGATTCCCACAGAACACAAATATTTGTGTGATGAACATAAGTGTTTGTGTTGGTCTGGGTGTTTCTTATGTATTATAAGTATGTATTTACAACAAAAGAAGTATATAAGTATTATATCCATTGTCTAGTACCCATATTACAAGCTCTGCTTAGTTTGTGACTAGATGGTGCTGGGTAAAAATGTCCCAAAAATATTTATATTTATTTATTTATCCTGCGCCTGATCTCTTTCCGGTGGACACCGGTCTACACAGCTGGCGTAGTTGGCGCAGCTAGCATAAATAAAAACGCTAGGAAACACAACACGAGGTGGTTTAGCTTGAATCCGATGTGAAAAACACAAAGAAAGCAAGAAAAAAAAACTGTGACGGAAATAGCTTAAGGAACCTCTAGCTCATGTTGTAATGCGTATATAACTCTAGAGGCTAAAATTATATAATTTAGTTGTAAGTACTTTTGTATCTCATTATAAGCGAACTGTTTTGTAAGTTCTTATCTATCTATCTATATCTATCTTCTATCTATATATCTTCTATATACTATAATAAACAATGATTTTACATAAGTACAGATATGATATACCCTAACAAATCAAACGAAAAACGTGTTCCGTGCGCAGCGGTCGCACACATACACAATGTTTTACATCACTTACATTTCACAACATTGCCGTGTCGTGTGAAAGAGATGGTGTATGTAAACCAATATGAACAAAAAAGACAGCTAGTGTTTGTCAGCTACGTGTAGTGTATGTGGCCATTTAGGGCAGCCAATCACAGCACGCAGCAGCACGCAGGGTAGCCAATCACAGCACGCAGCAGCATGCAGAGTAGCTAATCACAGAACTTTTGGCATAGATTAACAAGAACGAGTAAGTACAGAAGGTACAAGTATTTTACGCGGCAAGTATTATACCCTACGATTAAAGATCCAACTTTAATCGTAGATTATACCAGGGTTGATTGATTTAAATCAAGTGATTTTTTTATAAAAATGATTTTTTTGACAAACTTTTTTTTTTCTATAAAATTTCATTGATTTATTTAAATCATAATGTTATGGGACTAGATAAGAAAAATTCATATTAAAATTTATACAGTTTTTATTTTTTATTGAATATTGAATAAAAATATGGCATTCAAACTACAAATAGTCAAGAAAATCGAGTTCGGAGTTGCTTCTAATTTACTTTTCGGAACTGATTATAGACCAGTTACTTTTATTACTGGTCTATAATGTTCCTACATTTCTGTACTTAATTACTACTGTCATACTAAGATTTATTTATGGTTTTTTTTAATTCTTACAAAGTTGCATACTAGTAAAACTTTTCGTAAAAATATGCATAATAAGTGAAGAAGTAGGTAAGAGTTTTAAGTAAATAGGGAGTAGGTCTTCTTCAAGTTTAGTTTTTTTTTATTTTGACGTTGTAATTTTTGTCATAAATATGGAAGATTCTATGTCAGTAGATTAACATTTATGAAAACCATTTAAAAATGATAACTAATTTTGGAGATAATAAATGTTTTTTTACTTATCTAGTTTTTCTTCGGAACCATCAAGTAAAAATCTTAAAAAGTCAAATAAAAAGTGAAAAAAATCTAATAAATCATGATTTTTTTGATTAAAATTAATAAAAAAACTGTCAACCAAAAAGTCATGATTTTTATCAACCCTGGATTAAACCCCATACATACCCCTGTGACAGTATAAATTACATAAACTATGCTTTCATTAAATTGATCTCAATTCAAAATTCGTAATTTACTAACATTAGGCCGCGTTCAGTATTATCGTCCGACGACACCCGCAGCGTACTTTGGTCGTTCAGTTACTCAGAGTGATCATACAAACAAACGCCAAGGAACGCTCCGAGCGTCATCCGACGACGGGTGATAATATTAAACGCGGCCCAGAGCAATATTTACTAACAAAATGGATGCAAATCTGAAATAATGATGATCCTGTCTGGTGCGGGGAATTCAACCATTAAATTGTATGCTTTTTAAGGTGAATGCTACCGGGTAGTCAGAGAAATTAAAAATTTCTTGTGGGGGTATTTACATATTGTAGCTCTATTTCGCGTTGTACATCAATAAAAAAATAACAATATATCTACTGAATAATACTCATAAAAAGATTAACCTAGCTCTATAATCTCGATAATCGATAATTTATTGTATTATTTCGCATTTACGCATAAGAAGCAAAATCTAACGATTTAACGATCAGTTGATAGATCAAACTGTACTTGAGGAATGTTCTGTAATACGGACCTGAGCTGTGTAACTGAACGACCAAAGTACGCTCCGTGCGTCGTCGGACGATAATACTGAACGTACCACTTTTCTGCCTACGAGTCGCATCTGCATCTTTATAATCTATGTTTTGTCTTATCGCTCTCGGTACAAAAAATATTTATTGTTTTTAAATAGAAATACGCCTATAATGCAAATAATTTTTTGTACTTACAAGTGGTATGTGATCCCTTTTTGTTTGTTTGCTTTCATGTCATAATTAGTACACTTTCTGTACATTCACGACGGCATTTTTGTAATTTTTTGTCACCGGTTACGCTCGGTGCCTTGCCTTGACGCGGACTAATAGCAAGATGTCACAATTAGCTTGTTTTCGAGTCTTCAGATATTCGCGCTAGTCACTCATCTGTACTTATGTAATATCATCTATCTATACTATAATAAAACTGTAAAGGTCGAAAAGTCTGTACATTGAGATTTTTTTCGCGAAAACCGGCTAGGGGGACTAGAAATAAGCTACAGAACACGAATCAATCGTTTAAAAAATTTATGTCTGTCTGTCTGTCTGTCTGTCTGTCTGTCTGTCTGTCTGTTTGTTACCTCATCACGTGAAAACGGCTGAACGGATCGTAATGAAACTTAGCATTTGTATTGGTATTAGTCTAACTTAAAATATAGGGTATGTTTTATCTGAATCGGTTGAGTAGATCCAGCGATACAGCTTGACCCCACTATTGTATTAAGTTGCATACAAAGTAGAGGTCATGATTGTTGGTTGTATGCAGGTTGCAGGTTCCTAAAAATACAACTGGATTATATTAGTATTATAGAAAATATAGAATAACATAACATAGCCCATCACTGTCCCGCTGCTGGGCATGGCCCTCTTCTGGGAATGAGAAGAGTTAAGGAACTGGATATTGTTAGTGTAATAGATTATCATAACATAATCAGCTCATTACCTACTGCCCCACTGCTGGGCACGGACCTCTTCTCGGAACGAGAAGAGTTAAGAAACTAGAAAATATAGAATAACATAACGTAGTCAATCCATTACTGTTCCACTACTGGGTATGGCCCTCTTCTCAAAATGAGAAGAGTTAATGAACTGGATATTATTAGTATTCTAGAATAACATAACATTACCAGCCCATTACAGTCCCACTGTTGGACACGGGCCTCTTCTCAGCATAAGAAGAGATGTGTTTAGTGTTATAGAATAACATAATCAGCCCAATTACTTCCCACTGCTGGGCACGAGCGTCTTCTCAGAATGAGGGAGTTTAGGGCTAATTCCATGAAATTCCATCACCTTAGCCGGTTGGTTGTAAAAACAAAATATAGTATGGTCGGTAAATAGTGTAATCGTCTGTGTAGGCGCATATATGTATATATTTGAAGATATTGTGTTCATAATTATGACACGATGTTATTTTCCGACATCCACGCGGACGGAGTCGCGGGCACAGCTAGTTGATAATAAAACTGTAAAGGTCGAAAAGTCTGTACATTGAGTTTTTTTTCGCGAAAACCGGCTAGGGGGACTAGAAATAAGCTATAGAACACGAATCAATCGTTTAAAAAATTTATGTCTGTCTGTCTGTCTGTCTGTTTGTTACCTCATCACGTGAAAACGGCTGAACGGATCGTAATGAAACTTAGCATTTGTATTGGTATTAGTCTAACTTAAAATATAGGGTATGTTTTATCTGAATCGGTTGAGTAGATCCAGCGATACAGCTTGACCCCTCTATTGTATTAATTTGCATACAAAGTAGAGGTCATGATTGTTGGTTGTATGCAGGTTGCAGGTTCCTAAAAATACAACTGGATTCTATTAGTATTATAGAAAATATAGAATAACATAACATAGCCCATCACTGTCCCGCTGCTGGGGCATGGCCCTCTTCTTAGAATGAGAAGAGTTAAGGAACTGGATATTGTTAGTGTAATAGATTATCATATCATAATCAGCTTATTACCTACTGCCCCACTGCTGGGCACGGACCTCTTCTCGGAACGAGAAGAGTTAAGAAACTAGAAAATATAGAATAACATAACGTAGTCAACCCATTACTGTCCCACTACTGGGTATGGCCCTCTTCTCAAAATGAGAAGAGATAATGAACTGGATATTATTAGTATTCTAGAATAACATAACATTACCAGCCCATTACAGTCCCACTGCTGGACACGGGCCTCTTCTCAGCATAAGAAGAGATGTGGTTAGTGTTATAGAATAACATAATCAGCCCAATTACTTCCCACTGCTGGGCACGAGCGTCTTCTCAGAATGAGGGAGTTTAGGGCTAATTCCATGAAATTCCATCACCTTAGCCGGTTGGTTGTAAAAACAAAATATAGTATGGTCGGTAAATAGTGTAATCATCTGTGTAGGCGCTTATATGATATGTATATATTTGAAGATATTGTGTTCATAATTATGACACGATGTTATTTTCCGACATCCACGCGGACGGAGTCGCGGGCACAGCTAGTCGAATATAAAATCGAATCTGTTCACAATCTCATAGGGCTGTCCTACAAATGTGGGAGTAAATTACACAGATCTAACAAAATCACACGTCTAAACGAATTTCATCCTCTCCAAAAGGGGAAATGGCGTAAAAAATTAGGCCAGTCGACAACCCTACTCATCATTTGACGAGTGCCCCTGGGACTGTACTGATAGATCCAGTTCACGTATACTTTTAAATATCATTGTTTATTACATTATTTATTTTACATACACCAAACGAAAACAAAGACAGTAAACCAATAAACCAATAAATAACTCAAAGTCCAATAGAATTAAGACCAAAACTTTTTAACAAAAAATTGAACCGAAGAAAACAGTAACTGAAAAGCGAAAAATAACTAATTATGAGTCGGCGCCAAACAACCAATTAACGAAGATCATTAAATTACTTTAAAAAGCTATAAATAAATATTTGGGACATTTTTACACAACACCATCTAGTCCCAAACTAAGCAGAGCTTGTACTATGGGTACTAGGCAATGGATATAATACTTATATGCCTTTTTTTTGTAAATACATACTTATAATATATAAGAAACACCCAGACCAACACAAACACTTATGTTCATCACACAAATATTTGTGTCCTGTGGGAATCGAACTTACTATTAATCTACTACTATTATAAAATTGTTAAATGTCAGTTGTCTGTTTGTTTGTTTGTTTGTTTTTTCCAGCATCACTATAAAACTACTAGACCGATTTTGTTGAAAGGGTTTGTGACTAAAAACTTATGATTTGACTTAAAAACTGGTATGTATTTTACCTCGCTACGATGACGGGAACCGGTGATTTATAATTATATTTTTCTACAACATTTTGCATACATTAAGATGAATAAGGCGCTCATATCTAGCTGTCATTCGCACGCATGCGCTCTAGCGCGCGCCTCCATAGAGGAAATACGGCTGCTAAAGAAATTGCATTAAAAACTTTTTGGTCGGGCCGAATTGTACAGAGTAGAAAAAAAAATCCTGTCGTATGTGGGTGGTGCCATCTTGGAAATGCAGTCTTTTGAGCCAACCGAAAATCAGAATCTTTCGACTTACAGACAAGGACCGGAAGCTACCTTTAAATTGCGATTTCTCTAATTTTTTGTATGAAAAGCAATAAAATTTAGAAGTACCTAAACGTTGTTATATTATATCCATCTTAATATACGAATAAGCATAAAGTTATCTTGGTGTAACTAAAAAAATACTATTTTCAGTCTACAATTTTTAATTACCTTCTTCAAGTATATTATCTTCTTAACTATTATAAAATTGTAAAAGTCTGTTTGTTTATTTGTTTGTTTGTTCCAGCATCACGCTAAAACTACTGGACCGATTTTGATGATTTTTTTTTTGTTTGAAAGCTGATGATCTGACTTAAAAACTGGTATGGGTTTTGAGAAAGAAAGAAAAAAAGAAAAAAAATAATTCGTGGGTTGCGTACTCACCCGACAGATCGAAGCTTCTATGTACGATGGAGCGGAGTGGAGTGGAGTGGTCAGGGGATGGGACTGGGGATGGGACTGGGGACGGGACAGGGGACGGGACTGGGGACGGGACAGTGGACGGGACAGGGGACGGAACATGGGACGGTCCATGAGACGGGACATGGGACAGTACAGTGGGACGGCACATGGGACTGGACATAGGATGGGACATGGGACAGGACATGGGACATGGGACGGGACGATAGTGATATAGTGGGACAGTAGGATAGTGGGACAGTAGGACAGTGGCAGTGGGACGTTGGGACGGTGGGACAGTGGGGAAGTGGGGCAGTGGGGCAGTGGGACAGCGGGGCAGCGGGATAGTGGGCCAGTGGGGCTGTGGGGCAGTGGGGTATCGGGGTAGCGGTGCATTGGGGCAGTGGGGCAGTGGGGATGTGGGGCAGCGAGGCAGCGAGGCAGCGGGAGTGGGGCAGCGGGGCAGCGGGGCGGGGAAGCGGGGCAGCGTGGCAGTGGGGCAACGTGCCAGCGGGGCAGCGGGGCAGTGGGTTACCGGAGCAGCGGGGCAGTGGGATAGTGGGGCAGCGGGGTAGTGGGGCAGTGGTGTAACGGGGCAGCGGGCAGCGTGGCAGCTGGGCAGTGGGGCAGCGGGGCAGTGGGGTAGCGGGGCAGCGGGGCAGTAGGGGAGTGGGGCAGCGGGGCAGGCAGTGGGGCAGTGAGATAGTGGGGCAGCAGGGCATTGGGGCAGTTGGGATGCGGGGCAGCGGGGCAGTGGGGCAGCGGGGCAGCGGGGCTGTGGGGAAGCGGGGCAGTGGGTTACCGGGGCAGCGGGGCAGTGGGGCAGTGGTATAGTGGGGAAGCAGGGCAGTGGGGCAGCGGGCCAGTGGGACAGCGGGGCAGCGGGGCAGTGGGGAAGCGGGGCAGGCTGTGGGGCAGTAGGATAGTTGGGCAGCGGGGCAGTGGGGCAGTGGGGTAGCGGGGCAGCGGGGCATTGGGATAGTGGGGCAGCGGGGCAGTGGTGTAGCGGGGCAGTGGGGCAGCGGGGCAGCTGGGCAGTGGGGCAGCGGGGCACTGGGTTACCGGGGCAGCAGGGCAGTGGCGCAGTGGGGCAGCGGTCCAGAGGGGCAGAGGGGCAGCGGGGCAGTGGGGCAGCGGGACAGTGGGGCTGCGGGGCAGCGGGGCAGTGGGGAAGCGGGGCAGTGCGGCAGCGGGGCAGGCTGTGGGGCAGTGGGATAGTGGGGCAGCGGGGCAGTGGGGCAGTGGTGGTATTGGGGCAGCGGGGGGCAGCGGTGCAGGCTGTGGGGCAGGGGCTAGTGGGGCAGTGGGGTAGCGGGGCCGCAGGGCAGCTGGGCAGTGGGGCAGAGTGGAGGCGGGGCAGCGGGGCAGCGTGGCAGTGGGGCAGTGGGGTAGTGGGGCAGTGGGGTAGCGGGGCAGCGGGACAACGGGGCAACTGGGCAGCGGGCAGTGGGGCAGCGGAGTAGTGGGGCAGCGGGCCAGCGGGGCAGTGGGGCAGCGGGGCAGTGGGGTAGCGGGGCAGTGGGGCAGCGGGGCAGTGGGGCAGCGGGGCAGCTGGGCAGCTGGGCTGTGGGGCAGCGGGGCAGCGGGGCAGTTGGGCACCGGGGCAGCGGGGCAGTGGGGCAGTGGGGCAGCGGGGCAGTGGGGCAGCGGGGCAGCGGGGCCGTGGGGTATCGGGGCAGTGGGGCAGTGGGGCAGCGGGGCAGCTGGGCAGCGGGGCAGTGGGGCAGTGGGGCAGCGGGGCAGCGGGACAGTGGGACAGTGGGACAGTGGACTGGACTGGAATGGACTGGACTGGACTGGACTGACGTGGGTTAGCAGAATTTAACGCGAGCGGAGCCGCGGGTAAAAGCTAGTTAATAATAAAATCGTTATGTTGGGGTCGTTGGTTGAATTATAACAGATTGCCAATTAATTAATTAAATTAAAATAAACATTAATAAATTTTTAATTAATTTATAATTAATATTATTTATTATTTTAATTTAACATTTAATTTTAATTCTTTAAAGGAGAGCCAATGTTACACTATTCGTATCTTAATAAGGCATAGGTAATAAATTTTCTAATCTACTAATACATATGGCTGATTTCAGATGGTTTCTTGACCAGAATAAAAAAAGAATCTTCACTATTAACAGCAGGCGGCAATTTTCTTATTTTCCTACTATTATTAATAATAGCTAAACGAATAAACAAGAAACGCTTGCGGGGTGTATAAATCCAAAATTGTTAGCACTGAGTCTGCTTCCTTCAACAACCCTGATAACCATGATGGCAGTTAATGCTATTAGAATAAGTGCAGATTGTAATGAGTTAGTGGGTGGATCTACGCATGTGCGGAAAAGGTCTTTGTTAATGTGTAAAATAAAGCACTGCTACCTTTATAATTAAAAGAGTTTAACCAGATTACGTTGCGTAGATTATTTAAATTGGTTTTCCTGATGTTTCGAAAGCTTTGCAGCGTTCCTTGTCGCAGAAACCTACATACTGCTATCTCTAGATATTGAAAATTAATGTCAGAATTAAAATACTCATCATCATCATCATTTCAGCCGAAAGACGTCCACTGCTGGACAGAAAATGGGGTTGTCAGAAGTGCAAATTAGATACAAAATTTAATAATAAAATACTATACTAATACTATAAAATAACAACCAAAATATATCCCTATATATCTCTTTTAAAGTCCAGAAATGTTGTATTAAGTATTTGTGTGAGGACAATGCAACAACGCCTGGACTGACTGGCCTTTTAAAGAAAGGGGAAAGACTGCTGTACCCACCATCTTCTATACCTACCAAAAATAAACCTTAAGACTACACAATCGAACCCAAGGACCAATAATTATAACAATTAGGCACAATACCTCCAACTCCAACACTAAAATTTCTAACTATGTGACAAATGGCATACGTAACTGTATTATGAACGATTTAACTTTTATATTGAAACAAAATTATCGAAGCAAAATAGGAATTATGAAGAAACCTACACACCTGAGAGTGCTCCATAAAGTTTTCGATGGTGTGTGTAGTCCAAAAACCCCCAGTATTCAAGAACTGAATCTTTCTCTGCCAGCAGTAAATGGCATGCTGGCAGATCCGGCGGCTTCGAGAGCCATGGCTTCCTTCTGCGAGACAACAAAAACACAAAAAACTTATCCTATCCATTCTCGTTACACCACACATTCCTCTTAACATTCTTATCTCAGCTGCATGCACTTGCCTTTCATTAATTCCTTTCGTAGCCCAACATTCCGATCCATACAGGACAGCAGGTCCGATAACTTGATTAATTTCCTCCCAGGTCACCCGTTACTATTTCCGTAGCAAAACAAGTTAATTGATACAGTAATCATCAGCTCATTACTGTCCCACTGCTGGGCAGGGGCATGGGCTTCATACAGTAACATACTATTAACCAAAAGCAGGAAACTAAATATAAATTGTTAGTAAAGCCAGTACAATAAACATCAATAGCTATTGTATAACTTTTTAACTCACACACCCCTACGTGCCCCTACCAAAAATGACATCTGCGCAGGTACAACAAACAGTCTAACAAACCAATTAGGTCACCAGATATAGATGAAGATTTCTTACGAAATTATTACAGCACGGTTTGCTTAGGGTTTTCTATAAATACAGTTTAACTTAGTCCGTTATTAAAATGATATTTCACTCGAAAACATCCATAATCTTCTGAGAAAACTTCATTTATATCTGGCGAACCATAAAAATCTAAATAAAGGTTATAGAAGTCGCGTGAACTTACGTGGCTACATTATGGTTACATTTACAGTGATAAAAATGCCTCGTTGGTCTAGTTGTTGTAGGGTTCGATTCCTGGGTCGGGCAAAGTGTTATTGGGTTTTTTTATCAGGAAATTGTCAGTAGCAGCCCGGAGTCTGGATTTGAGCCCGGTCAATGGCAATAGGCTCGCCCCCTATTACATGGGACTGTAACATAACTGGCGAAATGTGGGTGTACTATTACACCTCTGCCTACCCCTTCGGGGAAATACAGACGTGATGTTATGTTGTGTTGTCAACCATTACAAAAACAAATTAACCAAAGAGAATATAACCACTATTTAAACAATGATTGCTTTTGTATTTCGCGTAATTGACTGTTTGTCAAAGTTTGACAAAGGGGACCGATGACCTGGAAAAGGTTGTGAGAATCTGCTGGACACAGGAACCGCAGGACCGGTCATTGTGTCGCTACAACGTGTGCTTAGGTGAGGCCTTTGTCCAGCAGTGGTCGACCGATTTGGTTTGTTATCTCTTTTTCTCTCGTTACGTGAATCGTAGACGAAACGAGATAACAAACTGAATCCTGTCGACAACTGCTTATAGAAAATGGGAAGTTTATGTAGCAAATATGATATCACAGATATTAGAAAACACAGACTCAGCTTCATGGAATCATACTAGAACTCATGACAACGCAGCTGATCTGCTAACACGTGGCATACAACCTAAAGATTTACAAAATCTTTCATTATGGTGGCACGGTCCTACTTATCTATTATTACCACCAAATGAGTGGCCCCGTTGCAATGATACATTAGAAAATAGTGATATTATAGATATTCATTTAGAATCCTTTCATGCTAAAGAAGTTAGCTCACAAACAGCTAATTTAGTTTCAGAGTTTTATAATGATGATGATATAGATTACTTTATCAACATTTTTCAAAGATTTTCAAGTTTTCAACGATTACAAAACACTATTGCTCAATGTTATAGATTTGGTAACAACTTAAAAAACCATTCTAAATCATTAGGATCTCTTACACCTGAAGAGTTAAAGTACAGTCATAATTTTATCATTAAAATTGTTCAATCGTCTCAATTTAAGAAAGAATTGATTGAATTAAAATCAAAACTAAACTGACATGATGGCTTCTATAGCAGGGTAAAAGTGTGCATCGCAGGATACATTGCAAGAACGGATACTAGCCGCTGGTCGAGAAAAAACGAAGTCAGCGTCAACGTTACCTTCCCCATTCATCAGCGCGCGGCTACACTACTGTCCCGAGCTCACAGCCACCCACCCCCTCCTCCACACACATACACTGATAAATAGTAAGGTTAACCAAATGATTCTCATAACAAAGCATTAAGAAGCCCTGTTTTGCTTTGCTACAAAAGTTGCAAGAGATACTTTTAAACGAGTTTTAAAACAAACACGGTGCCGGTATTTAGGATTAATTCTCGCGTCGCAAGACACCCTCGCGTGTGCCCGGTCGCAAGACGACTGACAATAGGATATATTCATTATATTCAGTGTTAAAAGGACGTTTATGGAATAATTTGAAGATGAAACAATCCAACAAGATCAGTTTGTACAGTTAAAAAAGAAATAAATCCCTGTTGGCAAGGGCTTTACCTCCCCGAGAAGAAAGTAAGCTTCGTTTGATCAGGATTCGTATATGCTGAGATGGGGGCCTTTTTTAGTCTCATACAGGCATGTAAATTTTAAGTTTATTGTTAATATACTATTTTTAGATTTTTTTTCTCTCGCCTGTACCGAGACTGAAATAAATATTTTCTTTCTTTCTTTCTTTCTTTTAAAATACTCCAAAAATTGTTACGAGTGCAATAACAGATATCTATAAAGGATTGTGAAACATTCCCAGAGGATATTCACAAGCCTATATGAGGCGCCAAAACATTTTGATAATATAGAGTATATATAAAGTTCATCGCCTCGACACCTCTGAGGCCTTATATGCAACGTGTAAACGACCGTGTAAGAAAATGCGCGGGTCCCATAGTAAAAGTTGTTCATACTGATGAGTAAAATGATCCCTTAAGTCGAATGCTACAGGGAACCCCGCGAAATGCAATTTTTTTGGCGTTTTTTTTTGCAAATTGTGGTATGTCTATGTGAGTGTAACGATTTGCATGCTATGTTATATGGCAAAATGGCAATTAAAATGTACCATCTTCTTTACGACAAACTTGTAAGCAAATAAAGTTGATGCGATAAAATTAAATTACAGATTTCATATAGTATAGCAAAATGTTTTATTGTGGTGACAGACCGGGAACAAAAGATAGGTAGCAAAACAAAATCACTAAGGGGACCCTAAGGCCCACTTAAAAAATACTTTTTATAAAATGTTGTTTCATAATATTTACATTGCCTCATTCCAACAAAAGATAATTTGAATTTGAATGAAACCTCGCGTTTTCATACAATTTCCCGGAGACTTTTTTACACAGAATATGTGTTACTATGGTGTCTATCACGACAATTACCTACTAAAAATAAAAATAAAGTCTAAAACCAAAACTAAACTTATTTTAATATCGCTCTCTTTTATTATACAAGAAAGGGATGGCAACAATTTTTGTGCAGTCAAATTAATCGTAATTAATGTCAAACAGTTAACTGTAATGATTTGTAATAAAACTGCATGTATTTAGCACGTGAAAAAATTAAAATCGTTTGCAGAATAATAAAAGATAATTCTTGGTCTACAAAATAAGACTAAAACCGCCGTGACATAGCAATTTTTTTTGAGGGGCCTAAAGCTCCTAAGAGAATGGGCAATGTCCTTTGGTATCCTGTTACTTCAAGGATATTGCAAGAACATGCTAACCTATTTAAACTATATAAGAAAAAAAAAATTTATTTATTTATTTTATTTAGGGCTTCTAGAAATAATTTTTCAACAAAAACGAAAACATAGGAGCATAAAAAAGTTGGTATTTATTTTACTGTCAGAAATCAATGCTCTAGGGTTATAAACCAGAAAGAAAACAGTCGAGAGCGTTTGTATAAAGAAAAGACCACCGGCATTTCTTATATACATTTTTGAGTAAGCGAATAAAATATTAATTCGTTTTTCAAATGTTCGCGTTCTTTTTAAGGCTTTTTGTCTATGATATAGTAAACTTTGACTAATTCCAACAGAGAAAAAGCTAGTTGCATGCGGCCATTGCTTTGCGTTTGTGTGGAAGACAACTTGAAAGTTTTCGGTCCAAAAAAGTAAGATTTATAGTAATAACCTCTACGACGTGTCGTCGTGTCGCCGGATTGCCGCTACCAACACATAAATACGCAATTACGCCCACCATGTTTCTAACATTCAATACAAAATAAATTTAGACAAAAATATTCTGTTATTAGATGTGCTGCAAAATACAATTTTAGTGACTCTGCGTCATAAACAGCACTGATGATCAAGCAAAAGGTTAGCGCACAAAACGAAAAAGAAAGAAGGTAGATAGGTTGATTTACTTATAAACATCCACTCGTAAATACTTTAGTTTACCCGTAAACTTGGACGTTATGTAATTAGATTATAAGTAGGTATTATATAAATGCAGAAACTTACGTATTTAACTGATTGTGTGAATCAGAATAATTCGTTGATTAAAAACATATTCAAAATACACACACGAATACAGAGGATTATTATCATTATAGTTTTTAAAATACTGTAATACTTAATTATTATTACAATATTAAGTTGTTTACAATTTCAAATAAAGCTGATTGATATTAATTTGTTTGCGTCGAGATGGATAGATGTGTGTCGTGAATATTTATGTTTTTGTGAGATGATGGATGCCTGGAAAATTAGTGTTATTATTTTTATTTCTAAGGTTTTTATGTTACTTTATTTTCTATTTTTATACATAATTGTTTATATGTTAGTTAATGATTTTAATATTAATGAAATAACGAAAGTATCATACATATCCTACTTCCTACTAGGTAGTCCTACTAATATTACAAATGTGAAAGTTTGTAAAGATGTGTGGTTTGTCGCCGGTGGCGGCGGGTCCAGAGCAGGGCAAGAGCGGTGCAGTTCGCCAGCGGGCCCGCGCTAGTACGTGGGACACTCAGAAAGTTTTGCGAAACTAAAAAAAATTGTTCTATACGTACATATATTTTTATCAAATCTTTTCAAAGTACTTTCCACCAGCCTCTATACAAAGATTCATGCGCCTAAACCAGTTTTCAAAACACTTTTTCCAGTCCGCCGAAGACACCTCGTTTACAGCCTGCTCGAACGCAGCCAGCGCATCTTCCGGCGACGAAAATTGTATCCCTTTGAGCTGATTTTTTATTTTTGGGAATAAAAAGAAGTCACACGGTGCTAGATCAGGGCTGTAAGGAGGGTGACCCAGGAGTTTGACTGGCGTGCTGTCCAGGAAGTCCCTCGTTTTGAGTGCGGTGTGCGCAGGTGCATTGTCGTGGTGGAGCAGTAGCCCGCGGAGCCCTGTGTTTGGTCGCTTGTTGCTTATAACAGAGAAAACTTCTGGCAAACATTTGGTAGTATACCATTCGGCATTAATGCTTCTTTGATCCCGTAAGGGAATTGATACCAAGTGGCCAGTCAAATTAAAAAAGCTAGCGATCAAAATCTTACCCCCGCTTCTAGATCGCTTCACTTTGGTAGGCGTTGGCTCATTTTGAAACACCCAAACAGTCGACTGGCGCTTGGTTTCTGGGTCGTATTGATAAATCCAGGACTCATCACCTGTAACGATGTCGTAAACACGCCGAGACGAGCCTGCTTCAAATTTGTTAAGCATATCACGGCACCATTCCACCCGGGCCTGCTTCTGAGCATCGGTGAGGTTGTGCGGCACCCAGCGTGATACTATCCTCCTCACGCGAAGATGGCTGTGTAGAATCTCGTGAACGCTTCCCGATCCAATCTTCAATATGTGTTGAATCTCCTGATATGTAATTCGCCTATTGTCTTGGATTAAATTTTTCACTTATAGCACGTTTTCTTCGGTAACAGCCGTCAAAGGGCGACTGCTTTTTTCGTCATCCCCCAAAGTTGGTCGACCGCGCTTGAATTCGTTATACCAACGATACACGATTGCCTTGGAAGGGCCTTCATCCATGAATGCCATTTGAAGTCTATCGTACGATTCATCCGGTTTCAGGCGACACTTGAAATCGTATAAAATCATAGCTCTAAAATGTTCCCGGCGCAGATCCATATTTCAGTGAGACACAATACTTTGAATTAACTCGCAAAAAATGTGGAGGGAAATTTTGAAATTGGAACTTACTTATTTTTACTTATAAATAATCATATTTTCGAAAAACATTATAACTGGCCAGTCTCCCATATATAAAAACTTTTTTTCGCAATACTTTCTGAGGGGCCTGGTATTTGCGACTAAATGGTCGCAGAAAGGAACATAACATTAAATTTTAATTTAATTTACGGACAATATCGTGGGTTTTTTTTTCATACGGAGGCAGATTCCTCGGCCCTGGAAGGTCGTAGCTGAACGTGCGACACCACGAACCGTTCGTAGTGAGCCAAGCTATAGAATGATTTAAAAAAGAAATCGAACTAATCGAAACCAATTTATATCACAGATAGTTTCACACTGAAAGTATCAGATGGCGCTAGTAAGCGGTTACCTGTTTTGTGGTTGAAGACCTTTGTCTTCAAACTGCGGTATAGGCGACGAGAAGACTCGGCGAAGTTTTCCAAAAAAGTTTTTTTGTTTGTTTGTTTGTCACTGCCAAAAAGTACATTTGGTCACTGCTTTGACGAATATTGTATGTTTTTCACAGTATTTTGCTTTATTTTGTTGTTTAATGCATCTGACTAACGTACAAAAAGTTACTAAATAACAATACTAGCAATTATGGTGATTATAGTACAGTCTAACAAAGCAATTAGTATCCAGGGTCGCTAGATATAGATGAAAATTTCTCAGGAAATTATTATTATTATTATTATCTCGGCTGTTGCCGGAATGTAATAGGCAAACACGGGCCGAAGCCAAGTGCAAACCTTTTTTTAGCAGTCGTACAGTTTGGCACCAAAGAGTACACAAAATTCAGGGTGGCGCCACTAGTCATACATTAAATAATGTTATCGTTTAAAATCGCGTTTTTGGCAGAACTTTGGATTGTCATATTGCTTTTAATTATATTTAAGTGTTTACAGGCATATTTTTTGTATGATAAAACAGAGATTGACGGAATCCTGACAAGGATAGAAAATTAGTTCCGAGGTTTCCCGGGGTGCTCATTACGAATATAACAACAATTTTGATATCCAAGATGGCTGCCGTGATTTTTTAAATAAAATCAATATGGGTATCGTTTTCGAGGTTTTCGGGGGTGCTGATTACGAATATAAGTTCAATTGTAATTGTAATTGTATGTATCATAAGTATGTATTTACAAAAAAAATAGTATATATGTATTATATCCATTGTCTAGTACCCATAGCACAAGCTCTGCTTAGTTTGGGACTAGATGGTGTTGTGTAAAAATGTCCCAAAAATATTTATTTATTTTATTTATTTATTTAATTTTGAGATCCAAGATGGCGGACGCGACTTTTAAGTTAAGTCAATATGGATGTCGTTTTCGATGTTTCTCGGGGTGCTGATTACTAATATAACATTTATTTTGAGATCTAAGACGGCGTATGCGATTTTTGTAATAAAATCAATATGGGTATCGTTTTCGAGGTTTCCTGGGGTGCTGATTACAAATATAACATCTATTACGAGATTCAAGATGGCGCGGACGTGACTTTTTAAATTAAATCAATAGGTATCGTTTTCGAGGTTTCTTGGAGTGCTGAAAAGTCGCGTCCGCCATCTTGAATATCAAAATAGATGTTACAGTCGCAATCAGCATCCTTGAAAACCTCGAAAACGATACCTGTATTGAATTTATTAAAAAAGTCACGTCCGCCATCTTGAATCTCAAAATAGATGTTATATTCGTAATCAGCACCCCGAGAAACCTCGAAAACGATACCCATGTTGATTTTATTTAAAAGTCAGCTGTTCCTTACATTTTGTCGATTTATGTGAACACAAATGTAGGGAACAGCTGATATTTTGTTCGCGATTTCAGGGTTGGTCTCATAGTAAAACGTCCAAAGTATTTATTTACTCACACTTGAGGTACCGGGTGCTCTCTTCAGGCTCGTGTTGAATGAGCCTGTGGCCTTACTTCCTCATGTACAGGTCCGCGTCATCAAACTCCAGCTCCTCGATATAGTCTAGTGCTTGGCGGAAGTCTTTCTTGTCATCGATCATCATTAGGAGGTACCAGTCATGTCGCTTGTGGTTAGCAGCTAGAGATAACGCGTCGTCAATGCTTACTTGACGCATCACCTGACAGAAAATGCTTGTAATATGATTAAGGAAACTATTATGTATTGTTGTGATTTTCCATTTGTTCGCAATTGGTCGGATTCGCAAATGGTCGGATTCTCATTTCGCCGGAATACAGTTATGAAAAAAACCCGTTTTATATTTTCTGCCAAAATTACTTATGATTAAAAATTTCGGTTATTTACTCCTTATTAACAGTCCGTGTGGTGCCGGACGCAAAGAATACCACCACCCTATATCTTCTCATGGGTGTCGTAAAAGGCGACTGCGTACTGGAAGGCGCAGCGTGGGTAGGCCCCCCACAAGGTGGACCGACGACCTGGTGAAGGTCGCGGGAATCCGCTGGATGCGGAAGGCACAGGACCGGTCGTTGTGGCGATGCTTGGGGGAGGCCTATGTCCAGCAGTGGACGTCTTTCGGCTGAAATGATGATGAATGATGAGTGTTTGTTCAGATGTTTTCTTTTAATTAACTATAAAAATAACTAAATAGAAAAATCATTGATGTTAGGTACAATTTAGGTGGGATGTTGCTGGCAACACCAGTGCCTGTCGATGACGCCATGGCATGTCGCCATTACATGACGCAGTCTTTTGACGTTGTGCGAAGTGACTTTGCGATTTTGGTGTACGTAGTTCGTTTTAAATATTTATTGAAAGAAGCCTTTGTTGTCGTGTACCATTTTTGGAGGCTGGGAGAGTAAGCATTGGTTTTGGACTCCCTAATCCCAAGAGCTGCGTGGCGAGCGGACGCGGGTGGCAGGATGCGCCGGGCGGGCGGCGCATCCGCCCTGCGTCAGTGCCGTCAGTCGCCCGCCGCCGCGCGCTCGGCCGGAAATATTATTATTAATAATAAAAATAAAAAATAATAATAATTAATAATATATAAATATTTATAATAAATATAATTATATATTTTAATTTTTTTATTATTTTTATTAAATTTAATTATATTATTATAATTAAATTTTAAATATAATTATATCATTATAATTAAATTTTAAATATAATTATATATTTTTTTTTTTTTATTTTTTTTATTAAATTTAATTATATTATTATAATTAAATTTTTTATAATATTTTTTTATTTTTTTATTATTTATATTTTATTTATATAATTTATATATTATTTTTATTATTTAATAGCAATATTTGCGCGTACCGTTGCCGTGGGAATCGAGATATAACGTGACCGTTAACTCGTTTCCGCGGGCATACCTGGGCGTTGTCTTTAAGGGGAATTTAGCTGCCAAATGGCGCTCCTTTCAGTAAAAAAAATATTACTCGCTGAATCCATCATTTATCGAAAATTCGTTTTTAACAATTGAAGTGCAGCAAAATTATTTGTATGGCCTACGGATAGTTGTATAGGGAAGTGTGTTCTGTTAGTTATATTCTGTTTTAAAGACATTATCTGTTGTTTGTTTTGCTTATTGATTTGTATGTGTTTCATCATCATCATCATCATTATCATCATCATCATCATCATCATCAACAACATTATTATCATTGCGGCTTTATAATACCCATTTTTGGGTGTAGGCCTCCTCCAAATTCCTCTACACCTGGCGGTCTTTATGCGATGTAATGCCCCTTAAAACGTGCAGCCTTACTTGCCTTTGCAATTAAACGTGCTTTACTAAATGACAGCGTTTAAAAATTAAATGCGCAGTGAGAGTGTTTCATTTCTTTTACCACAAAACAATGTCTAACATCTGTTTACTTAAGCGCTGCTCTCAGAGCACGGAAACAAAGCTCGCGCGCAGTAGGGGTGCGTGGGCGCTTAGGCGCTACCCTTTTTTAACCGACGAAAAAAAGGAGGAGGTTCTCAATTCGACGCGTATATTTTTTTTTTTTTTTTTTTTTTTTATGTATGACCACGCATAACTTTTTACAGAGTGGTCCGATTTTGATGATTCTTTTTTTATTGGATAGGGTATATCTTGAAGTTGGTCCCATTTAAATTTCAAAATCAAAATCCACCCCTAAGGGTAGTAAAACAGGGGATGAGTGTTTGTTCACCCACTGAATTCTTACCTGTTAACCGATTCTGTTGAAACTTGACATACATAAATATAGTTCTAGACACTACGACATAATGGAGACCTGGATTTAGAGTTTAACCACAAAAAAATGAAAAATAAAACTTTTTAACAAAAAATTGAACCGACGAAAACAGAAACTGAAAAGCGAAAAATAACTAATTATGAGTCGGCGCCAAACAACCAATCAACGAAGATCATTAAATTACTTTAAATAAATAATAAAAACAACGTCACATCAAATACAACGTGAGATTTTCAACGATAAACAATAACTTTCCAAAAATGCGTTCTCCGCTCGGCCACTTCCAACTTACACGCACTATGCTTGTTAAAAGTTCGTTTGGCGCCGACTCATAATTAGTTATTTTTCGCTTTTCAGTTTCTGTTTTCGTCGGTTCAATTTTTTGTTAAAAAGTTTTATTATGCAATACGGTAAACCCCAGGGCCCGCAGTCTCGACATAGATAGCGATCGCTTTGCGACCGAAATCGGTCGCTAAGTCCTAACGATCCGAAAATAACGATATTTTGTAGTCTCTACAGTAAAGCTATCGATTTTTATCGGTATCGTAACGAACTTTTTCGCAAACTTTACGATTTCTCGTAATGTTAACGAAATACTTTGCGACCATTTTGGACAGCCCGCAAAGTGTTCGTTAGGATCGTTAGCTGTTATTTCGTTGTTTTTAGGGGCTAAAAAGTAAAAATCAACAACATATTATAGCGGAAGCTAGTTTTACATAATTATTATCATAATAATTTATTGTAAAAGATGTTATTTAATCAAAAATATTTTTATATCTTATTTCTTTGACTGCTTGGCGCAAATAAACCTAATATCCAATAATATTTGTCTAATATCTAAATCTTATATCCAATTTAATAATAAATAAAATAAATTAATTTAAAATATAAATACACAATATACACATATTATGACTACTTTACTACCTACTCACCTATTATAATTTCAACAATATAAAAAAGTACAAAATATAGATTTAAAATATAACATAAAAAGTGAACTTAGGCGTCGAAGAACTTCTCATATTTTATATGAATTATTATAGATTTGTAGTAATTAAAATAATAAACACATTAAATTACAAATTATGTTTATTTGCAAATGAAACAAGTGTAACTCCTATTTTATTTCGCAGCCTGAATAAATCTGTTCGTTTTTTGTTTACAGCTCCTTATAAGTTATAACTAAGTCTTACTTGCTACCTGCGCCCATCACCCGTCCACTTTTTCGAAACAAAAGCCAATGGTCTAACATCTGGCGTTACAATAGTCTTTACCTAAATAAAACAATAACGTTGATACAAACCATTTTTTCTACTCCACATTCACGATTTTAAATTGCAAGCAAAATAATATGATTTACCCAGTAAATAATTCAATGTCTTGGAATTTGATACTCTTGACTTTGACATTAGTTTAGTAGTGTCTTTTGATATTTAACAAGTTAATTTAATTATAAAAACGAGAAAAGCTAATTTAAAGTTATGATAAAAAAAAGTAAGTTTTACATCGTTTTTGTAAAATTGTCAACAAAAAACAATTATTTTTATAAGATAAAAATAAAAAAGTCTACCAATTTCTCCATTAATTCAGGGAGATTTTTTCATGGACATTATTTTTCTACGAAAACGTCGAGCTATGAATAGGGTTTTCGCTAGCATAACGACACTGTAAAGCAAAGATAATTAACGATTCTGCTCGGTATCTCGGCTGTAGAGACTTGCATTTATCGTAAGCATCGTTACTGCAACCGACGTTTTTCGTTATTATTTAGCGATCGGTAGTTTGCGACGGCATCGCTATCTATGTCGAGACTGCAGGCCCAGGAAAGGTTTCAATCATAGACCAGTAAGCCTCTAGACGCCGGTTAGCTGGACACCCCCGGTCACAACGCATATGCTCTACCACTGCATATCATACGTCCCTCCGCCAATCGGAACGTCACTCAGTCAGCGAGCGGCACCAAACAACCGAAAATTGTCGAATATTCCAAATACTCAATGTTACGAACTTCATTAGTCCTATAGTCCCTCATATTGTCCTATTCATGCACGCGTCAGTGTCACAGTCGGTCTGAGTGAGTGAAGTTATGAAGCAACGCCATTCTTTCATGGTACATGCTTCAAGTCGTCACATCTCGGTTCATTTGTGTTTGTCCCAGTGTAGTGGTACAAAAATTATTTTTGAGGTGTTGCGACATTCTGTCGTTTTGTATGGGACATTTGAGGTGCCTCATGTATGAGTGACACAACTCTAAATAGTAGTTGGGTTATTCATTAAGAACTAGATGGTAATATTGCCAAAAAGAAATAACTCTTAGTTAGAAAAATATTAGGCATATTCACGAGGTACTCCATATTCACTTCGCTTGGGTACTACTAGTACCCAAGGCCACTTTGAGGCAAAACACGTTTGGGTACTACTAGTACCCAAGGTCACTCGAGTGGATAGTCGTATACTTATACAGGGTGTCAGGGAAACGCTTCTGAAAACGAAGATGGGTGATAGTGCTGGTGATTACTGATACGAAACCGCGAAAAAACAAGCGATTCTTTTTTTAGTTTTTTTTTTTTAAATTGTAATTCACAAAACTGATGTAGGTACAATCTCACATACATCAGTATTGTTTAGATAGTTGATAATTTAATTATTGCTAACTAACAACCCTTAACAAGAACGTTTTGTGTGTACTTAAATAAATAAATAAATAAGAACGGGCTTATGAGGCTACGAAGACATAACACGAAACAAAATAAAATCTAAACTTAAAAAACACCTTTTAGAGGAATTAAAACCTAATAAATAAAACCTTTTAGAGGAATTAAAACCTAATAATGACTTATAACTTTATAGCATTAAGAAAAAAAAAACATGTTTATTTATTATTATTATTTATTTATTTATAGTTAATTAACATGGTATAATAAAATTGCACTCCCTACCAATTTTCACTTCTTTCTAACCCACTTATCTTCCAATTTAATTAAAATTTTATCAAAATTAATAAATGAAAACACGGTAATTACTAGTCTATTGAAGCATTTTGTACACATATTTAAGTTATTTATCGAAAATAAAAAATAAATATTTGTGTGATGAACATAGTGTTTGTGTTGGTCTGGGTGTTTCTTATGTATTTTAAGTATGTATTAAAAAAAAAAAGCATTGCCTACCTCGTTAGAATTTAATATTAACTATTACTAAATCAATTAATCAGCGTATTAAAAAAAATACAATTAACAATGATAATCAATAATAATGTATGAATTCAATGCAAAACGTACCTCAATGTGCAATGTGCGTTCGCACGATTGCCTGTCACGTTCACACACACAATCAAACCTTTTTGGTATTTTTTCAAATAGAAAGTAGCTAAAGGAGCATTATTTGCTGTGATCATTTTTCTATAAGGTCAATGACCTTTGAACTAAATAAAACATTTTTGGGAATAAATCAACTGTATTAATTAAAATATGATAAATAAACATTTGGGGGAGGCCTATGTCCAGCAGTGGACGTCTTTCGGCTGAAATGATGATGATGATGATGATGAAATAAACATTTCATTTAATCAAATTATTTATTTTTGTCAACAAATTAACAGTAATTTGTGTTATAAATAAAAAATATCTATTTATTATATTTTAGTTTAGTAGTTCGCCACGGACTGCCCCCATTATCTAGATCTTACGTCTTCTTTGTCCATCCAAAGGTTGTCTGGAAGATATCGCTTTTAGCGATAAGACCGCCCATGTACCCATAATTTATACGTTGTTCCTGTTTACTACTATTTTCATGGTGTACAATAAAGTATATTCTATCTATCTATGTCAATCCAATTAAATAAAAAAGTAAACAAACCCAACTTCAATAAAATTATCACACAATCACTCACTAAATGGAATTCGTAACACATTCATCCGTATTTTGAAGGTTTCAACTTCATAACTCATCACTTTCTCTTCACTAACTCATTCAATAAATCAAATCGTATCATTCAATTTGTCTACGAATCGATTCTTTTCCATCTAGGCCTTTTCTTTGGTTCATCATTTCAGCCGAAAGACGTCCACTGCTGGACATAGGCCTCCCCCAGGCGGGGGGGGATGAAAAAATAGATTTGATATTGACGGGGAGGATTTATATAATGAAACCTAGCCATTAATGTATAGAATCTAAAATTGATATAAAAATAAATGATTTAATTAAAATCTTTGCCAACTTTAAAAAGTTAAGTAAATAAATGGGGTTTTTTACAAATCAGTTTTATTTAACTGCCCAAAGCTGGTTATGTATATGAATGTTTCAATATCGCTTTGTTTAAGTATGTTCACTTCGCTTCGTATCTAATTATTTTCACTATTCGAAATATATATTCTGAAATCACATGAATAAAATTACCTACTGTTCAAAATGTACCAAATGATACAGTGAACCAAATGAATAAAATTTTTTGGGGAACCGAAATGAGCGAGTGAGCCAAGGAGCCTGAGATAGTCAGCACGGAGTACCGGAACCAGTTCGCATGGCCCAAAGACACCACCGACTCCGCACCGAGGAAGAGCATCTCGATGGGGGCACTGAAGAAGGCTGCCGTGGCCGAAGGTAAGCCACTTCACCATTATTTCTTTGATGTAATATGTTGGCAAACAACCTGAGACCAGTTGGAATAATATTCCTCCCCCTATTAAAAGGTCTATAAGTTGCTCAGCATTTAAGTCCAAACTAAAAGTATTTCCACTCGATCATCAAAAAGAATTTGAGGATGTTCGTGCTAACTTATCCGCCATATAATGGACGTAGATGAAGCGAAAGAGGTGTGTCAGGATCGTAGCAGATGGAAATCCATAGTCTCTGCCTACCCCAATGGGAAACAGGCGTGATAATATGTATGTATGTATGTATAAAAATGAATGTTTTTTCTCTATGCGCTCCTAAACCATTCAGCCCATTGTGATGAAACTTTGGGGAGTTGTTCTGCGTAAGGCGGCGAAGGTTCCTGGCTATTTATATATTTATATTTTTTCTTTCCACGATTTAAATCGTAATAATCGACCCAAAAAAATCGATTAACAAATAAAAATAATGGTTTTTTTTTAATAATCGATAAATTTTTCACGTCCCTAATTAGATTTTTGATTGAAAGTCAATGTAGGTATTCGATCGCTTAAGTGTAAGTATCATACTCACACAAGGCACTCAGGTCGGGCCGAATTGTACAGAGTAGAAAAAAAAATCCTGTCGTATGTGGGTGGTGCCATCTTGGAAATGCAGTCTTTTGAGCCAACCGAAAATCAGAATCTTTCGACTTACAGACAAGGACCATCTCTTATTTATTTATTTATTATATTCTTTATTGTACATTACACCAAACGAAAACAAAAACAATAGTTTACAGAAAGATTAAGTAAGTACAATGGGCGGTCTTATCGCACAAGGCAATCTCTTCCAGACAACCTTTGGATGGACTAGAAGAATGGGAACCGATCGTGGGTAGGTACGGTGTAAAAGTAGGTACGTTTTGTACATGATATACCTACTTAAATATAATAATATAAAGAACACGAAAAAAACACAATATATTACTCTTTACCAGTACTAGTTTTGTTTGTGATTTTAAAACCATGGATAAGCAGATATTATTGCTTCTGACTGTGCCTATTTACTGTTTGCATAATTTATTTTAGCGTAAGTTATCTGTCTTTATTACTACGATAATTGTAGAGTAGTGCATTCAAATATCGGAAACTCATAAAAAAAGACGTAAATATCCGGTTACATGTGATATACAATAATATAAGTGTTAGTAGTTTTACACTGAAAAGTGGACATAGACAAGGATATGCGGAAGGCAGAGGACCAAGTGTTGTGGTGCAACTTGGGGGAGGCCTATGTCCAGCAGTGGACTGCGATAGGCTGAGTTGATGATGATGATGAGACAGACAAACTTGATGCGGAGGTTGCTAAAATAATTAATTCGTTAATGAAAAGCTGTAGTTGAAAATGTAATGTGACTCTCCCTATTAGGCTGAATTTTATTATTCTTCAAAATAATAATTTATACTAGTACCTAAAACATGTCTGCAGGTACATCAAATCAAAAAATTTATTTGCGTAAAGAAGCGAATATTTATTCGATATTATTTATTTGGTCACCTTGTTGTAACCTTCTCATTCTGAGAAGAGGCCCGTGCCCAGCAGTGGGTCAGTAATGGGCTGATGATGATGATGGTTTATTTGTAATTTGCATTTTAACACACCAGATTAATACTGTTTTTTTATTTGTGACACTACAACAATGGCTCCCGTCACACTAGATTTTTTGCGTAATCGCGGCTTTTTAGCATACTATATGTGGAAGTGTGAGTACTTTTACCCGTACTTTTAAGAGATACTATGGATGCTTCAATTATTGTTTAGCGAGATTCCGTCCGCCTTTTTTATTCGTCCGAATACCAGGCAAACATAAATTTGAAAGTAGGTGTCAGGACGGTAAGCCTTGTAACATCGCTTCAGTGTTTTATTGCTTACTTTATAACACTAGTATATTTTTATTTTCTGCATGAAAATCTAGATTTTGCAGCTTAGGTAGTCAACGAGTCGCGTGATTTTTTTTCGCGATTTCAGGGTTGGTCCCGTAGTAAAAGTTGTTCATAATGATAAGTACAATGACCCCTTTTCGGGAAATAAGCGATTAAAATTTCAGCGTGATCGAAGGACCAACCCACAAACATACACATTTTAGTATTGATTATGTTATTAAGATTTATAGCTGTTGCAGTTTGTACGATAAAGGTAGGTAGGTACTTTGTGTATACCATTGGTATTTAGTTTATCAAGAGCCTTCTAACGGCCAAAATTAATATCCAATCTATCCACGATTCAACAATTTTATTCGCCCGTGTGCCAAAACGGGTTCCGGAGCGTCGGACAGGTTCAAGGCTTTTCATAATTTATGAACAACGCTTTTAGTCCAGTAATTAATTAAACGCTTTAATTAATTAGATTGATATAAAAACCGTTAAAGAGATTGGGCATTAGGCTGCGGGCACGAAACGAGCGGCGGCCATCCATGGCGGGGTGACGAGCGGCGCGCTATCTCGGTGTGAATTAAACCTAATATATTAATCTGTGAATTGAGCTTTATGTTCCTTAACAAACTTACTTACTAAGAGCTAAGTGGCGCCCCCATCAGTATAAAAATAATTACTCGCCGAGTTAAAAAAAAACTACTACTCAAAACTACTAACTACTACCACAGATAATATAATACTATACCTACTACTAAACTTATTTATCAAATATAACTACTACTCTGTAAATTATAGTTACCTGTAGTTGTTGCCAGAGGCCGTTTTTCGTAAAAAGCGTGTATCTCTTTCATTTAATAATAATATATTTTAAATGTTTTTCTTTTTAAAAATGTAATTAATAATATGTGTTTATGAGTGAATAACACACAGAAATATTTAGAAATGTAATTAATATATGTTTTTGAGTGAATAAATGAGATAATAAATTAATAATAATAAAATCTTTATTGACCAAAATACATTTTACAAAAACTTATTGAAGCCTCTGAATCCAAACTAGATAAAAACCTGTATATCAGGATTCAGCGCCTTCTTCCATTTTATCAGTCTACAATATTATAATGTCAATAAATTTACCGAGTGTGCTATTTTTTCGTGGATATTATATTCTTATAAACATTTAAAGTTTGAAAATCACGTTTTTGGCAGAACTTTGCAGGGATAGTCTTATTAAGTAATACAACGTGTTATTGAAATGACCGAAAACCTCTTAAGGGGTCATTCTACTCATCAGTATGAACAACTTTACCATGGGACCAAGCCTGAAATAGCGAAAAGTGCAGAATTTGATCATCACTTGCTTTAACGGTGAAGGAAAACATCGTGAGGAAACCTGCAAACCAGAGAGTGCTCCATACAGTTCTCAATGGTGTGTGGAGTCCAGCAGTGGACGTCTTTCGGCTAAAATGATGATGATGAACTGAACAGAATATCTAATAGTACTAACGGTATGAGTACGAAAAACCAATTATTCTTTTCGGCAACGAAAAACATTACAAGAAAATGTCAAGGAATTGTGTGATTCTAATTTTAATTGCTTTTTAACTATAGCCTTTAGGCTAAATTCGCCTGGTGATGATGAGACTCGTCCTGATTGTCTTTCTCACCCTAGCTAGGGCTACACATAATGGAGTTCAACGAATGTTCGTCGAAGACATGAAATGTATGCAATTTCTGAGGAATTTACTGGCCGCCACACTTTCGCGAAAAAACAATAAGATATTCCCTACATTTGAGTTCACATGAATCGACAAAATGTACGGATCAGCTGATTTTTTTTCGCGATTTCAGTGTCGGTCCCAAATTATAAGTTTTAAATAAAATAATTATACAATAATATTATTAAATTAAAAAAAAAAATATAAATAATATTAAAATATAATAAAAATAATAATCAATAATAATTAAAATATTATATAATATTTTTTTTATGTATTATTATTTAATTATTATTTAATATTAATCGTTTTAATATATTATTAAATTAATTATTTATATTATTTATTAATATTAATTATTTGATTAATTTATTTAATTCTAATTTTAAGTCTTTATTGGTTATTAATTATGGTATATGTTTAAAGAACACACTGGCAGGACAAAATCAGGCAGCATAAAAAGTACTAAGCTAAAATGAACTTAAATTTCTCATATACTACTACTTTTAAATTCTGTTACAACTATAAGGATAAAACGTTGGGATAAAACGCAACAAAGAAATTTAACATGTCACGTAGTACTTCTTATCAAAGATTGCAAAAAGACTGTTTTTCCTTGTACAAATTTCCTTAACTAAATTTAGTTTTTGTTTCAGTCGATAAAAGTTGAATCAACGTTCCTGGCATTTATCATCGCGTTTGCCTGCATTGCTCTCGTGATACCTGCGTACCTCTGAAGACTGTCATAGGCAGCTTTCGTCTTCCTGTAGAACAATCAAATACTTTAATAAAAGAGATACCTAAGAGTAAGTAACACTACGCACTATCTAACTTGGCCGAAGTGAAGTTGTCACAAAACCGTCGCAGTAATCATTTTATGGGTGTCAGTGGGAAGCGGGAGGCACCTGTGCAGTGCCTAACTACACTCCAGCCTAGTTAAAATGTCCACTGCATGAAACTTTGATTTGTATAAGCGCGGAATAGTCCCCACAAAAATTTATGAAATCGATTATAAAAATATTTCAAAAATTAAGGTACAATTTTTTATTTATTTTTTCATTTTTGTATCTTGAATTTATATTTTCGTCGAAATACACGCATAGCGCACAGGTATAGTAAGCAGTAAGGGTGGTTTTCGAATTGAAGTGTTACCACTGTCATGCAGTCGAGTTTACTAGTTTGTGTGTATTGTGCTGCCGCTGCGTACGGAATATTTTTTTCGTTTGTTTTGTTAGGGTATGGCATATCTATACTTTTAAATAACATTGCTAGCAACGAAATTATTATAATATGAATTTGAATGAATTAAAATCTTGTAGAAACTGTTAATTCCAAAAATAACTGTATTGTTTTTCCTTGTTGTATAAAACATATTATAATATATGATACAGAGTGGCTGTACTCACGTAACTCACGTAATAATAATCGGATTTTGATATTGTTTTTATATGGGTACCAAAAACACTTTAAGGGTAGATCACGGGTAGATAGATAGAATATACTTTATTGTACACACATACCAGTAAGCCTCTTACTTGTCTGTGATTGTACACCATGAAAATAGTAGTAAACAGGAACTACATATAAATTATGGGTACATGGGCGGTCTTATCGCTAAAAGCGATATCTTCCAGACAACCTTTGGATGGACAAAGAAAAGTGTATCGTTACTCCCAAATCAACATTGAATCCACCAAGTAACACTTAATATAATGTTATTTTTCACAACAAAGTATAAAAAATAATAAAATTACGTAGGTAAATATCCCGCGACCTTCACCAAGTCGTTGGTCCACCTTGTGGGGGGCCTACCCACGCTGCGCCTTCTAGTACGTGGTCGCCACTCCACGCTTATTTTCTTCTGCCGTCTCTGATTAGACGCCAACATCATTATATCTCCCAACTGCTCCGAATCATTTGTGATGCCGTTGAGTTTCTTTTCGTCGTTTTTCAATTCTAGTTTGGTTAAGCTGCCTTTTCTTTGTTCCATTCTGGTTTTTAGTTTAGGTGATGAAGTGGCGCTCTTTGGTAGTTTTGGGGAGCCCTTCATGTTTTTGGCGTGTCGCGGTTGCAATGCCGCATAAGGGCGTCCCCCAGGGAAGGGCTCGGACCTCGGCTTAGGGCATTACGGGGGGACACCGCCGCTACGTCCCCCGGCAGCCGTTGCTGCATCGGGAATTGTTTTCTCGAAAGTGGCGGTCTTTCGGTATAACGGGGGGGGGAGACGCGTTTCGCGAATCACCGTTAAGCGGCAAGCCTCGCCGGCGAGGGCTAAGACCTACCTAATCCTAACTGCGTGGCGATTAAACCTGCTCATGACGTGGACAAGAATAGGAATAGGAGTAAGCATACCGGTCTCGCGTGACGAGATTATCTCCGGTTGCGACACCGTATCATAAGCCTCAATAATTCAATTAAGTTGCTATAAAACACGCAACCTACTAACTACTACACAATACAATCTACAAGTTTACAATAAATAGTGTTTGTACATACGGACTAAAGTCCTAGGGATTCAATGAAACTGTATTTTTAGACCATATGTCAATAACATGTGTGTAATTTTGATATTATGTACAAAGTTCAATCACGCGCCGCCTTTAAAATTTTGGTTTATGTTATGATTTTAAAATACATACAATGATAATTTTTTACTTTTTAGTTAAGGTTTTTGAAGTCGGTTTTATTGCCCCATCTCTTGTGAATATACGTGGCCATATTCATGTATCAGTCTATCAAGAGTTCTGTGTTATTCTTATTTTATTTTTATATGGTTCTTGGTTCTTGATGTAACTTTGTAGTCTTGAAAGAGTGTGTCGGGATTTTATATGTTAAAATGGCTTTCAATAAAAGTAGTAACAGGTTATATTCCTTAGTCAAATATAAGTGTATTTTCTCATTATGTGTATAATTTATGCAGAGTTATCCAAAAGATGGTTATGCTGGATGCGGAAAGCGCAGGAACCATAGGAAGTGTGTAGTTTGTATCAAATCTACAAAATGGCGTTAGTTGTTAATTGCACCCTCGAACTATGCCTTACAGCCCTTGGCTACTAATCTACTATTATTCTCAGACAAAGTCCATAGTGTTACACATAACATAATGTCTTTGAAAACGAAAAATATACTTTTTGAAATGGAAGAATTTATTACAAAGTACAATATTCTAATAGGAGTGATAGGTGATGAAAAGTTATAGAAAAAACATGAGAAAGGGTTTTATTTTTTGTTAAAAAGTTTTAATTTCATACTTTTTAGTTGATAATTGCGAGGGTTGATTCATAAATGTTTATATAACCAGTTTGAGAATATATTTTTTATTAACCTTTGCTATCCCACTGCTGGGCAAAGTCTCGCTCATATTCTTCCAAACCTCCAATCCATTTAAATAAATTTATTGTAATCCATTATATTCTTAATTATACCAGGCCCCTCAGAAAGTATTGCGAAAAAAAGTTTTTATATATGGGAGACTGGCCAGTTATAATGTTTTTCGAAAATATGATTATTTATAAGTAAAAATAAGTAAGTTCCAATTTCAAAATTTCCCTCCACATTTTTTGCGAGTTAATTCAAAGTATTGTGTCTCACTGAAATATGGATCTGCGCCGGGAACATTTTAGAGCTATGATTTTATACGATTTCAAGTGTCGCCTGAAACCGGATGAATCGTACGATAGACTTCAAATGGCATTCATGGATGAAGGCCCTTCCAAGGCAACCGTGTATCGTTGGTATAACGAATTCAAGCGCGGTCGACCAACTTTGGGGGATGACGAAAGAAGCGGTCGCCCTTTGACGGCTGTTACCGAAGAAAACGTGCTAGCAGTGAAAAATTTAATCCAAGACAATAGGCGAATTACATATCAGGAGATTCAACACATATTGAAGATTGGATCGGGAAGCGTTCACGAGATTCTACACAGCCATCTTGGCGTGAGGAGGATAGTATCACGCTGGGTGCCGCACAACCTCACCGATGCTCAGAAGCAGGCCCTGGTGGAATGGTGCCGTGATATGCTTAACAAATTTGAAGCAGGCTCGTCTCGGCGTGTTTACGACATCGTTACAGGTGATGAGTCCTGGATTTATCAATACGACCCAGAAACCAAGCGCCAGTCGACTGTTTGGGTGTTTCAAAATGAGCCAACGCCTACCAAAGTGAAGCGATCTAGAAGCGGGGGTAAGATTTTGATCGCTAGCTTTTTTAATTTGACTGGCCACTTGGTATCAATTCCCTTACGGGATCAAAGAAGCATTAATGCCGAATGGTATACTACCAAATGTTTGCCAGAAGTTTTCTCTGTTATAAGCAACAAGCGACCAAACACAGGGCTCCGCGGGCTACTGCTCCACCACGACAATGCACCTGCGCACACCGCACTCAAAACGAGGGACTTCCTGGACAGCACGCCAGTCAAACTCCTGGGTCACCCTCCTTACAGCCCTGATCTAGCACCGTGTGACTTCTTTTTATTCCCAAAAATAAAAAATCAGCTCAAAGGGATACAATTTTCGTCGCCGGAAGATGCGCTGGCTGCGTTCGAGCAGGCTGTAAACGAGGTGTCTGCGGCGGACTGGAAAAAGTGTTTTGAAAACTGGTTTAGGCGCATGAATCTTTGTATAGAGGCTGGTGGAAAGTACTTTGAAAAGATTTGATAAAAATATATGTACGTATAGAACAATTTTTTTTAGTTTCGCAAAACTTTCTGAGTGTCCCACGTAATCTGCATCTTGATCTGATTTAATTTATTATTTTAAATTTAAAATATTATTTTTAATAAAAAATATTTTTTTAACAACGATATACAAAATTATAAATTAAGTAAATTTATTCGTGAATGCCTCCGTTTGAAAAAAAAACCCACGATATTGTCCGTAAATTAAATTAAATTTTTATTTTACAGTCTTTTTTGCGACCATTTAGTCGCAAATACTACGGTAGTGCGATTTTTTTTTTAAATCATTGCATATGCTGTGTGACCGGGGGTATCCCGCTAATCGTCGTCTAGAGGCTTACTGGTCTGTGCATGGACCGCACCGAGACAGTTTTATAATATTTAGGATTAGGAAAATCAACCAACCCATTATTTTAAGTGGACAACTGGCGTATTAAGAAGAATGCTCTTCTATTCGCAACTAGACTTTCTGAGAAATTCTTTGTTGGTAACCAGAGCAGAAATATCAATACTAACTTAATGGCTCATAAACACAATGGTTGTCCCCTTAAATGTTTTTAACTACTTTTGGGATGAATGAGAAGATTACCAATATAAAGGAATTGGCAATTTTAGTATTTTGTTGGGCAGTCAGCTCCGCTACCAACCTGCTGACTGGCTAATCTTTTCCCCGTGGCATGAGCTACAATTATATTTAACCGCGCCCCACTTCACGTAAACAGTATCTAGTGGTCTCCCCTCTCGCCCCTCAACATCGTTATCTGATAGACGGCCCCTATGCGAGTTGAGTGTGAGCGGTTGTATATGTGACGTACCTGACTCCTGGTCCTCAGTCTGCAGCTGGAAGCGACCGCCGCCCATGATGGGCGCGAAGTCGTCGCTGTCCGCTATTAGAAAAAAAAAAAGAATAAAAGAGTTTTACTGAATAATCCTGAACTATTCTATGAATTTGCACTGGAAGGGGTTGGAGGAGGCCTACGCTACGCCCAGAAATGGGTAACCCAATAATATATTTATAAACGATAATTATGTACATATATAATTATAAATATTATTATAATATATATCGTTTCGAATGAATAACTAATAACATTTTATTTTTAAATTAACACTAAAATAATTAACTAAATGTCGTAATAAAAGTAATATTAATTATCATAATAAAGGCTGAATAAGCATGTTTTTTTCAAAACTTTGAAAATAGAACAAGAACCGCGCGCGGACTTGGAATTGGCACGAATGAAATTAAATACTGTATAATTAATTTGTGTATTATTTCCTCGCAAATGAGAAAAAAGTACTATACAAGTCTCAGCCGAAATAGCAACTAACGGCCTCGTTTAGTTAAAAAGGCAGTGCGAAATCGCAAAAAATCTTGGTGTTAGTCGTCAGTTACTTTCTTCGGCAATTAAACGCTATAATGAGCTCGGTAACATCGGAGACCATCCTCTGCACAAAATAGAGGAGCTCCGGGAACTCCATTGGACCGCGCTGGTGCTCCTCTAGTGCTACGCCTTTGGCACGTCCCGGGAAAATAATAAAATAATAATAAATAATTATGAATTTTTGTTCACAAGTCCTTTTTAGGGTTCCGTACCCAAAGGGTGCCAAACGGGACCTTATTATTCTCGCTATGCTGTCCGTCCGTCTGTCTGTCTGTCTGTCACAGAGTTGTATCTTTTGACTAGTAATAGGTAGCCGGTTGAAATTTTCTCAGAATATGTGTTACTATGATCCTCTATCACGACAAATACTAAAAAAGTCTATGACCATACAAGAATCCTCGAAAA
Organism: Asteroscopus sphinx; assembly: GCA_949699075.1. Taxonomy (NCBI): domain Eukaryota; kingdom Metazoa; phylum Arthropoda; class Insecta; order Lepidoptera; family Noctuidae; genus Asteroscopus; species Asteroscopus sphinx. Next base: position 5,660,896 of record OX453024.1, read on the forward strand.
ACATGCATTTTTTTCAACGTTTTTGTTCCTGCTCTATCTTCAAAACGGTAATACATACCAGCGTCAAACTTAGTTTGATTATAGTGCATACTATTTAGTTTCGCAACAATTATACAAATAGAAATAGGGTAAACATAGACATATGTGGTGGTCCCATTTCAATTTGGTGAAGATCTAATGAAAGTCTTGACTGAAAGGAACTTCAATGGATGACTGTGTATCACCAGCGATTGCAGCAATGGCTTGTCTATGAATTGTCTATGCCACTCAAAATAGAAAACTTTAAAAAAACTAAAAACCAACTAATATTTATTAATTATTATTGGTTAGTTTGTATTAGATAATATATATTATTTAATAAATTTTTATATTAGTTAATTTACATTAGTTGATGTTAGTGACATTATGAAGATTTAATTTATATTAAATATTCATAATGTCACTTAAAATAACAAGTAAAATATTAATTGTTTTATAATAAATTATATTTTTTTTTATTAATAATAGTTAATTGTTAATTTTTTATAGCAAATACAATATATTAACATATTATTATTTTTAATTCAATTTTTTCTTATACATTTTTCTGCTTTTGAAAAAAATGTGCATTTTTATGAACCTCAACTTCTCATAGAAAAGTGATTTCTGGAACCTGTAGAAATTATTGAAATAATACCATCGACTATGTATATTAATATCCGACTTCATATCCAAGTCCAGATTCGTCTTTTTACGGCGTCCGTGTTCTAGTGGTTCGAGTGTCGGACTGCTGATCACGAGGTTGTGGGTTCGACTCCCACAGGACACAAATGGGTGAATTTCCCAAATGACCTATTTTTTTGTCTTCGGTGAAATTTAGTATTTGAAAAAAGGAATATTGGTCTGAATTTTTTTTTTAGTATTCAATAGGTAGTTATTGGGTTGTGGCAAAAATATAATTTGCCTAGGACTATTAAAAAGGTAGAAATAAATATATAAACCTCTATTTTTTTCAAATCGGTGCTGTGCCTCTACTTTTTTTACAAACAAAAAAGCTAATACACTAATAAAAATAAGTAAGTTAAGTATATAACTTATTATATTTTATAGAATATTAGTTTTGTTATTAATATATAGCATATTTTATTAAATAATTAACGATTATTATTACTGAGAGGCAGAAAACGTACTTGTCCTGCAAAATGTTCTCATATCGCTGGACAAAAGTAATTTAAACTTAACTTTATATCGAGGAGTCCGACAGCGCCCCCCACCCCAATTTTATTTCCCTCGTTAGTGTCTGCTAGTGCGCAGTCAGGACGGATATGTGTCAAATCGCTGCATATTCCCACCAATAATGTAAGTACGCCATTTCAGTTGCTCCCGGACAATTATTTTATATTATCGGTGGTTGCATTTTTCTAGTGTAATGAGTAGTTTTATTATTGTTGTTTGGTTCTAACAGAGGTAGGAAGTGAATTAGCTTCATTGACTGTTTTTGAATTTATCCTAGATATTATGCATTTTTTCTAATTTTCTAAAAAGTGTGTTATTTCTCACGTCGCTGTTCTCATATCGCTGTAATCGGTGGTTTTTATTACCACCGATGTGATAATTTACACCGAAATGATAAGAAAAAATCAATCGGTGTCTTATATCTAATATCGGTGTTTTGATTCATGATCAACGCACAGTTTTGTCACATCGGTGGATTGCTTTATCATATCGGTAGCTCATTTTATCATCTCGGTGAGTCGTTTTATCATATCGGTAGATCCCGTGTCATTTTATTAAGTATACAAAGAAACAATGGAACATACATGCAAACACATACATTATATGCATAAATACCTACATACAAACATTCATACATACATACATACATACATACTTACCTACATAGACTGCCAAAATCATTACCACGATACCACTGGGTAAGAGAAGATGTATAAATGTATCATTAGGGGAGGTCTGTATTCGGTAATGTACGTCTATAGGCTGAGGTGATGATGGTGAGGTGGAGCAATTGAACGCATTTAAGGTTTCTCTAGAAAATATTTTCTAGTTAAGAAATAGTAAGTACATAATAATAAATAACAAAATAATAAATAGATAAAAAGAAAACATCATAATAGCTTAATTTTGTTTAAGAATGCCGAGGCCAAAACTAAAAGCGGAGGAGAAAAAAGAGAGAAAGAGGTTACTGGAAAGAATAAGGAAAGCTAAACTCAAAAGCGATCCTGTGTGAAGAGAGGAGCATTTAAGAAAAGATAGAGAACGTTTAGCTAGAAGAAAGGCAGCCGGACTTATCCCAACCCGAAGCCAAATGACTACACATGCACGTCGCATTGCACAAAAAAAAACCGAATCAGTTCTCGTGCATATTATCAAAGGAAAAAAGCTAAGGCATATGTTGCCCGAAACAACCAAACAAGTGTTTCAGTTACCAATGATGTAACAGAATCGCTACCGAAAAATCGAGATAATAAGCCTGGTATTTCTCCTACCTACCTACCTAGGTACCTACCAACTATTTCCTTTTTGATGTTCAAAGGTGGATAGATTATCGTATCGCTGGATATGTACATCATTTCGGTGGATAAACTTATCATATCGGTGTACAGAAAAAATAATCGGTGCCGGTTTGTCATATCGGTGGAAACCAGAATTCAAACTGAATTTTCTCCTTAGTCTTAAATGATACGTTGATGATATTAAATTTGGGGATATTTGATATCCTAAAGATTACATAAAACCTGAAAAATATACAAAAACTATATAAATGAAAAAGTTCACCGATATGATAAAAAAAATGGCATTTGCTGAAATTCACCCAAATATGTGTGTGATGAACATAAGTTTGTGTTGGTCTGGGTGTTTCTTTTGTATATTATAAATATGTATTTACAAAAAATAGAGTATATAAGTATTATATCCATTGTCTAGTACCCATAGTACAGTCGACTGAACCTATTTATCTTTAAAGATATTAATCCTCGCGTACTCCAACGATGTTTCTATATAAACTCACATTGTTTCATACATCACTTCCGGTAAAGATGACGGTGCATATGCATCTCATCACATTAAAATTGAGATATATGAACTCGACAAGATCAACTATTACCGTTCAAACGATAAAGCCCTGTGACAGACAGACGGACGGACGGACGGACGGACGGACAGCGTAAATCTTGCCATTACAACATTTCGATTCGATGTCGAGCAATAAGAGAGAGCGAGAGAGAACAGCGCGAGAACTCCCGAATGCAGTTTCGGTTTCGGTCGTAGTTTCGGCAGCTGTTCCGCTGGAACCGAAACTCGTTTTTTTTGTACTCCGAAACCGGAACTCGACTGAAACCAAACTTTTGGACAGACACTAATTGACCTAATTCTATATGAGTTTTTAAACTAACATAGTGTCATACTAATATAATTGGATGACTTGGATGTCATGGGATATTTACCATATAAATAATTTTCTTCGAGTTTTTGGTATTTTGGCACTGTTACAAGCAATCATGGTCAGGGATAAACTGAAGTATTTGTTGATGGATGTTTATAATGTAACGTACGTTTTTTTACGTCGTCACATGTTGAATAATTTTTTTTTTTTGTTTTATCGCGCAATCAGTCGACAGACTATGAGCAGATGAGATAAAGTTTTGTAGCTTTCAGAGCAAGATCCCCTTTGGGAATGTCTCTATAGTGACTTATGTGCAGCTGTCCATTTCCAGAATGTGCCGCCTTTTCAGTCTACGTATAGCATCCGGTATAGTCAATTGCACAGCTAGTTGGTTTGGATGTTTTGCAAGTCTTGCTTTGTATTTGGAGCAGGATGACCTCATTTCATCCTTGATTGTCTTGATGTTTAAGCAATCATGTACTTCCGAGATCCTTATAAACCACGGCGAGTTGGAAATCTGTTTCAGGATGTAATTTTGAACCCTCTGTATTATGCTTACACTGGAGTCAGCATATCTGAGAAAAAAATACAGAATATATATCGACATGTACCACCATCAAAGAATTTTTGTACGGTGAATTGAAAACACAGATTAAAAAGAAAAATTCACAGAACTTTTTATTATGTAGGTGACGATAGCTTCGTAATAGCTTATTACAAAATAGCACGTAATGTTAATAAAAAAATTCAAAGACGGTGACAAGTGGAAAAAGGGAACGGAGGCCTTTGCCCTGCAGTGGGACACTACAGGCTGATAATAATAATAATAATCAAGAATTTGCACAGGTACCTACACACCTATAATTAGGGTTGCCAACCGTAGGTAGGTAGGGTCGTTTCGCCGGTTTTCGGCCATTTAGTGGAGTTGTCAACTTAAAGGCACCAGAAAAAAATATTGCCATTGGTGCTAGCCTAGTATTACCAATGTTAATGTATAGCCTACATAGTGTAGTTTCAATTTTTATAATAACTTGGTGCTTTAACATAATACTTTTATTTCTTTTTTATGTTGATAACAAAATAAAACGCCATTTCGGTTATCATGAATTCTCTTCATATCTAATTTGGAATTATCAGGCCATAATATAATTATAATCAAATAAGTCAGTCAGAAAATGAGCATAAAGATACAGTATCAATTCGCTCTTTTAAGATAACCTTGGATAAAGAAACATTTGGGGAAGGACATTAGAAAAAAACCGGAATATTTATGACAAACAAATACTCGCTCTCTCTTGCGAGCCGGACCACTGTCGACTGAGTCGCGTTGGCCCTAAAACTCATGTCTTGTTATGAACATGTCCTTATTCTATTACTTAACACTTCTGTTTCATGTAAGATGGTTACCTATATTGTGTTTATGGCTTATCTAGATTCTAACAATAATAAACAAAGTCGCTTAAAATGATAACGTACACCAAATATTTAATATACGAAAACATTTTTAAAGGAACTGTTGTTTTGGAAATATTTGTGTGATGAACATGAGTGTTTGTGTTGGTCTGGTTGTTTTTTATGTATTACAAAAAAAAGTATATAAGTATTATATCCATTGTCTAGTACCCATAGCACAAGCTCTGCTTAGTTTGGGACTAGATGGTGATGTGTAAACATGTCCCAAAAATATTTATTTATAACATAACAACATAACATAACATCACGCCTGTATTTCCCCGAAGGAGTAGGCAGAGGTGTAATAGCACACCCACATTTCGCCAGTTATGTTATAGTCCCATGTAATAGGGGGCGAGCCTATTGCCATTGACCGGGCACAAATCCAGACTCCGGGCTGCTACTGAGAATTTCCTAATGAAAAAACCCAATAACAATTTGCCCGATCCGGGAATCGAACCCAGGACCCCACGACCTCAGCAGTCGCACTTGCAACCACTAGACCAACGAGGCAGTCGAGGTTTTTATACCATGTTACATTAAAAAAAAAAAGTTGTTAATTCGATAGCATTCCCTGAATGAGCTCTTCAAATAGGAGCACGCATTTCTGACTATTTTTTATCGTCTGAAACACATTGATTAACGATTATATCGTATAAAAGTCGTTATTATGTTTAATTACAAGAGGTTTATTGTTTACTTTCGATCAAAACAACGCATTTCGTATTCTCTTATCTGCGGCGATCGCTTTCAGATGCGAACTGCTGCGTCACTGTTCTAATATAACCTAACCTAATAACAAGCTATCTGTCGTAAAAAATCTTATTACTGGGGGCTTCGCCTGCCAAAACCCCCTGGGGGTTGAGCCCCCGGGCCACCCTTGTGGGAGCTTCGCCCCCTTTCCACCTCGTGGGGCTTCAAGGGTGGCTCCCAAACCTCCCTTGCGGACAGTATCACTCCTCGCGCCCCTTGCGGGGCGCAGAGAAGACTTCGAGCTGGGTATCAAGTCATTCCCGCTCTGACGCTCGCCCCGAGAGGTCGTGCTGCTCCTGCTCCGTCCTGTCGTGCCGAGTTACGTGCTCGAATATTTTTCGCTACGGTTCACCGTAGCGCCCTCCGCAGTCGCCCCGCCGGCTGCAACCCGATTAGTTCATTCGCTGTCTTTTTTATCTTTTACGAAGAAAAAACTTGACGAAAGGTGCTACTGTCACTTGACAAGCAATTGAAGAAATGCGTGGTCATATTTGAAGAGCTTATTCAGGGGATGCTATCGAACAACTTTCACTATGGGAACAACCCTGAAATCGCAAAAAAAAAATCTTATATTTCATGAAATATTATTTCTTCATTAGGATCATATATTTCTTTATTAGCAGTAATATTTATATTAATTATTATTTGAGAATCTATAATTAATCAACGAATTGCTTTATTTACATTAAATTTATCTAATTATTATTATTAAGCAATTATAAGTTTATTGCATGGCGAGAATATGAAATGCAAATTGGGATTATCTTATTTTATATTTTGTTTATTCGCCAAAATTTAGCAATTTTTTTGTTAGGTGCATAATGACATGATTATCATGGGAACAAATTAAATACCAGACGGGAATTGGTCTGGAAAATTGGCAGGAAGAATCTCTCTGTAGTCCCTGTTGTCTGCTTATTTAATTGGTGATATCAATAAATTTTATCTTTTATTTTTCAGTTATAATTCTTTATAATCTCCTTAATTTTTCATTACAAAGAAAATACTTTATAACATATTTACAGCGTATGTAAGTTAAAAATCGTATTGAAAACGAAATCAAGATTTTAAATCGTTGGTACCTTGAGAACACCTTGAGTAAGCGCAGAAGAATACCTTTTTTTTCGAGGAGGAAACCTTCAAAAGGCTACCAGCCCCATTGGGGAGTGGCTGGGGTATGTGTGATTCTTACCGCACTAAAACCTCCCCGATGGCATTCTTCAGCACAATAGAGGGGGGACTCCGTGAATGGGTTAGTTATACTACTGGTGCCCATTTTTTTTTTAAACATATTTTATCAAACAAAAAAACTGAATTAAATCCGGAACCAAAAAAAACATCCATTTTTCTTTCTCTCCCTCCGCCGCTATATATCGTCTACCCCCTCCACGAGGCCGTAACGCTTTTTCGTGAGAGAAAAATCCTAATATATAGAAGAAGATATATATATCTATCTTCTATATATAGAAGTTTCACCATCATCATCATCATCATCATCATCAACATCATCATCAGCATCTAAGTCAACGCAATCGAAGAATACATATTTTATCAATGGCAATTTATACCAAATATTTTGATACTCGCAAACTCGACCAACTTGTGAAAAACAATAAGGATTGCTGAATGATGATGGAATGCATAAGACCCTGCGCTGCTCACACTTATTACATGACTGTACCTGCACAACCCTTCGCAAAGCCTGGTTTCAGAAAGGCACAAGGTAGGCACTGACGATGTATCCATTCGGACGTCGTTTTAAAGACTACTTCTGAAAAAGCTTGACTTGTTCTAAAAATAAAATATGTTTTAAACATTCATGGACTGATTTTAGAATACCGCCATGCCATTCGGACTGCTGGATGCATCGTCAGTGGCACCCTTAAAACTTTCTTTACTTTTATTTAAACATTCAAACTCTGTTCTAGGTTCTATGTACTCTGAGCTTATTAGCAACTGGTTCATACCAACGTGTTATATGGCTAAAATCTAATTTCAGGTATCCATTATGTTGTAGTGTCTAGAACTACATTTATGTGTGCCAAGTTTCAACAGAATCGAATAACAGGTAAGAATTCAGTGGGTGAACAAACAATCATCCCCTGTTTTACTACCATTAGGGGTGGATTTTGATTTTTAAGTTTAAATGGGACCAACTTCGAGATATACCCTATCCATTAAAAAAGAATCATCAAAATCGGACCACTCTGTAAAAAGTTATGCGTGGTCATTATTTTTTAAAATAAATTTTAATAAAATGTACTTTACAGCTTTTGTTTCTGCAGTTAGAAACAGCACAATAAGGCATTTATGCGGATTTTTGCTACATGATTTGATAGATAGTACATTAAATACATAGACCAAGTAAAAACTCAAGACAAATTCCAGCGGAACATTGAATTGATGCAGGGTCTGCAAATGTATGAATGTCAAAGAATTTTTACCCAAGATAGAATGCGGACGGAGAAATTTAAGAACTTCAAAAATGAATAATATCCCGTTCATTTATATGGACAAAATCCATAATCTTTTATATTAAAAAAATATAAGAAATAAATATATTAAATAATAATTAATTAAAAATATAATTACAAATGTAATATACAATATTAATATTTAATTATTGCACATTTCAATATAATTTCACCCATGAGAAGAAGCTGTTCATCATCAAGTAATGAAACACAATATATTTTTTATTGTTTCGAGGCCACCATCGGCTTTGTATCCGTTCATAGGTGGCGTAGGTACCTAAGTTCCTATATTTTGACCAGGGGGGGGTGGCAAATCAGGAATTTTCTGCTAGCTATTAATTGAACATAAACAGGGTGCACATGTGTTTGCGCACACACTTGTGCACTATAATATGTCCCGCGCAGATGGCTAGTCTCCATTGAGATTGGCCGCGGTGACCGAAAATTCAGCCGGGAGGACATTATTACTACAATAATGAATAGATAAACCTGTAGTAACGTTGCCAGCGTTCTTTTGGCAGAATCAACGCACACGAGGTCGTGGGTTTGATTCCCACAGGACACAAATATTTGTGTGATGAACATAAGTGTTTGTGTTGGTCTGGGTGTTTCTTATTTATTATAAGTATGTATTTACAAAAAAATAATATAAGTATTGTTGCGGCGCAACCTTAACCTTTTTTATTACTATCTATGCGTTCTCACCAATTCTACGCTCGTCGTCTATTTTTATCTTTGACATCTTCTCCTTTCTGTAAAACATTGATAAATGAAAAATACAAGAAACTTTTATTGAATATTGGAGTCAGATTATTTAAAAACCCAACATTGGTGACCCCGACGTGATAAAATCTCGTGATTGCATCCAGACATAAGGAATATCAAAGGAAGGCCATCTATTATTTTCCACCGATTGCTTGAAGCCGGCCGGTCAGCCAACGCCAACCTAACCAGGATAATAATAATATACAGCGCCGCAGCCAGTGCTTAAGAAAGTGCCTCATCCCATTTGATTCCTTCATTTATTTCCGATTACATTGATTGATAAGCGTGCGCATGTGACGACCATTGCCAGCCATTGCGTGAACGCCCCCATCAGCCGATTGCCAATTGAATTGACACGTGTTTGTTTGGTGCATGAGCCGGATTGCTTCATTAGCGTATTGTATTCTCTCTTCTGATTATTTACTTCTAAAATGATTAATTAGGTACTACTTAATTTATCATAATGCCACAAACTAGTGAGCAAGTGGGAAGTGACCTAACATTCAAAGATCTTACCACAAAACGAAGTTCCATCAAAGGCAGATTAACAAAGTACAGAAACTTTTTAACGAAATTTACAGAATCTGGTAAATCAATCACATCAACAGACTACTACGCCGTTACTCAGAGGTATGAAAAGTTCCAAGTATTGCAGTCCGCCTTTGATGAAATACAATCACAAATAGAATTAATTAATTCTAGTAACCTGGACAGTGAGATTGATATTAGAGATGACATAGAATTAGAGTTTTCTTCATTAATTGCTAAAACTCGTGTATTTTTAGATGAAAATCAGCCCAATAAAAATGAATTTGGTTCTGCACATTCTGATTCAAGCGGTAATAATTTATGTCATCCCAATTGTAGTAATCTGAGTTTTAAGTTGCCTGTTATAAAAATAGCAAACTTTGATGGTGCTTATTTCAAATGGTTGGAGTTTCGTGATACATTTACCTCACTTATACACAACAATAACAGGATCGAATCAATTCATAAATTCCACTATCTTAACTCGTACTTAGAAGGAGAGGCTTCCCGTGTTATAGGTAACTTAGAAGTAAGTGCTGCAAATTATAAGGAAGCCTGGCGTCTCCTCTGCGAGAGATATAATAATGAAAAACAGTTAATCAATCATCATTTAAACTCATTACTAAATATCCACTCAGTACCTCGAGAGTCTGCTAAATCATTGAGATATTTAATAGATCATGTATCTAAAAACTTGCGGGCTTTAAATACCCTGGGTGAACAAACAGATTCATGGGACACCCTCATCATCCACCTGATCTCTGCAAAGCTCGACAACAGCAGTAGTTTTAAATGGGAAGAACATAAAAATACTCTAAGTAAGTCACCTTCTTTGAAGGAATTCTTCCAATTCCTTAGAAGTCGAGCTGATATTCTAGAATCTGTCCAAGTCAACAAGCTCGATCGTCAAAACAATTCGTCCTATTATAATAAAAATGAAAAGTCTCAAGCAAAATCGCTTGTTCTTTCAGCTGCTTCTGGCTCTACTGCTTCAGACTCTTCTGATGCTGGCCCTTCTGTTGCTGGCTCTTCTGCTGCTGGTTCTTCTGCTGCATGTGTCTTGTGCAGAGGAGATCATTGTGTTTACGATTGGTCTTCGTTCCTGTGTAAACCCGTGGAGGACAGAATCACAGAAGCAATGCGTTTAAGGTTATGTCTTAACTGTTTACGCAAGGGACATTCTTCTCGTCAATGCAGGATAGGACCATGTTCTGTTTGCAAAAGGCGTCACAATTCGTTACTTCATAGAAATAGCTCTCAGGTTGTAAATGTAGCAAACATAGAATCACCTATTTCTGCGGCAGATACTAAGCATCAGCAGGATTTAAACGTCAGCAAAGGCAAGATAGTCAATATGTCAGTAATTATAAATAACTGTGTGCTATTATCTACGGCATTAGTAGAAATATATAATCCAGATACACAGAATCATATCACCATACGAGCTCTGCTAGACAGCGGGAGTCAATCTTCTTTAATTACAGATAGGTTGAAAAATAAATTACAATTGGCTCCTCAGCCATCCAGAGTCGGTATTGTTGGTGTCGGCAACATGCCTCTCTCTAATGCCATACATCGATGCACCATTCACTTGAAATCAAAACATAATAATTATGGTACAAATATATCATGCTTGGTATTGCCTCATAGTACAGGAAATATACCGAACAAGTCAATAAATATTTCACAGCTAAACTTACCATCTAATATCTCACTTGCTGACCCTACCTTCAATCAGCCCGCGCCTATAGATTTGTTGATAGGTGCAGATATTTTTTGGAATTTAATTGAACCTGAACAAATGTCTCTCGGCCCTAACCTACCAATAGTACGTAATTCAAAGCTTGGTTGGATTTTAGCAGGCCCACTGTTAACTCACAATAATTCGCAAGACAATTTTGTTCAATGTAATCATGTATCCATATTGTCATGTAATAATAGTAATTGTATATCGAATCATTCTTTAAATAAACAATTAGCCAGGTTCTGGAAGCTAGAACAGATTCCTCCATCTGTTATTGTGAAAACAGAGGAGGAAACTAAATGCGAGAAACATTTTGTGGCCCATACTTACCGCAGCAATGAAGGAAGATTTCATGTAAGGCTTCCTCTTCTTTCGGAACCTGATTGCTTGGGTGATTCGTACAGATTAGCTAAGAGGCAATTTTTGTCATTAGAAAAAAGATTTATTAAAAATCCTAGCCTTAAAAAACTATATTTTGAGTTTATAAAGGAATATTCAGATTTAGGACATTTGTCGGAATCAAGTGTTTTAGTGCCGGAACAATCGTACATTATTCTACATCATGCAGTGTTAAAACCTACTAGTGAGTCAACAAAGCTACGTGTCGTATTTAATGGTAGTGCTAAGACCACCTCTGGTTTACTCAATAAATGATATTCAAATGACAGGTCCTCAAATTCAAGATTCTCTATTTAACATTTTACTCCGATTTCGTCAGCACACCTACGTATTATCAGGAGACGTGGAGAAAATGTACCGTCAGATACAAATTCAGGATTGTGATCGTAACTTACAAATGATATTATGGCGCAATAATGATAAAGAACCATTAAAATCACTAAGACTCAATACAGTCACCTATGGCCTAACGAGCTCAAGTTTTTTGAGCACTCGTTGCCTATGGCAATTAGGCGAAGATTGCACTGATCAAAATATTAAAACTATAATTCAGAACGATTTTTTAGTATATGACTTGCTAACGGGCAGTGATTGTCCCGATGATTTATTATATATCAAAAATACTGTAGAAAGTGCATTAGCAGCGGGATGTTTTCACTTGCGTAAATATCGCTGTAATTTACCGTCTATATTATCTGATTCAATTAATAGTCAAAGGGCGCTCATTTTAAGCTCTTCATCTCATACATTAGGGGTAGGATGGGATCCGAACAGTGATTATATACATTTTCCTAATAACTATGAAAACAATACAGTTATTCCTACTAAGCGCTCAATTTTATCAGAATCTTGCAAGGTTTTTGACCCCCTTGGTTTATTGAGTCCTCTTACAATAAAGCCCAAAATTTTAATACGGAAGTTATGGGTACAAAAAATTGAGTGGGATGAACCGGCCCCTGATGATGTATGTCAATCATGGTATTCATTCATCAATAACATAAAACACTTACATGCACTACGAATACCAAGGCATACTTTAAGAAATTCACCTATTCATATTGAGTTACACTGTTTTTGCGACGCTTCGCAAAGTGCATACGCAGCGTGTATCTATTTCAAGTCTGTGGATATGCATGACAATGTTACAGTCCGATTGCAATGTGCTAAAGCTCGAGTGGCTTCTGTGAAACCAACTACTATTCCTCGTTTAGAGCTATGTGCGTGTCTATTAGGAGCACAGCTCGCGGGCGCCGTGTGTCGCGCTATGCGATGTATAATTAAGCGAAGAGTCTTTTGGACCGATTCGTCTATTGCGCTTACTTGGTTAGGTGCTAGATATGACAAATTAGACACTTTTGTGGCCAACAGAGTTGCAACGATTTTAGAACTCACTGAAGGCTCTGATTGGAGGCATGTACCCACCACGTTGAATCCTGCTGACCTAGCATCCCACGGTGTAGACGCTGACAAAATAAAAGATTTAAGTTTATGGTGGAATGGACCTACTTTTTTAGGTCAACCTGAGTCTACTTGGCCTTTGCTTAGTATGAAAAAATATAATGATGATGATACTATACCTCAAGTATAGGCTAACACTGTTACTATACAAAATGAAATTAGTAAACAACAGGTTATAGATTTTAATCGATATTCTAAATTAAGAACTTTGCAACGTTCCTTTGCATACTTACTCAGATTTATCTACAGCTGTAGAAATCCTTTAAATAAAAAAACTGGCATTTTACAGCCTGAAGAGCTATCAGCTTCCTTTGTTAACTTAGTCCGTTTATTACAACAAGAAATGTTTACAAAGGAGATAATCATTCTTCGAAATAAAGGAAGTCTTCCTTCAAAGAATCCTTTGTTGTCTTTAAAACCATTTATTGATGAAAACAATGTTTTGAGATTAGGAGGGCGTCTAGAATCTTCATGTTATAGTATGAAAAACGTCATCCCATGCTAGTGCATAAAAAGCACAGACTTACCAAATTATTATTTGAACAGGAGCATTTGCGACTTCTGCATGCTGGGCCGCAGCTGCTTTTGTCATCTGTAAGGGAATACGTTTGGCCTATAGCTGGTCGAGACCTGGCACGTACCACTGCAAGGCACTGTGTAGTTTGCAGAAGAGCCAGTGGCAGAACGTTCACGCCTATCATGGGCGCACTGCCGCACCAACGCGTTAACCCAGATTTTCCTTTTGCTAGTGCTGGTGTCGATTTTGCTGGACCATTTTTAATAACGGATCGCAAAGGAAGAGGTTGTAAGATAACAAAATGTTACCTTTGTCTATTTGTTTGCTTCAGATATAAATGCTTACATTTAGAAGCTGTTAGCGAATTATCAACGGATGCTTTTATATTATCCTTACGTCGCTTCATCTCTCGTAGAGGAAAGCCAGTTGATATTTTCTGTGATAACGGCAGGAACTTTTTAGGAGCTTCTAAAGAAATAAGTAACTTTCTAAATTCACATTTGACTTATATGTCACTAATTTTCTATCGGAGGAAGGCATTAAGTTCATGTTTCAACCGGCTTATGCACCACATTTCGGAGGGCTTTGGGAAGCCGGCGTTAAATCAGCGAAGCATCACTTAAAAAGAATTTTGGGGAATACCCACCTCACATTTGAAGAGTTGGCAACTCTATTTAGTCAGATCGAAGCCATACTTAACAGCAGACCTTTATGCCCTTTATCCTCTAGTCCTGATGATTTCCAGCCCTTAACCCCGGGGCATTTTTTGATTGGTCGGCCCTTAACATCGCTGCCTTCGCCGAATTTTATAAATGCCAACCCAAATAGGCTTGACCGATTCCAGCGTTTGGAAATGATACGTCAACATTTTTGGAATCGCTGGCAGCTGGAGTACATAGCAGAGCTCCAGCAACGACACAAATGGCGTGTTCCCAGTAAACCTTTACAGGTGGGAGAACTAGTGCTTCTGAAGGAGGACGGTACCCCACCAATGCGCTGGAAGATGGGAAGAATCAGTGCTCTTTTTCCTGGTAAGGATGAGGTGGCACGTGTCGCTGAAATCAAAACTGCAGTGGGCATCTATCGACGTGGGATCAAATATCTTTGCCCTCTGCTGGAACCTGAAGAAGTTACTTTCGTGAAAGCTGGAGCTTTCACGGCCCCCGAAGATGTTGCGGCGCAACCTTAACCTTTTTTATTACTATCTATGCGTTCTCACCAATTCTACGCTCGTCGTCTATTTTTATCTTTGACATCTTCTCCTTTCTGTAAAACATTGATAAATGAAAAATACAAGAAACTTTTATTGAATATTGGAGTCAGATTATTTAAAAACCCAACAAGTATCATATCCATTGTCTATTACCCATAGTACAAGCTCTGCTTAGTTTGGGACTAGATGGTGCTGTGTAAAAATGTCCCAAAAATATTTATTTTTAATTCAATCAATTTATTTATTTATTATCTTCCACAAATCATACAACAGTTAGGGTAACAATTATTAATTAGTATCACTATTTTTATTTTAAGACTACACTAACTCAAAGGGCTTTCTAAGTCCCCTCACAAAGTCTGTGTTGTAGAGGAATTAACTACGACAAAAGCTTCATACACTTAATTCACAGGAGAGTGTATAATCGTGCCAATCTTTTGGTGAAAGGTTTGAGGTGCATGTGTGTGTGTGAGCGCTGGTTGTATACGAAAGAGAATAGTTTTTTTTCGGCTTCACAAGAAGGAATACTGTTTAGCCAAAACACGAACTAAATAGCATCTATTTATTCTATTTAACATAACATCCCCAATTATCGACACTTTAAGGGACGATAATAAGGATTTTTTTAAATTAAATATTTGGTTTCGTGATGATGTATTTAACAATTCAGTGTTTATAATATACATTTAACCGTATACCAAATTATGTAGTTTAATTAGAATATTAACTCTGTAAATAAAGTATAGTTCGCTTTAGTTGTAGATACAAAATATGCGAAAATCGGCCACTTTTGGCATTTTGGCATCGTCGAGTTTGTTGCTATTCGTCTAATTAATCACTGCAACGTTATCTCGATGTTCCTTGTGAATTTAGCCCGAATTTGTTTTTCATTTTACAAAATGTTCAGTCGTTTAATCTATGTCCTTGTCTTCTTTCTCCATGCATGTTTTAAAAGTTCAAAAAAGTTGTGAGTTGTCTAAACGTACATAATGATGAATCACACCAAGTTTATTTTATTCGGCTTATTCAAATTTCCAACAAAATGTACATTTTAATTTCGTACAAAATGTACATTTTAATTTCGTACATCTTTAAAAGTACCTATTTATAAATTACCTTAGTCCATATTCCATCTTCTCACTGAGGTTTTTTGTTATTTCAAAAACACGTTGTATACAACATGTAACAGAATAAACGCAAGTACTAAAAGTAGTACAGAATTACTAAGATAATATATATATATATCTATATACATATATGTATATATCTGGTTTAGTGTTTATACCATGTTATTTTTTGACCCATTTTTTTCACAATACCTTTAGGATTTGTGAAAAAAAATATGGAAATAAGGATAAATAACTCTTTGCGCTCGCTCCAGTATAATAAACTTAGTTTTAGCGGCTCCTCCCCATACCGGAATACAGTAAGTGACAACGGACTGACATAGTGCTAAATAAACCATTTTTAAAGTTTTTATGTCGGCACAGTGTCTCAAGCATTTAAAGATATAGATTAGCTATCTGATTTTTGAGGCAGTGTTATCTATTTGATTGTACCACTTCAGTCCGTCATCAATCACTACACCCAGGTACTTCGTGTGGGTGACGCGGGTAAGCGATGCGCATGAGCACGAGCTGGAATCAGAGCAGTTATGTGCCGTAATCTTAAATTCAGTTGGAGCATTATTCTTGTAGTTCAGAGTGTAAGGAATATAGTTTGTTTTGGTCAGGTTTAGAGTTAGTAGATTAAGTTGCAGCCAATTCACAACTGTTTTTAAGGATTGCTCCGCATTGGTCTCTACTTCGTTCCAGGTGTTACCATAAACCACAATCGCAGTATCGTCAGCGTAGGTGAAGATTTTTGATTTGCTTAGAGGCAACGTGCAGAGGTCGTTTATATAGATCTGAAATAGTGTAGGTCCTATCACGCTGCCTTGTGGGACACCGTATGTGATAGTTTCTTCGTCGCTTAAGCATGTATCGATTTTTACCGCTAATTTTCTATTTTTTAGGTAATCTTTAAATAGTTCGTAGGGTTTGCCACGAATGACACTCCAGTTTATAGAGAAGGGTGGGAACAGAGACTGTGTCAAACGCTTTTGTTAAATCTAAGAATATACTGGTGCACTTTAGTTTTTCATCTAGTTTTTTTGCAATAAACTGAGTAAGGTCAACAACAGCGTCCTCGGTAGAAACTCCTTTTTTAAATCCGTACTGGTTGGTAATTGAAGAAACTTGCACAATAGTGTAATTCTTTATTGCCTTACGATTTCTCTTGGAGTATATCGATCGCTCAGGTGTGTGATGCGGTGAGATATTATTATCTATGACCTTCTTACTGATATTGGACTGGGATGACCGCCAATATGAGTGGAAGGCGGATATTCAGTATCAAACTATGCATTGTCGCTTGTGTGAAAGCTAGGCTCTCTCCTCCCCCTTAATTGGGCCTGGGTTGAGCATTCCTTGTAAAAGCCGAAAAAAAAAAGGCAATCCGCTGGCCTATTGGCCTAGGTACTGTAATCTCTGAATAATTTTTATATGTAGCAGCAATCTCATGACAGACAACAAAGGGATTTTGTGGTTCAAGGGGATGGGTATGCAGCCACCTCCTTGTGCTCTAAAAAACAATAATTATCTCTTTTAAAAGTTTTATAAGGTGCTTGTAATTAGGTTTATTTGAAATAAAATATATTTGAATTTGAAAATTTGCTTAATAACTATTCGCTTTTAGCAGGAGAACGAAGGTAACCAACATAGCCCGTAGAATGGCCAAACATAAGTGGCAGTGGGCGGGGCACATTGCTCGCAGAACGGATGGCCGATGGGGCTGTAAAATTCTGGAGTGGTGACCACGTACTGGAAGGTTCAGCGTGAGTAGACCCCCCACATGGTGGACCGACGACCTGGTGAAGGTTACGGGGATCCGCTAGATGCAGGAAGCACAGGACCGGTCGTTGTGGTGATGCTTGGGGGAGGCACATGTCCAGCAGTAGAAGTCTTTTCGAAAGAATTCCAGCTAATCTGGCCATCATCATCTGGGACTGCTGGTGTTTGCCATTTGTAGCCCATTGGGCCATATTTTTGGCTGGATTATATTATTTTTGAATTGACGTTAGTGATGTGGTGATTCGATTATTTTGATTATCGATTATGCCTAGAATGCTCCGCGAGGCTATTGAAATTAAAAAACATCCTAATTTTAATAGAGAAGATGGTTGGCACCACCTGTTTGGAACTCAGTCCTATAAATAATCAAGTCCCAAACAGCACGCAACACTGTAAAAGATAATGACATTGTGAGTGATTACTGCGTGCTTCGAAACGATTTTGATTAATAAAAATTGTATGGACCCTTCGCAACTGTTGGTAGGTTATAATGGTAATATCGATTCGGAGTTATGAACGAGCAGAATCGAAAAGAAAATGCTCTTTTTAAAATGTACCTACATGGCATCTTATACGAGTCGTTTACGACATGAAGAAACATTTGGATACATTTAGATCTAGTTTGTTGACAGAGCAATAGATTTCAAATCTCTGTATATCGGCCTGTATGTCTACAATATCATCAGTATTACGAATTACTTTCAGTACCTTCATGTCATCAGCGAACAGTAAGATTTTAGAGTTGTGAAAACAGTGTCTTATGTCGGTTATAAAAATTATGAACAGCCCATTAGTGCCACCCGGCACCCGATCGGCACCGCCTCGTCGTTGAACACCAGTGGACGTCGCGTGGTCAACCAGTGAACCTCGCGTGGTCAACAAGTGAACGTCGCTAGGTTAGTGGACATCGCGTGATCCACGAATTTCAAAGTGGTCTGTCAGCGATTGGCACCAGGTCTACACGTATGTTTCTCGCACCTATTTTCTGGAAAATCTGTATTTTCAAAGCTTTGGCGAGTCCATTATTAATATCATTAATTTTAATTCAAATTCAAAGTTTTTATTTCATCATCATAGAAATAAATAAAAGAAAGAAAGAAAAACTTTTATTTGGTACAGAACAGTGACAGGACAGCACAACAATAACATGAATTCTTCTTTTCCTCAGTCTTGAGTTCTTGACGCAGCTCTCATGCAGTAAGATGAATCGAATGAGCTTGTTCCTACGGTCACCGTGTCTTGAAACTGTCATCAACGCAAAGTTATAGAATTTCTATAAAAAATCTTTATGTTTATTAACAAATAACAATCATATTCTTTTATTAGTCAACACATTTTTCAAAAACGACGTCCATTGTTTAACTATGGTGTTATTTTAATTGACAGTTCAGCTCTGCACTCACAAGCATTCAATAATATTTAAGTGCCCAGCGCTCGCTCGCCCCATGTAAAAATTCTCAAATACCCTCAACTAATTTATACTACTCTGCCCCGTTGGTCTAGTGGTCGCAAGCGCAACTGCTGAGCGTGGGGTCCTGGGTTCGATTCCCGGGTCGGGCATAGTGTTATTGGGTTTTTCCATGAGGAAATTCTCAGTAGCAGCCCGGAGTATTAATTTGTGCCCGGTTAGTGGCAATAGGCTCGATCAAATGGCTACAAGCAGCGATATATTCGCTTCGAACATCGAACAAAAATTATGGCTCTTCAATCTTTGCTCGATGTCTTCGGGCTTGGCTTCTCACCCGGGACCAATTGTGGCCTTTCAAATACATTTATATGTTAACATCAATACATTTTTCAACCGTTTAATCGAATATCGTCTAACTCGAGTAGACCCCTGGTTCGGTTTGTTATCTCGTTTCACAAACCCCATCGGACGACAAAGGTTCGTCTCGGTAACCATGGGGAACAGAAATTTTAATTAAAAGTTTTGTTGTATAAGGTTTGACAACTCAACTTGATTCATTACAAACATACACACAAAAATACAAATCTTTCCTCTTTATAATATTATTACGGCCAAAATTAAAATCCAATCTATCCACGATTTGCCCTACTAGAGACAGGAATTTGACATAAGCTTCATACAAAATATGTCAAATTTCTATCTCTAGTAGGGTAAATCGTGGATAGATTGGATATTAGTTTTGACCGTTAGTAACACATAACAACATAACATCACGAGCAGGCGCATGCTCGCGATGTACATCTTTCGGTGTGAAAGGGTCAGCGAGATTTAAATTCACGCCCATCCCATCCAATCCTCGCCTGGCCGGTGCGGTGCTAGTACACACTTACATTGGTGGCGAGCGAGGGCAGCAGCGTGGCGCGGTGTATGAGCTTTATAGAATAACGCCGGATACTGGTACAGTAGAAAAACGATTATCAGTTTTCGAACAGTAGGTAAGAAAGAAAGAAAGAAAAATGGTTTATTTGAAATAAAAAACATTAAAATTTTTACCAAAATAATTATAACAAACTTGTCCAAAGACGGACGTACTCGACTTCTTCCAATTCTGTCCCTCATAAAGTATATATTTTTATTTAGCTTGTCATAATATATTATAGCAAATGGTCCTTTCAACAGTTTCAGCTGTTGTATAATATGTTTTTCTGATGATATACAGTGATAAATAGAGTGATTAATATTGGAAATGATAGTAGTATGATAGTTAAAACAAAATGGCAAATTCTTGCAACTTGGGAGAGGCCTATGTCCAGCGGACCAAGATAGGCTAAGTTGATGATTGCAAACTTTCGCGGATACAGCCAATGAACCAACAATAAAAGTTGGTCACTGGCACGTCACGACACGAGTCGATCGTTGACATGCGGCGATGCGGCGAAACAGTCGATTTATCCACAGACTACACAGGGATACTAGAGATTTAATTTATCTATTATGTCCAGTATGTCTCATTAGCAAACCCTTGATTAATGTTGATTCTATTAAATTTTTTATCATTTATAATAATCATGTATGTAATAATATGGTTATGTAAGTATGTGTATATAATATAAAGTATTTGTAACAGTTCACACGCACACACACACCCCCCACACACACCCCACACACTCTTATATAATAATTATTGCTTTATTTGTTTTTGGGTATAATAATCATTGGCTGCTTTTGCTGGCTTGGCACCCGCTCATCATCACTTGGGGTTGACACTGAAAATCAGCGCTGTGTTGTGACTCACGTTACAACACAGCATCATGCTGAGTGTTGACCAGTTTGCCGCAGCTACGACATGCAAAGTAGGTATCATACATTGATAAAATGATTCAAGAAATGTACCTAATTAAGTATTTTTTATGTGCACCTACCGCATGTCGTCTTGTTGTGGCAATAAATAATTTTTCTTTCTTTTCTTTTCTTTCAAGTACATAAACAATAATAATAATATAATAATATTTATAAAAATAAATATTAATATTTTATGTTTTCGATACTGTACATCTGCCAGCATAGGCGTCAATGACCACACGCATTAAACGAGCTAATATTAAATTAGCGCATAACTCCATTCGCGCAAGAGTAATTACGGTTTTAGCGGGCGCTACTCGTGATTTAGCGCATACTAAATTAGCGCATAACTCCATTCGCGCAAGAGTAATTACGGTTTTAGCGGGCGCTACTCGTGATTTAGCGCATACTAAATTAGCGCATAACTCCATTCGCGCAAGAGTAATTACGGTTTTAGCGGGCGCTACTCGTGATTTAGCGCATACTAAATTAGCGCATAACTCCATTCGCGCAAGAGTAATTACGGTTTTAGCGGGCGCTACTCGTGATTTAGCGCATACTAAATTAGCGCATAACTCCATTCGCGCAAGAGTAATTACGGTTTTAGCGGGCGCTACTCGTGATTTAGCGCATACTAAATTAGCGCATAACTCCATTCGCGCAAGAGTAATTACGGTTTTAGCGGGCGCTACTCGTGATTTAGCGCATACTAAATTAGCGCATAACTCCATTCGCGCAAGAGTAATTACGGTTTTAGCGGGCGCTACTCGTGATTTAGCGCATACTAAATTAGCGCATAACTCCATTCGCGCAAGAGTAATTACGGTTTTAGCGGGCGCTACTCGTGATTTAGCGCATACTAAATTAGCGCATAACTCCATTCGCGCAAGAGTAATTACGGTTTTAGCGGGCGCTACTCGTGATTTAGCGCATACTAAATTAGCGCATAACTCCATTCGCGCAAGAGTAATTACGGTTTTAGCGGGCGCTACTCGTGATTTAGCGCATACTAAATTAGCGCATAACTCCATTCGCGCAAGAGTAATTACGGTTTTAGCGGGCGCTACTCGTGATTTAGCGCATACTAAATTAAATACAGAACGATTTTCATTTGGAAAATACACATGTAAATATACGCGATTCGGAACCTCTCGTCCGACTGGTACTGCTGTATAATGGGCTGACTGCCCAAGGTGCGCCGAATGATCAATTAAATATCGTCACTCGTGGAGGCTTTTTTAATGCACCCCTATCCTATACTATGTTGCTAGCCTATCGGTTTTTTATTAAAGATGCGAATATCAGCCTAGTTGTCACTTGTACACACGGCTACACATCAAGCTGTAAAAACGAGTAAAGGCTGACCTCGCGTTGTAAGTAAAACCTATACAATGCGAGGTCAGCTTATACTGGAAAAATACAGCTTGATGTGTAGCCGTGTGTACGTCATAAAGTAGTGTTATATGTATATGGATATGTACTTACCAGTTGTACTTGTTGGTGTTGAGGGTTCACTTTCACCATATGCTGACTGTGTCCAAGCTGAAATAATTTATATACCATTTACTTTCATGTAGTACTGCAAAATGCCCTAAATTGCCCACAAGCCCTACTTTGCCTAGGTACGGAAATCATAGCTATTATAGTTTTCTTAAAAAACAACTAGGCAAAGTAGGGCTTGTGGGCCAAATAAGGGCTGCCACCTTTAACAAAAGGCAGGCCCGGAGATTTTGGTAAAATAAGTAGTTTTTTATAAAGCACAGAAATTATAGTGAACAAACGAAAACCTAGTATTTAGTGTAAAAAAAACAACTTAGCTCCCATTTCAGATTTCCCAAGGTTTTTTTGGCCCTGATGGATAAAAATTGGCCCACCTAGGGGTGCTCAGGGTAGGTAGCCCAGGGGCTAGACCACAGATATAGGATCTTTTTGCTATGACACAGACCAAGCAGCGAAAGCAAGCAAGACCTAGTATACTATTTTCCATGGCAGATAGATGGGCATTACCGGATTAATTTCGATAAGAAGAGGTACCTATATATATAATAAAGGATAAGAAGTACATACATCCATACAATGGGAAAAAAAAATCTAGGGGTCTGTTGGCTACTACGTACAAAAGGCGAAGAGGGTGGAAATAGCAAGAGATGGACACTGCCTTGCTAGATAGATAGAACCTACTTCACAAACATTCACATTTATAATATTAGTAGGATTTATTTGAGTTGAGAGAATTTATTTGGCGAAATTTTCCTCTAAACTTTATTATATAATATTTTTTTCTTACAAAATTATAATTTAGCAGTTGCTTTTAGTGGTTTCAATAGGTACGTTAAAAAAGCTGGTGGAAGTGCTGCGAACAATCATAGTGAAGCCAAATAAAACGGTGTTCCTCCGTGTACACCGCCCAGTCCATCCGCACCGCTGTCTGAGCTGGTGCTGGCGCTGAAGAACGCACACGCCACGCAGTGCATACACAAACACACCAAACATTGTGGCGTTGTACGAGTTGTTGTTGTCGAACGAGTTGTGTGGTATGTTGTTGTTGTATGTGTGTTGTATGTGTTGTTGTTGTAGTAGCAAAATTTTGAGTGTCGACAACTTTTTAAGGGGTGTTACAAACCTTTTAGGTTTTATAGACGAATCTGTAGATAATTAAAAATTAAAACAGCTGTTAAGCAAAATCATCTTCCTGCTTTGTCTCATAGGTATATGCTACATACATGATATGTACGTAGCTATGTACATAGGTGCAATCAATAAAATAAAAAACAAAACAAAAGACCGGCCAAGTACGAGTCTGACTCGCGCAGTAAGGGTTCCGTACCACCCATCGACCTGATACCCCACAGAAACTGATTTAGTTTACGAGAGTTTATCAAAAGACATCAACGCCCAGGCGCGAAATATGATTTTTTTCTTTCTTTCTTTTGCAGGAGGCGATGAAGACTAAAATTGATAAAAACAAAAACGGCGACAGTGAGGCCGAGGTGAGTTGTTTTTAATGTAATTTGAAAAAAAGAAAGAAAATACATTTATTCAGCACAGGGCAAAAGACCAAAATAAAAACAAAAAAAATGCTGCATAATGTGCAATTGAGCATGCTAATGCCAAAAGGGTAAATATCTCAGCCTATGCTACAAACATGTTCTACAAACATCCAGCGCTGGTTATCAGTTCGCACTTCTGCAGTGAGACATGGAAGAAAGAAAGAATCATTGATTTGCGTGGAATACAGGTGGTACCAGACATAAAATTTGTGGTTTTAGAACAATGCTGTATTCTGTTTTTATTAAGCATGTAAAATGTTTATTTTTTTTCAAAGGTTTGTGGTGTACCCATTCAGTGCATTCATTATTTTACAAAAGAGTTGTCTGAAATTACATATAGTGGTAGCTCAGTTTTTTTATTTTTTTTTATTTTTTTAGAATAAAACTGTACTCAGCTGAACTGTGATCAATGAATCTATGCTTGAGGAATATTTTAAAATTAAAGCTCAACTCAAAACATGTTTACAGTGATCAAAGCTTGAGTTTCGTTCTGTAATATGGGCCTAAGATAAGGGAATAGTATGATAATCACATATTATAATTAAAACGAAGTTAAGTTACCACTTCAAAAAATAACACTTAATACACTTTTTTTTTGTAAATACATACATAAAATGCATAAAAAACACCCAGACCAAAACTAACACTTATGTTCATCACAATACCATACTTATCCAATTTGATATATTTATATACATCCAAGCGTGGCTCCCCCAATTTGCAGGGCCTGTTCCATATTTGCTAACTTTAGTTGGAATGTATCATTTACATTGACAACTATGCCTAATGTCACCTGTACTTGGCTGGTTTATTTAAATAATTTAAAAAAATATATAAATCATTTTTTAGTTTAAGTTAAAAATGAAACTTAACAGAAAAAACACCTAGTCAAAGTTGTATAATCTCGTTTCCATAAACAGGGAGAAAATTCATTTTTTTTTTTTTCAATGTACGACCCAGAGCAGGTTATTCATACAGAAATAAAGGTTTCATGCTAAAGAAAACCAACCTTATTATGATTAAATTTTTTGAAAACATCTCTTGAAGATGTATCGAGACTCAAAGAGGATGACTAAGGATTACCTACATCTAATGAATGAGCAGCGTCCACCTGCAGGATAATTTCTCTTAGGATGGCGGAAGTCAAACAGCGTTTTATCGAAAGAGGAACTCAGCATAATATATAACATCAGAAAAGGGACTGCATTACACTTCCTCCAAGCATAGCTCGCTCCATAGCTCGCTGAGTGACTTTGAACTTGTGGACTAGCCCAACTGGCAGTATCCACGCCTCGGCACCGGGCCTGAATTTGGTTTTTGCATCCAGTCTACCTCAGATGCCTAATGCATCTCAGGCTTCAGTAACTTTGCCTATTCTTCTGTAACTTCTTTTACTTCTGAAACTTTGTCTTTTTTAACACGTTTATATTAAGACGCTGACAACAGCCAAATACCCCAAATAAGCTTCTTTTAAAAACATTTTTGAGATTAAATCAAGTGTATTAATTAAAATATGATAAATAAACATTTCATTTCATCAAATTATTTATTTTTACGATTTAAATTTTGGAAAGAAAAAATCGCTCACCAGCAGGATTCGAACCTGCGACTCCTGGTACCACTGGTACGCCACGCCAGTGCTTTAGCCACTAAGCTACCGTGAACACTGCTCGTGAGCGATTTTTTCTTTCCACAATTTAAACCGTAAGATTTCGATTTGCATGCGTAAATGCGTTAAAAATAATAAAATAATAATTTATTTTTGTCAACAAATTTACATTAAATTGTGTTATAAATAAAAAAATAAATTTATTTTATTTTTTATATTAGGTATGATGATTGGAAGCGGTAGCTTGGAAATAATCGACATCGTTATTATAAACATGGCAGATTTATCCGAAAAGTTATGTTTTTGCTCGAAATCTGTCAAAGAATTTACCCAGTTTTCTGCAGTGCGAACGTAACAATCAACAAAACAAGTTGTGAAATTAGTTTCATATGACATGTTATTGTTTAAATTACCGCACACTGCTTCGATTACCGGTCTTCATGTACGGTTGACCGCACGTCGGTGGTAACACTTTGACATTAGCAGCATCTTTATTTCGGGTTTTGGGTACCGAATACCACTGTAGGTTTGATATGATGAAAAAAAAATCTAGGTGAAAATTTTAATGATAAAATAATAATTCATATGTCTGTGTTAGAAATACGTTTCGTTTTCAATTCAAATAGATATTGGTTTTAGATTGGATTTTTTACATAAGTTTGGGTTAAAGCAGGAGGTAATGAAATTCTGATTATTATTAACGGGCTTCCTGGCTTCCTACAGCTCAGTGGCGCCCCCATCAGTAAAAAAAATATTACTCGTTGGTTAGCTCTGCCTGTATATCGACGTCGCAGTCTTTTTCCCAAGATGTTTGGGTTTTCTTCTTGTCTAGTTCCTGACACGGCTAGATGGACTTCGATTTATTCTTACATCCGTCGAAAGACACTAGCTATTACTACGTAACTGTGAGGTTTTCCGGTAGGTATCATATAGTTTGGCTAATTTTACTCATTTTCTTTTTCTAACTTCAAACGTCAAAACACAACAGGGAACGATTGTTTGTTATTTCCAGGTCTGAGAACAGAGGATCAGAGTGGACTATTCCGGCACATTTAAACCGAAATGTTATGAAGAGATTTCATATTTAAATACGCAATGGAAAACCTAAGGAAATTTAAGCTATGTCAGATAGTTCTTTTACCACGCTATCAAAACCAGAAGAGTTTTAGCCTCCTAGAGTTATGTCGGTCATGAAAAAAAAAATAGTCCGAATAAGGTTTTTACGGAAAGGAAAATTGGAAAAAATGCAAGGAAAATTGGAAAATTCGGGAAAAACTGAAAGTGCTTTTTTCCATGGGGTTTTGCTAACAGCTTTATCATGCGTACCGCTAAAGAGTGGAATTCCTTGCCGGCGTTAGTGTTTCCCGAGAAGTATAATCTGGTGGTCTTCAAGGCTCGAGTGAATAGGTTTTTGCTGGGCAAGCGTGAACCATCGTCGACCGCACCATCGCTTAACATCAGGTGAGGTGGCGGCCAAACGCAAGCCAGTTAATAATAAAAAAATAATAAAGAAATCGATATGTGTCAAATGGGGGGAATACATATGCCTGTAAAATGGAGCAGTAGCTTGCATGCTAGTTAACGGCATGTCCGTCACCGGCGTCAACTCGCACGTGCTGCTGCACGGACATTATAAACCTAAGGTATAACAACATTTTATTATTAGATTTAATGAATAGTTTAAATCTACATTAATTGTAGATTTAAATTAATTTGGTGAACAAGACAATCAACACATTTAGATTTGGAATAATTTAGAGAAGAATTTATTGTACTTGATTTATATTAACCTTTATAGGTAACCTTTGTAGGTTTTTATTTACCTTTGTAGCTGCCAAAAAGAAATGTGGAGGCAATTTTTTATTTATTAATAAGAATGAAATTAATATGGCTAACTACATAAAATGAAACGCTATTCTCATCACTAGAAGTGTCCTCGGAATCATAGGGCGCCACTATTTTAGCAGATGGACTTAACACATCGCTGATTTATGCAGTGTTGCTAGTAACATTTTATGGCTAACTGGTATTATTTTATTTATGCTATTATGTTATAGGCTCTAAAATGCCGTCACCGAAAATCACCATTGTATAGACTTGAACATGTACTTTTTCTCACTGACAACTTGAAGACTTCCAATTAATACGTTCACTGTCCGCGAATCAGACACAATAGTTAAACAATGACCCTATCTATATCCATTCGTTTTGTCCCCGCGTGCCTGACTACACCCCGATCAGCAACAGGTACAGTCCGTACAGTGCGAATTTGGACATGTCCGTACAGTGCGATGACCCCCGGATTTGTTCACCACCCAATAAAATTAAATATCAACATCAATCTACAACACAACAGTATCAAATACTCGTCGAGTCATCCGTCTCAATCAATTTCAATACGAAACTGCCATTGATATATTGCCTTTGTTATCAAACAATTACTTGTAAAATCTGTTTATATTTTTTATAAGTATTATTCAGTAGATATATTGTTATTACTACCGCAAATCGTATTTTGATTGATATACAACTCAAAACAGAGCCACAATTAGCAAAAAACGCAAGAAATTTTGAATTTCGCGGGCTACCCTGAAGCATTCACCTTAATTGCATTATCTGTAGCATTATTCAGATCGCTCAATGTGCAAGTGTAAGGGCAAGGAGAGCAAGATAACAGATGTGGCATTGGTTGTATCGGCGTTACTGCGCATGCGTAATCCCCCTCTTCGCCCCGCAATCTGGTGACTCATGCCTGCTTAGAGTTTTGGCGTTAGGGCACCTCCTCTTTGTATTTACATAAAAAATGCTATGCAATAGCTTTACCGCGGCAGTCTCCGAGTGCCACACGTCTTTTTTTTTCGTGGTTTCGTATCAGTAATCACCAGCACTATCACCTTTCTTAGTTTTCGGAAGCGTTTCCCTGACACCCTGTATAGTATTGTAAAACGATGGCGAAACATCCAATTAAAGCATTCATTAACAAATAATTACTAAAATATACTTTTAAAATTAAATAATCAAGATTTTTATTTGTCGCGTTAAATTTCGCACCAAAAAGCTAAGTCACGTGACATTATCGTCAACCTACGTCACTGTTCTTGTTCCGGTCAGTGCTGCCGGTGTAAATTCCCTTAAAAGTACGTCATGCTTACCAAAAAGGTACGAATTAGAGGAAATGTAAAAAATCTGAGAAAAAACTTTAGGATTTAAAAACTAGGTAATTATGAATTCAATTATGATTCTCTGAAATATCTTTAACTGATTACAAAAGATTAAGGGAAAAGTGAGTATCTTGTGATCTTGTTCCAGTAAAAAACTTGGATTAATAATAATATCTGTAATGGTGTGGATCAGCGTTATGCTTAGCATCTGAAACATAAAAACTCGAGTTCATTATTAATGTAATTAGAAAGTTAAAGTTAATAATGTTATTAGCTCAGCTACATAATAATTCGCGACAATCGCGACACTAGTAACAAGGTCAGGAATTAAGTCTATCTAGCTATAAATAAGTGAATAATACTCACTATTGGAACCTTGGGGACCTTTGGAATTTTTAATAGCTTCAATACAAGTCATGCAGTTGCAATTATTTTTGCATATTGTTTCTTTGTCATGCAGTTGTTTTGCTACCATTCTGCCATATTTTTCGTCTAGAAAGGCTTCCTATTCAGCGTCAACCATGCGTTGTTCTTTGTAAATTGGTGCCGCTGCAGCTGCGTCTGCTTGCGAGTTACACTTGGCGCAACCGCCTTCACAAGATGGTCCACTAGTCGGCGGCGTTGTTATTTCTTCGTGAGTTGGTTCTTCTTTAGGATTACAAGCCCCTGGGCATTCTGTACTACAAGAAGACCCAGAAGGGCTCTGATTTTTTAGTACACTCTTACATAAATTAGGTGTTTTTACGTACAAAATATATAAAATAAAAACGAATATTAAAATTATTTGGTAGAAATAATAAAATTAATATTTTTAATTATTTTTTATAAATTATTTTTTTTTTTTTTTTTTTAACAATATTTTACATTCACATTCCTAACATAAAAGACTAAAACGCGATGTAATGCAGTGCTCTGCGCAGGCCAGTGCGCAGCCATAGCAACCACCGCCCGATTCTGTGTACAATGACATTGTCAGAAAGGGTTTTCTGAGGTTTCCTATATTTTTACAATTTCTATTAAGACGCCTCTATAGTTCGTAAATTATAACTGGAGTCCTGTGACAGATGTCAAATGAAAACAACAACATAAAAAAAAAAAATTACAGCTAATAAATAATTGATAATGTTAATTAATAATTGTACAATTATTTTTTAAATACGTTTAAGGGCGGCAATATACATGACGTTTTCACCCGGTCAGTTAATAATGAATACGGAAGGACGAGGCGAAGCCGAGTACTTCAAGTGATATTTTTAACACATTTCTATTTCGGCCGAGACTTGTATAGTGCTTTTCTATCATTTGCGAGAAAATAATACACAAATTAATTCAACAGTTCAACAGTTACCGAAAAAAACCTAATTTATGTGTGTACCTATAAAACCTCGCTAGCACAATAAAAAAAAACTGTCCAGCAATTTCTATTAGGTACCTACTGGCGTGTTGGAAATTGCTGGCGTGTTATTTTGTTGCGTACGGAAAAGAGCCGTGTGATGTATTTTTTTTTTAAATAATGAAGCGATTTCCGAGCAAGTGGGAGAAAAACATATAGGTACGTATTAGATCTCTTTGTTGTACAGTGACTAAAGCATTATGTTATGGCCAGCTGCACCAATGAGCTGATGATGGTTAAATTAGCCGTCGACATAAGCTTTGTCTACAACGGTCATGCTACGCCTGCAGCTGCCTTACTCTAGAAAACCTTAAAAAAGTAAAAACCGACTTCAATAAAAAATTAATTAACAAAAACAAAAAACCCGACTGCGTCTAAAAATAACAGAAAAGATATAAACAAGACTTATCAACACGCAGTCGGAGGCTACGTATGTTTTTGGTCATGAATTATGTCAATTATCAATGGAGAGGGCTATGCTCGGAATGTCCCTGCGTGATCGAATCAGAAATGAGGAGATTCGCAGGAAAACGAAAGTAACCGACATAGCCCGAAGAATTGCCAAACTTAAGTGGCAGTGGGCGGGGCACATTGCTCGCAGAACGGATGGCCGATGGGGCCGAAAACTTGTGGAGTGTGACAGGGAGTTTGAAGAGACAATAGCCCGTTGTAAAGTCACGAATTACATACTAAACAGATATTTGACTTCCTATATGTGGTCTCACACGCACGCACGGACATTTAAACAATGCTCATTTGGAAAGTATAAGGAAATAAGAGGAATCCACTTCAAGAGGAGCTCGTGGCGAAGTGACAACCGCGATGATTAAACTACAGTAGGTACCTGTACTTCAATTCTTAAAAAATATTTTTTTATTTGATGTAAAGTATTATATTATGAGGCTTCCAAGTAAGATGGTTATCAATCACTACACTGTCACCTGCTTAGGTGTGTGAGCAGAGATTTGATCTGTAATCACTTGAGTAGTAGTAGTAGTTTAGTAGTAGTAGAGCTCCTTTGACAAAATTTCGAAAAAAAGTGAGTACATTCAGGGAAAATGTAATTTGCTGAGCGTTGAAAACTATCGCAAAGTACGTGCAATCCGTGACTGCAATGCAATTTCATTAACCACCAAAATTAATATCCTATCTGGAACGACAATGAAACACCGAGTCGGAAAGCTAACTGGTTTATTGTAATAATTGCATACCCACAACATTACATAAAAGTTATCACACAACTACCTTACACTATCTATCCATGATTTGCCCTACTAGTGATAGAAATTTGACATAAGCTCCATACATTTTATGCATAGACCAAGTAATTTATGTCAAATTTCTATCTCTAGTAGGGCAAATAATGGATAAATTTCTCAGCAAGTGGGAGAAAAATATTTACAGCAACTATTATTATCATAAAACCTGACCTTACCGGAAAAACAATCCTTTTGAAAAAAGGCCTTCCTACAATTTCGAAAAATGGAACATCGAATCAAATACATTTTCCCTCCCCCTTAAATTCCCTTACAAGCGAGATAGCTCCAAAAATATTGCAAGAAATATACCAAAGTAACTATTATACTTATTTTTATTCCAAAAGTTGCAATGTGGGTAGTACTATTACACCTCTGCCTACCCCTTCGGGGAAATACAGGTGTGATGTTATGATGTTATGTCAATACCAACGTGCGCGTGCCAACACTCTATTCTACACCATAGTGCACAGCATTTCAAAGCCTTTCGAGGGATCAACACTCGGGGAATCTTATTGCCTGTGGCGAATATTCTGGTACGGGAGGGGACCATGTGGGCCAATGGGGAGTTGCTCCACGTGTCCCTCTGATGCCAGCAGAAAGCACAGTGGAGGAGCAGGGGCGGGCCCGGTGTGCACTCACCTTGCCACTGGGCAGGCAGCAGGGGGATTGTAAAAAAAACATAAAATTTAAATTATAACAACATTTCTTGCAAGTGTAAGGTTTATGATTTTTATAACAATTAATAGATCATTTTATATTCTAAAACCGAATGACGGTATAATCGAAATGGGTAATCGATATCATGGGTCGATGACATTCGGCGAGCGCGGGCATTCTTGGTTTGACAGCTGTACTGTACGGATGTGGGTTGGTTATTATATTCTGGCTGAGGAAGATTGGAGCTGGAATAAACGATTAGAAAGTACTTTGACCGGAGTACTACTACACGAGTAAGGTTAGTGATATAATTTTATTGTATAGACTCTATTAAAATACTACAGACAGAAATGTGTTGCTGGGGAGTTTGTTGCGCCGTTTCTTCTCCCCAGCTCAAGCACTAGGAAGCGGTGACGGGCGGGCGATTTTGGGGCTGTCTCTATTGTCGACGATGCCATATTGATTTAGCAATAAATGTTGTTATTGCGTTGATTGATTAGTTGTTTCCATTATATGGTTCCCTTCTGAGGTGTGTTACTACAAATCAGAAGTGGTATGTACATGCTCACATATTTGGTACTCGGTTTCGTTAGAGCGTTACTTGGCGGTTTCGGGTACAAAATTTAAAGCCGAAACTGACGGTTGGCCGATTGTAATGTATAATTGAACACAGTTTCTAATTGGAGTTAAATTGGATTTGGGAACGTTTCATAACGTTCTTTAGGTTTCATAGGTGGGTGCAAAAGAAAAAAAAAAACCGTAAGGAAATATTTTGTCTTCTAAAATCACTTTAATGCCATCGATGCCAGCGGGGGCGTCAACATAATTTTAGAATGCAATTTTGTTGGTGGGATTGGTGGCTGGGGCACTGGCGTGCTGAGCCGGGAGTCGCTGCGCTGGTTGGAGTCCTGCTCGTGAGCGATTCTTTCCACAATTTAGATCGTTAGATTTCGCTTCGCATGCGTAAATGCGTTGAAAAAAAAAAAAAAAGGATGCAGTTTTGTTTTTCGGCGTTGTGATTGGGTATTGATAGGACTTACAGAAGGGTGGTCCCTGCATGGCGTGTAGGTAAAACAGGGAATGTTTTCAGTTGAATTTGTTCCAGAGGTAATTTTGAGGTTCATTGATTATTTACGTTTATCTTGTGGTTCCTTCTGGTTGTCCTTATAGTTGTTTCTGTTTGCAACGGAGCGGCAACTTTGCAGTGATATGCACGGGAACATTGTATATGTATGTATTTATGTATTGCATGCATTGCTGGACAATGGGATGCATATTTTTGTCAATACAGAATTATACCTTGAGTCTAGGTGTTATGGTTTGTTTGCATGTAATGGTGATGTAAGCGGAAATCCAAAAGAGGGGGAGAACTGAGAAGCGACCTGTGTGTTCTTGTCTGAGGAATTGCTAGCGTAAAATGGAAATTTCTGTAGTGGTTTTTAAATCAAAATTATAATTTTGTAAAGTTCGATAATACCGCGTATCTATGGCACGATAGTGTGAAATTCGAAATGGTTATGTAAGCTATTATAATGTCTACCCGGCCGAATTTCGGTCACGGCGGCCAATCTCAACAGAGACTAGCCATCTGCGCGGGACATATTATAGTGCACAAGTGTGTGCGCAAACACAGGTGCACTCTCTATTCCCTCACTCTCATAATCCGATGGGACGGCAATTTGACACGACCGGAGAGAGATCAGGCGCAGGACCGACGGCTTTACGTGCTCTCCGAGGCACGAAGGGGTCTCAATGTGTAACGAAACGGTCACCCATCCACAGACTGACCGACAGTCACAGTCACAGTCTGTAAGCCATTAATGGGGGTAGAACGTACTATTTTGTCACGTATTCTTGATGAATTTTTAAAATAATATTGGTGGCGTTTGAATGTCAACACTGACTTGTCATATTGACAGCAATATTATGGCGGTTTATTGTAATTTTTCATGTTTTCGAATTTTCAGTATACTTTATTATAGGGTGGTGAAATTTTGTTGCGTGCGTGGTTGTAAGAAAGAATAGTATCCTGGTTGTGGCTTATCTTTTCACAGGTGATGTGTTTTCATATGGTTTTCATATTAACAAGGCACTGACACACTAGGGTGACCATGCGTTGTGTGCACGGGTGTGTTTGGTTTGTTTATTAGATCCCAAAGATAAAAGACAGATAACCCAGGAACCCCACAAGGTCGTCTGTCGTCTTTGGCGTGTATTTTGAAATTAAAAACTCATTCATTCAAGTCAAAGAAAGGGTGGATTATTCCTATTTACGTTGAATTATGATGGAATTCTGAATGCGCCCATGGTTGTACCACATTCTAAGGAGCTCTAAAGCGCAAACCACACACAGAACGGGTGCGGGTCGGGCCCGCGTTGGGTGGAGCATGACGAATACAACATCTGCTTCGAAGTCGAAGATGGCGGGCGCGACTATTTGAATAAAATTGATGCGGATATCGTTCTCGAGGTTCTGGGGGTCCTTGTACTGCGAATATTTTGAGATCCAAGATGGCGGACGTGACTTTTAAATGGAATCAATATGGGTGTCGTTTTCGAGGTTTCCCGGGGTGCTGATTATGAATGTAAAATCTGTTTTGAGATCCGGGATGGTGGACGTGACTTTCTAAGTAAGGACAATATGGGTGTCGTTTTCGAGGTTTTCCGGGGTGCTGATTATGAATATGGCATCTATTTCGGGATCCAAGATGGTGGACGCGACTTTTAAATAAGGACAATATGGGTATCGTTTATGTGGTTTTTAGTGGTGCTGTTTACGAATATAACATCTATTTTGGGATCCAAGATGGCGGACGTGATTTTTTAAATAAAAATATGAACATTTTTTTTACTATGGGATTAACCCCAAAAAAAAAAAACAGCTATTCCTTTAATTTTTTCGATTAATGTGGGACAGATGCAGGGAACGGCTGATTACTGATGAGTGCAATCCCCCCCTTAAGGGGTTTTGAGTTGTTTCAATTAAACGTTGCATGGGATCTTTGCACACGTAGAGTTAGCAGGGTGAGCAATGGTGTCGATTCTCTTCTTCATGAACTAAACTTGTTTTAAACTATCGCTCTTTTACTGATAGGAGATAAAAGAATTACTTATTTTATTACTTAAAATGACTTTTAAGAAGTTAAGAATGACTTTGCCTATCGTAAACCAGCGGGCCGTGTTGACAGTGCCCATGCCTGCTTCCTGCTAATATTATAAATGGAAAGGTATGGATGTTGGTTGGTTCTTCCATAACACTGAAACGGCTGAACGGATTTGATTTACTGATTCTACTCGGGGTAAGAAAAAAAAAAAAATATAGATGGAGTCAAAGCATATAATCTGCTTCATTATGAGTGCAATGATCCCTCTTAGTTATCAAAACGACAACATTGTGTTTGAGAAAATGCACGAATAAATATTGTTTGGACGCCCTACTAGAGGGAAATGCAGTGGTTTTATGGACCTCTCGCTGGGCTTGTTTTTGGTTACATGGTGCGCTATCCTACTTTATAGATTCATGGATATGCATTATAGGTAGGTCAGCACCTCATTTTCGAGATTACGGTGACGACCTTGGCTTTTCAAAGGTCAAGGTCATTTTGTTGTTACGTTAAGATATGCAAATAGATTCATAATTAACGTTTTGAAAGTGCATGTAAATTAGAGATGTTATGGATATGATATTTCGGATATCCGATAGTTTCGGTTACGGTTACGGAGCTCCATAACACCCCTGATGTAAATGCTTATTCGAAATAAAAACCTTTGACTTTGACTTTGATATTGGGTGCTACTACCTGGGGGTTATAAAGGGGACATTTCTTGGTTATTTTTGCGCTAGGACGCACCGTTTCTGAGATGTATTGCGTTTTACGTTTTTGTTTGTTTTACATATTTTAATGAACAAATTCAAACCATATGTTCCGTTTCCGAGTTCCAGTTATTGGAGCAAAGTGGAAACGGCTTAATCCGACGTTTGGAGACACCTGAGCGGACCGCATCGAGACGTGATGGTGAAGGAGGCAAGCAGAGTCGGAGTCGTTTGCGTAGCGAGACGCAGGGAGCGCGCCGAAGCCATACGCGCTATTGATGCCGCAGCTCAACTCGTCACAGTGGGCGCAGTAGGAGCATTCGGGAGAAGAAACTGGAATTGGAGCGGGAACGAGACAGAGTCAGTCGCCTGGAGGCCTTTATTTGTTAGGTCGTTCAGACCATTTTTACTTGGTCTGAGTTTAATTGTGATATGTTTTATGAATGATTTTTGTATTTTTGAATTTGATGTTTGAATTTGAATGGCTGAGAATTTCTTGCTAGAATTGGATGGGTTAGCAAGTATTGGATTTAACTTTGCGAGAATTGGATGGGTTCGCAAAGTAAATGATGTTGTGTTATCGTTGCCGTAAGAATTGGATGGGTTTACGGTAAAGATAACATTTACGATAATTGTATTTTAGTTATAGGTACAATACAATACAATACAAATCCTCTTTATTGCACAACAAGATTATAATGTCTGCTATTCTTGCCAGAATTGGATGGGTTGGCATGAATTGTAACATTATATTGTTTATAGTAGCAGTTCTTGCTAGAATTGGATGGGTTAGCAAGAACTGTTACGACGGTGGCCAATCTTGCTAGAATTGGATGGGTTAGCAAGAACTTTTACGACGGTGGCCAATCTTGCTAGAATTGGATGGGTTAGCAAGTATTGGATTTAACTTTGCGAGAATAGGTTGGGTTCGAAAAGTAAATGATGTTGTGTTATCATTGCCG
Source organism: Asteroscopus sphinx (assembly GCA_949699075.1). Taxonomy (NCBI): domain Eukaryota; kingdom Metazoa; phylum Arthropoda; class Insecta; order Lepidoptera; family Noctuidae; genus Asteroscopus; species Asteroscopus sphinx. The sequence continues at coordinate 5,697,630 of OX453024.1, forward strand.
TAAGAATTGGATGGGTTTACGGTAAAGATAACATTTACGATAATTGTATGTTAGTTATAATGTCTACTATTCTTGCCAGAATTGGATGGGTTGGCATGAATTGTAACATTATATTGTTTATAGTAGCAGTTCTTGCTAGAATTGGATGGGTTAGCAAGAACTTTTACGACGGTGGCCAATCTTGCTAGAATTGGATGGGTTAGCAAGTATTGGATTTAACTTCGCGAGAATTGGATGGGTTTACGGTAAAGATAACATTTACGATAATTGTATTTTAGTTATAATGTCTACTATTCTTGCCAGAATTGGATGGGTTGGCATGAATTGTAACATTATATTGTTTATAGTAGCAGTTCCTGCTAGAATTGGATGGGTTGGCAAGAACTGTTACGACGGTGGCCAATCTTGCTAGAATTGGATGGGTTAGCAAGTATTGGATTTAACTTCGCGAGAATTGGATGGGTTCGCAAACAAAATGATGTTGTGTTATCGTTGCCGTAAGAATTGGATGGGTTTACAGAACTATTGTGTAGTTTGATGAAAATATGTGATCTGTAGTTTTTTTTTCTTTTTGCCTGATGACTGTATAAAAGATTATGGATGCTCTCTCTCGCCGAGTGTAAGGTTTATAAGTGTCATCCGGTCCGTGTATGAGGTCATACACGAGGTCAGGATGGACGAGTGTAAGGTTTATGATTTTTATAACAATTAATAGATCATTTTTATATTCTAAAACCGAATGACGGTATAATCGAAATGGGTAATCGATATCATGGGTCGATGACATTCGGCGAGCGCGGGCATTCTTGGTTTGACAGCTGTACTGTACGGATGTGGGTTGGTTATTATATTCTGGCTGAGGAAGATTGGAGCTGGAATAAACGATTAGAAAGTACTTTGACCGGAGTATTACTACACGAGTAAGGTTAGTGATATAATTTTATTGTATAGACTCTATTAAAATACTACAGACAGAAATGTGTTGCTGGGGAGTTTGTTGCGCCGTTTCTTCTCCCCAGCTCAAGCACTAGGAAGCGGTGACGGGCGGGCGATTTTGGGGCTGTCTCTATTGTCGACGATGCCATATTGATTTAGCAATAAATGTTGTTATTGCGTTGATTGATTAGTTGTTTCCATTATATGGTTCCCTTCTGAGGTGTGTTACTACACAAGTTACAAAGACACAATAATAAAAATAACTAGTCAATACAATTAATAACATTATTAATAAAGAAAATTTCCTGGAACACTTTTGTTTTCATACAAAATTTTATATTGGTTTCCCGTGGTTTGTTAATAGTCAATTATTATTCGAAAATAAGGGTTAAGGTTGTTAAAATCAGCGCTGCTGGCATTAGTTCCATCCGAAGCCACACCATTACGCTGATCAATGACTTATATTTTTATGCACATGCGATACACATAGCTGATAACAGCATGTTTCCTAAAAAAATCTTGTTTTTGTTTCACCCACATAACCGTAAATATTATAGTTTTTTCATTATTTTTAAAGAATTGCGTAGTCATATTTGAAGAGCTTATTCAGGGGGTGCTATCAATCAACTTTTACTATGGGACCAACCCTGAAATCGCGAAAAAAAAACAGCTGATCCATACATTTTGGCGAGCTGGGCCCTGATGAAATAAAAACAAATTATTCAAACAAAAAATATTTAATACCCATTTAATACAAATCACTCAATAATCACAACATAATAATTAAAACAAACTCATTAGGTAACTGTACCCTTAAAATATAAATAAAAATATTATTTTACGAAGAAATATACGTCGTTAAATTATGCCAAACCCGGAAAACTGCGAAAAAAAGTTCGCGAGTTTCGTATGTCGGGAACAGAATTGAGTGACATATGTGGTAGCGGAATCCAGCGCACAAAACGAAAAAGGAAGAAGGTAGATCGGTTTATCTACTCATAAACATCTACCCGCAAATACAGTACGCGTAATATAACTGCCGCTGTTAAGTGATAATTAAAGGCGTGATCTGTTTAGTAGGTACCAAATATAACATGTGAATAGAAAAAAAATCGAGTGTTATGGAGATCAGAATCGGAAAGATCCTAACAGCTGTGTCATGTTCACAATTTCAGTACCTATCCAAATAAAACCTGCTATACACTATATTTTTTTATGCATTTCCTTTCATGTTCAAATGTTAAAACTTAAAATATATACATATATATAAATAATATGAATTTTGTGCAAAACTTACTAAAGTATTTGATATAGAACGTAAACAATTAAAAGACAAGTCTTCAACTAACTGGAGTTCCGAATAAACTTTTTATCTATTTCTTTACATATTCTTTACGAATTTTGTGCCAGTTACTGTTAAAATGTATTATAAAGTTTTTTACTATGTCTATATTTGCGCCTGAAAAGTTGCAACAACGCGAACTTTGCCAAAGTAGGCCGGGATTGGGAATTAATTGTCTTTTAGGCCTGTTCAGAAGACTTTCTGGAGGTTTCTTGCTGATTGTAAATGTCTGCGAGGGATAAAATTCTTGTTAGAATGACAGTTGGCGTGTACTGTGTTCATTCTGAAACAACCCTTATGCCGTTGAGATATAGTTTAATTTTATTTGTTCTCATTTCAATAGGGGAAGTCCGTCTATTCAGCGAATCGGAGCGCTGGTCTCGCGCCCTGCAGTTGTGGTCGCGAGGGGCTGCGCAGGGCTGCGGGGCGGCTCGAGTCAAGCTGGGAGACTACCACTACTACGGATTGGGCACCTCCCAAGACCTAGAAGCCGCTGCCTATCACTACAGGTAAAGAACTAACAGCGGCGACCGCTTACTGGAAGGCACAGCATGGGTAGGTCCCCCACAAGGTGGACTGACGACCCTGAAGGTCGCAGAAATCCGCTGAATGCGGAAAGCGCAGGACCGGTCGTTGTGGCGATGCTTGGGGGAGGCCTATGTCCAGCAGTGGACGTCTTTTGGCTTACTATGTGTGTGCATGTGTGCGTGCCAGCCCGTACTTTTAAGCGAGCCGTCTTACTATGGATGCCTCACTTTTTGTTTAGCGAGATTCCGTCCGCCTTTTTTTATTCGTCCAAGGTATAAGGTCTGTCCTTTCCGTTATTTTTATTTATATTTTGAGTTCATATCCAGTTTTAATCTACAATGATTCAGTAACTCTATTTGTACAGGTACTTCCAAATAAATACTTTGGATACAATTCCATTATGTAACACATAAACTAATTTAAAATTTCTAAAATTGTTGCCATCCCTTTCTTGTATCTACAATAATGAACTAATAAAAAATAAACAAACTGTAGTAAACTAATTTGTAAAGTAAACTAACTAATATCTTAAAATTTGTTTAGTTCGTGAACAAGATATTTGAGAATCGACACCATGATCAGTCAGTTTTCCAACCATCAATCAATCAATCAACTCAGCCTATCGCAGTTGGTTTGTTAAATACTCAGAAAACGCTTCTGACAAATAAAATATTTCTAAAAAAAATGAAAATATTATTATTATATTTACATTAATATTTAAGAATTTCATGGAGCTCTACTACTACTACTTATGAAAATAATAATAAAAACCATGAAAAATGTTTTTATACCACGTAGCTCATCGGGAACGGATCAGACAGACAGGACTGAAAGCGAGTTAAGGGGCGGCATTGAGAAAAATAGCACGCGGATTAGTACATATATCATTAATCTGTGGATTAGGCAGGTGTGCGCGCGCAGGTGGTCGAAGGAAACGGCCAAACAGCCTAATATAAAAATATATAAAAAATAGCACGCGGATTAGTACATATATCATTAATCTGTGGATTAGGCAGGTGTGCGCGCGCAGGTGGTCGAAGGAAACGGCCAAACAGCCTAATATAAAAATATATAAAAAATAGCACGCGGATTAGTACATACCAGGCCCCTCAGAAAGTATTGCGAAAAAAAGTTTTTATATATGGGAGACTGGCCAGTTATAATGTTTTTCGAAAATATGATTATTTATAAGTAAAAATAAGTAAGTTCCAATTTCAAAATTTCCCTCCACATTTTTTGCGAGTTAATTCAAAGTATTGTGTCTCACTGAAATATGGATCTGCGCCGGGAACATTTTAGAGCTATGATTTTATACGATTTCAAGTGTCGCCTGAAACCGGATGAATCGTACGATAGACTTCAAATGGCATTCATGGATGAAGGCCCTTCCAAGGCAACCGTGTATCGTTGGTATAACGAATTCAAGCGCGGTCGACCAACTTTGGGGGATGACGAAAGAAGCGGTCGCCCTTTGACGGCTGTTACCGAAGAAAACGTGCTAGCAGTGAAAAATTTAATCCAAGACAATAGGCGAATTACATATCAGGAGATTCAACACATATTGAAGATTGGATCGGGAAGCGTTCACGAGATTCTACACAGCCATCTTCGCGTGAGGAGGATAGTATCACGCTGGGTGCCGCACAACCTCACCGATGCTCAGAAGCAGGCCCGGGTGGAATGGTGCCGTGATATGCTTAACAAATTTGAAGCAGGCTCGTGTCGGCGTGTTTACGACATCGTTACAGGTGATGAGTCCTGGATTTATCAATACGACCCAGAAACCAAGCGCCAGTCGACTGTTTGGGTGTTTCAAAATGAGCCAACGCCTACCAAAGTGAAGCGATCTAGAAGCGGAGGTAAGATTTTGATCGCTAGCTTTTTTAATTTGACTGGCCACTTGGTATCAATTCCCTTACGGGATCAAAGAAGCATTAATGCCGAATGGTATACTACCAAATGTTTGCCAGAAGTTTTCTCTGTTATAAGCAACAAGCGACCAAACACTGGGCTCCGCGGGCTACTGCTCCACCACGACAATGCACCTGCGCACACCGCACTCAAAACGAGGGACTTCCTGGACAGCACGCCAGTCAAACTCCTGGGTCACCCTCCTTACAGCCCTGATCTAGCACCGTGTGACTTCTTTTTATTCCCAAAAATAAAAAATCAGCTCAAAGGGATACAATTTTCGTCGCCGGAAGATGCGCTGGCTGCGTTCGAGCAGGCTGTAAACGAGGTGTCTGCGGCGGACTGGAAAAAGTGTTTTGAAAACTGGTTTAGGCGCATGAATCTTTGTATAGAGGCTGGTGGAAAGTACTTTGAAAAGATTTGATAAAAATATATGTACGTATAGAACAATTTTTTTTAGTTTCGCAAAACTTTCTGAGTGTCCCACGTATATCATTAATCTGTGGATTAGGCAGGTGTGCGCGCGCAGGTGGTCGAAGGAAACGGCCAAACAGCCTAATATAAAAATATATAAAAAATAGCACGCGGATTAGTACATATATCATTAATCTGTGGATTAGGCAGGTGTGCGCGCGCAGGTGGTCGAAGGAAACGGCCAAACAGCCTAATATAAAAATATATAAAAAATAGCACGCGGATTAGTACATATATCATTAATCTGTGGATTAGGCAGGTGTGCGCGCGCAGGTGGTCGAAGGAAACGGCCAAACAGCCTAATATAAAAATATATAAAAAATAGCACGCGGATTAGTACATATATCATTAATCTGTGGATTAGGCAGGTGTGCGCGCGCAGGTGGTCGAAGGAAACGGCCAAACAGCCTAATATAAAAATATATAAAAAATAGCACGCGGATTAGTACATATATCATTAATCTGTGGATTAGGCAGGTGTGCGCGCGCAGGTGGTCGAAGGAAACGGCCAAACAGCCTAATATAAAAATATATAAAAAATAGCACGCGGATTAGTACATATATCATTAATCTGTGGATTAGGCAGGTGTGCGCGCGCAGGTGGTCGAAGGAAACGGCCAAACAGCCTAATATAAAAATATATAAAAAATAGCACGCGGATTAGTACATATATCATTAATCTGTGGATTAGGCAGGTGTGCGCGCGCAGGTGGTCGAAGGAAACGGCCAAACAGCCTAATATAAAAATATATAAAAAAATGTTTTTTTTAATAAGAAAGATAAATAGTTTATTGTCACAGTTAACGACGCGCAACATTTAAACAACAGTGATAAACACAATCAGCTAACTAATAGGTGGGGTAACAAACAACACAAATTAATGTTAATTTGTTGACAATAATAAATAATTTGATGAAATTAATTATTTATTTATAATATTTTAATTAATACAGTTGATTTATTCACAAAAATGTTTAATTTTGTTTAGGCATAAAAACTCTTTGCTGCCAACCATCTTCTCTATTAAAATTAGGATGTTTTTTAATTTCAATAGCCTCACGGAGCATTCTAGGTACATATCGGTTTTCCTTCGCCTATATTTTTTACTGTCTGTGACTATGCCCTGAATGAGCTCTTCAAATATAACCACACATTTCTGATATTGTATTTAACTTATGACTGCCTCGTTGGTCTAGTTGTTGCAAGCGCGACTGCTGAGCGTGAGGTCCTGGGTTCGATTCCCGGGTCGGGCAAAGTGTTATTGGGTGGTGCACAACAGGTCGGACTGCGCTCCGCTGGAGCCAGGGGACTTCGTCCTTATGACCGCGTCCCGCGCCACGCACAATCGATCCGCCACTATCTCTAGAGCTTTTAATTCTTCCATTGTACTAACATAATCCTTCTGTAAACTTCGTTTTCGTTTGGTTTTTCTTGAGAAGTACTGTTTACTGTATAGCCCTAGATGGTGTCTAGGGTGATGATATAAACTGATCTGGTTTTTAAAATATTTTTATTTATAACTTTATAATGCTAGAAAAGTATTTATAACAATTTCTTTAATGAAAACCTGCCCTACGATGTCTATAAGGGGCGATTCAGTTATTACGTAAGACTATTTTCGCTAGTTTCTGACCCCTCCCCCCCTATTATACGAAACAATAAGAATAGGCTGACCCCCTCCCCCCTGTTTAAGATTTATTACGTAAGAATCTAAAGGAAAAAATGAAAACACGTTTGGTTTGTTTTAATGTTTATTTTTCAAAGTAACAATTTTTATAAATGTTTATTTGTATTTTATTTTGTATATTTCAAAGTTTATGTCGTTTTTTTCCGATATACCCACAATAATTATATTTTTCTCACGGTCACATCGGTCTTTGAGTTCTAGTATGAGGTTTTCATTAAAATGTTCAATAAATAAGCGCCAAAATACTTCAGCACTCGGTAACTCTTGCGACATAATTAATGATAACGTTTGTTATGTTAACACATTCGTAAAATACTCGTTTAGTTGGCAGATTGAACTACTTTTCAGTTAGTTAGTACAAATTACTTATGTATTTTTCACTGATGGAAGGAAAATGATGACCTATAATAAAGGGCCTAATACAATATCAGCGTACTGTTATATCTATATAATGCACCCTTTATTGCACACTTGCCTTCCCTTTCTACACAGTCAGCAGGTTGGTAGCGGGGCTGACGGCCCAAGGAAATATCGTCGCTCGTGGATATATTCACTGCTGTGGTCACAGCATTTGAACCCACAGAACTCAGTCAGACCATAGAATCTCAATCACCGGCTGGCTTTTCAGTTGAACTGCGGTGACATGTACAAAAATACTTATGATACCATCACAATCTTGCCATCACATTATCATAAGCGAGTTGACAGCAACTCTTATTATTACTCCTATACATATAATTAATTAATAATGGTATACGTTGGACATGTTGCTAACACGGTAGTAGCGTAATCAGCCCATTACTGTTCCACTTCTGGTATGAGAAGGATCCAGGCCTTACTCCAGCACGCGTGTCTTTTTTATTTTAAATTTTTATTCTTAACTGGCTTGCGGTTGATCGCCCAGATATCATCATCATCATCATTTCAGCCGAAAGACGTCCACTGCTGGACATAGGCCTCCCCCAAGCGTCTGTCAAAATGTTAAATATTTATATTTATAATATGAAATAATAATACGAAACATGGCATATAACGCTACTGATAAAACTCACCCGTTTGGTTAGGCTGTTGATACCAAACTTTGATAAATACCTACATTTATGTACACAGTTTGAGCAATAAATGTCTTTGTCTTTGTCAGTTGGTCTTCCTAATTTTGTAACATCTATATCTATACATATAATAAAATCGTAACGAAGAAAAAACTGTACATTGAATATTTTTTTGAAAAATTTGTTGCTAAGCATTCTAGGAACGATACTGATACCAAAACTGCAATTTTTAGAATTTCTGTCTGTTTGTCTGTTTGTCTGTATGTCTGTCTAGGGTTGGAGCAAATACTACTGGATCGATTTCATTGAAATTTTGCATAAACATTTCTTAAGGTCCTGCTCAAAAACTGCAGTATAAATCATTACGCTATTCTTTATAGGAGGTGAGTAGTAGAACAAGACGTGTACACGAAAGCTATATTATGAGACAGTATTTATCTGATGTAAAATAAAAACGGATTCTAATAGCGGTTATTAAAATCATCAACCTAAATTAAGAATCATCACGCTATACCCAAAGGGAGCTAGACGACGATTTTTAAAAATAAGAACGCCTATTTTGAAAGTCTGAGGAAGTGACTACGTAACTGGGTAGTCTAATGAGTAGGATGCGATTCTTTTGTTCTGAGATCGAATCCCAACTTCGACTTCACTTTTTGTGATTATTTCTTCAATATTATGTGTGATTTTCAATAGTTCAGACGGAGTGAGAATGTTTACGTCAAATTCTAAGGTATCGGAGTATTTTGATATTGATTCTTTAGTTTTTTTGAGAATTTTATCAGTAGGGTCTTTGTTTACTTTTTTGTAAGTGGCATTGTCCGACAAAAGCTCTTGAATTTTCTGATTGTAATCAGACGTGTTCATTACAACCGTTGCGTTAACCTTATCGGCACAAAGGATAGTCAGGTCTGGGTCTTCACGAAAGTTTTTTAAAGCAAGGTATTCACCACGAGAAAGATTCTGTTTTGGTGGTTTGCTTCGACGTAGTATGGTTGAGACGTCTTGACGAATCGCCTCCAAATCATCATCAATCATTTTTAACGTAATTTTTTATAAGACAGTCCTTGACGTTGCATATTATATTTATTTATTTTATAATTCCGTTGTAACAAAAGCGTTAAAAACCCAATGGATGCCTACTTTACCCTGTCAAAAAATCATAATGCGAGGTTTGGCTCTCAACTATTTTCTTCTCCGAAACTGGACCAATTTAAAAGGTAGGTATTTCATAAACTGAATAAGAATAATATGTACTGTGTCGCTATGTTTTTTTCTTTTTCATTAATAGTTGTCAAGTTTATACACTAGGCCTCTGTAAACAGCGGTCTAACTAGGCAATTTTGAGATTTTTTGTGGGCTTCTAGAAATAATTTATCAATAAAAACGACTTATACAAATTTTTTATATTTATTTTACTTTAAAAAATCATTGTTCTAGGGTTATAAACCAGAATGAAAACAGTAGAGAGCGTTTGTGTAGAGAAAAAACCACCCGCATTTCTTCTTAAAATTCAAGTTGGTAAATATAATCAGTGATTTCAAAAAAATACCAAAAAATTCGCGCTCGCTACGCTCGCGCTCAAGCATCATTTTTTTACATATTAAGGGATAGGTCTGCCATAGCGTGAATTTATATTTAGTTATTTACGCTATAGCGTGTACTATTGGCCGCTCTAGACGCCACAAAAACGGATTTCGCTCAAATAAATGCGTACTCTTTTGTCACAGAATATCTTTGCCTTTGTGAAGAGCTAATCAGTTTGTCCATGAAAAAAATACAAAAAATTTCGCGCTCGCTTCGCTCGCGCTTTTATTTCTATGCTTCTTTCTTCTGAAAACTGGACGTATGTTGTAAGCAACTATTCTGTTAGGTACGTTAATAGAGACAAATCTGAATCGAAAAACGATGATTATAGTGCATACTATGTTCTTTAATAACAAATACTAAAAATAAGGCAAACATAGACAAATATTCTGATGTCTGTTGATGAAATCTCATTCTTATGAAAGCAGTTTCTAAGGGGTATCAGGTCAATGGGTGGTACGGAACACTTACTGCGAGTCTACCTCGCATATGGCCGTTTTTTTTATATCTCCAGTTGGGAAGTTTTTGGTTTCAATGCCGAAGCTCTTTTGTAAGCTATCAGTGTCAAAATATTTTCTTATAGGAGGTAAACCTATTACCGTTATCTGATAACCGTTTCAAACTTGCAGTCTGCTACTACACAATTTCAATAACATAACATTAGTTTGATGTAAATTAAGAGAACGCCAGGAAACCACAGAAATGATATTTAAAATATGTTACCGGGAATTATACCATCTTACCTATGAGTCATTATACTGCTGCTCAGAATTTATGTGACATATCATAGCATCATCACATCAGGCTAAGGGGCAGAGTGAAAAGAGTTTTTTCCTTACAGTGCATGCTCTATTGATATTTTTTTTTTTATAAATACAAGGCATGTGTAGTAGTATATGCCTGAGTAAGAAAGATATGCAAATATTCACATTTTATAGTAAGGAGCACGCTGATTGTGCACGGTGACACTGACAGTGCTGCATCTTTGGTAAACTCTCACGAATACCTAATTCAACGGGGTATCAGGTCGATGCGGAACCCTAACTGCGCGAGTCCGACTTGCACTTGGCCGATTTTATCTATTTGCTATCAACCCAGCCTTTTCCTAACATTATTAGAGTCGGTTTGCAGGTTAAACCAAATTCTTCTGGTTTGGGCATGTAGTGAGGATGGTCTATAGGAGATTGACGAAACAAATATTCGAAGCGAGAGTGGCTGAAAGAGTTGGAAGGGGACAACCTCGGCGAACGTACCGCAACCAAATCGCAGACGTTCTCAAAAAAGGCCAGGTTAAAAGCACTGTAAACCGACGGAGATGAAGCGAAGGTGTGTCAGGATCGTAGCAGGAGGAAATCCTTAGTCTCTGCCTACCCTAATGGGAAACGGATGTGATGATATGTACGTATGTATGCGGTGTGTTCTTTCAAAATGTATTTATTTATCCTATTGATGTTTGATTCTACTTCCTACTAATATTATAAATGTGAAAGTATGAATTTTTGTTTGTATAATGTTTGTCCTTCAATCACGCTAAATCAAAAAATTAGATAAAATTTAGCACACAGATAGACCATGTCCTGGATTAACACATAAGATACTATTTATCGACATATCACGGGAGCGAAGCCGCGGGCATCAGCTAGTCTCAAATAAGTCCAGCTCGCAGTCGCCCCTATGACAACAATAATCTTCTATGGAATGTATGGAAAGGGGGTACCACCCGGAGACAGTCCACAACAGAACTGCACTATAGCAGAACAGTCATGAATCATCTCAACACCAGTTATTATTTATATAAAATAAGAGCCAAGAGCCCCTCCTAAAGGTGGTGTCTTCCTTGAAAAAAATTGTGGCTGTGTTGTGCGGACCACAACACAGGCACGGCCACAGCCACAGTTGTGTGTGTTGATCATAATCAAGAACTCAGCCTATCGCAGTCCACTGCTGAACATAGACCGTTATTACGCAAGACTTGGGCTTCCGTCTTCCACACCCAACCCAGATTACCCAGCTACCTATTTCACGTCGTCTTTACATTTTGCTGGAGGGACCCGTCGCTACTATTACTTAGTGAGGGCTGAACATCATACCTACTCAAGATTGTTTTCATTTTTCAGGCCTCGTCGCAAGTATATGATAAATCCTTTGCCATCCATAATGTCAAACATAACAGAAGTTGAAGAAGGTAGTGTCAGGTCATCACTAGCACCCCACCGTGTATCCCCACGTTGTCGCCGTGGTGGGGCTTGCGTGTCTCAGTGATCTTTGGAGCTATGCCGGTAGAGCTACTCATGCCGGAAAGGTCCAAAGGGAGAGACCAGACTAAGGAGGATACGAGACGGAGTCCATTAAGGACTGCCGTTAGGGGCATGGCGTCTGAGAAATCGGACGGTGTGTATTTCGCTCCATGGGGTTTCCTTGGAGCGAATTTGGGGAGGGAACAGTCACTGGGGGGTCCGTTCGCTCCTGGTATGTGTCTGTTATCAGACATGACCGTGGATGCGAACGAGTGACTAGGGGAATGAGATAGTGTCCCTGAAGCGGGATACTGCAACGAGAAGAAAGAGGTAGGGGCGGCGGGTTTGCTAGTCAGCAATGGCTGGCTGGCAGACACGGTCTGATGCAGACCACCGTTCGGCCTGACCCGTAATCCTCATTGAGAGGAACGGGGGCCCTGCTTGCAGGGCCATGGGGAGACAACCCCTTTAAATAATCCTACACGGGGACCCCACCCCGTAAAAAAGGCAAAGCTGTGTTCAGCAATCTATGATGGCGTCTCGTAAAGAAATATTACCCCAGGAGGGTACCAGCTGCTCAGCAGCTGGAGAATCCCTCACTGAACCTAGTTCAGTCTGCCCTTCGTATTCTGGGGGGGGCACCGACCGCCTACCGTCCGATTCGGACGCATTGAGCCAGGGAGGCTCACATCCCTGTGGTGTGGAGTCGTTGGGAACTTTTCCTAACACGTCCGCATCTCCGGGACCCACACAGGAGACGAGCGCTAGCCCCTCCGATTCTCGAAGGAGTGAAAGCCAAAAACGCCCGCGTGAACCGACTGCGTGCGAAATGCTTCCGCCTTCAAAGGTACCTTTGAAGGCGACGACCACTAGGGGCAGAGGTTCTCGCCGTGGTAGGAGAGTTAATCAAACACGACCTGGCACGCCACGTGGGTCGTGTACCGACGAGAGTGAGTCGGATGGCCCGAGTGTGTCGCTGTCGTACCAAATGAGCTCGGACGCGAGTGAGGCTGAGGAAGTGGGGCCGCTGTTTGTCACCGAGACAATTTCTGGCTCTGGGAGGGAGGAGAGCTCTGCCGGCTCAGCCCTGGAGATGACGGCCCTTCGGGATATTGAGGTGGTTTTAGACACAACCCGGAAGTCTAAAAACCTCAAGGGTACGTGTCAACGCGCCATTAAGGAGGCAGCGCAGCGTGTCAAAGTGGCAATAGAGGAGCTCTCCGGTAGGAGTACTAATGAGGAAACTCGAAGACTCCAGTTGGAGAATGACCGGCTGCGAAAAGAGGTCGGAGCTCTCCGTAAAGCGGTAGAAGATCTTCGAAAGGAGGTTCGATTGAAATTGTCGCAGCCAGCCGGGCCACAGCTACTGCCAGAGTCAGTGCGCTCTCCAGCCCCGGATAGATCCTCGGAGGATGACCTGGTGCGTGCCGCTGTTTCCCAGATTGGCAAAATGATGGACGCCCGGTTTGCTGGGATCGAGGACCGCCTTCTCCCAGCGAAGAATATTCGTCCACCTTTGGCAGCGGACCTCAGGGATGCGGCTGGAAAGTCTAGCAGGAAATCTAACCGGCCTTCCATGGCCTCTCAGGAGGCATGCAATGTGGCTGGTACTCAGGTATCTGCTCCACCCCCGCGTGGGTCTGCGGCTCCTGTAGAGGTGCTTGATCCAGATCCATCAACGTCTGCCCATGGTGGTTGGCAGACAGTTGCCAGAGGAAGGAAGAGGAGGGGGAATAAAACAAAGGCTCCCACGCAGGACACAACGGATTCCGCTAAGCAGGGATCTAAGGCTTCTTCCGGGCCCAGTAAGAGGAAAAGGAAGCGTAGACGTCGCGTCAATAAATCAGCTGCAGTAGTTCTGTCACTGCAGCCTGAGGCAGCAGAGAGGGGGCTCACCTACGCGGCGGTGATGGCAAAGGCCAGGCAAAGTGTGGACTTGGTGGAACTCGGTATTACCGATATCAGGTTCCGCCAGGCTGCAACAGGAGCTCGGATGTTGGAGTTCCCGCGTGCGCTTCCTCAACGACAACGTGCTCATCAACGGGCGCTCCAGCCTGCGCGCCGCCCCGCCCGGGGACCGCAGTGCCAAGGTAACACATCCGAGGCCGAGGTGCCGCGTGCGCTTCCTCAACGAAAACGTGCTCATCAACGGGCGCTCCAGCCTGCGCGCCGCCCCGCCCGGGGACCGCAGTGCCAAGGTAACACATCCGAGGCCGAGGTGCCGCGTGCGCTTCCTCAACGACAACGTGCTCATCAACGGGCGCTCCAGCCTGCGCGCCGCCCCGCCCGGGGACCGCAGTGCCAAGGTAACACATCCGAGGCCGAGGTGCCGCGTGCGCTTCCTCAACAAAAACGTGCTCATCAACCGGCGCTCCAGCCTGCGCGCCGCCCCGCCCGGGGACCGCAGTGCCAAGGTAACACATCCGAGGCCGAGGTGTCGCGTGCGCTTCCTCAACGACAACGTGCTCATCAACGGGCGCTCCAGCCTGCGCGCCGCCCCGCCCGGGGACCGCAGTGCCAAGGTAACACATCCGAGGCCGAGGTGCCGCGTGCGCTTCCTCAACGACAACGTGCTCATCAACGGGCGCTCCAGCCTGCACGCCGCCCCGCCCGGGGACCGCAGTGCCAAGGTAACACAACCGAGGCCGAGGTGCCGCGTGCGCTTCCCCAACGACAACGTGCTCATCAACGGGCGCTCCAGCCTGCGCGCCGCCCCGCCCGGGGACCGCAGTGCCAAGGTAACACAACCGAGGCCGAGGTGCCGCGTGCGCTTCCTCAATGACAACGTGCTCATCAACGGGCGCTCCAGCCTGTGCGCCGCCCCGCCCGGGGACCGCAGTGCCAAGGTAACACATCCGAGGCCGAGGTGCCGCGTGCGCTTCCTCAACGACAACGTGCTCATCAACGGGCGCTCCAGCCTGCGCGCCGCCCCGCCCGGGGACCGCAGTGCCAAGGTAACACATCCGAGGCCGAGGTGCCGCGTGCGCTTCCTCAACGACAACTTGCTCATCAACGGGCGCTCCAGCCTGCGCGCCGCCCCGCCCGGGGACCGCAGTGCCAAGGTAACACATCCGAGGCCGAGGTGCCGCGTGCGCTTCCTCAACGACAACGTGCTCATCAACGGGCGCTCCAGCCTGTGCGCCGCCCCGCCCGGGGACCGCAGTGCCAAGGTAACACATCCGAGGCCGAGGTGCCGCGTGCGCTTCCTCAACGACAACGTGCTCATCAACGGGCGCTCCAGCCTGCGCGCCGCCCCGCCCGGGGACCGCAGTGCCAAGGTAACACAACCGAGGCCGAGGTGCCGCGTGCGCTTCCTCAACGACAACGTGCTCATCAACGGGCGCTCCAGCCTGTGCGCCGCCCCGCCCGGGGACCGCAGTGCCAAGGTAACACATCCGAGGCCGAGGTGCCGCGTGCGCTTCCTCAACGACAACGTGCTCATCAACGGGCGCTCCAGCCTGCGCGCCGCCCCGCCCGGGGACCGCAGTGCCAAGGTAACACATCCGAGGCCGAGGTGCCGCGTGCGCTTCCTCAACGACAACGTGCTCATCAACGGGCGCTCCAGCCTGCGCGCCGCCCCGCCCGGGGACCGCAGTGCCAAGGTAACACAACCGAGGCCGAGGTGCCGCGTGCGCTTCCTCAACGACAACGTGCTCATCAACGGGCGCTCCAGCCTGTGCGCCACCCCGCCCGGGGACCGCAGTGCCAAGGTAACACATCCGAGGCCGAGGTGCCGCGTGCGCTTCCTCAACGACAACGTGCTCATCAACGGGCGCTCCAGCCTGCGCGCCGCCCCGCCCGGGGACCGCAGTGCCAAGGTAACACATCCAAGGCCGAGGTGCCGCGTGCGCTTCCTCAACGACAACGTGCTCATCAACGGGCGCTCCAGCCTGCGCGCCGCCCCGCCCGGGGACCGCAGTGCCAAGGTAACACATCCGAGGCCGAGGTGCCGCGTGCGCTTCCTCAACGACAACGTGCTCATCAACGGGCGCTCCAGCCTGCGCGCCGCCCCGCCCGGGGACCGCAGTGCCAAGGTAAAACAACCGAGGCCGAGGTGCCGCGTGCGCTTCCTCAACGACAACGTGCTTATCAACGGGCGCTCCAGCCTGCGCGCCGCCCCGCCCGGGGACCGCAGTGCCAAGGTAACACAACCGAGGCCGAGGTGCCGCGTGCGCTTCCTCAACGACAACGTGCTCATCAACGGGCGCTCCAGCCTGTGCGCCAACCCGCCCGGGGACCGCAGTGCCAAGGTAACACATCCGAGGCCGAGGTGCCGCGTGCGCTTCCTCAACGACAACGTGCTCATCAACGGGCGCTCCAGCCTGCGCGCCGCCCCGCCCGGGGACCGCAGTGCCAAGATAACACATCCGAGGCCGAGGTGCCGCGTGCGCTTCCTCAACGACAACGTGCTCATCAACGGGCGCTCCAGCCTGCGCGCCGCCCCGCCCGGGGACCGCAGTGCCAAGGTAACACATCCGAGGCCGAGGTGCCGCGTGCGCTTCCTCAACGACAACGTGCTCATCAACGGGCGCTCCAGCCTGCGCGCCGCCCCGCCCGGGGACCGCAGTGCCAAGGTAAAACAACCGAGGCCGAGGTGCCGCGTGCGCTTCCTCAACGACAACGTGCTCATCAACGGGCGCTCCAGCCTGTGCGCCGCCCCGCCCGGGGACCGCAGTGCCAAGGTAACACATCCGAGGCCGAGGTGCCGCGTGCGCTTCCTCAACGACAACGTGCTCATCAACGGGCGCTCCAGCCTGCGCGCCGCCCCGCCCGGGGACCGCAGTGCCAAGGTAACACATCCGAGGCCGAGGTGCCGCGTGCGCTTCCTCAACGACAACGTGCTCATCAACGGGCGCTCCAGCCTGCGTGCCGCCCCGCCCGGGGACCGCAGTGCCAAGGTAACACATCCGAGGCCGAGGTGCCGCGTGCGCTTCCTCAACGACAACGTGCTCATCAACGGGCGCTCCAGCCTGCGCGCCGCCCCGCCCGGGGACCGCAGTGCCAAGGTAACACATCCGAGGCCGAGGTGCCGCGTGCGCTTCCTCAACGACAACGTGCTCATCAACGGGCGCTCCAGCCTGTACGCCGCCCCGCCCGGGGACCGCAGTGCCAAGGTAACACATCCGAGGCCGAGGTGCCGCGTGCGCTTCCTCAACGACAACGTGCTCATCAACGGGCGCTCCAGCCTGCGCGCCGCCCCGCCCGGGGACCGCAGTGCCAAGGTAACACATCCGAGGCCGAGGTGCCGCGTGCGCTTCCCCAACGACAACGTGCTCATCAACGGGCGCTCCAGCCTGCGCGCCGCCCCGCCCGGGGACCGCAGTGCCAAGGTAACACAACTGAGGCCGAGGTGCCGCGTGCGCTTCCTCAACGACAACGTGCTCATCAACGGGCGCTCCAGCCTGTGCGCCGCCCCGCCCGGGGACCGCAGTGCCAAGGTAACACATCCGAGGCCGAGGTGCCGCGTGCGCTTCCTCAACGACAACGTGCTCATCAACGGGCGCTCCAGCCTGCGCGCCGCCCCGCCCGGGGACCGCAGTGCCAAGGTAACACATCCGAGGCCGAGGTGCCGCGTGCGCTTCCTCAACGACAACGTGCTCATCAACGGGCGCTCCAGCCTGCGCGCCGCCCCGCCCGGGGACCGCAGTGCCAAGGTAACACAACCGAGGCCGAGGTGCCGCGTGCGCTTCCTCAACGACAACGTGCTCATCAACGGGCGCTCCAGCCTGTGCGCCGCCCCGCCCGGGGACCGCAGTGCCAAGGTAACACATCCGAGGCCGAGGTGCCGCGTGCGCTTCCTCAACGACAACGTGCTCATCAACGGGCGCTCCAGCCTGCGCGCCGCCCCGCCCGGGGACCGCAGTGCCAAGGTAACATATCCGAGGCCGAGGTGCCGCGTGCGCTTCCTCAACGACAACGTGCTCATCAACGGGCGCTCCAGCCTGCGCGCCGCCCCGCCCGGGGACCGCAGTGCCAAGGTAACACATCCGAGGCCGAGATGCCGCGTGCGCTTCCTCAACGACAACGTGCTCATCAACGGGCGCTCCAGCCTGCGCGCCGCCCCGCCCGGGGACCTCAGTGCCAAGGTAACACAACCGAGGCCGAGGTGCCGCGTGCGCTTCCTCAACGACAACGTGCTCATCAACGGGCGCTCCAGCCTGCGCGCCGCCCCGCCCGGGGACCGCAGTGCCAAGGTAACACATCCGAGGCCGAGGTGCCGCGTGCGCTTCCTCAACGACAACGTGCTCATCAACGGGCGCTCCAGCCTGCGCGCCGCCCCGCCCGGGGACCGCAGTGCCAAGGTAACACATCCGAGGCCGAGGTGCCGCGTGCGCTTCCTCAACGACAACGTGCTCATCAACGGGCGCTCCAGCCTGCGCGCCGCCCCGCCCGGGGACCGCAGTGCCAAGGTAACACATCCGAGGCCGAGGTGCCGCGTGCGCTTCCTCAACGACAACGTGCTCATCAACGGGCGCTCCAGCCTGCACGCCGCCCCGCCCGGGGACCGCAGTGCCAAGGTAACACATCCGAGGCCGAGATGCCGCGTGCGCTTCCTCAACGACAACGTGCTCATCAACGGGCGCTCCAGCCTGCGCGCCGCCCCGCCCGGGGACCGCAGTGCCGTTAATATTTGCTACAGTAATTCAATATACAATTCAATTCATCATATCAGCCTGGAATCGTCCACTGTTGGACATAGGCCGGTCAAATGACCGCTAGCGCTATAATAAACACTGAATGGCCTCTAGCGCTGTAATAACTTGGCAGACGGATTAGTAGGCGCCTACAGGAGGACGATTTTGTCCATCTTCTTCTTGTAGCTCTGTACATCACTGTTTTATAATTTAAAAGAAAATATACCGTTATGTGAAATGGTTAATGTGTCGAACTAATCTTAGTACCCCTACCACCTGTATTTACAACATTTTAACAAAATAAATGATTAAAAACAATTGAATAAAACCAATGTTTCTTTTGACGAAGACAATTTATTTTAATTACCCGGAGACCTTACTAAAGCTTGGGAACGAAACCATAGCGCGATGTACAATAGTGTACAACGCCATCTAATTAGAACATAGGGAACTAGAATTTAATAAATGTTTATTTTGAAAAGTAAATGGATAACCTATTTATTTTATTATTTCAAGGGGTCCATGGGTATAATCTACATACGAAAAAAAATAAAAACCTTACTTGACAGCGTAAAAATATTTATTACAAGCATAAGACTTTCTGTACAGATTTAATGCGGGATGCCAATTTTTCACCCAAACTAATTAATTAATTTATACTATATCCTTACAGGTGCAGTAAAAATATTATGATAACTTAAAAGCTAGGTTCTTATTGTAACTTATTTGTAAAAATCATGTCAATATCTATAACTACTACAGAAAAATATTGCATTGATTGTTTGAACTACCATTTTCGTAAAAACGCAAGGTGCGTTTCTGAAGGTCATTTTATTAAGTAAATTTTAGGTAGAGAAAATACAATATTTACAAATATTTACTGCAATAAATTCTCATTCCAATGATGTAACACTCTTATCGCTGCGGCGTCAGCAAAAAAAGTTACAACAAAAATTCTCATACAAATAGGTATGTACAGTGCAAGCAATGTACAATTTCGTTACACTGTATCAGCACTTTACCTGCGACGCGCGGCCTACATTTCAGTGCACGAATATCATTCAAATCGCGTGGACTCATATCATACATTATCAATCAATTTATCAATAAACCTTTTTATCAATATCTCGCGTATCAATCAATTTACTATCATCTCAAGTTGTGTGGTCCTAGACTGTACATCTTTATGGTCCTTCGAGCTTCCGTATTAGCGGGACTAATTCGCGATTGTGGCAGTGTGAAAAAGCTGTTGCTACGTGTTGCTCCCGAACGACGACCTGTGGACAAATACCAACTGTCCCCTCAACTCGTCGACTGCTAACTCCATCTTCGCAGGGTGTGTGATTGTACTTCTCTTCGCGGTTGCGAATCGGTTCAGCCGGCCTCCCACAAGCGGGTCTCCCCGGTTGAATTGAGAAGGCGCTTATATCGCGGAGTGATTACATTAACATAAACTGCTGAACAGCGGTCAAAAATCATCAAACAATATCAATCAATAATACAGCATTTATCAATCAAGAACAATCAACAGCATCAACATGGAGGATGTTTTAGCTAATCAAAATCAATTAATGAAGGCTATCGAGCAGCAGTTGAGTAATTTCAAAAAGGATTCTCCAGATCGGAAGACTGTGCTCTACATCAAAAAGCGCTTACAAACACTGGATACTTACTGGGAAGAGTTTCAAACCAATCATTTGGAATTATGTAAGTTTGATGATCGTTCTTATACCTACTTTTCGGATAACTACTATCATAAGACCAAGTCGTTCTACAACGAAGCAAGAGAAACAATTCAACAGTACAAATCCTCCAGTGAAACAAAGAAGGAAGAAAGGTCTTCTATCAATCCATCAATTTGTGTATCAGACAATCAAAATCAAGATATAGCAACTGATCAGCAAACTTACGTTACGAGTACGTTGACAGTTGATCAAGATCAATCAAATATCAAGCCTTCTGGAAGAAAATCAATATCATTTGGTCAAATTACCTCCCAAGGGAATGCCAGTAAGTTAGAAGAAATGTTGCGTAAGCAAAAAAGTAACTTCAAGGCATTGTCCCGGACAATCATGGCAGTAGACTTGGAGAGCATCTCTGAAAAATGGGAAATCGAAGATCTACTTAAAACTGTTCAATCAAGGTGGTCAACTATCGACTCTCTACACTGGGAGATCGATAGTGAGATGTTTTCTGACGACGAAGAGTATGAAGAAGCATACACCAAGTACGAACAGTTTTACATTAACATCAAAAGGTCTATCAATATCAAGATGGGTTCAGTTTCTCATCGGGAAAACTGCACACCAAAAATGGATATTCCTAGTTTCACAGGAAATTATCACACATGGACATCATTCAAGGATTTATTCAAGGAAACAATCCATAACAACAAATCTATATCAAGTGCCCAAAAGATGCAGTTCTTGAAAAGTAAGGTGAAAGGCGAAGCAGAGAGAATCATTCAACATTTAAACATCAGTTCAGAAAATTATCAAATATGCTGGGACATTTTGAACAATAGGTATAATAACACGAAATTAATATTCAGCTCTCATATCAATATACTGCTATCATTGCCTACAATGCAACATCAATCCGATACCCTGATCAAGAACATCTTCGACACTACCAATGAATGCCTAAACGCCATCAAGAATCTCGGTGTCAACATATCAACCTGGGACCCGCTGATTGTTCACTTACTGTCTCAGAAACTGGACTCTCAGACCCTTGGGGAATATTTTCAGTCATTATCAAATCCCAGAGAGTTGCCTACACTAGCAGATTTCCTGAAATTTTTGGAAAACAAATACACCGCACTTGAAGCATCAAGGCGTAAACAAAATACACCAAAATCAACCCTACCTATCAACAGAATAAACCTAATAAATATTTTAACAAAAACGATTCAAGCAAACCATTTTTCCGCAATTCAACAACAAAAAGTATTGCAATGAGGACACAAAATTGTCCACTCTGCAATGACAGCCACGGATTATTCCATTGCAAAACATTTTTGGAATCTAGGGCAGAAGAAAAAAGAAATACTATTCAATGATTGAATTTGTGTAAAAATTGCCTCTATGATCACAAAGACAAACTATGTTACTCTGAAGCAAAGTGCCGGGTGTGTCAAGGACATCACAACACCTTGTTACACGAAGCCTTGCAGCTGAGTACGATATCAAGCAATGCGACTTCGACAACCCCATCGCCGTCAACGTCACGTGAAAACCAATTACGTGAATTATTACCGTTTTAATTATTAACGTGTCACATGTCTCAAAAGACAACATTGCTGAAGTTTTGTTAGCAACAGCGCTCGTCCGAATCAAAGGAGCACATGGGGAAACCCACACAATGAGGGCTCTCATAGATCAGGGCTCTCAAGTCTCCCTAATCACAGAAAATGCAGCTCAGATACTTAGTCTCCCACACCGAGCATGCAAAGGCGTCATATTTGGCGTCGGTTCCAATCAATCAAACTGCAAAGGACTAATCAGTATTTCGGCATCATCTCTGCATTCCGACTTCAAATTCCAAGCCGAGGTTTTAATCATGAAAACCTTACTCAACAACCTGCCAAATCATACCTTTGTAAAAATATCGTGGCCATCCATGCAGAACATCCAGCTAGCAGATCCAGATTTCAATATGAGTCGTCCCATTGACCTATTACTAGGCGCCGACGTTTACTCTGAAATTATTATGGCCGGCATTATCAAAGAGAGTGGTTC
Organism: Asteroscopus sphinx; assembly: GCA_949699075.1. Taxonomy (NCBI): domain Eukaryota; kingdom Metazoa; phylum Arthropoda; class Insecta; order Lepidoptera; family Noctuidae; genus Asteroscopus; species Asteroscopus sphinx. Next base: position 5,719,759 of record OX453024.1, read on the forward strand.
CTTACATGTGGCGCAACAAACCCACCTTGGATGGATTTTAAGCGGAAACATCAAATCATATCAATGCAACGTAGTGATGAACAATATTGACGACACACAAAAATTTTGGACAGTCGAAGATATTGCCGATAGCAACATCAACATGTCCATAGAGGACTACCAATGTATCCAACAGGACAAATCAAAAACTACACGAAGGGAGGACGGCAGACATGTAGTGAAAACATCATTGAAACCAGCTACCAAGAGATCATTATCATTAGCCAAAGAAGAGTGGCTCAAGATAAAGAAAAATCTATCAGGAATTGAGCAAATCAACGTACAGAGATGGCTTCAAACACACAAAAATGCTACCATAGAACTACACGGATTCTGCGACTCTTCAAGAATGGCGTACGCCTGCGTAATATTTTGTAGAATTATCAGACAAGAGAATGAAAATTATCAATCCCCTGTGATCAATGTAGCGGAAAAATCAAAACTCGTACCTGTCAACAAAACTATATTGCCAAGATTCGAACTGAGCGCTGCGCATTTATTATCAAAACTAATAAAAATAGTCATCAATTATTTATCAAGCAATAGTATCAAAACATACGGTTGCTCAGATTCGACGGCACTACAACAGAAACAACAGCCGCTGTGGTGGCATGGACCAACATGGCTATCTTCATTCGATACAAACAATTATCAAGATCAGCAACAGATTTACATCACGAATGAAGAAATGAAAAAATCAGCACAAAGTAATGTTATTCGAAAAAACGATGACATTGCTCAAATATTATTGAATAAATGTAGCAATTGTAACCGAGCTACGCGTATTCTTACATGGACTCTGCGCGCCATGTCGCGTAATCAGTACAAGCCAAAGTTTCTGACTCTCAAAGAATTGAAGAAATCGAAAATTGTTTCTATCAAACGAGTGCTCATCGATCAAGGTCTTCAGATGACATATCATGGTGGAGCTCGCCTCACCCAAGCTTGGCTACGTCAAGAATATATGAACTTGGGAAGAATCCGAGCAATCGAAAAACAGCTCCGAAACTGCGTTAAGTGCAGAGGGCTCGATCCAATCAATCAAGAAACAGAAAATGTTCAGCCAGCAGCGCAAATAACAAACAAAACATCAAAGCAAACCTCATCAAAATTATGCAATTTCATAATAACATCACTTATTCTCTTGATGGCTGTTATTCCGTCAGCAAGATGCGAACACGAACTTTCAGACCTTGGAAAAAATCAGAGCATCTATTTCGACAAAATTGGTAACATGCGGTTAGAACGAGAGGAATGGAAACTAATAGTTTACTGCGATATGGCTCCGTATTGGCGAGGAATAGATCTACTCAACAAGTACGTGGATTACCTAAATAACATATGTGCAAAGGATCAAATATCACAATGTGACGTAGTCAGACTACAGATACGTCACGAATACAATGAACTTGAACACTACAATAACATTTTACTGGGTCAGCAAAGTGAAATCCGAGTGCGCCGTGGTCTTATCAATGGCATAGGCTACGTTGCCCATAGTTTATTCGGAATCCTGGATGAGTCCTTTGCTGAGCAATATCAAAAAGATATTGATTTGATCAAAGATAACCAAAAACATCTTGGTTTATTGTGGAAGAATCAAACGTCGATTGTTGAAGCTGAACTAAATGTAATCAAAAGAGTGGAAAACGCCATGGAAAGGCAACATAAGCTGATTAATCAATACATGATCAACTGCAGTATAGGAGAAAATAAACTCAAAGAACAAATCCAAAAGACGGACATCAAAAGTGAATTTACTTTATCTACTCTTATTGCAAACAACATTCTAATGAACCTCAGAAACATCCAAGAGACGCTGATAGACACTGTAGCTAACATCTTCTACGAGAAATTCAACTTTCACTTATTAACACCAGCACAGCTAAAAGATGAACTGAATATTATAACAGGACAGCTATCAAAGGACCTGACTATACCTATCAATAATATTCAGACCAATTTAACAAAAATATATCACCTGTTGAAAGTGAAAGCAAGAGCTAAAAGGCAGTATCTCATATTTGAAGTAAGAATACCTCTTGTGAGCAGAGAAGACTATGAGCTTTACAATCTCATACAAATTGCTCAACAAGTGGGCGAAAGCATGGTCACCATAATGCCTATCGCAAATCACTTAGCGATAAACATACAAAAAGATGCATATATACCGATGTCTATCCAGGACTTACAAAAATGTGTTCCTTACGACTCCAACGAATACATTTGTCCACTAAAACGGCCTATTTATCAAATTACTTCAGATAACGACTTATGCATAAAAAATCAACATTTGAATCAATGTAAAACCCAAGAAAAGGAATGCAGTGATCAATGGACGGAATTAAACATATTTAATTCGTACCTATACTTCTGTTGTGGACATTGCACCGTGCGTTTATTATGCGAGGATAATATTACATCTGAACGACTCAGCAAGGCCGGTGTAATGACGTTGAGTGACGGCTGCGTCATCAAAGGCAAAACGTTTACGATTTATTCGCGTAAACGTTTATCAAACACAATCTGTGGTAACTAAACGCAAGAGCAGAGCAAAGACAAAACGTTTTTCCCCAGCACGGGGGGGGCTGTCAGTGGTCTGTGAGTTGTACAATAAAATATAAAAAACGAGGACTGTAATAGATATAGCTTGGTTTAATAAATGTGGAAAACTTTAATCAATAGTTTCTCATTCTCATTCGTTAGTAACCCATATCATACAGTGATAAGGATCACAACAGTGGCGACGAGATTGTTACGAACCTACGGCTTGTGCTAAGGTGTGAATTTCGGTTTGAGGTTACGTTGTATTGAACATACACGTGCCGTCAAATGCGTAGTTAGATCAATGGAAGAATTAAGAAACAAATTACAAAGTGGAAAAACCGCCTGGTTACAAGAAGTACCAAAAGAATTGTTATTAAAATTGGTGGAAGAACTTAAATTACCGTCTAGTTCAAATCCAAGTTTGGAAGAATTACGAAAATTATTACGTGAATACGTAAAATCATTGGAGATAAAAAGAGGGGAGATGGATACTAATCAACGAAATATTTTGTTACCATCAAGTTTGGAGAACTTCAATGGAAATAATAATTGGTATAGTTACGAAGAGCAACTCAATTGCTACCTATTACTACATGATATTCCAGAAACAAAAAAAGTGCCACTATTATTAACAAAATTAAGCAGTTCTGTTTATGACAATTTATCAGGGTTATGTTCCCCTGTTTCACCACTAAAATATAGTTATGAGGAATTGTGTCAAAAACTTTAAGAGTTTTATCATCCTAAAACCAATGTTGCTATGTACAGGGCAAAATTCAAAGACAGAAATCAAGAAGAAACTGAGTCGGTTAAAGAATATTTGTTGGCATTAAGGAAAATGACAAAGGATTGTCAGTTCAAAGAGAATATAGAGGAGCACTTAAAGGAAAGGTTGCTGAATGGTGTACATAGTGAAACTATACGATATGAATTATTGAAAGTAGCAGACAAATCACTCAAAGAGTTATCAACTGTGGCTGAAACAGCAGAAATGGCTTTTAAATTAGCACACAAGGAAAACACAAAAGCTGTAGAAATGTTTGCACTGAAATCAACAAATTCAAAAAGAAATGACCAGCAGCTAAACAGACAACAAAACAATAAATGTTTTTGTTGTGGAAAATTAGGACACATGCGGGAACAGTGTACATTAAAAAAAAAGTACTGTAGTGAATGTGGAAGACAGGGACATATATTCAGGGCATGTATCAAGAAGACCCTTAAAATTAAAACAGTGGCCCTGGAACAGGAAAATGATAACCAAGTAGAACGGTTAAGTGCGGATAGTAATTATAGAGAAGATGATTCTTATCAAGTATTGAATATTGAATGTAAGTTGTTTCAAAAAGTATCATCAATGTTTTTAAAACTAATAATTGAAGGAACACCATTTGATTTTGAAGTGGACACGGGGTCTGATATAACAACAATAAATGAAAAAGATAAAAATAAATACCTCTGTAAAATAAATATGCAAGAATGTAATTTAAACATGATTAATTTCAACCAGTCCATTTCAAAACCAATTGGGATTTTACAAAACCTTAAAGTAAAATATGGCGAAGTGGAATGTGATAGTTTAACTTTAGTGGTGGTACCTGATGGACAGCCAAGAGTCATTGGTAAAAATTGGTTACAGCAATTGAAATTATGGCCTTTACATTTAAAACAGAAAATTAATACTTTTATGTCAACACCATTAAAAGATGAATATATCAAGCAAATAAAAAAAGATTATCCTACGGTGTTTCAGCCAGGCTGGGGTAATTTTAAAAAAGGATGTGTGACATTAAAATTATATCCAAATACTAAACCGAAATTTTTGCCAGCAAGAAGTGTGCCTTTTGCATTAAAGTCAAAAGTAGAATCAGAAATCAATCGATTATTACAAAACAAACGCATAGCACCAATAGAGTTTAGTGATTGGGGCACCCCAGTTGTGCCAGTATTAAAAGGTGATGGCTCCGTTAGACTTTGTGGGGATTACAAGGTAACTATAAACCCAAATTTAGAAATTGATCATTTTCCACTTCCAACCATTAACCAAATATTAGCAAACTTTGAAGGAAACAAGTTCTTCTGTGAGTTAGACTTGAAAGAAGCATATTTACAGGCACCTTTAGATGAGGAATCACAAAAATTAACAACAATAGTCACTGAAAAGGGTATCTACAAATACCTATACTTACCATACGGAGTTAGCACAGGGCCTGGTTCTTTCCAGCGATTAATCATGCAATTACTATCAGGATTAGGAGGTGTCAAAGCTTATATCGATAATGTTTTTATTGCAGGAAAAACTATTGAAGAAGTAAACATAAGATTAAGATCTGTCTTGGAACGTTTCAGTGAAGCTGAATTAAAATTAAAAATAGATAAGTGTAAATTTTTTGAGCAACAATTGATTGTTTTTGGATATCATGTTTCAAACGAAGGAATCAAAGTAGTAAGAGAAAATATTGAGCCTTTATTAAAAACACCCCGGCCTAAAAACATAAAAATGCTACGTTCTTTTCTTGGAAAAATAAATTATTATAATAGATTTTTAAAAGACATGGCTACTATATTAAGACCCTTGTACAACTGTTTAAAAAATGATAAACTTCTTTGGACACCAGAATGTGATATGGCATTTAATAAAATTAAAGAAGCTTTGACAAAAACTACCACTTTGTCACATTATAATAATGAACTGCCAGTCATATTAAGTTGTGATGCATCTGAATATGGAGTGGCAGCGGTATTGTCTATGAAAACCGAAAATGGTATCGTGAAACCTGTAGCTTATGCAAGCAAAAAACTAACAGAAACTCAAATAAAGTACCCAACCATTGAAAAAGAAGCATATGCTATCATTTTCGGGATCACAAAATTTTATGAATACTTATTTGGGCGAATTTTTGAATTGGAAACGGATAATGCAGCATTAGTCAGTATATTTGGTCCAAAAAGAGGGATTCCTAAAATGGCTTGTAAAAGATTACAGCATTGGGCAATATTTTTGTCAGGGTTCAACTACACTATTCGCCATATAAATACAGATAAAAATCCGGCAGACTATTTATCACGAAATCCTGTAGAAGACAAAAATAATTTTAGTCATCCTCTATTAGATAATAGTGAGTTAAGTATGATAAATTTTTTGTCATTGTCAAACTTTGAAAATATTAATTGGAAAGATGTTGAACAAGAAACAAAAAAAAGTGTATCATTAACAACTATCATGAGATATTGTGTTGATGGATGGCCAGATAAAGAAAGACTAAACGAAGCTATAAAACCATTTTATGATAGGAAAATTGAATTGAGTATTGATCAAGGGTGTTTACTGTTGGGAATGAGAGTTGTAATTCCAGAAAGTTTACAGAATATTGTTATGAATGAATTACATGCGAGTCACTTGGGCATTAACCGAATGAAACAGATTGCGCGGTCTTACTTTTGGTGGCCATCAATCGATAAAGATATCACAGAAATAACAAACACATGTAAAATTTGCTTAGAAAACAGAAACAATCCACAAAAGGTGCCATTAACGCCATGGCCTTCAGCTCAAGCAGTTTGGGAGCGTATACATGCGGATTTTTTGGGTCCTTTCTGTGGAAAAATGTTTTTAGTAATTATTGATAGTTACTCAAAGTGGCCGGAAGCTTATGTAATGTCAAATATTACGGCAACTAAGACTATAAGTATTTTTAAGAATTTGTATTCTAGATTCGGATTTCCTCTCCATTTAGTGGTGGATAATGGGACTACTTGGACCAGTCAAGAATTTAAAGATTTTTGTATGTTAACAGGGGTAAAAATAAGTTACACTCCACCATATTATCCAGCCACAAATGGAGCAGCCGAACGTTTTGTGCAAACATTTAAAGCTCATATAAAAAAAATCGTAGATAGTGAACATAGTTTAGAATATGCAATGAATATGTTTTTGTTAGATTATCGTTCAAGTATAAATGGAACCACAGGTGTCAGTCCTGCTAAGCTGGTATACCAAAAGGAGTTACGAACTAGATTTTCACTGCTTAGGCCACAACCAGTAACTTCAAGGCTTCATGTAAACAATGACAAAATGAGAGAATATGGTAAAGGAAGCCGTAACATCTCTTTCTCTGTAGGGGAGAAAGTAATGATTAGAGACTATAGAAATAAAAAAACAAAATGGATTTTAGCAGAGGTAAAAGACTGTTTGACACCTGGGGTTACATATGTGGTAAATGTGGACGGAAGGGCAGTTAAACGCCACATTAACCAAATAATCAAATGTAATTTATAATTTCTCTAAATTTTGTAAGGTGAGGTGTAACTTTTAAAAGTAAAGTTGATAAGTGTTATTATTTTGTATAACGGTTTTTTTTTGTGCTGGGGGAGAGTGTGGTAACTAAACGCAAGAGCAGAGCAAAGACAAAACGTTTTTCCCCAGCACGGGGGGGGCTGTCAGTGGTCTGTGAGTTGTACAATAAAATATAAAAAACGAGGACTGTAATAGATATATTCTCATTCTCATTCGTTAGTAACCCATATCATACAGTGATAAGGATCACAACACAATCAAAACCAAAACAGATGTCATGAACTTAGAAATTCCCTCAATAAACAACATAATTAATTTATCAATTCCAATTATCACCACACTGAACACGAGTGATGAAACCATCAAGCGACAAGAAGACATAGAGAAGATTGGTATAGCTATCAAGCAGATCAAGGCCAATCAGACAGGTATACTAGCAGATCGAGTGACCTATCACGACATTCATCACTGGGGGACCGCAGTGCCAAGGTAACACATCCGAGGCCGAGATGCCGCGTGCGCTTCCTCAACGACAACGTGCTCATCAACGGGCGCTCCAGCATGCGCGCCGCCCCGCCCGGGGACCGCAGTGCCAAGGTAACACATCCGAGGCCGAGGTGCCGCGTGCGCTTCCTCAACGACAACGTGCTCATCAACGGGCGCTCCAGCCTGCGCGCCGCCCCGCCCGGGGACCGCAGTGCCAAGGTAACACATCCGAGGCCGAGATGCCGCGTGCGCTTCCTCAACGACAACGTGCTCATCAACGGGCGCTCCAGCCTGCGCGCCGCCCCGCCCGGGGACCGCAGTGCCCAGGTAACACAACCGAGGCCGAGGTGCCGCGTGCGCTTCCTCAACGACAACGTGCTCATCAACGGGCGCTCCAGCCTGCGCGCCGCCCCGCCCGGGGACCGCAGTGCCAAGGTAACACAACCGAGGCCGAGGTGCCGCGTGCGCTTCCTCAACGACAACGTGCTCATCAACGGGCGGTCCAGCCTGCGCGCCGCCCCGCCCGGGGACCGCAGTGCCAAGGTAACACATCCGAGGCCGAGGTGCCGCGTGCGCTTCCTCAACGACAACGTGCTCATCAACGGGCGCTCCAGCCTGCGCGCCGCCCCGCCCGGGGACCGCAGTGCCAAGGTAACACATCCGAGGCGGAGGTGCCGCGTGCGCTTCCTCAACGACAACGTGCTCATCAACGGGCGCTCCAGCCTGCGCGCCGCCCCGCCCGGGGACCGCAGTGCCAAGGTAACACATCCGAGGCCGAGGTGCCGCGTGCGCTTCCTCAACGACAACGTGCTCATCAACGGGCGCTCCAGCCTGCGCGCCGCCCCGCCCGGGGACCGCAGTGCCAAGGTAACACATCCGAGGCCGAGGTGCCGCGTGCGCTTCCTCAACGACAACGTGCTCATCAACGGGCGCTCCAGCCTGCGCGCCGCCCCGCCCGGGGACCGCAGTGCCAAGGTAACACATCCGAGGCCGAGATGCCGCGTGCGCTTCCTCAACGACAACGTGCTCATCAACGGGCGCTCCAGCCTGCGCGCCGCCCCGCCCGGGGACCGCAGTGCCGTTAATATTTGCTACAGTAATTCAACATACAATTCAATTCATCATATCAGCCTGGAATCGTCCACTGTTGGACATAGGCCGGTCAAATGACCGCTAGCGCTATAATAAACACTGAATAACCTCTAGCGCTGTAATAACTTGGCAGACGGATTAGTAGGCGCCTACAGGAGGACGATTTTGTCCATCTTCTTCTTGTAGCTCTGTACATCACTGTTTTATAATTTAAAAAAAAATATACCGGTATGTGAAATGGTTAATGTGTCGAACTAATCTTAGTACCCCTACCACCTGTATTTACCACATTTTAACAAAATAAATGATTAAAAACAATTGAATGAAACCAATGTTTCTTTTGACGAAGACAATTTATTTTAATTACCCGGAGACCTTACTAAAGCTTGGGAACGAAACCATAGCGCGATGTACAATAGTGTACAACGCCATCTAATTAGAACATAGGGAACTAGAATTTAATTAATGTTTATTTTGAAAAGTAAATGGATAACCTATTTATTTTATTATTTCAAGGGGTCCATGGGTATAATCTACATACGAAAAAAAAAAAAACCTTACTTGACAGCGTAAAAATATTTATTACAAGCATAAGACTTTCTGTACAGATTTAATGCGGGATGCCAATTTTTCACCCAAACTAATTAATTAATTTATACTATATCCTTACAGGTGCAGTAAAAATATTATGATAACTTAAAAGCTAGGTTCTTATTGTAACTTATTTGTAAAAATCATGTCAATATCTATAACTACTACAGAAAAATATTGCATTGATTGTTTGAACTACCATTTTCGTAAAAACGCAAGGTGCGTTTCTGAAGGTCATTTTATTAAGTAAATTTTAGGTAGAGAAAATACAATATTTACAAATATTTACTGCAATAAATTCTCATTCCAATGATGTAACACTCTTATCGCTGCGGCGTCAGCAAAAAAAGTTACAACAAAAATTCTCATACAAATAGGTATGTACAGTGCAAGCAATGTACAATTTCGCTACACTGTATCAGCACTTTACCTGCGACGCGCGGCCTACATTTCAGTGCACGAATATCATTCAAATCGCGTGGACTCATATCATACATTATCAATCAATTTATCAATAAACCTTTTTATCAATATCTCGCGTATCAATCAATTGGTCCCACGCCCGCGCACATGAATGCGCCCCCCGCGCCGCTGTCTCGTCGCCGTGACGTCACCAGCCGAGCCGCCGTCCGATGATAGCCTACGGCGCCCGAACAGTCTCCCGGGGTTGAAGTATTCAATGCAGAAGAAGAGGGCAGATGTTGATGTGAAGATGTCTTCAACTCGAACACCCGCGTAGCTCCGTCGCTCCCTGGGAAGACCTTGGTGTCTCGTCCCCAACGGCCACATCAATGGCGGTTGTCCTCTCTACTCAAGACAAGTGTTCCCATAGACAGCTCCCTGTTGAACATGTCCACTTTGTCTTTTGCTGGAGCAGAGAATAATATTTATAATGAAACTGCTTCGAAAAATACTGCATAAAGTCTCCCGATGGTGATATCAGTCACCTGTGGATGCGAAACAGATATGAGTGGTCGTCCAATTAAAATGTGAAGGTGTCAGGAAAATAAAATCTAAAGGATGAGAGGAGAGAGAGAGGTAAGAGGACGGATATTTAAGACTGCCTCTATTTAAGTCAAACATGTAGCCATCTCCTTATATGAAAAATGCGTTAAACCTTGAAAGCATTTTTAAACAATAGAAGATCGTACGGCAGCTTCAGCAATGCCGTTAAAATGGGAAGAGTAGCCTCCCTGCTTAAGTAAATTCAATGCCCTACTGTGCATTCTCACAAAGAGGATTTGAATCTTGTAAGCATTTGTCTAATTCATAGCCAGTACCGATGAAGTCGGTGCCGCTATCTGACAAGATGCTTTGGGGCTTGCCACGACGAGCCACAAAACGGTTCGAGTCAGCCTTCCTTGGTCAGATCTGTAACGAGCTCGACATGAACAGCTTCAACTGCAAAGCAAACAAAAATGCACAGGTACGCCTTTATTAGCTTACACCCTCGCCCCTTGCAATCAGCTATAAATACTGGCCCGGATAGTCAACACTATGCTTATAAATGGACCCAAAAAATTAAATATATTCTTACGTGGTATGTGGTAATGACATTCCTGATTGCAATAAACGATACTCGTCAGGAAACATAATTAAATAATTGAGAATAACGTAAAATGTCAATAAATGCACTAGTAAGTTCTTGACGTGAAGTGAACCTTGGTATTTACTATGATTATTTCTCAAATTATAAACAAATATTTGTATACATATAGGCAACTGCTCTCTAAAACTGATTAAATTGGAATATTTACGAATTAATGAATTTATGAATGATTGATTATGTAAATTGTATGATGAAACGAATGATCAGTGAAGTGTGAAGATACAACTTCAGGTAGATCCTGTTTCACGTTCTCATTGGGCATTTTCGGAAAGTATATTTCATATTTTGACAACAACTGAGGACTTGACCACCATAACTAGCACCCGCTGATAAGGTCAGCCTTCAGCCCGCGAGAAACAAGACCTGCCGGATTGTCCTTAGACGGCACGTAGCTCGACGTATGGTAGGTATGCTCTAGTATTTTGTCAATGCGATTACGAACAAAACATATCAAACAAAACACACCAGTACACAACCCTGTTACTAACAATGCTCCATATAACTCAAGCTTTGGAGTGTTTCTTGGCTTGATTGGTGTTACACGATTTTTAGACACCAATAGTTGTACTGAAACCAATCCTTCCTTGTCCATTGATCTTACATACACACTGGTGCGATAAGAAGTGTTTGTAAACAATGTAGATTTCACACGTTATAGAAACACCACATAAAACCCACCAAGGTATTTTCAAAATATTCAAACAGGAGTATATTAACAAAAAATAACATAATCTACTTATTTTATCTAACACCCAATCATTTCTGTCACACTTAGCCATCTATAACTTAAGCATAAGCATTTTTGTCTCAACAAACCATGAACTAACATGGCCTAGTGGGTCAAATATTTGACTGGTCACAGACAAAATGTAACGCTTTGTAATCTGCCTCTTAGATTCGAGAAAAATTGAAAATGTTAGACAGAAAAAACTATATAAAAATTCCCAAAGCCAATGTAGGCCTAACAATTTAAAAGAAATGTTCCTATTTTCAGGCGAATTTATACCATTATGTAATTCACTTACTGAAGTATTACAGAAATGAGACTGAGTTTTTGGTGATGGATGTAATGGAAGAGCCACGGGGCCTGAAACAATCCACCCAAACTTAGTCTCATGTAATTTAGGCTGGTTTTTGCCTAAGTTAATAGATGTAGCACCTAAGCACCCATCCCAAAATACTTCAGCACCAACAAGAATATCCACTACTGATGGAATATGGAAAGAAGGATCAGCCAGTTTTAAATGAGATGGTATAGGAACCTTGTGTTCATCAATCAAAACAGTCGGCAACACTTTCGTAATTTCAGGCAACACCAAACAATTAATATTTGCCTTGTAGCTGCCGTTGCAAGATTCGATAGTTACATTGCAAGATTGTGTACTAGTAGTAATCTGACTGTTAATACCTGTTACCGTGGAACTCGTGCTACGCCTAGGCAATCCTAGCGTATCGCAAAGTGTCTGCGTGATAAAATTGGCTGTGCTACCATTATCGAGCAGGATCCTGGCGTTGAACTTGCCACCTCGGTTGTTCACCACTTTCACCAACGCTGTGGAAAGTAAAATATGCGAAGAAGTAGTATGCTGTATAGAAGTGTTACTTGACAAGACGACATTTTCTGGAGTGCAAGTTTGTAAAGAGGCACCTTCGGAAATGTCTGTGGGTAGGGCAACACTGCTTGGCATGGGATCTTGGAAAGTGGTAGGCTTAGGTTCCTCAATATGTAAAAGGGTATTATGTCTACCTTTACAATATTTACAACCCGACAATCTACATTGCTTAGTAACATGGCCAGGACGTAAACAATTAAAGCAAACCTTGAACTCTTTTGCTTTTAATAATCGAGTTTCATTGGGTAACTTACGGAATTCTTCACAAATATACATAAGATGATTATTGTTACACAAGGGACATTTTGATTTACTTACGTGCGAATTTTGAGTAGTTGTCCTATACTGATTGTTACTCTGATCAGTTGCTACGATAAAAGTCTTGTTTTTATTTTCTACCTTATCGTTATTAATATTTTTAAATTCTAATGTTTCTAATAAATCAGCTTTTCTACTAATGAATGAACAAAATTGTGATAATGTGGGTGATTTTGACAAAGTGTTACGATGTTCCTCCCAATCTCTACTGCTTACAGAATCTAATTTAATGGACATCATGTACACAATCAACGTGTCCCAATACTCCGTGGACTCGTTCAATGTTTTTAGGGCTCTAATATTTTTATTCATAACGTCACCAAGACGACGCAAAGATTGACACGACTCCCTTGTAATGTGTTCAACATTGAACAATGCCTGCACGTGATTATTTACTAAAAGCAGACTGTTATCATAACGGTCACACAGTAACTTCCACGCCATTTGATAATGCTCACTTTTAAAATCAATATTCTTTATAATCTCTAACGCATCACTTTTAAGCGACGCACGTAGGTAGTGGAACTTACTAATCGCATCTATGCAACTACTGTTATGTATTAGTGACAAATATGTATCTCTATACTCAAGCCAGTACTGATAACTACCATCAAAGTTAGGCAAATCGATTTTAGGTAAGCGTATAAAGTTACGTTGGAACGATTCACCTGCTTGTTTGCGTGTCGAGCTCGCTACAGACCCGCCATCACCAGCGCCGACCGCGCCTGCCAGCAAGCTACGCGCCTGCGCTGCTAGTGCGTGGTACCGCTCCTCGAACTTGGCTCGCTCCGCATACGCCTCGTCTGGCTTGTCCGAAAGCACCTCGATTTGCAACTGTAAATCGTCAAATTCATCGTATATGGCATCAAATTTACTTAAACGTCCCTCCAACTCAATACGTTGTAAGTCAGAAATGGCTTCACAACTAAGAAGCACGCTAATATAATTGCCAAAGTTTGTAAGCTTTGCTTTCATAGCACTGCGTTTTCTGATTAATAAATCTTCATTGGCCATAGTGGAAACAAGTTAAAAAGAAAGAAATAAGCAGTGATTAAAGGCTTAACAGTGTATAATACTGATCGTTAAATCTGCACAAAGAAAGAAAACCGTTAATTATGACTGGCGCGTGACCTTGAAATCGTACCGGTCGACAGACAGCGGTGAGCCACGTGACACGCCCAGCTAATATATGTACTTGTGCGCTCAGCTGATGCAACCGTTACTAATTATGGTAATCGGCTAGCAATATGCAAAGCGTAAGCGCAATAGAAGTGTGCAGATTAATTAAATAGCAGATTAAGATATGTTGCATATAATTACTACTATGTTGACTCAAATATGTGAGGGAAAAAATGCACAAATGGTTGAATTTAAAATAAGAAAAACACTATTATAAGTACGAAGAGGATATAGAAGGGAAATAATTGGAACAAACTCACAAAATATCCGTATCCTTATCCACAAGACGAACTGATATAAATCCCTCGAAGCGATGACTCGGCGAAATTCGACTAGTTCAGTCGATATAATGCGCCAACGTCGTATTCAAGACTTCAGGGCATATGATGTAGTTCTCTTCTTGTGTTCAATAACGACGACTTCGTCCCGTTCGGTGAAAAAAAACCGTTGACTTGATGACACCGCGCTTTCAAACGACGAGTCCAACGTCCACTAACGTCGTGTCGTATAGCCAGTTGCCGACGTCTTAGTTCTTCCAAAACGCAGCTTTTGAAGAGGCTCGAATGACCAAAATGTAAGGGACCTAACTAAAGGCCTATGAAATTAAAAGCAGCGGACTGTAATACTGTTATATTAATTACGACAAGTAAAAGTAAATGGAATTGGCTCTGAGTGCGCGCGCGTGTCGTCTGTCAAGTTCGGTAGCGAAGTGGCGTTGGTCCCACGCCCGCGCACATGAATGCGCCCCCCGCGCCGCTGTCTCGTCGCCGTGACGTCACCAGCCGAGCCGCCGTCCGATGATAGCCGACGGCGCCCGAACATATTTATTATTTATTTTATAATTTATGTACACACCTTTTTACTACAAAGCTACTATTTAATTCTTCATCTTATCTTAACTATTATAAAATTGTAAACGTCTGTTTGTTTGTTTGTTTGTTCCAGCATCACGCTAAAACTACTGGACCGATTTTGATGATTTTTTTTTTGTTTGAAAGCTGATGATCTGACTTAAAAACTGGTATGGATTTTGAGAAAGAAAGAAAAAAAAAAATTCCTGGGTTGCGTACTCACCCGACAGATCGAAGCTTCTATGCATTTGCACGAGCGGATAGTAATGTACGATGGAGTGGAGTGGAGTGGACAGGGGATGGGACTGGGGATGGGACTGGGGACGGGACAGGGGACGGGTCTGGGGACGGGACAGTGGACGGGACAGGGGACGGAACATGGGACGGGAAATGGGACGGGACATGAGACGGGACATGGGACAGGACAGTGGGACGGCACATGGGACTGGACATAGGATGGGACATGGGACAGGACATGGGATATGGACGGGACGATAGTGATATAGTGAGATAGTGGGATAGTGGGATAGTGGGACAGTGGGACAGTGGGACAGTACGACAGTGGCAGTGGGACGGTTGGACGGTGGGACAGTGGGGCAGTGGGGCAGTGGGGCCATGGGTTAGTGGGGCAGTGGGGCAGTGGGCCTGTGGGGCAGTGGGATAGTGGGGCACTGGGGTAGCGGGGTAGCGGGGCAGTGGGGCAGTGGGTTTGTGGGGCTGCGGGGCAGCGAGGCATCGGGACAGTGGGGCAGCGGGGCAGCGGGGCGGGGAAGCGGGGTAGCGCGGCGTGGGCCAGCGGTGCAGCGTGCCAGCGGAGCAGCGGGGCAGTGGGGTACCGGGGTACCGGGGCAGCGGGGCAGTGGGATAGTGGTGCTGCGGGGCAGTGGGGTAGCGGGGCAGCGGGGCAGTGGGGCAGCTGGGCAGCTGGGCAGCGGGGCAGTGGGGTAGCGTGGCAGCGGGGCAGTAGGGGAGTGGGGCAGCGAGGCAGGCAGTGGGGCAGGGGGATAGTGGGCAATGGGGTAGCGGGGCTGCGGGGCAGCTGGGCAGCGGGGCAGTGGGTTACCGGGGTAGTGGGGCAGTGGGGCAGTGGGGCGGTGGGGCAGCGGGACAGTGGTGCAGTGGGGCAGCGGGACAGTGGGGCAGCGGGACAGTGGGGCAGCGGGGCCGTGGGGAAGCGGGGCAGGCTTTGGGGCAGAGGGTTAGTGGGGCAGCGGGGTAGCGGGGCAGTGGGGAAGCGGTGCAGTGGGGTAGCGTGGCAGGCTGTGGGGCAGTGGGATAGTGGGGCAGCGGGGCAGTGGGGCAGTGGGGTAGCGGGTCAGTGGGGCAGCGGGGAAGTGGGGCAGCGGAGAAGTGGGGCAGCGGAGAAGTGGGGCAGCGGGGCAGTGGGGTAGCTGGGCAGTGGGGTAGCTGGGCAGTGGGGTAGCTGGGCAGCGGGGCATTGGGGGGCAGAGGGGCACGCAGTTGGGCAGTGAAATAGTGGGGCAGCGGGGCAGTGGTGTAGCGGGGCAGCGGGGAAGTGGGGCAGCGGGGCAGCGGGGCAGTGGGGCAGCGCGGTAGCGGAGCAGTGGGGCAGTGGGGTAGTGGGGCAGCTGGGCAGTGGGGCAGTGGGGTTGCGGGACAGGGGGCAGCGGGGTAGATGGGCAGCGGGGCAGCTGGGCAGCGGGGCAGTGGGGTAGTGGGGCAGCGGGGCAGTGGGGCAGTGGGGAACCGGGGAAGTGGGACAGCGGGGCAGCTGGGCAGCGGGGCAGTGGGGCAGTGGGGCAGCGGGGTTGTGGGGCAGCGGGGCAGTGGGGCAGTGGGATGGTGGGGCAGCGGGGCAGCGGAGCAGCGGGGCCGTGGGGTAGCGGGGCAGTGGGGCAGTGGGGCAGCGGGGCAGTGGGGCAGTGGGGCAGCGGGGCAGCGGGACAGCGGTACAGTGGAACAGTGGACTGGACTGGAATGGACTGGATTGGACTGGACTGACGTGGGTTAGCAGAATTTAACGCGAGCGGAGCCGCGGGTAAAAGCTAGTTGTATATAATATCATTGATTTTAGTATATAATAAGTATGTTATGTGATAACATCTAAACATTTGACTATGATTCATAATTTATAGGATAGACAATCGGTCGTTGAAAGTTTTGCAATACCTGACCCTCCATAAAATTAAATATCATTGGGTCGTGAAGTATTTGACAAGTTCACCAGTTTTTTTATTATTTAAGTGAGTGTCTTTGAATTTTGAAATTGATTATTTTAATTGAATTAAATTTTTATTTATTGATTTTTATTTTAAAATTAATGAAAAAAAAAAAAAAAATATGGCTCAGCTATTAAATAAATAAATAAATAAACTGGATTTGATAATTTTTTTGTATACGGTCAGAGGACGTGATACTCTGTACGTGGTTTTATTTTATGTCGTAATGTCTAGAGACTTTGTATATTTGATTTTTAACCAACTTCATAAAAGGAGGAGGTTATATATTTCATAAATTTTTACAATGATTAAATAAACAAAACTTCGTTACCTAATTATTGACAAAACTGTTTATTTTGCGATTGGCAGATTTTAGTATATAATCTTGCGTATTGTTTTGGGGTCAGCTACCAATATAATTAGATGCGGTTGATAGTAGACGTCACTCGTGGAGGCTCTTTTAATGCATGTTAAGGTGTGAGAGAGAGAGAATGAGTTGAGTTATCGTGAGTTGAGTTATCGTGTTGGGGTTTGTTTGTGTGTTTTTTATGTGTGTAGCTACATCACATCTAACTTTCATAAAGACCTTTGGTTGCCTTTTCCGCCAACAATCAAAAGCGATAGTATAAAAATAATTCACCAAACAATTTGAAAACATACTATGGAAACTTCAATCCAACCAATAAAAATACATCGCTGTTAATTTACGTTTTTAAACAAGACGAAAACACTAAGTATCCAGTTCATACCTTGTTTTGTAGCCGTAATGTAATCATGACTACAGTTACATAATGTAGCCCTCTGTTGTGTAATTAACTGATAGAGGAACAAAAAGTTTTTACTTCTCCGTCAAATAGTGATGCTTGCATTGCTGTGTTTCGGTCTAAAGGGTACGGGTGCCGGTGAAATTACAATCACATGAGACTTTCCATCTTCATGTCTCAGTTTTGCGAACCGACTTGTGTTACCATTTAGGCAACAGCCTCGGTGGTATTGCAGTTGTCATGGGCAAAGGTAACCGCTTAACATCAGGTGGGCCTTTAGCTCGTTACGCCATCATATACTATAAGAAAAATGCTAGGTGCATCACCTCACTGCATGAAACTTAGATTTGAAAGCGCGGAATAGATTCCGTAGTTATTGATGACTAGCTGTACCCGTGGCTTTGCTCACGTTATCATAAGGTAAACTTTCAAATGAGTCAAATTTCAAAGATAATGGACAAATGATAGCAATAATTATTTTTTTGCCATTATTTTTTTGTTAAGGCGCTGGGCGCAAAGTCTAAGACTAAAACGTAAACCTAGAACCTAGGCCACACACAAACAAATTTTGAGCAGAAGTTACAAAAATAAATCAGAATGATATGAATGTATACAATAAAACGCCTTTTTACAAAACTTCTCTATAAACTATATTCGAGGTTTTACCTTCAGCAGCCAAAATGTACAGAGTGTCAGGCCTGGTGACGCGAGAGCAAGCGACGTACAGTTGTCCATGTGAGAAGCAGCTGGTCCTGAGGTCGTCTTCAGTGTCTGCCCCTGCGACTTATTGATGGTCATCGCGAAGCACAGACTCACAGGAAACTGTATGCGCTTGAATTGTATATTTTGTGTATGTGTGGCAAAATAAATGGTTTAAATTGGAAAGGGTAATTGTGGGTAATCAGTGGTATACGTGGAATAAACACCGTCTCGCTAACGGCACACCCAGTGAGAATCTCTGCCTCTTTAATGTGCCTCTGCAAAGATATGACTTTGAGTCGGGTCCCGTTACACAGCTTAGGCGATGTTAAGTTCCGCAAAAGCATAAACGGGACACCGACTTTAAGTTTGATAAGATGGGCAGGAAGTCCACTTGCAGAGAGAGAGTTAAGGAATTCTACTGGGTAGTGAGTAGCGTCATCTTGATCTATAACGGTGTTTATAGAAGTATAAACCACTTCATTCCCTTAAATTTCTGATAGAATGCTATCGTTAATGGCAGCGGCTTGGTCATTTTTTGGTGTTAAAATGGCCCTCTCACACAACCAAGAATTCTGCTGCTGCGAGATTTGGCTGATGTCCCCATGAACAGAACGAATTAGATCCTCTACCGTAGGGATCACTCTAAAAAGCGTTTCCGGTAGGTCCACCTGGCCATTCTCCTCTGGATAAGTTCCTACTCCAATGTTTAAAAGGACATCAGTGAATTCATGAGCATGTGAATTCCCGCCAAGCCTTGAGAGCACATGTTGACCGTCAAGCACAATCCGTGAACTTGCGGCCAGAGAATATTTTATTTTATTTATTGAGGGATAATAAACAGCTACAACATAAGACATCAATTATAGGGTTAGGAAATTTGTATATGAATAGAGAGTTTTAACGAAGCATTCACCTCATCAGCCCTAGTACCTCGCGTCACCACAGGCAGCGTCTGCCAAAAATCGCCGCTAAAGAGAACTGTTACCCCACCCATGATGTTGTGGTTCCTGCGGATGTCTTGCAGGGTTCGGTCAACAGCCTCCACTGCCTTTCTGTTCGTAATCGTGCATTCATCCCATACAATTCAACAAGTACAAGTACAAGTCTCGTAGAACAGCGGGCTTGTCACTGTTTCGTGAAACTGCGCAAACGGGAACTAAACCTGATTAAAACTTAACTATCTCAATCTAATAGAGCGTGCAATCTCTCTGAGTAGTCTAACTACTTACTGAATTACAAGTTCTACTTAGATAATCGAGTTTTAGTTTAGACACCCGAATCCTTTGTTACTTAAGGTGCTGCATTGAATTTGCAACCGTCCCTTACTAACACACGGCAAATTGCGCGTGCGAGAACAGAGCGGAATCGCGCTGTTTTGATGTTTTTTTACATTTTTGCTAATATCTCAGCGAATGAACATGTAAATAAAAATCTGGTACACCATAATCTAGATATGCACAAGATGTATCTTATTCACAAAAAACAATAGTAAAAACCAATGGGATTTCCAAATGCAATGCAAAATAGTGGTAAAACAGACCTTACTTTGGAAAATAAATCTATCAAACTAATTTTATTGAATCGTGTTTTCCCTACACCAAAATCTAATAAATATAATCATAACTTAAGTTATGAGCCAATGGACATCGATAGTAGTGGTCATTCAGTTAAAATAACGGATACTTCCTACAATGATGACTCTTTTGGATTGAAGACTTTTATAAAGAAAGAAAAAACTGATAGTCCCATTGAAACGATAGAACCTACTAGTAATAATAGAAGTCCAGATGGTCAGCCTACTGTGAAAAAATACCACATAAACATCCAGAAACCAACAAAAAGTTCTAAGAATGTTTTGTTCCAGATAGTGTCTGCCGGAATAATTATCATAACGTCAATATTTACGCTCCATATCTGTAGTTTAAAGTGTGGTGACGATTTCAATTTAGATGAATTAAGAAACCGTCTTTCATATAAATTATTTGGACAATCCGAAGCAGTTAATGTGATAATTGAGACATTAGAATCACAAGAAAGAAGTAAACTCTTACTGTTCTCTGGTGGCACTGGTGTAGGAAAAACATTTGCTTCTTATATTTTGTTAGATACTGTAGGTCCTTGCTCAAATGTGTATCACTATACCATGCCCAGTTTTATTGATTGGCTCAATGCTGTCGGTTAAACCAGAAATTACAATTTTGGGCAAAGAAATTGAAAGAGTAGAAACAGCATGCAATTTAGGTCTAACAATCGATCCTGAGCTACGCTTTGAAAAGCACATAAATATTTCCCTAAGGAATTGCTTTTACAGATTAAAAATTTTATATTCCATCAGAAACCACATAAGTGTGCAATTGCGGAAACAACTAGTAGATAGCCTGGTTTTGTCAAAACTAAATTACTGTGACACCGTGTACGGTCCATGTCTGTTAGCAAGAACGGATAAGTTGATCCAACGTATTCAGAATGCATGTACCCGGTTTTGTGTAAGCATACCTCGAAGAAGCCATGTCACTCCTTTCGCAAACGCTAACAATATCCTTAAGATGGCCGCAAGGAGGAAGCTACATATGGCTAGTTTACTCTTTGGTGTCATTACTACACAAAAACCACATTATCTGTATACGAAACTGAGTTGGAGACGAAATCAATATAGAAGCTACATACGGTATGTAACAGATCCCCTTTCAATCCCAAAACACAGATCCATGGCTTTCAGAGGGAGTTTTAAGTGGGCTGCCACTCGCTGCTGGAATGACCTTCCTCCTCCGGTAAGAGACCTGAAAACAAAGCATACTTTCCTATCACATCTAAAAAAACATTATATGCAGATACAGCAGGCCTTATAACCTGTGCAAACTAATGTCATTGATGGTCTTACCGCAAGGGTCATGGCCTCCTAGCAATGGTATCAGGTCTTCAGCGGTGAGTTGGAGCTCTTTCTGACTGCCTTCTCTGCCTTGGTCTATGTGAACATAGAACACAAATATACCCTGTTGTGTAGGTACGTCAATCTAAGGTGACTGGAAAAAAAAAAAAAACTAATAATATGAAACACAGTATAATAATATAATGCATAGGTATACTAAGTAGTTTATTTGCAATGTATTGATTTGTCTACATTATATTATTTCTATTAAAGTATGTAGGTACAAGAATTTAATTGCAGTTTCTTCCTTAGTTGTTTAAATAAGTACTTTATAAAATGCAGTTAAGTACCTAATAGATATTTGGATGTGTAGTTTGAATCACAACATACGCCTTAGTTGTTGCTGGGATATGAGTTGAGCAGATAAATCGTAAATCATATTATTATCCGTTGGAACTAAAAAATATTGCGTCTTTGATGGTATTTTACGAGCGCGGAGCGCAGTCTGTCTGTAACGTAGTATAGGTATTAGGTAGGTAGGTGTACCGATAGGCGTCTACGCAATTATGGCCGCCGCCCGCTTGGTTACTGGTTACATACTTACATAGCTATTTTGATGTAACTGTGTTTTCTTTGTACCATAATAAGACTAGGTTTATTTATTGCACTGTATTTATGTATACACTATTTATATGACATTCACTCATTATCATAGACATATAACACACTCATTATAATAAGTAGTACTTACTTGGTTTGAGTTTCTCTGTAGTGGGATTTCATTAAGTCACTCATAAGGTTTTTGCTGAAAATCAGCGCTGCTGGCACTAGGTCCGTCCTAAGCCACAGCATTACGCTGAGCAATGACCTACATTTTTGCGCACATGCGACGCACAAAGATCACAGCAGTATTTATAATACTTAACATTTTTTATTATTGTTTTTGTTTTGATTTGACTAACTGTAAATCACAGACAATAATGTAGAACAAAAATCCGATCATTACCGTTATAACCACAGATCATGTATTGTTTATGTCCAGTGTTGTCAGTTGTCAATTTAACTGTAACTATACTAATTTGTCATGAAATTGTAAAGTATTATGTATTTATTATTAAGTATTATGTATAAGTTTTGTAGTGAGTGCGTCAAATGGAGCGCAAGAATAAAATCTTTTTCTTTCTTTCTTTTCTTTCTTTCTTTTACAAGTACATTTTCCACAGAATTTATGTTTGGACTATGTGTAAAATGTCATTAATAATAGTGGATGATTTAACCTCAAATGATTTACATATCAAGACACAAATAAAGGAAGTTATGGATAAGAGTGAACATTTAGGAAAATACATCACTGTGATATTAATTTACAATTGTAATGAATCAACCCAGGAGTTCATAAAAAAATGTGATGAATCATTTTGTAACAGACTGTTAGCAAACTTTGCTGAGGTAAAAGCATTGAAAAAAATTGTTGAAATTAAGTCTCTATCAGAATCACATTTGAAGGAATGTATCAAGCAAGAGTTGGGGGACAGGGAACTAGGTGATGAAGAATTTCATGATGTGTTGAAAAACTTCAATGTGACTGTTGATGGCTGTAAAGGTGTTCACTCTAAGATGAAATATCTGAATATTGTATAATAAGGTATGTTTCTTAACTTGTAAACATTGGCATATGTATTGTAGTACTTATATAGTTAGTTAAGTAGCATTGTATTTATTTTGTTTTATTAAATTAAAAAAATATTGAAGTTAGTGTAATTAGTGTTGTTTTATTATTTCGTAGCTAATAAGCATTGTAATATTATGAGCTTATCTGTCCAATTATCAGACACAATAAGTAAACAATGGACGTCACATTAAAAGGCGTTTGGACAGGTGAGAGGTTAAGAAAAAAATAAAGAAACACCACATGTTATTGTAGATGAAAAGAACTTTATTTTAGAGAATTTTACATGATAATCGGCAATGCAGAGGTCCAAGAAATTATGTTGAATACAAAATAGACAATTCTTTAATACACCTATGCTTCCTCGTTTGGATATTACCTATACTACAATAAACTAAGCCTTCATGATAAAATAGAGCAAATAAATGAAATTTGTGGTGCATTGAAGTATAAAATACTTTGGTATATTTCTAACTATAAAACATATAAAATAATCTCAACCACATACCTAGCCAAGGGTGCCACTTGTTTGGAATTTTGACTAAACACATTGTTCTTATTAGCTTAATAACACCCTAATAGTTATTTCAAGTTAATCCTGATATAGCCTTACAAATATTATCTTTGCAATATTATGCTTGGCTTTAAAACATTAAACACAATTCTAGCTGAATAGATAATGTTATTCTATTGAGGATTATCAGCAATATTACTACACAAGTAAGTCATTATTAATTGAAAATTATGACACAAACGAACAACGATTTTATTCTAGTATATTTAAAAAAATGTACTCATATTGCAATGCACCCATATTATTTTAATACATTAATAACCATTTAAGGGATAATTGTACTCATAAAATTTAACAAGTTTTACTATGGAATCAACTCACATCTGTAAAAAAACACCCATTCCATAAGAAATAAATTGCTTTAAGCGATAAAGGCTGGGTCAAACCAACTGCAGCGCATCACAGCGCAACAAAAGTTATACCAAATATCAGCACAGTACTAACAATTTGAGGTCTTAAGGCTGGGTCAAACCAAATGCAGCGCATCACAGTGCAGCACATCGCGTTGCAATAGGTGACATTGTAATGTATGAAATAGTATGAGAGGTGACACACCAAACACTGCTGCTTGTAGTCGTGCGACTCGCGCGCTTGGTGTGTCATCTCCCATACAATTTCATACATTACAATGTCACCTGTTGCAAAGTGATGTGATGCACAGCAGTTGGT
Organism: Asteroscopus sphinx; assembly: GCA_949699075.1. NCBI lineage: Eukaryota > Metazoa > Arthropoda > Insecta > Lepidoptera > Noctuidae > Asteroscopus > Asteroscopus sphinx. The sequence continues at coordinate 5,743,808 of OX453024.1, forward strand.
TTGCCCCAGCCTTAAGACCTCCAATTGTTAGTACTTTGCCCATTTTTATTATAACTTTGTTTTTATTATTATATCGTGCAACCAATAAGGTATACTGTATCTATCTAACATATAATTTTTTTGTGTACTTGACCGAAATGTACGGAACAGCATTTTTTTTTTCATAGAGTTGGTCCCATACTTAAATGTTGTTCAAATTGGTGAATACAATCATCCTTTAAAGGTTATTAATTAATTAAAAATAACCCCGTATAATTTTATACTCTTGAAACCATTTGTAACTAGCCTCTGAGGCATATTATAGCACAGATGGGTTGAAAGTCAATAGCACTCAATGTGTTGTTTTATTACAAATAGTTACATGGATTGTTAAATTTTAAGTACACCATTAATGTAAAATAATTTATTATTATATAAGTATTGTAAATGTATATAATATAAAGCAGCCAATGGAAAGTTAAATGACGTTTCAAAAGCCCTCCTAAATGTAAAAGCCAGTGAGATAAATGCATGCAAACAGGTAAATGTGCATTATTAACAATTTGCGGAGAGCAGATAAATTTTTAGAAACATTAAAGTATTAAATTTAAGCTGATAGTAGCTGTTAATATGTATCCCTTTAATTCAGTGTTTAGTTGGACCACTGTCCAGGGAAGACTTGAACATATATTATACATACATAAATACTTAAAATATTCTTGTCCTCAAGAGATTGGTGAATTCTGGAAGATATAATCTTGATGGATTTGTGCATCTCATACTGAATTAGGTATATTTTACATACTGTTTTCACCAATTTAAAGCGGCGTTTGACTGCTGTATTATTTCTTCATTTATTACGTCATTTTCCACTGCACAAATTTTTCACATGCAAGCTTATATTTTTAACCGACGAAAAAAAGGAGGAGGTTCGGCTGGTAGCAACTGCGAGTGGCCGAGGATCGATGTCAGTGGCGTGCCATTGGAGAGGCCTATGTCCAGTAGTTGACTAATATAGGCTGATGATGTTGATATATTTAAGTAGTATAAACTCAAGAGGGACTGGGCCGGACACGTATGCCGAATGTCGGTAAATTTTTGGCCTAAAATTTGTACCGAGTGGGTCCCAAAAAACGTGCAACGGTATCGTGGTAGACCCAGGCGAAGATGGTGGGACGAGCTGGACTCGTATAAAAAAGACTGGTCCACACTTGCACTTGACCGGAAAGAGTGGAATAAGGAAAAGGAGGCCTTTGCCCTGCAGTGGGACAATATAGGCTGAAAATGAATAAATAATAATAAAGTGGGTATGTCTGCTTAGCACTAGCTCTGATACTAAATCAACGTGGAAACTGACAATACGGTTCCCATCCACTCTCTACAGAAAGTTATAGCCGATGTATTTTCTCCCAACCGTAAATACGTACAAATACCTATATTACGGCTATTAGATACGTAATATCGTTCCATTCAAAGGCGCGGCAAACGTATCGCGATCGCCCAAACACCAGTTGTTTGGTGATGTTGTAAATCAAATCATCAATTATCGACAAGCGTTTACACTCGTGACGCCGCCGTGTAAACAATCTGGACATTAAAACTGCTGCTACCTACGTTTAACGACTATTCAATTTGGGGGAAAATCGATTTTATTCGCTTGCCTTTCAATCGATTCACGGGTAAAGTCGCTCGGAGATTACCGCTAGTGTTTGGATTCAGACTTTTTTACCGTAGCGAGGAAGTGGTTGGCGGATACTGCTGAACGCAGAAGAGATGCATACGTGGTACGTCAAATTCACGTACACACGACTACACAACAAGCTTTTCAAATCCAGTATAGGCTGACCTCGCGTTGTAAGGAAAACCTATACAATGCGGGGTCAGCTTATACAGGAAAGAACAGCTTAATGTGTAACCGTGTGTACCATTAAAATTAAGCCCTTTTCACACACGCGGTTTCTGTGTATACGGCGACCGGGACGGTTCAGTAATGCAATATTAAAATCTTGGACGCATAAAAAAGGCGGACGGAATCTCGCGAAGCAAAAAGTGAAGCACCCATAGTAAGACGGCCCGCTTAAAAGTACGGGCTGGCACGGACACATTCACACCCATCATCATCATCATTTCAGCGGAAAGACGTACACTGCTAGACATAGGCCTCCCCCAATTAAGGAGGGATATGCCATAATCGTCACACTTGGCAGGCGATAATGAATGGAATGAACCATGCTCTGCTACCAAATTTTGTAACGTACAACACGGGTTCGGTGGCCCGACGTCACAAACCCTGCTAGAATCTACTACGTATTACCTACTTACAATGCTTGCAAAAGGCCACTTAGTTTTAAGCACCAAAACAAAATGTACACCAATCATGTACCTACACTTAGTATGCAATAAATCTTTGAATCTTTGTACTTCACGTGCGTGCTCATTGATCTGCAGTTTAGTTTTTTATTTATTTGTGTGAAAGAACCCCGCACAAAATGTATGGGAAAAGCCGTTCAGTCGATTTGGCTGAAATTTTGGGAAAATATACTCTATAATACGGTGATCGATTGTGTAAAGTTGCAACCTTACATAATGACGAGTTTCGGATATATAGCTATTTCAATGTTGAAACCACAGAATTGATTTTCAAGTTATATCAATGTAAAGAAAAAGAAAAGAAAGAAAGAAAAATAGTTTATTGTCACAGTTAACGACGCGCAACATTTAAAACACAGTGATAAACACAAGCCGGCAACTTATAGGTGGGGTTACATAGAAAGTAAAAACAAAAGACACATAGGTAAAAAATGAATATTTTTCCCTCTAAAAATGTCAAACACGACTTGAAATATCTGTACTGAGCAAAGTGAGTATAAAAACCCTTCTTAAGCCCGTGTGGCGTACAGTTACAAATATAAATACGGAACCACAGATATTTCAGTAACGTCACGAGTTCCGATAAATATAGCTGCGGTGCCAACGCCCTAGACAAACCCAACCATTTTCTTCGATTTGATAAACCACAAGTCCTGGCGAAGGAAAACCGATATGTACCTAGAATGCTCCGTGAGGCTATTGAAATTAATAAAAAAATTAATTAACAAAAACAAAAAACCCGACTGCGTGTAAAAATAACAGAAAAGATATAAACAAGACTTATCAACACGCAGTCGGAGGCTACGTATGTTTTTGGTCATGAATTACATAATAGTTCATAGGTAGCCTCCGCCTGCGTGTTGATAAGTCTTGTATCACTCTCAGAATTAAAACGAATCTAACGACACCTCTCAATCTCAAATCCATCAAGCCGTTTAGGCCACAGAGCGTGCCAAAGAAATATACATACATACATACATACATACATACATACATACACTCGAAAAACATAACCCTCCTTCTGGCGCAGTCGGGTAAAAAACACCTTAATTTTAATATAGAAGATGGTTGGCCGCCACCACCTATATAACTTGTTTTAAAAATAACATACGTTTTCAACATTCACGGACAGATTTTGGAATGCGGCCACGCCATTCGGACTGTTGGATGCATCGTCAGTGGCACCCTTTAGTAGGAAACTAGGAGTCTCTCATACTCACAAACGAATTCATCAGGTTGTTCCAATTTGTTCTTCTTTCTATCAGGTTCGACAGGCGGCGTGGGGGGTGCTGACGGGCCATCCTCGCTGCAGTCGCGAGACTTCTGTTTACTGAAGGCGAGCCGCGCCTTGCGCTTTGCTAGGTTGATCTCCCGGGAACTAAGCTGTTTTGAAGATATCACTATCTCTTGTACGAATTCATAAAAATATAGATCCGTCACTAAACATCAAAGGGAAAGGTTTTAGATGACAATTCTTGAACTTTTTAGGCGGCGTAAATTCTTTGACAGTGGAAAATCTATTGTTCAGAGCCCCGGAGGTCTCTCGGACGCTTATTGAATTAAAGGTAAGGATTTCACGCAAAGTTTAGTGGAGCTAGTGTATGATGATATTGTTATGGGTGTTGATTTTCATTGTTCATTTCATTGTTCACAAACTAAACTTAGTTTTAATAAAACAAGTTTAACCGGATTACATCGCATATATTATTTAAGTGTTTTCAGAACACATTGGTAGAAAAAAAAATGACCAAAATTGGTTTTCGTACAAAATGCAAGTTGGAACCATCGCGAGCCATAAGTGATGGCGCCTATCAATTCAATAAAAAATGCATTTTTTTTACCCAAACTTGAGGGTTAAATTGGTTTTCCTGACGTTTCGAAAGCTTTGCAGCATTCGTTATCGCAGGAAGACTAAGATGACAAGCGTCTTTAGTTCTTTACTTTAGATATTTCTAAGCCATAGTTTTATGGCTGAGCCACACGGGATAGTACAGTCGACCGAACTTCAGTGGTAACACTTGAATTACGAAAACCACCCTTACCACTTACGAAATAAAGACGCTGTCTAGGTTACAGGCTGTTACAACCGACGTGCGGTCGACTGTACACTTTGAAACCTACCGCAAAGCGCGTGCCGCCGAAGTGGCCGATAGTCAAAAGAAGCGACCTCAAAAACAAAATTGTTTGCTTTAATTGTGTTTTAAAAAGCAATTAGGTAAGAGTATGTTAATTATTGTTGAATGATGTCGCTTAAAAGTTTTTTCCAGAATGTTCGGCATTCCGGAAAAAAACCCCTGTGATTTTTGGTTTGCCTTTTGTTATTGTAATGCATGTTTTATTAAAATTGTTAACTGACGCCCCTTTTAAATAAAAGGGTGAGTACACACGGAGAGTTTTGTCGTTTGTTGCTTCAGTTGTAACCTTTTTGCGCTCGGAGCTTCTTTAGCTAATACAGCTTCGAGAGTATAAAGATTCTCACATACCATACGATATGCGTGAAAAACATAACCTTATCTTTGCTGTCGTGCAGTCGAGTAAAAATACGTGTTACGTCTACGCAGAAAACAAAAAACTACGCAGTTATCAGTGCGTAGTTTTTTTTGTGCCAGAAATTAATTTTTAAGTGTTCATTTTTATCTACCTAATAAAACTTATTAAATAATTGATAATTTGATTAGTTGTCGGTTCGTTGTTAGGTCAACTGTAGAAACAATTAAAACTGCGTGTTTGTAGCCCGCCTTATGCTGCATTGCAGGGACATCCCCCGAAATCAAATCAGTTCACTAGCTCGCTCAGTTCCTTGTTGACTTCGAATGCGCGCGGGTGTAATTGTTTGTTACGGAGTTACGGATTAAATTGTTACCTATTTTGTTGTTATTTTTTCAGTTTCTTATTAAGTTTGTGTTATAATTTTGTTGCTGTTAACAATGTGGTTGTGTTGTGGACGTTGTCAATGCCCGTGGCATACATTTATAGTGCTCGTGAATACGCAACATGTTAATGTGTTTAGGAAAAGCTCGAGGGAATGCTTCTCATGCACTGAGGATTTAGGTAGTGTTGAAAAATCGCCCGATTCTTTTTGTGGGGATACGTTGTAGCTTTATAAGCTCTACAAGCTCGAAAATCGATAATTTGATCGTAAATTAATATTATCGAGCTCGTACAGCTTATATAGCTTAGTTAATATTTTTAATGAGTATTATTCAGTAGATATATTGTTATTATTTCCGCCAATCATATTTCAACCGATATACAACAAGAAATAAAGCTACAATTCGCAAAAAACGTCAGAAATTTTGAATTTCGCGGGTTACCCTGTAGCATTCACCTTAATATAAAAATGTTAGCAGAACAGATGTCCAAGATACGCGAGCGCAGCGAGCGCGATTTTTTTTTTTTTCAGTTTTTTTCCACCACCCTTGCTTCAATGCTTCAATCGCTTGCAGTATAATAATAGCCTTTCAGTTTCGGGAGCGTTTCCCTGAAACCCAGTATAATATGAACATGGGGTGCTTACACCCACTAAAGTATTAATTATGTCAAAGTATGTAATTGTTAAACAATAATTATATCAATGTAGTACCGCTATCGAACAGTACCAGAATCCAAAATATTTCACTCACAAGCGAATGAAGCTATAGCGCGATATGTGGATCACTCAATTCAGACATTTGCCAAAACGGCTAAGAGCTCAATCACGGCAAATACTTATCTTCTCTGTGGACGAGATTTTCATATCTCAACAATTTGTCACGAGTGTTTTACAAAATATCAAGGCTCTAAAAGGTAAGTCCAGGAATCTATGACAGATTCATTGGATCACTCAAATAATACGGAAATACGGTTTTTGGTTGACGAAATACATGTTCCGCAATCATATCGCGGACGTTCTCTTAAAATGCTAGGTTAAGAGTACTCTAAGCCGGCGAGCATGTATGACAATGATAAGGAACGTAGATGAAGCGAAAGAGGTGTGTCGGAGGATAATTTCGATACCACGAGCAGTGTTCACGGTAGCTTAGTGGCTAAAGCACTGGCGTACTGAGCCAGGAGTCGCAGCTTCGAATCCTGCTCGTGAGCGATTTTTTCTCTCCACAATTTAAATCTTTAAAAAAATTCTACTCTGAGGCGGCAGTCCAAACCGCCTTCAAAGAGTTTATTGATTCTCGCCCCCATGGTTTTTTTAGTAAAGGGATCAATGAACTACCTATGAGATGGCAAAAGTGCATAGATAACAACGGTGCATACTTTGATTAATTAAATATATTTTACAAAAAAAAAAAAACTTTATATTCCTCCTATACAAAACGCCAATTTCATATGTAAGGACCTAATATTTAAAAGTAATTTTTAATATCATTGTGTGTACAATGGGTGTACATGAAAGATGTTTTATTTATGTTAATTACATTATGTTCTCTAACGCTAAAACTCGATAAACTAAGTATACCTATTTTATCGAGTTTAAATTAGATACCACGAGCAGTGTTCACGGTAGCTTAGTGGCTAAAGCACTGGCGTACTGAGCCAGGAGTCGCAGTTTCGAATCCTGCTTGTGAGCGATTTTTCTTTCCACAATTTAAATCGTAATAATAATTAAACCGAATTGGCTAACTTACCCTTTTGCCAAAGTCGAATTTTGACGTGGGTTGAACGTGGCATACATTTTGGGTTGTGTGTGGACTTGTCAAATGACTGGGGTGAACGTGGCATAGAAATGGGTTCAAAGTGGAAAAATATTATTTGGGTTGAATAGACGTGGGTAGAATGTGAAAGCACCCCTTGAGAGGTGTCGTTAGATTGTGAGAGTGACACTGGGGGGGTATATCAAAATTATAAACATTAAAATGGCCGACTTCTGGCGCCATATATAAATGTTTTCAATTTTTTTTTTGAGTCAGGTTTTATATCTTAACCCCAAAAGTTAAAATAATTTCATTTAATAAACTTCAACTCATTGGAATGAATTTATTCCAATGAACTGTTGCAACTTTACTTCTAACTTAACAACTTGTTTGAATTCTCACAGATTGACCATAGGTTGCAAAATGCTTATAACTGTTATAACACACTAAGGTGACAACTGTGATTTCCAATAATTAACTACGATTGAGAAAAAGGATCAGCTACATAACCAGTTTGACATCAATTTAATGAAGAAGCTTGTCGGTAACTGATATTTAAAAGTAAAGACATGTTGTTGCGCGCGCAATCTGAAAACTGTAAAACGTCCTAATTCGAACATTTTTCTACTGGTCTGCATCAAGCAAGGCGCCGAGAGCGTGACCGGTGACAAAAAATAAATAAAAATAATCGTGTGTGTGTGTGTACAGAAAGAGTACCAATTATGACGCGAAAGTAACTAACTTACTTTGTACTAGTTTATGTTTATGTGTGCTGCCGCGGTGTACGGAACATTTTTTTCGTTGGTTTTGATAGGGTAATAACTTATCTATACTTTTAATTATCGTTGCATGACACAGAGTGTACATTAAAAATACCTTAGATTAATAACACACAAGATACCAAATCCGCGCGCACAATTTGATGTAACTAAAAGATGATATGCCCACTACGCCGTAAACGTGTAAGCGCTAGCAAACAATATTTTTTTGATGTGTCCACTACGCCGTAAACGTGTAAGCGCTAGCACACAATATTTTTTTGATGTGCCCACTACACCGTAAACGTGTAAGCGCTAGCACACAATATTTTTTTGATGTGCCCACTACACCGTAAACGTGTAAGCGCTAGCACACAATATTTTTTTGATGTGCCCACTACACCGTAAACGTGTAAGCGCTAGCACACAATATTTTTTTGATGTGCCCACTACACCGTAAACGTGTAAGCGCTAGCACACAATATTTTTTTGATGTGCCCACTACACCGTAAACGTGTAAGCGCTAGCACACAATATTTTTTTGATGTGCCCACTACACCGTAAACGTGTAAGCGCTAGCACACAATATTTTTTTGATGTGCCCACTACGCCTTACGTGTAAGCGCTAGCACACAATTTTATTTTTGCATCAGCTTTGCTAGCGCGTAATGTATGAAAATATCCTTCTATGTGTAAAAAAATACGTATATAATAAATAGAACTGGCTTAGTAAGTTTCATCAAAAACAGCCTCTACTTAAACTATTACTTGTTTTGTTTCGATTCTTACCATAGATAAACTCATATTATTTTTCAATTTATATTGACCTAAATACATGGAAAGGTCGCCACTGGATGCGAATGGTCGAGGATCGATGTCAATAGCGTGACATTGGAGAGGCCTATGTCCAGCAGTGGACTAATATAGGCTGATGATGATACGCTTGGGTGTACGTGTTTCTATTATCCATAACTGTAACATTATAGACGTCGAGTTCACCGGCGAGTTGAGTTTTTATAGAATCGTCCCACGAGTCTCCTATAAGTTGACGACTGAGGTTACATCCCTACTTAGTTCACTAAAGTTTGGGTGACAAAGGTTACGTTAATGGGTTGGGGTTTTTGTCATTAGCCATTAGTGAAATTAACATAGTAAGCAGAAAATTTTGGTTTCATAGTTAGTGTAGTTTAAGTAGCAGCCAAGTGGCGCTCCCATCAGAAAAAAAATATTAGTCGCTGAATACATAACATAACATAAAATCACGTCTGTATTTCCCCGAAGGGGTAGGCAGAGGTGTATTAGTACACCCACATTTCGCCAGTTATGTTATAGTCCCATGTAAAAGGGGGCGAGCCGGGCACAAATCCAGACTCCGGGCTGCTACTGAGAATTTGCTAATGAAAAAACCCAATAACACTTTGCCCGACCCGGGAATCGAACCCACGACCCCACGCTCAGCAGTCGCGCTTGCAACCACTAGACCAACGAGGCAGTGAATACATAATGTATCGAAAATTAGTTTTTAACGATTGAACTACAGCCGAATTACTTTTTCGTTTAGGTATGTCATTCCCATACATTTTGATTGTTTTCTATTAGCGTTTACGATTGTAGATTGTCAACTTGGCTAGGGGGGCAGGTACTGTAGTTCAATCAGAAACTATTAACTCTGTAAAATGTTTTACAACTACAGTTGCTGATAGAAAAAATGGTAAAAGTGGCCGTTTTTCCCACTTTTTCTATCTACAACTACAGCGAAGTATAATTTACAGAGTTAATAGTTTCTGATTAAAGTACAGTACCTGTACATCAATCGTTGAAAAACTAATTTTCGAGAAATTATGTATTCAGCTAGTAATAATTTGTTTACTGATGGGGGCACTACTTGACTGCTATATTCCTCTTAAGCTGTCTAGCTTAGTATATACTAAGGTATAAATTGACTTAATGCAAAAGGCAAAGAACCCAATTTAACGGTGCAGTTTGAGAGAGGCCTATACCCAGTTTTGAGCACTAGCATGATTTTTTGCGATATCGTGTAGTTAATGTTGTGCGGGGCAGGTAAAGTTAAGTAAAAAAAAACTATTTAGTTATAATGAATAAGAGTCATTTATAATAGCGAGAGCTTGTCAAAAAAAAAAAAGGAGATGAAAAAACAAGAACAAATCAATATAAAAAAGTAGGCACTGACACATATGTCTTTCCAGCCTAGGTTGGTTTGGATAATACTCCTTGGTACGGATATTGCTCCAACATGCCCCCGCGCGTTGAAAGCTCGTCTTTCAACTCGAAACATCATTTTTTGGAAGTGGACAAATCTTGCTAAAAGATCTTCTCACCACACCATTAGCCGTCTTTTTCAGGTAAGGCTGTGAGAGGCCGGCCAATTAAGTAGTGGCCGTGCGTAAGTGGTGTGTCTTCTGGATACGCTGAGAGAGGAGCGAGTGGCCGAGAGTAGTATCACCACAATTTGACCAACTTTTCACCAACGTAGTATTCAGCTCCTCGAATGTTACATTACTATTACCCAACACTCACGTTAAATAGTGCTTCGTTGACTTAATACCAGCCTTCCAGAAACCTCCAGAATGCGGAGAATAGGCTGGTGTGAAATGGAAATTAACTCTATCATGAGCCGAATTTGCAGACAAAGAATGACAATAATTTTTCAGAATCTTTGATAGTTCATTGTATGCGCTAACAAATGAGGTACCGTGATTAGAATAAGTATGACTGGGTTTTCCCCAACGTGAAATAAATCATCTTAACTTTAAGATGTATTTATTGCTTGTTAAATCACTCACTAATTCTAAATGTATAGCCTTAGTACTGAAACATATGAAAAATGACAATGTACTATTAGATGAGCCAACAACCGAGCCCTGAGCGATTAGCACAAGCAACTGATCAACATTCTTTGACGTCGACATTCTTTGAAATAGGGTACCTCCAGGGATGAGTCGCTGCTGTGGTAAATTTTCCCATCAGCGGGGCAAATATTTTGCACTTAATGCAACTGCATCGCATACATTGACGCAAACATTTGAGTTAGATTAAGACAACTGATTGGTCAATGGCCAGCATACGTGAATTAAATTAATAAATTCACTTTATTAGATGACGAGTGGACTGTAGTTTATAAAATAGGACGCTTTTGAACTAACGAATAAAATGTAAATAAATAATAAACCTACAACACGAATTAACTAGTTTTATCTAAATAAATATGAATTGATTTAATGGGCTTTTCTTAGGCAAAACTTGATTTTTAATTAATTGTTATGTACATTTAAGAAAGGGTTACATTAGCGACATTGAAAGTAATAATACATGCATATCGTCATTATGAAATTAGTTTTCAGTTGGATCTCTTTCTTTAATATACATATTTACAAAACACGAGAACAAGAAAAGCCACTGAAAATCATAAGTTCGTGGTGGGTTAAAATAAGAAAATTAGTAATGAAACTTTAAAGTTCCGGACAATCTTATAAAGTACTTGGATTTATGGGCAAGTGTGATACATCACAATCTGGAACCTGCCACCATAAATTATGACATTATAAAATAAATAACATTGACACCGTGAGATGTAAGCTCTCGGATTCTCACCAGGTGGAACATGACAGTTGCCGATTTTAAATTCTGAGGTCAATGAAAGAAAACAATTCTTTGTTTACTGGTAAGAATCTTCTAACACGTAGTGTGTTGATTTTAATGGGATTCTAACGCAGGACTGTTCGTCTTCGAGGCGAGTTGAGTTCTCAACATCAATGGGTTCCTTACATAATTTTCCTTCAAGGAAATACTGTGATGACTAAGGGCAAACTTCTTTAAGATGCCGAAGACGCATAAATCGGTCTTGATTGTCATCATCAGTGCATTTGGAACTAAATATTTTAATATAGAATAATATTATTTTTAATATGGAATTAACGTGATAAAGTCGATACATCGTGCTAACATGCGTTTTTAAGTTATTAATGCCTATAACTGACCCATTTACTCGATTAGCTGGTAAATTTAATTGTTTATGCAATCTTTCGGTCATGAGACTCGAAGTGCTCCCGCTGTCGAGTACGGCGCGGGCAATGATCTCGCGATTATCACTATCATATAATTTTACTAATGCAGTTGATAATAAAACGTCCCTTGACTTCTCGCATGTAGTGATACTACCCGTGAGTGAGATGCTGGGACTCTTGAGAATCTGTAGCGTTAGCAGGCTGAATTGATTTATTTGTGTTGCTACTATTATCGCTATCAGAATGCGTCGATGTGGTCGACACCTTTTTCACACCTTCATTTAAATGTATGAGTGTGTGGTGTTTGCGCTTGCAAATGTTGCATCCTGATTTTTTACAGGTGTTGGCGTAATGACCACTACGAAAACAATTATAACAGATCTTAAACTTCGGCAATAATTTATATCGAGCATCACTACTTAATGCAAGAAAGCTAGAACAATTGTTCAGATAATGTTCATCATTGCAATTAGGACAAGGCTTCATGGATGATGCATTGAAATTGCTTTGGTCGTTACTATTCTGAACGGATACCAAAGCCTTTATTTTAGTCGCATGATAATTTTCCTTTCTATCTGTTTTACTTTGTGACATTTCTAATGTCTCTAATAAATCCGCCCTGTTACGCATAAACTCTAGGAAAGATGTAAGATTAATTGACTTACTATTGTCTAAACTGCCCTTATGTTCCTCCCATTCGCGGTACGTTTTCGCATCCAACTTACGTGTGACGATATAAATAAGTAGAGTGTCCCAATGCTCCACTGATTCACCTAAAGATTCCAGAGAACGTAAATTCTTATTTAACTGGTCAGTCATGCGTTTTAAAGCAACGGATGACTCTTTTGTGAACGATTCTATGTTGAATAGAGATGCGACATGATTCTGTATTAACAGCCGTTTGTTGTCAAACCGCTCACATAAGAGTTTCCATGCCACGGAATAGTTAAGCGCGGAAAACTCAATAGACTGAATTACCACAGCAGCGGAACCCTCTAAAGACGCCCTCAAGTAGTGAAACTTATTGATTTCATCAATCTTATCATTATTGTGAATCAAACTTGAGAAGATGTCATGAAACTCAAGCCATCGTTCATATGAGCCACTGAACTTCGGCAGTTGAATAGTGGGCAATTTAACAAGCTTATGATTAGAGCGCGAATTTGATGCGGTTTCAAATTTATCCTGTTCCTTTCTATAATTGTCTGAAATCTCCTGAGCATTCGCCAGTATTTGATAATACTGCGACTCAAAGTCTGTTCGTTCAGATAACCGTAGGTCTATGTTGTCCGCCATACACTCTAATTTTGACTGTACCTCATCGTAACGATCATACAACAATTCTATCTTACCGATACGTAATTGTAACTCCCTGGCTTCCGAGGAACTGAGCGCGGTGGTACTCAATGTGGATAAATGATTGGCAAACGCAGTCAAACGGCCTTTTATGCTACCGCGTTTTTTAATAAGCTCCTTTTCATCGGTCATTCTGGGAGACTGGTACAGTCAACCTGAAAATATTACAATAGACGAGTTTACTTATACACCTAGGACCTTTACATAAAGTACTTTAGTCTCGAAAACCTAGCAAACTAACGTGTACTATTTCCAAAATTCTGACGAACAAGCAGTACCTATTCCTCGAACAGATAACTTAAATGAGATTATAAAATAATGACATAAGGCTTTTAATACATGTAACTACAATGAAGTAATGAATTTACACTTACTTTTATTGACAATTAATTTTTGTGCAAACAGTGCAATTGTTGAAAATTGATGATAAATTGGTTTGAATTATAATGTTAGTTAAACTGTGAGGTTAATATTAACAACAAAACAATAAAATTTAACTAACTAACCTGAATTTATCTTACAATGCACATACAGTTTGTACCTAACCGTCGTAACAATAAATGCACAATAATAGTAAGTAAAATATTACTAACCTTATACTAACGTCGAATAATACCTAACTTTACCTGATAAGAGTGTTGGGTTCAAAATCTGATTCATAAAATACTTATGAAGATAAAATATGATAAAGGCGATGTTCCTTTGGACTTTGAACTCTCGACCACTTTCCGTTGACGGCGCAATCCCCTTGTAATTTATTTGCACCACGGCTTAAATCGACTTCTTTATATGAAAATCAGCTGGTAATAATATCCGGCGACGACCCAGGACCATGTGCGGGGCAGGTAAAGTTAAGTAAAAAAAAACTATTTAGTTATAATGAATAAGAGTCATTTATAATAGCGAGAGCTTGTCAAAAAAAAAAAGGAGATGAAAAAACAAGAACAAATCAATATAAAAAAGTAGGCACTGACACATATGTCTTTCCAGCCTAGGTTGGTTTGGATAATACTCCTTGGTACGGATATTGCTCCAACAAATGTTATCATTTAGATATCGACTTATTTTATATAAAAATAAAATAAATAAATTTTTATTTCACATAAATGGTGTACAGTAAACACTTACAAATAGTAGTTATACAATTTCTCGGTATGAAGTGTTTGTTTGAACTCTACAACAGAATAACAAAAATTTTGACTACATAACTTATCTAACAAGATTAAACTATTTACAAGTAAAATAATTATATTAAGATATATATACTTATATACATAAATAGGTACATACATATGTACATAAAATACGTATATATATATAATACATATGATTTATGGTGAAAGAATTATACAAATATTCAAGGGCATTTAAAAACGATTTAAATAAAATAAATATTCTTCTTTTATTGTATTTATATAATTGGACTTCCATGGATTTTCTAGACCTAAGGACTTAACATTTTCTCGAAATATTTACTCTATGGTCCTGTTATGTTATTTTCAGAGCGGTTGTTATATTGCCTAAACCACCGGGACCCGATGCACCACAGACGTCCATAATTCGGCCAGCAAGGTACGACCCCAACAAGTATAACATTTTGGATGTCTTAGCTGTTGCCAACGCTCTAATGAGGGTAATTATTTGTTTGTTTTTAATTTTGCTATCTCGACCCAAACGAATCTCATTTGTTTTGTTTGAGTTTTTAAATGAGAACGCAACTTTACAGTTCTATAGAATTTATGATCATAACAACCGCTGTTGAAAATAGTTGGTATGTTAAAACTTAGGTTAATCATTAATCAGTCATTTGTAAAAGAAATATAGGCTTACGCGAGTTCAGTCATGATACTGTGTGCATGTACAGTCAGCAACGAAAGTAAGCTAACACTGTCCAAAATCAAGTGATTCATGAATGAAAACTTACTATTTATACTCTTTTGTAACAAATTATTACAGAGTAGAGAATACTTTATTGACTAACATGATATATCTAAAACAGTAATTGTTTTGTATGATACCAGTTATATTTTTTTTTTTAAATAAGTATCGAGTTATGTTGCTGATCGTACCTATGTTGAATTTTTTGTATAATAATAATAAATAATAAATCATTTATTTCAGATTTGTATCCATTTTGTTAGTAAACATTGCCCTTACAACCTAATGTTAGTAAATTACAAATTTCGAATTTAATTTAATTAAAATACCTACGTAGCTTATCTATGCCACTGAGGCGTCTAAGCGTAACCAATGCTGCAGTATGGGGGCGTCCCACCTGTCCTTTATGGTATTCAAGATGCTGTTGGGGCTGCCGCGCACCCTGCGCAGAACAGAAGCGCAGCGTTTGCGCATGATTGCAAAAAAGTCGTCAGTTCGCGCGTCCGCAAACATCTGTGATGCGCTGCAGTACCTCGAAAGCCCCACCAGCACCCTGAATGCATTATTATATTGAACGCGCAGAGCGTTGTATGCCTTCTGCGTGTAACTAACCCACAGACTACACGTGTAAAAGGTTTGACATGGAGTATAAAGCGTCAGAAGTTATTTGAAATTACGTCGGCAGCATACCAGACTTTGCGAAGGGCCGCGCAGGTACAGTAGCGTAATAAGTGTGAGCAGGACATAAGTATGTATCGAACATTAACGAAAGACTGAGACAGCGAGAACATGCCGTTCCCCGCCATTTTGCCACTCGATGAACAAGCTACCAGTCTAGCTAACTAATATAGTAATCTGTGGTCTAGCCGCCATTACCGCGCACGCGGTACTGTTTTGGTTGCAAAATTGAAACCAACCGATCGATCGGTTGGTGTGGGGACACCCTTTTTATTTCGTTAATATTTTAGCAAAATGTTTCTTTTTGTTTCAGACGAAGTAAATTCCCGCGAAGAAGGAATAATGGGCTGAGCTTTAAATAAAAATACGAGTTTTTTGAAGTAAAAACTTCTTTAGCCGCGTTGAGCGACTTTTGGTAGGGTCAAAACTTGTGAGTTCACGTCATCCTGACTTATTTATTAAAGAAGGTAAGTTTATTTTTAATTCAATACTTTTTTTATTTGCGCCGTCTAGTCATTTGTTCTTTGTTCAGCATTTTTATCTAACAATGTGTTATTTTGGCGTTTGTATTTTGTTTCATTCATATGAAATACATGATTGAGTTCAACGGTTTCGCATGCAAATGAATTTTATTATATAAGATCTATTGAATCGGCCCATACCTGCATCTGTACCTAATCTGTACAGCACTGATCGTGACGTCACCAGGCTACGTGAAAAACTCAGAGCTTTTTTAGCTAATCTCTATATTATTAAGGATAAAATACCTTTTAAAGTGAGGCTTATGCTATATAATGCCCTCGTTGATTCAATCATCGGTTATGGCATCACAAGCTATGGTAGAACGTTCAAAACTTATCTTGCCAATATTCTTAAGCTACAAATAAGAATCTTAAAGACAATTGTCACCCCAAACATACGAGATCAATGTAGGGGCAATGATACCGAACTATTTAAACAGTGCAAAGTACTTCCGATCCACACTAAAGTCAGTTACAGTCTTCTCAAAGAACAATTCTTTAATAAAGATATTCAAAGTGAAATTACCCATAGTATTCAAACGAGACAAAAAACGAAAAATGAACTAACTACGGTTGGCGCTATTAATTCTTACGGTGAAAGAACCAGCCTGTATATTATTCCTCGTTTACGGAATAAACTTAACCCTTCCTTTGTACAAAGTATTAATAAGTCAAATATCAAACGCAAGTTAAAAACGCACTTTATAAACAACCTGTAGATGCTTGTCGTGTCGTGAGTCGTGACTCGTAAGGAACCGATGTTTTTTGCACGCAGGTAACAGGCAGTCGCTCGCCGAATACATTGTTTGTTAATTTATTGCACATATTTATGTATTAAGTTTAATAAGTTGTCTGCAGAATAACGGCATTCCGGACAAACGCCCGTGGTTTTTGGTTTGCTTTTGTCATAATAATGTATGTTTAAAAAAAATAAAGGAATAAAAAAAAAAAAAAAAAACGTAGCTTGGAGGCATCGCGCTGTCATTGCGGGAAGAGAATACCTGGTGAAACATCTTATTATACCATGACCCGAATAACATATAGGCACAGATAATATTTATTTATTTATTTGGCTCTTCAACAATGAGTACACTGTACATGAATTTTTTTTCACATTTCAAACTTAATCTAAGTGCCCCATTACTTACAGAAGAGCACCGCATGCCATAAATTAACCGCAATTAATATTAATACAAAAATTAGTTACATAAAGCAACAAACTTACAGAGATTCAAATAAAGTGGACCATTAATGGTCTGTATGAAATC
This sequence comes from Asteroscopus sphinx, assembly GCA_949699075.1. Classification (NCBI taxonomy): domain Eukaryota; kingdom Metazoa; phylum Arthropoda; class Insecta; order Lepidoptera; family Noctuidae; genus Asteroscopus; species Asteroscopus sphinx. The sequence goes on from OX453024.1 coordinate 5,761,266, forward strand.
AAAACAAATGACTTGACACACAAAACATTACTTAAATTAAGTGAATTTAAATATGTATGAATAATTAATTTGACTCCAACTGTAGTCAATAAACCATTTTTCTTTCTTTGTTTTCAGTTCATGAATAATAGAATCGACAACAATATCCAAATTAGTCACGATATTCGACCATTACAAAATATATTCTATTTTTTTTACAAATAAAGTTTATTTTTGTAGTACAGTCTAACAAAGCAATTGGTATACAGGGTAGAGAAATATAAATGAAGTTTTCTCAGAAGATTAGGGATGTTTTCGAGCGAAATATAATTTTAATAACGGACAAAGTTAAACTGTATTTATACAAAACTCAAATACAGTATAACTTTGTCCGTTTGTCGTCTTTGTTTGTTTGTTTGTGTTGCGGACGCAAGCCTGAACTTAATTAATGTAACTGAAAACTTGTGCTAACACAGCTGAAACGTTATGTACAAAGTAACAAGGGCATGAAATCTAGCTATAATCACACTATAGCTAGGTACAGATCATCAGCCAATCACAGTTTGATGAGTCATAAACCATGAACCAATCACAGGTCATAAGCTATACATAACTACAACTAGCTATGACTTGTAAAAATGTTGGAAGAACAGAGCAGCCGCAGGGCGCACTACGCGCCACTTGTGCCCCGCTGAATACTACTTAAGCGGGTGAATAAGCGGCATTTTGTCCCCGCCGGCGAGGACCGACGCGACACACACACAGAATCCGAGAGTCCGACTCTCGAGAAACAGAAACACATGCCGACGCAGCACCGGCTGCTGGGGGGATCAGTGGCGGGGTCCCCCTGCTGCACCCTGAGTCGAGGTCCGAGCTCCCCCCTGGGGACGCCCTCACGGTGTAAGCAACCGGAGATAATCTCGTCACGCGAGACCGGCCCTATGCTCTAGAGTAGTTCCTAGGAGCAGGCTATTGCGTAGCCACTGGTTAGGTTTTCTAGGTAGGTCTTAGCCTCGCCGGCGAGGCTTGCCGCTTCACGGCGTTTAGCACGTCACCCGATAGGGACCGAAAGTCCGCTACTTTCGAGGAAACCAATTCGATGCAGCAACGGCTGCTAGGGGGACATAGGAACTGCGGGGTCCCCCTGCAATGCCCTAGCGAGGTTCGAGCCCCCCCCTTGGGGGGCGCCCGCCCGATTACGCGCGGTATTGATGCCGCGCGCATCTAGTTTGTAAGTATGTAGGGAAAAAACCTTCGGCGAATGGAGTCCCACATGGGACTCTCCGCCAACTAAGTCCGGTTAAGCAGAAATGGGACTTCGGTCCCACCTGCGAGAGCCCATTCGAAACAAAAAAAAAAAAAAAAACGGCATTTTGTGTGGGCAATATTTCATTCGATCGTCACTCGTTCTACGCTTCAGATCAAGACCTCAACCTATGAAGAACTGATCCTGACGTCCTGAACCCTGAAGCCTGAAGAAAGAATAACGTATTAGTCGCCTAGAACAGAGCTACGTAGGAACGAGTGTACTTTCAATTTTAATAAATACGACAAGTGGTCTTCGAACGAGATCATTTGTTGTGTTTTGCTGACGAAGACCAAGTTTTCTGGTCCTTCAGAAGCCGGATCGAAGAATCAATAGCAAGATCGAAGATTCAATAGCAAGATTGAAGATTCAATAGCAAGATTCAAGATCCAAGACCAAGAACGAACACGGTGCCGGGAGCTCAAGAACGTGAAGATCAAGTCAACGTTCGCGCAGGGAGCTCAAGAGGAAAGACCGTGTCTGCGAGCATCAGCTGGTGGTCTTCGAACGTAAAGATCGTCTAAAACGTGTCACTATTTCTTAGCGGGTGGACCGTGGCTCTGTGTCTCTGCCACCTAACGGTGTCAAACGGTGGAGGCCAGAGTTAACGCCGAACAAGGCGGTGTGGTATTGTGCGATACCACCGGTTCATCAAGAGCGCCTTTTTCAAGGCGCGAACCGAACCAGTACACTACGCCAGTAAGGTCGTGCGTGGTGTGGGGGCCGGACTGTAGGCACTGCTGACGGGTCCGGGTATTCCTACCGGCCCTGAGCACCCCACAGTGCGCACAATCCTCTGCTCGGTAGATCCCACCTGTCCAATCCTGCACGTATCCATCCCTGGCGGAGCATATCCTGATTAAACCCGGGCCCTCCAAAAGGATTGATAGGGCTGTTAGGGGCGTCAAATGCCGAAGATGCCGACTACAAGAAGCCAAGCAGCTGAGGAGAGGACAGCAAGAGTGTACGAAGACCCCCCCGCGTCCCCGTCCGCACAAGCATCCGCGTCCGCGTCCGCACAAACCGCTACCACGTCGCGCGCGCATGCCGAACCGAACCCCCGCGTGCCCGCGTTACCCGCACAAATAGACCCCAGCATAGCCGCAATAAGGTCACGCGCCGCCGCCGCCACCACCGCCGCCGCTGCGCCTGATACTAGAGAAGAGAGGAGATCGAGGGCGCCGTCCGTGCGCTCTCAGAGATCAACTGCCAGCGCTGTTGCCCGAATAAGATTAGCTGAATTCGAAGCCCAGGAACGTCTAGCCGAGATCCAGAGAAAAGAGCTGCAATTAGAAGCAGCACTTATCAAGAAAAGGCTAGCTTTGGACGTCGCCACTATACGGGAGGAGACTGACCGCGAGAGCGTCATCGCCCGTGAAACAATAGAAGTGGACAACCGAATCGCTGATTGGCTAAATAACACACAACCCAAAAGGGAAGAACGACCCCACATGACGTCATATGAAGACATGTCATCAGCGGTCCGCGTCTCGGCCCTGTGCGAACCACAGGGGGAACGTACCGAGCGCGCACCGCAGAACGAACGACGACGTATCGAACATGACGATAACGGAGCCACATTGTGTTACCAGCGCGAGAACGAAGGGCAACGATCACACCACTCTTTTTATAGATATGCGCCACCGCCGCAAGAACAAAGAGGAGTCACGATCGACACTCTGCGGCAACCGATCACCTACGCCCAATCCGAGACGGGACAGATCACCTACGCCAGCACGGTCCCGAGAACGAGGAATAGATAGATTAGCCGAGGTCTTAGAACTAATGGCCTTGAAACGCCCGCCGCCTAGACAAGCGCAAGAACTGCCTGTCTTCAACGGCGCGCCGAACGAATGGCTACTATTCCAAGCAGCGATGCGAGATTCGACCAAAATGTATAGCTATACAAAAGCTGAGAACCTGGCACGTCTCCGAACATGTGTACGAGGTGAAGCACGTGAAACAGTAGCAGCTTTATTGTGCACAGCTGCCGATCCCGCAATTATAATGCAGACACTTGAACAGTATTACGGCCGCCCTGAGATCATTATTGATAAAACACTGGACGACTTAAGAAAGTTACCGCGACCCGGAACAACAGCTAGCGAACTGAACGCGTTTGCGATACGGCTTCAGAACATAGTCAGTGTACTCACTTGTATAGATGAGAAGGGGTACCTACAGAATCCTATGTTGGCCCGGCAAGTTACAGAAAAGTTAAGTCCGCATATTAGAGCGAGATGGTGCGACTACGCAGAAGAGTATGGAAGTCGCAGCGAACCTGAGATTGTTAAGCTGTCTCGTTTCCTCATGAGAGAGGCTGACCGTGCCGTACGATTCGCGTACTCCGCTGCAGGAAGCTCAACAAAGGAGCCAGCACGTAATGCGCCAGCAGCTAAGACCAGTAGTTCGTCTAAACGCCAGGAAGGCAAGAAGCGAGGCGGTGCTGCGTACACTGCAACCGAAAATAAAAACGTAAAGATGTGTCTATGTTGCGGAGCCGAACATGATACGGTGAAATGTAGGAAACTGGAAGCGATGACATTACCACAGAGGTGGGAATGGGCAAAAGAAGCACGCGTATGTTTTCGTTGCTTGAATAGCCGTCACCGCCGCGCCAGTTGTACCGCAAAGAAATGCGGTATAGATGAGTGTCGCCATCCTCATCATGTGTTGCTACACAGCGCACCGCAAGCCGCGCCAGGAGGCGAACAGAACGATCAAGAGATCACCGCCTCGGCTAACACCGTAATGTCAGCTGGCGCGGTGTTATTAAAAATATGCCCTATCACGATAAGAGGGCCCGATGGACTGGAAGTTGAAACTCACGCCCTACTCGATGAGGGATCTACGATAACCTTGATCGATGAGGAAATCGCTAGAGCAGTGAACGCGCAAGGAACGAAATGCGCGCTGCGTTTGCATGGATTAACTGCAACGCGGCAAGAACCCGAGAGTCAGAGCGTGTCATTGGAGATACGGGGAGCACGAACTAGCTTCCATGGAATGATGTAGATGGAAGTTCCATCCAATACAGGCGCAAACCGTCAAGTCTCAACATTACCAGTCAAGCGATCGCAGCTGAGTGTTTGAACTATGAACACTTGAAACAGCTACCACGGAACGAGGTTTGCTATGGACAAGCAAGACCGCGCATACTAATAGGTGCAGACCATTGGCACTTAATAGTATCGCGAAAGCTCCTGACCGGAGAATGGAACGAGCCGGCCGCATCACTAACTATGCTAGGATGGGTAGTGCACGGTACGGTGCCACGAACGATAGTGGCGAAGGAAGACCCAATAGATGGCGCTACAGTACTGCACATACGTGCGCCTCAGCATAGAGAACGATTTGATCATGATGATGAACTACATGAACTAATCACAGAACATTTTAAGATCGATGCGCTAGGAATATCATCCAAAAATAAACCTGTGAAGGAAGACGAGCGCGCAAAAGAAATATTCAATAGAACAGCGCGATTGGTCGACGGACGTTACGAAGTCGGCCTGCCATGGCGTACAGACGATACTCGCCTGCCGCCTAGTTATAATATGGCCCTAAGCAGATTGCGCTCTATGGAACGTAAAATGGATCGAAACACGGAATTTCGCAGAGCATACACGTCACAAGTTGACAACTTGTTGGCGAAGGGTTATGCAACTCGAGTCGAGGACACAGACGACAGCGCAATTGATTGGCTCCTCCCACATTTCGCTGTTACCAATCCGAACAAACCAGGAAAAGTGCGCCTTGTCTTCGACGCAGCCGCGAGTACAGGCGGGCGCTGTCTGAACGACGAACTGCTCGCCGGGCCCGATATGTTGAACACGCTTTACGGAATATTGTTCCGATTCAGAGAGAAGCCAATTGCTATAGCGGCAGACATACGCGAAATGTTCTTGCGAGTCAAAATACGACCAGAAGACAAAGCAGCGCAACGATTTTTGTGGCGTGGTGATGACCGAAAAGGCCCGCCTCAGAAATACGTGATGAATTCCATGATATTTGGCGCTCGGAGTTCACCCTTCCTAGCTCACAGCGTTAGAAACAGAAACGCTGAGGAATGTCAAGACGCGCACCCGCACGCCCTCTATGCAATAACAATGAACCATTACATGGATGATTGGGTCGACAGTTTTGAAACTGAAGAAAGCGCCGCCCTCACGATCAAAGAGGTGCAGCGCATTCATGAGCGAGCCGGCTTTGAACTCGCCGGGTGGAATTCGAATCGTCCACACTTACTCGCTCATATCCTAGAACAGGATAAGGCTAACGCCCCGAAGGAACTAGGTGCGAATGCACACCCATATGGCAAGACGCTGGGTATGATGTGGGTGCCAGAGACCGATGAGCTTGCATTCAACATAGCTATGCCCCGTGTACCGAACGAAGTACGCGATGGAACGAGAACGCCCACTAAACGTGAAATGTTGGGGGCTGTAATGTCGATCTTTGACCCGTTGGGCCTGTTGAGCCCTTTTACGATTACGGCAAAGATCACTCTACAGGAGCTATTGCGAAACAACATCGGCTGGGACGAGCAACTACCCGCCGAAGAGGCTATCACGTTTCTCGAATGGATAAATGGTCTGACGAGCGTGGCGGGCTTGCGAGTCCCCCGATGCTACGCGAATCACATGACCGTAGAGCGATCGCTGCATGTATTCACCGACGCTAGTGAACAAGCCTACGCCGCTGCAGCATATTGGCGATTAACACGGCCCGACGGATCGATAGACGTCGTGTTAGTAGCGGGAAAAGCTAAAGTAGCGCCGATGAAAGCGCAGAGTATCCCACGCATGGAACTGCAGGCGTGCCTGATAGGCGCACGACTCGCCTCTGAGATACGCAAGGAGCATAGATGGGAAGCCGAAGTAACCTATTGGAGTGACTCTAAGACGGCATTACATTGGATAAGAAACGACTCTGCGAGATATACGCCATATGTTGCGCATCGACTGAGCGAGATAGCCGAACTTACCCCCGCTGAACGATGGCGCTGGGTGCCGACCGCTCAGAACGTAGCTGATGACGCAACTAGATATGGCAGAACGAGCCTCAATAAACACGATCGATGGTTCATCGGACCGGCCTTCTTACGTGAACCGGAAGAACAGTGGCCGAGCGAAGAGAACCAGGGCGAGGAAGAAACAGTACGTTTAACGTTATGGACCTGAAACGATTCTCCTCATATGATCGAGCATTGCGCGCTATGGCAAGCGTGTTGCTCTTTATAGAAAAATGTCGTAAACGCGCGACAACGATGGACGTGCGTCATCTCGAAGAAGCCGAACTAATGCTTATACGAGATTCACAACGTGACAGTTTCTCTGAAGAAATTAAGAGATTGACGTCAGGAAAAAGCGTTGAGAGATCGAGCCGGCTCAGCAAGCTAGACCCGGTGTATGAAAATAAAATTATTCGACTGAACGGACGAATCAACGCAGCGAATGTACCAGAGTACAGGAAGAGGCCACCGATCTTAGACGGCAGGCATCCACTTGCGCGCCTACTTATAAAACGTGAACACGAGAAGAATGGGCATGCAGGCCGAGAGCACGTAGTCAATAACCTGCGTCAGCGATTTTGGATATTACGATTACGAACGAGTGTGCGCGCCGTGCTGAACGAATGCATCGTGTGTCGCATGCGACGTAAAGCGCCACCTATACCGGTGAAAGGAAACTTACCCTGCGAAAGGCTTGATGCATACGCTCGCCCTTTTACTCGCAGTGGTGTTGATTGTTTCGGTCCCATGACAATCACTATAGGAAGACGTGGAGAAAAACGCTGGGGCATGTTATTTACCTGTTTGGTAACTAGGGCCGTGCATATAGAACTGTTACCGAGTCTCAGTACTGACAGTGCGATCATGGCCCTTAGAAGAATGGCCGCGCGCCGTGGATGGCCACGCACAATAATGTCAGACAACGGTACGAACTTCCGTGGAGCTGACGTCGAACTAAAAAACGCTTACAAAGAATGGGCGACTGAACTTAAGGATTACGCCCTTAATAAGGAAACCGATTGGCGTTTCATCGACCCTGGTGCACCAAACCAGGGGGGAGCCTGGGAGCGGCTCATACGTAGCGTGAAAACAGCCCTCGCTGTAATATTGAAAGAACGAATGCCAAAGGAAGAAACATTAATAACGGTCATGGCTGAAATAGAGAACATATTGAACTCGCGACCGCTTACTCACGTATCTGTGAACCCGGAAGACGCGGAAGCGTTAACGCCAAATCATTTCCTGTTGGGGTCATCAGCAGGGCTACCGGTCACTGGAACTTGTGACGTAGCTGATAAACACGCTTGGCGAGCGGCCCAAGCGCTGGCAGATCGATTCTGGGCAAGATGGATGAAAGAGTATCTACCGACACTGACACCGCGCGGTGACGTCAGATCTAATCACGCTGAACAAATTAAAGAAGGCGATGTCGTCATAATCGCTGACGGCTTATTACCGCGGAATGTGTGGCCGCGGGGCCTTGTTGTGCGCGCGATAGTAGGTACGGACGGTGTTGTGCGGAGTGCGGATGTGCGAACTCGGGGTGGCATTTTTAGAAGGCCAGTAAGAAGGCTTATCGTCCTCGACCAGAAGGGAGAGGCTCGCGAGGCTACGCCGGGGGGAGACTGTTGCGGACGCAAGCCTGAACTTAATTAATGTAACTGAAAACTTGTGCTAACACAGCTGAAACGTTATGTACAAAGTAACAAGGGCATGAAATCTAGCTATAATCACACTATAGCTAGGTACAGATCATCAGCCAATCACAGTTTGATGAGTCATAAACCATGAACCAATCACAGGTCATAAGCCATACATAACTACAACTAGCTATGACTTGTAAAAATGTTGGAAGAACAGAGCAGCCGCAGGGCGCACTACGCGCCACTTGTGCCCCGCTGAATACTACTTAAGCGGGTGAATAAGCGGCATTTTGTCCAAAACCGTTTCATGCGAAGGGCCGTAGGCGCCCCCTGGTACGTACGCAACGTCGACCTCCACCTAGACCTCAAACTGCCGACCATCAAGCAGTTTTTCAAGCGTGTCTCAAAACGCTATTTCGATTCCGCTCCCAAGCACCCCAACCCCTTGGTCGTGGCGGCCACCGTCTACCAGCCATCTGCTATTAGCAAAACCCGACGTCCCAGACACACACTCATTGAGCCCGATGACGCTATTACACTCCTCCAGGAGTCAGATAAAAGTACAAGCACACTCCGACGCCGTCGTCCAAAATATCGTCCCCGCCGGCGAGGACCGACGCGACACACACACAGAATCCGAGAGTCCGACTCTCGAGAAACAGAAACACATGCCGACGCAGCACCGGCTGCTGGGGGGAGCAGTGGCGGGGTCCCCCTGCTGCACCCTGAGTCGAGGTCCGAGCTCCCCCCTGGGGACGCCCTCACGGTGTAAGCAACCGGAGATAATCTCGTCACGCGAGACCGGCCCTATGCTCTAGAGTAGTTCCTAGGAGCAGGCTATTGCGTAGCCACTGTTTAGGTTTTAGGCAGGTCTTAGCCTCGCCGGCGAGGCTTGCCGCTTCACGGCGTTTAGCACGTCACCCGATAGAGACCGAAAGTCCGCTACTTTCGAGGTAACCAATTCGATGCAGCAACGGCTGCTAGGGGGACATAGGAACTGCGGGGTCCCCCCTGCAATGCCCCAGCGAGGTTCGAGCCCCCCCCTTGGGGGGCGCCCGCTTGCGCGCGGTATTGATGCCGCGCGCATCTAGTTTGTAAGTATGTAGGGAAAAAACCTTCGGCGAATGGAGTCCCACATGGGACTCTCCGCCAACTAAGTTCGGTTAAGCAGAAATGGGACTTCGGTCCCACCTGCGAGAGCCCATTCGAAAAAAAAAAAAAAAAAAAAACGGCATTTTGTGTGGGCAATATTTCATTCGATCGTCACTCGTTCTACGCTTCAGATCAAGACCTCAACCTATGAAGAACTGATCCTGACGTCCTGAACCCTGAAGCCTGAAGAAAGAATAACGTATTAGTCGCCTAGAACAGAGCTACGTAGGAACGAGTGTACTTTCATTTTTAATACATATGGCAAGTGCCTTTCAACAGATCGTTTGTTTACTTTCATGATCCTTGGGTTGTCCTCAACAGTTTGGCTATGCTCGGAGTGTCCCTGCGTGATCGAATCAGCGCGTTGTTGACACAGCTAAGTAGCCCCCGACGCCTCGCTTCATTTGCATTTCTCGTAATCTCCGTTATGAATAAAGAAAAATTCTTGGCGACGTTTTTAAGCGTTTCCCGAGGCCTTAGCGGCACCCGTCTAATGAAGAGGAGCGGTGGGATTAAGCGCCGCCCGCGCCGCGCACTTTCGCGACATTACACTTTTAATTTGAACGAATCTTATTATTTTCTTTTGTTGATTTAAGCCCTCCAGTCGGGAGACGGGTCGAGACGTGACCTGCAGTGGAAAAATGCGATTGCCATCTAAAGCCAACCGTTTAAATGAACGAGATTGGAGCTTAAAAAGTATAATGGACGAGGGGGAGGCGGGGGACGCGGGCGGCGATCTCGGGGGCGCAAGATGGCCGATTTGCGATTGAGATGAGACGCCCCCCGCCCCCGCCCCGCGAATATCAAGCAATATAATTAAGTCGTCCGTTACATAAGTATCCGTCTACTTATTCCATATTTCTACAGGGTAATTGTATTAATTTTAATCGCATTATCTAGATATGTGTAGGAAGGAAAGCATCTTTGTTAACTAAAAAGACCTGGCATGAAAGATTTAAAAAAACATTAAAATATTTTTCAAGTTTCATTTCTCAATACGAGGTACGGTGCTACGAACTCAGTGAACACTTCGTAGCATCGTAGCACGTTAATGGTGCTTGTACACTCACGGCGCGGGTAACATGCGCATGTTGAGGCACTTGCGTGGGATATGTGTCGTAGGATAATCGAAAAAATCGGATCTTTGCGATAGGATTTTTGCAAAGATCCAGTTTTTTACCGGACGATTGCAAGGGACTGGATATTTGGAACCTAAGAAAAATTTTCTTAATCGTATGAGCTATTATCAGGATGATTGCAAAAATTCCAGTTTGTTTAGGACGATTGGAAACTTAAACGCTGATTGGCCAAACTAAGAGGCGATTTATAACATCTTTATTCTGCTACATTTTAATTGTAATCGCGAACAGATGTACAATGGCAGCCCCCGACGGATTTTCTTAGGTTTGTAATTATATCTTCCGTTACTTACTTTATTTTAGTCGGGGGTATTTAATTTTTTTTATTTAATCCTTTTTCGATTGAGTTTACATACGTCGTGGGTTTTTTCAAAATTTTTAATTTTGCTTTTTATAGTTATAGTAGATACAAGAAAGCGATGGCAACAATTTTGGAACTGTCAAATTAGTTTACGTGTTACATTTCCTGGTATTTTAGTGGGCACATTCCGAGATCAAGACTAAATTTGTATGGAAATTAAAAAAAAAAAAATGACAGCTCTAAAATGGTTGCCATCCCTTTCTTGTATCTACTATTAGTAAAAGAGAGCGATAGTTTAAAATAAGTTTATTTCGTGAACAAGAGAATCGACACCAGAATCTGTATTCACGATACCGAGTGAATATTCATACCACTTGATGCTGTAATTGGTTGGACGAGTGGCCAGTAGTAATGCCGATCGACGCATAATACAATACCAAGGTAATACAGCTGAAAATAAACACATCCAATTCTACTTTTCAGGCAATAAGATTCAGTTTTGAGTGCGAATTTGGTTTGGGAGCTGAAAAAATAAGTTTGCATTACGATCCAGTGATTCGATAGATCTACACATAATTTTATTTGCAGATAATTTGATGGAATATTCATGAATTATGTTCTGGAAAATCTTCTTACGTACAAAGTTTAGCTGTATTAAGGTCCTGACACATTTTGAAGAGAAAAACAAAAACGAATACCTCTAGTACAATACACTAGGATTTTAAATAGGTACCCAAACAGCCAGATCTGAAAAAAATACGGGTAGGTCTTACAAACATAATATTTGTTCCGTGCGTGATGGGAGTCGAACCAAAGACCTGAAGGTCAATTCTAGTAATTAAAGTAATCAAAATACAGTTCCAAACCAATCTCAATGTAGGTTTCTTTCAATATTAATGTGTATACAATGTGTATAAAAAAAAAAAACGTTTATTATCAGACAACTTAGTCCATAGGCACAATTCACAATTTTATTGTTATGCTAGAATACGTGTACACTCCGTCTGCACAGTAGGCTCACTTTACTCCGAACACATGGAGTTCAGTAAACCTACTGAGCAGTACGGTATCGTATCTATCTCCTATCATTCTCAGCGCACTGTTCGGGCTCCCTCGCACGCGCTGCTAGTACTGCTAAACCGACGCCACCTTTTTACGCATAATGGCGTAGAAGTCATCTACGCTGGCGTCCGCAAACACGGATGCACTGCAATATCGAGGGAGCCCGAACAGTGCCCTGAACACATTATTATACAGGATGCGCAAGGCATTGTAGGCTCTTTGCGTAAAGTTCGCCCACAGGCCACTGCGCATGCGTAATCCCCCTCTTCGCCCCGCAATCTGGTTACTCATGCCTGCTTAGAGTTTCGGCGTTAGGGCACCTCCTCTTTGTATTTACATAAAAAATGCTATGCAATAGCTTTACCGCGGCAGTCTCCGAGTGTCACGTCTTTTTTTTATTTAAACCTCTTTCACATTTGACACGCGCAGTTCACTTGGACGATGATCGGAAGGTCCGTAAAATAACTGTTACTGGCATTGAGCCCGTCTTCCCCGCACTAACATCCATTCCAATGCGAATACTTCCTAGTTGTTGACTAAGGTTTCATATTGATTATGAATTTATTTTGTTAATTGAAGTGTGTAGATTTAATTTAGCTATCCTGTGCGACGTAGCGTGGCGTGGTATGTTTTGATATTAAACATTTAAATAAACTGATTTATTTAATCAAACTATATTAAATGACCGAAAAACTCGAATCTTTAAAAAATATTGAATTATTTCCAGGCGGGCGCGCTCAGCGGAACACTGGGCTATATTGAATTCTATCTCGCCTCATTAGCTGCCGTCGCACTCGCCGCGCTCCGAACACTGTGCACTTACATTGTATGTGTAGAAATGTGTGTGTTAAGTGGGTGGGGGTGTAAGTGTCTGTGAGTCGGGGTGTGTGTGTATGTGTTAATGTGTACATTGAAACGAATTAAGTTCGATTTTAACGTTGATATTATAATTTTGTACAATGATTTTGTGAACGATGAGTGTGGATAATTAATTGCTATTGTTACGTCTTAATTATAAATTTACGTGGGTGTTATGTAACAATTTTGTACAAGCTTTCGTATCATACTCGTAATAGAACTGATTTTGTGTTGCAATTACAAAATGTTATGGTAGGTAACACTTAAATTCAATACCTGTCTTTAGTGCATAAATCAAATCAAATAATTTTACTTGCAATTCATTTATTTTGGACAACGTCTGTGTTCCAGTGGTTCAAGTGTCGGACTGCTGATCATGAGGTCGTGGGTTCGGTTCCCACAGGAAACAAATATTTATGTGATCTTCTATCATGTCGACATGAGCCACATAATGATAATAGCTCATGTCGTAGTGTAAAGATTAGCCAGTCAGCAGGTTGGTAGCGGGGCTGACTGCCCAGGGTGCGCCGGACGATCAATTAAATATCAAGGCTACTCAGTCAGATTTATCGTGAACAGTAATATCGGGACGGGGCCTATTGTAGTGGATAGTTGTATCTTATTATTATGAGCCTATGCAGTCCCATTCTTAGCCAAAAGCCTCCCTCCATGTCTTCCACTTTTCCCAAACTCGCGCTTATTCCTTCCATTTATAAAAGAATGTATCCATTTCGTCCCACCATCTCCATAGTAGCCTGCCGCGACCTCGTGTCCCCATTTTTTTAGATAGGATGGCAAACGAGCATGCATATCACACATTATTTACGACATAATCAATGAACCAATTTAACGAAAACAAAACACTGCCTCTTGCTAAATCTAAAAGAGGAATAATAATTTAATTTTAGGTATTTCTCTGCTTGACCTTAAAGGATTTACACGTGAAGGTGAGTATCGATTACGTAAAAAAATCGTTAAAAAATAATTAAGAAAGTAATTTGAAAAAGTAAGCCAAAGGTGCCCTCGGTATTGTATTTTTTTATATGCTGATAGCAATAAAAAAATCCTGCGATTGATAGTTTAGGAGAAAAAAACGCTTAAAATTTTAAACAGAGGTTACTTTGCGTATTTATTTCAGATATTTCAAATAATATTTTCAATTTTCTGAGCCAAAGAGGATCTGCATTATATGATGTAGATTAACATATATTTTTGGATTTTTTACGATAAAGATTACGGAGGAAAAGTGACTTAAAAAACCGAAAAAAAGCCCAATTCACGTATATCGCCGCCTTAACCTAATTTTCACCTTTTTGTGTGCATTTTTGTATGCGCTGGGCTACTAGTTTTGCCTAAACGTGTTATGTAAAACTAATTTTGCCTAAAATAGGAGTTTGACGGTAACATATAAATAAATAAGAAATATTTTGGAACATTTTACACAGCACCATCTAGTCCCAAACCAAGCAGAGCTTGTACTATAAGTACTAGTCAATGGATATAATACTTATAATATATACTTTTTTGTTGTGATTACATAGGTACTTATAACATAACACACATAACATCACGCCTGTATTTCCCCGAAGGGGTAGGCAGAGGTGTATAGACTAGAGATAGGAATTTGACATAAGCTCCATACAAAATATGTCAAATTTCTATCTCTAGTAGGGTAAATCGTAGAAAGATTGGATATTAATTTGAGCCGTTAGGAAATATCTTAATCCACAGATTCTTAATCCATACTAATATTGTAAATGCGAACGTAACTCCGTCTGTCTGTCTATTTGTTACCTTTTCACGACTAAACCTTTGAACCGATCGTAGTGAAATTTGGCAAAGCTGTAGCCTGAGACCTGAAAAAGGATATATGCTACTTTTTATCCCAAGAAAGTAGGCAGTTCCGGAGGGATACACGATAACGTATACTTCAGGGTCATATTACGAATATTTACGATGAATTTACAAATATTTTTTTTAATTCCACCTAAAATCTCTTTAATGTGAAAAAGTGGATGGCGAATGTTTACTGAATTCTGAACAGTCAACGGAAGAAGTAGCGAACGAACAAACACGAAAGATTCACTGAATTCTGAACAGTCAACGGAAGAAGTAGCGAACGAACAAACACGAAACATTCACTGAATTCTGAACAGTCAACGGAAGAAGTAGCGAACGAACAAACACGAAACATTCACTGAATTCTGAACAGTCAACGGAAGAAGTAGCGAACGAACAAACACGAAACATTCACTGAATTCTGAACAGTCAACGGAAGAAGTAGCGAACGAACAAACACGAAACATTCACTGAATTCTGAACAGTCAACGGAAGAAGTAGCGAACGAACAAACACGAAACATTCACTGAATTCTGAACAGTCAACGGAAGAAGTAGCGAACGAACAAACACGAAACATTCACTGAATTCTGAACAGTCAACGGAAGAAGTAGCGAACGAACAAACACGAAACATTCACGTGAAAGTGTGCCCTATTGAGCTTCCTTATCGACAAAAATACTACGTTATTTACATAACATAACATAACATCACGCCTGTATTTCCCCGAAGGGGTAGGCAGAGGTGTATAGTACACCCACATTTCGCCAGTTATGTTATAGTCCCATGTAATAGGGGGCGAGCCTATTGCCATTAACCGGGCACAAATCCATACTCCGGGCTGCTACTGAGAATTTCCTAATGAAAAAACCCAATAACACTTTGCCCGACCTGGGAATCGAACCCAGAACCCCATGCTCAGCAGTCGCGCTTGCGACCACTAGACCAACGAGGCAGTCCAACGCAGTACTACGTTATTTAATGTATCCCGAACTTGCCAAACTGAACTCAACATTACCTACGTTGTTTTAAGATTAATTTTCAAATAAATCTAACACTCATTCATGGGAACTTGCAAAGTTATTACCAATACAGTAAGACCACAAGAACAAAACACTATTGATTAATATAAACGGTTTCACTCACGTTATATCATCGGGTGTGCCCGACCGGTTTCGAGCTCGAACGGAGCCCTTAATCATGAGCTGGTTACGCGGCGGCGTCGCGCACCGAGGCGGTGCGTGACGAAAAAACCACCAATAGGATTGATTTATTTTGCTAGCCAAGCACAGCGCAGCTCTCTTACTGGTGTATTTTTTCCTCACGCTCCGCCTCGCTAACTCGCACATTCCTGGTGGATACGCAGCCTTATTATTGACAAATTGCATTAAAAAGACATGCTAAGATTGTTTACTGAATAAGGCAAGTAAGAAAAAACAGAGTTTAGTTATTAGTGTTAGTTCTGAACAGCGGTTTATATCTCAGTTCACTTCCTGTAAAGTGTCTGTACAAAATATCAGTTTTGCCTGCCTCCTAAAAATTTATCCTATAGCGACATTTAGTACAAGGACACGTAATGACGCGACGCAAGCGCATCAAAGCGACCGACCGACTGAGCGCCGCCCGTAAATTTATGTAAATAGGTCAAGTTCAAGCGCCCCCGCCGCCCTAACCCCGCTATTTAACTATCGCGCTTTCTTATGCTTCGCATGGACTTCGTAACATTTAGAGCGTTCAATTTAAATATTTTTATTTTTGTATCTTCTCCCCTAGCCAAGTTGACAATCTACACAATCTACAATCGTCAACGCTAATAGAAAACAATCAAAATGAATGGGAATGACATATCTGAACGAATGATTTTTTGGTTGAGATATGTCATTCCCATACATTTTGATCGGTGGCGTCCATACATATGAAATGGGGAAGAAAATTTTTTTTTCGCTGCACCCCCTCGTGTGGGGTATCATTGAATAGGTCTACCAAAATGAAGGTAATGTTTCTTACACCACTTTTTATCAGGTGTACCATCTGCGAAATACGTGGGACACTCAGAAAGTTTTGCGAAACTAAAAAAAATTGTTCTATACGTACATATATTTTTATCAAATATTTTCAAAGTACTTTCCACCAGCCTCTATACAAAGATTCATGCACCTAAACCAGTTTTCAAAACACTTTTTCCAGTCCGCCGCAGACACCTCGTTTACAGCCTGCTCGAACGCAGCCAGCGCATCTTCCGGCGACGAAAATTGTATCCCTTTGAGCTGATTTTTTATTTTTGGGAATAAAAAGAAGTCACACGGTGCTAGATCAGGGCTGTAAGGAGGGTGACCCAGGAGTTTGACTGGCGTGCTGTCCAGGAAGTCCCTCGTTTTGAGTGCGGTGTGCGCAGGTGCATTGTCGTGGTGGAGCAGTAGCCCGCGGAGCCCTGTGTTTGGTCGCTTGTTGCTTATAACAGAGAAAACTTCTGGCAAACATTTGGTAGTATACCATTCGGCATTAATGCTTCTTTGATCCCGTAAGGGAATTGATACCAAGTGGCCAGTCAAATTAAAAAAGCTAGCGATCAAAATCTTACCCCCGCTTCTAGATCGCTTCACTTTGGTAGGCGTTGGCTCATTTTGAAACACCCAAACAGTCGACTGGCGCTTGGTTTCTGGGTCGTATTGATAAATCCAGGACTCATCACCTGTAACGATGTCGTAAACACGCCGAGACGAGCCTGCTTCAAATTTGTTAAGCATATCACGGCACCATTCCACCCGGGCCTGCTTCTGAGCATCGGTGAGGTTGTGCGGCACCCAGCGTGATACTATCCTCCTCACGCGAAGATGGCTGTGTAGAATCTCGTGAACGCTTCCCGATCCAATCTTCAATATGTGTTGAATCTCCTGATATGTAATTCGCCTATTGTCTTGGATTAAATTTTTCACTGCTAGCACGTTTTCTTCGGTAACAGCCGTCAAAGGGCGACCGCTTCTTTCGTCATCCCCCAAAGTTGGTCGGCCGCGCTTGAATTCGTTATACCAACGATACACGGTTGCCTTGGAAGGGCCTTCATCCATGAATGCCATTTGAAGTCTATCGTACGATTCATCCGGTTTCAGGCGACACTTGAAATCGTATAAAATCATAGCTCTAAAATGTTCCCGGCGCAGATCCATATTTCAGTGAGACACAATACTTTGAATTAACTCGCAAAAAATGTGGAGGGAAATTTTGAAATTGGAACTTACTTATTTTTACTCATAAATAATCATATTTTCGAAAAACATTATAACTGGCCAGTCTCCCATATATAAAAACTTTTTTTCGCAATACTTTCTGAGGGGCCTGGTATAGCCCGCCAAAGTGGCTTGCAATGTGTCCCCCCCCCTGCCATTTCTAAACTATGCAACGTAGAAAGTTATAATCTTCCACATTGATAGACCTTTGTAAAAACTCTCTTTTAAAATTATTTCGAGTATAATGTGATTATAATTTTTTGAGTTATAGAGAGAATGCTGAAAAATACTTAAAACGTCCTAGTTCAAAGGTCATTGATCTTAGAGAAAAATGGTCATAGCAAATAATGCTGCTTTAGCTACTTTCTATTTGAAAAAATCACGAAAACTTACTTTGACATGACACACTTCTTAAATTTGGCTTCTTGAATTTATCGCTAGATGGCGCTACTAACAACACGCTCTGAGTCGCGAATGCTGCCGATTATTGCAAAAACTAAAATAGCCATATTTATTGACCAACTTTATTGTATTGCTCTAGCGATGCTCTATACCCTTTCAACTCAGCCTATCGCAGTCCACTGCTGGACATAGGCCTCTCCCAAGTTGCGCCACAACACTCAGTCCTCCGCCTTCCACATCCAGTCTACCCCCGCTACCTTCTTCAGGTCGTCAGTCCACCTGGCTGAGCAGCGCCGTACGCTACGTTTCCACGTCTCCACTCAAGGATTCTTCTACTCCAATGGCCATCCTTCGACAGACACGGCCAGCCCACTGCCGCTTCAGCTTACTGATCCTACAAGCTATCTCAGTCACTCCTGTTCTTCTCCAGGTAATCTCGTTACAAATCTTATCCTTCAAAAAACTCCAAGTACAGCTCGCTCCATAGCTCGCTGAGTGAACTTGAATTTGTGGACTTACAACTGCCATTCCCTCCAAACGTGTCCAGAAGGACTAGTATCCGTCAGGCACACGTGGAGGTTTTCTGGTTTCTTGGTGTTTTTACCTTACCCCTAGAGTTTGCTCCGCCATAAGACTTGCTCTGTGACCCACCCCTCATTTCACTCGGGAACTCCTTCGCCAGCTTCTGGCTCCACGCTGTACCAACTTTTAATTAAAGAGAATATGAAATTTAGCGTACCTATTTCTGCCGTCAAACATAAATACTTGCATTGCTGTGTCCCGGTGTGAAGGGTACGGGTGCTGGTGAAATTATAATCACATAAGACTTTCCCTCAAGGACTGTCGTATTAGGTATTTTCATTCTTCCGTAAATGGTTAGTACCTTGTAACTATCGTTTTCTAACTTGTATGGTACCAAGTACTTACCTATCTAATTTGCAGTACATCTCGTCGAAGCCGAACGAGAGTAGGCGTACAGGTCCCGTGTTTTGTTTGTAAAACTTTTGTAAAAAACATTTACTTTGTCGTTGTTTCAATATTATTTTTTCGAATTGTTAGTCATCATCATCATCATCATTTCAGCCGAAAGACGTCCACTGCTGGACATAGGCCTCCCCCAAGCATCGCCACAACGACCGGTCCTGTGCCTTCCGCATCCATCCGAATTGTTAGTATGAAAATGAAATCAAAATATTGTGTTAGCGCTTTAATTTTAAAGACTGACTGACTTAACCAGAATATATTTATGAAAATTGTGTGTAAACAGTTGTAAATTCATTTTATGATTCATTAAGTTCAGGAAAGGGGCGAATTCGATAATCTAGGTCAGTGTTTTTCAATCTTTTCCATAGCGCGACCCCCTTTAGTAAAAATAAATGCCCTTCGCGGTGGTGGTAGGGCTTTTTAATAAACGTAAGTAATATTACTAGGAACTATAAAGCTTTTAATTTCTTAGTGACTGCGACCCCGCTTTACAGTGTTAGCGACACCCGGAGGGGGTCGTGACCCACAGTTTGAACAGCACTGATCTAGGTAATTTCATTGTTGGGATGATATCAAAATGTAATATTTAATTCAAATCACTAGTGTTGGAGCACAACTATTGTTACACAAAAACATTTTTTGATGCCAATCGCTCCTGTTTCTAACTTCTATGGGACCAACCATCGTTGGAGTACTCGAAAAGTCAGAAATTGCAAAAAACCGAACTTTCGGTTGCGTAACGCGTCGCGTAATGTGTCGCTTGCTATGCAAACTCACTATTACTACATAGTATAAAACAAAGTCGCTTCCCGCTGTCCCTATGTATGTTTAGATCTTTAAAACTACGCAACGGATTTTGATGCGGTTTTTTTTAATAGAGTGATTCAAGAGGAAGGTTTATATGTATAATACATGCATAATATAGCAGCATTTCACCCGTGCGAAGCCGGAGCGGGTCGCTAGTATATTATATACTATTAATTTATTTTATTATTCCTAAAATGTACCACTGCCTCGTTGGTCCAGTGGTTGCAAGCGCGACTGCTGAGCGTGGGGTCCTGGGTTCGATTCCCGGGTCGGGCAAAGTGTTATTGGGTTTTTTCATTAGGAAATTCTCAGTAGCAGCCGGAGTCAGGATTTGTGCCTGGTTAATGGCAATAGGCTCGCCCCCTATTAAATGGGACTATAACATAACTGGCGAAAGGCGTCTGCCTTCCCCTTCGGGGAAATACAGGCGTGATTTTATTTTATGTTAAAATGTACCTAATTAAGTTATTTTTATGTGCACCTACCGCATGTCGTCTTGATGTGACAATAAATAATTTTTCTTTCTTTCTTTCTTTCAAAATACATTGATTGCGTTCTCGCGGAAATAGAAGCAATCTCCGCCGCCCATTGACATCGCAACACCAGGGGAGTCGCCGATGCGTCGCCGACCTTTTAAAAAGACGTATGCTCTTTTCTTGAAGGCTCTCAAGTCGAATTTGTTCGGGAAAACCGCAATTTATTGGGCTATTTTTTATTGTGACGCCTCTTGCAGCATTACAGCACTTCCCCAAGCTGCAAGTCAATCATAAAGTCGACTATGATCTTGGGGGAGGAGGATTTGATCTCCTGCGTTGAGAAGACGTGGACTCCAAGATGCTGGCTTCTGATGTGGTGCACTGCATCACATTCGCATAGGATATGGATGGGCGTCTTATCCTTTTCGCGACAAAACCTGCAAACTGTGGTATCACTGAGGCCCAGGAGGCACTTCCCACAATCGACGGCCGGTTCACGAAACAGGCCCTCCGATTGTCAAAACAACAGCTGCGTACAGTCACAGCTGCTAAAACTGGCCACGGGTCCTTTAACAAACATATTTTTGTCATAGGTGTTACGGACAGCCCACTGTGCAGAGCCTGCATGGTGGAAGACGAGACAGCAGCCTATGTGCTTCTAGACTGCCCTGAGGTCGCCACATACAGGGCCAAGTACTTAGGTAACCCAGGTACCCTCAGAGAGATCACCAGCAACACCAAGGCGTTGCTGGCCTTTTTCGAGGAGTTGGGGTGGATCGAGTAAGTTCCCACCCGTACGCAAAATACACGCTTGGACGTGGAGTTGCGGAAACCAGCCCGTTATACTATACTATCACTGAGGCCCATCCTGTGAATGTGTTTGTTCTACCGGCACTAACCTGGCGTGGTGTTAGCGGGCTGCGCGTGGGTGGGCGGGCGCGCGCGCTCGCGGTTGAGCTCGTCGAAGCACTGCAGGCACACGCGCAGCGGCTTGTCGCTCTGCCCGCGCAGGATGTAGCGCTTGGACGAGCACGGCCCGCACACCACCGAGCCGCATTTACGACAGTGGTGCTGGAAACAAACATGCTTATTAAAATTATGTAGACAGCTTCTGACAGCTTTTCACTTTATACTGGGTGTCAGGGAAACGCTTCCGAAAACGAAGATAGGCGATAGTGCTGGTGATTACTGTTACGAAACCACAAAAAAATGTGATTCTGTTTTTAGATTTTTTCATATTTTTTTTGCATTTTTCATACATAACCAGCTTTGAGCAGTTAATTAAGAGGCTGACAACACCTAAAAAATCAGACCTCTGCGGTCACTGTCGTTTCGTACAGAACTGAAAGAGAGGCAACGAGCCGAGGGACGTCGGATACGCCGCTCAACTTGAATGAAAATTAACAAAAAAAATTTTTTTATAAAATACTAAAAGTTAATTGAAAAACAGAAACAACAAATGTTTAGATTATTGTCTTTCTCAAATGTTTTCTTAATTTTATTTATAATATTTAGTAAACAATAGAGATTGTTTGCTTTAAAGCATGTTTTAAGAGGTTAGTTTACAATTCTTTTCTGTCGAGAAAAATTCAAGAAAACGTGTTTTGGGCACAATACAGTTTCAGAAAATACGATCAAGATTAACATATATTTTTTTCACTGCCACAAACTGAATAGATACAGCTAAAAATGTTTTTAAAAGAAGCCTATTTGGGGTATTTGGCTGTTGTCAGCGTCTTAAAAGTGATTTGCTAAAAAACCCCATTTATTTACTTATTTTTTCAAGTTCACAATGTAATTCAAATAAAATATCAGCTGGCGCTAGGGGTGAACGACATTCGCTTGCATACGCAGTCCCTGTCATTGCGAGCGTAGGTAGGTTAGGTACGCGCGGCATTTCCCGAGTTTTTTACGCTTTACATTGCGGTTTTGCGAAATACCAAATCACTAAAATAATGAGTATAAGGCTAATGGCTATTGGATTTCGATTGTGTTTAGGTAGTATGATAATAGCCTTTCAGTTTCGGGAGCGTTTCGCTGACACCCAGTATAAAAGCTCAAGTCCGATCGAGTATGGAGTATTGCAGACACTTATGGGATGGCTCCGCCGAATACCAGCTTGCCGCTCTTGACTCGATTCAACGCAGAGCTTAGAGGCTAATTGGTTATGAACTGCTCGTAAAATTTAAGCTACAGAGGTTAGCCCATAGACGCACAGTTGTTTGTTTGTCGGTGTTCTACAGGCTGTACTTTGCAGAGTGAGCGCAGGAGCTCCATGAGCTTATTCCGCCATCTCCTTTCTTTCATCGGACTACACGACGCACTGCAGAATATCATCCAAATTCGGTAGAAATCTCTACAATCAGGACCAAGCACTTTGAGAACTCGTTCATAATGCGCACAGCCAAGTTGTGGAATTCACTGCCGGCATCTGTATTTCCGGGCACTTAGCTGGAGTGAATCGGCACCTAATAGGTTTGCTCGCTCCATCGTCGACCACATCTTGACAAAGCTGTCTAGGTTGCGGTCAAGAGCAGATCTATATCTCAAAAAATAAAATAAAAACTCCCGACTGGATTGAGTGCTGTATCAATCGAATTTGAATTCGAGTTACTGTCAAATCGTACTGCATTTTTCTAGGAATTGACATTAGCTCGATTTGGTTCAGAGTTCGAACCAGTCGGGAGTAAGGCCCCTGTAGACCAATTCATGTAACTAAAGAAGTGCAGTTGCAGTTAAGGCGCATGTAGCACACAAGTGGCACCCCATCAGTAAAAAAAAAAATTACTTGCTGAATACATCATTTATCGAAAATTCGTTTTTAACAATTGAAATACAGGTACTGTAGTTTAATCAGAAACTATTAACTCTGTAAAGTGTAAATTACAGTTCACTGTAGTTGTACATAGAAGTGCGAAAAACGGCCACTTTTGGAACTTTTTCTATTTACAACTACAGCGAATTATAATTTACAGATTTAATAATTTCTGATTAAACTACAGTACCTGTACTTCAATTGTTAAAAACGAATTTTCGATAAATGATGTATTCAGCGAGGAATATTTTTTTTACTGATGTGGGCGCCACTTGGCGGAACTAAAATCTACGTTTTGTCTGGATTCTCTCCACATGTACCGCTGTACAATGATTCATATACAACGTGTAATTGAAATAACTGAAAATCTCTTAAGGGGTCATTGTACTAATCAGTATGAACAATTTTTGCCATTTTCCAATTCATTCGGGTTCAGCGTAGCTGTCTTCTTCTTCCATATATCTCCATCAGTGTGCACTTCCTAGTCACATAATTTTTAAGGTTCCGTACCCAAAGGGTGCTAACGGGACCCTATTACTCTCGCTACGCTGTCCGTCTGTCTGTCACAGGGCTGTATATTTGTAACGATAATAGATAACCATTTCAAACGGAGTTCACAGAATATGTGTTACTATGGTGCCTATCACGACAAATATTAAAAACCGGCCAAGTGTGAGTCGGAATCACGCAGTAAGGGTTCCGTACCACCCATTGACCTGATACCCCATAGAAACTGATTTAATTTACGATAGTTTATCAAAAGATATCTACGTACAGTGCGCGAAATATGAATTTTTGCATGTCTTTCTTACGCAGGTACCACCACATATGTCCATGTTTGTCTTATTTTTTGCATTTGTTGCTAAACTGCATAATATGCACTATAATCTGACCAAGTTTGACGCTGGTATATATTACCGTTTTGAAGATAGAGCAGGAACAAAAACGTTGAAAAAAATGCATGTTTTTTGAGGTTTCTTGTATGGGGACCCCCTTTGGTTTTAGACTTTTTTTTGTTTTTAGTATTTGTCGTGATACACCTCATAGCAACACAATTTCTGAGAAAATTTCAACCGGTTACCTATTACCGTTCAAAAGATACAGCCCTGTGACAGACAGACGGACGGACGGACAGCGTAGCGAGAGTAATAGGGTCCCGTTTGTCACCCTTCGGGTACGGAACCCTAAAAACTAAAACAAGTCTAAAATCAAGGGGAGTCCCCATACAAGAAACCTCGAAAAACATTTTTCAACGTTTTTGTTCCTGCACTATCTTCAAAACGGTAAAATGGTAAAATACATACCAGCGTCCCCAGCGTCAAACTTGTTCTGATTATAGTGAATACAATGTAGTTTATCAACAAATACTAAAAATAGAAGTTTTTAAACTTTCGCGAATTTCACTCATATTGAACTATGTTTACGGGACTTGTCGCGCACAATTAAATCAAAATATAACAAACATTTTGACTAACCTCGACGTTTCGGGAAGATGGATATAGGTTATCCTCCTCGTGGAATCCGGTAATCGAGAAGTGTTCGCGTCGTGGTATGTCTACATGTATGTCCGCCGAAACTGTCAGCATTGTGTGTCGTGATTCAGCATATCTTGTTACGGACATCGACGTTACGAAAAACCAACCGCGGGTAGTTCGAGAAAACACCCGCCGCTCAAGACGATGACACCCACATACTTCAGTCTGCTCGTGACCACGGCCAATGCAACTTGACCGAAACGTCGAGGTTAGTCAAAATGTTTGTTATATTTTGATTTAATTGTGCGCGACAAGTCCCGTAAACTTAGTTCAATACTAAAAATAGGGCAAACATAGACATATCTAGTGGTACTTGCGTAAGAATGAGATGCAAAAATTCATATTTCGCGCACGGTTCGTAGGTACATGTCTTTTGACAAACTCGTAAATTAGATCAGTTTTTTTTGATGTATCAAGTCGATGGGTGGTATGTAACCCTTACTGCGTGAGTCAGACTCACACTTGGCCGATTTTTCTTTTCTTACAGCCATCGACATGCCTCCAAAACATGATATTGAGAACGATCACAAACGCTCATTGGTTTATCACAAACAATGAGATTCACCAACATCTACAAATTAGCACAGATAAGGAAGAAATCCGACTGACTGCCGAAAAATATAAACGGCGATTAACATACCACTCCAAACGAACTAGCAGTCCAACTAATGTCTCAGAGCTATACCAATCTTTTATTTATTTAATTCTTTATGCACAACAGGGTACAAAGGCGGTCTTAACGCCATAGGCGTTCTCTACCAGACAACCTTAGGGTAATGCAGAGACAAAGAACCTCGGTTCTTCTTCTCAACGCCCCGCAAGGGGCTCGAGGAATCGGGCTCGGGGGTTGGGGCCCCCTTTCCCGAAGTTGGGTGGTCGCGGCCCATAAAAAATATGGGCCGGTAGTTTGGTTGGGTTGTATAATAACCCTTATGGCTGGCGGGCCGGATTGGGCGGGTCGCTAATATGGAATAAAAACAACATCATAAGAATTTACGGTTTATTTATCAAAATAAAAAGCAAAATAATAAATAATAATGATTTATATAGTATACCTAATAATATTTGAAATGAATGTTCATGTCGTGCTCACATATAACGTTTTTTTTTTTTTTGCATGCCAACTGGTAAAATATGGTTGAACTTTGTTTATTATGTTTACCACCATGTTATGTACCATGTACCCATATTTGCAAAATAAAATATCTTTATCTTTATCTTTAAAACATTGCGATTTGGTTAATTGCGATTTGGTGAGTGACGCTTGACAAAATAAATAATGAAATCCTAGCATCTTTCAAACAAGGTTTTGTTTAAGCTCTGTTAGAAAAGCACAATTACATTCATGAAAAAAATTTGCTAACTATACTTAAATTGCAAGTACGACATAAGTAATAGTTAAAGATACTGTAATGGATCGAAAGAAAATATAGAGTAAGTAATTGGCCACCAATCGATGGTCGACCAAGACAATTAGACAACTGTCAAAAGTTATGTGATCTGCAAAAAAAAAAAAGTATATAAGTATTATATTCATTGTCTACTACCCATAGTACAAGCTCTGCTTAGTTTGGGCCTAGATGGTGCTGGGTAAAAATGTCCCGAACATTTATTTATTTTATTAAATGCCTATATTATTATAAGGTAGGAAGTAGACATGGGTAGTTCGCGAACGAAAGCAAAAATGAACTAGTTCACTTGCTATGAATCAATATATCTCTGGTACACCCGTTCCAAAAACGTATCAGTGTATCCGAATATATCTTTGTATCACGAGTCACAATGGCGACGACTCACCGTCGTCCTCACTGACCTCACCTCATGTATGCAATAAAAACTTTCAAAATAATGTTGGTACTTTACTAATAGGAAACACAATATATTAAGCTTTTTTTATAATAATAAACTACATAAACATGGAAGATAACAAATATTTATGATACGTTGAGTCTTTTTTATCAATTTACTGAACTACGGATACGAAGATATGTTATCTGTGAACATTGAGCTAAATCAACAGCAGAGAGAGAACTACCTCTAACCTACTGAACGAAATGAACTACTGATACAAATGAGTCATACCTACGTATCTTTTTGATCAATTCAGTACAGTATTCAGTTCAGTGATACATTTATCGCATGTCTAGTAGGAAAGGCCAAATGTATTGTACCGAGACGAACTCCGAAGCGAAACTGTGTACCGCATACCAGACAGTTGTACAATTGTCTTGATCGTAGGTAGTACCATGGTATAATAAGATGTTTCACCAGGTAGTCTCTTCCCGTGACAGCTAGGTCACGGGATTGCCTCGTGATATAGTCACCTCCTTAAATATGTTTACATACATATACAGATTATCACACCTGTTTCCCATTGGGGTAGGCAGGGACTATGGATTTCCACCTACTACGATCCTGACACACCTCTTTCGCTTCATCTACCTACCATCTACCTCGTCATGCATGCTCGTCGGTTTAGAGAATAGGCTCGCCCCCTATTACTGGCGAAATGTGGGTGTACTAGTACACCTCTGCCTACCCCTTCGGGGAAATACAGGCGTGATTTTATGTTATGTTGTTATGTTGGCATACAGATAGAACATAACCCTGATTAACGTATAGGTATAACTTTTTACCCCGGGAAGATGAACAGTTCCCGAGAGCTGTGCAATAAACGACATTCACGCGGGCGAAGTCGCGGGCATAGGCTATTGACAGTATAAATCTGGTGTCTTAAAATGTTTTCGAAATTATAGTGCTATATTAATGCTAATTATATTTACATAAAAAATAAGTGCTTCAGTCTTTGTTTAGCGAGATTCCGTCCACCTTTTTTATCGCCGAGATTGACCCATTGAAATTAATAATTCTGTATAATAGATTTGTTTAAGGTGGCGATTGACGTGACTTTGATGTCAATTAATCACATCGAGCATTTGTTCGTTGTGAGCAAAATGCTCACGACAATTGATTGTTTGTCTCGAATACGTGCTCGGCTGCAGTGCTCCATCCATACCAGTTGTAGCCAAAAGTCGCGGCGGTGCTTACGCTAGCGATTGACTTATTTACGAAAATTCAAAGGGATTAAAAAAGAACCGACAGCTGGGTGGCCGGTGGAGCGCACTTGGAAGCTCGGTGCTCGCCATCGAGCTGCTCGGCTCGCTTTAAGTTACTGACATGCCGAATATTCGAACTTGTAACGTGCTCACATCGAACAGATATGTCAGTCGTACCTTTATATTTTATCAATAATTTTAGAATTATAGCAATTTTGTCTTCATCGGATGATTAATATTAAAGACATCGTCTTTAGATAGTTGTTCAGTCAGGTCGCTGCAGTACAATGACCCTGACTTACAAAAACATTACTTTTCCAAAAATGCGCTATAAAAAGATACGCGCGCAATATGCGTAATTTAGGTTAATCCGTAAGTGAAGATTGTTTTATCAATTTGTGTACTATTTCATAATTTTACATAAACTAAGAAAAAGACCACGCACTTAAAATCAATCAATCAACTCAGTCTATCGCAGTCCACTGCTGGACATAGGCCTCTCCCAAGTTGCGCCGTAACAAAAGCCCGCAAAAATGCCTTATTGTGCTGTTTCTAACTGCAGAAAGAAAAGCTGTGTTTAAATTAGGTAATGATGTCAATATGTCAGGCGTAGTTTGTTCGAAGGTTGCCACGGATATATCGCAAGAAAAATTGTGACTACAACGAATCGGCACCTAATAGGTTTGCTCGCTCCATCGTCGACACATCTTGACAAAGCTGTCTAGTTTGCGGTCAAGAGCAGATATATATCTCATAAAAAAAAAGCTAACATAGCAGTAAAGAAACTTACGTACTAACGCTCGATACGTCGCAAGGCTCTAAGCCAGTCATACTCAACCTTTTTTATAGGGGCCACAAACACGTTTCAGTCATAGTCTCGAATTCCCCATTTGCATAAATTTTCTCTGCAGCGACTGACTTGAGTCCGGTGCCGATTGAGGGATTTCCAGACTAACCACGGGAGATCGTGACCTGTGGGCAGGTGTTCTTGCGGTACTGGCTTAGTTATAGGAGCTGTTAAATAAAATCTGCCTGTAATGTTACTAACATAGTTTTTAAGATTTACTAACAAAAATATGGATAAATGTGAATAATCTGAAATAAATAAAAAATAATAATTGAAATTAGTTTCATATTTCTCTACCAAAATAATTTAATTTACGGACAATACTGTGGGAATATATAAGTCTATGGCACTACTACTAACGATGTCCTTTGATTATTAGTTCCTTAGTCAAAGACGATGACTGTCAAGATTTAGATCCATTCAATGCATCGGTCAAAAAAATAAACAAAAATTCAACGCCTGATTGTAATAATTTGCTTGTTTCGTTTTGTGTTAACGTTTTTGCAGTGTTTGTTACTTTGTTGTAATCCTGTGTTTTATTGTAACGTCTGTGTTTTATTGTAATTATTTTGAGTGTGATATTCGTATGCATGCCGTGTTCGCACCTAGAAGGCCTATCGACTTCCATGATTTTCCGCACTTGGTTAATTATTGTATGTGTAATGTGGTAACGTCAAGTTTACGAACCTAATCAATAAAAAAAACTCCCCGTTGCGTCACCGTCGATTGAGCTAACCATCAACAACAGAAATAACTAATTAACTACCATTTTAGCCTTAAAAATCTACTAGCCTAACGGCCAAAATTAAAATCCAATCTATCCCCGATTTACCCTACTAGAGATAGAAATTTTACATATTTTGTATGGAGCTTATGTTAAATTCCTATCTCTGGTAGGGCAAATCGTGGATAGATTGGGTATTTATTTTGACCATTAGTATATATAATTCAAGTACATTTGTTTAAATGAGACCTAATTCCTTTTTTGGTAATTGGAATGGAAAAATAAAATAAAATTAACAGCTGCCTACCGTTACCCAACACGTACAGTAGGCAAAGTTATAATTTAAGGTGCATATATAATTCTTTAAAAGCTTCACGCTTAAACTCCAAACGGTTACGTGTACCCCACTCCACAACACTATCAATATCCCACTCGCGTCACAGTCTTCAGTAGACCCGACACCCAAGCTGCCAACATTTTACGACTGTGTTCTAATGCAACTTTGTTTATGCGGCGTCTTGAGGCTTACTGGTCTGTGGCTGCAAAATACAATTTTAGTGACTCCGCGTCCAAAACAGCACTGATGTTCAAGCAAATGATTCACGCATCGGTGTCCTACGCGACACCTGCTCGTGGCGAAAAGTTCACGCGTCTTTACCACTTCTATTTAATTCGTATTTAGATTTCTATGCTCACGGAGTAGTACAGAATTCTAACTGGCTTTCGAAGCTATTAATACTTCAAACAGATTTTTAACATTTCCTTTTCGTAATATAACTCACAAGATACAAAAAGAAATCCTTCAAAACAGATTTTAAACATTTTAGGTATTTTCTCAAAGAAAACCTTGACTTTTTTCAGGATACAGTATTTTTGTTAACCAAAAATAAAACATACATGTCTGTTACATCAAAACCAACCTCGTCAAAGAAATGACAAAACGAAAACCTCCTTTGTAACTTTCGCAACAAAAAAAATGTCTTCAAAAACAGCCTTTTTGCGATCAATCCGTTGGTTTAATTGGTTTTAAAGGGGGCACAGGGGGCATGTGCCCTCTTTAATACGACACCTGCCAAACGAAAGGAAATTAGGTCCAGAATAAATCTTCTCTGAGTCAGACTCTTGCACCCCTCGAAAAAAAAATCTCCACATGCCTCCTCTCAGAAAAAAATCTGTTGCCGCCGTTGATTGTCACTTTTCCTCTGGTACTAAAAGTACTTGTATTTAACACATTATTGTTACTTCGGTACCTCAGTAGGAAGCTTCGTGGCCTGCTAGGATGTAGAGATCGTTTCCATCTTCACCGGATAACGTGTTGTTTTGAAGCACGTGCGATTCTAAGACTACGACCCTGGAAGAAGAAATGCTATAGTTTAATGTCTTTTTATATAATGTTTCCCTTATATCTTCTCATGGGTGTCGTAAAAGGCGACTAAGGGATTCACCAGAGGATGGGCAGCAGCGTTCTCTGAGTATTTTACCAACCAACTGCGATCGCCAACCCGCCTGCCAAGCGTGGCGATTATGGCATATCCCCCCTTAATTGGGGGAGGCCTATGTCCAGCAGTAGATGTCTTTCGGCTGAAACGATGATGATGATGATATAATGTTTCGTTTGTTTGTGTGTTTGTTTCGTTAATTGTAAAATTGGTCGTCGAATCCGACTCGGTTGGGCAGCGTTCGGAAAGCTACGCAATATCTTCTCGTCCAAAATACCGCCGTTCCGTCTGCTCAAGACG
The DNA here is from genome assembly GCA_949699075.1 of Asteroscopus sphinx. NCBI lineage: Eukaryota > Metazoa > Arthropoda > Insecta > Lepidoptera > Noctuidae > Asteroscopus > Asteroscopus sphinx. Next base: position 5,792,170 of record OX453024.1, read on the forward strand.
AAAGTCTTTGACCAGTGTGTGTTGCCAGTAATTACTTACCGTACTGAAACGTGGTCGCTCACAATGGGCCTGATAAGAAGGCTCAAAGTCACTCAAAGGGCAATGGAGAGGGCTATGCTCGGAGTGTCCCTGCGTGATCGAACCAGAAATGAGGAGATTCGCAGGAGAACGAAAGTAACCGACATAGCCCGAAGAATTGCCAAACTTAAGTGGCAGTGGGCGGGGCACATTGCTCGCAGAACGGATGGCCGATGGGCGATGTTCTGGAGTGGCGACCGCGTACTGGAAGGCGCAGCGTGGGTAGGCCCCCCACAAGGTGGACCGACGACCTGGTGAAGGTCGCGGGAATCCGCTGGATGCGGAAGGCGCAGGACCGGTTGTTGTGGCGATGCTTGGGGGAGGCCTATGTCCAGTAGTGGACGTCTTTCGGCTGAAATGATGATGATGATGAAAAGTGGTCTTTAACCAGTGCGTCCTGCCTGTCATGACTTACGGTACCGAGAAGAGGACACTGACAGTTGGGCTAAAGTCGCTCAGCGAGCTATTCTTGGAGTTTCTTTGAAGGATAAAATCCGTACGAGATTATCCAGAGAAGAACCGGAGTGACCGACATAGCTTGTAGGATCAGTAAGCTGAAGTGGGCTGGCCATGTCTGTCGAAGGACCGATGGCCACTGGAGCAGACGAATCCTTGAGTGGAGACCGCGAATGCGCAAACGCAGCGTAGGGCGCCCCCCCCCCTGCCAGGTGGACCGACGACCTGAAAAACGTGGCTGGGGGGGATTGGATGCGGAAGCCAGAGGACCGAGTGTTGTGGCGCAACTTGGGAGAGGCCTATGTCCAGCAGTGGACTGCGATAGGCTGAGTTAATGTCTTTTTATGAGTCGTTTATTGTAAAAATGGTGAAAATTAGCAATTAGGTACCGAGTTACTATGTCTTTATGGAGTAAGTCCATCTGGAGGACTGTTGAGCTCAAAAATATCCTCCTCAGAGGTATGGGGAGACATCTAGACGTATTATCACAAGAATTCCGATGCGTCGGCACGGCCACCATAGAGTTAATTCTCAAAATAATGTCCGAATTAGAAACTGATAAAAAAGCTGAACTTAAATTCCAGTACGAAGATATGGGAGACGTTTGTAAAGAAATATATGAGAATCTAAAAGGTTTATCACACCGATGCCTCATAGACCATCGACGTAAAGGACCTGAGAATTATACGCCTAGAACAATTAATCTGAGAAGAATTCTCGATTGTATCGCTTACAAATTCGCCGAAGATGTAGATTCGCGTGATTTCAACACTATAGTTTCCTGCGCTGTCAATAGCCGTGCGCAAACTGAAGACATATTAAAAACTATCATAGCTGTCAAACTAGCCGACTATGAGCAGAAAGAAACACATAAACAAAACGAAACAAATACAGAAAAGGATCTAGATTCAGATGATGACTTAGTACCTTATGATATGAGTAATGACGTTCCAATGAGCGCAAGAAAACAACCCAAATATCTACGAGACTTGATAGAACTGATCGTTGAGGCTAAAGATGTAGAGGTATTCGAAGCGAGCATACAAGTTGCTGAAGAATTAGTGAACCGACAACTGACGCATGAAGACCCAAGACTTGTCACAGAATTATTAGACCTTTTCGTTCACCTTGACGCCAAATACCAAGTGGATGATTTCGACAACATCAAGTTCAATACGTGTGTCGCAATCGTTTGCGTTCAAACGAAAACTGCGGCCGAACATTTATGTAAAGAAATACATACAGATGTAGGTAGATACTCGATTGCCACGAAAATATTCATGCTAGACGTTATTTCCGAAGCTGTGAACCGAATATCTGATGTGAATCCACAGCATGATAACACAGAACCAAAAACTGAAGTAACTATATGCGAGCAAGAGACTGATATACCGGCCGAAGAGATAATAAGACAGCGATTGATAAATAAGACCCGATATTTCCATACAATTCGACAGCATCCTTTCGCGAAAGCCAAGAAAAATATGTTTGCGGGCGTATCTGATAGTATCTTCTACCCTTTATTGGGGGGTTTCGGGCATAAACAACTGACACTGAGCCATCACAATTTGAAACAAGATATCGATAATATTTTGCTGCTAAAATATCTTTCTGTAGTCGGCAATGTGGTGCTAGCGTCGAAGAACTGTCCAAAATGTGCCACATACTGCTGGGAAGTTATCAGAATCGTTCTATACATGAGGTATACCCCCGACCCAAGGATACAGACTTGTGTCATGTCTTTACTAGCTTCTATAGTGATTGCTTTGCCGTCTAGTATTCTTAAAATAGAGTTTTTCGACGTCATGATGGAGTTAAGGTCATGGCTCGCAGATTGTTTGAGGAACATAGACTTGACCATGAGACTTGGTGGTCCGAAGTCGGAAGCGGCGATATTCGCTGGACAAGTCCTAGGACTGATTGAAAAGAAATTATCGGAGGAAGATTAATGTAACTGTATTGTTATCTTCATATGTGGTAGTTTTGTAAGTGTAGTGATTGTATTCCTCAATATAATCGATATTTGGCCAAGCCATAAGCTAAGATTTCGATTTCAATGTTAGTTTTAATGTTATTCAAACATGTCGTAGTGATTCCTATTGGTTTATGTGTCTGTAACCCGTGACCCACCGTCAATAAACATATTCGAAATACGCTGGCGTTTTATTTATTCATAACTTCTACTATTCGTTTACTTGAAGAAATAAATTAGACATAGTTCGTTCAGCAAATGTGATCGATCGAAAGCAAAAACCTTTAAAACTGGAGTGGAAATAATGAGTAAACTATTTCAAGAAAACCCTTTGCGTGTTACCTTTACCGAGGAACGCTTTTATTCAGTATTTTATCTGAGAAGATTCATTCCAGAAATTCCTCTTCAAATGTGTGGCAAAACCGCCAGAAAATCCACAAAGCATCGCAATGATTTAAGTCTTGCATGTTTTCGGGACCGGAGCCAAATCTGTGCGTGCACTGCGGCTCCTTGTACCCAACTTCGTCCATAATAACTCCGAGTGTTGTATGAAAAAGAAAGTTACTATAACTGCCGTCGCAACAAGCAGGTCAGGTATCTTATCCTTCTCAATCAAGGTTCGATCGAATTAGCTCTGACATGACTGAAGCGCTTAGATGACTTTGCTCAATCGTTGGCAGTAATTATGCACATTATTCCTTTATAGCGAAGCCTTTTCAACACGTGATTTGCTCTTGTTACGGTGTGTGGTGGTGCTAATTTTAAGTATTTTTAACCATATTTTTACTTGATGTTGATTAAAGTAATTTATTTTGTAAAGGCTTTAGTTTTCTTTGGCCTCAAATAAGACCTTGTCATCTTAGTCCTCCTGCGACCATGAACGCTGCAAAGCTTTCGAACCGTCAGGAAAACCAATTTTAATAATTTACGCGATGTAATCCGGTTAAACTTGTTTTATTATAATTTGTAGTGATCATGAAAACCTAAGATATTATTAAGTTTAAATTTGTCGAAATCATCTTCAGTAAAAAAGCGAATTGACAGGCTGACAGCGTAATTTTATCTTAAATTGTGTCCGCAAATCTAACGGTGTATTTGTTCGTAACTACGCTCTGTAGAAATGTTATTTTTAGTGCAGTGAAAGTACTTTTAGAGAGTTTGATGGTCTTCACATCATTTCTATTAAAAGTATTTTACTACATGCGATTTTCTGTATAGGTTTAGTAGTATCACGACGACGAAAGTAAAACTGACTACGGCTCGTATTACAGAAGCTTCCTCAAGTACAGTTTAAACTCCAATCACCTGAGGGCCTAGTACGAGTTTTGACACTTACGAATACTTTCATAGTTTTCGTCGACTTTCATTCATAAAAAAACCGTCCTTATTGCTTACGAAATAAAGACGTAATCAAAGTCAAACTGTTACCACTGACGATTTTTCGATTGTACTAAGTTGCCTTTTGCGATACTTGTCTCTATATTTTCTTTACCGGAATCCAAATGGATAGTGTTTTCGCGTACTAACATGGTCTCAGGAAGGACGCTATGAACAAACTAATTTGTATGCAGCACACACAACGACCTCGTAACAATATAATTGTATAACGATATGTATTGTTACCGCCTCATTAGTCTAGCTGTCGCAAGCGCGGCTGCCAAGCGCAAGGCCTTGAGTTTGATTCCCAGACTGAGCACAATAATAATACTCCAGACAAACACTGGTTGGATTTATCCATGAAGTTTATTGCTGGTCCTTTGTCAAAGAGTCAGTCAGGCCTTAAACGACCTTTCAAATGCTCCTGTAAACATAATTATGTTGCTCTGCTAAACATGACTGACAGACCTCCCAACAACTGCCAAAAAGAATGAACATAGGTGCTATTGACACTTGATGGACCAATTAGTTATTGCAGTATGCCATACAACTTGTATTAGGATGGTATGCCACTGGTCAAATTTCTTTGCCCAATGTGACTTTGATCATAGAAATTGGATGATTTTTATCAAATGTTGTATGTATTTTATTACTGATCATCAAATGAATTGGACTGGACAAAGAGATTGGACAAAGTTTGACGAGTGGCATAACACCCTTAGAAATGCGTGGTCATGTTTGGAGAGCTCATTCAGGACATAGAATAGGTTTGGGTGTATTAAAAGAGCCTCCACGAGTGACGATATTTAATAGATCGTTCCGCGCACCCTGGGCAGTCAGCCCCGTTACCAACCTGCTGACTGGCTAATCTTTTCCCCGCGGCATGAGCTAGTATCATTATGTAGCTAATGTTGACACGATAGAAGAAGGTAGGTTACTTTTCTCACGGATTCGGAATGGCACTTTTGAACGGTTGTGAATAAACTGGCGGATTTATTTTTGGTATTGAAGGAGAGTGCTAAGATCTAGTTACCTAAACTTAGGCCCGTATTACAGAACGCTCCTCAAGTACAGTTTGATCTTTAAACATCTGATCACTTACGGCCAAAATTAATATCCAATCTATCCACGATTTTCCCTACTAGAGATAGGAATTTGACATAAGCTCCATACAAAATATGTCAAATTTCTATCTCTAGTAGGGTAAATCGTAGATAGATTGGATATGAATTTTGGCCGTAAATGAGCATAGACTAGCACTAGTTGAGCAACGGTCTTATTCCGATACGTTAAATTATAAACTTAAATTCTACAACATAACACACGAATATAACCGAAAATAGCAAGTAAATCTGTGCTCAAGCGCTGTCTCGACCACACTTGCGTGATTAGTGATTACAAATCTGCTCAAACACCTAAGTTGGTACATTTTAGATCAAAGCTGAACTGTGATCAATGAATCTATGTTCGAGGAATATAAACGATGATCAAAGCTTGAGTTTTGTTTTGTTATAAAAGTCCTGTCCTTAGAAAAGAAAGTGCATCATAAGAGGATGACGAGAAAATTCGGAAAGAGCGTGTTGTGGATTTTGTATGGATAATGCTGGATTATTAAATGTTAAGTGCTTGTTAACGTGCATAAGTGTGAGTAAATGGCACAAAGTTGAAAAACGTAACTGTTTGTATTTTGTCATAAATCCCTCAGAAACTTCTAGTGAAGTTTCCATTACTTTATTAGAGGGTGTGTTTTAATTAAGATGTGGCTATAAGGTCTTAGCAACCAGGCCATAAAACTGCTCTAAAAAAAGTGCATAATAATGTGTGTCGCCTTTATAAAAATAATAACAACTTTATTGATACAAAAAACTTTGGAGATTTCTTAAGACTAGAATACATTGATTTCTATAATTAAAGGTCACACAAATAGAGTAAACCCTTACTTCTAAACTATAGTAAAAGCCCCAGTTACCGACAGTGCCCCATTGTTCGACAAAACGTTTCCTAGTTATCTGACCACGAGAGAAGAAACGCCGAAACAAACTCGGGGTCAGAATGATGTAAAAAAAAGAAGTCCTGACTCCTGACAAATTTTGGAATTAATGTGAGTAGCGTGTAGGTTGGCTGGGTTTTTAAGTCGACATTTTCCGACTGATGGCCCGCATTAATCAGCAACAATGCAGATCAACTCTATTTGGGGAGCTACACAATACCAACAACAATAATAATAATTAATTAATAAAATAATACACATACAATTATGCGTGTGTCACTCCTGGAGGCCTTTTTTGGGCTAACTTAACCAGTATAAGCCGAACCTTTCTTGTATGAAACTTACATACTACGCCAGTTCTGCTTTGTAACTATTGATATATGCGGTTGACTAAACAGTCAATTCAACTGTTAGTTAATGTTTCAAAAATTTTGACAGGATCTTAAAATGAGTTACTAAATTCATAACGCAACTAGCTATCACAGTAATGACTCTCGCTTTTTCAAAGTACTAAAAAAACTGCACAAAAAAAACTCAAAAATAAATCAATTTTGTAATGATTACTGAGACGTATTCGTCGTTTTTCTAGACCTATTGGTCTTCAACCAGTGCGTCCTGCCTGTCATGACTTACGGTGCCGAGACGTGGACACTGACAGTTAGGCTAGTCCACAAATCAAAGTCAAAGTCGCTCAGCGAGCTATGGAGCTAGCTATGCTTGGAGTTTCTTTGAAAAAATCCGGTACGAGACCGGAGAAGAACCGGAGTGACCGACATTACTTTACCGTTGCTTATTATTTATATGTATATATGCATATAGTATTTATGTATTGTATTTATTTTTTTGAGGCCTATGTCCAGCAGTGGACTGCGATAGGCTGAGTTGATTGATTGATTTATGTATTAGGATTTATAGAACATATTTTTTTTGTTATTTTATAGTCGTAGTATAGTAGGTATTTTTTTTAAATTAAATTATGTATCGAATTTACACATCTGACAACCCCATTTTCTGTCCGGTTCATTCTTGTCCATCCTAAGGTTGCCTGGAAGTAATCGCTGATCGTGATAAGGCCGCCATTTGTACAATAGTTTAAATGCATATTCAATGTAATGTTGTTTTTGTTGTTGTTGTTTGGGGTGCATTTAAAGAGCCTCCAAGAGTGACGATATTTAATTGATCGTCCGGCGCACCCTGGGCAGTCAGCCCCGCTACCATCCTGCTGAATATATGAATGATTATTTATTAAGTATGTCATGATCACTGGTTAAGTATGTGGTTAGAGTCGTTTTAGAGAACTCTTAACCTTACATTTTTTGAGAACATCCGCGATTTGATCGCGATACGTTCGCCGAGGTCGTCCCCTTCCAACTCTTCCAACCACACTCGCTTCGTATAGTTATTTCGTCAATCTCCTCTCGTCCATCCTCTATATGTCCAAACCATCTTAACATACCTTTCTCAATCTTTGTCACTACATCTTCTTTCACTCCACAACGCTCCCTTATCACGTTATTCCTTACTTTATCTCTCAAAGTTACACCACACATACTTCCCAAAGATCTCATTTCTACATTTCTAGTAAATATGAATAAGGGACGATTCACACCAAACATAACGCTCGCTCACAGTCAGCTGCCCAATCTGGGTTAATTTTACGTGGTTTGCTGATTTTTTCATAATTTTCAACCTTACATACGCCACCTGGGGGTCTAGCTTAACACGTTTTATGATATTCGGTTTATCGTACTATTCATTGCATAATTTACTACTCCGAACAACCAACGTTTCTATATTGCTTGCGATGATCCTGTTTTGATGTTTGCTTCTTTGTACGTGTGTATTTTTTTGCACACGAGTATGAACCGTAATCTATCTTTATTGTCCTTTTCATGTGCCTATCTTTATTATTAAGATATACGTGGGACACTCAGAAAGTTTTGCGAAACTAAAAAAAATTGTTCTATACGTACATATATTTTTATCAAATCTTTTCAAAGTACTTTCCACCAGCCTCTATACAAAGATTCATGCGCCTAAACCAGTTTTCAAAACACTTTTTCCAGTCCGCCGCAGACACCTCGTTTACAGCCTGCTCGAACGCAGCCAGCGCATCTTCCGGCGACGAAAATTGTATCCCTTTGAGCTGATTTTTTATTTTTGGGAATAAAAAGAAGTCACACGGTGCTAGATCAGGGCTGTAAGGAGGGTGACCCAGGAGTTTGACTGGCGTGCTGTCCAGGAAGTCCCTCGTTTTGAGTGCGGTGTGCGCAGGTGCATTGTCGTGGTGGAGCAGTAGCCCGCGGAGCCCTGTGTTTGGTCGCTTGTTGCTTATAACAGAGAAAACTTCTGGCAAACATTTGGTAGTATACCATTCGGCATTAATGCTTCTTTGATCCCGTAAGGGAATTGATACCAAGTGGCCAGTCAAATTAAAAAAGCTAGCGATCAAAATCTTACCCCCGCTTCTAGATCGCTTCACTTTGGTAGGCGTTGGCTCATTTTGAAACACCCAAACAGTCGACTGGCGCTTGGTTTCTGGGTCGTATTGATAAATCCAGGACTCATCACCTGTAACGATGTCGTAAACACGCCGAGACGAGCCTGCTTCAAATTTGTTAAGCATATCACGGCACCATTCCACCCGGGCCTGCTTCTGAGCATCGGTGAGGTTGTGCGGCACCCAGCGTGATACTATCCTCCTCACGCGAAGATGGCTGTGTAGAATCTCGTGAACGCTTCCCGATCCAATCTTCAATATGTGTTGAATCTCCTGATATGTAATTCGCCTATTGTCTTGGATTAAATTTTTCACTGCTAGCACGTTTTCTTCGGTAACAGCCGTCAAAGGGCGACCGCTTCTTTCGTCATCCCCCAAAGTTGGTCGACCGCGCTTGAATTCGTTATACCAACGATACACGGTTGCCTTGGAAGGGCCTTCATCCATGAATGCCATTTGAAGTCTATCGTACGATTCATCCGGTTTCAGGCGACACTTGAAATCGTATAAAATCATAGCTCTAAAATGTTCCCGGTGCAGATCCATATTTCAGTGAGACACAATACTTTGAATTAACTCGCAAAAAATGTGGAGGGAAATTTTGAAATTGGAACTTACTTATTTTTACTTATAAATAATCATATTTTCGTAAAACATTATAACTGGCCAGTCTCCCATATATAAAAACATTTTTTCGCAATACTTTCTGAGGGGCCTGGTATGTTATTTTAAATAATTATGTGTTAGATAAAAAAATATTGTGTACGAGAAAATGAAACCGTTTGGCGTATGGATTGCTCAAAATATATCGATATGTCGATAGTTTCAGTTATATATTTTTTGTACTACCTAGCTCCATACATGTCACAAATTAGTGTCCGTTACTGCTTTAAATAAAACTTTTTAACAAAAAATTTAACCGACGAAAACAGAAACTGAAAAGCAAAAAATAACTAATTATGAGTCGGCGCCAAACGAACTTTTAACAAGCATAGTGCGTGTAAGTTGGAAGTGGCCGAGCGGAGAACGCATTTTTGGAAAGTTATTGTTTATCGTTGAAAATCTCACGTTGTATTTGATGTGACGTTGTTTTTATTATTTATTTAAAGTAATTTAATGATCTTCGTTGATTGGTTGTTTGGCGCCGACTCATAATTAGTTATTTTTCGCTTTTCAGTTTCTGTTTTCGTCGGTTCAATTTTTTGTTAAAAAGTTTTATTTTTCATTTTTTTGTGGTTAAACTCTAAATCCAGGTCTCCATTATGTCGTAGTGTCTAGAACTATATTTATGTATGTCAAGTTTCAACAGAATCGGTTAACAGGTAAGATTTCAGTGGGTGAACAAACACTCATCCCCTGTTTTACTACCCTTAGGGGTGGATTTTGATTTTGAAATTTAAATGGGACCAACTTCAAGATATACCCTATCCAATAAAAAAAGAATCATCAAAATCGGACCACTCTGTAAAAAGTTATGCGTGGTCATACATAAAAAAAAAAAAAAAAAAAAAAAAATATATATACGCGTCGAATTGAGAACCTCCTCCTTTTTTTCGTCGGTTAAAAAATACAATTGAATTGAGAACCTCCTCCTTTTTTTGAAGACGGTTGAAAGTATTGAAAGGTTGATTTAGTCCAGCCGCACATTGGAAGGAAATCACAATGATTCATTCATTGATCACAGAAAAATTCTGACGCGCTGGAACCTATAACATGGTTGTACTTTTACGATTTTATAATAGTATGTTGTACGTCTATGGCATATATAACTATACAGTTAATTTTAGTACCAGCCCCGCAGACTGACAGAATTTTCCGAATCGTATGTCTGCTTTTACATTATATGTCAAAAAGTGGGCCTTTAGTTCGTTTCGCCATCCTATACAATAAAATAAAATATAAAAAAAGCTGAAAGCCTCGAAAAAATTACAGGGTTTGCAGTAGATATTTTAACGATAACTGTATCGTTTAATGAAATCACCAATGATCCATACCTACGGAATTTGTTCGGGTCGGTGTTTGTTTCTTATAAAGGTCTTTACTTTAATAATGGTAAATATTCAAAGTAGTAAATCTACGAAGTGACGAGTATAAAGTAAAAGTTAAAAATAAATATAATACAAGAAGAGTTAGAGATAAAAAACTAGTTCAACCGAAGATGACAAATTATTATGGAGACAGAATGTCAAAATTTTTAGTTCCAAAAATCCTACCCTATCCTATCCTACTACTAATATTATAAATGTGAAAGTTTGTAAGTATGGATGGATGGATGTTTGTTCCTCTTTCACGCAAAAACTACTAAATGGATTTTAATGAAATTTGGCATACAGATAGAACTTAACCTGGATTAACATATAGGCTACTTTTTATCTTATCTTATCTTAACTATTACAAAATTATATAAAATTGTTTGTTGAATTGCGTACCTCACTCGCGATCGCAATCATCTGGATGTCAATGTTCATTGCTCCGTGTGTTTTGACAATCGGTGTTACCGACAACTACGTACCACGCAATGAATATTGCTATAATTTCAAAATTAAACCTAATGTCAAAGTAAATACATTACACAATTGCCCCACTGTGCGCGAACCGTTTGCTGGTTCGTTTGTTTGTTTGCTGTTTTGGACACAGAGTAACTAAAATAGTATTTTGCAGCAGATTTTTGAAGGCTTAATTTATTTTGCATTGAATGCTAGAAACATGATGGGCATAAAATAATTTCGTATTTATGTGTTGGTAGCGGCGAACCGGTGACACGCGTTACGGTATTAAAAGACAATAGATAACATTTCTATTACCTTATTATTTAAATTTATATGGTTTTGATTACGTGATACGTCGTAATGTGGTCTTTTGATTATTATCTTATATTTTTTATTATCAAATTCCCTTAAAAAATGCCATCAGATTTAATTAATTCAGGTTGCATCAAAGGTGACAAGAACTTATTAATGTATACATTTGGCGAACGATTCAACATATTTATTGTATTTTGTTATGCATATCCTTTTAACAAACACTGCATACTAATGCCGCCTTGTTCGAAGGTGGGTGGATAGTGTGATAGGATATAGTCATACAGCTATGTATAAGATATGAATAAACTAACAATCAACAACCTCAGAGCCCTTAGTGTAAGCTTTGTATTGAGCAATATAATATTATGTTGGTCAAACAGATTGTAAATATGTTACCAATACGCTAACGAAATCGAAAGCCTTCCTAATTGCGCCTGACTTGTTTAATTAGGGTTGTCAGACGGCGGGAAAGCCGAGGATAATCCCGTCCTGAAATTTCACACCTTGTTTCGTTCCTAGGAATCGTTTCATTTCCGGAATTGTGCCGTCTCTTGTTTTGAATTTAGTTTTGTTTCGATTGTTAGAGTAGAAAACTATACCTATCTTTTAGAGAGGTCGATAATATTCCAAATATTGTCTCAAAAATCCCAATGGTTCCGAAGAAAACACTAGATAAGTAAAAAGACATATTTTTTCACCAAAATTAGTTATATTTTTTTTTAGTTTTCATAAATGTTAATCTACTGACCAGTGACAGTGACATTGGCCTTCTTTATTTGAATTTAATTGTGGTGTAAGTTATTGTTTTTTTTATGTAGGAAGATAAATTTAGCATTAATAGGTCTATTAAAAAATAAATAATCATTGTACTAAAAAAAAAAGATAATAACGTTCACCACTATTCATGGTATAATAAGATGTTTCACCAGGTATTCTCTTCCCGCAATGACAGCGCGATGCCTCCAAGCTACGTCACGATCAGTGCTGCCATTGATTGATATCTTCAATGTACTTAAGGAGATTTTTGTTCATAATGAATATAAAATAAATTCCTAACTAGCCTAACTATTTGTTATCTCGTGTTATTCGTCTAATTAGTTAATAAAGGAAACTATATTAAATTACTAGTTAAAAAGTGATTCTTTATAGAAGAAAGTAAATGAAAAAATGCATTTTGCTTGGGTAATTTATTTTCACAAAGTGGCAGCACATCTAACTGACAAGTGTCACGCTAACAGCCCGCTATTGGCTCCACGGCCGATGACGTAGTACGGAGGTAATCACGTGACCTAGCTGTCACGGGAAGAGACTACCTGGTGTTATTATACCATGCCACTATTGAATTTGAATGAGGAAGGCACTGGTTACTGCCTAATTGCCTATATGCAATGCACGCTACTGCTACTGAATACATAGAATCTTCCATATTTATGACAAAAAATACTAACTATGTCAAGATAAAAAAACAAAACTTGAAGAAGACTTTTTCACTTATTATGAATATTTTTACGATTTTTTTTACTAGTATGCAACTTTGTAAGAATTAAAAAAAACCAGAAGTAAATCTTAGTATGACAATATTAGTAATTAATTACAGAAATGTAGGAAACAGTTTATTCAAACTTCTAAGACTTTTTACTGGTCTATAATCAATTAACAGTTCCGAAAAGTAAACTCAACATCTAATTGAGGCATCTCCTAACTAAATTTTCTTGACTATTTGTAGTTTTTTATTGCCATATTTTTATTAAATATTCAGTTAAAAATAAAAACTGTATAATTTTTTATATGAATTTTTATTTTCTAGTCCCATAATCAATCAATCAACTCAGCCTATCGCAGTCCACTGCTGGACATAGGCCTCTCCCAAATTGCGCCACAACACTCGGTCCTCTGCCTTCCGCATCCAGCCCCATAATATTATGATTTAAATAAATCAATTAAATTTTTTGGAAAAAAATCAAGTTTGATTTAAATCGGTTACACTTTCTGAGTCTGATTTTGGTAATTGTATTTGCTGAGCATGAGAAAAGAGTTTTTTTTTTTGTTTTTATGACGCATTTTTGCGCAAACGCTGCTCGCGATGCTGTTATCAAAGCAGCAAATAAGATTATTGATATTCCTACCGAGGCAAAATTAAATATGGCTTTGCTGGTTTTCTTCTTAGATTCAGGCTTTTTCTTGCTATTATTTAGCACAGAATTAACTTTGCTTGAGGTGATTTTGGCCTTTGTTTTTTGATTGGTTGTGTAGCTGATTCGTTCATTCTCCAATCTTTCATGAAACATAAAATTATTTAATGACTGTGGTCCTTGCCACCACAGGGCTTGATTTCTCAACTGAGAGACTAAAATTCCTCTGCTGGCTGCGTCTGCTGCGTTGTCTTCCAACTTGACATATCGCCAGCGAAATAGAAGATCAAAATTTGAAAACAAACCGTTGATCGTCGTAAATAATATTAAAATTAATTGAGAATCGTTTGTTTTCAATTAGAATATCGTTTTCTTATTTTTAATAAAACCTTATTTTGTATTGACTGTTTAATTTCTAATTTTAGCTTTTTTAGTTTGTGTGATATGTATTAATAATGTGATGATTAAATATGATGTGTATTAAAAAAAAACAAAATGGTGAACAAAGTGTACAAAGTTAGTTCAGCGAAAGAAAAAAATGTTGGAAGCAAACATAATCAGATTCTTATGTCTATTGTTGGTGAGTTTATTATTAACTATAATTAGATTACTTACATAAAAGTCAGAAATGATTTTTGTTTTTTTATTGATTGTCTCAGACCGACAGGAAAAGGTTGATTGTATAGTGAAATAACGCATAAAAATATGGCGAAGCTTAAAAAAATACGAAAACTTGTGATGCAACTTGTTAAAAAAAAACTAGTAGGTAATTGTTTAACGTTCAATGTGCGATTTGGTTATTATTTGAATATATATAGGAAAGAAAAATTCGCACACGAGCAGGCTTCGAACCTGCGACTCCTGGTTCAGTATACCAGTGATTTAATGCGTTTATGCTACGCATGCGTTAAACCGTTAAAATAACACATAATTACACGTTTACTTGCTTGAAATAAATTACATACAATTTGTAACTATTAATTAAAAATCCATTTACAAAAATTAAGTAAGTACTGCATATCACAATTTTAACATGTTAGTACAAATTAGGTAATTAAGCTTTTCATTTTTTAGGGTTCCGAAGTCCTACAAGGAACCCTTATAGTTTCGTCATGTCCGTCCGTCTGTCCGTCTGTCCGTCTGTGCTAATCCTTTACAGCTTAATAACTTCTACAGTTATAAACATAAGTAAATGAAATTTTGTTAAAAAATAGTCTGCATATAGATCTCAATTTTAAAAGAATAAAAAAATAGTTTTTACGTTCTTTAGGGGTGGCGCCCATACATGTGAAATGGGGAAAAAATAATTTTTTTCGCTGCACCCCATCGTGTGGGGTATCATTGAATAGGTCTACTAAAATGAAGGTAATGTTTGATACACCACTTTTTTATCAGGTGTACCATCTGCGAAATATAGCCCGCCAAAGTGGCTTGCAATGTGTCCCCCCCCCCTGCCATTTCTAAACTATGCAACGTAGAAACTTATAATCTTCCACATTGATAGACCTTTGTGAAAACTCTCTTTTAAAATTATTTCGAGTATAATGTGATTATAATTTTTTGAGTTATAGACAGAAAACCGAAAAATACTTAAAACGTCCTAGTTAAAAGGTCATTGACCTTAGAGAAAAATTATCATGGCAAATAATGCTCCTTTAGCTACTTTCTATTTGAAAAAATCACAAAAAGTAACTTTGACATCAATCAGACTTCTTAAATTTGGCTTCTTGAATTTATCGCTAGATGGCGCTAGCACATCAAACTGACAAGTGTCACGCTAACACCCCGCTATTGGCTCCACGGCCGATGACGTAGTATGGAGGCAATCACGTGACCTAGCTGTCACGGGAAGAGACTACCTGGTGTTATTATACCATGCTTGTGTAGAACTAATAATTATATGTTATCAGTAGCTATTTAAATAAAGAGATATGCCAAGATTGTCCCCCTTCCCCCTGGACCTCGAACACGAGCAGACGTGCTATAGACTCCACAAAGTTATTTTAATTATAATTTAAAATCAAATACCCAAGTTAAATCAGCTCAAAAAATAGGAGTGCATAACTCAAAGAAGTACATTTGGCCGCTACGCTGCATCGAAAGCACACCGACGCTGAACACGGACGCTCCACCCCTTTTGCGCGTGAGCAGCTCAAAGGTACAGTGCCATCTTTGTTGCGCAACGATCTACCCACGCCCCCAGCACGCAACGCAACGCCTCCACGGTGACGTAGTCGATAGCTGCTCCTTCGCTACACCGCTGACCACCTGTGCTCCTAGTACTCGCTGCCTTCAGTTGTCGTGCTATCTCAGTTGCACTACGCCCCACCCAAGCCTGCGTCACGGCTTGCTGCCACTACAGTACTAAGTACTCCTGTACCTGCCTGCGCGCCCTATAATTGTCGCCGCCCGTAGCTTGGTGGATTAATTTTATTACACATATGACCGTAGCCTACGGCCACCTGCCACAACATACAGAAGCTTCCTGTCACTGACCACAGCCCACCTACAGGATTCAGTCGTGTATTGCCCCGCAGCTCTGAGAAGAAGACCCTAGTTTAAATCTAAAGGAGGAAGTAAGAAATATTTTGTCTTTTTGTGTTTTTCCTAAAATACATTACACTGGAAACAAACAAACATGCCTCTGAGACGTACACCACCAAAATCAACCGTTTTACAATATGAATCGGAGCCTGATTTACCTAGTCAGACGGAATTGTCACCTAAAGTCAATCAACGTAAACGTAAACATGAGCACGTGGATGACATGAACGTTTTCATGGATGAAATGAGGACTTTATTTTCGAACTTTGAAAAACAGCAAAATGTTAAATACGCTGCGCTACAAATGGCAGTTAATGATATTAAGGATTTGAATGCATCCATGAAATGCTCAATTGATTTTGTCTCAAGTAAATATGACGATCTGATGAAGGAGTTTGATAAGTTATCAGCCGAGCGCAACCAAAACATAGCTTATATACAATTATTGGAAGAGAAGGTAGAGAACTTGGAAAACCTTCATAGAGCCTCCTGTGTGGAACTGAGGAACTTACCGGCTATACCCAATGAAGCTAAGGATGACTTATCAAAAATCATTATAAACACTGGCAAAGCTGTAGGGCTGCCGATATGTGCATCTGATATACGGGATGTCTATCGCTTTAAAACAAAATCCGAGTCTAACAAGACTATTCTTGTAAATTTTTCGTCCATTATAATGAAGGAAAAATTAATTAAATTTGTAAAAAGCTACAATAAAACTAATCAAGAAAACAAATTATCAACGTCAAAAATACAGCTAGAAGGCCCAGATAAACCAGTTTTTGTATCCGAAAGTTTGACACACAAAGCGAAGCGCTTATACTTCCTGGCTCGCGATTTCTGTAAATCGAATGATTACAGTTTTTGTTGGACCTCACATGGAAAGATTTTCATACGAAAGATAGAGGGCGCCACTGGTCATTGCATAAATAGCGAAGCTGATTTAAAGAACCTGAAACCAGACGTCTGACTATGCTATTCCTATTTGTTTTATTGGGGTGCTTTTCTAAGCCTTAACTATTATTATAATGCATGCCATGTTTTTGAATTTAAATTATGTAAACAAAGTGCACTTATACTCACTACCATCCTCACAACACTTACTCAAAATACTCAACAACACGCTCTCATAAACTGTCATAAAAATAACTATTTCGAATATTACAACTATAAAATATTAGTAACCAAATTGGGCTTCCCATATAACACCGTAAAACTATCAATCACCTACTGTTCTTTCGTTTGTATAAATCGACAACTCGATCCTGTATCTTGCACCCTGCTTTTATTACCGGATTACAGTGGACAATTTTGATAAGTTTATGGATTCCGTTGATTCGTTAAATATGGCTAAATCAGTGGTCTGTTCTCCAAATCAGTGTTTGCAACACTTGCACTCATCTAAACGCACACTAAATGTTCTTCATGTAAACATACGGAGTATAAACTGCAATTTCGATAACTTAACTGTACTTATGGGCTCAATTGACGTTGGGTGCGATGTGATTGTTCTTTCCGAGTGCTGGCTGAGCAAAGTGTCCTATATACCCGTCTTGAATGGCTACAGCCCAGTTAAATCTAGCTTTGATAACCAAAACGATGGAGTCATCATTTATACACGTAGCGAATTTATTTACACAATTACAGAGCCTGAGGTCCAAGACGCCAATTGCCTTATTTTAAGACTTGGTTCGGATACTGCCATTGTGGCAATTTATAGGTCACCCTCGTTTAGAAAAGCAGACAGGTTCTTGAGCTCATTAAATGACACACTGACATTGCTTTCTTCGGTAAACACAGTGGCAATTATTGGCGACATTAACATAAATATTATCCCCGAAAATATTGACACTATGGCAGATGAGTACCTGTCGGTTACAAGTTTTCATGGCCTTCTTCCGACACATTACTTCATCACACGTATTAACAGGTGTCTAGATCATGTGCTGCTGAGGACCAGTAAGTGTTCCACCACTTTAGTCTTTGATTCGTATTTTACTGACCATACGCCAGTACTGCTTTGCATAGACTCAGTTCCCCTTATAGAAAAACCAAAGAGTATTTCTAGACATATAAATTTACCAGCAGTGATAAATTGTCTGGAGAAAACAGACTTCTCAGAAATACTAAATAGCTCCGACCCCAACCATTGTGCAGATCTCCTTGTTTGCACTCTCTCAAACGTTGTATGCGAACACTCCACCTTGAAAAAAATACCACATAGGAAAAAGATCATTAAGCCATGGATTACGCCTGGTCTGTTACGGTGTATCCGTAACCGTGACAAACTTCATATGAAGTCAAATAAAGACCCTAATAATATGATAGCTAAGGTTACTTACACAAGATATAGAAATTATTGCAATAATCTTCTAAAAAACATCAAACGTGAATATGATAAAAACGAGCTTCGAAAGGCAAGTGGTAATTCAAAAGCAACCTGGGATATCATAAAGTCAATAAGTTTCAGGAAAAATGTATCGACAAACGAGTCTGCGGCTCTTCTCAACTTGTGTGGTGATCCGAATTCCTCAGTAGACTTTGTTAACCACTACTTTGCAAATGTTGGAATCGGTCTGGCGGCGCAGATACAGAATAGTCAACTTGCTAGCCGTTTTCACAATTTTGAGTACACTGGTGAAACTAATCCTCAGGGAAACTCCCTTGCTCTATTGGAGAGTGACCAAGAGGAAATAAATACTATTATTTTGGGTCTAAAACTAAACTGTGCTGCGGGTTACGATGGAATACCTGTATCTGTTGTTAGATCGGCTCGGCATATCCTAACTCCTCTCATCACACACGTTTGTAATCTCTGCCTATCTAATGGGGTATTCCCGAAAACGTTTAAAAAAGCACTGGTTACTCCTGTATTTAAGGCTGGGGACAGTGACCGTGTCGAAAACTATAGACCCATATCAGTTTTGAGTATTTTGTCCAAAATACTGGAAAAAATATTGAATAAAAGACTCCACAATTACCTTGAGCATAACAAAGCGCTTGCCTCAAACCAGTATGGTTTCAGGAAAGGCAAATCAACAGAAGACGCTGTACTTGAGTTAACCAACCATATTGCTGGAAATCTTGATAACAAAATTAAAACAATAGGTATTTTCTTGGACCTTGCGAAAGCTTTTGACACGGTCTCTGTGCCAATCCTGTTACAGGCGATGGAGGAGCTTGGAGTAAGAGGAGTTGCACTGAAGGTTTTTCGTGACTATCTTACGAACCGATCTCAATGCGTAAAAGTGGGAAACTATGTCAGTGGTGACGAAAGTCTTACTTTCGGAGTGCCTCAGGGTAGTGTCTTGGGCCCTACACTTTTTCTCATTTATGTGAACCGGCTATGTCAGCTCTCGATACCTGACTGCAGTATTCTTGTTTACGCTGATGATACGGCACTTATTGTAAGCGGTGATACTTGGGAGTCGGCCCGTCGCCGAGCTGAAAAGGCTCTTAGAATTGTTTTGGACTGGCTTTCTTCTAACTTGCTTACGCTAAATGTGGCAAAAACCCATTTCGTTACCTTTTCAGCTAGAAGCTCAACACAACCAAACATTGGTGATATTAAAGCCCATAGCTGCCCTTTCCCCACACCCAGTGATTGCAGGTGCCCTCATATTCAGAAAGCCTCTTGTGTTAGATATTTGGGAGTTCAAATTGACAACACGTTAAGTTGGCACAAACATATCGATGTGATGGTGTCTCGTGTTCGTAAGCTGATGTTTCCAATGAAGAAGCTAAGAAACGTAGTAGAAGTGCCGCTCCTAAAGTCTATATACATTGCGTTAGTGCAGTCACTCGTAACCTATTGTATACCGGTATGGGGTGGCACCTTTAAAAACGCCATGCTTCGTCTTGAGAGAGCGCAGAGAGCAGTCTTAAAAGTTATGCTTAATAAGCCCTACCGCCATCCTACTGCCCAATTATATAAAGATGTCTCTGTTCTAACTGTAAGGCAGCTATGTGCGCTACATGTAGTTTTGCGTAAACACTCATCACTGGCTTATGATCCTCAGTTGCTGTCAAACAAGCGGCGTAAAGACCTCGTATGCCCGAGTGTGCGAATTAGGATTGCTTTAGCAGGTCGTCACTACTATAGTCTAAGTTCCTTTCTGTATAATAAATTAAATAGGTTCTGTAACATATATCCTTTACCAAAATTGGAATGTAAGAAAGTGGTGATGGAATATTTACAGAAGTTATCGTACGAACAGACTGAAGGCTTGTTTCTGAGAGAAACATAATAACTATGATAGTTGCAATGCTCACGCTCCCCACCATGTATCACACACACACACACACACACACCCCACACAGACACCCCCACACACAAACACCCCTACACACATCCCCACACACCTCCCCACACACCCCTACTCAATACACCCTAAACTCTTTTACACATCTAACATAAACACACACTCATACCTTTACACATCTAGTCCCAAATACATGACAAATTAAATGTAGTTCCTATATTATTATTTTCTAAAAGGCATAATTACTTGTTATAAAAATTGATAAATTGTAAAATTGTACCCTTAAATTTTTGGGAGGAAGGCGCCGGTGTCTGTCACACAGTTTATACTAGCACAGACACCGCCGTTAACTCTATCTTGGTAAGATTTAAACATTTAACTGTGTATTGTTAGTAAAGATAGAAGAATTGTACCTGTTTCTGAAATAAATAATATTTGATTTGATTTGATTTGTTTACTAAATAAGACGAGTGAGGAAAAGCAGACTTCAGATAAAATTACGATAGAGTGTAGGTATATTACGATCTCATCATCATTTCAGCCGAAAGACGTCCACTGCTGGACATAGGCCTCCCCCAAGCATCGCCACAACGACCGGTCCTTCGCCTCCTGCATCCAGCGGATTCCCGCGACCTTCACCAGGTCGTCGGTCCACCTTGTGGGGGGCCTACCCACGCTGCGCCTTCCAGTACGCGGTCACCACTCCAGAACTTTACTGCCCCATCGGCTATCTGTTCTACGAGCAATGTGCCCCGCCCACTGCCACTTAAGTTTGGCAATTCTTCAGGCTATGTCGGTTACTTTCGTTCTCCTGCGAATCTCCTCATTTCTGATTCGATCACGCAGGGTCTTATTAAATTAAGATTTAAAACGCTAATATACATTCATTGCCTTAGGATTATTTGACGAAATTTCTGTCCCCAACCACAGATAATTATGTTCTAGAATTAATCATCCAGAATTTCCGGAGGCAAACACGTACGAACAGCAATTGTAGGCAAATGGCTGCCCATTCATTCAGGCACCATCTGCTTCAGCCATTAAGCTGACCTCGCATTGTATAGGTTTTCCTTACAACGCGAGGTAAGCCATTACTGGTTTTGTACAGCTTGATG
Organism: Asteroscopus sphinx; assembly: GCA_949699075.1. Lineage (NCBI taxonomy): Eukaryota > Metazoa > Arthropoda > Insecta > Lepidoptera > Noctuidae > Asteroscopus > Asteroscopus sphinx. The sequence continues at coordinate 5,813,400 of OX453024.1, forward strand.
TGTAGCCGTGTGTACGTCTGAGTTGGCCCGGGAGCGTAATTAGTAAAAGAAGCAAGTAAAACCTAAGGAACTATCAAGGTATATTTTATTGTGTCATGGCTATTAAAATATTTAATGACCCGCTCTCATGCTGTAACCTTATCAATAAACAGTTCATACATAATTTAGAGGAGACCTAGACTTGTAATTAGTGAAATAAGGGTCGAAAGATAAAATTACAGACAGACAAATTGAAACTAGTTCACGAAAGTCTAATTACTTCTAACAAATTTTAATTACTTTAATGAGCACCAGCAGAATATTATATCGAGCTAGACGTACATTGTCGACTATAATATCGCCTTGTAGCCATTCATGCTAAAATATTACGGCCCCACCATATAGTGAACACGAACCAACTTGCAGTCAATATCAACAGCGACCACACTTTATAAAGTTATGACGTTCCGTGGTCAACACATTGACCACAGACCGGTAAAATTTTACATGCCTCGGCTTTGTAGCGCAGGGGCTGGGAACAAAAACTGTATGGTTTTATTGCAAAACGATTATTTCTTACACTTTAGTTGCACATGAGGTTGTTACTGAACTATAAAAGCATAAAATAATTAGTCAATACAACGCTTTCGCATTTAGAGGCGCTATAGATTTCAATATAATTAATCTACTATTTAATTAAAGAGCTGCTGCCTAATTGCGTAACTCACTCACGATCGCATTCATTCGGATTTCAATGTTCATTGCTCTGTGTGTTTTGCAGAGACATGACATTTACCGTCCAACGGTAAATGTCATGTCTCTGGTGTTTTGACAATTCGTCATATTGACAACTACGTACCACGCAATAAATGTTGCGTGCCCAGCAGTGGGACAGTAATGAGCTGATTATGTTATGCGGAAATGATAATAATCTGCATAAAATTGAAGTTATAATAACAAGTCTGCTGGGCCCCGAGTCTGCTAATTGACAAACGCTTCAGTTGGGTGTCGGTAGAGTGTCGGTGGAATAGTTTTAGCCATTTGGTATTCTACTAGTTATTTTGAGACCAATGGCTTTCCAATGACTTTCCACTGAACTGCCATTGACTACAATTCAACTGCCATTGGACTATTTGCTATTCTGCTGTTATTTGACGTTTCCCACAATCGTCTTACGATGATTTTTTTGCCATCATATTTTTTTTAAATAATTTTTTTTTGGTGATTTCAACTTTGGTCCCTAATAAATGTTTTTCATACATCAAATGTGTACAATGACCCCTCTTAAAGGGTCATTGTACATATTCGTTTTTTTTTTGCGATTTCTGGATTGGTCCCTTAGTAAAAGTTGATCATACAGATGAGTACAATGACCCCTAAAGCCATTTTCAAGAACACGTTTTATGTCTATAGTATTGGCGGGTAAAACTTACGCTAAAAACGTAAACGTAAAAGTTGTTCATACGGATGAGTATAATGACCCCTTAAGAGGTTTCATTAACACGTCGTATGTCGATAGCATTACCGCGTTGCACGCTCAAAACGTAAACGTAAAAGTTGTGCATATGGATGAGTATAATGACCCCTTAAGAGATTTTCAATAACACGTTGTACGTCGATAGTATTGCCTCGTAGTACGCTAAAAACGTAAACGTACCAAAAGTTGCTCTTACGGATGAGTACAATGACCCCTTAAGAAGTTTTCAATAACACGTGTGTCGATGTATAACCGCGTAGCGTAGTACGCTATCGATATGCGTGTTATTGAAAACCTCTTAAGGGGTCATTGTACTCATCCGTGTGAACAACTTTTACTATGGGACCAACCCTAAAATCGCCAAAAAAATATCAGCTCTTCCCTACATTTGTGTTCACATAAATCGACAAAATGTAGGAAACAGCTGTTTTTTTTACGTTTGATGTGTTTTAATTATTTTATAGACATGAAAATTTTGTAGGTAATATCAATAAAATCCTTAATTTTAATATTTCATTGATAATAACTTAAAAAAAGTTTGATAAAGAACAATACAACTACTAATGGTAGATTTAAATGGGCAACATCGATTCGAAAACAATTGATATCCCATTACCATTCTATTGCCATTCCGACGAGATTGACATTTAAGTTTTAGCAGAATACCCATTTTGTCACAGTTGTATAGGAGTGTCAGTAGGATGTCGGTGGAATGGCGATGGTTGGTTTTTATCAATTAAGGATTCACGTAGTTGCTTCATGTTCCAATAGTTACGTAAACGACGCGGCGACGTAGCGAACTTCGCTTCAAGTAACTTAAGCTAAGTTGGCTATTTATTATTATTTATTATAATGCTCACGCGTGTCATACGACGTTTTTCAACACACTTGCCAGGGAAAAAACATATGAACGTATTTTAGGCAAATATTGAATTTGTGAATAATGGCGAGCGGATCACTGTAATCGCACGGTGATATATAGGTATGCGCGCGCAGTTGGTAGAAGGAAACCGCCAAAGAACCTAATATTAAAAATATAATTTATTATTCATAACACAAATTAATGTTAATTTGTTGACAAACATAAATAATTTAATGAAATTAAATGTTTATATAACACAAATTAAATAGTTGATTTGTTCACAATTTTTTTAAATTTTGTGTAGACATCAAAATATTTTGCTGCTTTTATAAAATTAAAAAATAAACTGTAAGTACCTAAAGTAAAAACTAAAAAGCACTAGTGCGATAATATAAAGTAAAAACCACGCGGGCGTTATTATAAGCTACATTATGAACCTAAAAGTGGTGCAATAAGAGCCACTTAACGAGTAAGTGTGTTGAAAAATAATTGAAACATTTCAAACGTAAAAAAACTGCTGTTCTCTACATTTCGTCGATTTATGTGAACACAAATGTAGGGCCGCGAAATCAGGAAAATGTAGGGATATTGTTTTTTTTCGCGATTTCAGGGTTGTGTTCATAGTAAAAGTTGTTTATACTGACGATAATATATATGTCGATAATATTGGCAGGTACCATGCTATCGATACTATCGATAGAGTAACTGATTCTCAAGGTTAGCTTTAGATACTATCGAAGCGATCGTTGCTATCGACCGTATTGATAGCTTTTTATGCAATACTATTCATAGCACTATTAGTGTCAAATACTATATAGACACTAACGATAGTATTGCTATAATATGTCGATAGTCAATAGTACATGCCCATCGATTGTGTAACTGATTCTCAAGGTCGCATTTATAGTCTAAAATTGAATATTATCGTCGAATTAAATTACTACATTACACAATTCAACTTTATTTTACAAAAAAAAAGTTCAATTGTTACAACAATAACTGCAAAAAAGGTATGTTTGCAAAATGACCTCTCAGTTGTAGTTCGATGGCAAAAAGTCATTGAGAGACGATTGTCAGAAACGTCAAATAACGAGTAGACTACCGAAACTTAAGCTATCGAGAAGACATTGATACACTATTGGTTTACAGAATAGCAAATAGTCCAATGGCAGTTGAATGGTAGATACGAATGGAATAAAAATGAAAATGCTATGTATGCTGTGTTCTATACTATGTAATTTGTATGCCTTTCAAGGTTAAATATAGTGTGACTTAATATTTTAATTTTCCACAAAGTTTTTAACTTTTACCTATGTTTCACAAATAAATTATTTTAATTTTGATTTTGATTTTATGGTTTTCAATTTTATTGTAGTTCAGTGGAAAGTCATTGGATAGCCATTGGTCTCTAAATAACTATTATTCTGATGATGATGATGATGATGATGATGATGATGATTCGGATGAGTACAATGACCCCTTAAGAGGTTTTCAATAACACGTATATCAATAGCTTACTACGCGGTAATACTATCGAGATACGACGTGTTATTGAAAACCTCTTAAGGGTCATTGTACTCATTCTTATGAACAAATTTTACGTTTGCGTTTTATGTGATTTCAGGATTGGTCCCATAGTAAAAGTTGTTCATACAGATGAGTACAATGATCCCTTAAGAGGTTTTCAATAACACGTATGTCGATAGTATTGCCACGTAGTACGCTAAAAACGTAAACGTAAAAATTGTTCATACGGATGAGTATAATGACCCCTTAAGAGGTTTTCAATAACACGTATATGTCGATAGTATTGCCGCGTAGTACGGTAAAAACGTAAATGTAAAAGTTGTTCATACGGATGAGTATAATGACCCCTTAAGAGGTAGGTAATATCAATAAAATCCTTAATTTAAATATTTCATTGATAAAAACTAAAAAAAAGGTTGATAAAAAACAATACAACTAATGGTAGATTTTAATTGGCAACATCGATTTGACATTACCATTCTATTGCCATTCCGTCGAGATTTAAGTTTTAGCAGACTACCCATTTTGTTACAGTTGTTTATGAGTGTCAGTAGGGTGTCGGTGGAATGGCGATGGTTGGTTTTTTAGTGTAATTAGCAGACTTGGGGCCCTGGTAATGAGATAAAACTGTTTTATCTGCGCTATCCATACGCGTTATTTTGAGTATTATCATTTAATTAATTACATTTATTGCTACTAATTTCAATTGCATATGTCAGTATCTATTAAACTATATTAGCTGTAATCGTTGTAATAAATTAAAGAGTTTTTTTATTTTATTTTTGTAATCAGTAGTGCAAATGTTTAATATGAACGTTTCAAAATTTGTCGCATCGTAAACGTTTGTGAAGATGAATAAAGACTGAAATAAAATAATAAAATAATCTCAAGCATACAAAATCTAGAATAAAATAATTGTGACTGAATCCAAAGATCCTCTTAGTTTTGAACAGTAGTGGGAGTGGAGGGGTGTGGGGGAGGGTTGCTTCGGTTGCCACGCCCTCTCACCTGGTCACGCCTACATAGCCTATCACCTGAGATCTACATATACACGTCTATATACCTAAGCACGTAACATAGGCTACCTGCGTTTTTTCTTCATTATTTAAATATAAATATTTTATTGAAAATATGATTCACGGTTTTAGTTAAATCGATCCTGGTGCACCCAGCGCGATGATCTTTCCATGAGCCATCGGTACAGTTTGGCATAAAAGAGTAGCACTCCCATTATGTGTACAAAATGGGGGTGCCACTATTAACACATTGCAAAATTTAAACGTTTAAAATCGCATTTGTGGCAGAACTTTGGATAGTAGATATTATATATATAAATTAAATTTAAGTACAATCACATTTTTGTGATCTCTCAAGCAACGAAGATGTATTGTGATTTAGATGAACTTTTTGAAAATTTAGAAACTATTTCTAGTATATTCGCAGTAATTAACATCTGTAGACCAAAAATATATCGGAAACAACCAAATTACATTGAAAGTTTTGATGAAACTGACTTTTTTCGAAGATATAGGTTACGTAAATCTTCAGTGTTGTATTTATTGGAAAAAATTGAGAACACCTTGGAATTTTTTCATCTGTTTATTTAAATTGATTAATTTCGTTAAATTCATTAATTAATTTCGTTAAATTCATTAATTAATTTGCTTAATTCCATTAATTAATTTAATTTAATTTAAAATATAATAAATAAAATCATGTGTAGTCAAGGCATTTTTATACATAATGGACTTCTTAAAAATGTATGTATCTAGATATATTAAGTATACAAGAAAAAAAAAAATTAATTCAATTAATTAATTTGATTAATTTCGTTAAATTCATGAAATAATTTGTTTAATTCCATTAATTAATTTAATTTATAATATAATTAATAATATCATGTGTTGACTACACAATAAAAGGCATAAAATGTCATCAATTATAATTCTAATAATAATATATAAATATGTATAATACATTACTAATATTTGTATTGCACCTGTGGCAGCACACAGAGAGACCTGTAATATAATACCAAAATAACTGTGTACACAAATAAACATTTTGATTTGACTTGATTTTATACATTACTTTATTCAAATAGCAACACAGAAAATCTCACTTTATCTCACGCATGCACGAAGGAAGTTTCAAAAATAAAAATATGACCATAGATGATACGCGAGGTTTCGTAATGTATACACAGAGTAAATATAAAAAAAAAAAAAAGAATAAATAGAGTTAATAATAATATAGATTATAGAGTAAATATGAAAGAAATATGAAAAATAATAAAAACATTAATGAAATACTGTATTGTAATGCTATCAAACACTATTTTAAAAAAAATTATATCCATATAAGTGTATACTTCAGAGAATTTGATGAAAAACCATCATATTAATATTATTATTATATTATTATTATTATTATTTTTATATTATTATTATTTTTGTATTATATAAAGCATTCTATAGTATATAATATAATATTTTGATAGAATGTAATGTAATTAAGTTTAATTGTTATCTTACTGGCCACCTAGTGGCACCCACTGCTTAGTTTTATTGTATTATCTGTGGATAATGTAGTGGGCTGCAACATTACCTTATACAAATTTGCTAACCCTATAATTGATGTCTTATGTTGTAGCTGTTTTTTATCCCTCAATAAATAAAATAAATAAAAATATTTAAAAGTATCGATAAGTTCAAAGACGAATCAGTCACTATTATCCAAAACAAATCGTCACATAGCTAAGTGTCCCCTAGTAAGGTGACAAAATGATGGTGAAACGAAATTTAATTTAGGGGCTAGTTTAGAGGAGCTTTTAAGCTAAGGATCACATAGCTAGGTGGCAGTTTAAGGGATGTCGGTGAAATCGGGCATCAGAAGTCCAATTCTCGTAATTAAAAACGATCAATATATTGTTCCAAAAAATAGATAATAGTATCAGAAGTCCAATTCTCGTAATTTAAAACGCTCAAAATATTGTTCCAAAAAATAGATAGTAGTATCAGAAAGCCAATTCTCGTAATTAAAAACGTTCAAAGTACAGTTGCAAATTAATCTCAATGCTGACAGTAGGTGTTCCTGTTTGCCGTTTATTTGTGACATTTAGGTCAATAATGTCACCAATAAACGGCAATCAGAAATATCTACTGTCAGGAGATTGAGATTTAAAGCATTGAAAACTAATCAGTTTGGAACTATATTTTGAATGTTTTTAGTTACAAGAACTGCTTTCTGAGTCAGAAGGTTCTGACCCGATAGTTTAATTGGGTCACTTATATCAGTACGAAGACTTACGGGAGGGCAGGGGCACACACTGGCGTGTCAAGTTTTCGGAGAAAACGCTTGGATGTCTGATGTGGAAGAAATTTATTTTTTACCATGTAGTCAATAGATCTTGAAAAAGGTAAATGGTGTGACTTGAATAATACTTGTACTACTGTTTTTCTGTAACCTACATTGGCCAGCCAGTGATAAGAAGTAGTGCATAACACTGTTAGTAACATACATAAACTGGTATAAACCTACTGTCTGAGTAGCAAATTAAATTGTGTCACAAGTAAGTTCTGTATTAAAGATGTTAAAATTGAAATCAGTATATAAATTGCAGTGTTAATATGAAATGAGTTTCAGAATCTGCACCTTTATATCTTATTATTTTTTAGTATTTAATGTAGCAATAAATTGATTCACATTGTCAACATGTTTGAATCATTTGGTCCTTACATAATTATATTACTAACTAATTTAATTTTCGTGTCTTCAAACATGGTGTAATGAACAATTGGACCCCATTACGAAAAAACAAATCAAGCGGCAGGCATTGATTGATCACTTGATTTTTTGTTTCATAACACCCTCCAATTACCTTTCTACCACTTCCTACCAAATCGTGTAGTCACAGAGTGGAATAAACTCCCTGAAAGTGTGATAATGGCACCCACAATAAACTGCTTCAAAAACAGACTTGACAAAATCTCCAAATTGCAAGACACACACGCATCGGCTTACTGAGCTGCTAGTGTGGTTTCCATATAATAATAATAATTAGCCCCAAGTATAGCCATCAAAGTACCTAGCATGTTTTTTGCGATATTGTTATCATGTCATTATCAACAAATTGGTTATGAGATTGTTAGTTTCAAATATGCACATGGTGGCACTAGTACAATTTCCAGATAAAATTTGTCAATAACTACACGGTATTGCAAAAACTCATGCTATGAGCCCCTAAGTTTATCTGAGACAGTCCGATAAAAGTGTAAGTCTGATGATCCCAATAAAAATATTTATTCGCACTTAGTTCCTTTAAAAAAATGTAATTGAGTGTGAAAATTCACACTCAATTACATTTTATTTACTTTTCATACATCGGTGACAGTTGTAAAAACAAAATATAGTATGGTCGGTAAATAGTGTAATCGTCTGTGTAGGCGCTTATATGTATATATTTGAAGATATTGTGTTCATAATTATGACACGATGTTATTTTCCGACATCCACGCGGACGGAGTCGCGGGCACAGCTAGTTAATAATATTAAATTAACATGAAATGGCCGACATGAAAACTCGATGGAGACAATACTTACATTTGACAATAGAGATGTGGTATGAAATTCAGTTATTCGTAGGTTTGAGGACTTGGGCTGAAATATGCTTAATTAAAACGTAGTGATTAATTATCTTTGTGCTCAATATTAGCTGACCTTTCTGCCTGATATGTAAAAATTATGGGATCCCATATGCCAATAATCCGGAGTACCATCATGGAAATTAATATTCAGAGGAGGCTCACCAAGATCTCTGGAAGACCACAAATTCACAGGTCATGAGTTTCGTTTATTCTGTTGGTTGTTAAATTAAAAAAGCTGACCTTTCATAGATTAATTGCTTGCAACCATTTCATCAACTTTTTGTTGTGGGTACTTAAATGTAGGAAATTGAAAAATTTAATAATTGAAGGAAATAATATAACAATTATTAATAATAATATTGTGGTGGTCTTGTGTATTCATTTAGATAAAACCAGAGCCAGATTCAATATGCCTTTTACGACACCAACGAGAAGAGATGGGATGGTGCCATTCTTTGTGTCCGGCACCACACTGAATGTAAAATTAGATATTGAGAGTCAGAATCCATAAAAATTATATTATATAACAAACATCATCATCATCAGCCCATTACTGGTCCATTGCTGGGCAGGGGCCTCTTCTCAAAATGAGAATAAGAATGGAAGGCACAAGTCCACAAAGCTGGCCTAGTGCGGGTTGATGGACTACACCCACCATCGAGAACTGTATGGAGCACTCTCTGAAGTGCAGGTTTCTACACAATGTTTTCCTTCACCGTTAAAGCAAGTGATACTATATACTGATACTGTTGATCTGCACATGAACTCGAAAAGTCAGAACATCACCAAATTTCCCTCGATACCAACGACAATACAGTCCAATAGACGCCTAATCTTAACTATTATAAAATTGTAAACGTCTGTTTGTTTGTTTGTTCCAGCATCACGCTAAAACTACTATTTTGATGTTTTTTTTTGTTTGAAAGCTGATGATCTGACTTAAAAACTGATATGGGTTTTGAGAAAGAAAAAAAGAAAAAAATTAATTCGTGGGTTGCGTACTCACCCGACAGATCGAAGCCTCTATGCATTTGCACGACCGGATAGTAATGTACGATGGAGTGGAGTGGAGTGGACAGGAAATGGAACTGGGGACGGGACAGGGGACGGGACTGCGGACGGGACAGGGGACGGGACAGGGGACGGGACAGGGGACGGGACATGGGACGAGATATAGGACTGGACATAGGATGGGACATGGGACGGGATGATAGTGATATAGTGAGACAGTGGGACAGGACATGGGACATGGGACGATAGTGATATAGTGAGATAGTGGGACAGTGGGACAGTAGGACATTGGGACAGTGGGACAGCGGGACAGTGGGAAAGTGAGACAGTGGGACGACTGTGAGACAGTGGGACTGTGGGACAGTGGGACTGGACTGGACTGACGTGGGTTGGCAGAATTTAACGCGAGCGGAGCCGCGGATAAAAGCTAGTGTTAAATAAAATCATCATCATCATCATTTCAGCTGAAAGACGTCCTCTGCTGGACATAGGCCTCCCCCAAGCATCGCCACAACGACCGGTCCTGTGCCTTCCGCATCCAGCGGATTCCCGCGACCTTCGCCAGGTCGTCGGTCCACCTTGTGGGGGGCCTACCCACGCTGCACCTTCCAGTACGCGGTCGCCTCTCCAGAACTTTACTGCCCCATCGGCCATCTGTTCTGCGAGCAATGTGCCCCGCCACTGCCACTTAAGTTTGGCAATTATTCGGGCTATGTCGGTTACTTTCGTTCTCCGAAACGAAAGTTAAATAAAATGCGTACAATAAATTCTGCCACTAGCTGAGGCGGGGTACTGCAATCCGATTGGCCCTACCAAGGCGGCTATTGGCTAATCACTAACGCGGCAGTTTTGCCGGCTCATGTAAGTGGTCGAAACTGATTTGTAGATTTCAAGTGGCGAATAGTGTCGACCTGGCGACCTACATTAGTGAAATTTCATAGATGTGTTGCAGAGATCGGTCGCCTGTTATGAGGCGTCTGTGGGCTGTATGGTCGTTGCTCGATACTAATAGTTGAAGCTGTTTTTCTAATTTTGTATTCCTTTCTCTTAACAGCCTGGAAGACTCGCCACAGAAGAAGATCCTGCCGGGTCTGATAACGCCAGGTGACTATAGTGGCGCGGTGTACAGCCCCAACGTGTCGTATGCACTCTCTTCGGCTGACGAGTATGGATCGCCCGCATAAATAAATGAATCATTAATCATTAATGTAATGTTTGTACAAAAATTATACATATTACCTGCCTATTTATTGTCTAGCAGTATGTATATTATGTTAACATTTCAGCATTATTCATAAAAATCTTGGTGTCACGGATGTGTACATAATTTATAGTTAAGGTAATAATAACAAATAACTAATTAAACGACTAATTAAAATGAATGTCTTAGCTTAAATTTTTTTGTAAATACATACTCATACATAAAAAACACCCAGACCAACATAAACACCTATGTTCATCACATAAATATTTGTGTCCTGTGGGAATCGAACCCACGACCTCATCGTGATCAGCAGCCCGACACTCGAACCACTAGACCACAGACGTCGTCAAATATAAATGTAAGTGTGACATAAAAAAATAATAGAAAATGTATAACAAAAACATACAAACATCCTCAATTAAAACGTAGTTTTTCAAATATGGAAAGTTAAACAAATCTTCTAATCACAAACAAACACAACATGAATACAGTAATTTTCTTACCTTTTTTATATTACCCTCCTTACCCCGAAACACGATATGAGCTGTAATTGGCTTAGTAATTAAATTAGGCCCAAAAGTTAACCGTACCGCGGCTAATTGTGGCGAAGTGGGCCGAAGAACCAACCCTTGGTAATAAGGACCGGGTAGAATAGCCCTAAATACTCCTTATCTCCTTTGAAATCGTTTTACATACTTAACCCTTTCAAGATGGAGATTTCATTGTAAGATGCGAGCATTAGAACAAACAAACATCGATTATTTCGCATTTATAATATTTGTAGAATATTCTCCGTTGTTTTAATAATAAACTAACTTAATACAAGACAGTTTGAGACTCCAAACAAATGTAATGTCAAGATACCCAAGTATATAAAAAGGTACAATATTAAAAAAGTAAGAAAACAAGAGCTTATTTTTCCTCATTCATTCCAATTATTTTCCCTGGATTTCTCATTAAGGATAATCGTCTACTGTTGTCCCTTAGAACATTCATTACGAAAAACTTAATGGGATAGATAAAAAAGAACGATTATCATGTTAATTTACAGCAAACGTTAATATACAATTTGGACTTTTTTATGTTTAAACACGGACGAATAAAAAAAGGCGGACGAAATCTCGCTAAGAAAATATTGAAACACTTCCTAAACCCACTATAATTTCAGCAGCATTTTTACACACCAGACGGCATATTGGTATTTTATTTATGAAACTACGACAACGACTACCGTCACACGAGATATGTTGCGCAATCGCGGCTGTTAGGCTTACTATGGGCGTGAATGTGTGCGAGACAGCCCGTAATTTTAAGCGACCGTCTTGTCTTACTATGTGTGCTCCACTTATTGCTTAACGTGATTTCATCCGCCTTTTTTTATTCATCCATGTGTTCAAAGCAATTTGAAATGTTCATTTAGTTGCTATTATTCATCTAATAGGTATCTTTCTCAATTATCTTTGAAATTAATATTTAAACTTATCCAATAATTAAACGGTTTCGCAAAGTTTGAACAATATATTGTGATATATTGAGAAGAGCGTTTAATAAATCTGATAGTAGGTATAGGTACGTTAAAAAATCAAACAAAGTGCTCAAAGAGATTTCATTTTAATGATAAAGTACAGAAATCTTTAAATTAGTCTTATTGACTTTATTATAATGGTAATTTTAATAAAGCAAAACATGATCGCAGCAAACTACCAAGTCATCTACGTAGTGGGAAGTGGCTAGTTCATCACTGTCGTACCTTCTTGTACAACCGTAAAAAGAACCCTTTCCCTCGCTGGATATTTATAGATTGTGCAAGATTGTAACTATTCCATCTATGTCTTTTTAGGGTTCCGAATCGAAAGGGTGCCAACGTTCTGGCAGAGTTCAAACCAAACAGGAATTTCACGCGTGGGAATCATGTCTACATCCACTAGCTAGATCAATGAGACAGTCTTTAAAACTAGTTTTGCTGTAATAATTTTGCTCTAAAATGTCAACAATGTAGGGCAAGCCCGTACATCGAATTTTAATTGTGCGATTTTTATTCGCGATCTATTTATTATATATATATTTTCTGAGATTTTCTTTCACCGCGATTTTTAGTGGCCAGTGTGGGCACCTGCATATGATTCCAAGTGTTAGAGATTTTGCGTTAAAAAAATCTGTGCGGGCTTAGCCTTACACTGCAGATTTCGGTTAACACTTGCTTTATCGGTGAAAGAAAACATCGTGAGGAAACCTGTACACAACCTGAGAGTGCTCCATCCAGTTTTAGATGGTATGTGTAGGTAGTCTGCCAACCCGCACTAGCCCAGCGCGGTGGACTAACGCTTTAACCTTCTCGTTCGGAGGAGAGGCCCGTGCGCCCGTGCCAAGCAGTGAGACAAGCAAGCAATTACAATTTCCCCTTTCCCAATTTTGGGCTTAGCCCGTTTTAATACAGAGAAAGAACGAGCATTGAATACAACGCGACGCTTGCTTAATCTCTATTGGCTTACCACTAAATTCCAGGCTTCCTAAGAATATACCTAATGTAAGAAGTCCATCATATCACGATTTTTAAATGTTTCAACTTCATGAAAACCGTTAAACATAATATACAACGTTTTATTGGAATAACTCAAAACCTCAGACACCCCAACTAGTTTTTATTATAATACATTGATATGGAAAGTAATTATTAATTTTTGTTTATTATTGTAGAAGATATTTGTAATTTTTGGTATCATGGTTCAACTCGATTCATAGCGCTAGATTCATTCACGAACGTGCGACGCTCTCGACGCTACTATGTCGGGAGGTGAATAACCTCTTCAAATTAAGTTAAGTTTTTATAGTTTTAGGAAACAAATGTCACCCAAAAGTTTACATCACATTTTTTTACTGGGTCTCGCTCGCCTTTGCACTCTCGCGTCTCGCGTGTCGTGTCGCGTCGCGTCGCGTCTTTCGCGTCGTCGTATGAAACTTTTAGACTCGGCATGGTATGAAAATATATTTTAGGTAAAAAAAACCTATGTTAAAAAAGAGTGCAATGGATTCTACTCTCGATTCTGAACAAACTAGTTTCAGGTTTTGAGTTAATTCAATGACACGTTGTATAATAAGGGTTAGTGAACACCGACAAAGTGGCGGCCAAGAGCAGTTTACTGGTTGTAAGGCACACCGAGCGGCGCGTGGCGGAGGCGGCGCTGGGACAAGACTCTGCGTTCTCATGCATAACTTTGTTTAAGCGGCGTCTTGAGGCTTACTGGTCTGTGAGTTGAAATTACCGTCAGGTTTAGGCGTGTTGGCCAGCAACCTATCGAGCCTGGCCAGCAGCTTGCCGTTGCTCAGCGCCAACGGTTCCAGCGCTAGACAAGCGCGAGCTAGTGCCGCTCCAGCCTCCGCACCACCCGCCGCCAGCTCCGATACACAGCCACTCCATTTCTGAACACAACATACAATTACTTGTTGTACAAAACATTGAGAATGGAATTCCTTGCCAGCGTCTGTGTTTCCCAATATGTATAATCTATTGGTCTTCAAGGCGGTACCTAATAGGTTTACTCGCTCCATCGTTGACAAAGCTGTCTAGATTGCGGTCAAGAGCAACATAACATAACATATCATAACATCACGCCTGTATTTCCCCGAAGAGGTAGGCAGAGGTGTATAGTACACCCACATTTCGCCAGTTATGTTATAGTCCCATGTAATAGGGGGCGAGCCTATTGCCAATGACCGGACACAAATACATACTCCGGGCTGCTACTGAAAATTTCCTAATGGAAAAACCCAATAACACTTTGCCCGACCCGGGAATCGAACCCAGGACCCCACGCTCAGCAGTTGACCACTAGACCAACGGGGCAAGAGCAGATCTATTATATATCTCATAAAAAAAGGTCTGCAGGACTTTATGTTTGTTGTTATGAACGTGTTCAGAAGTTCTATTCATATTCACTTCATATTGAGTCATAGTTCTAGACTTTTCTAGAATCTGGTAACCATAGAGAGCTTGTCAAGAAAATAAAAAAGTCAAGAGATTTTTTCACATCGTTCTTTTTGTAATATATTTTATTTTAATTATAATGATTTTGTGAAATTTATGCCGCTGGCATCAGCTAGTTTATAACATAAAAGTTCTGGAAGTTATAATAACAGTAAAACTCACAACAGTAACAAGTTCCAAGTCCCTCTTATAAGTTCGCTCCGTCATCAGCAGCTCCTTGGCCACGAAATACGTGATGTCCATGTTACGTTTCTTAGGAACGTCCCCGACCTCGCGCAGCGTCCCCAGCAGACCGGACGATATACTGCAAATAACACACTCTTGCTGCAGACAGAAGCAATACACACACACACTCACTATACATATGCAGATACAATAATAATACAATACATACAATATGATGAATAAGAAAATGATAGTAAAAAACCAACGTCGAGCACTTGTGTTTTGTATCTGCGGTGTTATTCACAAACGCAGTCGATGCAAAATTAAAGAACTATGAATAGCGTTTCCGAATCCGTTCGGTTCTCAAATCGTTTTGTTTCATAATTATACAAGTTTAACTGGATTACACCGCGTATTATTATTAAAATTGGTTTTCCGGACGTTTCGAATGCTTTGCAGCGTTCGTGATCGCAGGAAGAGGTCGTTTTGCTTCGTCTGCCGGTCAAATTTCACATCGGAAACGGAAACTTATCAAACGTTTGTGAATAATACCGCTGAACATCTGTTCTGTCCAGCCGTAAACCTAACACACATATAATATAATCCACCCTTTTAAATAAATTAGAATTTATTTATTTTCGTTTAACTCGAAAATAAATAAATTAGAATTTATTTATTTTCGTTTAACTCGAAAAAATCATATCTCCGACATTTTTTTTCTTCATTTCATTGTGATTTAACTAATAAATAATGTTAGATATAAAAGTAGAAGACGCACGATTACTCAACAAAAACTGCGGAAAACTGCTTATCCAAATTAAGTCATATTCGATAAGTTATCTGGCGTTAACATGAAAGTAGGTGAAGACACACTTACCTATTATTATTCCGCCTCGACAGTGTATCCCCAGCATCGCTCTCTCCACCACTCAGGACATCCATGCTATTCACTGACTCCGATATTATCGTCACTGTGAACAATAACATGTTTTCTTATATATCTCTTAAACGAGATAACTGTGCAGGTAATTATAGATAGGTAGTCGATATCATTATATATGGTGATGACTCAAATGTTATAGCAGTTCTGTCCGTTATGTTTATCGAAGATTAAGATATTACAAGCACGTTTTCGATCTACCCAGTTTATAAAATGGACAGACCAGTGAGCCTAAAGATGCAGCATAAACAAAGTTTTGCATACGAACACAGTCGCAAAATATTGGCGGGGGACAAGGGGCACACGGCGCGTTATGATTGGTTAGCTCAAAAATTTGGCTGTCTGATTGGTGCCGCTCGCTGACGGAGTGACGAACCGATTGGCGGCGGGGCGAATGTTATGCAGTGCTTAAGCTTGGTGACCTGGGACCTTGACTCCATCCAGTGCTTCCTACACTGATAGCCCTGCTACCAACGTTGCCAAATTAATCTTTTGACCACGATTTTAACCGAAAGAAAAATAATGATGCCACAACATAAAAGCGTGAAAGTATTGTAAGTCCCACAAAACGTTCCTCTAGTACAATTTCACTACTTAAGCATAGAATCGTTACTTAAGCATCGGGCTTATTCCAATACGGTAATTATAAACATCAATGTAACCATAATATAACCTGATATAGCATGGAAATCAGTGCTCAAATGCTGTTTCGACCACACCTGCCGTAAGAATAAATGAGCGTTTTATGGACAAAGATACTTTAGAAAATATATTATACTAGCACTACTATTCTACGTCATGTGATCCAATTGGCACAGCCCTTGCAAGTATTTTCATCATCTTATAAGCATCAATATTGTTTAAACTTTAAAGGCACAATCTTTTAGATTGACTCTCATTGCACAAGTCACAGCTGGCAGCTGCTTATAGTATTTACGTAATTAGAATTATTTAATAACATATTAATTACGAATAATTTTAAATAGCAATACTCAAACACTGAACCAAACTGATGCATTAAATTTTAAATTACAGTGACTAGTATAGATATCAATATTTACAATTTAAGGTGCAGGCACACAGCGGGCGGGACGGAACGGAGGCGGAGCGTCGACCGAACGCGGACGGGGCATGCATGTCACACCGCGGGCGAATCGCGCGCGGTACTGAAAGGCGGTGGAAAGACAGCGCCAAAAAAATACTTCCGCTGTCTGTGTGACTACAACTATGTTATCGTCATCATCATTTCAGCCAAAAGACGTCCACTGCTAGACATAGGCCTCCCCCAAAAGGGGGGATATGCCATAATCGCCACGCTTAGCAGGCGGGTTGGAGGGTTGACGACTATTATGTATTCCAATATAATACAACGCCAGCGTAATGGTCGCGAACCGCCGGGCGTTGTATTTCCGACCACCGGAGCGGCGGCGGATCAGTCACTCTGTGTGCACTATCTAATACAGTTCAGTACATTACAACACAACGGGGCCCGCCGGCGATACGCTTCAGTTCCGTCCCGCTCGCTGTGTGTCTGCAGCTTTAACGAGTTAATTCCATATACACATAGGCATGTTATGCATCCAGTCTTCTTTATAAGATAAAGATTAAATAATATTATGGCGAACTTTTGTACTAAATCTAAAAGTATACAATTACTTTAAAATATTTAAAATGCAGTGAGAACATAAGTGTGAAAATCCAGGGTCTTTTTTATGCACCAAAAACCTTTTAAGGTATGACTGTATTCATCAATTTGAACAACTTTTACTACAGGAGCTCAGAAATTGTAAACAAAAAACAGCTATTCTATACATTTTTTATAGAACGGATATTTGTTTTGTCACGATTTTACGCATAGTAAAATTTGTTAAAATTATTGAGTACAGTCATCCCTAAAAAGGTTTTCGATTAATTAAAAATAACCCTGTATAATTAAAGTTTGCCATATTGGAATCTGAAATCTGGAATACATAAATGGGTGTGTAATTGAATTAGATTTATAAATGTGTTATGAAGACATAGATGAACTTGTTATAATATTACCTAAGCACATACGTGCCACATCACTTTTAATCGGTAATCACGACAGGGTTCAGTTTGACCCCCGGCAGATTGTAAGGAAACCTGCACTCCTGAGTGCTCCAAAAAGTTCTGACATACACACATATTATCACGCCTGTTTACCATTAGGGTAGGCAGAGACTATCCAATTGATTTCCACCTGCAACAATTCTAAGAGCTCCAAAAAGGTCTAGACGGTTTGTGATTCCACCAACCAGCACATGGCTAGCGAGGTAGACAAACGCCTTAACCCTTCTCATTCTGAAAAGAGGCCAATGCCTAGAAATGGAATAAAAGTATTGGGCTGGTTATGCTTTGTTGGTGTCACAATTATTTTAAACATATCTCAGTTTGGCGAACGCAACTTTCGGTACCATTTAGGCTTATGGCTTATATGGTATTGGAGTTGTTATGGTCAAAGTGATCAAATCAAAATATTTTGTCAAAAATAGGTAAGTTAGATTTCTTTATTATTATTAATAATAATATTTTTATATTTTTAAATGTTTTTTTTTTAAATTAATATTTACAAATGTAAATTTTAAGTTTGTAAAGTGATTATAGGGAATAATAATGAGGTCAATAGTTGGTAGTAGAACTACTTGTGAAGTTACTGGTCCGGGGAAGTATGTACCTACTACCACCGTACCTACTTTCACCGCCAAACAGAGACGCTTGCATTGCTATATTCCATCTTCATGTCTCAGTTTGGTGAACGAGACTTGCGGTACCATTTAGGCAACAAAACTAGGTAGTGTTACAGTTGCTATGGGCAAAAGTATCCACCACCCTGTACTAAAGTAAACAAAAAACTCTTGAAATAATGTTTAAGTTAGATTTAAAATCCTTATAAATATTCAGGATTTTTTGGGAATAAAATTCTATTTAGGTAATGCAAATAGCTTTATGTGAGTCTCAGATTTTAAAATTAGCTTTGAGACTGGATTATCAACAGATGATGCTAAAATTATGCTTAAAGAAAATAAGAATACCTAATTATACCCAGTTTTTCATCATAATATTTTATTAATTTATACATCAAACTGTAAACCGTAGATCCTATTGTCAATTTTTTTAGTAGTTTTGTGGCCTGGTTGCTAAAACCTTTTAGCCACGTCTTTAATTGAACACCTAGTTTTGTTTCTAAAGTATTGATGAGAGAATACGAAAAGTCAGTTTTCCAACGTTATGCCATTTAGCCATACTTGTGCCCGTTAACAGGCACTTAACATTTAATAATAATAATAAAAAAAACCACTATTACATTCGAACAAGCACAAGTTTTGGGAAATCATACAAAATCCACAACACACTCTTTCCGTTTTTGTCTCGTCAACCACTCTTATTAGGTAGTGTCTACGTTGTCTGATATTAGCTATAGATATATAGATTTCAATGTGTCCATAGTTGACCGTGAACACTGCAGAAATTATGTTTAATAGTGACAGTGTGTGGAGAGGTTTTGTAATTTTATTACCGAACGGATGAATGACAGTAATACTGATGTCATTATTACTGGATATTGTCTGGTTACCACTTAACAGGGGGTTTGGTGATCCATCAATCTCAGCTAATATTCAAATGTAATAAAACACTTACGATACCTATCTTGTTTTGGACGAATAATAAACCTCAAAGTAACACGACGCCCTTGACGAGATACATAACGTGAACAACGCTAATTACGCTTACTCTTGCTGGGTTGTCCGTTCGTCCGTCCGTCCATCTTTCCGTCACAAGGATGTATCTTTTGAAAGTTAATAGGTAGCCGGTTGAAATTTTCTCAGAATATGTGCTGCTATGGACTGCCTCGTTGATCTAGTGGTTGCAAGCGCGACTGCTGAGCGTGGGGTCCTGGGTTCGATTCCCGGGTCGGGCAAAGTGTTATTGGGTTTTTTCATTAGGAAATTCTCAGTAGCAGCCTGGAGTCTGGATTTGTGCCCGGTCAATGGCAATATGCTCGCCCCCTATTACATGGGACTATAACATAACTGGCGAAATGTGGGTGTACTATTACACCTCTGCCTACCCCTTCGGGGAAATACAGGCGTGATGTTATGTTATGTGCTGCTATTACCCCAACGAAACGATTTCACGACAAATACTAAAAAAAACTAAAACCAAAGGGTTCCAATGTTTTTCAACGTTTTTGTTCCTGCTCTATTTTTAAAACGGTAATACATACCAACGTCAATTTCGTTCTGTTTATAGTGCATAATGTATAGTTTAGCAACAAATACTTAAAATAGGGAAAACATTGACATACGTGGTGGTACCTGCGTAAGAAATAGATGCAAAAATTCATATTTCACACACGGTGCATTGATGTCTTTTGACAAACTCTCATAAAATAAATCAGTTTATATGGGGAATCAGGTCGATGGGTGGTACGGAACCCTTACTGCGTGAGTCCGACTCGCACTTGGCCGGTTTTATTTCTAATGTAACCTATTATCTCTTCTACTATAATATCGAAAAATATGAATCTTTGCAAAGCTTCCCAAGAGGGCACTTCATTAAAGTTAGAGCTTGTTACTGTGAATTTTTCGTGATCTATGGCCGTATGAATAATGCTAAAATAGTAGTGGAGCCTTTTTGAAATTCCAGATTGTCTGACCAAAGATTTAGGAAAGTGCCTTTTAATATCGGATGAATATGACTGGCTTAGTAAGTAGATACTTAAAATTTTGAATTTAATATTCGAGATAATGCTTAAAGTTGATCGGTTGCAATGTGATTACATCATTTTTAAAAAGCATTTCTCGACATGGTTCCATTAAAATCGGTTTTCGATGGATATCGTTACGACAAGCCTCTTTTTTTGCCCCAGCAAAACTAATTTTTTTTGGCTTTGCTTTTTTTGGCCTTTGTACCCAGTTGTACATAAATAATTAAATAAATAAACAGCACTAAATCGAAGAGTGGAATAAAATGACTATCAAGTGAGGTGACTAAACTTTACACCGACTTGTCTGTCATGCGGTCTGATTGTGATGGAAACATCTAATTAGACTTATTTGAATAGTCTCTTGAACTGCAAGCACAAACATACCATTTACATTCAGTGCCGGATTAACCACGTAGCAAGAGTAGCAATTGCTACGGGCCGCGCGCGAAAGGGGGCCCCGCATATTTAAACCCACTCATCTCTGCCTGAGCGTAATTTTTTGAGTTAAACGTATTAATACATATTGAAAATTTAAAAAAAAAACACACACACAAATACACGATACACACGTAAATACGTGATGTCACAAAAACGTGAAACGTTACAACTTTTCCGCATGTATCAACATTCATCCCCCGCTCCCCAATTTCCTGCGGGCCTACGCCCCCGCGAGATAAAAGTTAATGGGCCAACTTACCGCGAATTATTCCCCCGGCACGGCATATTTTTTTTCGGTATTTTTTTTTTTTTTTATGATTTATAGATCTGCTCTTGACCACAATCTAGACAGCTTTGTCAGGATGTGGTCGACGATGGAGCGAGCAAACCTATTAGGTGCCGATTCACTCCAGCTTTAAAGGCGTTAGGGTTATAAGTGCCCGGAAATACAGATGCCGGCAGTGAATTCCACAACTTGGCTGTGCGCATTATGAAAGAGTTCTCAAAGCGCTTGGTCCTGATAGTAGGGATTTCCACCAAATGTGGATGATATCCTGCAGTGCGGCGTGTAGTCCGATGAAAGAAAGGAGATGGCGGAATAAGCTCATGGAGCTCTTGCGCACACTCTCCAAAGTACAGCCTGTAGAACACCGACAAACAAGCAACTGTGCGTCTATGGGCTAAGCTTTGTAGCTTAGATTTTGCTAACAGTTCATCACCAATTAACCTCTCAGCTCTGCGTTGAATCGAGTCAAGAGCCGCAAGCTGGTATTTGGCGGAGCCATCCCACAAGTGACTGCAATACTCCATACACGACAATCGAAACAAATCTCAACAGTGTAAATGTTTCAATAATTTAGGCTGTTCTCCTTTTTAACGAGCAGTATTTATGGGTTTATGGTAAAATGTAGATGCAAATTAAGTCCCAATTCAACTTTATTGTGCCAAATTCAAAGCCTGAACAGCTTTCAATACAATATACAGTTCATATTCTGTCATCTAAACTTAGTTTGAGAATTGCAATTTCTTCATATCAAAGGAGATACCAGATTTCAAAAGTAATTTAGGCAACTGCATCTCTGTTAATTCTGCTTTCACCAAAGCAACGCAAACAATGAAAGTAAACCTCGCAAATCCACAAAACCTGCTCTCAAATTAATTAACACACAGATAAAACTAGCGCAAGAAACGAGAAAGGCTTTGAAGTAACCTGCACTATGGTGCATGGTGCTGCCACGCGCGTGCCCACATGGCCATTCTATCTATTTCTGTGGAATACCCCATAGAAACTGATTTAATTTACGAGAGTTCATCAAAAGACATCAACGCACCGTGCGTGTAATATGATTTTTTTTTATTGAATTTTTTTAGACTGTTTTTATTTTTTGTATTCGTGGTGATACTCGTTATAGCAACACATATTCTGGAAAATATCAACCGGCTACCTATTACCGTTCAAAAGATACAGTCCTGCGACAGACAGATGGACGGACGAACGGACAGCGTAGGGAACCTTAAAACATGGAGGAAGTCTTTAGAGGTAAACTTAACTTATGTTTATTACTAACCATTATGTAACATCAAAGTTACATACATACATAACATACTATCACGCCTGTATTTCCCCGAAGGGGTAGGCAGATGTGATACATAATCAGCCCATTACTGTCCCACTGCTGGGCACGGGCCTCTTCTCAGTATGAGAAGGTTAAGACCTTAGTCCACCACGCTGGCCTAGTGCGGGTTGGTGGACTAAGAGGGTAAGAGGTGATAGTACACCCACATTTCGTCAGTTATGTTATAGTCCCATGTAATAGGGGGCGAGCCTATTGCCATTGACCGGGCACAAATCCAGACTCCGGGCTGTTACTGAGAATTTCCAAATGAAAAAACCCAAGAACGCTTGTCCTGACCCGGGAATCGAACCCAGGACCCCACGCTCAGCAGTCGCGCTTGCAACCACTAGACTAACGAGGCAGTCAACAAAGTTAGGTTACATAAACGGACTTGAATACTTAGAACTCACGTAAAACAAACAAATGGACTGCCTATCTAAAAGGCACGACGTCTCAACTTTCAAACAGACCTAGATAGACAAAGAGCTTCCGTAATGAGATTTCTATTCGAAAAGAACCATAGAAATAATATAAATGTAGCTAAGTACAACAGGTACTGTTTTTTTAAATACAGCCTGAAAACTGAAAAACATGTGGTAGTACCTACCTAATCAATCAAAACTATGGTAAATTAGTTTATAGTCTAAAAAAAACTATAAATGAAAAGTCAGGTTAAAGATATCTTCAAAAATAACAAGAAATGTTAAAATAAATAAATTATTGACACAACTATCTTAGTATAGTCCTGAAAATCTGAGCTTACTATAAGGTATCATCAACCAATCATTGCTTTTTAGGGTTCCGTACCCGAAGGGTAACAAACGGGACCCTATTACTCTTGCTACGCTGTCCGTCCGTCCGTCCGTCCGTCCGTCTGTCTGTCACAGGGCTGTATCTTTTGAACGGTAATAGGTAACCGGTTGAAATTTTCTCAGAATATGTGTTGCTATGAGGTGTATCACGACAAATACTAAAAACAAAAAAAAGTCTAAAACCAAAGGGAAAACCAAAAGAGCCTCCACGAGTAACGATATTTAATTCATCGTCCGGCGCACCTTGGGCAGTCAGTCCCGCTACCAACCTGCTGATTTACTAATCTTTTCCCCACGGCATGAATTATTATTATTATGTAGCTCTTGTCGAAACGATAGAAGAAGAAAGTGTATTCATGCGTCGTCCAACGTCTTATAAGAAAATATTAAAAATATCTAGAAATAAACGATGATTCAATACCCAAACAGACCTATCTCCTATCTCCAGGATAAATATCCTGCCTGAAACTCCACATTTATCTAAAGAACTGAAGGAGCAAATACATAGAAATATTCAAAGGAGACATTCCGTCACAAATTGCAGGAGATGTTAAGGGAAACGTTGACAACGGGTCATTACCATGAGGCGCTTCATGCTCCAAAAATTATGACCACTTAGCTTAACGGCCGACACTACGACAGGCGTTCAGCTTGCTCCAAATACTGTTTTGTTGTGTTGTGTTATGTTCTGCTAAAATACGAACACCATTTACTTTTGTTATGGTAACGGCTTTAAGAGCAATAGCTTCAATTTGTGTTTTATTATATTTTTTAATGCTGATGAAGACACTGTTCAATCGTTGGATCCGCTTATCCAGGGGATGCCATCGAACAACTTTTACTATGGAACCGACAATTCTTATTTTTATCAACGCCGCCGTACCGATTAAAAGGATATTGTTATTTATTTTGACGAAAAAAAAACGACGAGAAAAAAATGGCGACGCGCACTTGAAACGTCAACACGTATTCAAAGATTCTCTGACAAAAAAATCTTTTTAGTAGTCTTTATCATCGTATAATAGTGTAAAACTGAGTGTTACAATTGAATAAACAACTAGATAACGTTGTACAGTGTCTATGTGTGGTCAAAGTGTGATTAATCCAAAAATAAAACGAGATATTTCAAAACTTATTGGAAATTGCAGTGAAGTTACAAAGTGTCTGACTTTTACGCGTAAGCGACGCGGTTTTCATGGCACTTACGACGTTTCTGCCAAGAACTCGCATGGGTGAATTCTAAAGCGATAGACGACGCGGTGGCTGGCTGTTTGTTTACCGAATACCTACTTATCTTGTTTTGTTAACTTGGATAATCTATCAACGTATAATAAAATTGCATATAATGTCTTTACCTGATAGTAATCTGATACAGGATTGTGTAGGATGCAAAAATGCACTATTGCCAGATCAGGATCAAATAGGCTGTGTATTATGCAAATCCAAGTATGATTTATTATGCGCCAATATATCTTTCGAGTGTTTCCATCTAATGAATTCGGATCATAAACGTACATGGCGGTGCCCGGAGTGCCGCAGTAAGCAACCAAAAGCCGACAACACGAACACTCCTGTACGATCTACGGCTTCGAATGACCAGGTATGTGACAGGGGCGTTACCCCGTCTGAGTTGGACATTTCATATGTAACACAGCGTCGTAAACCAGTGAAGCAACTTACACCAGAGAGATCTGTGCCTTTAATGCAACCTGGTGCCAGCGTATTTGAGTCAGATCTCTCAGATATTGTCCCTGTACAGGAAATTACCTTATTTTGGAAGGAATTGCGAGCCGCTAGTATAGAAATGAGTAACCTCAGGAGCACATTGGCTGACGTGACTGCCACAATGAATAAAAATAATGAGCGTTTGGGCGCACTAGAAGCTAGGATGGACACATTAGAAGGCACAATAAATGTAAAAAGTCTATCGGATATTGAAAACTTGGAGGGGAAAATAGTGCAACTTAAACAGGAACTGCAAGACCGGGAGCAAGATTTACTGTCCAATGATATTGAAATTGCTGGTATACCGGAGGCAGCGGGTGAAGGTGTTATCCACATAGTGCTCTCAGTGGCTAACAAGCTGGGCGTCGAGTTGGAGGAACGCGATATATTAGACGCAAGACGTGCCGGGCCGCAGCGCGCGTTGGTCGAGGGCGGCCCTGCCCCACGGCCGCGCAACATTGCTGTACGAATAACGCGCCGCTCGCGCCGCGACGCGCTGCTGAAAGCGGCTAGGGTCAGGCGAGGAGCTACTACGGCGGATATGGGAGTGTCTGGGCCGACTGGTAAATTCTACGTAAATGAGAGACTCACAAAATTCAATAGGCAGTTATTCCAAAGAGCTCGTGAGTTGGCCGTACGATTCAAATGGCGTTTTGTATGGTCGCGTGATGGCAAAATTTTCACCAGACAAGAGAATGGATCAACGCGTCACCGTCTGCACTCGGAGGGGGACATTGTGAAGGTTTTTGGTGATGGTGCCGTTTGTTCCGAAACGTGAAAACTGTATGTACATTTATGTGTTACTCAATACTGGCAAAACCTACTATTATTCTTTATACTATAACATTTATCGCGTAAAATATTGCATCTATGTTAAAATGTATAATGTCGATATTATTGTGTCTTCCTACTTTAATATAAACTGGCAAAGATTTTTTATACCTGGAATAATTAAGATTTTAATGATAGAATATCGTATATGCACTACACACGGGCTAATAGCTGACACACGTGATCACTATTGTTTGCACGGAGATTCGTTAAAGAATATTTTAATATTTTATGAATGACTCATAATAAAAAGCATAATTTGCGTTTGGGACTACTTAATGTACGATCTTTGAACACCGGACGAGATGAACTTTTGGCTAGTTTTGACAGATATAAACTAGACATATTAGCTTTAAATGAAACATGGAGTAGAGCGGGTGAAGAAATATTTGCGCCAGTGGTACCCGGCTATATACTAAAACTTAGGCCTCGACCAAAGGATGCACGGGGTGGTGGTGTCGGTTTCTACGTTAAAAAAGGGTTGCGAGTACGAACCAAGCCACATCCCGAATCAATACTCGAGCAGCTTTGGATGGAGTTGTCACTGCCTGGCAGGGGGCGCCTCATGATTGGTACAGCGTATAGACCGGAGTCCGTATCAGTAGATGTAGCAATCGAAGCACTCAGTGAATCTGTGAGTATGTTTTCGTACTGTAATAACTTATTTTTGTTAACCGACTTTAATGTTGATCTTCTTCAACCTAACGAGCTGTCAGCTCGTGAAGTGTTTACTTTCTTCTCCCATCACAGCCTGGAAGTCGTTGTGCAGGATGCAACTCGTGTAGGCGTCCGAACGGCAACTCTCTTAGACCTTTTTTTTTTTTTTTTTTTTTTTTTATTTATTTATTTATCACAACTTACATCTATCATGACAGGCTAGCCCAATGCGATAGTGAAGGCAAACACAAAATACAAAATTAGGAAACAAAAATACAAACAATTACTTACACCTAACAATCAAACCCTAACACTATACACAAACTATAGACTATACAAAGTATCTATGAAAAATTTACATGTAACTTAAAATATATAACAGAACTTTTGCGAGTTCACTCAAATTACATGTAAATATGTCCAGTCGCTCATGCAGCTCATTCATCCGTCGGACAGCTCGGGTGAGAGGTGTCATGGACATCAAGTTGGTCCTAGCAACCTTATAATAACAGACTCACCGGAGCTGTGTGAGAGGGTGAGTATTCACCACAATCCCGATCTTAGTGATCATGCGATGGTGATATCAGAGTTTCGTATTGAGAAACCGAAAGAAATTCCGAAATATTTGTTTAAACGATCTTTGAATCGGATTGACCAAGAGGCCTTCTGTATTGATCTCGAGGGTATCCCATGGAGTGACGTTTTGGATTTATTTAATATTGATGATCAGGTACGATACTTTAATGGGATGATTCTTAATCTCTTTGATAAGCATGCACCAATAAAGCGCACTAAAGTATGCACAAAGTCCACACCGTGGATTACACAAAACATCAATCTGATGATGACCCTTCGAGACAAAGCTCTTGTTAAAGCGCGAGCATCGGGTAATGATGTTAATTGGGATTATTATAGAAGTCTTAGAAATTATGTAACTGGAGCAATTGAAAGGGAAAAGAAAGCATATTTTGCCTTTTATGTTAATAATAATAAAAGTAAACCCAAAGAGATGTGGGATCATTTAAAACGTACTTGTCCGCTTGGAAAAAATTCAAACATTCAAACAACTGTGCCACAACACCTTGGCGATCCTAATAAAATTAATGTTTTTTTCCTAGACGTACCGGTGAGAGATTCGGCCGATAAACAAACAATAGCATATTTTAGGCGAAATAAGTTAACTGACAAAACCTTTGACATATGTACTACCACACCAGCAGAAGTATCGAAAATAATTTATAATATAAAAACTAAAGCCAGTGGATATGACTCTATATCGATAGAAATGATAAAATTGACTCTGCCTGCCACATTACTTGTTATAACTGAAATTGTTAATCATTGCCTTAGATCTAAGACATTTCCTGAAACTTGGAAATTGGCTAAAATTAAACCTATTCCGAAGGGCTCTAAAGTAGACCAACTGAAAGATTTAAGACCGATAAGTATATTACCTGTTCTGTCTAAAATTGTGAAAAGGGTCGTTTGTACACAGCTTACCAAGTACCTAGAAAACGAGGGTATCCTGCCTGACATACAATCGGGCTTTCGTAGTGGTTTCGGCACTGCAACTGCACTTGCACATGTATGCGATGATATTGTGGAAGCATCAGACGTTGGAATGTGTAGTGCACTGATTTTGTTGGATTTTTCAAGGGCCTTTGACTGCTTAAATATTGAACTTCTCGTAGCAAAGCTCTCGTACTATGGAATTTCCAATGAGTCCTGCGATTGGTTTCGCTCTTATTTAACCAATAGAAGCCAATATGTCGAAATAGAAACAGAACAAGGTGAATTGCTTAAGTCTGAGATACATAATTTAACTAAAGGAACGCCTCAAGGGTCTATTTTGAGTCCTATACTTTTTATTCTTTTTACGACAGATCTTCCTAAGCAAATAAAACACTCTAATGTGCACTTGTATGCAGATGATGTTCAGATTTATTACTCATTTAGGCCTGAGGATGCAGCTAATGCTATAAAACTGATAAATGAAGATTTAGAAAGTATTTCGGACTGGGCTAGCAGAAACACTCTAGTGTTGAATGCATCTAAGACTAAATATATGTTACTAGGTAATAAAATCCAGTGCAGTAAGGTCACATCACAGTCACTTCCCATTGAGTTGAATGGTCAAGTGTTGCAAAGAGTCAATAGTGCAGTAAACTTAGGATTACTCATGGACACTGAGCTACGTTTCATTGAGCATGTAAATAGCAAAATTAGGAACGCTTTTTATAGGTTAAAAACACTGTACAATATTAGAAAATATCTCTCAGAACCAATTAGAAAAACCCTTGTGGAATCTATTGTATTATCGCAATTTAATTACTGTGATACTGTTCACGGGCCTCGGCTATACGAAAAAACCAAGAAAGCCATACAGCGAGTACAAAATGCGTGTGCTCGTTTCTGCTTTAACGTTCCAAAACGAGCACATATCACTCCATTTTTAAATGAAAATGATACTTTAAAAATGGAAGCACGTAGGAAACTACATTTAACATGTCTGGTGCACAAAATTGCTCTTAAGAAAATACCTAGATACTTATTTGAGAAGCTGAAGTGGCTAAGGGATGCTCATCAGATAAATACACGCAGAAGAATGGCAAACGACCTGGTAATACCAGCGCATAGAACGGCAAACTACAAGGGAAGTTTTAAGTACTCTGCTACCAAGATATGGAACGATTTACCTCCTCCCTTACGCCAAAGTATGTCCCAACTGACTTTGAAAAAGCATATCACTAGAGAACTTTTAGTTATTCAAAAATTACCGTAGCAGAAACTTGTGTCTGTCGATCTCGTGTGGGGTGTTGTACACATACATGTAATTGTGACTATATCGTGTAGCTGTGTTATAGGTGATTATTATTGTGCAATGTGTGATGTTCGGTTGTGTCAATTAACTGTTTAAAAAAAGTTGTTTTTTTTTTTTTTTTCAATGCTTTTTTTTGTTTATTTATATAAAATACAACTTGTATGTACCAAATGAACATAATTATTGTGACTTATTAGTCTATAAATACTAATATACGATGTTGTAAAATACATATAATTTGGTTAAATTAAAATTCGAAGTAAAATTCCAATTTTTTGTATTAGGTATTTGATGTCAGATGTCTTCTTTCATTTACTTTTTTTTTTTTTTGTTCTTGTGCGCGTAAATTTCACTTTTAAGATATACAGATGGGAGGGACCAGCTGAAAATCAGTGCTGTGCATACCTACATGCACAGCAAATACTGAGCTGGATCCCTTGCCACACATATTATGTTGTATGCATGTTGTGTTCTCATTAATTTGTCCTGTTACCTTTGCATGTAATGTGTATATTTTGTGTATGTGTGGCAAAATAAATGGTTTAAATAAATGGTTTAAATGGTTTAAATTTTCAAAATTAAAATGCATTCTGGATTACTCAAAGATCATGTTTGTAAAAGAAAACTCAAGA
The DNA here is from genome assembly GCA_949699075.1 of Asteroscopus sphinx. Classification (NCBI taxonomy): domain Eukaryota; kingdom Metazoa; phylum Arthropoda; class Insecta; order Lepidoptera; family Noctuidae; genus Asteroscopus; species Asteroscopus sphinx. The sequence continues at coordinate 5,843,457 of OX453024.1, forward strand.
GTCGCAGTTCGCGGAGTAAACTAGTATTTCGAACGATGCCCTGATCATCATCATCCTCCTCGCCTTTTCCCAACTATGTTGGGGTCGGCTTCCAGTCTAACCAGACGCGGCTGAACATCAGCATTTTACACGGAGCGACTGCCACCAGACCCCCGCAACCCAGTTACTGGATAATACCGACATTTGGAGATTAGATCAGTTGTCAGACTTTCAGGCTTCTGACTACCCTTAACGATTGCCATTGATATTCGTATGACAAGGCACGTAGGGGTCGCTGTGTGAAACGAAATGGTCACCCATCCATGGACTGACCGCGGCAAGTGCAGCTTAACCTCACAGATCGTACAATCCGCGTGGTTGCTACTTGAACGATGCCTTTATAAAATCAATAAATCGAACAATTCATGAGTTTATCTTACTGGTTGGGGTATGAACAGATTGAACAGGTGGGCAGGTGCTTGCAATAATCAAACACTCTTGCAATATGTGTATCATAATATTAGGCATAATCTAATCTACCTAAAGATTTACTATATTAGCCTAATTTCCTTATCTTAAAATTTTCATAACTTACTGCTACTGACTAGTTTTTAGCACACAATACCTAATAGTAGTATCGTACAGAACGGCCACTCACAGCCCCCCACCAATTTGAGATTCCTCACTCGCACCACGCAGCCACCCGCGGTTTGCCGGCAATTGGACTGCAATATTGCAATGGATGTCAATCGCCAGTCGCTATACAAGCACGCCATCTCTGAGAACTACTGAGAAGCGCTTGGAACCAAGTCGGCATTACGAGCGGCGAGCATCCCTAATTTACACGTGTGTGCGCGTTCGTATACAGACGTAATCTGGTGTATGTAGGTGGTGCTAGCATTTATATTGTATCGAGTGTCCGAGGTGAGGTGGTACTAGTCCAGCGACAGTATTGTCGCTGTACTAGTCTAACAACATATTACAACAGTATACCGTACATACACATACACCATTTTTTCATACTTGCCTTATTTAGTAAACAATCTTGGCATGTCTTTATAATGCAATTCGTCAATAATACTGATTAAAAAACATTATGTTAACAATTTCACACACTAAATAACATTTTTAACCTAATTACATTTGCAGAACTAATAATTAAATTTTATCAGTAGTTATGAATAATGAGACATGCAAAGATTGTTTACTAAATAAGACAAGAGAGAAAAAACAGACTTTACATACTATCATGCCTGTTTCCCATTGGGGTAGGCAGATACTATGGGCACAGATAATATAATACATGGGTTTTAATCCCCTCACTCACACACTGCTATGATTCTCATTGTAGCGTTGTGTGAGGACACACCTTCCTTCTATCTGTGTGCCAAATCTCATCAAAATCCATTCAGCCGTTTCAAAAGTAGAACTTTCAAATGTAGCATTATTGAAGGACAAACAAACAAACATCCATGCTTTCGCATTTATAATATTATTAGGAATTAAGATGCTGATTATAATACTGATAAATGAATTAGCGTGGGTCGTGTGTGATTAGATGATTGATGGATTATCTAGCAAACACATAAAAAACTCTTATTTCATCATCAAAATGCCTAGTCTACTACGCCATTAAGCCAAAAAGAAGCTGTGATAAGGTAATGTATGTAATACATACATGTATAATGTTCTTGGTGATATGCAATTGAACGGTTTCGCCGTAAAACCTTCTCACTTGTAGGATTTTATCGAGAAAAACTGTATTTTACATAAATGAAGGTTGCATGCAACTATGAAGGCTTATTTTGTTTTTTCTAGAAGCCTCTCTGCTCTTGACGTTATAATTTGTTAGACGTATGAAATACCACTCCATTTTGTTTACAAACATTTTAAAGTAGGTACCTATGTAATCTTTCCGCCGCCAATCAGAATAGATAACCAATCGATAAGGTTTCCGTATCACATCACGATTCAGATTATGTACGTGGGATACGTACACACGGCTGCACATCAAGCTGTACATTTCCAGTATAAGCTGACCTCGCATTGTATAGGTTTTCCTTACAACGCGAGGTCAGCCTTTACTGGTTTTGTACAGCTTGATGTGTAGCCGTGTGTACCTAATGAACTTAAGCTGTAAGCATGTGACGTGGGAATTTTGCTGCGAAGACTTTTTGGAATGCAGATTTTTTCTAATTGGGACGTTTTGCTAATAGTCCGCTTCAAGAAAGGTGCCGAGCGTGACAGGTGAAAAAAAAAATAACAAAAATGCCGTCGTGTGTGGAACGAAAGTGTTCCAATTATGTCGCGAAAGTAACTAATTTACTAACTTTTTTACTAATTTATGTTGTGTGCTCCCGCTGCGTACGAAATATTTTTTAGTTTGTTTGATTAGTATATGTATAACATATCTATACCTACTGTAACAGTCTCAATCCAGGTTAATTCTATATTAACAATAAACTATGTTTAGTGTCTTTAGGGCTCTAGACCGGTAAACATCCATAATACGTTTCTTCCAAACTTGAAAATAAATTATACTGGTAGGTACTGCAATCTCCTACCTACCTAACGTAATCCTAAAGAATGTTTTAGACTGGATTTATGCGTCGAATATTAACTTAAAGTTATTAATCTAAGACTTAAAGATTATCTGTAAAGAATGCAGTAAAAATTACGTAATTAAATGACTAGAAATGACGCTCACGCCTTCGATCGCTCACGCCAATAAATATGGTCGTAAACTATATGAACTGCTCGATGAAAGCTATAAAATATTCTCGATACACGTTATTATTATAACTTAATGCTCTATTTACTTATTCAGTATTCTATTTTTAAATTAAATGTCAATACTTCCATAAAATACTTCTTGTTTAGCATTGATTATTCTGTCTGCGAAAGTTTTTTGATAACGGTTTTTTATCGCGTCTATGATATTAATTATGATAAACACACACAACGCTTTTAAGATTTTTTCTCAAATTTTCTCCCGGGCCAAGAAAAACAAAGGCTGATTAACCTTGACAAAGTCTTTATTCTTCATGTCTCATGTTTAAAAAATAAATGTCAACATCCATTTTCCATTCTTTCCGAATATGGGGATTCCTTATAAGGGTTCACAAGGTTTTAAACTGTTCGTCATCACAAACCACATCTAATACTTCTAAGTATGTATTTACGCATTTCTTCGTAGATACGCATTTTTTCGTACGCACATTGCGTGGGATTGTCAATCCGAGACGGATCGACAAAAATAAATATAGAATTAACACGTCTGATAAAAACTACACGCATGTTGATAAAACAATCAGTTTCAAAGCATTAAGGCGCATGTAGCAGCCAAGAAGCGCCTCATCAGTAAAAAAAATATTACTCGCTGAATACATCATTTATTTTAACAATTGAAAATTGAAAATTCAATTGGTACTGTAGTTTAATCAGAAACTATTAACTCTGTAAATTAGAGTTCGCTGTACTTAGTTGTAGATAGAAACAAGTGTCATAAGTGGCAGTTTTTCGCTCTTTTTCTATCTACGACTCACTTTATTATTTTAATGCAAATCTTGGATTAAAGAAAAACATGACTTCATTTTAGGTATCAGAAGTATTTTGTCCTCGTGAATAAATAAAATACAAAACAACAGTCAACTTTCAAGTTTCAAAATTGCTTTATCAATAAAAACTTGTCATTAATTATTTCGCCGCCAATAGGCAAAGAAAAAAAAACCGGCCAAGAGCATGTCGGGCCATGCTCAGTATTATAGGGTTCCTTAAGTAGGTGTAATTACAAACGAATCAAATCGAATATTAATCATGGCTATTTTAGTTTTTGCAATAATCGGCAGCATTCGCGACTCAGAGCGTGTTGTTAGTAGCGCCATCTAGGGTTAAATTCAAGAAGCCAAATTTAAGACGTTTGTCATTTCAAAGTTACTTTTTGTGATTTTTTCAAATAGAAAGTAGCTAAAGGAGCATTATTTGCTATGATAATTTTTCTCTAAGGTCAATGACCTTTGAACTAGGACGTTTTAAGTATTTTTCAGTTTTCTCTCTATAACTCAAAAAATTATAATCACATTATACTCGAAATAATTTTAAAAGAGAGTTTTCACAAAGGTCTATCAATGTGGAAGATTATAAGTTTCTACATTGCATAGTTTAGAAATGGCAGGGGGGGGGACACATTGCAAGCCACTTTGGCGGGCTATATTTCGCAGATGGTACACCTGATAAAAAAGTGGTGTATAAAACATTACCTTCATTTTAGTAGACCTATGCAATGATATCCCACACGAGGGGGTGCAGCGAAAAAAAATTTTTTTTCTCCATTTCACATGTATGGACGCCACCCCTCAAATACAGAAAAACGATTCTTTTATTCTTTTAAAATTGAGATCTATATGTAGACTATTTTTTAACAAAATTTCATTTACTTATGTTTATAACTGTAGAAGTTATTAAGCTGTAAAGGATTAGGACAGACGGACAGACGGACAGACGGACAGACGGACAGACGGACAGACGGACGGACATGACGAAACTATAAGGGTTCCTTGTAGGACTTCGGAACCCTAAAAATGATTGAACAGTCAGCTACATATTTACTTTGCCGTGCCCGACAGGGTTCACAATGATCTCATAGTTTTAAGTCTACCACCTAAGTAATACATTGTGAATGTAATAAATATATTGAGTATTGAGTATTGATTCAGTACCATTGAAAGAGCCTCCACGAGTGACGATATTTAATTGATCGTCCGGCGCACCCTGGGCAGTCAGCCCCGCTACCAACCTGCTGACTGACTAATCTTCTTCCCACGACATGAGCTTTGGACTTTGTATAGCGGACACGATAGAAGAAGAAGACCATTATTTCCTCTGCTTGTCAACCAATTTTATTATTTTTGTTTCGTAGCTATTAATAAGCATTTGAGTTATCAATAAAAAAATGATAATAGTATTTTGGCATAAGTTGCCCTTATCTTTTCTCATGGGTGTCGTAAAAGGCGACTAAGGGATTCACCAGAGGATGGGCAGCAGCGTTCTCTGAGTATTTAACCAACCAACTGCGATCGCCAACCCGCCTGCCAGGCGTGGCGATTATGGCATATCCCCCCTTAATTGGGGGAGGCCTCTGTCCAGTAGAGGACGTCTTTCGGCTGTAATGAATGTAAGTTGTAAATTAACATTGGAAAAATAAGTTTTAGACAGCAGCTGTAGTGGACTTTTAAGGGGTTCTGTTATAAGTGTGTTTGAGAGTAAAAAAGCTTGTAATTAGATGAGATTTTGCTGTTTATTAGGAGTGATACGTCAGCTATGTGATTCTGTAGTTGAAACGCGTCTCTGTTTTTCATCAATCTGGTGATCATTAAGGCTTAAATGAATAGATTTTTGTTGGGTAGCTGTGCACCATCGATGACTACACTATCGCTTAACATCAGCTTAGGTGGTGGACAGGTAGTTAAATGCAAGCCCATAGCGAATTTTTCACAAAGACCACTGTTGTAATCTCGCGGATAAGTGTACATCAAGAGCAATTTAACTGTCATCATAACAGATGGATATGTAGCGACATCTATCCACTACATGGAAAGTAACACTGACATGGTTAATGACGACGGCAATCCTGAAATCACGCACGACAAGAAAGTAGCGACATCTATCCTTCTACAAGAGAACTTCCTGAATCACGTACTCAGAGTATGCCATGAAATTGGCAAAGCATTACAATACAATACAAGCTCCCAACATCAACCGTTGGGCAGTAGCGCACCAGGCGCATACCCAGCCTTTCGGAGGATCTTCCCTTTGGTTGGAGGAACACGATACCTCGTTCCTACACGGATAGAAAACTGACAAACCAATTACTAAACAGTTTTCTACATAGCACATGTCGTTTAGTTTGAAAATGATACAAACCAGTGGTATCTTCAACATCGCTTGATAACACGTCCCTCTGTCGCCTGATCTTCGCAGTTGTTGCAGTCACGACGCTCGAGGACCTATCTTTACCGACAAAAAGATATTTAAGTTCCAAATTTTAGTCTTCTAATATACTAATAAGATAATATACTAATACAGGCACGTCAGAACACGATCAGACATAACAATCATCTTCAAAAACATTTAACTGAACAAAGGCTTCGTCAATTAAAAGATTCTTCTGAACTCGAACCCGAAATCTTTGATTAATTTATTTATTTAATCTTTTATGCACAACTGGCTACAAAGGCGATCTTAACGCCATAGGCGTTCTCTACCAGCAAACCTTAGGGTGATGCAGAGTTAAAAAACCAGCCAAGTGTGAGTCGGACTCACGCAGTAAGGGTTCCGTACCACCCATCGACCTGATATCCCATAGAAACTGATTTAATTTACGAGAGTTTATCAAAAGACATCAACGACGTACGCGAAATGTTAATTTTTCCATCTCTTTCTTCCGTAAGTAGCACCACATATGTCTATGTTTATCCTGTTTTTAGTATTTGTTGCTAAACTACACAGTATGCACTATAATCAGACCAAGTTTGACGCTGGTATGTATTACCATTTTGAAGATAGAACAGGAAAAAAAACGTTGAAAAAAATGCATGTTTTTCGAGGTTTTATGTTTTTAATTTTTGTCGTGATACATAGCAACACATATTCTGTGAAATTCAATTGGTTATCTATTACCGTTACAAAGATACAGCCCTGTGACAGAAAGGCGGACGGACGGACAGCGTAGCGAGAATAATAGGTTTGCACCCTTTGGGTACGGAACCCAAAAACGAGGTAGATGCACCAGTATAGCAGTAAAATAAGGTTAAAACTATGGACTTATAATTAACATATAATAAAATAAATAAATACATTAAAAGATACACGTACATATTATTATAATAAAATATACATATTATGCATACATATATAGCTATAAATATATTATATCAAGATAAATCAAAGTCGAACTGAATCTGCTAAATTGTTTTCACGGAAATATTTCCTTAAGTTACTTTTAAAGGCGTGCCGACTGTTAGCCATCCTGATTTCACAACGAAGCGCATTACCTAATACCAGCCCTTTCGAAAACTGGTGTTCCATCTGATTTTCTCCCCCATAAATACATGTACCCCACTGGTTATCGGTTCTACGGTAATTATAACCGGCGCATTTCTACATAAACTAACTTAGGCCCGTATTACAGAAGCTTCTTCAAGTACAGTTTAAACTCCAACCACCTGATCACTACTTAAAGATAGAATCGCTACTTGAGTATCGGTCTTATTCCAGAAAGGTAATTATAAACTTTAATTCAACAACATAACACACGAATTTGACCTGAAATATAATTCACGACATATTTTCGGTCCTTATAATGACGCAACTTGGGAAAGTCCTATGTCCGGCAGTAGGCTGCTGCGATAAACTGAGTTGATGTGTGCATAACTTTTACGAAATATGTGCAATGTCATTTAATCATCTAAATCTCGACTAAATGCAGTCTGTGTAAGAAATTAAAGGTAAAAGTACCATAAGGGTGTCGATTCTCTTGTTTATGAACTAAACTTATTTTAAACTATACGTGGGACACTCAGAAAGTTTTGCGAAACTAAAAAAAATTGTTCTATACGTACATATATTTTTATCAAATCTTTTCAAAGTACTTTCCACCAGCCTCTATACAAAGATTCATGCGCCTAAACCAGTTTTCAAAACACTTTTTCCAGTCCGCCGCAGACACCTCGTTTACAGCCTGCTCGAACGCAGCCAGCGCATCTTCCGGCGACGAAAATTGTATCCCTTTGAGCTGATTTTTTATTTTTGGGAATAAAAAGAAGTCACACGGTGCTAGATCAGGGCTGTAAGGAGGGTGACCCAGGAGTTTGACTGGCGTGCTGTCCAGGAAGTCCCTCGTTTTGAGTGCGGTGTGCGCAGGTGCATTGTCGTGGTGGAGCAGTAGCCCGCGGAGCCCTGTGTTTGGTCGCTTGTTGCTTATAACAGAGAAAACTTCTGGCAAACATTTGGTAGTATACCATTCGGCATTAATGCTTCTTTGATCCCGTAAGGGAATTGATACCAAGTGGCCAGTCAAATTAAAAAAGCTAGCGATCAAAATCTTACCCCCGCTTCTAGATCGCTTCACTTTGGTAGGCGTTGGCTCATTTTGAAACACCCAAACAGTCGACTGGCGCTTGGTTTCTGGGTCGTATTGATAAATCCAGGACTCATCACCTGTAACGATGTCGTAAACACGCCGAGACGAGCCTGCTTCAAATTTGTTAAGCATATCACGGCACCATTCCACCCGGGCCTGCTTCTGAGCATCGGTGAGGTTGTGCGGCACCCAGCGTGATACTATCCTCCTCACGCGAAGATGGCTGTGTAGAATCTCGTGAACGCTTCCCGATCCAATCTTCAATATGTGTTGAATCTCCTGATATGTAATTCGCCTATTGTCTTGGATTAAATTTTTCACTGCTAGCACGTTTTCTTCGGTAACAGCCGTCAAAGGGCGACCGCTTCTTTCGTCATCCCCCAAAGTTGGTCGACCGCGCTTGAATTCGTTATACCAACGATACACGGTTGCCTTGGAAGGGCCTTCATCCATGAATGCCATTTGAAGTCTATCGTACGATTCATCCGGTTTCAGGCGACACTTGAAATCGTATAAAATCATAGCTCTAAAATGTTCCCGGCGCAGATCCATATTTCAGTGAGACACAATACTTTGAATTAACTCGCAAAAAATGTGGAGGGAAATTTTGAAATTGGAACTTACTTATTTTTACTTATAAATAATCATATTTTCGAAAAACATTATAACTGGCCAGTCTCCCATATATAAAAACTTTTTTTCGCAATACTTTCTGAGGGGCCTGGTACAATACAATACAATACAAATCCTCTTTATTGCACAACAAGATTACATTAATTTCTTAAATAACTACTTATGCGCTAGTGTACAACTGGCGGTCTTATCGCTCCACGGCGATCTCTTCCAGACAACCATTGAATGGACTGGAATGTCATGGAAGAGACAAAGGGTAGTTACCGGTGCACTTAAATGATATCGGAAATTTAAACTAAACTAACTTAACTAGTAAAAAAATATAAAATAAATATCCCAAAATATACATACATGTATTATCCTCTATAACATCATAAACTTACACACGATTACAATTAATAAATATAGCTATATATATATATATATATATACCAAATGAATATAGGACAACAACATACTCATGTCATTACTGGGACAGATAATGCTCCTTAACTAACCGCTTAAAAATAGGTAGTGATTGTGCACGTCTAATCCCTACAGGTAACTCATTCCACAAACGAATAGCCTGCACAGTAAAGGACTTATCGAGGAAGTTTGTGGAATGAGTTGGCATTTTCAACCTTAAGTTCTCTGATGATCTAAGGGACCTCGTATGCGTATCACTTAGGAACTCGAATCGTTCTTTGAGGTAAAAGGGATTTGAGGGATTGAACAGCACATTATACATTATACGAGATTATCCGGAGAAGAACCGGAGTGACCGACATAGCTTGTAGAATCAGTAAGCTGAAGTGGCAGTGGGCTGGCCATATCTGTCGAAGGACCGATGGCCGCTGGAGCAGACGAGTCCTTGAGTGGAGACCGCGAATCGGCAAACGCAGCGTAGGGCGCCCCCCTGCCAGGTGGACGGACGACCTAAAGAGCGTGGCCGGGGGGGACTAGATGCGGAAGGCAGAGGATCGAGCGTTGTGGCGCAACTTGGGAGAGGCCTATGTCCAGCAGTGGACTGCGATAGGCTGAGTTGATTGATTGATTGATTATACAGAAGAGATAGTAAATGAGCATAAACTATCGCTCTCTTTTACTAATAGTAGATAGATAGAAAGGGATGGCAACAATTTTAGAACTGTCTAATTAGTTTACGTGTTACATTTCTTTGTATTTTAGTGGGCACGTTCCGAGATCACGACTAAACTTTTATGGAAAAATTCCGACTAATTTGACAGCACTAAAATTGTTGCCATCCTTTTATTGTATCTACTATTAGTAAAAGAGAGCGATAGCGATTGCTGTAAGTCCATACAAGAAACCTCGAAAAACATGTTTTTTTTAAACGTTTTTGTTCCTAATCTGTCTTCAAAACGGCAATAGATACCAGCGTCAAACTTGGTTTTATTATAGTGCATACTATGTAGTTTAGCATAGAGCAAACATAGACATATGTACTTGGCCGGTTTTTTTTTATTTCTATTTGTGAATCCAGGACAAGGTGTATCTGTGTACCGTTCATCTAAATCTGTTCCATTTCAGCGTGATTGAAGGACAAACAAACAACCAATTCACAAACATATTAGTTAACCAGCTCGAAGTCAAACCGATTGGTCTTCTATTAAATCGGAAACCTATTTATTGAAGCATTCATTTTTCCATTCGGTCGTTCGTTCAGTCAGTCGTTGAAACATTCAATCTGCTGGCTACTGGCTATTATAAATGAGAAGCGAAGTATAAACAGTTTGTTGTATGGATCCATCGGAGCAGAAATTATGGACGTCTTTTGAGTATCAAGAGCTTCATAAAATACCGGGAAATTTTTCTTGGGTATATACTTGATAAGCTATGTCGATCACTCCGGTTCTTCTCCGGGTAATCTTGTAACGGATTTTATCCTTCAAATAAACTCCAAGCATAGCTCACTCCATAGCTCGCTGAGCGACTTTGAATTTGTGGACTAGCCCAACTGTCAGACTGCCGACATAGCTTGTAGGATCAGTAAGCTGAAGTGGCAGTGGGCTGGGCATGTCTGTCAAAGGACCGATAGCCGCTGGAGCAGACGAGTCCTTGAGTGGAGACCGCGAATCGGCAAACGTGCATGTGGGGCGCCCCTCAGCCAGGTGAACCGACGACCTGATGAAAGTAGATGGGGGACCTGGATGCGGAAGGCAGAAGACCGAGTGTTGTAGCGCAATTTGGGAGAGGCCTATGTCCAACAGTGGACTGCGATAGGCTGAGTTGATGATACTTGATAAAATTTGTGAACTGAAGAACATAGTTAAACTTTAGCTGATGGCACTCTTTATGATTACAAAGGCCAGTACAGATGAAAAGCAGGCCAGTAGCAGCGCAGATTAAAGGCGGGCCCGCGCAAATTGTAATACAAGGAACGATATGAAACATGTTACACCAAATATTAGTGCAGCCCCGCTGGCGCTGGCGAACTGTGCCGCTCCTGCCCTGCTCTAGACCCACCGCACCGGCGACAACCAGGTAGCGTGACGCGTGAGATGCGAAAGGCAGGAACGGTGCGGTTGCGTTGTATTACTATGGCCGCCATGCTAACTTGTCACACCGGAGCGGGGCAATTGTATTGTTTTACAACTGACACACGGCACCACACGGAACACCGTGTGATGCCAGATTTAAAGAATAGCACCACCCTCTCTCTTCTCATGGGTGTAGTAAAATGCGACTAAGGGATTCAGTAGAGGATGGGCAGCAGCGTTCTCTGAGTATTAAAACAACCAACTGCGATCGTCAACCCGCCTGCCAGGCGTTGCGATTATGGCATATCCCCCCCGTTGGGGGAGGCTTTAAAACAGTGGACGTCTTTCGGCTGAAATGATGATGATGATAACTGACATAAAACGTCACACTGAGAGCAGTTCTATCGCGGGCCCGCCGTCAAAACGCTTTAAAACTGCCTACCTTTTGGTGTGACATGTGACACGCTGCTCATGCCCCGCGCTACTAATGACCTGGTTTTAGTTTGTTCGGGCCTTAAGCAATGAACATTAAATTACAGAAATAGCACCTGAGTCCTAGACGTATGACTAACTCGATACTCAGCTTTTAGTTAGAAACACTACCCATCAGTATGACTACTCCTCACTGAAGGTAATCCAATATGCATAGAAGATGCATGGGAAATACGATTTGGCATGAGGCGTCAGACGAAGCCGCAATAAGTCTTCGAATTATATTGTCTAGTAGGGTGATAAAAAGTATATTTTATAATAAAACAAAGTTTAACCGGATTAAATCGCGTATATTATTTAAATTGGTTTTCCTCACGTTTCGAAAGCTTTGCAGCATTTCGTGGTCGCAGGTAGAGTTACGGCCAAAATTAATATCGTATCTATCCACGATTTACCCTACTAGAGATAGAAATTTGACATAAGCTCCATACATTTTATGTCAAATTTCAATCTCTAGTAGGGCAAATCGTAGATAGATTGGATATTAACTTTGGCCGTAAGATGACAAGCGTCTTTACAGATATTTCTAAAAATAGATTTTAATCTACCGTACAATATTATTAATTGTTCTATATTCAAGTGTTTAAATTATTCATTAATTTAAAATATAAATCAATCTAATCAAGTAATTCTAATAATCATTTATTTGAGTTAACCTGCTTATTCCAACTTTTAGTATTATAAGTCAATGTAAATAATATTTATTACTTTTAAGACAACATAAAAAGTATTGATTCCCCTTATTTTTAATACTAATAAAATTATTTTATTTCTTACCTATACTAGGGTTACCACTAACAATTCCTTTATTAAATCAGGGTTGCTAACTTCCGTGTTTATTCCTTGCATTCTCATGAACAGTTGAGCAACTTACCGTTTGCCCGTGTGAATCGGTATTAATGTAAAATGTTTGTATCTTATATAGATGTTTATTGAGCGAGAGCATGAAATTACTTGTCACTGTCTGTCCCTTTCTAACTGTAAGCACTATTCTTGACTGGCAATCTAAAGCTCAAGTTATACTTCGGTAATGCGACCTATTTGACTAAAATTGACCCGAATTTGATCACAGAAATAAGCATTTTCGTTTTCAGTGTTATGATAATTTTTATGAACCTTTTTCCATCTCAATCTTGTATCCTTATAAAATTATCGTGATTATAAAAAATACAAATTAGATACACATTTCACCTTCATATCAATGTTTTTTCAGTCGCTTACATGTTGTATAACTTTAGCTCACTAAAAAACAAAAGACTTGATACAACACTCTACTTTATCGATTTGAAACACCTTTTTAGCGGAGCTAAACTATACAAAAACAAGCTATGCTCTTTCACATCTCTATTCAAAACGTGTGCAGCGAAACAAGCACGCAGTCTCTTCAAACTATTTGCACGCAACTGTTCTATAATCCTTACTCTCACGGTCATCTTGTATCAATCAATCAATCAACTCAGCCTATCGCAGTCCACTGCTGGACATAGGCCTCTCCCAAGTTGCGCCACAACGCTCGGTCCTCTGCCTTCCGCATCCAGTCCCCCCCAGCCACGTTCTTCAGGTCGTCGGTCCACCTGGCAGGGGGGCGCCCTACGCTGCGTTTGCCGATTCGCGGTCTCCACTCAAGGACTCGTCTGCTCCAACGGCCATCGGTCCTTCGACAGACATGGCCAGCCCACTGCCACTTCAGCTTACTGATCCTACAAGCTATGTCAGTCACTCCGGTTCTTCTCCGGATAATCTCGTTACGGATTTTATCCTTCAAAGAAACTCCAAGCATAGCTCGCTCCATAGCTCGCTGAGCGACTTTAAATTTGTGGACTAGCCCAACTGTCAGTGTCCACGTCTCGGCACCGTAAGTCATGACTGGCAGGACGCACTGGTTGAAGACCTTTGTCTTCAAACTTTGCGGTATAGGCGACGAGAAGACTCGGCGAAGTTTGTATATATATATGTAATTTCATGCTCATTAGGATTAGTGTATTGAGAATGCTAGTGGGATATCCTTCAAACCCTTTATTTATGAACGAACAAAACAACTTTTAGCTGCTAGAACGTTGACGAGGACTATGCCCTATGTATGTTTAATTCTCGAATGTTTGAGCCATCCACGACCTGTCCGCCAAACCGTTTGAGCTCTTATTGACTTGGCACTAGAGTATTTTTTTCAGTGTAATCCTCACCCCTCGACCCGACCCAAGAAGATTGTCGGATCCCGTATTGGCCGGCTAGCCTCCTCTGAAAATGTTTGTTTATCTGTCGCTTGCTGTTCTGCTTGTCGCAAATGCTTTGTATCATTTGAGTCCTTGTGGCACTGGAAGGTAAGGTCCGAGTATGCGATCATACTGTGCTGTGCTAGTCTTTTACCTTGGCATGTTCCGATTTCGGGCTATTTTCGAGTTACGACCGTACTTTTGCGCAAGTCCGAATTGTGTATACGTCATAGACATTTTTATACTGACGTAAAGTATAGTAACTTTATGCTTTACGTCGACCAAAAACAATAATGATATTTAAAAATCGAATTCTTCGTAAATATGAATCGACTTCGACTGGAAAGAAAGTACTTCACTAACTGGTACGGACGCTTTTTTCTTCATGCACTATTTCATAATATGCACAATATAGCATGTAACATACCCGATTCACAACGGCTGAGGTGGCCTGGCCAACATAAGGCACTACATCGCGGAAAGCTTAACGCTACGCACACGATACCCTATTCTAATCTTAAGGTTAAATCGTTAGGTCTGCTTTCATACTAACGAACGGTGGAATTCGCTCGCTTCTCACATAATCATTGTGTGTTGTATTCGAATTGTTTTGCTTGCTTTGGCGCCAAAAATTTTGATCATTTGCTATTGGTTTGTTGAGGAACGCGTTTGGAAAGCAAACCAATCAAAAGGGGTTTGGGCTTGAAAGACGTATTTGCATTTTTCTACATCGCTTTGAAAATAATTATCAATTTGAAGAACATGATTTTATAATAAAATCGTGCGGCGTTAAGATATTCTTTAGAACTCAATAATATTATGACATTTCAACTAATTTAAGTTCAATCAATTGCATAGGTATCTGCAGATCAGCTATGAAGAATTCATAACTAAAATTATAGCTTATTAGCAATTATGATGCCTACATATTTTATCACATTTCATCAACCTTTTAGGTTGTAAGTATGGAAGGTAGTAATTTTTTTAAGCAAGCCGCACACCGTTTAAGCCTTTGGCATCACATTTTAATTAACAAACTGACACGACCGGAGAGAGATCAGGCGCAGGACCGACGGCTTTACGTGCTCTCCGAGGCACGAAGGGGTCTCTATGTTTAACGAAACGGTCACCCATCCACAGACAGACCGCGGCTAGTGCAGCTTAACCTTGCAGATCGTACAATCCTAGCTTGCTACTTAGCCACGAGCCCCCAGCATTACATAAATTACAGAACTTTCAATGTGTGAAAGCCTGAAAGTCTTACAACTGGTCTAACCTCCGAATGTCAGTACTACCCAGTAACTGGGTTGCGGGGGTCTGATGGCAGTCGCTCCGTATAAAATACTGATGTTCAGCTGCATCTGTTTAGATTGGAAGCCGACCCCAATATGATTGGGAAAAGGCGCGAAGGATGATGAATTATAGAACTTTCAAAAATGGAGGCCTAATATATGCAGATACTAGCAGTGATTTTTCGGCTTTGCCCGCGTAAAAACTTTTAACATACCGTGTGACCCCAGGAGATTTTTCATAGAAACATCAACACCCCTTTTTTACAATTCAGTACAATACAATTACAATGAGTTCGTTCAGTACAATTTTTGAAAAATTCAAAAACATGTAATTCATTAATTGCTTTAATGATTTTTATTATAAGCCGAGTTTCGACTTAATCCAGCCAAGAAATAATATTCTCCCACTTTATTCCATCCCTCTTTTAGGAATAATTTTGAAAAAAAAAAAGATAACTGTTTCATTATTTACTTTAGAGATTATTTATCCCAAATTTCGAGTGAATCCAAGAGAAAACTCATCCCTTTAATGAGGGCGTTAAGTTTCAGGAAGGATATCTTGACGTATATCATTTCTGGTTAGCTTCAGCCATGTCTTAACTTTTGCACTTGGTGCCGACTTTTTCAATCACCGAGTTATTAGAGGAACAAGTTTGATGTTTGGACAGGCTATACAATGTGTTATTGAAATAAATGAAAAACTCTTAAGGAGTCATTGTATTCATCAGTAGGAACAAATTTTACTATGGGACCAAACTAGAAATCCCGAAAAAAAACAGCAGTTGCCTATATTTTGCCGAGTTATGCGAACATAAATGTATGGAGTACCGATATTTTTTTTCGTGATATCAGGGTTTGTTCCATAGTAAAAGTTGTTCATAATGATGAGTGTTATATTTATTTATTGTAATCGTGTGTAAGTTTATGAAGTTATAAAGGATAATACATGTATGTATATTTTGGTATAATTATTTTATTTTACTAGCTAAGTTAGTTTCGTTTAATTAGTTAAGTTTCCGATATTTAAGTGCACCGGTAACTACCCATTGTCTCTTCCATGATATTCCAGTCCATTCAATGGTTGTCTGGAAGAGATCGCCGTGGAGCGATAAGACCGCCAGTTCTACACTAGCGCATAAGTAGTTATTTAAGAAATTAATATAATCTTGTTGTGCAATAAAGAGGATTTCTATTGTATTGTATAAGGTTAAATCAAATTAGCTGGCGAAACTTCACAGACGATCACGTCCGTCAGATCAGACTGGCACTGACTGGCAGATAGAAACAAGTTCCTTGCGATGGTCGTTGACATCCAATGAGGATATTATACATATGGCATAGAAAGAAGAAGAGTACCAGGGATCTATAGATCTATTAAAGATAGATACCCCGTCACGAGCGTAAGAGTTCAACAACAAAAAAACAGAGGAGATCAACACAAAATATTTAAAGACTATCTCTCTGACCGCACCCAGTGTGTCAAAATAAACGAATTTATAAGTAGGGATTTACCGATCTCCTTTGGTGTACCACAGGGTAGTATTTTGGGGCCGAGTCTCTTCCTACTTTATTTGAACGACTTATGCGAGATATAACTTACCGGTGGTAAAATTATATCCTACGCCGACGATACAGTACTATTGTTTTCTGCCGAGACATGGGAGGATGTTTATAAAAGTGCGCAACGTGGTTTTAATATTGTAACCCATTGGCTGCAGCAAAATATTCTGACTCTAAACTCAGCCAAAACTCAATACATCACCTTTTCCATGCGTAATTGTAACCCTTCTCCCCCACCTATTTCCATAACAGCACATAATTGTTGTAATAGTGACATCTGTTCTTGCCCTGCTTTAGTCAATACTATGAAAATAAAATACTTAGGAATATTAATAGACAATAACCTATCTTTCCGATTTCATGTAGAGTTGGTTACATCCAGGATAAGAAAACTCATATTCGTTTTCAAAAATTTAAGACATGTAGGTGATCCTAAACTAGTTAAGCAAGTCTACCTAGCACTTGGTCAATCGGTATTGGATTATTGTATTTCAGCATGGGGAGGTGCGGCAAAAACAATATTAAACCCCTTGGAAATTGCACAAAGAGCCGTACTGAAAGTCAGCACTTTTCGCCCGTATATGTTTCCAACATACTTGCTGTACCAATCTTGTGAAGTCCTCACAGTCCGCCAGCTGTTTGTATTGCACGTAGTCTTGAAGCAACATGCTAATATCAATTATGACATATGTTGCTATTTATCTAAGCGCAGACGTAATGCCATAACATGCAGTGATCTATCTACCTTTAAGCATACATATGTTAACAAATTTTACTGTTTTCTGGGCTCATTTTTGTATAATAAGGTCAATAAAACCATAAACATATATTCCTTAAATAGAAAGAAATGTAACTAAATATAAGATCATTGAATATATCCAAAAGCTAAGCTACGATGAGACTGAAAACTTACTAGCCATAGTAAGGTAGCTTACCTCCTATTACACACCCTCCTACATACACTCACTCATTTTCCATTTTACACATAGGGAGGACAATGTTTGACTCGAACTTTTTATTTTATTATTTTTATTGAATTCCAATTATTGCGTCGTTTATATTGTAAATGCTTGTAAGGCTTGTATAGATAAACTAATTTATATTTAAGTGGCTTCAACATAGGGAAGAGCGCTGTTGTCTGAGAGACAGATATTTCTTATCTAGTTCAGACACAGATGTTTCTAATAAAATTATGGAATTAATGTAAATTGAATGTGTATGTATTTTTAAGTTTCATAATGTATCTTTTTTGCACAATAAATTTATTTATTTATTTATAATAACGTAGGCATCCACTAAGGAAAGATTTTTAGAAATTTCTCCCCTAGGGGGGTAAAATAGGGGTTGAAAATTTGAATTAAAATCCGTCATTTTTGTAATCAGATGTATAAAAACTGTATTTGGCTTTTTGGTTGAAAATAAAGAAAAACTTTTTTTTTTTTACTACCTATTTAGAAAAAACACAAAATGTAACTTTGTGTTATATTTATACGACACACTTCTTAAATTTAGCTTCTTAAATTCAGCGCTAGCTTCATTCATAATTTTTCTGAAAGCTAAAACTATAGGTGTAGATTTCGTAATAGAGTAAACAGGTAAAGTCTTCTTGTCAAGTTTATTATTTCCTCTATTAATTGTATAACAGCCTCATCTTAAACCTCCTATTTCCCAGGTTCATCTGGATCCGTGACTCCAAAGTCATGGGCACGAGTCGTGCAGAGATCGAGTGGGAGGTCCCCGTGGGGACTCCACGAGGAGTGTACAGGATCCACCACTTTGGCAGCTACAAGTATGTGCTGGGTGGAATATACCCCTACCATGGATTTACGGACAGCTTCGAAGTGTCTTAGGACCTAAAATAACATCAGCCTAGTCTTTTCCTATGTTGGAGTCGCCTTCCAGACTTATCACATGCGGCTGAGTGATAGAATTCATGATAATTGACCCTTCCTGCACAGCTTGGTATATGGTCTTGAATATCCATGGATGGATGAAATATGGATCAATGCTAAATTATATCAAAGGCTTTGGAAGGTCTTAGGGCGTCGAAAGTACTACAATGATTGTTGGGACTCAAAATAGACTTTTCAAAACAAAATGGTTTGCAATGCAAGTGTATGGTGAAGTTTTACATGACGATGTAGTGAATTTATTTTTCATGAAGTTTTCCTACTTAGTCTTAGTAGTGGTTATGAGGACTTTCTGTAATGGCGTATGTAGTACCTTAGTGGTGTACATCATTTATTGAAAATTAGTTTTTAACAATAATTGAAGTACAAGTAACTACTGTAGTTTAATCAGAAACTAATGTACTCAGCCAGTAATATTTTTTTAATGATGGGGGCGCCACTTAGCTTGTACATGCGTCTTAACATAAAATACTGAAGTGCGTAAACTAGCGCAGGCGCATTGCCCTTTCCTTTCGGAAAACTATTGTGAGATTTATGATATAAAGAAACATTAGATTAAGTTTAAGTCAGTACTAATTTAATGTATAATATTATATAACTTTCTAGTTTAAGGATAATATAGAAATATACACTGATTTATAGCGTTAACTGAAATCGGCTAGATGTCTCTGAATCCGCTAGATGTCACTGCTCAGAAGCTTCGCTTCTGTCGGGTGTCACCCAACGCTACCCTTATTTGAAAATAATTTAAGTATATTTGCTTAAAATATTTTGAATGTAATGCCTCTGAAAATACAGCCGAACATGCAATGTCTCACAAAACCGGTCTTCGTCCGCGACGATCAGAGCAAAGAAAAATGATCTTTACTGTTATGGACATAAAGTATAACCTCAAGGAAAAGTCTATTATCTCGTCGTTTCGTTCATAAAACAGTCGTCGTTGCACAAACCAGTCTTTGAATGTGTCATGCGAATTTATACCTAATGGCTCTGAACATACAGCCGAACATGCAATGTCTCACAAAAACAGTCTTCGTCCGCAACGTTCAGAGCAAAGAAAAATTATCATTATTGCTATGATCATAAAGTATAATTTTCAGGCTTCAAACCGTTTCGTTGGAAAAATTGAACATGACAGTTCGTTTTTTTTTCAATTCTTTTGTTGGATTTTGGGCAAAGGCTCATACTGTATGCCTTATTTGAGCTGTTGTGTATTGTTGGCTCTTAGAATATACAATTGTCCCATTTCATTTACCCTATTTTCTGTCCAGTTCATTCTTGTCCATCCTAAGGTTGCCTGGAAGAAATCGCTGATCGCGATAAGGCTGCCATTTGTACAGTAGTTTAAATGCATATTCAATGTAATGTATTTTATGATGTACAATAAAGCATATATAAATTAATTAATTAATAGTCCCGGTTCGTAGAAATACAATTTGTAAGGGAGGTAAATAGTTTTAATTTTATCGATAAAAACGTAGGTACTATGGGTACCAAACAATGGATAAAATACTTATGTACTTTTTTTTTGTAAATGCATACTTATAATACACAAGAAGCACGAAGACCAACACAAACACTCATGTTCATCACACAAATATTTGTGTCCTGTGGGAATCGAACCACCTCATGATCAGCAGTCAGACACTCGAACCGGTATATAGAAAAACTTACAGTTAGTTGTTTTTACAATATTGTAGCCCACTACATTATCCACATATTAACAACAAATGTAAGGCAAATAGTGCCATTAAAAGACCATTACATTAAGTTATAACATCATTAAATTTTAATTTAAGTATAAATATAATAATTATTTCAATTACATTTTTTTTTTTTTTACAAAAATTATTAAATTAAACATAAATTGGACAAAGATTTACTTAATAATTATGGACAAACATTCTATTATATTTCTATTATATTCATAGTTATCTGATGTGATTGCAGAATCGATAGCATACGAGTTCGGTCCCGGCCGAGGGATCATCACCTACACATTCCCAACAGACTCAGTTGCGGACACAGAAACAGATAAGGTGGCTTTAGGATTCGTCACCAGCAAAGCTGATGCTGTACTGCTGAGGATCGAGTCATCGAACACACAAGATTACATGCAGATGGAGATTGTGAGTACTACTTGGTTGGAAGGTTTCACTAAATCCAATCCTTTTGCATCCTAAATCTAACAACACACATAACATCACGCCTGTAAGATAAAAAGAAAAAAACTGTGGTTAGCTCTTGTTAATAAACGAAGCCTGCAGTCAGCTTTGAGTAAAACCTCAGTAAGATTTCACAATTAATGAATAATTTTATTGTTCGAATAATAAAAAAGAAAATAAAACGTGTGCGGTTACGGGGGGAACCCCGTCAGGAACGAAGTTATCCTTAAATTAAATTTTAAAGAAAATATATTTAGGCTTTGGTCTGAATATTTGGAAAGGATCTCAGTGAATAAAAGAATCTGGTATAGGACTATACGAGCAGAGCCTTTTCGTTGCCCTTGGTTTCAATTTAGTAATTTAGACAGGAACATGTTAGTAATTGCTGTTGAGGACTGTATGTTATTAATTAAAATAGATTGACTGATTCTGAATCTTATATTGTTATTTCACTTGAACAAAGGATAGCGGCGCGGCGCGCGTACAAATGGCACGGGTATCAGTTCCTGTGGTGAATTTTGCTCTGGCTCAGGCCCCTGACACTGCCCTACAATTGGTCGGTCGCGTAAAGAAAACGTCACTCCCAGCGGTTTTGATGGCTACATGAATATGTTTTCCGTTACAAATTTACAATATCATGAAAAAACACGAAAATAATAAAAATGTAATTGAAAACATACTAGCCTTTTGATAATTTTATTTTTATTGTTATTAATATTCTTGTTTTAGTTTAATTCAAATGACAACAGTCCAATAATAATTACAGTAAAATTATTTATAATTTTTTATATAAAATATCTATTTATATAATAAAGACATATATATATATATTGATGGGCATTAATCCGGATAAATACTAAAAATTGATAAATACTCATAAATATCCATTTTTACTCTAGTATTTATCCAAAACAGCGGATAAATATTTTATGCGTACAACTTTCGTTTCTTGAATGATATGTAACGTAAATCTGTTTATTTTACACACAAAATAATTGGTTATTAAATTAAAATCTTAAATTATTTAATTGTGCCTTATTATAATCAATTCTCTACACTATTACTAAAGTCGTAAATGTCGAAAAGTCTGTTTATTAGGGTTTTTTCGCGAAAACTAGGTACGGGTCCATAGAACACGAATCAACCTTTATTTTAAATCATGTCTGTCTATCTGTTTATCTCAGCACGTGAGAACGGCTGAAAGGATCGTGATGAAACTTTACAGTTGTATTGGTATTAGCCTAACTTACGGTAGGTATATTCCACTTTGTTGTGTGGAAAAATTGAGGTATGTGGTAGATCCTGAAATACAGCTTGACCCCTCTATTGTATGAAGTAACATATTAAGTATAGGGCATGATTGAAAGAAAAGAAAGAAAGAAAAATGGTTTATTGTCTCAGTTAACGGCGCACGCGCGGATTGTAGTTTGGTTACGGTTTCCTAAATATACAACTAGTCCAGTTATTTAGTTGAACTAGATACCTATTGTTATCGAGTTTTGTTTTCATTAAAATCGGCTAGAGGGATGAAAAATGAGAAATATAACACAAATCAACAATTTTTATAATTTATGTATTCCTGTGTGTTCGTACCTCATCACGTAACAATGGCTGAACAGATCATAAAGAAATGTACTTACATATGTATTAGCTTAACTTACAAATTCAGGTGCGATTTATCTCAATCTGTTAGGTAAAATCTGGAATACAGCTTGACCTGTCTATTGTATGAAGTTGCATACGAAGTCGAGGGTATGTTGTATGAAGTTGCATATGAAGTAGAAGGTATGATTGTTGGTTGGTTGCGGTTTTCTAACAATACAACTAGTCTAGTTATCTAGTTGAACTAGATGTTGTTATTGAGTTTTATTTTCGTGAAACCCGGCTAGGGAGGATAGAATGAGAAAAATAACAAGAACCATAAATTTTTGGAGGTGTTTTATCTCAATCAGTTGAGTAGACCCTGAGATACGTCTTGAACCTTCTATTGTGGGCAGTCGCATAAAAATAATGGTCGTAATTTTGAAATAGTGAGCAAAAGCGAAATTATCTGAGACCTCCTTCACGCTTAAAGATCACGTACGCTAAAAAGGAGTACTTAGGTATCATTCGTCTAAAATACTCATCAAAATCACAGATTAATCAGTCAAAGTAACCCATTGGAGTCAGAATCTGAATTTTATGGCCGGTTCACATTATTCCAGCAGAATTCCAATCCAGGCTTGGTTAATTTGATGATATTAACATCCCCAATGCCGTTTCAACTGAATTTGTAGCTTTCTTTTTTCAATACTTGACCTTTCGAATAATTTCACTGCATCTTCTGGGTGTCTTGAGGTATTCAAAGATATTCACAATATCTTGGTTTGAGCGTTCTTTGCCTTTTGCAGTAGTTGGACAGACAAGTTCGCTGAAATCGTAAGACATGTGCGATAGCAACTCTGTATAGTTTGTAGACATGTTTATCAGATCTTTTGCTTTTATTTTATCGGGATATTATGGAACTACCTACTATCTTACTCTGTGAATGTACTGGGGCCTCATAATGGAAGATTGTAGCCAGCCTGACTCAGTCTAACACGAAGAAAACCACCTACTTCATTTTCCTTGCCTTACCTTCTGGCACCTGCTGCATATGCATATATTAGTGGGTGGAAGGGCGGTGCTGCGTATTGCATCAAAGCTTGACGACCTAGTTTTGGAAGAATTAACACTAAATATTGTAACTTCATATTTTGTATGTCATGGATTTCCGCAGAGTAACGCCTGACTCCATTCTTTATCAGAAGTTTGGAAAGTTCATGGTGTACAACTATCTTAGGACAGTACACTATATCAATCACACACGCTTTACAGTTCCGAAATATGGCACACGGAGCATTTCCTTGCATTTTTTTTTTGTTGATTTTGTCTGCCAAGCGGATCGTGCGTATCTATTTTCCAATGATTTCCATCCCTCAACAAAATAAAATATAAAAATCAAAGAGGACTTGAAATTCCTAGGTAATAGTATGAAATTCTAGCTTCAAACCACTTTGCGACGCAAAGCTAAGTTCTAGGTATTACGGGGAGCGGGGGGTGGAAGAGCTAAGTAAGCAAAACAAGAAAAATATCTATCAGAGACGCATAAAATATAATTATCCACCATTTAGGATAAATATCCGATAAATACGGGTAAAAACGAGTATTTATCCATTTCTGATAAATATCCGAGTTTTTATCATTTTGATATTTATCCACTGCCCATCACTAACAACAAAGCAAGCTCTTTGGTGTCTGCCATCCTGGGTTTCCAGATTTGGGGCTTTTTTCGCAATTTTGGGGAAAAATATTATCTTTGAGGAACTTTTGGGGAAACGAATACCTTGGTGTATTCTTGGGAAAGAACGTGACCAAGAAGAAGTCAAAAGTTGATTATTCAATGAGTTAACCAATTATGTAGTTCTTTTCGAATATCGTACATTAAGAGAAAACTAAAAAAAAAAACCGCGCCCTTCAATAGGAGTGCAGTTTTCTAAAAAATGGAAGCATTTGTTTAATTCGAGTTAAGTACGAAAATGGTCAGTACTGTAAAGTAGACATGGGTAACTCAACAAAAATGCGTGAGCTGCAGCTCAGCTCACGGTTCAGGTCAGTGAGCCGGAGCTGTGAACCGGCTCACAGATCAGCTCAATTTGTGTATCTGCCTTCTTCGAGTTATGATCTGTGATGCGAGTCGCTGACCTTAAAGACCGTTCGATCTGTTTGAGCTGCGCTCGCTCGCTGACTCTGCGACTCACCGCGGATCTGTCGCCGCTCCAGCTCACCGGTTCAAACTGGTTTTTATCTATATAGACATCTTTTATCTTCCGTGCAACAAAAGTTGTCGCACAGATAGATACTATTCTTTGAGCCGTGAGCTGCGTATTTGTCATTGAGCTGCAGCTCAACAGCTCAAGCTTATTGATCTGTATATTTGAACCGGTTCTGAGCTGAGTTACACACCTCTACTGTAAAGGTTGCCTCTGACGATGCTTCCAACCATGCGAATGGCGTGGCCGTATTCCAAAATCTGTCTGTGAATGTTGAAAACGTATGTTATTTTTAGAACAAGTCAAGCTTTTTTGGAAGTAGTCATTAAAACGACGTCCGAATGGATACATCGTCAGTGCCCACCTTAATAATAATAATTCATTTATTGCTCAGATAACATAGATCCATTATTGTTAGTAAAAAGATATCATTGAAATGGTTAGTAATATACATAGCAAATTTAATAATTAAATTTCATGTCACAAATAAAACAAACTCATTAAAATTACAGATTAAATAATTGAAATTACAAATGAAGCTAATTAATAAATCAAACCAATAAAATTTTATCAATATATTAAACATGAAATCTAATTATATTATTCATAAATGGGCAGTCTACCCTGTTCGCAATCATTTTCAGGATACCGTTAGCGCTGCCGCGAACCCTGCTTACCAACGAAGCTATGCGTTTACGCATGATCGCACTAAAGTCATTGACGCGCGCCTCCGCGAACATACCAGAGGCGCTGCAGAACCGCGGCAGCCCCATCAGCATCCTGAATGCATTATTATATTGAACCCGGAGGGCTCCGTATGATGCGCGAGTATATGCATCCCATAGGCTGCATGCGTAAAAAGATGTACAATATGCTATAAATAGTGTTATTTTAGCTCCCGTGGAGCAGCGCGCAAACCTACGGCATATCATATTAGCGCGCACCGACAATGCCCTCCGCTCCCGTTCAATATCTAAGTCGTCACGTAAATCAGATGTAACAACATGACCCAGGTATTTAAAACTATCTACCAATTCTAGGGAGACTCCATTCAGTTTTACTGGTGGTATATTGGATAGGTGTTTGTTCCGAACTTTAAATAACATGCATTGACTCTTTTTTGCATTATACACCAGGCCGTGTGTTCGAGAATAGTCTTCACATATTTGAAGGAGCCTCCTCAGACCAAAGACTGACGCGCTCAGCAAGACCATGTCGTCAGCATAGCTGATGTTATTGACACATACATCATCAATGAAGCATCCGACATGTTCTCTGCTGAGCGCGCCAATCAGCGCATTTATATATAAATTAAATAATACAGGTGAAGTTAAACCCCCCTGTCTCACTCCACATTCCATTCTGTAGGTGTCAGAAAGTTGCCCTGACCACCTCACTTTGTTGACCTGGTTTCCATACCAATACTGAAAAATATTAATGATCTCGGGGGGAAGTTTTTCATCTTCTAATTTCTTTCAAAGTATGTTGTAGGAAACCAGATCAAAAGCTAAAGTCTGAAGAAGCTTATAACAAAATTAGGTGGGTACAAAATGAATCAATGCGGTTTCACTGGCTATGTTGTATTTTATTACAATTTTAATAGATAGGAAGTTAAAAAAAAAAATAGTTTCAAGACATTTCGGGAAAAGAACTAGAAAAAGTATCTTTATAAGGTTTATTTTTTGTCTCTTACGGGGGAAATTTGAAAACCCCATGTGGAAACTCTGCGGCCATCTCGTTTAAACTTGTTTTTTTATTTGTGAATTATTAAATTAATTTTTTAACAACTCTGTAAAGTTTGAAGAGATTTGAAAAATAATCAGAGAATAATGCAAAAATCACGCAAATCCTAGTTGAACCCGATGTTATTGAAGAAGGCAAGTGGTTTCTCTGGTAACCACAGAATGAGACGCTTCGTGAGACCTGATATTAGTTTTGTTTGTAGTTTGCTTTTGAGTAAGCAGTCTACACTCCAGGATATTTTCGTTTCCTGTATGCAAGGAGTATAATAATATCTGTGAGAACCACTTCGAGAAGAATTTGTGTGGGCCAGTTGCATCAAAAGTGAGACGCTTCGGACTAAGTTCACTGATGAAGAAATTCATTTAACAACAATATGGTATGTGCTCATTTTCTGACACTGGTAGATTGCATAAGTTTGATCATTTATGTACAAACTATACACATCTTCAATTAAATGCTTGAGACGCCTCTACTGGCTCTTGCTATTGACTGTCTAAATAGTGTTAGTTTGGTTTATCCCTTCTAAGCAACTTCTCTACACGAATCACTTGTATCTGTATGTATTTCTTATCATGGATGTCGATGTACAACACAGTATAAAAGAAATACATACTACGCACTATGCCCAACGTTATTGCATTATACAGTATATAACTTCTCGCAACAGATACAAGCGGCAGTTAAAATCCTTATAATATAATGACCACTATTTACTTATTTTACAGATAACCATACATATTATGTCAATATTACAAAGGACATTTTAAATATTGGCAAAGTGAATACTGAAATAATATTGGAGTCTGCTACGATCTAGGCAACAAAATGAGAGAAAAGCGAGGGTTTTACAATGTCCCAAACTCACAGAAGATTGTACCAATGAGCAAAAATTAAAAGAAGAAGGATTTAAATTGTTGTTGAGTGCTTAGAAAGAGTGTTTTAGAAGTTTATAGCCTGTGTAGGGTTAATATTTTTAACTAGATAAGATGTGAATATGATTCTTCTTCTTCGTGATGATTCTTTTAATAATAAAATTTAGAGTTTATGTATTGGATGTTACCAAAAAAGTTATGTTCCTGTATCTATCAATTATTATAATGTAATGTAAAATTATTTAGAAGTCTGGTATTCAAAAGCTTGAAAAATTTCTCATTCACTTAATATTGTAGCACGTAATCTAAAGATGAGTATAAACTAGAGCATTTTCTCGAGCATTTCCATGTAATGTATCATTCTTACGAATGGTACAATACAAGGAAAAGTTCGAAACTAGATTTCCATGTATTATATTGTTCCTGTGAATGCTCAACGCTTTATTTGATGAAATGCTCACAGCGAGTGAGCTTTTACCTGTAACATTTCTCTAGCGTTTGTATTTTTTCTGTATTTTTGTAGCTTTTACTCTTTTGTTGAAATTATTACACAAATTCGCTCATTGGTTTGTAAAGTTAAGTTGTAACAAAGCCTTGAGAATAGTGGTCATGTTCGGTTTGTGAAACAATGGTGAATGATGATGTTCTGTTACAAGTTGTACTTGTAACTTACAAGTATTCACCAATGATAGTTCTCTGGTTAAACTGCTGTTTCGCTAAAATTCTATTTCAGTTTTTTGATTAATTGGCTGTTTAATCAAAGAATTAACAGTGATGAACACCATTTTTAGGCTTGCATTCATCAATTGAGAATTCTCTGGGTGAACAACTGTTTCCATAAAATTCTAGCAAATTTTTGACTAATTATCTATTTAATCAGAAATTAGCATTGATGGACACCACCTTTAAAACTGTTCATCCTGTGCATTCATTTTAATGGAACTAGTTACTATTCTATTCTAATTTTAATGTGGCCTGATGATGGTGAATTTTGTAAGTTCCAGATTATAAATTGGATTTTGCTATGTGGATATTTAATTATTGTCATGTATGGTAATTATAATATGAAATAAAAAGTTTTGCCTTTATTTATTTTTTTATTTTATTTTTCTAATTTAAAAGTTTTAAATCTATACTAATATCGATATTATTTCGATAAACGTTACATCACTAGTTCATCGATATTTAAAAACATCTTAAGTGCGACACTAGTTTTATTTGACAGCTGACCTGTCAATGCTGTTGGGAGAAAAAAATTGTATGGAACATATTTTCCCTTCTCAGTGTCTTATCTGTACTAGTACATATATCATTAATCTGTGTGCACAGCCCCTAGACGCCACATAACAGGCGACCGATTTCTATCACACATACAGGAAAAATCATGTATGTAAGCCGCCACTCAAATAATTCGTTACGACCACTTCTGTGAGCCGTTGACACTTCCGCGTTAGTAAACACAAAATTGTACAAATAAATGTTATAATGACTTCTTGCACAGTACGATGGTGTGGTAAAAACAGCAAGACTTCGATTGTCCAGAAAGATGGCATAACATTTCATTGGCTAGTTAATAATGTCATTAAGTAATTAGATTTTTCAACTGATTTAATATTTTATGAGAGTTCATCTTATACTGGTTAGTTCGTAACGGACACCAAAGGTGCAGACGGCACGTTGATGTCTTTCACAAAACATCTCTTTCTAACGCAAGCACTTAATACCAAAGACATTTCTATACTGACGTAATAGACCACTACAGTGTGCGACTGAGATACCGATCTTTACGAAAAAACCTATAAGCTAGAAAGAGATATAATAAAATGTCAGTAGAACCGATTTTGAAAATTGTAATCTCCCATAGCGTCCCATCAAAATATAATCTCGTATTATTTTATGATTTATTTCACAATCGTTCTGTATTTTATCCAATTAATATCAATAATCGTATTGGTGTAGTATTCTGTGTTATACTGCTGTGTAATTTACATTATTAACCTAAAGAAATAGACGTTTCACAGGTAAGTATCTGCAGGACAATACTACTTTCATAATGGTTATTTTCATAGAAGTTATTCTTAAAATTATTTAGTAATACATTAATAACATGCAGTAAATACCCTATTTTCTATATAATATGTTATTTTAAATAATTATGTGTTAGATAAAAAAATATTGTGTACGTGAAAATGAAACCGTTTCGCATATGGATTGCTCAAAATATATCGATATGTCGATAGTTTCAATTATATATTTTTTGTACTACCTAGCTCCATACATGTCACAAGTTAGTGTCCGTTACTGCTTTAAAAAAATGCAATCAAATTGAGAACCTCCTCCTTTTTTTGAAGTCGGTTGATAGTATTGAAAGGTTGATTTAGTCCGGCCGCACATTGGAAGGAAATCACAATGATTCATTCATTGATCATAGAAAAAATCTGACGCGCCGGAACCTATACCTATACCATGGTTGTTCTTTTACGATGTTATAATAGTATGTTGTACGTCTATGGCATATACATATAATTATACAGTTAATTTTAGTACCAGCCCCGCAAACTGACAGAATTTTCCGAATCGTATGTCTGCTTTTGACATATTAAAATGGAAATACGGTGCTATTTTATGACAATATGCGGCCGGGCTAAAAATGCTGTAAAATATTGACCGGCTAACTTCATAACTTCCAGATTCCAGCCGCCGCGCGCCGCGCCGCCGCTGTTCGCCGGCCTGGCGCAGCTGCTGCCCGCCATCTTCCGCCTCTCCAACCCCGTCAAGTTCAAGGCGCCGCAGTAGCCGGCCTGGCGCAGCTGCTGCCCGCCATCTTCCGCCTCTCCAACCCCGTCAAGTTCAAGGCGCCGCAGTAGCCGGCCTGGCGCAGCTGCTGCCCGCCATCTTCCGCCTCTCCAACCCCGTCAAGTTCAAGGCGCCGCAGTAGCCGGCCTGGCGCAGCTGCTGTCCGCCATCTTCCGCCTCTCCAACCCCGTCAAGTTCAAGGCGCCGCAGTAGCCGGCCTGGCGCAGCTGCTGTCCGCCATCTTCCGCCTCTCCAACCCCGTCAAGTTCAAGGCGCCGCAGTAGCCGGCCTGGCGCAGCTGCTGTCCGCCATCTTCCGCCTCTCCAACCCCGTCAAGTTCAAGGCGCTGCAGTAGCCGGCCTGGCGCCATCTTCCGCCTCTCAAGCAGGCGGGTTGGCGATTGTCAGCCAGGGAGGCCTTTGTCCAGCAGTGAACGTCTTTCGGCTGAAATGATGATATTTTCGCACTGTGTCGTGCCAAGTCGAACTCACGTCTATAAATAAAATCATCGATACATAATTCACGAATTTATTTATTAAAAGCTATGCAACAATTATTTTTTAAATGTCAATTCTTATAATATTAGTACCTAATAATTTTGACGCGCGTTTATACATATTCTAGATCCTAAAACTGTAGTTTTTCAATCGATATACTTTGTTCCCGATATATTGCATTAGTTGCAGTGATATGACAGATTTTTTTTACTAGCAAATGAGATAACATTCCAAAACCAAAAAAAGTATTAGTACTGAGAGAAATAAAGATAGGATTTAAGAAAAATACAATAAAATTACAGCAAGTATAACATTAAAATCCAAAAGCCTACATTAAAACTGGCGTCACACTAGAAAATAAGAAAAAAACTTAAAATAAAAAGAGCTTAAAAGCTAATTATAAATTAATTGAAATAAACATGATTCACAGTTTGAGGATTCATTAAGGTAGCTAACTGAGCAACAATGCATTATTGTGCAGGCGAAGCCACGTATGTACTACGACATTATACAACATTAGATATGACGGTGTGCGTTCACCACCGAAAGTCTATGTCAATCCAATTAAACAGAAAGTTAAACAAACGGGTCATAAACCCGATCTTTTAGTGTTTGGTGATGTCCAATTTAGAGGTGGTGATTAAAAGTTATAACCTTTAATTTAACTCAATAATTCTGTTTAACCCTTAACTTCATTAATAAATACTGAGATGTTCATTAAAAGTTATAACTTCTTAGTCATATCATAACACTCATAACAATGACCGTACTGTATACTCCTCGGATTTAACGTAAACATGTAGGTACTGCTTTAGGAGCAGCCGCCTTAGGGGCAGGTGCTGGTGTTTTGAAAGCCTGCACTACCTTATGACTAACAATAATACATAGAATTGTGAGTCTTATCGTAGTAGAAATAAGTTTTATTATTAATTCAAACTAAAAAATAACTTTTAATGTTTGTGTTTACAAACTATAAGTTATAACAATAATATTTAATTCACTGCTTCAAAAGTAGTATAGTCTGCACTTTACTCTTTGAACTAAACGAACACGTGAATTATGTACCCACCTTAAAAGTTATAATTTTAACTATTAATTTAACAAGTTATTTTCTTATAACTTTTAATATTTAACAATTAACTTTTTTATCTTATAATCACATCTCTAGTCCAATTGTAGTATATCAATATTATGCTTTTTTTGGGACCTATTTGAACTTTTATAAGTGGTTTTTCTTGTAGCAGGCTACCAAGTGAATTACCGAAAATAATTTAATAATTATAATCAAACTAATATTGTTGGAAAAAGTGGTGAACTATCAAGTTAAAACCTTCAAATTACGGATGAATGTGTTACTAATTCCATTTAGTGAGTGATTGTGTGATATTTTTACCGAAATTGGGTTTGTTTGCCTTTTTATTTAATTGGATTGACATAGACAGTTACAAACATTGCGGCACCGCGCTTGTGCGTGAGAACCACTGGAGAACCATTCATAATGGTGTCGATTCTCTTGTTCACGAACTAAACTTATTTTAAACTATAGCTCACTTTTACTAATAGTAGATACCGTGGTTGAGTGACGCTTGCTGCCTGACGGCGGAAAATTGTGGAAATCAGCCGAGTTTCTGGTTCTACCTATCTTCTTATCTTAACCCAATTATTAAGGATGGCAAAAATGTTAGTGTTGTTAAATTAGTCGGAATTCAAATTTCCATACACGTCGTGATCTCGGAACGTGCCCACTAAAATACAAAGAAATGTAACACATTATCAATAAGTTTTGTTCCAGTACAAGAGAGTCGACACCATTAATTATGAACAAAACTGACACTTATCTATTCATTGTTCAACATATTCATGACAATAAGGAAAATGTATCTATCTGTACATCATCGAATATCATTCTATAATAGATTCGTTGACAAACAGTATGAATAGAAACCGCCTGGATATTAACTATTATTTCATACCTTGTACATAATATTCTGTCACAGAAATATAATGTCTGCGTTGAACACAATGCCCTGGGGAACACTAACCACCAGTTTCCGAAAGGCTGATCAACGCAAAAATTAAATAATCAGCTCAGGTCAAGCGATGTGATTGGTTGTTAACATTTTTGCCGGCCAATCACAGGAGCTAACATTAGATTTGACAACAGACAAATTGATCAGCCTTTCAGAAACCGGGGGTAAATCATTAAAAATACTTATTATAAAAAATATTTATAAAATATAGCGCGAGTCGTCTCGGCGCACCTGAAACAATCAAATTATGTAATTAGATTCTAGTAATAAAGGCTATAGTTGAATGAACATTTGTAAGCATCGTACGCTCCGCATTCGCAGAATATTGAAGGAAGCATGCTGATGACGTTACATAACACGGCGCGTGCGGAGCGGCTGCAGTGTGCCAGGATCCGTAACATTAAAGGCTGGGGCAAACCATGCGCATCACAGCGCAGCGGGTGACGTTGTAATGTATGAAATCGTATGGAGATGACACACCAAGCGCGCGAGTCGCACGACTACGCGAAGCGGCACTTGGTGTGTCATTCTCCATTACAACGTCACCTGTTGCAACGTGACGTGCTGCGCTGTGATTCGCTGCAGTTGGTTTGACCCAGCCTTTAATACAAACTATTCTTAAGTTCGGCGCGTACGATGCACACAAATGTACAGTCACAACACGCAAAAGTTGAGCCACTTGCATATCATCTTAACATGGCCGTGTTATACAAATCGGTAAACTTTTTCATGTACGAGTATATCCGACTTTGTCCGATTTGCCAACACGGCCGAATTAAGAATGTTAGCAAATGGCTCAACACTCCCGTGTTGTGACTGTACATTCAGCTATATGTAAAATGTTATTGATATAACTGAAAACATCTTAAGGTGTCATTGTACTTATGTATGACCAACTTTTAAATCAGCCGTTCACTACATTTAGTGTTCACATATATCGACTAAATATAGGGAGCAGCGATTTTTTTCGCGATTTCAGAGTTAGTCCCATAGTAAAAGTTGCTCATACTGATCAGTACAATGACCCCTTAAGAGGTTTTCAGTTATTTCAATAACACGTATAAGAAAACTTAATATGTACTGAGAATTGTAAATAAGAAAACTATTTAATAAACGTTTTTAAATTAATATTTGTTGTACAGTCGACTGCATGACAGTGGTAACACTTCAATTCGAAATCCGCCCTTACTGCTTACGAAATAAATATGCCGTCAATGACAGTGTTACCACTGACTTGCGGTCGACCGTACTAATTTTAATCTGACAATAACAATCAAGATATTACAAAACCGATATTGATCGGTTAATTATGCCCTCGATTGCATAAGCATGCCAAATTAAACAGTAGACTCTTTTAAGATAGATGTGAAAAGGTGTTTGTTTAAAGAAAAGAGGAAAACGTGAATGTTGGGATAAAACAGACCAGTAAGTCTAAAGACGCCACATAAACTAAGTTTTGCTTTAGATCACATTCCTAAAATGATGGACAAGGAGCGGACGGCGTGTTATGATTGGTCAGCTCAAAAATTTCGTGGTGTGATTGTTGGCGCCCGCAGATGGAGTGACGTACTGATTGGCGACGGGGCGGCTGTTATGCATGGCTACTGCATAAGCTTGGTGAGCGCGGATATCCGGCCGATTGGCGTCTTTAGTTTTATTGGTCTAAAAAACAATCATATTCATAACGAGGTAGCAGTGAATTTACTTACCTAATTTAAGTAATATTTGTACTAGAGTTACAGTTGTAGGTCGCGTGCCCGCTATCTCCGACGACTGCGGCCCGCGGTCTGGCCTGCTGACAAATGTTTATATTTAAATTTTGTTACAGGAACCTTTAACCCAACAATTGCCTACTCGAGACGAAACTAGTGCGATATCATTCTTAAACCAACAGGGTATATTAAGCAATATTTTATGCATGTCAAAATGTATAAATGATATGTCACCGTATTATTGTGAGCGTTGTCAGTTTACAATAAATCCAGCGAGATTATAATTAGAGATGCGCCGCATAGTGGTTTCACCTAATAACCGAATACCGAATATTATTCGGTTTTACCTTTACCGAACCGGATATTCGGCCGAATTATTCGGTTAGCTACCTACAGATCAACGTATTTACAACAACATCAACAATAACAATATTAATTTAATTTACCTAATGTAATCTTCTCACAGGCACGCCACTGCCGACGTGCTACATAAACCTCTACTCAGCACTCGATGTTACTACGGACCATTTAAAATAGCTAAATAATTAGTATGCGTTCGGTTCTCAAAATTTGCCATCGACTCTATAAGAAGATTGATGTTTCATTCATTAGAAAATCTACTCGAATTTCGTGTTCTTAAAGTTTGTTTGTGGGTAAATTATTAGAATAACATGTATCGTCTCATGGCCATAGCTAATAATATTTATTTACCGTCTGGCTGTGCGTTCGCGCGAGTGGCCCTTGTCCTGGTCTCCGCGGCCGGAGCCGCAGACTGCTTCCCGCCGCGCGGCCTCTTGCTGCGCTCTGAAAGTAAACAGTATCGCTCATTACTTGTGGGTGACTAACGGCCAAAATTAATATCTATCCACGATTTGCCCTACTAGAGATAGGAATTTGACATAAGCTCCATACAAAATATGTCAAATTTCTATCTCCAGTAGGGTTTCTATGGCCATTAGTCAACAAAGGGACATGTATGTGTGGCGACGTGCGACGCCGGCCTCACTAAGATTTCACAAGAAAACATCAACAGGCTGACTTGTCACAGTACGTCGCAGATTTATACTGGAAAGAAGGCGTCTTTTGTACATATTTGCTACAATTTCGATTGCTATTATTTCGCAGGCTTACCTTCTGCAGGTGGCGGCTCAGCGGCAGCTACTCGTCTACGCTTGCCAGTCTCCTGATTCGCAGGAATATTCTCAATGTTTGCCTATGAACAAATGTAACAATATTGTATAAATTTTATTCTTATAGACATGGTAATACTGTTGTCACCAATCATTTAATCAATCTCAAAACAAACAAATACTAACAATGAGAGATGTACTGAGTTCCTGACTGACTGATTCATCAGTGTAGAGCTTAGGCTCTCTTAGTTTACACTAAGAACCTAGAGACGTCAAATTTGGACAGCATGTTCCTCTTTTAACATAAACATCATTATAATAAAACAAAGTTTAACCGGATTAAATCGCGTATATTATTTAAATTGGTTTCCCTGACGTTTCGAAAGCTTTGCAGCATTTCGTGGTCGCAGGTAGACTAAGATGACAAGCGTCTTTACAAATATTTCTAAAAAAATATTTTTATCTACCGTACAATATTATTAATTAAAATCGTTTCGATGCACGCAGTAATCACTCACAATATCATTATCTTTTACAGTGTTGCATGCTGTTCAATTTAAATAATATACGCGATTTAATCCGGTTAAACTTTGTTTTATTATAATGTGTAGTGATCGCGAAAACCTAAGAAGTTATAAACATCATTACTGATTACATAACAGGATTTACTAACTTTAGGAGGTATTTCACTGTCTGGGCTTGTTCTTTTTCGTTTACGTGTTTCAACTTCTGATGTAGTATTTTCTGGTTTCGCTGCTCGTCGGCCACGTGTTGTAGGTTCTGACGCAATACTTTCTTGTAATTCTATCTTTTTACCTCGAGTTTTAACGGCTTTAGGCTCTTCAATAGGTTTCTGTTGTTTATTATTCCTTGTCTTTTTCATAGCGGGCTCGTCCACTGTTTTACGTCCCTTAGCTGTAGTTTCAGGCTTCTCAACTGCAACGTTATCTGTAGATATGCTAGCAATTTTTACTTCAGATTGTTTAGGAGGTTCTAGATTATTATCTTCGACGGTTACAGTTTTTGGAGCTTTCGCCGTTGTATTTTGTTCACTCTTGTTTGCTTTTCCTCTAATTTTGGTCGCTCGCGGCTTCAACTGCGGCGTAGGCTTGCTAATCACTACACTCGCTTTCTGAACTTTAGCTCTAGTATTGTGAGGTGTTTTAGGCTTGTCGGATTCGACAGAGACATTTTTGCAGGTAGCGCGCGTTTTCTTATGACTAGGTTTGGGCGTTAACGGAATTTCTAGTAGTTTTTGTCTCCGCAATGCCCTCAGCGCGCGACTCGTGAGCGGTGCCTTCTCGGCGACTACTAACGGCTCTCCGCGTTTTTTAGTTTTTGACTCTGGGATCAAGAAGTCTTTTCTGCAAGATCGTTTCATTTTGATTGGAGCAGGAATGTCTACTTTTTCTGCATGGCTGAGTTTTGTAGCGTTAACAGGACTGAGTGTTTTTACCTTGGCAGGACTGGTCTTTTTAGCGGGACTGGCTGCTTTAGGTTTAGGACTCGCTTTTTTAATAGGACCCATGGTCTTAGCTTTAGCAAGACCAGTTTTTTTTGCAACAACGACGGTTTTCTCTTTAGCAGGGCTAGCCGGCTTTACTATAGGACTGGCGGCTTTGGCCTTGCCGCGAGTCTTTTTAGGCGATGGCTTTACAAATTCCGACGCGTTTGATGGTTCTACATTTTCAGTGTTAGCCCTTATGCCTCTCCTGGTCTTTGGGTTCACTTCAATCGTTGTCTTTGGTTGATTAAACCTGCAAAATTACTTAATCACTTTTAACAGCCTCATTACTACATACTTAGTAAGACCGTGTCTGTTTGCACCGTTAACACGGCTGAACTACCAAAAAGCCTTTAGATGTTTTATCACACATAAAATATACATGTTACATAAAAAGGGTAGGGGTGCCGGTGAAATTACAATCACATGCGACTCTCCTTCATGTCTCAGTTTCGCGAACCGACTTGCGGTACCATTGAGGCAACAGCCTAGGTGGTATTGCAGTTGTTATGGGCAAAGGTAACCGCTTAACATCAGGTGGGCCTTTAGCTCGTTTCGCCATCCTATACTATAAGAAGAAAGAAAAAGGTAACAGGACAAATTACAGAGTACACAACTACATTATATGTGTAGCAAGGGATCCAGCTCAGTATTTATAATAAACAGAGGTCATCCATCATCTTTATCATTTCAGCCAAAATACGTCCACTGCTGGACATAGGCAAAAAAATAAAACTGAAGTAAATAAATAATAATAAATATAAACAGAGCTAATTGTTTTTTAACAACGGATACTTTTTAACGCCAAAGGCTGAAGTTATAGCAAGCGCACGGAGCGCGCGTCGGGCGCGCGCCTCATACGCCGCTTTTCGAACGATCTATGAAATTGTATGCAACGGATTATATCAAGCGCTGTCGTCCGTCAAACAATTTCCATAGCGACCGCACATGGCGAACGTCGAGCGCGAGCTCCAGGCTCTTATTAAAACTTCAGCCTTAAAATTTGAAGTACACGCATATTAGTAAGCTGAGGGCACAGCTAATCTATATATATAAAAATCAATTGCTGTTCGTTAGTCTCGCTAAAACTCGAGAACGGCTGGACCGATTTGGCTAATTTTGGTTTTAAAATATTTGTGGAAGTTTTAATTTCCAGGGAAGGTTTAAAAGGTTAGAAATTGTGGAAAATTTGCGAGGAACATAGTAAAAAAAACTATTTTATTTTCCCATACAAACTGTTCCTACCTGTCAAACATTTGATGTTCGTCCCGTTCGTTATGGTAAACTCGGGTCCCCTCTAATTTAAAGAAAGTATTAAATAAGAGTTTTGGACCCGGTAGGTGGCGCTGCTGTCGGTATGTCACTGATCTCCTAAACGGCAGGGACGATTTTAATGATATTTTTGGTGTAGGTATGTTCGAGTCCGGGTCCCTGCAAGGTTTGAATTAACAAATGGACCCGGTAGGTGGCGCTGCAGTCGTTGTGTAACCAAATTTGATTTGCTGAACAATTGATAACATGGGACGGGACATGGGGGATGGGATATGGGACGAGACCATGTGACATGGGGGGACGGGACATGGGACGCGACTGGACATGGGACGGGACGGGACATGGAACGCGACGGGTCATGGGACGGGACTGGACATGGGACGAGATAGTAAGAATAGAATAGAATATAATATATTTATTTGCATAAAACATGGTATAAAAAGGTGTTATAAAATTAAATATGTGATCATTCATGTTTTGCTTAAAATTAAAGCATGCAAAATTGTAGACATTATAGTCTTTGATCGAAGAATAGATAGATAATAATGATAGATAGTAGGATTGTGGGATAGTGACTGGACTGGACTGGACTTGACGGTCCGAATGAAAGGATGGATGGAACTGGACTGGACCCGAATTAACAGGATCCGTCACTTGGGTTAGCATAATTTAACGCGAGCGTAGCAGCTATTAAGCTAGTATGTAATAAAAAGAACTCACGTAACGGAAGTGTCGTGTTCCGTAGATGCGGTCTCGTCGACGGCGACGGTGGGCGAGACGCTGGTACAATTCCTAACTCTTGATGTGCGAATTGGCTCGTTGCCTTCCACTGTTTCAGTAACCAGTTTTTGTAACTCCCGTGTCATGTTAGCTCTGGATTTGTTTGCTTTGGAGGTAGACGCGTAGTCATTCGCTTTATGTAATCGTTTGTTTAGCGCTTGTTCTAACCATTCTTCAACTTTTTTAGATATTACATCTAGAGATGCGCGTAATACCTTCGATTTGCGACCTTTAGTTTTATGAACAGTCTTTTTGGAAAATGTTTTCGAATATACCGCTCTAATCCATGGTTTTCCAATTACTTGATCAAACAAGTTTTCAGCATCTCTGTAAGATTGATCCGACAAGTTAAATAACTCTTCAACTCCGCTGACGTCATTCAAGTCATTACGTTTCTCCCGCCTGAACATTCGCTTCACTCCTCTCACGTCCCTTAGGTCGTTTTTAGGACTATTATTTCGTAGAGTTCTTTTAACTCCAGATGCATTGCGCAGATCATGAGCTGGACTCTTCGTTTCAAACAATTTCTTTACTCCTCTGACATCATCTAATTCATTTCTAGGTGACTTGCTCGGTTGGAACAGATATTTTACCCCAGACACACGCGTCAAATCATTTTTAGGAGATGAAGCAAACAGTTCTTTAACCCTGACGTCACTCAGACGGTTTTTAGGACTTTTATAAAATATGTTCTTGACCCCTGACACGTCCGTCAAGTCATTCTTGATAGACTTCCTTGTGCGGGGCGTCCGGAGCAAACCTTTAACACCTCTGACGTCTCGTAGATCATTCTCAGGAATAGTTTTGGCGAACATTAATTTGATGCCTTCCAGATTAGGACTACGAGGAGGAGTACTTATGGGACTAACGAATAATTCGGTAGTGTACGATTCAGTGTGGTCAAATAATGAATCATCAGGGCTAAGCCCGGTCAATGCGATGTTGTTACGAGTCGGTCGCTTAGCTTGCACTATGTCATCGTCATC
This sequence comes from Asteroscopus sphinx, assembly GCA_949699075.1. NCBI lineage: Eukaryota > Metazoa > Arthropoda > Insecta > Lepidoptera > Noctuidae > Asteroscopus > Asteroscopus sphinx. Next base: position 5,883,434 of record OX453024.1, read on the forward strand.
AAAGAGATGTTTTCTTGAGAACTCTGTCATACTCTGTGACAGCTTCCTCTTGACTGGACTATTAAATAGTTGCTTCACAATATCAGATTCGTTTAAGTCGTCAATCATCGAGCGTTTTGATTGAGGTTTTTTAGCTGTCGAGTGTTTGTTTTTAACTTCCTCTTGTACTAACTTCACGGAGCTCTTTGGTGTTGTTATTCCCACGTTCTGTTCGTCATATTTCTTATTTAATGTTTCTACAGAGTCACTGCTCAATCTAAGCCTGGTTTTTCTTGCGCTGAAATTCATAGATTTGGGTCCTGTGAGAGAGGAGAAAGAGAAAGAGGCTTTTGCTCTCCTTGTCGATCTTTGTAAACCTATGGAACTTTGACTGGAATTCAAAAGACTTTGAATGCTAAGAACGGTAGTACTAGCTTCTTCAGGGCTGTGTCTATTTTCTGGAGTACTAATACCTTCGTCCTGGGCAGGACTGTTAATAAGAGTTTCGTCATAATAATCAGTTTGTGCGCTTGACCTGGTAGATTTTAAAGTCGTACTGAAACTCCTAAATGTCATGGGCGAGTCATCATCATCGTCAAATAGTAACACGTCACTGTCGTTGATTCGCGATCTGCTGCGAGAAGCGCGCGATATCCTCGTACTGTTCACAGATACATGCTTCTTAGCATCTTCTGTGTTCTCTGGGGTCGACAACGACTTCGAACGTCTTGACTTTGAACTTCTAGCGGTGGATTGCGTACCATTCATGAAGGTTTTACTCAAAGTACTGGGGCTCGGGTTGGACTGAGACCTTAGTGTCGACGACCTGCCTTTGACGTATGGTGTGCTTGATCCAATTGGGTGAATTGGGTCGATGGTCGATCTTGTTTTCCTCCCAGTACTATTTTGGGGCGTTCCGAATGCGGTTCCATCAGTGGAGGCCGCAGAATCATAGACAGACGTAGATCGAGGAGACTCGTCGGTATCGATCGAAACTAAATCAACGATAGAGTAAGACTCCAGGTCGTTTCTTGGTGTGCGTGGTCTCAGCGTGCGAGTCATATACGCAGAGGCGACGGTCGCATTCCGACTATTATATGATACAGATTTCGTGGTGCGGCTGGAGTACGATAGCGTTTCCGTTTGGTTTAACGCTTTCTGTATCATCGTGCTGCCGCGTAGAGATCGTTTTGGCCGCGGAGACTTCGGAGTATCAGTCCGCGACGGTAGCGACACGTTCAGCGTTGTTCCAAGAGTCTGCTCCAGTATCCTACTGCTCCGGGAATGTATGGAGCGGCGCGGCGACGGCGTCTGAGCGGCCGAAGACTCGAAATAACGAAACGTGATTACGTCGTCCGAGTCGCTGTCACCCTCATACGAGTGTTTACTAGTGTCAGTGACCATCATTACGGTGGTATCTTGCGAACGGTTCTCCAAGTTGCTCAGATCCAACTTTATAGTCTCCGTTTTCCGTATCCCTCGTTTAGCTGAAGGGTCTCTGAGAGCAGATTTTCTTGGACGTGTCGACGCATACGACTTTTTAGGACTCTTTTGTCCTGATCGACGCGACGCGGTACTTGTCCGTAGAGAAGAATCGCGTCCGTCTGAATCCGTTATCTCTAGGATGGTAGCCTAGGAAAATAAAGAACACAATATACATTATGTAATATAGGAATAATACAATATGTATCAAAAACCCTGTTGTTCCTGTGAGGTACGTTATCAGAATCGATATTCATACGTAAGGACACAACTCATTTGGAAAAACTCTTCAGTAAAAATTATCAAATTAAATATTAAATCATTATTAATTGTAAATTGAACGTGATAATTGAAGACATTTAATAATGATTTAATTTGATTATTTTTATTGAAGAATTTTTCCAAATGAGTTGTATCCTTACGTATGAATATCGATTCTGATATCGTTCGTCACAGGAACAACAGGGTTTTTGTTACATGTTGTATATCAAAACTCCATGTAGAAATAGAATAATTAGTGAACACGACCAAGCAATAAAAATATTTTAATAGCTTTACAATCCACCATAACGAGATCTTACACTAACTTGGAAATGACCGCACTAAACACAGCTGCTGGTGTGGCTACAAATTATTACGAAAATTACAAATATAGTACTTATTTTTTCTGATCAAATTGTTTTCACGACATGTAACAGGATAGTCTAATTCTCCTTAGGAAAATAGGTTTATACCTAGTTTAGGATTCAGTTACGACCTTGTTTTTAGGGTTCCGTACCCGAAGGGTGCCAAACGGGACCCTATTACTCTCGCTACGCTGTCCGTCCGTCAGTCCGTCCGTCTGTCTGTCACAGGGCTGTATCTTTTGAACGGTAATAGGTAACCGGTTGAAATTTTCTCAAAATATGTGTTGCTATGAGGTGTTATCACGACAAATACTAAAAACAAAAAAGTCTAAAACCAAAGGGGGTCCCCCATACAAGAAACCTCAAAAGACATGTATTTTTATCAACGTTTTTGTTCCTGCTCTAAAAACGGTAATATAAATCAGCGTCAAACTTGGTCAGATTATAGTGCATATTATGTAGTTTAGCAACAAATACTAAAAATAAGACAAACATAGACATATGTAGTACCTGCGTAAGAAAGACATCCAAAAATTCATATTTCGCGTACTGTGCGTTGATGTCTTTTGATAAACTCTCGTAAATTTAATCAGTTTTTATGGGGTATCAGGTCGTTGAGAGGTACGGAACACATACTGCGTGAGTCCGACTCGCACTTGGCCGGTTTTTCTAGTATTAAGTGCACAATAAACTAATGTTATAACATCACGACCATATACTAGAATACAACTAAATACACACCAGCAAAAATAACTAACATTGTCTTACTAATATGACCTCAGCATTGCATAATACTATTAATAATATTTTATCTGCGTGTAAATGCGTTAAAGGGGCACGTCAATTGCAATTTATTGCATCTATAGTAATCTCGATGCTATCTTACATTACACGCTAAACACGCTCAGAGGCCCACTTCCACACGCTTGCACAGCGTGTAAAGCAACTCTACACAATCATAATCACTATAAACAGCAGTTTCAATCCGTGACAGGCGCAGATTGCACGTGTTTAAATTTATTTATTTTATTTATTTATTTATTCCAAAAAAACTTAGTACTATATTACAAATAATAGTTTGTAATATATTTTGGCAGGCGGGTTGGCGATCGCAGTTGGTTGGTTAAATACTCAGAGAACGCTGCTGCTCATCCTCACTCAGCGTGGCGATTATGGCATATCCCCCCCTTAATTGGGGGAGACCTATGTCCAGTAGTGGACGTCTTTCGGCTGAAATGATGAATATATTTTGCAAACAAATGAATATGCCAACGTTGGGGCCAATGTGTGGAGCCGGCGGTGGTGCTTCAATTTTAGTAACTCTCATCTTCTGAGCGCTCTGCGCCCTCCTCAATACAGTGAGTCGTAACGGCGTACTCTTCTTAGCAGAGGCCGTGGTGCGCCGGACTCTCGGGGGTTCTGGGATAGGCGGCGGCGTTCGAGGTGGATTTATATCTAAAATATAGAAATAAGCATCAACGAATATGTGTAAACAAATTGCAGCATTTAAGTGATGTGTTAGATACTGCTATTTAAACATTTCCTCACCAATTTGATCACTGGTATCTCTTTTTTGGGGCTGGACGATGGCCACTTGCTTAGCGCCGGCGCTACCTACAAATAATGAACCTAATATTAAGAATTGTACCGTCAAGGCTTTTCAGTTGTGTGGCCAGCCTATCGTGGTCTACTACTAGACATAGACCACACTCGAGTAATAAGAAATTGTGCAAGAACGTTAGTGTCAATCAATATATTTTTAAACCATCGATATGTACCTATGGAGGCGCCCTATTCTTCTACAGGAAAACATTTTAACTAGTGCGCAAATTTTTTTTGGTGGTTCGGTATGAGTAATAGAACACATTTCCATTAATTGTACAATACTTTTTTTTTATTTTTGTATCCGACTTCAAATCAGCAAAATATGGACACAATCTGTTCGTAATAACATCAATGAAAGCGCGCGACGACTGGCTCACGCGGCCGTCCGGGATGGGGTTGTACCCCCGATGCAAACCCGCAGCCGCATGAGCCAGCCGTCGCGCGCTTTCATTGATGTTATTACGAACAGATTATGTCCATATTTTGCTGATTTTAAGTCGGATAAAAATATAAAAAAAGTATTGAACAATTAATGGAAATGTGTTCTATTCAGCGACAACACAGCCCCTAGACCCCTCATAACAGGCGACCGATTTCTATCACACATACAGGAAAAATCATGTATGTAAGCCGCCACTCAAACAATTCGAATCAGTTACGACCACTTCTGGATGCGGAAGGCAGAGGACCGAGCGTTGTGGCGCAACTTGGGAGAGGCCTATGTCCAGCAGTGGACTGCGATAGGCTGAGTTGAGTTGAGACGACCACTTCTGTGAGCCGTCGACACTTCCGCGTGAATACAAAATTGTACAAATAAATGTTATAATGTCTTCTTGCACAGTACGATTGTGTGGTAAAATCACCAAGACTTCGAGTGTCCAGAAAGATGGCATAACATTTCATCGTTAAGTTAATAATCTCATTATATAATTAGACTTTTTCAACTGATTTAATATTTTATGAGAGTTCATCTGATACTGGTTAGTTCGTAACGGACACCAAAGGTGCAGACGGCACGTTGATGTCTTTCACAAAACATCTTTCTTACGCAAGGACTTAATACACTGTCTCTTTCCCTCTATTTAACTGTCAATGTAACTAGTGATGTACTAAATCTGTTATCGATGAAACAAAGTTCTCCATACATTCAACGAAATTAAAAAATGTAGTAGGATATTTTGCAAACTACGATTTCAAACATTCAATCTTTATATACCTACTAGCTTTTACCCGCGGCTCCGCTCGCGTTAAATTCTGCTAACCCACGTCAGTCCAGTCCATTCCAGTCCAGTCCACTGTCCCGCTACCCCACTGCCCCGCTTCCCCACTGCCCCACTGCCCCGCTACCCCACTGCCCTACTACCCCACTGCCCCGCTAACCCGCTGCCCCGCTGTCCCACTGCCTGCCCCGCTGGCCCCACTGACCCGCTACACCACAGCCCCGCTGCCACCCACTGACCCGCTACACCACAGCCCCGCTGCCCCACTATCCCACTGCCCCACTATCCCAGTCCCGCTGCCCCACTGCCCCGCTATCCCACTAACCCACTGCCCCGGTAACCCACTGCCCCGCTGCCCCACTACCCCACTGTCCCACCGCCACTGTCCTACTGTCCCACTGTCTGCCCCGCTGCCCCCCACTGCTCCGCTACCCCACTGCCCCGCTACCCCACTGTCCCACTATCCCTCTGCCCCGCTGCCCCACAGCATGCCTAGCTGCCCCACTGACTGCCCCGCTGCCCCACTCTCCCACTGTCCTACTGCCACTGTCCTACTGTCCCACTGTCTGCCCCGCTGCCCTACTGCCCCACTATCACACTGCCACGCTAACCCACTGCCCCCCTGCCCCACTATCCCACTGCTCACAGCCAGCCCAGCTGCCCCACTGTCCCGCTGCGCCACTGCCCGGCTGCCACACTGCACCGCTGCCCCACTGCCCCGGTAACCCACTGCCCCGCTGCCCCACTATCCCACTGCCCCGGTACCCTACTGCCCCGCTGCCCCACTATCCCACTGCCCCGCTATCCCACTGCCTCGCTGTCCCGCAGCCTCGCTGCCCCACTACCCCCCTGCCCCGCTACCCCACTGCCCCGCTGCCCCACTGCCCCACTTCCACTGTCCTACTGTCCCACTATCCCACTGTCCCACTGTCCCACTATATCACTAATAACTATCGTCCCGTCCCATGTCCCATCCTATGTCCAGTCCCATGTGCCGTCCTCCTGTCCCATGTCCCGTCCACTGTCCCGTCCCCAGTCCCGTCCCCTGTCCCGTCCCCAGTCCCATCCCCTGTCCACTCCACTCCATCGTACATTACTATCCGCTCGTGCAAATGCATAGAAGCTTCGATCTGTCGGGTGAGTACGCAACCCACGCCGCGGGACGTGCAGCACTGTAAGTAGGCTGGGTAGCGTGTGTTACCGGGCATGGAGGCTCGGTGCGCCAGCTCCACGGCGAGGCGCAGCGCGGGGTCGCGGGCGCTGGAGCCCGCCGGCCCGCTGCGCCGCGGGACGTGCAGCACTGTAAGTAGGCTGGGTAGCATGTGTTACCGGGCATGGAGGCTCGGTGCGCCAGCTCCACGGCGAGGCGCAGCGCGGGGTCGCAGGCGCTGGAGCCCGCCGGCCCGCTGCGCCGCGGGACGTGCAGCACTGTAAGTAGGCTGGGTAGCATGTGTTACCGGGCATGGAGGCTCGGTGCGCCAGCTCCACGGCGAGGCGCAGCGCGGGGTCGCAGGCGCTGGAGCCCGCCGGCCCGCTGCGCCGCGGGACGTGCAGCACTGTAAGTAGGCTGGGTAGCATGTGTTACCGGGCATGGAGGCTCGGTGCGCCAGCTCCACGGCGAGGCGCAGCGCGGGGTCGCAGGCGCTGGAGCCCGCCGGCCCGCTGCGCCGCGGGACGTGCAGCACTGTAAGTAGGCTGGGTAGCATGTGTTACCGGGCATGGAGGCTCGGTGCGCCAGCTCCAAGGCGAGGCGCAGCGCGGGGTCGCGGGCGCTGGAGCCCGCCGGCCCACTGCGCCGCGGGACGTGCAGCACTGTAAGTAGGCTGGGTAGCGTGTGTTACCGGGCATGGAGTCTCGGTGCGCCAGCTCCACGGCGAGGCGCAGCGCGGGGTCGCGGGCGTCGGAGCCCTCCGGCCCGTTGCGGTGCCGCGGCGCGCTGGCCTTGCGCCGCTTGACGAGCAGCGCCGAAGCAAAACACGCTCTACACGGACTGTCTGCGTATTAGCTGTATCAGCGCACTCTCGCCATCCACATTGATAAGTGAAAATACAAGCCTGCATGTCGGATCGAGAGACGATGACGACTGAAGATTGAGTGAAGATGGCCCATGTCACATATATTCTAAGCCATTGCGTGAGCTGGCGTTTACCATGATTATAAAAGGAAAATAATAGAAACAATGAGTTTGTTTTAATCAAGACAAAGTCAATAATCTGTTTAAATAATTTAACCCAAACAAAACCAATTTATTATTTTCCATAAAACTGTGATGTAAAACAAACAATAAAACAATTATTTTAAATTTCATTCAAAATGAAGATATTAGAAATAACTTCCAAAAAAAATACAATTCATTTGATCTTGTAAACAGTAATTTAATTTAATAATAAAGGAATATCAAAACACAATAAAAATCTGACAATATGATTCAGGCGTGATCCGTTTCACAATTAGTTGTGGACGGTGCGGTCGCCTCAATCAAAAACTTTTTAACAAAAAAAAACCGACTTCAAAAACCTTAACTAAAAAGTAAAAAAATAATCATTGTATGTATTTTAAAATCTTAACATAAACCAAAATTTTGAAGGTTTTGAAAATTTTGGTTTTCGTTACAACACAGCATCATGCTGAGTGTCAACCTCATTGCCGCAGCTACGACATGCACCATATAATTAAGTTTAAGTTTAATTATTTTTTATGTGTACCTACCGCATGTCGTCTTGTTGTGGCAATAAATCATTTTTCTTTCTTTCTTTCTTTCTTTCTAAAAAAAAGAAAAAAAAAAAAAAAAAAAAAAAAATACACGGAATACATAACCTCCTCTTTTTTTTGAAGTCGGTTAAAAATCAAAGTGGCCGAATGCTATTTCATTTTATTTTCGAATGGATATCTCGCATACAGTACCTAGACCTAGATACTATAGCTGCTCGGACAAGTGTGGCGGAGAGTCCCGTAAGGGTCTCCATCCGGGGGTGCTGAGCCAGAAAACCTCCTCGTGTGCCTGTCGGCTGCTGGTCCTTTTCGATACGTCTCGAAGGAACAGCAGTTGTTGAGCCGGTGCTCCCTGGGCTCGGGCAATAAATGTCCTTTGGACCAGGGGGACCTTATTGCCTGTGGCGAATATTCTGGCACAGGCGGGGCCCGATGTGGGCCAATGGGGAGCGACTCCCCGCTCCGCGTGTCCCTCTGATACAAGAAGAGGGCACTGTGGAGGAGCAGGGGTGAGCCCGGTGTGCACTCACCCTGCCAAGCGGGAGGACTGTCCTTCCCTGCCCCCGTCAATCTGGTTACCCTAAAAGTGCCTGCTGAGTAGTATTCTCGCGCCTCTTGGGTCCGAGAGTTTTGGCTATTCCGCCCAGACGCGAGGAAGAAAACCTCTAAAAAATTACAGGAGGATGGGCCTGTAAGCAGCAGACTCGGGTTAGTCTGCTGCCCGACCAGCAGCTGGCACAACTGGTGTAGCTGACGGTTGACGTACGTGGCATGCTGGCGTAACTGGCACAGTTGGCGTAGCTGACACAGTTAGCGTAGCTGGCACAGCTGGCGTAGTTGGGAAGGGCCCGTGAGGTGAGGTGGCGTGCATTGTTCCGTGTGCGCCACCTAGGAGGGTGCGGCCAACGTTAGGCCGCACCCTCCTAGGTGGGAGAAGGGGGCTCACCTGATTGTGGCGGGCCGGGACCTGCCGGGGGTGGTTGTATGAATACTTACGGGTTCCCACGCCCCCGGCCAAAGGTCAGTAGAGGAACACCGTGGTGGTTTTTAATCGGTTAGAGACCGACACTGGCTCCGCCTTCCCCGGGCGGAGTGCGTGCATGAGGATTTTCCCAAAGGGTCTCCCATCCGCCAGAAAAGTTTCCCTAACTTACAAACAAATATTGTGGTTGCAATAAGGGCGTCCCCTAGGAAAGGCTCGGCCCTCGGCTTATTAGGGCATTGGGGGTCGGACAGTCATGCGCTCTGTAGCAAAATATCTCACCCGGCTCCGGTGCCTGTGGTCTCGTCATAGTGGGGTCAGCGTATTCCCAGCGTAAGTGTCGCCCGCCGATGCTGATGACGTCACCGTGCCGCAGCGCCACCACGCTCACGCAGCGCCCGTTCACCAACGTCTCGTGTTCGCACACATTGCGAACTATAGTCTGATAACATAAATGTTAGTGTCTGTATTCCCCTTAACCACAACAGCACGCATATCAGACTCGGGCGAATGTTTAATTAAGTTACCATGATGGCTTAAAAATATTAATTGCTGAATGTGCCATAAACAATTGCACAACAGTAGCACTACGATTATTATGGTGAAATTACTTTAATTAATTAACAGTTTTTGCATGTTACCTGGTTAGCATGCACAACAACGGTGGCATGGTGTGGGCTGACAGTGGGTAGCAAGATGCGGATGTCGGAGGTCAGGTCACTGCCCAGCGTAGCCAGCCCCTCCGCCAGCGGGAAAAGCTTCACGTCACGCCCCGCCTTGTCCACCATCACCAGCCGACCACCCGACATTAATGCTAACCAAAGAAATTGTAAACAATAAAACAAAACTAAAAAACCCGGCTGCGTCTATTAAATCCTAACACGCAGTCGGGGGCTACACCTATGAAGTATGTAATTCACAAACTGACCAAAAACATACTACGTAGCCCTACGACGTATCTTTACAAAATGTACCTTGTACGTCGGTGACGTCACGGACCTACAGGGCTAACATGCGCAGCGTGACAAGCGACGAGATACGGATTATCTCACGCCAATACGAGATAATGTCTTTTCAGTATAATAATGCTTTTAGGGTACTGCTTGGGCTGCCTCGGTTCTGCAGCGCATCAGGGGTGTTTGCCGAATACCATGTGGACTGTTTCTACACAACCATGCGGAAACGGTGCACATCCCTGGTGCGCAGGGTCCGCGCCAGCTCCAACAGTATCCTCAAGTTATTTGCAGACAGATTTGACTGTCAGTACATGAATCATGCAGCATTGGTTCATGTACTGACTAATAAAAGATATTGATTGTATTTATTTTATATTTGAATATTTTATACATTATGAGGCACTTAAAACTTAGCGGCCTTCTACAGGCGTAGCAAATTTGAGGGCTTTATTATGTTGAGTCATGTCCTCTGTATAATCCACATAGTAGGAACTTGTTATTACCGATTTTGATTTCTAGCCATAAGCATTCAGAAGCTTCATGTTTCTTATTGTAGGTGGTATTTAAGTTTGTTACCATAAAATTGGTTTTGTTCAGAGCATATATTGCGACTCCACCACTATGTTTACCAATCTGGTCTTGCCGGTACATATCATATCCTGGTATTTTTATCAATGAGTCTGGTATATTTTGCTTAAGCCATGTTTCTGTGATTATGATTAGAGTAGGTTTCAAGGAATTTACTCTAGCGATGAATAGATCCAGCTTAGAAGTTACTGATTGGATGTTTGTGTACAGTATAGTAATTTTAATAAATGTTGAAGGATGTGTTTTATCCGGGGTTTTCTTAACATTATTGGTTGATTTTAGTATTTGTGTGAGCTTGCTATCATTGTTAAAAGTTGGTTTTTTTGGGTAGTCGTTTTTACAATCGCTAGGTGTCCTCATACATATTTTATACAGATGTCCAGCTCCCCCTCACTGAAGCGCTTCTTAAGCTCTTCTCGCAAGTATTTCAAATATTCTTTTTGCAGGGGGGTTAGGTCCGATGTAATAGATAATGGCTCACTTAGCTTGTTCCGGTTCCGAAGTACTTCCAGTGCATCATTTTTGCTACGTAAAACTGCCTTCAACGGGCGCGGCTTGGCGTCCGCATCAGACTTAGGGCCACCGAGGCGAAACACCTTGATCTCATCGCAATTCACTTTGTTAGTGACAGTTTAAAAGAATAAAAATATCTTGATTACGTATTTTAGGGGTGGCGCCCATACATGTGAAATGGGGATGAAATTTTTTTTTTTCGCTGCACCCCCTCTTGTGGGGTATCGTTGAATAGGTCTACTAAAATGAAGGTAATGTTTCATACACAACTTTTTTATCAGGTATACCATCTGCTAAATACAGTTCGCCAAAGTGGCTTGCAATGTGTCCCCCCCCCCCTGCCATTTCTAAACTATGCAACGTAGAAACTTATAGTCTTCAACATTGATAGACCTTTATAAAAACTCTCTTTTAAAATTATTTCGAGTATAATGTGATTATAAATTTTTGAGTTATAGTGAGAAAACTGAAAAATACTTAAGACGAGTAACTAGGAGTTCATAGGTCATTGACCTTAGAGAAAAATGATCGTAGCAAATAATGCTCCTTTAGTTACTTTCTATTTAAAAAAATCACAAAAAGAAACACACTTCTTAAAGGACAATGCCCAAGGATGGGCCCATTTTTAGTGCCATGTCAAAACTGTATGTTATTCAATAATTATGTCTTATTTTTTCATGTTTATTTGTTCTTTATCAACATTTCTTTCACCCTAGCATTAAAAAACATAATAAATATGTATTAAGACTAGGCTCCCAAAATGAGGTGACTTTTCGGAAACATATGCCGAGTCGTACACATGCCTGATGAATTTCAAATTTAAACATATGTTATTTTGAACCTTTATCTACCGTTTGACTATCCCAGATACATGATTCGTTGTTTTTTTTTCGATGCTTTTAATTTTTCAAAATCATGCGTTTTTAGAGATTTTCCGAATATTTCTCCGTTATTATTTAAGTTAGGTATATAAAATTTATGGAGATAGGCAGATAATAAAGTATATTAAATACAGCTTTAAGGAAATTTCTATTGATTAATTATTATTTATGTAATAAACGAAAATTGTTTTGAGACTTACGGCCTTTACTTCCGCGGTAAAACGCGCGAGAATGATTTATTTGAAAGTGAGCTCTATTGTAGCTAACATAAAATTTACGAGAGCAAATCGCAATGCTCACCTTCAGTGCCGCGCATTGCGCTATAGAGGAAGGGTCTGTGTCTGTCGCGTCTATGCGTGAATTGTCACGAATTTACGAAAATATTTAATACCGTAAACAAAAAAGACTTTATAGCCATAAAACAAGCATAAAATATTTAAAAATCATTCTGACAGACGTTGACGTCTTTTACTAGTGTCATGGGTAATAAAATTAATAGAAAATATGTTTCAAAAAGAAAAATAGCTAAACGTTATAAAGAAGCAAGTATGATCGCTAGACAATCTAAAAGGTAAGTGCATTATTATCTATTTTATTTCTAAAAATGTATTATTATTATTTTAGCTTTAATAAAACTAAAATATAAACGTTTTCTTTATAGGAAGCAATTTACTTGTTCGGAACAGAGATACTACCGGAGTCGCCAGTTGAACTAATTAATTTAAAAATTTACTTCTAGTTCAAGTATTATTACGTAAAGAAAAGTGGGTATGTATAGTGTAAAATTGTACAACTTGAGTAGGTATAACACACGAAATATTGTATTAGCGGTTTATACAGCGTGAATTTATGGAATAGGTTAGGAGAGGGCCAAACTTGAAATAAAACTATAACTACTACTTTGACTACGTCTGTGGTCTAGTGGTTCGAGTGTGCGACTGCTGGTCACGAGGTCGTGGGTTCGATTCCCACAAGACACAAGTATTTATTTGTTGAACATGTTTGTGTTGGTCTGCGTGTTTCTTATGTATTACAAGTATGTTTACCTACACACGATTCTTGAATGTCTGCAAGACAAAGAAAAGGCACCATAGCCTCTGCCATTTTGGTCATTGTCATGTCATGGGTGCTTTACTGTTTGTTTACTTATGTAAAACCTTGGATGAATAAAAAAGGCGGACGGAATCTCGCTAAACAAAAAGTAAAAACACAATCGGTTGATTTGCTTACTCAATAAGGATTTTGACATAACTTGTGATAGGATTGAATAAGTTATGTCAAAACTCTTATTGAGTAAGCAAATCAACCGATTGTGTTTTTATTGAAAATGGCCATAACTCGTAACATATTTATTGAAAATAGAATAAAATCTCTACCTATAAACTTGTTCACATAGCATGGGTACGGTATCAGGTGTCAAATACATGTTTTGTAGTGGAGTCTCTTTTACCCTTATTCATAAGGCATCGTTTTGTCCTACTGTCATCGTACCCATGCTATGTAAAAATGATTAATTAACTTTTTTTAGATTGCCAGCATTGAATTTTGGCGCTAATCACACTGATAATATAATTGATCAAGGTGGAGACCTTTTTTTTCTGTTGAAAGACTCATGGTTTCCCTCCGTGTGGGGACGGCGGAGGGGTATGTCGGCCTCTTACCGACTAAAACCACACGGTGGCCATCCTCTGCATAAAATCGAGGAGCTCCGGGAATTCTATTGGACCGCGCCGGAGCCCCTCAAGTGCTATGCCTTTGGCACGTCCCGGGAAAACAATATTGTTTCCCCCACAGTAGCACGTGACCACCACGTACTGCTGTCCACCCCAGGGTCGCTTAGTAGACGCTTCGAGGCCCCCCCACTCTTAGCGTCCAATCATCACCAGTACTAGAAGCTTGTATATTAGGTACTTACTTTTTAGGCTACAATCGTTTTAAAATAAAATAGATTGAGTTTTTTGGAGATGTAGGTATGCACATCATTAGTTATAAAACATTTAATTTTAAGGCAAATGGAAATACAAGAAACGATGGGATCAAAGAAAATATTCTTCCTGAAACTGTTGAGAGGTATAATAAAATGGAGTTGTTACAGGATACGACTAACTTGGTATGTTTATAATTATATTTCTTTTCAAAGCAGAGTTGTTACGAAAAAAACATATGTTTTAAACACCATTGAATCTGATTAATATAACCACCAACTGATTTAAAACACGAGGGAAAAAACAATGTTTTTTTGCCAATGTGTTTAAAACATGTTTTAAACAAAGTATTATATTAACAAATAAAACAGCAATTATGGAACATTTAATTCAACTGATTTTCATTAGCGTTACATCAGGGACATCATACTGACGTTCTAAAATTAAATTATGAGTTATTATGTGAAAAATTATCGTATGAGTAAGTCAAAAAGGTCATCTCATCACAGTGGCCTAGTACGGTACACAGTGCTGGGCTTTTCCAGTGATTTCAAAGTAACAAACTTTTTTCAGGCCTACGACCAATACAACATAAACATCATGTTTGTATATTTGGATCATGTTGTCCGTAAAAAACAAGTATTTTTATTAATAATAGGTATATGTATGACGAGGTTAATAAACGTAAATGAAACAAAAGAGATGGCAGCCTACCCCAATGGGAAACCGGCTTGATAATACGTACTGGGTGTCAGGGAAACACTCCCGAAACTGAAAGGCTATTATTATACTAGGCTGCTAAACACAATCGAATACCAATAACCATTAGCCTTATACTCATTGTTTTAGTGATTTGGTATTTTGCAAACCCGAAATGTAAAGCGTACAAAACTCGGGATCAATGCCGCGCGTACCTAACATACCTACGTTCGCTACGACACGGACTGCGTATGCGAGCGGATGTCGTTCACCCCTAGCGCCAACTGATATTTTATTTGAATTCGGTTTAAAGAAATTTATTTTCAAGAAGAAAATATGCCACTTACATGAAAATAGTTTTAACATTTTAGTAAACTTATTGTAATGGTCGCCGAACACTCAGTCAATAGTTTCATAGCCTCAACAGGAAGGTGAAAAATGTTCTATTATATATTGAGACAGTTGAGACTTAAAACCACTAAATGAGCTCATTTTTTTATATTAGATGGCAATTTATTTTATAGCTTTGCTCCTTCATAGGTAATACTTTTTTTTGCGAAGTTTGTTCTTACCTTTGGCAGTACAAGTAAGCTAGGTTGTCGAAGACTTCGTTTACTAATTTGTGATATTTTTACAAAAGACAAGTTAGTATGGATGGGTTTATCGATTATTTTCCTTATTAAGATGCAAGTATTATACATATATAGTTGTTTAATTACATTGCGAACTTAAAAAAAAGAAGTAAATAAATGAGGTTTTTTTTGCAAATCAGTTTTATTTAACTGCCCAAAGCTGGTTGGTTATGTATGAAAAATGCAAAAAAAAAGAGAAAAAATCTAAAAAAAGAATCGCTTCTTTTTGTGGTTTCGTATCACCAGCACTATTACCTATCTTCGTTTTCGGAAGCGTTTCCCTGACACCCAGTATGTATGTATGTATCTAGGGTATAGCGTGTGGGGTGCTGGGCCAGAAAACGTCCTCGTATCCCTGACGGCCGCTGGTCCTTGTCGATGCGGCCAACGTTAGGCCGCACGGGGATAAGGGGCTCACCTACTTGAATTGTGCCAAGCCGGGACGGGAAAGAAAGGGTCTAGCGTATATAATTTGTAGTATTTCTACGAAATGATTTTCAAACGTCATAATTATCGTACTTTTGCGTACGATGAGATAATTTTTTTAAAAACAAGCTGTCAATGTCTAACCAAGGCGAACGCAATATCCCATTCAACATAAAATTTCCTGTTTTTTGCAACTCTGTTTCAAAGTATCCAAGAGGGATACTAACTTTAATAATATTTCTTGTGATTATACTAACATCTACGCCTTCGTTTTAGGAAAGCAAAATACTAAGTGGGAGACGGATGGTGAACACACAACGTTTTTCGATAATTTGTAAGCTATCGCCGATCACGACGCCCTTTTTAACTGTGGGTTGAGTTCTGTTGAAGTGGTTTCTGAACGTCAAAACGGACTCTATTTGCGATTAAATTTAAATTGTTTAATCTGCAACAAAGAATTTATTTAATATTGAATATTGATTGATTTGAGATTGGGACATAAATAAAGAAGCCGTAGCTGGAATTATGGCAAGTGGCGGTGGATATGCTCAATTAAAATAATTTACATCTGCAGTCGGCTTAAACGAAATAAACAAAAAAAAATGCAAGACGAAATTGCAGAAGAATGGGAGAAAACAGCTTGGGGTGAAATGAAGAGGGCTGGTGAGACAGAAAGAGAAGTCGCTTTGAAAGAAGGTCGCGTCAGTAAAGATGGCATCCCGATGATTGAAGTCATAGTAGATGGGTGTTGGTGCCGCCGTTCATATCAAACGAATTACGCTGCCAAAGAATCAAAATGCAGAGCAGCCAGATATCGATCCAGAAACTTTCAAACTGTCAAAGGAAACTTTTATAGATAATTTGCGTAAGACTGAATAAGAACGTAACCGTATTAGTCAACATACAGTTTTACGAATTCAGTGCAGTGAGTGGTTTGAGCTTAGACGCAACTTATTGACCGTATCAAATTTTGGTAAAATAATAAAACGTAGAAGGACTCAAAGCTGTAGAAATATAATAAGAAACATACTTTACAGCACACCAATTGCCCATGTCTCCTCCATACAGTACGGAAGACAATATGAAGCAGTGGCACTAGAGCAATTATCACAATTACAAAATATTGAAATTATGGAATATGGCCTCTACATAGACGAAAAATATCCCTTTTTAGGAGCCACGCCTGAAGGTATCATTGACGATATGGTTTTAGAAGTAAAATGTGCTCTAGCTCCTTTTAAAATGGGTAGTATTGATGAAGCAATTGACAAGAAAAGAACATTTCTGGAAAAAGGACAAAAATGGTCAGGTGAGTATTTTTTTTTTTTTTGTGTAATTATTCATTTAAATTTGTATATAGGCGCACTGAGTAATTTGAACACCTAGTTCATTAATGTCACCAACAAACGGCAATCAGAAACATCTACTGTCAGGAGATTGAGATTAGTTTGGAACTATATTTTGAACGTTTTTAATTACGAGAAATGGCCTTCTGATGTTCCGTTCAAGTTTTAATTGTATACTATAAACAAATTGTAATGAAATTCTAATTTTAATGTGGTGTTAAAAAAAAAACATAAATATTAGTAGGCAATTCCATGGTTTCCCTGTTCTCTGTCTTGACTTTATATTTCAATATTAGCGGTGAGTGACAAGTGTAGCTAGCGGGTGGTGGGGTGTAAGGGAGGAGCTAGCGTGGGAACTATTTTTTCGGAGCGTCCTCTTAAACTGAATCGTAAGTATATCCTCCATTCAAACCGAACGAAAATGTTGCCAGATATCAGACTATTTCAACAAATAATCGGAATCGATTCTAAATAGCGATACTTCTATGAATTCACTTTTACTGTGTTTCAAATGCTATTATACTAGACTTATCTTGATTGATTGATTTCTTATTTTTTCTTTCCACAATTTATATCTTTAGATTTCGGTTCGCATGCGTAAATCCGTTAAAAATTATAAAAAATCACTCATATGACGTCAACTCAAAATAAATTGCAAAACATTTTTTTGAAATCTTTTTGTACAGAAAAATAAGATGATAATACCTATGCATTTAAAAAAAAAAAAAAATATGTTTATTGCGACTTCAGAAGAACATAACAACAGTGTAGCCCTGGACCCTGAACTAGGATAACCTGTATGACAGGGGCCAGGCCTCTCGGTTATATGGTACAGATTGAGAGACAATAGACTCAATTAAATTATCTAAATCTAGAAAAATTATGTTTAAGTTTTACAATATTCTATTGGCAGATATTAGGAGGGTCTTAGTGCACATGAGGGGGGACCGGTTGGTGATTGTGTGTTTGTGTGTGTGTGGGGATAGTGTTTGTGTTGGGATAGTGTTTTTTTCAGTCGTAGTCTTCTCGGCGCCCCCGTCAGGGGGCGCGAGGAATCGGGCTCGGGGTTGAGACCCCCTTTCCCGAGGGATCAATTCTTCACCCGTAAAAACGGGTGTGTCCTTTGGGCGGAAACAGGTTCCAGAATCCAAGCAGCTGCGTGCCGCCTACCGACAGGCTGGCGGACACACAGCTGTGTGAGTGGTTGCTATGCGTGTTCCTGTAGGAGCGCCGCGCTCGCCGTTTTCACGGGAGCGCTTCTTCACGACGCCTAGGCGGTCAGACCCTACCGGGTGAGACCCCCGGTTGCCCGGGGGAGGCCCAGCAGAGGTCGACCAGCGACATAGGCGCCGACTTAAGCGCCCTCTACAGGAGAATGCTGGCCTCCGCTATAGCGTAATTGGACTAGCCAATCACGTTACAGCTAAGAGGCCGTGGTGTGTGTTTGGACGGTTTGTATTGTGAGTACACCGCCCAATGTTTACGTACGAATGCGCGACCGCGCATTCTACGTGAGAGTAAAGATGCATGTACAGTTATGTGTGTCTGTATATAGTGCGCTCCGTGCCTATATTAACTTAGCACACGTCGCGCACTGGGGTGCAAGTTATGTGTGTGGAGTGCTCTGTGTTTGAATAAGTCAAGTGTAGGCCATGTTTTGACTTACTCAGGCGTCAATCCGGTAGTTGGAAGCGGAGGGGGGCGACCTTGCTGTGCCGCGGTTGCTCTGCTGTGCATTCTCGGCGGCCTAGCCGGCTGTGAACAGCGAGGCCATGCCGGCGAGAATGACAGGTACCGGGTCCTGTTCTGCCATCAGGGCGTTTAAAACGTCCTGTAGGACCCGGATGGCGGCCCCGAGGATGTGCTTCCTGTACTCCCCGGGTGTTTTTGGTGCTCTTAGCCCCGCCGGTGCTGCTCCACCACTGTGTTGCTGCTGGCGCGGCGCGTAGGCTGCAGTCTGGGTGCGTGGCGCTTTGGGGGCGCTCGCGGTGGCTTTTGATGCCCTGTCTGTCCTCGCGGCGCCCCCTTTCACGGTGGAGGCTGCGGTGAAGACAGTGGTGGTGGTGAACTTCTTGGTCGGCGGGGGAGGTGGGGCAAGGTCGGCCTGGGCTGGGTGCATTCCTTGCGTTCCAGCCTCGGAAGCTGCGGGGCGAGCGTTACGCTTCTTTCCTCCGCGCTTCCTTTTCCTCCGCTTCTGGGGATCTGGGGTCGCTCCGCGCGCTGTCGGGGCATTCGCCGTCGCCATTAGCGACGCGTTCCGCGCCTCGTCTGCGCAGGGTTGGGCGAGAGACCTTTCGGTGACCTGCGTGCGAGGTCGGTACTCTGCCGTTTTGGCGACGGTGCCCGCTCGCCTATTTCGTGCCTCTCTCTGATAGATGGGGCACTTGTAGTGGTTCGCCGGGTGTGGGCCCGCGCAATTTGCGCAGGTGGGCGGCTCAGAGAGAGGGCGTGGGCATTCTTTGGCGGAATGTTCCTCGCCGCACCGCACGCAAGCGAGCGGGCGATGGCACAGATGCGAGCTGTGTCTAAACAGCTGGCATCTGTGGCACTGTGCTGGCCCGCGTTTTCCACGCCATGACTCGATTTTGACACCACGCATGTTCATGAACATGGTGATGCCATAGACCTCCCGGAAGTTTGGAGTCTTTCGGCTCATGGCGTGGAAAACGCAGCCGGGTCTTCCTTGGCGCGCCTTAATATGGCGCACGTACTCCGGCTCGAATCCTAGCGCGCGGAGTTCATCTTCGATGTCTTGCGGCGCCGTGTCTGCTGGCAGCCCCGTGATGGCCACCTTCAGGCTCAGCTCCGCTGGGAGCGAGTACGAGAACCACGCTATGTTCTCGCGTGTCTCTAGGTCGGTCAGGTACCGCTGCACCAGACGGAACTCTTCTTCGGATTCCGGGACGAAGCGTATACCTTTCTGGTATGGCCGCGCGCATGGTGGGCGGCCCAGCTTGTCCCGGATGGCCTTGAAATGCTGTGCCCAGTTTGGCAGGTGTTCTACTACCAGTGGCGGGTAGCGCAGCTTCTTGAAAGGCTTTCCCGCCGCTGCTTGTGCGCTACCACTGGGCACGGCAGTGGGCTGCACGGGGGCTGCGGCAGTAGGAGGCGGCGTCCGCATTGCCACTTCGGAGAAGGATGCGGTCGGCGTTGTCTGCGTGGTTGTTCGCTGCCTGCGCGGGTCACGCTGCGGCTGCGAGGATGAAGTGCAGGGCCACTTTGCTTCTTCAGCGGCGTCCTCTTCAGGGCTTCTGGGTCTGCGCTGGGCTCTCTGTTCCGAGCCCAGCGTGTCGGTGGATGTTGCGGGCGGCAGCGGCTCTTCCAAGCCCTGTCGTGGCAGCGGTAGCTCAGGCAGCGAACTCGACGCAAACAGCAGTTCCCCTGTGGGATCCGCTGCTGCGCGTACGGGTGTGACGTATGGTACGGCGCATAGGCCGTACGATCCCGTCGATGAAAGTGAGGCGTCCGATCCCACACGGGACGAACACGCCGACCGCATCGCCGGTGAATCACGGGCTGAACTGCGGGGTGGCGCGGGTGATGCATACGCGGCGTGCAAGGGCGTTTTCAGCCGCGCGGTCTTCTCCGAAGTGGGCGTCTTATTTGGTGGAGTCTTGGTCCTGGGCGTCGTCTTGTCCTGGTTGCTCGACGCAGGTAGTCGTACCTGCGGAGTGTGGTCAGGTCCAGTAGGTCGCGTCGGTCTCGCAGAGCTCGACACCGGCGCGCGAGTCGTCGGTGGAGCTGCGCGGGAGGGTGCGCGGGACGCGGGCGCGGGCGGGCAAGCGGTTGTTACGCGGCGCGCGGCGGTCGCGGTGTGTGTCGGTGCCTGTGTTGGCACCGAGCGGGAAGTAGACGGGTGTTGGGGCGCCGCGTGTTGACGCGGTGTCTTCGCCAGCGGCGCGGGCGCCGCTGGTGCTGGTGCAGCTGTCTGCATCCTCGGAGCATCATAGAGTGCCGGGTCAGGACCGGGTGGTCGATGGTACCGGATTTCCGGTTCCGTCGCCATCCGGTCCGTCCTCGGCATGCTCCTCGTGGGTTGAATGGGGGGGTCCGGGGGGTCCGGACTCCGTGGGGGGCTTCGCCCTCCCTTCCTGGGCATCCTAGGTACGTGGCCTCCGTCCGCGACCGCTACGGTGTGACGCCACACCGGGCAGCAACGACGGCGCTCGCGCGAGCGCTAACGGTCCGTGCGGAAAATACGTGCAGTCGGAGCAAAAAGTAACACACGACTGTCCGTGGCGGCCACGAGCAGTCCTGGGATAGTGTTTGTGTTGGGGGAGTGTATTTGTATGTAGGGGACGGTGGGGGTGTGTGTAGTGGTGTGAGGGTGTGCAAACGAGATATAAGATACTGGTTTCTAATTAACTATGTTTGGTTACTAATTAATAATTCAATATCGTCGTAGCTAAAGCTTTCCAGCCAGAGTGTAATAGTGTATTTGATCTGGAAGTTGCTCATGTGTTTGATGGACTTGTGCTTGCTAATTTTGTTGTAAAGGCGAGGTGCAATGTTGGAGTAATGCCTTGTGGCAAAAGTACTTTTCACGAGTGCTACTGGATACCTTTCAGTTCTTTTATTTAATTTCGGCATGAGCGGAATTGTGTGACGGTGGTATCTCCGCAAACATTCGTAGATAAACATTTTTCTTATTCTTAGCACTTGAGCCTTCTCATACACCAGAGTTGTTCTAATCCTAAACTTCAAAAAAAGAAGCACCTTTAATACTGCCCGCTGGGAACGCTCAATTTCAATCATGTGAGTCTTTGCAGCACCACCCCACGCACAAATTCCGTAACCCAGTACACAGTGGCATAAGGCTTTATACGTTTGAATGAGCAGTTTGTGAGTAGCGACATGTCTCAACGTTTTAAAAACGTATATAAGCTTGCGAACCTTTTTTGCTGTTGCTGAGATATGCTGGGCCCATTTTAGTTTGTCGTCAATTAAGACTCCTAGGTATCTAATTGAATTTATTGTAAATATTGTTATAATCATTTTAAATAAACTGAAATATTACTTATAAAAACTATATTAATTAATACACCCAAAAACTTAAAAGCTTGCAATGTTATTATTTAAAAAATACTACAAAATCGATTTCAAAAATCGATTAACAAAATAATTATATCTTGCAACACCATACATGGTGTCTCTGGATGTCCCTATGGGTGCGTTCAGTTATATCGCCCAACGATGCACGGAGCGTACTTATCAATCAGTTAAGGAGTTGGAAAAAATTAGATTTCTCTTAAACCAGGGTGAAAAAATTAAAATCGTTTGCAGAATAATAAAAGATAATTCTTGGTCTACAAAATAAGACTAAAACCGCCGTGACATAGCAATTTTTTTTGAGCGGCCTAAAGCTCCTAAGAGAATGGGCAATGTCCTTTAGCTTCATAAATTCAGCGCTAGGTGGTGCTGTTTGCAAAAACTAAAATAGCAATGATTAATATTAGATTTGATTCATTTGTAATTAGACCTACTTAAGGAACCCTATAATACTGAGCATGGCCCGACATGCTCTTGGCCGGTTTTTTTTTGTTGTAAATACATACTTATAATACATAAGCAACACCCAGACCAACACAAACACTTATGTTCATCACACAAATATTTGTGTCCTGTGGGAATTAAACCCACAACCTCGTTATTAGCAGTCGACACTCGTACCACTAGACCACAGAGGTCGTCAGATCTATATCTAGACTATCTTTTAACAAAATTTCATTTACTTATCTTTATAACTGTAGAAGTTATTAAGCTGTAAAGGATTAGGACAGACGGACAGATGGACGGACTAGATGAAACTATAAGTGTTCCTTGTAGGAACTACGGAACCCTAAAAAAGGAAAGTACTAATCTAAAATGATGTACTTTCCAGTGGCGAAGAGTACATATAACACGATTCCTATCGGCTTCCCTTTAGGAATTGCTTAAATACAGATCAAAGACATTTCTATGCCAATTTATTGCTCTGACATACAATTTGAGTCCACTTGCTTTGAACTACTATAACGCCTGATATTTTTTTTTAGCACCATAAGCTGCTAAAATACCGGCTTCCTTTTATTTTTGCCGGAATGCCTATGTAAGTTCCGGTTGAAACTGTGATGAACATTGCAAGAATGGCTTGGCTCTATGATTAGTGGAATTATTCACTTCTCGTGAAATTATTTCCAATTTTGTTGTGATTGCAAATGTCAATAGAAATTAGTATGTCGTTATAGTACATTATACAATATTATAAACTCCGGATCTATTAAAAATACATTGGTCTGTATCATATCATACATAACACTTTTCATGATTTATGTATGCAACAGTAAGGGTGCTTTTAATAAAAATTTTGTTTTCGTAGGCATATCCTAGATAACTTTCCCTACTAGAAAAACCACAAATGATCCTGGTTCAAAAGGATCATTTGTGGTTTTTCTAGGATATTTGAACTACTATAATGCTTGACATTTTTTTTTTAGCACCATAAGCAGCTAAAATAACTGCTTCCTTTTTTTTTGCCGGGAATCCTAGTTTCGGTTGAAAATGTGATGAAAATTGCAAGAATGGCTTGGCTCTATGATTAGTGGAATTATTCACTCCTCGTGAAATTATTTCCAATCCTGGTTTTGAACCAGGATCATTTTTAATTTAAAAAAATTGGCCCATTAATCACATGTCATCTCCATTACTTTACTAGGGTGAGTAAACTAAAGACTTGGCTAGGTCTAAGCAACCAGGCCAAAAACCAAGCCCCAATTCCGCCCGTTTCCCGCCAAAAAGGTCCCTAGCTCGGGATAAGCCTTAAGCCACAAAAATGTGTAAATATTCATAACACATGAATCTGCCCAATTTATGTTTAATACCTATTTCAGAAAATCTGATGATAACATAGTAATAAGAAAACAAATTCAAAATAAAACAATGTGCACCGGGTATAAAAAACTTACCGATGTCAAATTTCTCCTTTATATTTGGTTAATATTCTATACATAATCCGTGTTAAAATAAGGGTAATATGTGTCTAATCACTGTGCGTAAAACGTAAAATCACTAAAACTCATAAAAACACAAATCAGTAAATATCACAAAACCAACAACGACAAACACATTTAACGACACGAATATAAATAATGGCGTCCATTCCCAGTGTTGCCAGCATGCTTTTGTCAAAATCAAAACTTACCTGAGTGTAATAAAAAAGTAACCTTTTATAAGCATTTATTAAGAAAAGTTACCTTTTATAGCATGTTCAATAAAAGCAACTCCCCGCGCCTATAGGCTTCGTCGCGTGCCAGCGAAACTACGGGACTAATTGCGACTTGTGGTCCCAACCCTATTCGCTGTATGCTGCCACGTCAGCGACAACACAGCCCCATAGAATTAAAATAAACCAGAAACCGTGATCGCGCCTAATACTGAAGCGTCAAAAACTACTCTTAAATAGAGTAGTTTCACGCGCAGCCAATCAGTCACTCTGTCAACTTCGTATCGCGTAACGTGTTTTTCGGTGTCAAATTAAATTAGATTATGCCGTCTTGTGTCGTTCCTACCTGTAATAATGCATCTGGACCAAAAAATAAACAGGATGGGATCACATTTCATGTGCAAGTAGCACATTTATCTATCAGGTTATTTAATTATTGAATAAATTGTTCAATTTTAATTTTCATAGAGAATGATGTGTCCATTTTGTTGATGTTGCCAATTTAAGAGTTTTGATTTTCCCTACTTTTGATTACTATTAAGGGATTTTCTTAGTTTTTAGCAGTCTTCTTAGACTATGCTAAAAGAGAGAGAGAGAGACGAGGTTTCCCGGGATACTGATTGGGAATATAACATCTATTTGGATATCGAAGATGGCGGACGCGACTTTTTAAATAAAATCAACATGGGTATCGTTTTCGAGGTTTTCAGGGGAGCTGATTGCGAATATATTATCTATTTTGAGATTCAAGATGGCGGACGTGTTTTTAAATAAAATCAACATGGGTATCGTTTTCAAGGTTTTCAGGGGTGCTGATTGCGAATGTAACATCTATTTTGATATTCAAGATGGCGGACGTGACTTTTTAAATAAAATCAATATAGGTATCGTTTTCGAGGTTTTCAGGGGTGCTGATTACGAATATATTATCTATTTTGAGATTCAAGATGGCGGACGTGAGTTTTTAAATAAAATCAACATGGGTATCGTTTTCGAGGTTTTTCGGGGTGCTGATTGCGAATATAACATCTATTTTAAGATCTAAGATGGTGGACGTGACTTTTCAGCAGTCCGAGAAACCTCGAAAACGATACCCATATTGATTTACTTTAAAAAGTCACGTCCGCGTCATCTTGAATCTCGTAATAGATGTTATATTTGTAAGCAGCACCCCAGGAAACCTCGAAAACGATACCCATATTGATTTTATTTAAAAAATCGCGTCAGCCATCTTGGATCTCAAAATATATGTTATATTCGCAATCAGCACCCCGGGAAACCTCAAAAACGATAGCCATATTGATTTTGATTAAAAAGTCACGTCCGCCATCTTGGATTTCAAAAATGAACTTATATTCGTAATCAGCACCCCCGAAAACCTCGAAAACGATACCCATTTTGATTTTATTTAAAAAAATCACGGCAGCCATCTTGGATCTCTAAATAGATGTTGTATTCGCAATCAGCACCCCGGGAAACCTCGATATCGATACCCATATTGATTTTATTTAAAAAGTCGCGTCCGCCACGTTGTATCTCAAAATAAAAGTCCCTCGCCCGATCACACTTTTCATAACGCATTCACCAGCTTACTCTCCAAGTCAAACAGCATACTCCCCAAGTCAAGCGTGCGTAAAGAAGTAAAGTTTTACTTCAAAAGGTCGCGTCCGCCATCATGAATCTTAAAATAGATGGTACATTCGTAATTAGAACCCCCAGAAACCCCGAAAGCGATGCCTGTATTAATTTTATAAGAAAAGTCACGTCCACCATTTTAGCTGTCGAAGTAAATAGTTACAAAATATGAATTCCTGTGGATGGACAATTTTGATTTTATTATCAGCCTACCTCCAATGTTCTCAATTTTTACCCCTAAAACGGATTAATAATGTCTGAGCTAGCAACATTACGCGGAAAGGAAGTGAGGCGGGGGCGGGACACTTATGTACTTTTTGGACACAGCGCGCGGTAGGATGTGGATTCTGTTTATTCTGTGCACAGCCAGGCCCCTGACACTGCCCTAGGCTACGTTCACTTATTACACACTCAGTTTGAAAGTCACCCGGTGCGAATATCGCTCGATCATTGACGATTTTCTCAGAGATACTGAACACAGAACAATATACTCTAGGAGAAGAATAACAAGCGCATACATTAAATACCAGACGAATTTGCACGCCATCTAGTGGCATCCCAGAAAAACTAACGAAAAAATACGCGGGAAATTCAAATCTTGTATCTATAGGTAGTAGCGCGGGAAATTCAAATCTTGTATCTATAGGTAGGTATATCCCAATAGATCCTATGCATATTTTCAATTTTAGATCTTTGTTGATTAAACTATGTTTATCGAAATAGATAAATTGCAAGCTTGAAATGTTCATAATATTTTGAACCTGATATCATTACTGTATCCCTAAAGATAGAGAATACATATGAAAATAAATTGAAAAACATTTCAAAGTTGCAATTTAACCGTGCCAAACCACCAGCTGTACTACTATATCTCAGTTACATTATACTGTAACGGTAATGAGGGATCTGTTATTGAAATATAGTAATTAAAACATATGAAATAAAAAAAAAATGAATGTCAGTACAATAAATTTATTTCTGTATGCAAGGCACTTAATGTAATCACACACATTGGGTACATATGTTAAGAAATATGTTACATGAATAATCCTCAAGAAACTCATGAGACCCGTCAAAATTCTAAACAAATCTTGGTTATACCTTGATACACTTGGTTACACACAAGATTATACTTTTTGTAAAAAGTGAAAAGATAGACCAATAACCGTTCTCTACTGCAATCATTCTAAAACCGCTTGACTCAATATGACTGCTATAAAATTTTAATGATAATTATTAAAGATTTCTTCGATATGATAATCCTAATTATGTCAGATTACTGAATGATTACAATGATCATGGTATTATAATACCTTAGCGAAATTCAAATACAATTGTTTACAGAACTATCGATTGAAATTGAAAGATATTAAAGCTAAAATATCTGCGAACACATACTAACGTATTACAGAACATCGCGTTGATCTCTGTTTAAAACTAGTTTTGAGTTGGAATTTAATTTTAGAACATTCCTCAAGCATAGATTCATTGATCACAGTTCAGCTGAGTTTAGCTTTATTTTATACTGTCCCCTGTTTCACCCAAGTGTGGTCGAGACCACGCTCAAGTAGGGATTTATATCCTATTTCAAGTAAAATTTCATAAATAATTCATGAATAATAAAATTCAAGGTAAAATTAGTTTGCTATGTTGTTGAATTGAAGTTTATAATTACCGTATTGGAATAAGACCGATGCTCGAGTAACGATCCTATCCTTAAATAGTGATCAGGTGTTTGAAAATCAAACTGTACTTTAGGAAAGTTCTGTAATACGGACCTTATAGTGGTTTGATTAATGTTATAACACTTTATTTATTGGAAGACCAACAGCCAACCAATTACCTTTGATTAACAAGGTGGCTTTAGGTAGAAATCGCATTCAAATTCCGCTTAGTGTAAGGAGGTATATATATTTTTACACATGATTGTATGTACAAGGTAAAATATTCAGTCTCACTTTCCACTCATTATGACACAGATAAAACCTATACTCGAAATGTTTAGGTAATTAAATAGAGGTAAACAATTATGTGTGTGTCGTAAAAGGCGACTACACCAGAGGATGGGCAACAGCGTTCTCTGAGTATTTAAACAACCAACTGCGATCGCCAACCCGCCTGCCAAGCGTGGCGATTATGGCATATCCCACAACATATACTTGGGGGAGGCATATGTCAACAGTGGACGTCTTTCGGCTAAAATGATGATGATGAAACAATTTTGAAATGTGTTTTTATTTAAATATACAAAGAAAAATAAATGGATAAATCATATAAAAAAGTTTCATCTAACTACTGGAGGTCGCCCGCGTGGATATCGTGTATCGCGAATTAAAGTAGCTTATTTCCTTCTCCTGGTTTCAGACTATCTTTGTACTAAGTTTCATCAAAATCCGTTCAGCAGTTTAGGCGTGAAGGATAACAATACAAACAGTCAGGTTACTTTCGCATTTATAATCAACGAGAATAATATAATCACTACGTTTATAATAATGAGTATGTATAATAATAATGTCTTAGGTTTTCGCGATCTCTACACATTATAATAAAACAAGACACACACATACACTCTGTTTTTTCTTACTTGTCTTATTTAGTAAACAATCTTGGCATTAGACATCTATTCGTCACTAATAATTATTAAAAGACATTATGTTAATAATTTTACACATTAAATAAAAAAAATCAACCTAATTACATGTGCAGAACTAGGAATTATACTTTATAAGTAGACATTTGAATAAAGAGATATACCAAGATTGTTTACTAAACAAGAAAAGAGAAAAACCGACTTTACATATCATACAAATATTTTAATAATATACGCGATGTAATCCAGTTAAACTTGCTTTATTATAAGTATTGCCAATATTACAAATATTACCTAAAATTCCCAACTGTGAGTATGTAGATTTATAACAATGCGTATTTCAATAAAAAGACATGTCATGATTTTTACCTTAAATTTCGAGTATGGCCATATTTCGAGTATGCTTTATTTTATACTTATAATAGCCTTTTTGCACTCCGGATACGGGACCAGTTCGCGAATCAGTTCAGTCACTGTCTTTTCACTGGGCTCGTGTACAAATTTGACAGTTCAGTGAGTAACTGGCCCCATTTCCGGAGCGCAAAAAGGCTATTATAAGTAGAAAAAAAGCATAATGGGCTTAATGCTAATAAAGCCAGAAACTATTATTTATGTTTTAAAATATCTATTTTTCTTTTAAGAGCAGACCTGCTAGATTCTTCTGTAAACTTTCGATTGCTTAAAATACAAAATCTTTTGACACATATGTGAAAAACACTATTAATAATATACATTAAATTGTAATCTTTGTGTACATCACATTTATTTAGGAAATCCCATTTTATAGAGTTTTCTAATAATTTTCTGATATTTACCTTTACTTTTGTCTTATATGCCTCTTTTTCTAAATAGCTATTAATTATTGTAGCACTTTTTTCCACACAAACTATTAAATCTTTTGAGGCATATGTTAGTGATTTTTTTTGTTCGTTGTATTCTTTATACTCTAGAAAAGTATGGATTTCCTCTTGCGTGTCAGACACAAAGATTTTATTACATAATTCACATTTAATTGGATTATTTTTCACGATAAATCCACAAACATATGCACAAGCATGCATCTCGCCGGTTAATTCATCCATACTTTCATCTAATAATAATAAACTACTGACATTTTCTGCTACTTCATTGTCAATTAGGGCAGTATTAGCTGTGCATATGTCTGTAGCTGGTGTCAAAAGTGTTTTGAAATTATTTAAAATTACATCATTTTGATCTAGCTCACAATTTCCACAACCGGTATGTGATAGATTACTGAGGACAGCAGTTTTAAGTCCAGCAACAAACTGTCCCGTGGTTGGGTTTACATTTGACCCACAGTTACTGCGAATACAGCCAAACAAATTTTCCAAAGGATCCTGCTGGATTCGTCTGGTTGATAGACTTTGGATAGACATATGTTTTGATTTTAGATTTTGCCATAGTCTCTCCAGGCCATTCAAAGTCCAAACCCAACCTTGTTTGGACGGGGGAGAACTTCTGCATCCCACAAATGTTAAAGTTTTAAAAAACTCTTTCATTTTCTTAAACAACATTAAATGGCCTGTGGAGTCTTTTAAGTTTGTGGAATATGATTTCCCTCTTCTTAAATCTGCAGAACATGCATTCACTGTATCGAACAAATCATCCATGTCTTTTATTACATTTGCTGTCACTAATGCATCGCTTGGTAATGCTCCTGAAAGTATAAAACCACTCATAAATATATTTTATACTAGCTTTTACCCGCAGCTTGGCTCCCATGGTTCTTTATACCGCAGGGAGTGTGCAATTTTCCCGACATAAAAGTACAAGTATACAGGGGGATTCATTTCGATGGATCAGTGGGGGGAAATAAAATGAAAACTATGAAAGAGAATTTTGTTCTAAGGCACCAATGTCAATTTTAGAATATTGAAAAACTGCATTCAAAAACCTTAACACAGCAGGGAATCAAACCCAGTAGTTCGTATCTATCGTATATTTTTTTCAAGGGATGACTGTACTCATCATTACAAACAACTTTTACTATGGGACCAACAGTGAAATCGCGAAAAAAATCAGCGAATCCCTACATTTTGTCGATTTATGTGAACACAAATGTAGACCTTGTAAAAACACATGGAAATGCAATAAAGAATTGAATTGGGATCAGCTGTTTTTTTTTTCACGATTTTAGGGTTGGTCTTATAATAAAAGTTGTTCAAATTGATGAGTACAGTCATCCCTTAACGAATAGCTAATGAATTAAAAATAACCCTGTATATTAGTAGGATCACTCAAAATTTTTTTAATGAATGATTAAACTTGACAAAAGTATACATGCAGATTCATCCTGAATAACTATGAATTTTTCTTTATAAAATTAATTTTTGAAGATTCAAAACAAACATTTCTTTACCTTCTGATATTTGATAAAACATGCCTACTGCTACTGAGTGACTTAAAACCTCAGCTGCAAGCTTCACCTTCATTTTTTGTTTTGTATTTGGATTAAGGTGGTCTTGTTTAATTAATGGTGCATTCACAAAATTGGGATTACTACTGTCCAGCTCATGAAACTGCTTTATATGGCTCCACTTAGCAATGCCTGTAACAAAAATTTAGAGTATTGTTAGTTTTGATTTAGATTTATGACACATAACATAACATCAAGCCTGTATTTCCCGGGGTAGGCCGAGGCATATATTACACATTTCATCTGGTATGTTATAACTTTCATGTAATAGGGGGTGAGCCTATTGCCATTAAACAAGCACAAATCCAGATTCCGGGGTGCTACTGAGAATTTCCTAATAAAAAACCCAATAACACTTTACACTACCAGGGAATCAAACCCCAGGAAACCACTCATGGCAGCCAAAACTACTTACTTTAAAACTTTATGACCAACTTATTTTGTAAGGAAATAATATTATCTACTAGTGGACCCGGCAGATGTCTTCCTGCCTGGAAAAGCAGCGCCACATATAATCAAAATCGTCCCTGACGTTTAGGAGAAGATCAGTGACATACCAACAGCAGCTCCACTTGCCGGTTCGAATTGTGTTTTCAAACCATCCAGGAACCCATTGAAATATACACACCAAAATTCATACAAATCCTGTCCAGCCGTTAAGGAGGAGTTAGGTGATAAACACACATACAAAAGAATTATATATAATCACCAACTCAGCCTATCGCAGTCCACTGCTGTACATAGGCCTCTCCCAAGTTGCGCCACAACATTCGGTCCTCTGCCTTCCGCATCCAGTCCCCCCCAGTCACGTTCTTCAGGTCGTCGGTCCACCTGGCAGGGGGGCGCCCTACGCTGCGTTTGCCGATTCGCGGTCTCCACTCAAGGACTCGTCTGCTCCAACGGCCATCGGTCCTTCGACATACATGGCCAGCCCACTGCCACTTCAGCTTACTGATCCTACAAGCTATGTCGGTCACTCCGGTTCTTCTCCGGATAATCTCGTTATGGATTTTATCCTTCAAAGAAATTCCAAGCATAGCTCGCTCCATAGCTCGCTGAGCGACTTTGAACTTATGGACTGAATATATAATAAGGTGTGCAATAAATAGTCTTCAAGTCTGCCATCTGACTTCCACCATCCATTATGGGGCAATATGATATTAAATCAACCAGTTGTCAAACTTTGGTGTCATAGCATAGATATTCATGACAACCAGGACCAATGGCTTAACATGCTTTCTGAGGCACAGTGCAGCCTTAAATTGGCATGTAATTAATAAAAACTTATCCAGTGACCAAATCTTCGATCAATACTATTATTGACCAAAGGACCAAATGCAGAAAGTGCAGCCTAACCTCAAACAGTACAGCATGTCATTTACTTAGTCAATTATTTAAAAAGTATTATAATCAAATTATGAATATTAAATAACTTACCAATTCCACATTTGTTGTTAGATGTAATATTAGTTTGGCATTTAATGTCGTACTTTAAAAATAAATTTCTAAAACATTTTAGTAAGTGTGGCGTGTCAAAAATTGTAACAATTTCATTATTTTGAAATTGAATATAGGGCTGCTCTACAGTTGCTCCCAAGATAGTTACTGCTCTTTTGTTGACACCATCCAAATCAGAAACAGTAGCAGCTATATTAAGCCCTGCATCAAAACAGGACTTCAAAACCTGAAATCATAAAATAAATGTCAAAGATTGGTATGTTTAATCCATTTATCTCTGTACACCTATAATAATATCCAAGTATAGAGAAAATACAAGAAGCAAAAATAAATAATATGCTCACCTCCTTTATGAGAACTGCCAGTCTATCAGCAGTTACAGAACCACCAGAAAGATAGTATGCGACTGGTTGTTTTATTGGTTTTCGTATTCCAGCCACCATAAAAACAAGAGCATATGAGGCTATTTGTGGTGATCTTCCTTGTCTATCGTGATCTTGGTAGCCCTCTATAATGTCTTGTTTTGAATTGTACCACAAATTCTTTTTTATGGACATTTCGTCAAACATCAGTACAAATTCTCTCTCAGGTGCCTCAAAATATTTCATTGTTTTGTTTAAAACATTAGATATGTTTTTGTTGATGCCAACATGTAACTGAAATTTATTCAAAAGGGATTTCAGTGTGCCTGGTGCTGGCAGACATATCATCCTTCTTAATAATTTGTAGCAGGTCGGAGACCTTTTATATAGCCTTAAAGCTGTTAGTTTTGCCTCTTGGTTCCATCTACGGGCTTTTGGTTTTCTTTTGAAATTTTGTAGTTCCCCTTGCAGTAACAATGCAAAAGTTGGTGACACTTTTGACTTCAAAATTTCATTTACTGAGACATCCTGGCATAAGAAATTCACAAATGATTCATTCTTCCAATGCTTAATTGTTTTTTGAAGTCTGTAGACCTTTTTCATGTTTGACTTCATTTTAGAATATAACCACCTCTCTTTATCATTTTGAAGCTTCTTGGGCTGTAATGCAAATGGCACTAATTGCTTTTGATGACTTGGTTGGACAAACTGTGCAGAAACATTGGTTGTGTTTAATATATTTTTATTCTCCATCAATGGTTGTATTAGTCTTGACGGGCCTGCTACTGGTACAAATACACTAGTTGGTTCCATCGGATCAAAAGTTGGATTTGTAGCCTAAAATAGAAAAAATAATTAAATATCATAATTTAGAGAATTTCTTGACGAAATTTGATGTGTATAGTATGGTCGACCGCACCACTGTCATGCAGTCGACTGTACAGTCAACTGCATGCATGACAGTAGTTACACATGAATTAGAAAACCGCTCTTACTGCTTACGAAATTAAGGGGTTGTCAATGTCAAACCGTTACCACTGATGTGCGGTCGACCGTACATTTAAATTTAAATGAGCAAAGCAGTGATCACTTAAGTTAAATACAATAATAGTTTAATACTGGAATGTCGAATGTAGTGATACCCAATTTTAACTTTAGACGAACTCAATGTTACCTATGTTCTTGCAAATAAATATATCATTCATTCATTCAATAATTGTAAACATATTATTCTGGACGTATGTATTATGCTTTATTGCTTTAGATGCTTCAGTTAATAGCTTGGCATAGAATTGTGTATTTCCTGTTGCAAGCTAAATGGCAGAATATAACTGCACAAAGATTGTTTTATGACAATATTCATGTAACACCTACCTTACCTATATTCGCAATAAACAATTGAATTGAATTGAATTCACTAGTCATGTACACAGAATTTTCATTGAACTGACCTCATGAAATCCTTCTGTTGGTGCTGCAGTTCTAAAGAGTTTCTGGCCTACGAAACATGTCTTTTTAAAATGTTTACTGCACAGCATTTTATGTTGCGAGTGTAGATTTCCTTGGAATTGTGGTGATGACCATGATTCATTTGGGAAACAGTACTTCGCCCATAATTCACAACTGTAAGGAGAGTAAGAAGGTATCAGTATAATACAAAAATTACGAGTAAAAGTAATGTACCTACTTCTGAAATGCCAAGTACTCAAAAAGCACCAAGTAACAAAAATACTGCATATGCATGCATTTCGTTACTAAATATGAACACCTACCGAAGGCTATTTGTTCTGCCTGGTTTTGGAAAACGGTGTAGTGTGATGCTGGCATCTTGAGAAGGTGAAGACCTGCACTTAATACACTTTCTTAAGTTTTCCGACATCGTGAAACAATTTTCACTAAGAGTCAATATCTCACAAGAGTCACTATCTCACAAGAGTCACTATCTCACAACACTTAATTTCACCAAGAGTTAAACGGAGGAACAGGACGCTCGACTCAACGTTTGAATGGCAAAATCAGAAAGTAATTTATTACAAAAATAAACACAAGAAAAAACGACTAACCTCTACGGAAGACATTTATCTTGTGGTGTTGCAATAACAAACTTTCATTGTACATTTTTCAATTTCATATATTCAAAGAAACAGCTTTAATCATTTTTCAAAATGTGTTTATTAACTCTCTATTTCAATTACAACACTGGAAAACACATAAAGTGATTATTTTAAGCTACTTAAGCTGAACTTTCTTAAGCTTTTATTTTACATGGTAACATTTTACCGTCCTCAGAGGTCATCAGCCTGTAAGACAGAGTCGGTTATATAATAAAGTATCGCTGTTCTTGTCATGTTTTGTAGCCCACGTCGAATCCAAGGTCACCCATACATAGTTGACAGGGCCTGATACTGAACGACTTCGGGCGACCTCATGAAACTGACACTAGAACAATGAAGCACTGACAATTATGACAATCGAAACCTCAAATTATCTGTCATTTCATACTTTTATCTGTCAACATGACAGCAGAGCGTCTTTTACCCTACTATTTCACGGGGTGACCGGTGCGTACGCTCGACGACGCCCGCTCACAATACTGAACGGTTTGGTGTGAACGCCCGGACGATCACTCCGAGTAACTGAACGACCAAACAACGCTCCGGGCTACGTTCACTTATTACGCACTCAGTGTGAAAGTCACCCGGTGCGAATATCGCTCGATCATTGACGATTTTCTCAGAGATACTGAACGACTTCGGGCGACCTCATGAAACTGACACTAGAACAATGAAGCACTGACAATTATGACAATCGAATCCTCAAATTATCTGTCATTTCATACTTTTATCTGTCAACATGACAGCAGAGCGTCTTTTACCCTACTATTTCACGGGGTGACCGGTGCGTACGCTCGACGACGCCCGCTCACAATACTGAACGGTTTGGTGTGAACGCCCGGACGATCACTCCGAGTAACTGAACGACCAAACAACGCTCCGGGCGTCGTCCGCCGTCGTCGGACGATAATAGTGAACGTACCCCCGGGCGTCGTCCGCCGTCGTCGGACGATAATAGTGAACGCACCCCTACAATTGGTCGGTCGCGTAAAGAAAACGTCACTCCCAGCGGTTTTGATGGCTACATGAATATGTTTTCCGTTACAAATTTACAATATCATGAAAAAACACGAAAATAATAAAAATGTAATTGAAAACATACTAGCCTTTTGATAATTTTATTTTTATTGTTATTAATATTCTTGTTGTTAGAATAATTACTTTTATCAAAGAGAAACTATGTTATGCGAATCATTATATTTATTAATATTTAAAGATACAAAATTACGTTGACACAT
The DNA here is from genome assembly GCA_949699075.1 of Asteroscopus sphinx. Lineage (NCBI taxonomy): Eukaryota > Metazoa > Arthropoda > Insecta > Lepidoptera > Noctuidae > Asteroscopus > Asteroscopus sphinx. The sequence goes on from OX453024.1 coordinate 5,919,041, forward strand.
TCTACATTTTTCAAATAGGAAGAGAACAAACAGTGTTGCTAGTTTACAGATAAATATAAAAGTATAATATTGCCAACACGCCTCCTTACTTTTATATTTACTGAACAATAATTATTCTATTCAACTTATCATAACAATAACCTACTAGATTCTAATCAACATAAACACCCTTTTAATAAATAAACTAAATTATGTTTAACATTTCCCTGAACTTAACAAACTTAATATTTCCTAAAGATTTCGTGAAAATATCTGCAATGTTTTCTTCTGAATCAATCTTTACAATCTCTATAACACCATCTTTACAATGTTCATGCACATAGTGATAGTGAACTTCAATATGCTTTGAGTTTTTAGTAAAATTACCATATTTAGCAATTGCAATAGTACCCGAGTTATCTTCGTAAATTTTGATTGGCTGATCAACATTAACAAATATGTCCTTAACCAAGTTTAATATAAAAATAATTTCAGTTACTGCTTCTGATAAAGCTACATACTCTGCAAATGTAGACGATTTAGTGACACAAACTTGTTTCTTTGATTTCCAATATATTGGGTTACCAAACAATCTAATTACAAATCCTGTTGTTGATTTTCTATCCACAACATCACCTGCCCAATCAGCATTCACATAACAATCTATGACATCACTAGTACAATCGCTATAAAAATTCAGTTTAACTTTCTTTGTTAAGTATAAATATTTTAGTACAATCATCATAACATAAGGGCTGGTTTACATAAACTTCCGAAATAACTTAACCATTTAAAAATGTTGTTTCAACATCCATTTGATGAATATTTAAGCTAGCTAAGTGTCATCTATATTATCAGTCTGTTGAAAGCCTCTAACGACTAACCTAGCTTTATATAAATCACCTGGCTTCTTTTTATATACCCATTTCACATCAAGTACCTTCTTGTTTTCAGGCTTGTTTACCAGTGTCCAAGTATTATTTTTAACAAGGCTGGTCATCTCTCTGTCCATTGCATCAATCCAATTTTGTGATTCCTCACACATTATCGCCTCCTGGAAAGTATCTGGAACCATAGAGTCACAATAGTTAACATTTATAAAATAACCAAATTCTTCATCAAACCTCACTGGAGCTCTAATTTGTCTCTTTGATCTTGATTCTATTATTCTTTTATCTTTTGTTTCATCATCCATCTCATTATTTGATTCACTCGGCCCTTGTATTACATTTTGTTCCATTTCATCATCATCTTTATTCATATCTTCATTTTTCTCGTCTTCAAAACCAATACACTTCACATCTTCTTCAATTATATCAACATGTTGAGCAATAACTATTTTATTGTTAATCAAAACTCTGTATCCTACATCTGTGTAACCAAGTAATATTCCTAACTCAGCCTTCTTATCCCATTTCGATATTCTTTTAACTTCTGGTACTCTTACAAACATTCTGCTTCCATACATTCTCAAATTATCCATAGATGGTTTTCTCTTAAAAAATATTTCATATGGAGTCTTCTTTTCGAAACTATTTGTCAACGTGCGATTTTTCAAATAAGCAGCAGTTTTGACAACTTCCGGCCAATAACATCTGTCAACTTTTGCTTCCGCTAAGAGGCACCTCGCCATATCCATTAATGTTCTATTATATCTTTCCGCTGTGCCATTTAATTCATGTACATATGCTGGACATGATTTAATCATTATACCTTTATTTCTGGTGAATTGAAACATCCTATGATTCATATACTCTTTACCGTTATCACATCTTAACTCTTTAATCATTTTTCCTGTCAGGTTCTGTACTTCATTCACATGTTCAACAAAACATTCATAAACTTGATATTTTGACTGAATGCAATAAACTTTTACTAACTTACTGTAGTCAGCGATAAAACTAAGAAAATATCTTTCATTATTATAACCTGGTGTACGATGAGGCCCATTTAAATCTGTGTGTACAATTTCCAAAATATCTTCAGCTTTTCTCCTATTATTATTGAACGGTAAATTATGCATTTTATTTTCAATACAGATAGCACACTTTAAATATTCTGTTTCTAATTCTTTAGGTAAACCTTCTAGCATTTCATCCTTACACATGATATCCAAATTTTTGAAATTAATATGTCCAAGAGTCCTATGTAGTTTCTCCTTTTGTGTCATAATATTCTTATTTTTGGCCAGATTTACTTTCATGTTTTCTTGATAAAGATAGCTTTTCATTTTATATAGTCCATCTTCTCTTACAGCAACAGCTACCAAACCTCCATACGTTTTATAAATTTTGCTATACTGACCTTTTGAAATTATCGAATGATTGTTATTGATTATCTTCGAATAACTTAAAAGGTTTGCTTTCATTTCTTTTACGAAAAATACGTTTGTTAATTTTACTTGTGACATATTACCATAAACTGAGAAATATACTGGTATTGTTCCTATTTTAGTTGCCTCTAGTATTCTACCATCTCCGACTCTAACTTTAACAGGCTTCTTTAAAATCTCTTCTTTTTCAAAGTACTTATCGCTGTTTATAATATGATCTGTGCAACCACTGTCAAGCAACCAATTTATCTGTCCTTCATATAATTCTTTAGTTTCTCTTCTACTTGTAAATGCAATAGTGGTATGAAAATTATTTCCCGATTGGTTTGACATTTGTTGATGGTTCCCTCTACCACGTGCGTTGAAGAAACCACGACTTCTATTGAATTGAGAAACACGGCCATGACTTTTATTTCCATACCAACAAACATTTTGATGATGTCCAGGTTTTCCACATATGTAACATACATTATTATTTGAATTTTGACGGCTATCAATTTTAAAGACATTTGTTTTCTCATGTGTCATATTTTCTTGTAACTGACTTGTCTTTTCTTCTATATTTTTTATCCTAATTTTATTTTTTAAATATTCAACATTTCTGTCAATATCTGGTAGAACATCCATCAAGTCACCAATGTGACTGTAATTATGTGGCAGAGATTTTAGCATGTAGCTTAATCTTTCTTGCTCTGTAACCGTTGCTCCTGCTTGTTTTAATTCATTTATAGCTTTTTCAAAGTCGTCAAAGAAAGTGGTAACGACCGTGTAATTTTTCAATTTAATATTTTCGAGATTATTACGACATATTATTTGCAATGATGTCGATTGATTTAGGTACATTTTATCGAACTGGCTTATTATATCAAATGCTGAATTTAAGTCACATATGTATTCTAGCTGTTTATTCGTTATAGCACTGTAAATGTAATTCGTGGCCTGTATATCTTTTTCTTCCCATTCACTTTGAGATTCACTTGCACCTCTTTTCCGTATTATTACATTTTCACATTTTTTATATTGTAAAAACTGATGCAGCCTGATCTTCCAATTTTTATAATCTGAGCCATCGAATATTGGAATTAATATATCTGAATTTTTCACTGCCGCCATTTTTGAACAAAAAAAAAGACTCTCGCACCAACTATAAATTTTTCTGAAAATTTCTTACCTCTTACCTTGTTCTACTCTTTTCTATCAACCGCGCTCTGCTACCATGTTAGAATAATTACTTTTATCAAAGAGAAACTATGTTATGCGAATCATTATATTTATTAATATTTAAAGATACAAAATTACGTTGACACATTCTACATTTTTCAAATAGGAAGAGAACAAACAGTGTTGCTAGTTTACAGATAAATATAAAAGTATAATATTGCCAACACTTGTTTTAGTTTAATTCAAATGACAACAGGCCAATAATAATTACAGTAAAATTATTTATAATTTTTTATATAAAATATCTATTTATATAATAAAGACAACAAAGCAAGCTCTTTGGTGTCTGCCATCCTGGGTTTCCAGATTTGGGGCTTTTTTCGCAATTTTGGGGAAAAATATTATCTTTGAGGAACTTTTGGGGAAACGAATACCTTGGTGTATTCTTGGGAAAGAACGTGACCAAGAAGAAGTCAAAAGTTGATTATTCAATGAGTTAACCAATTATGTAGTTCTTTTCGAATATCGTACATTAAGAGAAAACTAAAAAAAAAAACGGCGCCCTCAATAGGAGTGCAGTTTTCTAAAAAATGGAAGCATTTGTTTAATTCGAGTTAAGTACGAAAATGGTCAGTACTGTAAAGTAGACATGGGTAACTCAACAAAAATGCGTGAGCTGCAGCTCAGCTCACGGTTCAGGTCAGTGAGCCGGAGCTGTGAACCGGCTCACAGATCAGCTCAATTTGTGTATCTGCCTTCTTCGAGTTATGATCTGTGATGCGAGTCGCTGACCTTAAAGACCGTTCGATCTGTTTGAGCTGCGCTCGCTCGCTGACTCTGCGACTCACCGCGGATCTGTCGCCGCTCCAGCTCACCGGTTCAAACTGGTTTTTATCTATATAGACATCTTTTATCTTCCGTGCAACAAAAGTTGTCGCACAGATAGATACTATTCTTTGAGCCGTGAGCTGCGTATTTGTCATTGAGCTGCAGCTCAACAGCTCAAGCTTATTGATCTGTATATTTGAACCGGTTCTGAGCTGAGTTACACACCTCTACTGTAAAGGTGGCCTCTGACGATGCTTCCAACCATGCGAATGGCGTGGCCGTATTCCAAAATCTGTCTGTGAATGTTGAAAACGTATGTTATTTTTAGAACATGTCAAGCTTTTTTGGAAGTAGTCATTAAAACAACGTCCGAATGGATACATCGTCAGTGCCCACCTTAATAATAATAATTCATTTATTGCTCAGATAACATAGATCCATTATTGTTAGTAAAAAGATATCATTGAAATGGTTAGTAATATACATAGCAAATTTAATAATTAAATTTCATGTCACAAATAAAACAAACTCATTAAAATTACAGATTAAATAATTGAAATTACAAATGAAGCTAATTAATAAATCAAACCAATAAAATTTTATCAATATATTAAACATGAAATCTAATTATATTATTCATAAATGGGCAGTCTACCCTGTTCGCAATCATTTTCAGGATACCGTTAGCGCTGCCGCGAACCCTGCTTACCAACGAAGCTATGCGTTTACGCATGATCGCACTAAAGTCATTGACGCGCGCCTCCGCGAACATACCAGAGGCGCTGCAGAACCGCGGCAGCCCCATCAGCATCCTGAATGCATTATTATATTGAACCCGGAGGGCTCCGTATGATGCGCGAGTATATGCATCCCATAGGCTGCATGCGTAAAAAGATGTACAATATGCTATAAATAGTGTTATTTTAGCTCCCGTGGAGCAGCGCGCAAACCTACGGCATATCATATTAGCGCGCACCGACAATGCCCTCCGCTCCCGTTCAATATCTAAGTCGTCACGTAAATCAGATGTAACAACATGACCCATGTATTTAAAACTATCTACCAATTCTAGGGAGACTCCATTCAGTTTTACTGGTGGTATATTGGATAGGTGTTTGTTCCGAACTTTAAATAACATGCATTGACTCTTTTTTGCATTATACACCAGGCCGTGTGTTCGAGAATAGTCTTCACATATTTGAAGGAGCCTCCTCAGACCACAGACTGACGCGCTCAGCAAGACCATGTCGTCAGCATAGCTGATGTTATTGACACATACATCATCAATGAAGCATCCGACATGTTCTCTGCTGAGCGCGCCAATCAGCGCATTTATATATAAATTAAATAATACAGGTGAAGTTAAACCCCCCTGTCTCACTCCACATTCCATTCTGTAGGTGTCAGAAAGTTGCCCTGACCACCTCACTTTGTTGACCTGGTTTCCATACCAATACTGAAAAATATTAATGATCTCGGGGGGAAGTTTTTCATCTTCTAATTTCTTTCAAAGTATGTTGTAGGAAACCAGATCAAAAGCTAAAGTCTGAAGAAGCTTATAACAAAATTAGGTGGGTACAAAATGAATCAATGCGGTTTCACTGGCTATGTTGTATTTTATTACAATTTTAATAGATAGGAAGTTAAAAAAAAAAATAGTTTCAAGACATTTCGGGAAAAGAACTAGAAAAAGTATCTTTATAAGGTTTATTTTTTGTCTCTTACGGGGGAAATTTGAAAACCCCATGTGGAAACTCTGCGGCCATCTCGTTTAAACTTGTTTTTTTATTTGTGAATTATTAAATTAATTTTTTAACGACTCTGTAAAGTTTGAAGAGATTTGAAAAATAATCAGAGAATAATGCAAAAATCACGCAAATCCCATGTTATTGAAGAAGGCAAGTGGTTTCTCTGGTAAGCACAGAATGAGACGCTTCGTGAGACCTGATATTAGTTTTGTTTCTCGTTTGCTTTTGAGTAAGCAGTCTACACTCCAGGATATTTTCGTTTCCTGTATGCAAGGAGTATAATAATATCTGTGAGAACCACTTCGAGAAGAATTTGTGTGGGCCAGTTGCATCAAAAGTGAGACGCTTCGGACTAAGTTCACTGATGAAGAAATTCATTTAACAACAATATGGTATGTGCTCATTTTCTGACACTGGTAGATTGCATAAGTTTGATCATTTATGTACAAATTATACACATCTTCAATTAAATGCTTGAGACGCCTCTACTGGCTCTTGCTATTGACTGTCTAAATAGTGTTAGTTTGGTTTATCCCTTCTAAGCAACTTCTATACACGAATCACTTGTATCTGTATGTATTTCTTATCATGGATGTCGATGTACAACACAGTATAAAAGAAATACATACTACACACTATGCCCAACGTTATTGCATTATACAGTATATAAATTCTCTCAACAGATACAAGCGGCAGTTAAAATCTTTATAATATAATGACCACTATTTACTTATTTTACAGATAACCATACATATTATGTCAATATTACAAAGGACATTTTAAATATTGGCAAAGTGAATACTGAAATAATATTGGAGTCTGCTACGATCTAGGCAACAAAATGAGAGAAAAGCGAGGGTTTTACAATGTCCCAAACTCACAGAAGTTGGACCAATGAGCAAAAATTAAAAGAAGAAGGATTTAAATTGTTGTTGAGTGCTTAGAAAGAGTGTTTTAGAAGTTTATAGCCTGTGTAGGGTTAATATTTTTAACTAGATAAGATGTGAATATGATTCTTCTTCTTCGTGATGATTCTTTTAATAATAAAATTTAGAGTTTATGTATTGGATGTTACCAAAAAAGTTATGTTCCTGTATCTATCAATTATTATAGTGTAATGTAAAATTATTTAGAAGTCTGGTATTCAAAAGCTTGAAAAATTTCTCATTCACTTAATATTGTAGCACGTAATCTAAAGATGAGTATAAACTAGAGCATTTTCTCGAGCATTTCCATGTAATGTATCATTCTTACGAATGGTACAATACAAGGAAAAGTTCGAAACTAGATTTCCATGTATTATATTGTTCCTGTGAATGCTCAACGCTTTATTTGATGAAATGCTCACAGCGAGTGAGCTTTTACCTGTAACATTTCTCTAGCGTTTGTATTTTTTCTGTATTTTTGTAGCTTTTACTCTTTTGTTGAAATTATTACACAAATTCGCTCATTGGTTTGTAAAGTTAAGTTGTAACAAAGCCTTGAGAATAGTGGTCATGTTCGGTTTGTGAATCAATGGTGAATGATGATGTTCTGTTACAAGTTGTACTTGTAACTTACAAGTATTCACCAATGATAGTTCTCTGGTTAAACTGCTGTTTCGCTAAAATTCTATTTCAGTTTTTTGATTAATTGGCTGTTTAATCAAAGAATTAACAGTGATGAACACCATTTTTAGGCTTGCATTCATCAATTGAGAATTCTCTGGGTGAACAACTGTTTCCATAAAATTCTAGCAAATTTTTGACTAATTATCTATTTAATCAGAAATTAGCATTGATGGACACCACCTTTAAAACTGTTCATCCTGTGCATTCATTTTAATGGAACTAGTTACTATTCTATTCTAATTTTAATGTGGCCTGATGATGGTGAATTTTGTAAGTGGGAGATTATAAATTGGATTTTGCTATGTGGATATTTAATTATTGTCATGTATGGTAATTATAATATGAAATAAAAAGTTTTGCCTTTATTTATTTTTTTATTTTATTTTTCTAATTTAAAATTTTTAAATCTATACTAATATCGATATTATTTCGATAAACGTTACATAACTAGTTCATCGATATTTAAAAACATCTTAAGTGCGACACTAGTTTTATTTGACAGCTGACCTGTCAATGCTGTTGGGAGAAAAAAATTGTATGGAACATATTTTCCCTTCTCAGTGTCTTATCTGTACTAGTACATATATCATTAATCTGTGCTCTGGCTGCGCTGTGTCGTGGCCGGCCGTCGCGCGCGCCTCCTTCCCCGCGTCCCGCACTGCACCTCCCGCCGCCGATATTAGTATTGTTCCAAACAATTGCTTTTAGAATTCGATCCGGTCACGTTCCACTAAACAAATTTGCATTTATTATGAAAAAAGTGACATCTCCAAACTGTTCTGAGTGTGGTATAATCGAGGATGCTCACCATGTTTTAATGGAATGTGTGCGGAATGAAGTTGTAAGAAGTTTAATATACAGGAATAATACATTTAGTGAGGTTGGCGGCTGTAACGTGGTCCTGTCTCAACCAAATTCTGATGATGCCAAAGATCTTTATAAATTAGTTAGATTTGTCTGCAAAGCGCGGGCATCAGAGTGAGTCTATTCAGTAATTAATGTTTGTTTACACTGTTATGTTATGTGACTGAATAATAATAAAACTGTTCTTAGTAAACGGTTTTATTATTTTCCATTCACATTTGTTATTTATAAAACTGTGCAATTTAATTTTGACCTGTATGCAATGATATTACATAAGTACAGATGAGTGACTAGCGCGAATATCTGAAGACTCGAAAACAAGCTAATTGTGACATCTTGCTATTAGTCCGCGTCAAGGTAAGGCGCCGAGCGTAACCGGTGACAAAAAATTACAAAAATGCCGACGTGAATGTACAGAAAGTGTACTAATTATGATATGAAAGCAAACAAACAAAAAGGGATCACATACCACTTATAAGTACAAAAAATTATTTGCATTATAGGCGTATTTCTATTTAAAAACAATAAATATTTTTTTGTACCGAGAGCGATAAGACAAAACAGAGATTATAAAGATGCAGATGCGACTCGTAGGCAGAAAAGTGGTACGTTCAGTATTATCGTCCGACGACGCACGGAGCGTACTTTGGTCGTTCAGTTACTCAGCTCAGGTCCGTATTACAGAACATTCCTCAAGTACAGTTTGATCTATCAACTGATCGTTAAATCGTTAGATTTTGCTTCGTATGCGTAAATGCGAAATAATACAATAAATTATCGATTATCGAGATTATAGAGCTAGGTAAATCATTTTATGAGTATAAGTCAGTAGATATATTGTTATTTTTTTATTGATGTACAACCCGAAATAGAGCTACAATTTGTAAATACCCCCACAAGAAATTTTTAATTTCTCTGAGTACCCGGTAGCATTCACCTTAAAAAGCATACAATTTAATGGTTGAATTCCCCGCACCAGACAGGATCATCATTATTTCAGATTTGCATCCATTTTATTAGTAAATATTGCCCTGGGCCGCGTTTAATATTATCACCCGATGTCGTCGGATGACGCTCGGAGCGTTCCTTGGGCGTTCGTTTGTATGATCACTCTGAGTAACTGAACAACCAAAGTACGCTGCGGGCGTCGTCGGACGATAATACTGAACGCGGCCTAATGTTAGTAAATTACGAATTTTGAATTGAGATCAATTTAATGAAAGCATAGTTTATGTAATTTATACTGTGACAGGGGTATGTATGGGGTTTAATCCAGGGTTGATAAAAATCATGACTTTTTGGTTTATGACAGTTTTTTTTTAATCAAAAAAATCATGATTTATTTGTTTATTTTTATTTTTTTTCACTTTTTATTTGACTTTTTAAGATTTTTACTCGATTTTTATTATTTACATACCTACTCTTAACTGATAATATTCCAAATATTGTCTCAAAAATCCCAATGGTTCCGAAGAAAAACTAGATAAGTAAAAAAACATTTTTTATCTCCAAAATTAGTTATCATTTTTAAATGGTTTTCATAAATGTTAATCTACTGACATAGAATCTTCCATATTTATGACAAAAATTACTTCGTCAAAATAAAAAAACAAAACTTGAAGAAGACCTACTCCTTATTTACTTAATACTCTTACCTACTTCTTCACTTATTATGAATATTTTTACGAAAAGTTTTACTAGTATGCAACTTTGTAAGAATTAAAAAAACCATAAGTAAATCTTAGTATGCCAGTAGTAATTAAGTACAGAAATGTAGGAAACAGTTTATTCAAACTTCTAAGACAAAAGTCTTAGAAGTTTGAATAGACCAGTAATAAAAATTACTGGTCTATAATCAGTTCCGAAAAGTAAATTCAACATCTAATAATAAAAACTGTATAAATTTTAATATGAATTTTTCTTATCTAGTCCCATAACATTATGATTTAAATAAATCAATGAAATTTTATGGAAAAAAAAGGTTGTCAAAAAATCATTTTTATTAAAAAATCACTTGATTTAAATCAATCAACCTTGGTATAATCTACGATTAAAGTTGGATCTTTAATCGTAGGGTATAATACTTGCCGCGTAAAATACTTGTACCTTCTGTATACGTTTTCGTTAATCTATGCCAAAAGTGCTGTGATTAGCTACTCTGCATGCTGCTGCGTGCTGTGATTGGCTACCCTGCGTGCTGCTGCGTGCTGTGATTGGCTGGCGTAAATGGCCACATACACTACACGTAGCTGACAAACACTAGCTGTCTTTTTTGTTCATATTGGTTTACATACACCACCTCTTTCACACGACACGGCAATGTTGTGAAATGTAAGTGATGTAAAACATTGTGTATGTGTGCGACCGCTGCGCACGGAACATGTTTTTCGTTTGATTTGTTAGGGTATATCATATCTGTACTTATGTAAAATCATTGCCTGTATGTAGTATTTAAGCTGTATAACTAGGACGACATGGTCGCTTTTCTTTTGTGTACCAAGTTCCTTTAAACCATAACTCCCTCCTTTGATCTAGGTTCAGACCATAGACAGGCCGACCCACAGTCTGCATTGTGTGAACATACCCTGGACAAACCCCACCATTTTCTTCGATTTTATAAACCACAAGTCCTGGCGAAGGAAAACCAATATGTACCTAGAATGCTCCGTGAGGCGATTGAAATTTAAAAAAGCATTATAATTTTAATAGAGAAGATGGTTGGCAGCTACCGCCTGTTTGGAACTCAGTTCTAAAAATAATCATATCCCAAACAGCATGCATTCCCTATCTCTTCTCATGGGTGTCGTAAAAGGCGACTAAGGGATTCACCAGAGGATGGGCAGCAGTTTCTCTGAGTATTTAACCAACCAACTGCAATCGCCAACCCGGCTGCCAAGCGTGGCGATTATGGCATATCCCCCCAACATGCTTGGGGGAGGCCTATGTCCAGCTGCGGACGTCTCGGCTGAAATGATGATTATACAATGATGAAACAGCACGCCACTCTGTAAAACACAATGATACTGTTAGTGGCTATTGCGTGCATCGAAACGATTTTATTTAAAGCCTCTGATACACATGCCTGGGGCCTTACTTTCGCCACTCCATTTGACATTACCATTACATAACAATATTTGATTTACTGGCATGCAATATGAGGGGCGGCCTATGTCCAGCAGAGGACGGCTTTCGGCTGAAATGATGATGAAAATGATGAATATGAGGGAGGAGCCGGGGGGGGCTGCAAAACCGGCACGTGTGTACGTACGTGCTAGCTACAGGCATGCTAGTGTCACCCAAATTCGTCTTCTCTTTATTTTGTCTCATAAGTTTAGATATACATTCTACTGCTATAATCGCGGCACACTATGATGGCGTTTTTGACGTTTTCATGCTCATGAAAATCCGTAAATATTGACAGCTACGTATGAAGAAACAATTGCCGTACTTTGTTGTAAATAGTAACGCACTGCTACAACAATATATTTTTTCGAATTTCGAATCTATTATTCAAATTCAAATTCTATTTATTTCTACCGTTTTTAGGGTTCCGTAGTCCTACAAGGAACACACACAGAAACATATGTCTATAGACAGAAAACTGAAAAATACTTAAAACGTCCTAGTTCAAAGGTCATTGACCTTAGAAAAAAATTATCATAACAAATAATGCTCCAGCTTCTTTCTATTTGAAAAAATCACAAAAAGTAACTTTGACATGACAGACTTCTTAAATTTGGCTTCTTGAATTTATCGCTAGATGGCGCTACTAACAACACGCTCTGAGTCGCGAATGCTGCCGATTATTGAATAAACTAAAATTCGATTTGATTCGTTTGTAATTACACCTACTTAAGGAACCCTATAATACTGAGCATGGCCCGACATGCTCTTGGCCGGTTTTTTATGTATATCACAGAAAATTTGATTAAATAGCGATTAAACAAACTGGCTAGACGTTATGTTTATTGAATAATTTGATAAATTATTTACTTTATTCATAATAGCTAATTGGAGTTGGTCAAAGTAATAAACCCGGTCCCAATCGCTAATAATTTGAAATCTTTCACAACACTATTGAAAAATGTCAAAAACGCCATCATAGCGTGCCCGCAGGTATGTAAATATATGACACTATTTAATTCAATACGAATGCTTTCTGTTGATGCAAAAACTAGAAATGTGCTGTCAAGACGTAGCTAGAGTGGCGTACTGGCTCGTGTATACGTCTTGCAAAGACATGTAAATAAGCAAATTACATGCAAGGTTACTTGCAAATGTATACATAGTGTGCTAGTTACTTGCATATGCCGTTACGTGGCATGCCAGCTACTGCTCCATTTTACAGGCATGTGTATTCCTGCCATAATGAAAAATTGTACGGTAGATAAAAATAACTTTCTGAAATATCTGTAAAGACGCTTGTCATCTTAGTCTTCCCGCGACCACGTACGCTGCAAAGCTTCGAAACGTCGGGAAAACCAATTTAAATAATATGCGCGACGTAATCCGGTTAAACTTGTTTTATTATAATATAAATAAACTCTTGTCAAAAAATTTACTGCGCTCTAAGTTATACGTATACCTGGGCTGCGTTCACTTATATCACCCGACGTCGTTGGATGACGCTCGGAGCGTGCTTTTATCGTTCACTCAGTTACTCAGAGCGATCATGCTGTGTAAAAATGTCCCAAAAATATTTAATTTTAATTTAATTTTACAGGCACTTTTGAAACGTCAGGCTCTAGTTGCACGGTTCCAAATTGTGGGTCTAATTCTAATGTCAAGATAATATGAGTTGGTAGAAAAAATACTAACAGTTCATACAGATCAGTAAAAACTAAAATGTGTAAGAAAATTACACAATGTCAAAAAAGCTGTTATAATAAAAAATAAATTCTCGCAATCTTCGAATCAATCTCTCCACATGTATCCTTAAACTGGCTATTTCTTTGGTTTGATTGGCTTCCATCTTAGATAATTTTGCCCCGCTAGGAACACTAGAAGATCTCAATAAATGAATCCCTTTTGTCCATAGCAATGGTTCTAAATGTTTAAAACCTCTATCTGCTAGGATGTGAGCACCAAGTGGTAAGTTCTTCAAGAAACCACCTGACACCTGACCTTGATGGGGGGGACTTTTTTAAAAGGAGATCTATATCGACTTTAAAAAAAGTCAAGTCAAAGTAAACTTTTATTGCTATCAATATTGGCTGCATTAACTTAACTGGGTGAGGTTACAGAGTTTCATTGGCTAATATGAGTTTCACTACTTTTACTTCTGTATTTCTTAGTTATGTATACTTGGATTGACTTATTCACCAACTTTGGTGGATCCGTTGGCATCTCTTGAACTTCATCTGGTTAGGTTTCTCCTGATGTATGTACTTGGAACTGCCACTTGTTCTTCAGATGTATCTGTGAAAATATAGTTTTCTGTATTACACTTATATTAGGTTTACAGAACAATTTTCTGCAATAAAACTTCGGGCTTATTGTTTTTTACTTAATGCAGAGTTGCTCCTAACCTGCATTTCACTATTACAAACTAACTAATAAAACTCACAGAGACGCAGTGTCTCAGTAGCTAAAAAAAAACTTTTGGTGTTGCATCTTTGGATCTAGTTGTTTATGACTTAAATATATTTTAATTCTGTAGCAGCAGGATATCTTCATTACATGCTATTGTAAGCAATATTAAGGTAATCTTAACTAAAATGTAAATCCCTATACATAAGTAGTAACCAACTTACTTAAAGTTCCAGACGAGAGTGTGCTGTTCATAACAGCCAGTTCTATTTCATTTCTTAATAATAACTGATTGACAAGTTCTGTCCTTTGTCTTTGTAGGTGATGATCATCAAGAGGCATGGTTATAGTTGATCTTTTTCTGGTGGGTTGACAATCAAATTTTGACAGCAATTTTGGGTTTCATTAAATTTCTCTTAACAGAACCTAATAAATGGTATTCCATGTAGTTATCCATGTCATTTGGGAGCTGAAACATAGATAAAATAAGTACATATTACCTCAGTAATAAAATATTGTTTATTTTTAAACTCAAGCTGCGTCTCCTAAGTCATAAGTCATTTATTCATTTGTGTAACATAGGTACAAAAAATAATATAAAGTTCTTAAATACAATAAAGAGTCCGCTATGTTATGCCAGCAGGCTTAAATTTGAATCAATATGCTAGTAAAAAAATATTTAATTATACAATTCGAAATGTCACATAATACTACTAATAAATAATGAAATGTAATGGTGTTATAAAATGAAAAATGTCAAATGGTATTCTTGGTCGCAAGCGCGACTGCTGCGCCCACGCTCATCGCTCGGTCCTGGGTTCGATTCCCGGGTCGGGAAAAGTGTTATTGGGTTTTTTCATTAGAAAATTCTCAGTAGCAGCCCGGAGTATGGATTTGTGCCCGGTTAATGGCAATAGGCTCGCACCCTATTACATGGGACTATAACATAACGACCTGGTGAAGGTCGCGGGAATCCGCTGGATGCAGAAGGCACAGGACCGGTCGATGTGGCGATGTTTGGGGGAGGCCTATGTCCAGCAGTGGACGTCTTTCGGCTGAAATGATGATGATGATGATGATGATAACATAACTGGCGAAATGTCGGAATTAATGACATAAATATGAAGTATTAAGGGACATATCACAGTAACGTTTGTTTCCCACGAATTTATCTTTTTTGCCAGGTTTTGATCTTATTCCTAGTAGTAGGCTTTGTACAGGGATTGTAAAAAATCGTGGATAGATTGGATATTAATTTTGGCCGGTAGTCAGCAAATATGGGCGATTGTTGGAGCAATTTAGTTATTTTATGGAATTAGTAATTGGGAGTTTCCAAAGAGTATAACACCCGTATTCAAGAACGATACTATGAGAACGCACAGTAGGCTCTAACGCACAGTGGACGAAATTTCGTTTCATAAACCTTACTTGAGTGTTGAGCGACACTATGCAACTAATAAATTGCACCCTTAGCTAAGGTTACCCGTTAGCTATTTTACGGAACGCATAGTGTAGGCGAATTCATAATCTCGATATAATATAACATTGTTGTTGTTGCCTGTTGCGTATTTCTGTTAGTTTAATAAAAATTAGTGTTATAGTGACGAGGAATTTAATAATTATGTAGACGAATTGATATTTATTTATAATTAAAAATATATACCTATAACTTTATTTTTGTTTTGCGGAAGTTTTCCGAAACGGGAAGAATGATGTACTTAATTGCCATTTTATTCATTTTATTTTATTTCAGTTATATCCGGGGATGTCTTTTCCTGTTTAATTTATTTTTATTATTTTATATTTTACCCAAATGGGTATGCCATCTCCGTTTTTTTTCCATTTTTTATTTCATCAGTTATTTTACTTTTAATTATTTTATTCTATTTTCATTTTATATGGAGATGTAATTTCCATTAGGTACATGGTATTTTTATTTATTTTATTTCCATTTTATCCGGAGATGTAATTTCCATTTTATTTTATTTATTTTATTTTAAATCCATTTTATTCGAAGATATTATTTCCATATTCTTCTTTTATTCATATATTATATTCATATTCTCATATTCAAAAATTGTAGCAGGTACCTACAAAAATTTTACTGCAAGGAGCGCATGCAACAAAACCCAATTTTCAAAAATCAACACATGTTTAAATGACTACCTGAAGCTAGCCCCGGAACCGACCAATCAAAATGCCGAATTCGTCCCTATGCGATCACTGAGCGAAGAAATACTTAAGTATTGTTTATAAAGAAAAAAGAAAGAAAGAAAAAGATTTTATTCTTGCGCTCCATTTGACGCACTCACTACAAAACTTATACATAATACTTAATAATAAATACATAATACTTTACATAGTACTTTACTTTACTTTTTTTTTTTGTTTTTTTTTTTTGTTTTTTTTTTTTATGAAACGAGTCTATGGTCATGTCCGACACTGTGAGAAATCAGACACTTTGCAGTGAGAAAGAATACACTTACGTAAGGGTTGTTCTTGAATACGGGTGTTAGGCCCGAAAGCATTGTCTTCACATTCTGGATTTTTATCTCTTAGGTGGATTTCTTCAAGGAGCGTCGTCGTTGCACATGTAAACAACTAAATAATACATCTATACTAATATTATAAAGAGGAAAGATTTTGACTGCCTCGTTGGTCTAGTGGTTGCAAGCATGACTGCTGAGCGTGGGGTCCTGGGTTCGATTCCCGGGCAAAGTGTTATTGGGTTTTTTCATTAGGAAATTCTCAGTAGCAGCCCGGAGTCTGGATTTGTGTCCGGTCAATGGCAATGGGCTCGCCCCCTATTACATGGGACTATAACATAACTGGCGAAATGTGGGTGTACTATTACACCTCTGCCTACCCCTTCGGGAAATACAGGCGTGATGTTATGTTATGTTATATCCATTGTCTAGTACCCATAGTACAAGCTCAGCTTAGTTTGGGACTAGATAGATGGTGTTGTGTAAAAAATGTCCCAAAAGTATTTATTTATTTATTTGAGAATATGGTGGAATGTGCGTAAATATAATGAAAAAAAAAATTACAGGACACATTGCTCGTGCACACTGACTACACTACGTGTAATATAACTGTGCCGCGGAGGCTGATCTGCATAAGCATATGGCGAGATATCACACAAGATCATGGAAAGTGGAGAGTTCTAAAAATGCGTAGATTGATGTATCTAACACTATCATATGAGTATTGTTTACCAGGGTTGATAAAAATCATCATGTTTTGTAAATTTATGAAAGTTTTTTTTTTTTTCTTTTTATTTGACTTTGAAGGATTTAAACTTGATTTTTAATGATTGTGCATTTTTAAACCTTATTATTATGAAGAGCCTTGACTCATGGGTCGCGATAATATCTACATAAAGTAAATAATTTATCAAATTATTCAATAAACATAACGTCCAGCCATTTTATTTAATATTTTTGATTGAACGGTAAACAATCAAATATTCTTTTTTTTGTTCTGATAAAAATGTATGTTGTGGTTTGATAAACATTCTTTATTAATAAATGATTGAAAACACGATACTTACAATTTCACTCGATCATAAAAAATTACGAAAACAGGGAAAATTTTGATCGATTTTCAAGTCGTATTTAAAGTATATCAAACTTTTACTCACAAAAACCATGTCAAAAAATAGGCAATGCCATTTTAATTCATAATAAATGAATAAAAAATCTCAAAATATTAAAAAAAAATTTCAAGCGATAAGACCGCCAATTGTTAGTACTGTGCTCATGTTTGTTATAACTTTACTTTATTGTTTGCACACATCTATCTATCTATTTAATTTATCAACATCCTGTCCGATGCAGCTTTGGTATACAAATTAAACCGACGTTAGGGAATCGTGTAGGCTGCCTTGTGTACATGGTGGTGACGTAGTGGTTTTTACTTTTAACAGGTTTGACGGTGATATGTTTAGATGATTTCGCAAAACATTAATTTAAAGGTTGATTGACGATGCATCCATTCGGACGCCGTATCAATTACTACATCCAAAAAAGATTGACTTGTACTAAAAATAACATACGTTTTAAACATTTACGGACAGGTTTTGGAATGCGGCCAAGCCATTCGAACTGTTGGATGCATATTTTTATTTCCAAGGGCAATTTTTTATAGTTTTTATGCCTTTAATTTAAAGATTATTCGTGTGGTCTGGGTGTTTCTTATGTATTATAAGTATGTATTTACAAAAAAAAGTATATAAGTATTATATCCATTGTCTAGTACCCATATCACAAGCTCTGCTTAGTTTGGGGCTAGATGGTGCTGTATAAAAAATGACCCAAAATTATTTTTTATTTTTTATTACGTGAATCCCACATTATTATATCATATCGATAGTATCGATAGTATTGCATGATTTCGAACAATCGATACTATCGATAGTATTGTTGCATACCTGCCAATCGATAGTATCGATACTATCGATAGTATGACTGATTTCAGTGGGGAACAATCAATAGATCGATAGTTGATTTTTATGCAACACTAGTGGTCAATGGTCAAGGAACATAATGTTATATTCTCTTTGGTCAAATCGTTCATATATATAATATATTACATTACTCTGCGGTTAAATCTGTGAAATTGCATGACTCGTGTACGCTTTGAAAATGTAATTGCAACAGGTAGGTAGGGTAGGTAGTCCATTGACTTGTACCTATGGACCAGTATTACCTACGAAATAAGCGTGGTATACCTACAATATCCGGGCGGCTTATTAAGAAAAAAGCGGGAGATGTACGGAACAAATCGGGAGAATATGTTTTTCAACAAAAGTCATAGTTTTTGAAGTAACCCCGGTATTATATTTTGCTACCATTCCAGCTGTAATATTAAAATCAAAGCAGTTTGATATTTTACTGCACTGTGTAGCAAGTGACGGAAATATTCGTTTGTTTGTTTGTAATTGATAAACTCTGAAACTACTGAACCGATTTTAACAATTCTTTCACTTTTAGAAAGCTACTTTATCCAGAAGTAACACAGGCCCTAATTTATTTCAGTACGAGTGCCCCCATCAGTGAATGAAAAAAATAGTATTCGCTGAATACATCATTTATCGGAAATTCGTTTTTAACGATTGAATTACAGGTCCCGTAGTTTATTTATCGTTGTTTATTTTTTTTAAATGTACTTCTCACGTTCCGTCCTGCTAATATTATAAATGCGAAAGCATGGATGTTTGTTTGTTTGACCTACAATCATGCTGAAATGGCTGAACGGATTTGGGGTCGGCGCAGCATGTTTTTTTCTTCCATACATCTCCATTTCTTCCATATTTAATTCACTTCGAAATCGATTTTATTCCGTGTTCAGTATTAAATTTTTTTTTCATCTAAAACATCATCGTTTTATCCTCGAACCCTACATATATTTTTTTTATTAACCTTTGCTATCCCACTGCTGGGCAAAGGTCTCGCTCATGTTCTTCCAAACGTCCAATCACTATCGTGAAAAAAAAAACACTATTTTTAACCCATTTTACGCATGCGAAACGAAAAATGCGTTAAAAATAATAAATAATTAGTAAGGGTAGGATATCTATACTATAATAAAACTGTCAGTCTTATTACAAAAAACTCTAAAGTACTAGGTTTAAACCAGAACTATCAGGTCTAGTTTTGTTACGGACTGAAAGGCCAAACATTATCAAGATGTGACGGAGTACGGGACCTGGGTGTCTATCATGACTCTAAACTTCAATTTGACGTACACGTTGAGCAAATAGTAGCTCCCATGATATATCAATAAAATGAATAGATAAAACGTTTATTTAGTACAAAACAATGCACAAGACATACAAACAAAAAGGCAATACATAGATATAATTTCACAAAACAAAAATAGTAATTGAAAAACACTGAAGAAAGCACAGTGACTTTTTTGACGACGTCTGTGATCTTGGTTTGAGGGTCGGACTGCTGATCACGAGGTCGGTCGTCACGGGTTTGATTCCCACAGGACACAAATATTTGTTTATCTTTTCCATCAAAAAATTTAATATATTATCCCGTTTTGACCCCCCTCCCCACACACCCACACATACTCACCACAATCACCGTAATCACACCCAAAAGTAAGTACCTACCTAATCACTTACATCAATTAATATAAATTTTCTTTACACCGCAGTCTTGCGAAATTCATTAAAATTGAATATATCTAGAATGAATTCATCATTATAATTAATTCGCGAGTAAAACCTCTGGATTCATAATCTTGCTAAATAATTTTGAATCACGTATTTAGCATTTGCCAAATAATAATTATTTAAGGGTTGCCATTAGTCAAATCGTGTTTTATTTTATTATTTAACGATTTATGCACATACATAATTACAGAGAAAGAAAAAGTGGCAAATTAAGTACAAAAAAGTACTGCTTATTTCTTAGGACATCTCTTCCATCAGACCTGCGAGAGTCAGGATTTTTTTTGAGCTGCAGCATAATCAGATCAAAGGACTTAAATAGGACTTTAGAGCAATAGTATCATACCGCAAAAAAAAATTATAATTATATGAAAAAAATACATACAATAATGAGAAAATAAATTATTAATATAAAAAAAAAAAGTTAATTATAATTACATATTAATTTATTAATATTTGAATATGTTTGATAGACAATGACATTGATATTGACGTCATTGAGAAACTTGTGACGTAAGTAGATATCGGTTTTTTTGAGGTGGCGTACCTCAGTCTCGGGATATCTTACCGAACTTATAACTATTTCTATTTTATGGTTGTTCTATTTAAGTGGATGGACTATACTACCACCACTATTTTGGCCACCAAGCAACATCTCCAGTTTCGGTTGAAAGAGTAAAAATTCAAAGCAGATTTTTAAATACATACAATGATTATTTTTTACTTTTTAGTTAAGGTTTTTGAAGGCGGTTTTTTTTTTTTGTTAAAAAGTTTTTATTTTTTACTATGTATATGCTTGCAATGATACAATGCAACACATGATACTTTACTAACCCGTTATAACGTCGTAAAATACGGCAAAAGGAAATTAAATCAGAAGGATAAACCCAAAAAAAACGTTGTTTTTTTTTTTAGGTTTCTTGTATGACGTATTTGTCATAATACTCATAATAGAGGCCATAGTAACACATATTCTGTAAAATTTCAACTGTCTACCGACTATGGTTTATATAAAAAAAAAATATAAGTCGTATTTTTGTTTCAACCGGACTTGGTGATTCGTGTATTCATTTATTTTTTATTAACATATCAAAGTCAGACGATTTTTCATTACAATATTTTGTATTAATTAAGGTTCAAAAATATATTTCTAGAGCCCCTATAACTACTTAACCTGGTTAATTACAGATACAAAAATATTAACAATATACAATTGTAAAAAAAAACAACTAGAATCCAATAAAAAGGTTTTTACAATAAAACAATAGTGAAAGCAAATAAAATCAAGCAGGACATACTGCTTCACAGTGTTTTACAAAAATGTTGTGAATTTAAATTTCAGTTTAAACTAGCTTTTGCCCCTTCGATCAATCATAGTTTTGCCCACATTTAATTCAGTTTATCACAGAAAGACAGGTCAGAGTGTCACCTTAATCAAAAAATCATCCATAGTTCTGAATTTAACTATAATAACCATTGTTACATGGTTTGGTTTACATGTAATGTGGTATATCAAAGATTACTCACCTCCTGGCAAGAAATGATGCATTTGCCCAATGATGGGTAATGACGAAGGTCCAGGTATTTCTCTCCATGATTTTAAGGTAACATCTGTCTTTAAAGCATCACTTGCTCGGAAAAAAGAATACAACAATCGGCTCTTTTCCGTACGCAACGAAATAGGTAATATTCAACATTCAACACGACAATAATAGAAATTGCTGGACAGTTTTAATTTTTTTAATTATGCTACCGAGGTTTTTAAGTACACACTTACATAAATTAGGTACAAAATATTTATCATTATAAAGGCAGAATGCGGTTTTTTTTTTTTTAAACTTTGAATATAGAACAAGAAACGCGCGCGGGCGAATTGTCGTCAATGAAAATTGATACTGTAAAATTAATTTGTGTATTGTTTCCTCGCAAATCAGAGAAAAGTACTATACAAGTCTCGGCCAACATTAATAACCTATCTATCTTATCTTAATAGGTTCTTCTCCATAGGACCCACAATTTGGAACAGTGCAACTAGAGCCTGACCTTTCAAAAGTGCCTGTAAAAACAGAATTGCGAAAAAAGTGGTTGGAACTTGCTCGACTGAATGTGGAAGATGTGTCGGCGAAATCAAATATATTTTTTGTGAAGATCATTTCGATGTGAGTAACAACTCATTGCAATACCTATCACTATGTTTCATCTAAATAATTTCACTAAACAAACCTATATTTTTAAGGTTATGTTGTTTGATTGTACTTCAGCACTCGGTGATACATGAACCACATATGTAAAAACCAACTAAAATTGAGGTCATGTTTTCGCATAAATCTGAAATACCGTTAGGTACCTAAGCGATACCTAATATCGCGCTCGCTCCGCTCGCGCTTATATTCAGCCTTCATTTACGTACTCTGTTGACGTATATTGTAAGCAACTATTCTGCAAAATTTTTATACAAACTCTAAAAGTGCAAAAAATACACTTAAATCGAGATGATGTTCTTGCAAACATGCGATAATTATCGCGCTCGCTCCGCTCGCACCTTCTGCCTTTAGTCCTCCATGTATTATACATAATACATGGAATTTTGCTATGATAAACTCGTAATTGATAGTGAGTTTGGCACACAAAACCTAAGGAGCCTCCGCTGTATTGTGAAGAGCCTCCCTGGAGCCTTATCTGTTTAATCAAAATAATACATAATTTACATTGTATGTGTAACCATTTAGATGTTCAATTCATATAAAATATTTTTTTTTATAGAAAAATCTAATTACGTTTATCATTTATGACGTGATTTCGATGTTTAGATTATTTTAAATAATAGTTGCGAGCGGCACGTTTTGTTTGTTGTTATTTCCATGCATTTAGCTGAACACATTGATGCTTAGCACTTGGGCTGAACCTCTTATGCCATGATTATTTAAAGTGCGACTCTGTAAAAATCTTATAGTTATAGTTACTAAAATTAAATAAAAAAAATTAAAGGAAATCAAGTTTTGTCTGCTTTATATTAAAAAATGTATACAAGAAAAAAGTAGCCAACAGTTGAAAGTGCCTTGTAATACAAGATGGAAAAGCAATGCCACATCATTAGATGGCGTGCAAAAGCCAAAAGCATCATTGCACCACATACCGATAATATTTTCAAATGCATGCCAAATTCTAAGCCATTAACGACTGCTCAATTCCATTTGTAGATTTTACAATCGGTATTGGGTCTACAGGGAATTATGGAAATTCCAGGTGAAAAAACCAGCAACCTCTTAGTGAGAAAATACTGTGAAGATATAAAATTGGTTATCACGGAAAATCAGGATTGGATGGGACAGCAGAACCATAAAGAAATCCAACGATGACAGAGATCCAGCAGAATACCAGTGTCATATCAGGTTTAATAAACTGGCATTATGCTGAGCTAAAGAAAGAAATGTTTTTTTTTACTGTCCCTGTTAGCAACGTGCAACATGTATAAAAAAAACAAATAAAATATAGGTACAAATCACTACAAGCAATTAGATCTTTGAGCATCGTTGAAGAACTAAGTAAGTATTGTCTTATTAGTAAGTATAATTAAAAAAGTATTATTACGAAACTATTTTGTTTTTTTGAGTAGATGCAGTAACGATATAGATTTTTGAGTCGGTACTGTTTGTGGTAAATATATGAAATGAATAAATTATCGTTTATTTGTATACAACAGATACAATAAAATCGATTAGTATAATTCTTTATGCAAGGTAAATCACTTTTTCTTTTTAAAATAGCTGTTACCACATCTTGTATCGCAGAAAACATCTTTAACGTGTGTTCGGAAGGGTAGGTGAGTAATTTAAAGATAGAAAAACAATAATTCAGGCCGGTTTCGTCACTATTAAATAAAATGTCTTTACATTGGTTTTTAAATAAAGCTTAATGTTAAATCATTCTGAATGCGACACTTAAAGTAATAAATAATATTATTTAGATAATATAAGACTTATCACAATATAACCCAAAAAAAAAGTATGAAAAAAAAGTGTTTCGATGAACTCTGGTACCCAAGGTATATATTGTGTTATGGTACCAGGGTTCTCGCGTTCAGGTTTATATAATACTTAAAATAACAGTTTTTTTTTATGATAAATAGATCTGCTCTTGACCGCAATCTAGACAGCTTTGTCAGGATGTGGTCGACGATGGAGCGAGCAAACCTATTAGGTGCCGATTCACTCCAGTTACATTGTAAGATGTAATTGAATTGATTGTGATTGTAAGATGTGGACGAACACAGTATTGGAATTTAGAAATAACTTTTTGACTTGCCTGCACACTAACTGTACAGGGAAAACTGCAGGCAAACTTGCGTGTATGGCCGCCTTTAGATACTCTTAGTTCCTAAATTAAACTCCAGAGTCACAATAAAATAATATTTCATTCATAAATTAATTAAATATTATAATAATTAATTATATTAATATATTTTATAATTTTAAATTAATAATGTTTTTATTATTTTATTTTAATAATCGAGGATTAGTAAACAGCGCGAGCGAAGCGAGCGCGAAATTTTTTAATCTATTTGGTTGTTTTGGTTTTTCCTCTTTATAAGATTAAGATAAATTAATGCAAAATAGTAGTTGCTTTTAATGTCCGCCAAGCACATAATATATACCAAACGAGGGTGGAATGTATGCATAATGTTGTATGCTGCCTAGTAAGGCGCGAGCGAAGCGAGCGCGATATTTTTTGAACAGTGTTTGAAAAACTCTTCAATAAAAATAATTAAATTAAATCATATTAATTGTAAATTGAAAGTGATTATATCACTCAAAACTCACCTACTCAGTGATTATATCAATACTAATAATCAAATTAAATATTAAATTGTTCTTATGTCCGTGTCTTTTAACATAATATTATGCAGGATATTTTTCAAGGATAATACTGTAACCACATTTAAAATCAAATAAATATTTGAATTTGATAATCTGCATCACTTATTATTGTTACCAAAATGCTGTTTAACATTATACAGCTAAAATATTGTACAAGTTGCTATTTTTAGTTAGCTAACAAATAATGTTAAAATGACGCCAAAGAATGAGTTAACAATTAAGAAAAACAAAAGAGGAGGCAAAGTATTCCATTTCTGAAATATTAGTATTTTAATTTTGTCAACGTTATGTTGGGCCACGGTGTATATCGACTGGCGATTGACATCCATTGCAATCTTGCAGTCCAATTGCCGGTAAACCGCGGGTGGGTGAGGGTCAGAATGAGAACTCTGGAGATACTGAAGAAGTGCCACCAAAGGTAATTGTAAATTATATTATTCATTCATATCACATTATTTCACAGTGAATGTATTTGTAAACATTTGACTTACTGCTATTGGTGTTATGGTTATGTTGTTGAAGCCAATTCATTAGCAATGAATGATATTATTAGGAGGACGAGGACTACTCACCTGAAGATGGTAGAAAGAAGAAGAAAGGAAAGAAAAGGAAAGCCCAAGGGGAAGAGAAGAAGGGCAGAAAGAAAAAGAAGAAGCGTAAGAATGAGAGTGAAGAGGTAAGTTCTAAAAGTTTATTTTTGTTTTATTGATATGATATCTACCTTCCAATTTAACCTATCCGGGAAGTAACTTTACGAAGTAACATCTTGCAATCAGTCTTTAAATAAAAATAATCTTTAATATATAATACTTTAAAAAATCCTAAGATTCCCAAAAATCCAGCCGCAATCCTGTTAGGAGCCTAAAAATCCTGAAATCTCACGACAAATCCAGTGTTTTATAATTAAAAGCTGTTTACTCAAGCCTTCTTCTTCCATCTTCCAACCAGACAGGGATGAGGAAAATGAAGAATCCAGGGACTTCAGCAGCCGGGAACGGGAATACGAGCAGGACACGGACGGTGACGACAGTTCTCTCGCGCCGCGCACCGAGCGCCCTGCCAAACGCAAGCGTCGCCGTAAGAAGAGCCGTCAGACGCGATCCGTAGAAAACGAATCCTACACCGCTGGAGACTACGATTACTACGGCAAAAAGTTTCCAATCTCTAAAGAAGAGAAGTTCTACATGGAGCTGACGGTACCGCCCCCGACTTTAGACTCTGATGTAGCCCGCCACGAAAAGCCAGTCGGTAGCGGATACTTCTTAGAAGATCACGAGCGTATACGGGAAGATCCGAGCCACCGAATTCACGATGACGACAGGAGCGATGATTCTGAACAAACTAGTTTCTCAAATAGCTTAAACAAAAAGTAACGTTGTATAGATCGTAATGCTATCGTTAAAGTCACAGTTTCTTATCATCTTCAGTCGGTCTATCATCAGCTTTATAGAGTCCTTCATTGCGTTGTAAGGTTTCTTCAACAGATCGTTCAGTTGGTGTACGCTTGTCTTTATTTGTTCCTGTAGTGAAGAAGAGCTGTCAGAAAACTGACTACTTGTCCTACTTGATTTAAAGAAGGGTAAGTTTTATTATATCCGATATATAATTTCGAAGTGTGTAGTGAAGTGTTTATGTGTGATTAGAGGGGCTCGTTATAACGGCATGGATTGCAAGATCTGCTGAAGCTACACTAGCCGCGGTCAGTCCTGGGATGGGTGACCGAATCATTGGACATCGAGACCCCTCCGTGCTTCTGAGAGCACGTTAAGCTGTCGGTCCCGGTTGTCATACGAATATCTATGGCAGTCGTTACGGGTAGTCAGAAGCCTGAAAGTCTGACAACTGGTCTAACCTCCGAATGTCAATAAATCATCACAGCACTTTTTTGACTTTCCAAACAATAAAAACAAACTAATGAAATAATCAAAATATTTTTTATGTTTAAGTAACAAATTTAGAACCACAACATACCTGAAATACCAATTTGTGCCATTATAACAAATAACATCACACCTGTATTTCCCCGAAGGCGTAGGCAGAGGTGTTGTACACCCACATTTCACCAGTTATGTTATAAGTCTCATGTAATAGGGGGCAAGCCTATTGCCATTAACCGGGCACAAATCCAGACTCCGGGCAAAGTGTTATTGGGTTTTTTCATTAGGAAATTCTCAGTAGCAGCCTGGAGTCTGGATTTGTGCCCGGTTAATGGCAATAGGCTCGCCCAGCGTTCTGGGCTGTGTCCTGGGCGCGATAGCCATCACACCACAGATTACTTATAAGTTACTAGTTCGTGTAGTCACGTCCGATAGTTTGTTTTAGGCTAAGACAGCCTAACTCATCTCTATAGGGTTTAATGCTCGATGTTATGTTACTTAGGGATAACATGAAAAAATGTGCAGCCTCGGACGAATGAAAAAGGTGGACGGAATCTCGCGAGTTTATGAATAACTATCTCGCGAGATCTCGCCAATTCCGATATAATAATCACAATATTTGAATAAATTAGGAAAAAATTAATAAGAATTATAGGTATTATGAAATAAACATTTATTTTTATGAATCTTTCAATAAACTTATGTATTTAACATTGTTAGACGTATCTATCATTTTTTTTTCGTGGTTTCGTATCAGTAATCACCAGCAGGCAGCAGGCGTAGCATAACCACTGTAGACAAAGCTTATGTCGACGGAAAAATAGACAAAATGACGTATTGTAGAAAGATTTCTTCCGTCCGTGCTTGCCTTGCACCCGTACCCTTCACACCGGAACACAAGAATACAAGCATCACGGTTTGAAGGCAGAAAAAAGTACGGTGGTAGTACTTCCTCGAAAGAACTCTTTCTCAAGGAGCTTTACGACTACTTTAGTATAAAGATGCATATTATAGAATACCTATGAGCTGCTTATAATAAAGCGATAGTAAGTAACTCTACCAAGGGAAAAGGTTACTAATAGAAAGGAGATGCCCTGACCTACACTGTGAAATATTTATCCGTTTTGAACTTCACTATATAGCTGACAGTCTCCCGTATATTAAGACGAAATCATGACTGAATCTTAACCCTAATTTTCGCGTGACATATGTATACATTCATGTAATTGGAGATATCTACTCAACAAACCCGTGTCTCACCACGGGAGTGAGGCTCGGGGGCCATGCCTCGGTGTCGGTCCCGGTTACCGTACGAATATCACAAGCGCACAAAACACATAAAGCTGAAACATTTCTTTGTCAGAGAATGTGTAAGCAATGGAGACTTCAAGATCAAGCAAGTTCCCTCATGATGGATATATTTTCTGAGATATTCCATGGTATAATAAGATGAAATATCTCATGGTACCTATAATAAGATAAAACATCTTATTATACCATGAGATATTCAAATTAGATAAATTCTAAAGTAAGAAATAGGTTGTATTCACGACCCACTGAGTCATTAACTTAGAATCTGCCTTTTTTGAATTTCGCGGGCTACCCTCTAATTAATGATTATATAGACAAAGACAAGACTAACTATAATAAAGATTTAGAAAAAAAATCTTCATTTCAACTGAAAGACGTCCACTGCTGGACACAGGCCTTCCCCAAGCATCGCCACAACAACCAGTCCTGCGATTTCCGCATCCAGCAGATTCTCACGACCTTCACCTTCAAACTCTATATTTTGATATTTCCAGGTGACAGACTAAAAGGAAAAGACGTAGTAAAGTCTGGCATAGCTACACACTACGTGCCCAGCAAGAGGCTATATGAGCTGGAAGTTTTACTGTCTCGGTGCACAAACGAAGTTCGAAAGTTGGAGACGTTTTTGTCAGAACATATCACCCAATATTCATCCATCAGTTGTGTGAAACATTCGTAGGTTTAGATCTGCATTTAAGGAGTCTCCCTCATCTTTGCTTCCTTCTTCAATGAAAGACCAATTTTTAGATAAGCTAGCACCTTCGTATGTCCCTGAGGAAATAATTACTTATTCTATACCTCTTTCCGATTATGTTAATCTTGCAGAACTCAATAGTCCATTTTCTCTTGCTGAACTCAAAGGTATTTTGTCCCACCTAAAAGATTCTGCACCTGGAGTTGATTGATTTGATAGAGTGCAACGCCATCAGTCTTTTTTCGTAGGGAAATCATTCTTAACCCGTGTCGCTGCTGTATATACTCCACTAAACGCTTAACCTGACAATATTCTAATAACTTATACTGTTACTGATCAGTTGATCACCAATTCGTCTGCCAAGCAAGATTTTTATTTAGTAGTGGAGGTTTTCATCTTTTACGATCCCCTTGCATCATCAAAAAATATACAACCTTATTCTTAGTTTACATTAAACCACTTAAGGGGTCATCATACTCATCATTGTGAACAACTTTTACAATGGGACCAAAATTAAATATAAAATTAAAAACTTAGATGATATAAGAATAATGTATAATTCTTAAATCATCAGTTTTTAAAATATTTCTCTTAAATCAATAATAAAGTTAAAAAAAACTCTCTGGGAGTGGGAGAAATGTTTAACGTATCCACAGGAATCAATTGTTTGCTAGCTTAACTAGTTTGAATCGCTGCTCCAGAATGTTTTTTCTGGAGTTCTGAAGCAGTGATTCAAAAATCTTTATTGTTAATTTTTAGTTTTAAATTGTATTGGATGGCAGCGGTAGCTACGTGTAATGTAGGAGGATTCGTTCAAGGGATTTTGGCGACAAAAAGTACCACCGCGAAAGAAGTCCTCCACCAGTCTAATGATATTAGATAGCTTTACTAAACGCTCGGTAAGCGGTGATTTAACGCAGTACGTAGAAATAGATGAACCGTTTGAGGAAGTCCATAAAGACTTAAATTCGGGGGAAGTTGTGAAAAAAATGAACTCCTCCACCACGTCCACCAAGGGGATCAAGGCGACGAAGGAGGGATAAAAATGGTATCCAGCCGTACGAAGACACAAGACAGGCCTAGACAGAACAAAGCTACCTAATACCTACAAACAAATAATTTATTTAGAAACTGCATTGAGGAATTTATTTAACTTATTTAGTATCTCTGTCTCTTTCCAACACATCATAATCAATTTAAGAGTCAGGCTCTTGTCAGCGGAGTATTTTCTAGCAAAAAGTATTGAAAAATTATAGAAGACTAGTCCTGTCAAATTTAGTCCACTAGTTGGTTTTCAATATGAAACTAGTCGTAATCTCTACAATTCTCCTGTAAATTACAAGGGTATAGACTAATTTGACAGCTCTAAATATTTTCTCTCCTTTTTCAATGGCATTAAAACTGAGATATACGGCCAAATTCTCAAACGTAATTCTGTGCGTTAAGATCTGCATTTAACTACAAGACGGAAAATATTAAAAAAATCTTAAAACTGCTATAACTTAAAACAAATGACTGGCGCCCCCCTGGTTCACGGGATCATTTTTGTTGCAAATGAGCTCTTGTATAACCCCCTTCCAAGGAATAGGTCGAATTACAAATCATCCTGTATACAGCCCAATAGACGCCTAATTATAATAATAATAGATAAATACCTATGTACATTATACATATAATAAAATATAAATACTATACTTTTCTCTCATTTGCAAGGAAACAATACACAAATTAATTCAACAATATCTAATTTTCATTCTTTCATTCGCGACAATCCGACCGAGCGCGATTCTTGTTCTATTTTCAAAGTTTTTAATAAAAAAAAGTTTAAAGACCGCATGTAGTTCAGTCCTTTGTTTTAGTAACACTGCTGGCTGTTGGCTGTCATATTATCTTTTTGAGGTTGATCTTTTTATTTTTGAATTTAGTTTTTATTTATAGGTTTTGTAATCATAAGTCGTTGTGTTGTAAAGCTCCATTTTTTTCTTTACCACCCTTAATATTGCTCGTTCATTCATCTTGACACTTGCGCGCCTGTTGTGATTTGAGAGTACTAGTTACGCACATGACCTATGTTGAAATGTGTGCTCAAAATTACTGTTATCAGTGTATATGTATCGTATATCAAATTCCTAAGCAATTTGCTTTGTTGCTATCACAAAGCATATCGATAGATAAGCAGCGGCGTCTTGCGCAGCAGCGCGCGGGCCAGACACACCAGCTGGCGCTGCCCCACCGACAGGTTCTCGCCGCCCTCCGACACCTCGTGCCGCAGCCCGGCCGCCAGCCCTTGCACGAAGGGCTTGAGGTGCGCGTACTCCAGCGCGCGCCAGATGTCCTCGTCCGAGAAGGAGACAAAAAATGATCTAATTTTGGATTTGACCACTAAAATCAGTTTAACTACAAAAAGGTGTTAGGCCAGTGATGAAACAATAAATTATTGAGTGTGTTTATAGATTGTTTATTTTTGCAGTTGCATTCTTTACGGGACAAATACGGTATCTTCAGGACACCATGGACAAGTACCCGAGAAATGCAATAATGAAGATAAAAACAAGTTTACAATTTTTTTGTAGTAGCAGAGCTCGTTGTGAAAGAGCTCATAAGAGCTCATCCGGCGAAGTACTACCACCGTACCTACTTCTGCCGCCAAACAGTGATGCTTGCATTGCTGTTCCAGTACGGAGGGTAGGGTGCCTGTGAAATTACAATCACATGAGACTCCATCTTCATGTCTCAGTTTGGTGAACTGACTTACAGTACTATTTAAGCAACAGCCTAGGTGGTATTGCAGTTGTTATGGGCAAAGGTAACCGCTTAACATTTTCTACTAAATTTTCTGGCAGTTCATTTACTAATTTAGGCGTAATCCATTTTCTAGTTCTTTCTCCAAAATAGTTGCTAACCCTTGGGACATTTAATTTATTCTTATTTTCTAATTGTAATAATGTGATATGACGTCAAACTTATGCCTTGCCTGAAATAAAGAAATTTTATTTATTTTAAAATTACCAAATAGTTTATTAACAATGTGATAAATATTAAATTATGAAAAGATGTTTGACATGCAGGAATTATGCAAAGAGTGGCCGAAGTTGCCGAAAAAATGATCATGCACAGATAGAAAACAAGGAGTGAAGTCGTCTTGCTCTATTAGAGTGACCCGAATTTTGCGGAAACCGAATATATTTTCTTACAACATTTGGATGGGTTAGTACTTCAACTACTAAATTTATTTACAAACAAGTTAGCGATCTCACTCGGATCCTGCCTATCCCCCACTGACACTGGCATGCTAGTTTTAAGTTTTAGTTTGTTAGTTTCTTTCCAGAACTTAACGAAGTCTTTGTTGTGTCGGTGTGTAGCTATAATGTCCATTTTAATTTTGTTTTCGTTTATTTGGCACCATTTTATCTTATTTTTAAAAGTTTAAATATTAACCTTAATAATACAATAAATTATTATAGATAAAACTTCTTCTTCGTCAAATACATTCCTTAGATAAATTCTACGGAGTGCTACTTAAGACATAAAAACAAACAGTACCTTACAGTACACGGTAAATTATTGCATGAATTGATATGTTTAATACGGCGCCCTTTATGAATTTTTATATTAATTGATTTTATTATTATCTGAGATTTGGATTATATGTATAATGACATAAATTTTAATTGTATTGAATTTTGCTGTGCCCTACAGGGTCCATAATTGTGACTAGCTATTAAGCCATTATGTTTACCACCTAATTTACATTGTGGAATGCAAATAAGAGTTCGTAACGTCGGAAGAATTTATGAAGCGTCGTCGGAAGCGGGTCAATGGATAAATAAATCATCGAGTATCATGTAATGAAAATGTTTGCACGTGTGTAGCTATGACGTTACGCTTCAGTAGAAAGCTTACCTTATTATTTAGATTTCTATGGAGCTTACTTTTAGGGCAAATTTTTTTTTAGCATGAATTTTTGTTTTTTTCATATCATTGGACCTGGGTCTATGTCCATCAGTGGACATCTTTCAACTGAAACGATGATGATTTTATATAGCCATATCATAGAGGCAATTAATATTTAAAGCCGAGACGACTAGACACATCATATTTTATTGTAAAAGTAAGTACCTAGGTAGCAATTTTTTTATTTTTTATTCTTCCTATTCTTATTCTTTGTTGTACACACATATATATAAATTGATTTACAGTAGGAAAGTTTATGTACAACGTTACATGCGTTCTGGAGTCCCTGCAGCGATGCCAAGTTGACTGACGATATATTTTAACACTTGGAGTGTTAAAACACAAATTCAAAGCCACTCAGCGAGCTATGGAGCGAGCTATGCTTGAAGTTTCTCTGAAGGATAAAATCAATATGGGTATCGTTTTCGAGGTTTCCTGGGGTGCTGATTACGAATATAACATCTATTTTAAGATCCAACATGGTGGACATGATTTTTAAAATTAAAATATAAACAACTTTTACTATGGGACCAACCCCGAAATCACAAAAAAAACAAGTATTCCTTACATTTTGTCGATTAATGTGAACACAAATTCAGAGAACAGCTGATTACTGATGAGTATAATGACCCCTTAAGAGGTTTTGAGTTATTTCAATAACACGTTGCAAAATTAATATGAAGTGAGCAAATACATAAAACTTTGTTTGGTTTTTTAAGCTACACCAAATGAGTTGCAGCTTTTTTTAGGGAGTCGTAAATACTTTCGCGTTAGTGAATAGCCAATAGCCGGCCACACGGATTGCAGTGCCGCGCTTCCTCGTACCTCAGCTAGTTGACAGCATTATATTCAACGATAGGCGTCCATTGGGCTGTGTCATCATCATCATCATCATTTCAGCCGAAAGACGTCCACTGCTGGACATAGGCCTCCCCCAAGCATCGCCACAACGATCGGTCCTGTGCCTACCGCATCCAGCGGATTCCCGCGACCTTCACCAGGTCGTCGGACGACGCAGACGCTTGGCACGGAACTTACGTTACGCGATATTTAAGCACCAAAAAATCTATAAGTACTTATAAACTTCTAGAAGTACTCGGAGGCCTTCTAACCGAAGTTCTTTATGTGGTCTTGAAGTTTTTTTGCTATATAAAAAATAAGGATTGATTAAAATAAATAAATCAAACTAAATTTTTTAAACTAAATAAAATACCTATTGGAAAAAAAAAACAATTTAGTTTTTGTATCTCTCTATTTAGGCTGATGTAGTACTTGGAAAATTCCCAAGTAGAGATAAGTGACTTTAGACAATTAGACATATATTATGTTATTGAACAATAGGAATTGACTAGACTTTTACCGTGGTTTCACCCGCGTATAATTTGGCTTATCACAGATTGACACATTCCTCGGGAATTGTTTATTTTTTCAAGATAAAAAGTTAAACCTATAAGTTAATCCGGCTTATTTTATATCTGTGTGCCCAATAGCATCCAAGTCCGTTCAGTTGTTGCTGCGTGATTCAATTACAAATAAATAAAATAAATAATAAATATCTTTGGGACATTTTTTACACAGCACCATCTAGTCCCAAACTAAGCAGAGCTTGTGGTATGGGTACTAGACAATGGATATAATACGTATATACTTTTTTTTTTTTTGTAAATACATACTTATAATACATAAGCAACACACCCAGACCAACACAAACACTTATGTTCATCACACAAATATTTACAAAAAAAAAAAAAAAAAAAATAAAAAAAAAAATAAAAAAAAAAAAATACAAAAAACAAAAAAAAAAAAAAAAAAAATTATTATTATTATTTTAAATATACAAAATACATTTTTACAAATATTCACATTTATAATATTAGTAGGATGCATACATGTATATCCATCTATACCCTATCCCTTCTCATAGGTGTCGTAAAAGGCGACTAAGGGATTCACCAGAGGTTGGGCAACAGCCGCGCAGTACAAAATTAAGTGCGTATCGGCGAGATCTTCACTGCTGGACATAGGGTTCCACCAAGCATCGCCACAACGACCGGTCCTGCGGTTCCCGCACTAGGAATAAAAATAAAACAAATAGTTAAAGCTTGTAACATTTATTCCTACTAAAAACAACTACATACATGATTATATACTGGGTGTCAGGGAAACGCTTCCGAAAACGAAGATAGGTGATAGTGCTGGTGATTACTGATACGAAACCACAAAAAAAATGCGATTCTTTTAGAAAATCATATTTTTTCTTGTTTTATTATCATTAGATATCGATACCCATCACGTCTGTGAAGTTTCGCCAGCTAATTTGATTTGACCTTATAAATATCAAGATGAATCAGGTTATATTTAGAACAAATAAAAAGTTTGTTTGATTTTGATATTATTTATTTCATTATTTATACATTTTAAAATTTTCATTTAAATAATTACAATTTTAACAATTTATAGAATTTTTAAAAGGTATTAGATTACCATAATTATCTTCCTACTATCTTATTTATTTAGAAAAAAAAGATGATTTTATACTCACATCATCTTAAAATTATAATAATTTGATGAATTGACCCGATTATCATTTTAGGAAAAGCCCAAATTAATCCCTTAAAAAAATTCTTACAAAACTATTTTATAAGCTAGCCTAATAATTTGCAAAATACCTAATAATATGCGCTAGTGTAGATAAATTACTAGAGAGAGCTCGTTAAAGATTAAAATCCAAAATTACTCTTTGGTGTGAGGCGTGTAGTGTAAAAAAAATGTACTACACTATTTTGGCAAGTAACTTTAAAAGATGGCGCGTTTAGTCTGGATTCTAAAATGGTATGCCACTTACTAATTGCTACTTCAAACCGCACTTCAAAGACATTTGTAAACTGACGTCATTATAGTTACTTTATGGTCTAACTGGACAGATGTCTCACAGTTTATGTGAACGTACATGATAATCACGCGCTGCCTTCAAAATTTTGGTTTATGTTAAGATTTTAAAATACATACAATGATTATTTTTTACTTTTTCGTTAAGGTTTTTGAAGTCGCTTTTATTTTTTATTAAAAAGTTTTTTATTAGATGTTTAATGACACAAGTGGAGAAAGTAAGAGCTATTTGCTGTCGGGAAACTTGCGAAACTTAATGATTAATTATCTTTTTTTCAGTGGCATTCGTTCACCTTCCGATTATACCTACATGAAAATTCTACGCTTCACACTATCAGTTATCAACTCCTGGCCTCTTAAAGAGATTGGACAGCATGAGCCAAGAGCTTTGGCCTTGAGTTTACGGTGTTTGAATTTTATTATGTGGACGTGTACTACGGTTGGTGGATCAACCTATGTCACGATACATAGCAGCTCTCTAAGTTTCTTTGAAATTGGACACGTATACGTATGTATACTTATGTCCCTTGTGGCAATAGTAAGTTAAACTACCTTCTTTGTAATGGTAATGATTATGAAGTAAGGAAGGAAGTGAGTGAAATCCTGCGTTCGAAGTCAATTGTAGATAAGTTTTTTTTTTATAGTATAGGATGCCGAAACGAGCTAAAGGCCACCTGATGTAAAGCGGTTACCTTTCTTATGGCACACAAATATAGTTCTTGACACTACGACATAATAGAGACCTGGAGTTAGATTAAACCACAAAATAATTTAAAATAAAACTTTTTAACAAAAAATTGGACCGACGACCTAAAGAACGTGGCTGGGGGGGACTGGATGCGGAAGGCAGAGGACCGAGCGTTGTGGCGCAACTTGGGAGAGGCCTATGTCCAGCAGTGGACTGCGATAGGCTAAGTTGATTGATGAACTGCCATCAGACCCTCGCAACCCAGTTACTGGGTAATATTGACATTCTGAGGTTAGACCAGTTGGCAAACATTTTAAAGAAGACAGAAAGAAAAATGGTTTATTGCCACAACAAGACGACATTCGGTAGGTGAACATAAAAAAATAACTAACTTTTGTTTTAATTGATTGAAGATCAAATAGAATAAATAGAATATTTTTAACCACAAAGAATTCCAAAAAATCGTGTTTTTAACGTTTAAACAAGACTTTTTCGGTAGCATTTTACTCTAAAATGGTGTAAACCGAGTACATGACCAAATACAATTTTCTGCACTCATTGCAATCAAGTGTGCAAGAAGTCAAGAAGGCCGCTATGCTGGACATACAAATTGGTGACCACAGAGGTCATCAAATGCAGTTATTTGCTATTGCAATGCGGTTATTTGCAATTGCAATGCGATTATTTGCAATTACAATGCGATAACAGTATACAAGGCTGGCTCGATAAGGAAATATCTAGTTTCATTTTGTTTTAGAGTTGCAATCGTTATGGATACCCTGTGTCGTGGGCACCAGTATCTTCCAAAATGATTTGACTATTTAACATACATGCTATAGTTACATCCATACATGCTATAGTTAGATTAATTAGGTAAGTAAAAGATACAGTATTTGTGAGTGTGTGTGTGTATATGTGAGAGTTCATTAATTTTTCGATCTATTTTATCGTCGTGTGTTCACGACTGTACTTTGATATTTTTTATTCTTTAAAATACAATATGTGCCTATTATTTACCCACTTTTGAGCACGGGCCTCTTCTCAGATTGAGAAGGTTAGGTCAATCGATTACCTGATAAATTAGCTCATCGATTAGCTGGGGCTCATAAATAGTAACGTACTATCAAGGCAGTGTTTGCATAATATTATTAGCATTAACTCTTAACTTGGTTGATAGTTGATACGATAAGCGTCTATTAATACATATGATCAATGTTTAAAGATAAATAAGTAGAAGTATAAATAGAAAAGACATTGCAATGTGAATGTGTTTCTAATGAAATGCATCCTTTGCCAATGAGGCTACGAGATATTAGAGGCTCTAAATTAAAAAAAAAAAAAAAAAACCAGTTAACGTTTCTCCCACGCTTGACAGGTGTAATATCATAAATCTAAATAATATTACCTTAAATTATTTTATTTTTATTAATTTTACCAAAATACATACTATAATAAGCTAAGTACACAACATGGCTGCATCTGTAGCCAAACTCGAAGACTACTCACTGCCATTTTACTTGGTAAGACGTTAACTTTCTGTCTACTCATACACACATGAAACAATAAATATTTGAACTGAGTTTGGATTTGTGTTATCGATTTTTTAGCTTAACTAACAAGTTTTATTTACAATTTCGTCTATTTTTAAAATAACATTTATAATATTGCTACGTTTCGTAAAATGAAAAGTCTTCGTGTACATAGTTTGGGACAGATATAAAAGACAAAAAAACATTGAGCAACAGACAGACCATTCAAATACGGTATTACGATTTATTTCAAGGAAGTAGTAGGTCGGGATTAGGTTGCGATTACGGAAATGGGTTGAAAAAAGTTCGCAATGCAGACTCTGCAAACAAGAGGGTCTCGGTCCAATCAGTGCCACGCACAAGAATGACTGTGTCATCAGCATAGGAAAACATTTTAGAGCCGCCTTTCATCTCGCCGCGGTAGCGAGCAAGATCGGATGCCTCCTTTTATTGGCCATAATGGCCGAGATAGGGTTAAGGTGGTCAACTGTACTTTAGATTATGTTTTTGATCCGAATGCATTTACTCCAGAGGTAGATTCAAATGCGTCTGCTTCAGATTTATCTTTTGATATTTCATTAACTGGCGAAACCTTTATATATATAAATTACACATCAAATTGTGCGCATTATCATGGGTAGTACTAGGGAACAACAAGATCAATACACCAACATTACAGCCATAATGTACTTTTATTAGATTGAAGATTTTCCTTCCAAAGTCTCACCATAATCCAACGGCTTGGTACGAGACGATGGGAAGATACCAGACGGCATGTCGTTATTGGCCGTCTGGTATCTGGCAATTCAGCTTGGTAGACACAACTTCGAGAAAGAAGCCAACAGAAGGATCCGTCTGGGCTGGGCAGCGTTTGGCAAACTTCGCCGAGTCTTCTCGTCGCCTATACCGCAAAGTTTGAAGACAAAAGTCTTCAACCAGTGCGTCCTGCCTGTCATGACTTACGGTGCCGAGACGTGGACACTGACAGTTGGGCTAGTCCACAAGTTTAAAGTCGCTCAGCGAGCTATGGAGCGAGCTATGCTTGGAGTTTCTTTGAAGGATAAAATCCGAAACGAGATTATCCGGAGAAGAACCGGAGTGACCGACATAGCTTGTAGAATCAGTAAGCTGAAGTGGCAGTGGGCTGGCCATGTCTGTCGAAGGACCGATGGCCGCTGGAGCAGACGAGTCCTTGAGTGGAGACCGCGAATCGGCAAACGCAGCGTAGGGCGCCCCCCTGCCAGGTGGACCGACGACCTAAAGAGCGTGGCCGGGGGGGACTGGATGCGGAAGGCAGAGGATCGAGCGTTGTGGCGCAACTTGGGAGAGGCCTATGTCCAGCAGTGGACTGCGATAGGCTGAGTTGATGTCGTTATTGCCATGGAAGATGGGTAGGCCTCTGGTATGGGACAGTTAATTACAGGCTTCCCAATAACGAAACTGTTCTGTTGATTTGCATAGATAAATATGAAATAGACCAATAAAACCGTTTTTCTTTCCACAATTCAAATCATAGGTTAATATTTTTTATGAGTAATATTCAGTAGATATATTATGATTACTGCCGCGTACCATAATTCGATTGATATACAACGCGAAATAGAGCTACAATTTGCAATAAACGCAAGAAATGTTGTATTTTCGGGCTACTCTGGAACATTCACCATATGCTTGTCGGTTTGCGGTTTACACTCAAGGACTCGTCTGATCTAACGGCCATCGGTCCTTTGTCAGACTTGGCCAGCCCACTGCCACTTCAGCTTACTGGTCTGTGCTACATTAAAATTCAACAACAATTCTGCATGTGTAAAAATATTCATTCGGTTTAGTAAAGAGGTTTCAAGTTAATTCTCAACAACTCCCTATGAAAGGATAAAAACGATGCTACCTTTCAAAGCTTTTTTAATAATGCTTGTATCGTGGACGACTAACTTAAGTAGTTTGGTCCAAAGATTTGGGTTGGCTAAGTAACTTAACTTCGGATATCAGTCAAGTGTCTTATTCTAAGCTCGAAGATTTGGGGATAATCTTAACTTAGGACGAATTTCTGTTACAAAGGGATGCTGTTAAGGTGATTGCTTTGCAGTAGCTAGTAAAATTCAAAATTTCTTTAGTTTTTTGTTTATTGTAGCTCTATTTCTCGCAAGGGCGGGTCCAGCGGAAGGGGGGTCATGGGGGTCATGACCCCCCCTGGGCCTAGGTCAACCACAGTTTTTTGTTTGGGTACCTACATAATTTACTAAATGAATGTTCATTGAATGAAAGAATGTATGTATGTTGTTACAAGATACAAACAAAATTACTAAATTGAACTCGTATCCGAACAACGGGTTCGGATGCGAGTTCAATTTAGTAATTTTGTTCGATGTGAATGGATTTTAATATGATTTAACAATTGTGGAATGGAACTTTTTATATGACGGAATTTTAAGTAAACACAATTTGTAATCAATTGTATTGTAGGTATATCATCTCTCAAATCAACACAACATATCGCAGTCCGATGTTGGACATAAGCCTGTTCTAAATTGCGCCACAAGCCACAACACTTGGTTCTTTGCTTTCCACATCTAGCCCCCCAGCCAGATGGACCGACGACCTGATGAAAGTAACTGGTGGGGACTGGATGCGGAAGGCAGAGGACCCAATGGTTGTGGCGCAATTTGAGAAACTAGTTTGTTTAGAATCACGACGAAAAACGATTCGGAAAGTTTTTGCATGTTTTTTTTTTTTTAGGGAATCAAAAGAGCACAAGGTGAAAAATCTTTGCACTCAAGTACAACATGTAACTTTTCATCCCACCTCAGCGAGGAAATGACTAAATGCAAAAAAAAAAACATTTACAATCACAAGATACTTTTATTTCAGTTTAGGTATTAACTACTACATTATGATAGGTAAGTATTACAGAATAATCTTTAAATTGTAACAAATAAACATTATTATCTTATCCTAAAAAATAAACAAAGCCTCATAAAACGATTTTCACAGTTTTTATAGTTTAGTGCTCAGAAAACCTACAGAAACAACTAAATTCTATGGTTTAGTGTACAGTATTATATTATCTGTGGTTTAGTCTACCCGGTAAGCGGCTGTCATCTGGGTTCCAAGCACTTCTCAGTAGTTCTCAGAGATGGCGTGCTTGTATAGCGATAGGTGATTGACATCCATTGCAATATTGCAGTCCAATTGCCGTCAGATTGCGGGTGCGTGCACGGCGCGGGCGAGGAATCTTAAATTGGCGGGGTGCGGTGAGTGGGCGTTCTGTACGTTAGTACTATTAGATATGCTGTGCTAAGGTGTCAATGTGTGCGTGTCAGCCGTCAAAATTATAGACGTCACCGGTCGAGGCGCTAGTGTCTCGTTCCACCTCTTCCGCTCCGACGGCAACGCTTGGATTTGTGACGTTTCAACGCGTTCCAGTCGCATTGGACATACATACATACATAACCAGCTCATTGCTGTCCCACTGCTGGGCACGGGCCCACATAGTCGCATCGTAAACATTCATATCTATGAATAAAAGACAATCTTTGATAACTTTTCTGTGAAGAATCATTTCCAATAACCGATAAAATTTTATCATCGTCATCATCATTTCAGCCGAAAAACGGCGACTGCTGGACATAGGCCTCCCCCAAATATAGGGCACACCTT
The DNA here is from genome assembly GCA_949699075.1 of Asteroscopus sphinx. Classification (NCBI taxonomy): domain Eukaryota; kingdom Metazoa; phylum Arthropoda; class Insecta; order Lepidoptera; family Noctuidae; genus Asteroscopus; species Asteroscopus sphinx. The sequence goes on from OX453024.1 coordinate 5,960,752, forward strand.
GCACACGTTAAATGATGTTTATTTTATTTTTCTAAAGCATTACCTAACTAATTGTCACAAAATTCTCTAAACTAGACTAAAAATCACCTAAATTTAGTTTAGTCCTGTCAAACGACGTTTTCTATTCTGAAATTCACTTTAAAACTAATTTTTGGTTTGACAGGACCAAAATTAGTTTAGTTATTCAACTTAGTAAAAATTGACATTTTGCTATTCAGTAATTGACGTTTTTCACCTAATATTAGAAATGTCAACCTATGCATTGTATTAGGACGACGCCTAACTCGCTATTTTGTAATTTCAAATAAAACGTGAAAGGAGCGGTTATGTTATGGGAGAAGCATTAAAATTTATAATTACTTTCCATATCAATTTATTATAATAAAAACTAGTTGGGGTGTGGCATTCTGGATTTAACCCTTCTTTTTAGCAAGTCCCAGACATGCTCTTGGCCGGTTTTGTTGTTTGCCATTGCCATCACTGGTCATTGATAGTAAACAAGTTGTGGTGTCTATTTATTTATTTTATTTTATTTATTGAGAGATAATAAACAGCTACAACATAAGACAAAAAAAAAGAAAGAAGATGAAAAAAAAAAAGTTGTCAAAAGATTTTCGTTTATAAAAACTGTAAAACGCCTATTTTGTGTGATTTGTGACTTTATTGATATTCCAAAAGGTAATATTTAGTGTGTAGTGATGGTGAATTGCTGTATATATGGCTGTAAAAGCCGTAGTGAACGAAATCTACCAAACATAACCTTTAATCGGTGAGTTCATGTTCTTACAATTATTATATCAAAATAGGTTTATGTTTTATGACTGTATATACGTCTATTTACTCGATTTAGGTGTCAAAAATTTTCATTTTATCATATAAACCGATTGAATCGATTATAATTGATACAATATATCTGATACGTTCGATTTTATGAAAAAAGTTTTGTATCGAAACTGCTGACCGACTGCTTAGTCTAAAGTCTTTATTCGTTCAAACTACACGCCGACTGCAAGACAATTCGATACGATACGCGTTTTCGAATCCGTTCGATTCTCAAATAGTTTTGTTTCATAATAAAACAAGTTTAACCGGATTACATCGCGTATTGTTATTAAAATTGTACATTGTGTTGCATGCAACACAGGAATATTCCTTGCCGCGGTAAGGTTAAAAGAAAATGAATTGTAAACATTAAAATATGATTAAAATAAATTACTAAGTCCCAAGTCCCATGTAATAGGATGCGAGCTAATTGCCATCAACAAAGACTTAGAAATGCCTTTTATCGTTACCTTCGTCTACAGTAAACCCAAGATTATAACTGACGCCACAATATGAGTAATAAGGATGCCACATGAACACAAAGCTATTGTATCTTATGAATAAATCTGGTAGCAACAGAAATCAAATAAATCTTAACCGTTCCGGTGTTTTTCCTTATTCTTTAAGGAATGCTTGAGCCATAAAGAATTGCACCACCCTATCTCTTCTCATGTCTGCCTATGTCCAGCAGTGGACGTCTTTCGGCTGAAATGATGATGATGATGATTTCTTCTCAGCTATTACGTATTACTTCAACCCACTCTTTTTTTCTGTTATGGTCTTTCGGAAAGCTAAAAAGTAAAAAAAGCGTAAAAATAACATGACGATTTAATTTAAGTATTATTTTTATACATAGTACACAGACATAGTTACTAATTTGTTTATTAAACAGAGACAACACTATCAAAGTATAGAAACTTGATATCTTTCTACACAATGTCCGATTAGCACGATAAGGACCAAAAATGCCCCCTCTAAAAACTTAAAAAGCATGTATCTTTTTAATTTTTTCATGGTTTTTATTATTATTCCCAGAAATGTGATCGTTTTTGTACCTTTTTTAAAATAACAACATTTTTGGTATTTTTAACAGTAGTCAACTACCGGATTGTTATGGCCAAAGATAACCGCTTGAAATCAGATGGGCCACCATCCTATGCCATAAAGAAACCACGCAAAACATTTTTCTTTTTAGTCCTCTCAGGTTTCCTCACGTTGTTTTCCTTCATTGTTAACGCGATGTACTTATTCTGATCCACCCATGAATTTAAGTAGTCCCGAAGCACACCTCGGCCACTCAATACAATATAAATCCTAGCACCACCTACATACACAATATTACGTCTGTATACGAACGCACACACATGTGTAGACACCGCTCGTAGTACCTGATAAAATGTAGACCCTCTTGTCAGTAATCCCTTGTAATACTGGACATTACACATGCCAAACCGTTAGATATTACTGTTGTCAGTTTCAAATATTACTTGTGTCAAACTATTGACTCATGTATTTTAGATGACTAAGCACATTATTTATCACATATTTTAATAATATTATATTATCATATTTTTTTATTTATTATATATATTTTTATAGGGAGGCCTATGTCCAGCAGTGGACGTCTTTTGGCTGAAATGATATTAAAATGTTTTCATAAACGACGAGTGATGACAGTTAAAAAAAATCTGAATATGATTATCATTTGCGTTAACGGTAAAGGAGAAACTCGCGAACTAAAATTAAATAGTTTGATAACAATGACAGATAACAAACCAGCTTTATCAAACCAGATTCAGAACATCTTTCTTCATAAGCAGTTGTTGTCCGATTCGGTTTGTTATCTTATTTCTTCTACGAGTCACGTAACGAGAGGAAAAGAGATACCTAGCAAACCGAATCGGTCGACAACTGCTTACTTATCGAACATGTCTGAATCGGGGAGCAGGTTAAATAACTTTAATAAAAAAGAGTTTTGGACATTGATGGACTTTTCTTAGAAATCAGGAAGGTACTCACGCGGGGCAGTCAGGGTGATGAACAACGAAGGTGATGACGCTGTGGGCTGCCACCAGCACGCCCGCCAGCACCCAGCACCAGACACACGACAACACGTCCTTCAAGGCCTGACCGCATGCCGTTCTGGGCATCAAAAACGAGAATTAAATTACGTACTATAGTTTGACTACAGGAGTTAATTCAATACTTTCACTGTCACTTATAAGTTTCTTATAGAAAACACCACCTTTGGGTGCACAAAGGTGAACCAAGTCGTCCTTTTCGAATAGATAGAATGAAAAATATAATTGTGGGAATTTCTAATAAATTATAGTATTGTGGTTTATTTAATGGTGCCTTGTAGATAACTAAATAAATATAGTAAAAATACAGACATCCAATAATTATTTCTACATGAAAATAGGCTAAAGAAGCCAGGGTCGGCCCTACGTATGGTGCAAGGGGTGCACAGCACCCTGGTGCCAAGTCCTGAAGGGCGCTGAACTTATTAAAATATTTAGTATCTATTTGATTCTTCTTCCAAATATGTAAAAATTATACCTTACATAATACCTTTTTGAAATATTTTTCCATTAGATTTTATAAATTACTGTGGACACTGTTTTGCGCATATAAATCAAATTTGCATGCAGTGAGACACCTTAGGCTCTTTTTATGGTTGAATTATTTAGAGATATAGTAAATAAGTTTGTATGTTTGAATAAATGGAATAATAATAAAATAGGTAGCTTTTCTAAATAACATGACAAAACTAAAAAAAAACAAATAAAAAAATTAATTAACAAAAACAAAAAACCCGACTGCGTGTAAAAATAACAGAAAAGATATAAACAAGACTTATCAACACGCAGGCGGAGGCTATCTATGAACTATTATGTAATTCATGACATAAAAATTTATAACAACACGTTTTATTATTGAAGCGAAAACTTCTTTAGGCGCGTTGAGCGATTTTTGGTAGGGGCAAAACTCGGACGAATAAAAAATACGGTCGAAATCTCGCTAAGAAAAGATTGAACCACTTAGTTTTTTCCTAAACTAATAATATAATTTCGACAGAATTTTGACAAACCAGATACATCTTAGTTTCATAATAATCCGCAAATGAATTAAAAAAAAATAACATAACACGAAACAACATGAAATCTAAACTTAAAAAACACCTTTTAGAGGAATTAAAACATAATAATGACTTATAATTATATAGCATTAAAAAAAAGAAACATGCTGTATTTTTGTAAGAAATTTGCTATTGAGAAGTAATATAAATTAGTTGAGGGTATTTGAGAATTTTTGCATGGGGCGAGCGAGCGCGATGCGTCGTGTTCACCCACCCACATCTTGTTGTAATGAATGTCGACGGACCAAGCGGTGTACAGAAAAACCTAAACTGGTTTATGTTCTACACTGTATCTGCCAAATGTATGTATTTTGTTTTTTTTGTGGAAATAAATAAATAAATAAATAATTATGTAATGTTATTGAGAAGTAACATTTCATGGCAAGCTCCCTGGCAGCCTTTACGTTCTGTGTAGGCGGTATGAAGGGCGATATCGTCGTCTGACAGCGAGACCGATCGCGGGTATTTTTGTAGTCGCATAGGATACAAGCCGATGACACATTGCATGGGAGAGCGGAAACTGGTTGACGAGATGAACTTACTTCGGGGTACAACCAAACGCATAAAAATATAATTAGTAGTAAGTTATTTTAGCATAAAATTGACATACAAGATTATAGCAGACAGACAACTACGAAGCAAGCTTAATAAAAGCTTATAATAGTATTTTTAAATAAACATAAGTCTACTTATCCTCTTTCTTTTTGTTTTATTACACTTAGGTATTTAATACGCTTGTCCTCTTTCTGTTCTAATCTTTTTGACGTTAACCGGTTTTAGTTGTGGCCCGAAAAAAGCGCGCATCTGAATTCGGTCATTACCAGTTTTAGCGGGAAAACGGCACAGTCATCTCGTTGCAGTCGGTATCGAACAAACAACACGACATCGCCACAGATTGCCATCGCCCTTACTCGTTTAATTTCGAAGTGGTTATATTTGGCGAATTAACCCGAATATTATATTTAAATTGTCAGAATGCGGCTTATAACATTTTTGTTGTAAATAATTACTAATTGTATAATAGAATAATGATTAATTGAGAATATAATATGTTAAAATAAGAATATTATTATAATAAATTTTAATAATGTAATAATGATAAATGAAAATGTAATTTATTTACTTAATGTGACTTATAATAATTACTATTATCAATAAATAACTATGAACTATGAACTATTTACCTTTTGGTACATTTATAACAACTTAGAACAACTTTTACTACGGGACCAACCCTGAAATTGCGAAAAAAAAACTGTTGGTGTTTACGAGGGTTGATCCCCCTATTGTTTTGAATAAATGATGAATAATAAGGATTTTAGACGAAAAAGAATTTTAGAGTAATCACGTCTGCTTTGTATGAAATTTGACGACGTCTATGGTCTAGTGGTTCGAGGGTCTGACTGCTGATCACGAGGTCGTGGGTTCGATTCCCACAGGACACAAATATTTGTGTGATGAACATAAGTGTTTGTGTTGGTCTGGGTGTTTCTAATATATTATAAGTAAGTATTTACAAAAAAAAAAAAAAAAACCCGCGGAATACATAACCTCCTCCTTTTTTTGAAGTCGGTTAAAAGAAAAGTATCTAAGTATTATATCCATTGTCTAGTACCCATATCACAAGCTCTGCTTAGTTTGGGACTAGATGGTGCTGTGTAAAAAAAAAAATGTCGATATTAAATAAATTCCTTTTAATTTATCTCCATAAATGTATTATTGTATACTCGGACGAATAAAAAATGGCGGACGCAATCTCACTCAACCTACTTCGAACCAAAGTGGGAAGATGTAATTATAATCTTGGGAAGTGGGGTTATTATATCGTCATACATAATAAAGATAGGCACATAAAAAAGGCACAATTAAGATAGACTACGGTTCATAGTCGTATAGAATTTACCAGAGATGAGAAAAACAAACGTCAAAACACATTTTTGTGAAAACAAATGTAGGGAACAGCTGTTTTATTTAATCTCGATTTTGGTCTTTGGGTGAAAATAAGGTTTCGTACCCGTGGTCTACCTGCGTAGTTCACCTAGTAGGTAGGTAGACCACGGGTACGAAACCGAAAATAAATCTTACTAGATTCTAATTACGTCTTAATCATATTTTAATAGTTATTTATGAAACATAGACATTTATTATTACTTGTATTTTTGTTTTAATTATTATAATTTTTAAATTAATAATATTATTTTTCAATACCCAAGACTCCAGTTTATTTTTCAATTAATCGGCCGTTTAATCAGCAACACACTGTAATTCCCTGGTTAAACGACAGTTTAGCTAAAATTCCAGTACACTTTTCGTGTAATCGGCTGTTTAAGCAGATAATTAACGTTAACGAACACTTGTCTTAGGCCAGTCTTCATCAAAGTTAATTCACTGGTTAAACAACCGTTTACCCACGACCCCAGTTATTTTTCATTGAATCGGCTGTTTAATTAAACGCCAGCCTAAGAGCAGTATTCATCAACGTTAATTCTCTGATTAAACAGCCGATTACTTTAAGAATCTAGTTGCTTAATCGGAATAAAACGTTTTGATTTTTAGTTTGAACAGTAACAGTAACACGTCGCCATCTGCAAAGCTTTCGAAACGTCAGGGAAAACAATTTAAATAATATACGCGATTTAATCCGGTTAAACTTTGTTTTATTATAGTTATGTTATCATCATCATCATCATTTCAGCCGAAAGACGTCCACTGCTGGACATAGGCCTCCCCCAAGCATCGCCACAACGACTATACAACCTAATAGACATACTGAACTATATTTACGGGACCCTATTACTCTCGCTACGCTGTCCGTCCGTCCGTCCATCTGTCTGTCACAGCGCTGTATCTTTGTAACGGTGATAGTTAATAGATAGAACCAGTTGAAATTTTAATGGCTTCTTTCCCGAAAAGGGGTCATTGTACTCATCATTATGAAAAACTTTTACTATGGGACCAACCCTGAAATCGCTAAATAAAATCAGCTGATCCCTACATTTGTGTTCACATAAATAGATGAAATGTAGGGAACAGGTAATTTTTTTTTCGCGAAATTGACACTCAATATTTTAACTTCATATTTTGTATAAGATTTCTAGCAAGTCAAAACAAAGGTTCAAGCAAAAAATTCGCTTTCTACCTTTAATATTTTTTTTCTTTTTCCGTGGAACTGCTTACATTTAAATATCCAAAACTAAGATAGAAAGATTTGCATGTCAATAATTAGCCATCTGCGCGGGACATATTATAGTGCACAAGTATGCACATACTGCAAACACAGGTGCATGATGGTCCGGTCTATTTTGCCATCGCTTTGCACAAGTGAACCGAGGTACTGAAAATCGGGGCAGACTAGCAAGGGCACGCCATCTTGCGCAATAGCAACAAAAGATAGAAAGTCTCGTGTAAACAAGAAAAGAAGGACACTTACCAAAAAAAGGCATAGCATTCAAAATTCCTTTCTGTTGGAGATTCATGTTGAGATCACACTCAGCTATCGGTAATAAGTACGAAGTGGTGTTTGTAACCAGAATACTAGCAACACAGCCAACGTAGCTCACGAACAATAATTTTACGTGGAACCGTCCAAATTTGCATACTTCGTACGCTTTGTTGATTTCTTGCATCGGAGTAACGGGCTCTGCAAATTATAATTAGTGTTAAGTTATTATGCTTATCTTAATAGTCGGGCTTGCATTTAACTTTTAGCATCTGCAGTTCTAGGGTTGTTCGAAATTCGAACAGCTGTATAGTTTATGGGTAGACGAAACAAGTTTAGCACTTGTGTGTTCAAAAGTGTAGTTACAATTTGCCGTGCTTTTATTTATAAAGGAAAATAAATTTTAAATTTTATTCAATGTTATGTTGATTGCATGTTTACTGAAATGAAACTTAAAAAGTAGCTTCTAAAATGATTTCCATTTTTTTCTCTAATTACTCCATGCTTTTCTTTCGATGAATCCACGTGAAGATTGGTTAAGAAAAAACAAATAGAAAAAGTCACGTCCGCCATTTTAGCTGTCGAAGTAAATAGTTACAAAATATGAATTCCTGTGAATGGACAATTTTGATTTTATTATCATCATACCTCCAATGTTCACAATGTTTACCCCTAAAACGGATTAATAATGTCTGAGCTAGCAACATTACGCGGAAAGGAAGTGAGGCGGGGGCGGGACACTTATTTACTTTTTGGACACAGCGCGCGGCTTGCAAAGGCGTGTACAACGTGTTGATCTGTATTCGTGCCATATTTAAGGAGGTGACTATACCACTGATACTTAACACGCTTCAATAAAATAATCAATACCAAAAAAAAATAGTTTCAATACCTACTTGTAAGCAAAAAAAATCCTTCCGAAAAACGATGGATGCGAAACCACCAAAACAATTTGCAGGTATTTCCACCCTTTGACAACCTTTGGGAGGTGCTTCTTTTTCTATCGTGTCGAAATGAGCTATATAATGATTACAGCTCATGCCGTAGGGAAAAGATTAGCCAGTCAGCAGGTTGGTAGCGGGGCTGACTGCCCAGGGTGCGCCGGACGATCAATTAAATATCGTCACTAGTGGAGGCTCTCTCTTTGAGGTGCTGTAATACTGCAAGAGGCGTCACAATAGATCTTATCAGGTCGTTCAGGACTTTAAATAAGCGATTTACATCACTTTTTCAATACCTGTAACCGCTTGAACAGCAGAAAAACAAGGATAGCATAAGAATAAATAAAGAAGTGCCGCGAATAATTTAGTGAAGCCAATAAAAACTATGCTCCTTCGTGTACACACGGCTACACATCAAGCTGTACATTTCCAGTATAATCTGACCTCGCATTGTATAGGATTTCTTTACAACGCGAGGTCAGCCTTTACTGGTTTTGTACAGCTTGATGTGTAGCCGTGTGTACAACCAGTGCTCCGTACGCACATGCACCTGAAACCGTGCTCACTCTCAGTACACATGTCGCGACATCGTCAAGTAAGCATCGCGAAAGCAAATATACTTCAATTGCGTGACCGCTGGTTGTACACGAAAGAGCATAGTTTTTTTGGCTTCGTGCGTAATGGTGGAATATCGACCATATAAGGGTGGCATATTTCCGTGCTTCTGGTCGGGGGCCTTTTTTAGTCTCATACAGGCATGTCAATTTTAAGATTTTTTTATTAATATGTTATTTTTAGTTTTTTCTTCTCTCGCCTGTACCGAGACTGAAATAAATATTTTCTTTCTTTCTTTCTTTTATTTCTTAAAAACTTTTGAAAAGCACAGAACTTTAATTATTTTGATAAAATTTTACCCTCTCAACTCTCTCTTTAATTATTATGGCACCCAAGATGATTAGTTACTTCGGATTTTATTACTTAGGTACTACTTTAATACCTACAGTCATCTATTTTTAAGAGAAGTGTACAAGTGGTAGCGAGTATTTAGACAAGGTAACACATACCTATGGCTGCCATCAAACACTGAGCGCAAGCGATTTTAGCCTTAGTGGTGGTTCACCAGAAAGTTTTCTGATAGTACACCTGGATTTTATGTAATTATTATAAGGTTAATAAAAATTATTCAACACTATTAGAGGTCTTATTTTCTATCAATTCACTCTGTATTACTATCAATATCACAAATAACTCTAAATCTTACTTACTTAAACTGTTGGCGCAGCAACCCAAAATGTGTCTTGGCCTGCAAAATGAGAGAACACCACTTGCCAATCACTGGCTCGAATCTCCAGAAGATCGTTTTCCAGGTATTAACAGTGATAAAGATTGACGTAAAGAAAAACGTGAAAATAATAATTGGCTCGATAAAAAAAACATAAAGATTACACTATAAATATTTAAAACGTGAACCATGCTAAGAGATGCCATCATGAAACCATGTAAAAGTTATATCAAACGATACGTCCTATTATGTTTAGGTCATGTCACAGATTATCTAATATTCCAAATATTCAATGTTACGAACTTCATTTGTCCTATAGTCCCTCATATTGTCCTATTCATGCACGCGTCAGTGTCACAGTCGGTCTGAGTGAGTGAAGTTATGAAGCAACGCCGTTCTTTCATGGTACATGCTTCAAGTCGTCACATCTCGGTTCATTTGGTGTTTGTCCCAGTGTAGTGGTACAAAAATTATTTTTGAGGTGTTGCGACATTCTGTCGTTTTGTATGGGACATTTGAGGTGCCTCATGTATGAGTGACTCAACTCTATCTGTCACTTTGTCTACGTAGAAACCAGAGTCGACGGGTCGCCTCATGCTCGAGAAGAAGAGATATCTTGACGTATAGAAAGAGCTTTGTCTACTCTTGGAAGAATAATGGTTGAAATGTTAACTGTCAGTTGAAACACGTAGGTCTACAAGTTATAGGGAAATCTTGTAGAGCTTTCTAGTACTTAAAAGTGGTTTTTTTATGGAATAAAAATATTTTAAATGCTTTAAGTTATTCTTCAGTAAAACTATTTCAACTTCTCTAAAATTCTTTATTATTTTGTAAAAGTCTTGCAGTGATTCTTTAGCTATTAAATTAATTTAAAAAAAGAAACTCTTGCGCAGCTCTCTAACGGTGTTGTGGACCGCTCTGTTCGCATTGTTTTGGTCAATTGCCATTATTGTAGCGAAAAGAATGCGGCTCTCATTAGAAGTTAGTTTCACGCCTGGGGCGTGACGCTCACGTCATCATTGGCCTCTTGGCATTGACATCTTATTATAATAGTTCGCTGACCGCATGAGTGGCCAATCGTGCATAATTATTAATATAGTTACTTTGTTGCGTATTTCACATAATATGTGAAGTACATTCTATATACATACATACATCCATACATACATACATACATACACTCGAAAAACATAACCCTCCTTCTGGCGCAGTCGGGTGAGTACGCAACCCACAAATTATTTTTTTTATTTTTTTCTTTCTTTCTTTCTTTCTCAAAACCCATACCAGTTTTTAAGTCAGATCATCAGCTTTCAAACAAAAAAAACATCAAAATCGGTCCAGTAGTTTTAGCGTGATGCTGGAACAAACAAACAAACAGACGTTAGAAATTTACATATAAACACAATAAAACACACATTTTACTATAAACATTTTTTTTTTGACATTTAATTATATAGGTATACTGATTGGCATGTAATGACAGATATTCCTTAGTCACCTTTTACAATAATTTACTTAATTCAAATTCAAATAAATTTGCATTTACATGCACTATCAAAACGTTAAGAATCCAGTTGCAGGGTTCCAAAACCTTGGCGCAACTTGGGAGAGGCCTATGTCCAGCACTGGACTGCGATAGGCTGAGTTGAATCACGAAAACCTAAGAAATTATCAGGTAGGTGATGTTTACAAAATATTCTAGATAGGAATTATGCAGTGCTAAATTATCGCCATTCAGCTTTCCAACAGGCTTATCTGTACTCTAGAGAGGATGAAGATAGATAATATCATTCACTTATCACAAATCTCGAATAGTGTCTAAATATATCTTATATCAGCTTTAAGCGATCGCTGGACCAAATCTAACCGAACTAAAGAACGTTTCTTTAGTAAAAATACATTTATTTTAATTTTTTTTTATTTTTTTTACTTACTGAATTATTGTTTCTATGTAAATTATTATTATATTGAATGATAATTTTTTGTGAAAAAATGAAGATAGTATTTATACCAAAAAAATACGGCCGAATTCGACCGTTCGGTCCAATGGCCACGGCCTTCACCACAAAAAGAATAAGTTTCGTTTGTGAATGAGCTAAGCGTTTAAACATTGTAAAAACGAATAAAGTAAAACTTTAAAACTCAAACGGTTGAACAATGTGTGAACGGGGTATTTAGGTACCTAAATTAGTTATACATTTTTGTTTACCTTTTTATTTGCCGCCGCCAATTTACGAGGCAATACTTTTTTAAATAAAAATAATGCTGACACCAGTTAACGCGGGAAGTTGTGACGGTCGATTTTTAAAATTAACGAATTCGGCTACATGGTCCGGTGAACATCCTGTTTTGTTTTTTTAACAATAATCAGCTAATAACGTTACATTTTAAGCATATGCGGCCTTGTACAGAAACAATTGTGGAACCCACGGTCCCATTACATGGCAATTTGCCTGTAGAAGATTAGACCACGTTTTAGTCTAGTCCGGTCACTCACATATTCAAGATTATTATCATCATCAGTTAAGCCATAGTGAAACGTTATCTCCTCATTGGGTGATATATCTTCATGGGCAAATATAGCTTCGGAACAGGCCCTCCGCACCTGACAGGGGTAACATGACAGTTAGGCTCACAACTATGGTTAATATACCTGCCAATATTACCAAAGATGCAAGGATCAATAATAGTTAATATAGGTTGGCTACTAGAGACTTCCCTTACATAGAAAATGTATTTCCTTTTTCCTTGTGTCTTATTATTATGATGTCTTGTAGAAGCCTGGTTGGAAGTAATTACTTCTCCTGCATATTCACATATAAAGATCCCAGATGAAATAAAACATGTTGCAAAAAGACCAAAACCTTTGTCACAACTCCTGATCTCCAAGCCATCAAGTGGTCCTTTTTGCACAACTCTATTTCCACACTCCATTGAACAAGAACATCTATCATTGCATTCCAAAATCGGATATGATTTTGATTTAGACTATTTTTATTTTTAGTATTTGTCGTGATAGGGGTCATAACAACACATATTCTGAGAATTGAGAAAATTACAACCAGCTACCTATGACCGTTCAAAAGATACAGCCCTGTAACATACAGACGGACGGACGGACAGCGTACAGAGAGTAATAGGATCCCGTTTGGCACCCATTGGGTACGAAACCCTAAAAACGTGGTAAGATAACAAAGATTGATTTGATTTGATCAATGGTTTTATACGGGAATGGGACCTGCCCCAAAAACTGCAGGAATTAGGAGGCTTCGCCAACCCTCTAATAACCGGATGGTTCGAGGATTACGCAAGGGTTGTGTTCCAAAGTTTCGGAGACAGAGTCAAAAGTTTTATCACTTTCAACGAGCCTAGAGAAATCTGTTATGAAGGTTACGGATCCACAACCAAGGCACCAATCCTAAACTCTACGGCTATGGGCACTTATTTGTGTGCCAAGAACTTGGTGATTGCCCATGCTAAGGCGTACCATTTGTATGACAAAGAGTTCAGGCCGACGCAGGGCGGACTCTGTGGTATCACAATTAGTTCCAACTGGTTTGGTCGACACACTGACTCACCTGAGGATGAATTCGCTGCTGAAATCAGGAGACAAGCTTTCATAGCTTGTGTGGTTGTGTGGTTTTGTACTGAGTACATCGTTTCAGTGGATAAGTGGATCTTAGCGATGGACAAATAAAACAAAGGCGGACGGAATCTCACTAAACAATAAGTGAAGCACCCAATAGTAAATGTTATTCATACTGATGAGTACAATGACCCCTTTAGGAGTTTTCAGTTATTTCAATAACATGTTGAAGAATATTTTTTATACAAAAATTTTGATGAAATTTTGCTTGTTGGTTCATTTTCAGATCTGCTTAGTGACATTGCTCTTAAATGGTTTCGCACAGTTCGTATTAGGATCTCACCTTGGCATGAACTTAAACTTGCATTACATTGCTTATTTAAAAATTTATAGTACTATCCCAAGATGTCTAAAAAATGTGCATTATACATACATAAAACAATTTTATTGTTAAATCATTTAATGCTTACTTTTTTTTATTTTTTGTGATGGTTCATAATCATCAAAAAATTTCACTTATTTTAAATTTCTTTATTTTTCAATAAAAAATAACGAAGACTTTTCAAAGTCGTTGTTAAAAGATGTTAATCAATTTGTTATTTTGTGTCTAATTACATTTTCGTCAAATATATGCGTTATTATCTCATAGTCTCACTTTTTTTTCTGTTCCGCTAATTGTGCCGGTAAGAAACACCCAGACCAACACAAACAAAAATAAATAATTAATAATAAACAAAAATAAATAATAATAAATTAATTAATTAATTAATAATAAATAATTGTTATCCAATAAACGTCAGCAATAACCAATATATTAATTTTATTCTTATTTCTAAAATACATACTTATAATACATAAGCAACACACCCAGATCAACACAAACACTTATGTTCATCGCACAAATATTTGTGTCCTGTGGGAATCGAACCCACTACCACTAGACCACAGAGGTTGTTACAAGTAAGTTAAAATTGACTTCCAAGATTTATTTACATTTCATAGAAACTCCAAGCATGGGGTGTGCTTTACAATCATTTTTTATTCTCACTCGTGGACGCTCTTTTAATGCATTTATATTAATAGTTATTAAAAAAAATATGTATTTTTTCTTTTTAATATATTTTTATAAAAAATGTTTTGAAATATTAATTATAAGTTTAAAAGTGAATAAAGGATAATAATAATACTTAATAAATAAGTTTTTTATCGAAACTTTAAAAAACTACATTTTTGAACAAAATAAATATTAAAATATCTAAATAATAAGTAACACCATTTTGAAATCATCTGTAACAATTAAGAAAGAGAGTATAAAATCATGTGGATTCGCACAGGTCTTTAACCTCGCTCTATGTCAGAAAAATGGTCCTACATTCAAAATTAATAAAATTAAAATAATTTCCTGAGGCTAAATTATTAACTGGACTTGATTTTTTGTGTACAGTCATAGAATAGAACGTGGTAGTCTGTAGTGTAAGGGGAACCCTTCCGAAAACGAAGATAGGTGCTGGTGATTACTGCTACGAAACCACGAAAAAAAAATGCGTTTGCATTTTTCATACATAACCAGCTTTGGGAAGTTAAATAAAACTCATACATAATGAAAAATGCAAAAAAAATATGAAAAAATATAAAATAGAACCACATTTTTTTTTCGTGGCTTCGTATCAGTAATCACCAGCACAATCACCTATCTTCGTTTTCGGAAGCGTTTCCTTGACACCCTGTATATGACGTAGCTTTGTAATCGTTCTTGGCATTGGGAAAATAGTAGATACGCCAGTTTTATTAGTCTCCTACATGTTACAAAGAGTTCAGTACGCCTTGATGTGTAGCCGTGCGTACCAATGCGCCATTGTACCAATGCACCATTGTACCAATGCACTATTCTACCAATGCACCATTGTACCAATGCACCATTGTACCAATGTACCATTGTACCAATGCACCATCGTACCAATGTACCATTGTACCAATGCACCATTCTACCAATGCACCATTCTACCAATGCACCATTCTACCAATGCACCATTCTACCAATGCACCATTGTACCATTGTAAATGGCGAAGAAGGCTCGTCTAACATTAATTTGTTTTTCACGACATTCATTTGTTTTATACGACATTCATTTGTTTCACAACATTCATTTGTTTTTCACGACATTAATTTGTTTTTCACAAACTTCATTTTTTTTACGACATTAATTTGTTTTTTACGACATTCATTTGTTTTTCACGACATTCATTTGTTTTTCACGACATTCATTAGTTTCAACTATGAAAACCCTGTTTTGTTAACTGTTAAATTTATAGTGGCATCTGACTTGTTCAGGTGGCTAAATACAAGGTCAGAAGACATCTAAGAAGAATCAGAAGAATATCTAAGAGTGGAAAGGCTGAAGAAGAAAATTTAGAGGAACCATGTTGGAATGTGGTAAAGAATAACAATTTAGAATAAAACGCAATTTTATTCAAATAAACAGGTTGTTCTGTGTACTTATTCATTGATTTTTATTTAATTAAATCGTAATCAATCTCACATTAAAAATGAAACGATAATTAACCGTGTTCGATCTTAGTCATTTGTCAATCACCGAAGACATTGAAAAGTTGATGATAGGTAACAATATAATTTACTTTACTTACAAGACAAACCTAGATTGTAATTTCACCGGCACCCGTACCCTTCAGACCGAAACACAGCAATGCAACTCACTCACTCTAACTATAGCACGTTTTTAACCATAGCCCCCATCTGTCGCGATGCATCGATGCACTGCGAACAATGGCGCCATTCATGAGGCGAATTTTTTATCAAAAAAATGGATTTTGGGCCAAAAAATTGTTTGTAGGGAAAGTAAGGGGAACTTTTAGTGTTGGATATTACAAAATGTAATTGGGTTATGTTGGCTACTGGCTAAGAAACAGCTTTTTGTGGAGATTAACTTATTTTCTGGATTCCATATTACATTTCCATAACCTATTACTTTGCCTACGCAATCTGTCTATCCGTCTGTCCGTGACAGGGCTATATCTTTTTAGCCGTAATAGGTAGCCGGTTAAAATATTCACATAATAGATTCACTATAGCGACTACCCTGACAAATACTGAAAATAGCAAAAAATTCTAAGCCATACAAGAAACCTCGAAAAAAATGCGTTTTTTCAACGTTTTTGTTCCTGCTCCCGTCGATCTCGTAACCCCAAGAATGCCCGTTGAGTAGTGTTCTCGGGCCTCTTGGGACCGAGGGTCTTGGCTTCACCGCCCGGACCGCGAGGAAGAAAACCTCTATAAAAAATTACGGGAGGTAGGGCCTGCGAGCAGCAGACTTGGGATAGTCTCCTGCCCGACCAACAGCTGGTGAAGCTGGCGCAGCTGGTAAAGGCCCATGAGGTGAGGTGGCGTGCAGTTTCTGTACTTCAGGCCAGAGGGTGTTCTGCATTAAAGTTTCTTCTGTTGGCGGCTCTGAAATAATTGAATATTGGCTCAAAGTCACTCAAAGGTCAATAAAAATAAATAAATAAAATGTCTTTATTTCAGGCATCAGCCCATAAGTTGTTAGTGATGTTGTTCATTTGGTATATATATATATATATATATATAGAATAATATATAAAAATTATAATAATAATTATATATAATGTATACTTATTTATTTTTGCGACACCCACGCCATTAGGAATTTCAAGAAGGTTCAAAACTTTAAATAACAATATTTCATAATTATTCTGCCTAACAACTTCGCTTGTTACAGATCTCATGTTACTCAATTCAAGGCTCACACAAGGGTTCATGTTGTCTTGAGCTACCCAACCGTATGATTACATTCACCGTTACATACAATACAAAAAGTCACCGACAAACCTGAAGAAGGTCGCGGGAATCCGCTGGATGCGGAAGGCACAGGACCGGTCGTTGTGGCGATGCTTGGGGGAGGCCTATGTCCAGCAGTGGACGTCTTTCTTAAAAGTCTTCTTAATTTCATTTATAATATTTTGTAAATAATAGAGATTGTTTGCTCTAAGGCATGTTTTAAGAGGTTAGTTTACAATTATTTTCAAGGCGTCAGTATTTGAGCGTATGGACTTTACCTATTCTGCCAACTTGTCTCATGCCAAATCATGTGATATAACTTCGCTTATTGTGTAAGTATAAAAATTTATTAAAATTGTTATTATCATTCTGAATTTACTAGCGGAACAATGCGACAACCCATATATGTAGGTTTTGGGAATAATGATTTTGAATTTGTGATTTTGATTATCAATGCGTAATGAGTCCTCTACACATGCATTACATTATACCTACCTAGAATAAGTTGAAAATGTTTATGTGACAAACAAAAAACTATTAAGAATAATTCACAAGTCAATGACCTTAGATATCTTAATAATTTCTTAGGTTTTCGCGATCACTACATATTATAATAAAACTGATTTGAAACTGATTGATCTAATTGATTTGTAGTTGATTTGATCTCAGTTTGGCGAACCGACTTGCAATAAAATTTAGGCAACAGCCTAGGTGGTATTGAAGTTGTTATGGGCAAAAGTAACCACTTAACATCAGGTGGGCCTTTAGCTCGTTTCGCCATCCTATACCATAAAAAAAAAAAAAAAAAACTCAAGACTCCTAGGAAGGTTTATATTTTTCATAAGTATTATTCAGTAGATATATTGTTATTACTACCGCAAATCGTATTTTGATTAATATATGTAACGAGGCTAAACTCGTTACGCTGCTCACCACCTTATTTGGATTTCCTGGCCACTTTATAAAACTTTACCTATCCAAATTCAAAATTTAAATTCTTCTATAATTTTCTATTTTTATCAACTCAAAACAGACCTACAATTAGCAAAAAACGCAAGAAATTTTTGTTTGAACCAAATCCTTGGCAATGTGCATGTCTCAATGACTTGCTATCGCGTCAGCAGCCCTGACACTCTGTACATTTTGGTTGCTGAAGGTAAAACCTCGAATATAGTTTATTGAGAAGTTTTGTAAAAAGGCGTTTTATTGTATACATTAAATAAATCATAATAAATCATAAATTTTATTTATAAACGTATGAGTACAGGTCAACTTAAGTACTAGATTGAGCGACAGATACATCTGGAATTTTACGTGGGAGACAGAGCAAGACCCAGTCCCGAGCTAGGAGTCAACTTGTATTCATTCATATCATTCTGTATTATTTTTGTTTTGTAAATTATGCTCAAAATTTGTTTGTGGCCTAGGTTCTCGGTTTACGTTTTAGTCTTTGACTTTGCGCTTTAACAAAAAAATAATGGCAAAAAATTAATTAGTGCTATCATTTGTCCATTACCTTTGAAATTTGACTTATTTGAAAGTTTACCTCATGATAACGTGAGCAAAGCCACGGGTACAGCTAGTATTAGATAACATTTTGTTTTAAATATTTTTGGTAGTGTTACATAATAATTTTTAATAAATGATCTGTTATACAAATGTGCTTTTTATTTAAATATCCCAATTAGCGTACTCATACATGATTCGATAGATAGTACATTAAATATTCATATATTTAATTAACGAAGTCTGATTTTCGCAGTTTCTGCACGTACTTGTGCGTGCGGTCACTATGCCAGCCACATAGGCTAGTCAAAAAGAAAACCCACTTACCCACCGTAGTGATTATGAGCAGATTATTTTTTGGGAGAATCAAGACGAAAAAGATTGCTTTAAAGAGCGACTACATTAATAATAGGATCGGTAGAAACACCAACAATGTTGCCAACCATGCATTGCTGTGATTAATAGGATAAATTAACACTGATTTTAACGATCTCTAGCAAGCACAAAAACTACAATTGATTAGAGTTGAAAAATATTACATAAAATACTTGAATATTAATTATTCAGTCATTCTAAAGAAGTCAAGGTTTAGCACATTGCGTACCGCAGAGCTTTTTGAAGTAAATGGGTCAAATGAATGTTTTTTTTTGGTTTATTACGGCGAATTTTAAATAGCGAGTGAAAGCAACCAGTTAGCTGCCCTGGTTGGTAATAGCCGTAGCTGGTTGTAACTCTCTGTCGTGTGTTCAAAACGCGTCATTATTTTCTTTGTAAATAACAGGGTACAATAGTACTTTATCCAGTTGTCGTATTACTATGTTTAATGTTTGTATATATTGTAATTTAAGTTCATGTATTATGAACATAAATAGACGTACCTGTGAAACTGGAATAAATAAAAAAACACTGGTTTCCTATTTTATTGCAAAGTAAACAACGCAATAAGCTATAAATATGTTTCGCGAGTTTTAAACGTATCACCATCACCACTATCTTATTCCATCTTAAAACATATGTATTTCTACATTCCTTTATTTTTATTTTTTTTCATCTTTCTTCTTATCTCTTTTTCTTTTTCTTTTTTGATCTTATTTACTACATTTTTAAGGCAATTTAACGATTTAAATTGTGGAAAGAAAAAATCGCAATCAATTACCGTGTATCTATGGATAGAACGAATAAATCAGTGTTTATGTATAGGAAGATGGCCCGTCAACCCTCATCATTATCATTTCAGCCAAAAGACGTCCACTGCTGGACATAGGCCTTCCCCAAAAGGGGGGATATGCCATAATCGCCACGGTTGGCAGGCGGGTTGGCAGACTATAAAAATATTTGAATAAAATAATCAGTTGAACAACTGTATACAAGCGAAAATCTTTCCTTAAGTGTTCCTTAAGGTAGGTCTTGATATACCTTAAGTTTAACAGTTGTTTCCTATTCTTGAGTGTTTGGGCCTTGCTACGTTGAGAGTTGTGTTTTTCAAGGCCCTAGCTAACGTTTTCAGGAACTTCGACCATTGTCGCTCGTTTGATTCCCTCGCTGATGCTCAGGATTCTAACTTTTGACAATACATCTCCAGAATAGGAGATTTATGCACAATATCATCCTTAGATTTTTTCGCGTGATTTTTGTGACTGAGATTGGGGACAACAATTACGATTGATGATTAGGTATAGATGTACTTACTTTTACAACAGTAACACTGGCTGAGCGACCCAAAGTGAGACATACTTACTTCCAAAACTCTCCACTTTGCACCATCTTTTGATCTTGATATTTTATAATTGTTGTGGTGTATTCGTGTTCGGCACAGACACAAATTGATTTTCGAATTGGTTTGCATGCCCGATTGTATCCGGCATCATAATGTTAATGAAAAATATTGTAAATATCTGTGTTTAGAAAGTACTGTAGGCAATTTGATGACGTCTGTGTAGGTGCTTATTATTATTATTTTCCGTCATCCGACGGAGTCGCGGGCACAGCTAGTATAATAAAATAAAATAACCAAATAATTAAATGAATCTAAAATGGCACCTTATTACTAAATTCATTAAACAAAACAGTCAAATCAATAAAAAAAACCGGCCAAGTGGGAGTCGGACTCACGCAGTAAGGGTTCCGTACCTCTCAACGACCTGATACCCCATAAAAACTTTGGACATTGACTTTACAACCAAACATGGATGCTTGTTTTGCTCTGTGAAGGGTATGGATGCCAGTGTATAAAATATGTTACTAGGTAATAATTTGTATCGGGAAATAATTTGTTTAAAACTTGTTCTAACGGTGAAGGAAAGCATCGTGGGGAATCTTGCAACTCAATTTTGAAGCAGATATCTTCAACCTATTGAGCAGAAATTTTGTACAATATGGGTATTAAAAGAAAGGACTTGCTGAGAATACGAATGCGAGTTAAAAAACCTGTCCATCGGTAACTAAATAGTAAAAAATTAATTAAAAGTCAAAATGTTTTCTGTTTATTTATCTGTGCGTAAAAAAAGTCCCAAAATCATAATATGAGTGAAATTCGAGAAAGTTTGTTCGGAAGTTGCCGCGCATGAATCGCTAGTAAAATTGTGATTACAACCATTCTATCTATTTCTGTGCATCGTCCTGAATCACATATTCATATCAATGCCATTAGCAACCTTCAATCTCCCGGCACGGTTGGTCCCCGTGGGAGCAGTAGACCACAACCCTCCATCATGTTCTCCAAGTTCTCCGTGTGTCCGGAGAATAAGTACCACAAGCTGGCGAAGAATGTGACAAGTAAGGCGAGGATCTTCGCCGCTGTGAACCAATCTTGAACTCGCGTCACCAACTTAACGTTGTAGCAGTTGATGAGTGTCAGGAAACCTGGAATGAAACAATTGCACAAATTAATGAGATTATTCGTTAAATCAGTACGCAACGTGCTTGTTTGACTGAACTTTAAACATAGTTAGGTAGTAATACGTGAATCAATATTAATTACATAAAAGATTAAACACAAGCAAGTTAAAGTTTCGATATTGCACTATGCTTTTAACCGATTGCAAATAGCGAGGTTTTATTATTTTTATCACTGGAACTATAGTTAGGGATGACTTGCACAAAACCCCATTTCCGTTTTATTTACCTAGCCGATAAACCTTTATTGCTTGCTTATATACCTAGTAGATGACTTAAATTTTATTGGTACGGTTATATTGTGTATCATTTCTATGTTAATTAATGTAATTGCTTTTGTACCGTGTTATCATCATCCTCCTGCCCTTATCCCAATTTATTTGGGGTCAATTTTTTATGTCTTACGGAAAATAATGATTCAAACTCAAACTCGAAACTTTTTTTTGCTTTAATGTGTACTAAAAAGCGGCCGCGCAATACGGTGCTTACCTTCCCAAATTGTTAGCATACTTATTGTTATTGGTGTGGTACTTTGGTACAGGTGCGTACACAATAATTAGTAAAAATGAAAAACAACTGCAGTTTAATTAGTTTTATTTTCAAAAGTATCAATTTACTAATGATTATCAATTGTAGATACCAGGCCCCTCAGAAAGTATTGCGAAAAAAAGTTTTTATATATGGGAGACTGGCCAGTTATAATGTTTTTCGAAAATATGATTATTTATAAGTAAAAATAAGTAAGTTCCAATTTCAAAATTTCCCTCCACATTTTTTGCGAGTTAATTCAAAGTATTGTGTCTCACTGAAATATGGATCTGCGCCGGGAACATTTTAGAGCTATGATTTTATACGATTTCAAGTGTCGCCTGAAACCGGATGAATCGTACGATAGACTTCAAATGGCATTCATGGATGAAGGCCCTTCCAAGGCAACCGTGTATCGTTGGTATAACGAATTCAAGCGCGGTCGACCAACTTTGGGGGATGACGAAAGAAGCGGTCGCCCTTTGACGGCTGTTACCGAAGAAAACGTGCTAGCAGTGAAAAATTTAATCCAAGACAATAGGCGAATTACATATCAGGAGATTCAACACATATTGAAGATTGGATCGGGAAGCGTTCACGAGATTCTACACAGCCATCTTCGCGTGAGGAGGATAGTATCACGCTGGATGCCGCACAACCTCACCGATGCTCAGAAGCAGGCCCGGGTGGAATGGTGCCGTGATATGCTTAACAAATTTGAAGCAGGCTCGTCTCGGCGTGTTTACGACATCGTTACAGGTGATGAGTCCTGGATTTATCAATAGGACCCAGAAACCAAGCGCCAGTCGACTGTTTGGGTGTTTCAAAATGAGCCAACGCCTACCAAAGTGAAGCGATCTAGAAGCGGGGGTAAGATTTTGATCGCTAGCTTTTTTAATTTGACTGGCCACTTGGTATCAATTCCCTTACGGGATCAAAGAAGCATTAATGCCGAATGGTATACTACCAAATGTTTGCCAGAAGTTTTCTCTGTTATAAGCAACAAGCGACCAAACACAGGGCTCCGCGGGCTACTGCTCCACCACGACAATGCACCTGCGCACACCGCACTCAAAACGAGGGACTTCCTGGACAGCACGCCAGTCAAACTCCTGGGTCACCCTCCTTACAGCCCTGATCTAGCACCGTGTGACTTCTTTTTATTCCCAAAAATAAAAAATCAGCTCAAAGGGATACAATTTTCGTCGCCGGAAGATGCGCTGGCTGCGTTCGAGCAGGCTGTAAACGAGGTGTCTGCGGCGGACTGGAAAAAGTGTTTTGAAAACTGGTTTAGGCGCATGAATCTTTGTATAGAGGCTGGTGGAAAGTACTTTGAAAAGATTTGATAAAAATATATGTACGTATAGAACAATTTTTTTTAGTTTCGCAAAACTTTCTGAGTGTCCCACGTATGTGTATGAATAGGTACTTAAAAACTCGTGCAAAAAAATCAACAACAACAAAATAATAAAATCTACAACGTAACGTAGTACCTTTTACATGTTTAAGTTAAGTTTCTACCCATATTTAATGTCTTTGTACCCAACAAAGACATTAAATATGGGTAGAAACTAGTATGATACGTAAAATGCTGCTTAGAATCCATAGCAAAACTGCCATCTCATACATTAATAGAGAAAGGGAATATAATATCCCCATCTTAAATGTTTAGACAAATATTTTATAGGTAATCCAATAAAAGTAGGCTGTGTTTTGCAATACTATTCGATATTTTAAAATCTAGATTAAAATAGGATTGTTCTCTGATCGTTTAAGCAGCTGACTTTTAATCAGTGTCACAGCACTAATGGCCGAAACTCATATCCTATCTATCTACACCACTAGAGATAGAAAGGAGACGTTCATTTATACGTAGGATAATATTCCGAAGAAATTTGAACACCCCTACGTACATAAGGTTTCTCTTTCTGGAGCAACTTTTCGGCACTTGTCAGCATTCCTATAGTTACTATTTTTATAAAGAGGAAAGATTTGTCTTTTTGTGTGTATGTTTGTAATTAATAAACTCAAAAACTAATGTGCCGATTTAAAAAAAAATTGTCACCATTAGAAAGCTACATTCACCCTGAGTAACATAGGCTATATTTTCATGTCCACCCGTGCGAAGCCGGGACGGGCCGCTAGTTTATTATATTTAGAGTGGGATTTATGAACGTCATGACGACGTAAATATTCTGTTTGTTGCCAATTTATGCAATGCTTCTAAAACTGACATCTGATCCGCTATGGAATCTGTAGAGCGAGACAGAAGGAACAGTATGGTC
The DNA here is from genome assembly GCA_949699075.1 of Asteroscopus sphinx. Taxonomy (NCBI): domain Eukaryota; kingdom Metazoa; phylum Arthropoda; class Insecta; order Lepidoptera; family Noctuidae; genus Asteroscopus; species Asteroscopus sphinx. Next base: position 5,984,989 of record OX453024.1, read on the forward strand.
CGATTCAAACAATGGTGTAATCCTTCTAACGATATCACAGATGATTTTTTTTTCGCTCGGTCAATAAAGACGACGTCTGTGGTTTAGTGGTTCGCGGGTCGGACTGCTGATCACGAGGTCGTGGGTTCGATTCCCACAGGACACAAATATTTGTGTGATGAACATAAGTGTTTGTGTTGGTCTGGTTGTTTCTTATGTATTATAAGTATGTATTTACAAAAATAAAAAGTATATAATTACTATATCCAATGTTATTTTAACCGAGTTCAAAAAAGCGGCAAAGTGCGAGTCGGACGCGCCCAAGAAGGGTTCCGTAGCAACAAGTAACATTACATAAAAGTTCTTGTAGTTCGTTGTAACTTTGATCGATGTTTTAATAATAGTGTATTTAAAAAAAATTAAGTTATTGATAAGTAAACATTATAGTTAGGTACCTAAATGGTACCGCAAGTCGGTTCGCCAAACTGAGACATGAAGGTGGAAAGTCTCATCAATCATCATCATCAACTCAGCCTATCGCAGTCCACTGCTGGACATAGGCCTCCCCCAAGCAGTTTGGGGGGATATGCCATAATCGCCACGCTTGGCAGGCGGGTTGGCGATCGCAGTTGCTTGGTTAAATACTCAAGAGAACGCTGCTGCCCATCCTCTGGTGAATCCCTTAGTCGCTTTTTACGACACCCATGAGAAGAGATAGGAAGGTGTAATTCTTTACGTCCGGCACCACACGGAAAATGAAATGTTATTAAGTGTGAAAATTTGTTCATATAATGTCTTTTAATAATTATTAATGACGCATTGCCGATGGGAAGAAGATTGATGAGGATCCCTCGGAATCAGCCTGTTGAGGCCTGCATGGACAATCGTCCAGGTCCCTTGCACGAGCCGACCAGCGCCTGCTCTCTATGTACCGTTTTGCAATGTAATAAATACTCTATTCATGCAGCATTTTTTTAAAAATCTAAAACACTTGTTGTAACTGTTACAACAGTTCTACATGCAACAGGCTCTTATGATTTAATTTTTAAGTTTTTAGTTACTACATCTTAATCTATCTCATCAAACCAATAATGTCACCAATCGTCATTATTATTTCAATCATCATTATTATCACATTTAAAAAAAAATTTAAGCTGATAATATAAAAAACATAGGTACACAACTTAATTGAATTATTTTAATGATATGTAACAATTTCATCTAATTAACAAAATTAAATAAAACTTTATCAACAAAAAAATTGGCTACAATTTCATTAATTAATAAAAAATATGGATAATTTGATGGTGAGTGGTTATCCGGTTTTATATTGTTTGTAACAATTATCTGCCGGCACGCGATTCTACTATAAAGACGACCTGCCTTTCAGATACAATTTATAATTGTTTCCTGTTGTTATACATAACTTTATAAGTAACTGAAACATTTAACGCAGTTATTTAACTCTATTTTTATTTATTATACATATTGGGCTTGCGTTTGTCCAGCACCTCACCTGATGTTATGCGGTGGTGCAGTCGACGATGGTACACGCTTGCCTAACAAAAAACCCGACTGCGTGTAAAAATAACAGAAAAGATATAAACAAGACTTATCAACACGCAGTCGTTTTCCTTGGGATCGTGATTGTTTGGACGTTGCTTTCTCATTGTTGTAATAATCACCGCGTAGTTTGGACTATTCTTTCGCCCATTTTTCAACGTATATTACTGTAGAAGTAACAGTATTGGCGTTCGAAGTGCGTTCGTTTTTTTTTTTTTTTTTTTTTTTTATTTTTTTTCATAAAATGTGGTACAGTCTGTTACAAAAATATAGAAGGTATAAGCTAGGGATCGATCTTAAATAGTAGGTAGTAACAAATACAAAAGTACTGGCGTCCTAGCTAGGTTACAAAGTAGCCTGTGTTAAGGTCCGCCAGCCCTTGATTCCCTTAAATGAAGAACAAAAATAATGGAGACTGCTATGGACAGTGAGGTGCAATCTAAGTTCTATCTAAGCTATCTTATACTAAGTGTGTGTAGTATATGTGTAAGTAGGTATGGTGTGTGTGTAGAGAAGAGTGTATTGTATGTATGTGCATGAAAGTGGGTGTGATGTGTCGGGGGGTGTAAGTAAGTGTGTGAACGGAGGAAAAAGAGGGGTGAGTTTAAGTGTGGAGCGTTATTTAGGAAAGTCACTATGATAGTGTTGTGAGCAGATCCACAGAGTCATCATAATTTTTATTGGACAGAAAATGTGTTACCTGTTTTTTACAAACTTCGTAAGAAGATTGATTCACTGGAGTGGTAAAGTTGATTCTATTATATAGAAATGGTCCTAGGTAGTAAAAAAAACGTTTAGTGAAAGTAAAGTATGGGAATGGTACATTACATGGATCGAGTTTTCTTCGAAGTGAAGATTGAGTTTGTATAAAAGGAGTTTTTGTGTGCTGTTGTAATATAGTGTTGAGTATGAATGTTTGGCGGACCGTAAGAACATTGCATTTTTGGTATAGGTCAAAGGTAGGGTAGAGCCTTGGACGGAAAGTGGCAACCTTAAGTATGGCCCTCTGAGCCATCTCAAGTGGCTTGAGTATGGTTTTTGCAGCTCCACCCCAGCTAGTAATACAGTAAGAGACTACTGTCTGACACATGGCAAAATAGACGGACGGACGGGTTTATAGGTCAAGCGAAAACCTAACGTCTTCACCGAAGCTTGCTACGAATCACAACCACTGAATTTGGTTAAATACATTCGTGAGGCTTGAAAGATTACGTTTTCAGCGATAAGAGTTACGTTTCACATTGATTTACTATTATCCAAAGAAAACGATCGAAACATCGATACCGTTTATGATTTACAAGACAGTGGACATTAAAAAAATAATGCTTATTCAACATACTCTTAGTTGGGAAAAGCTTAGGAGAAATAAAAATACCATCGAAACTAAATCGCGGACGTTCCCAAACGAAGCTAGGTCAAAGGTACTCCAAGCCAGGTTAATGAACGTAGATGAAGCGAAGTAGATAAGATATTAATGATGCAGAGAAAAAAGATTAGGGAGTCATTAACAAAAATTTAGAAATTTAAAGAACTAGAAATTACAAAAATATAGAAATTTAAAAGAATTGGAAATTACAAAAATTTAGAAATTTAAAAGAATTAGAAATTATATAAATTTAGAAATTTATAGAATTAGAAAATTAAAATATATGAAACTTTAAAAACATTGCATTAATATGACAATTCATTGTATTACGTTAATATTTAAAATCATAACATAATAGGTAGGTATAAAACTAAACAATATTAAGCTTTATAAAAAACATTGATAAAATATTTATAATCAAAGATTAAAAGATTAAATTCCTATTTGAGAGGAATTGTTTATGCCTATCGACGGTTTTAAAATCTCAAAGAATGGTGTTGATTTTCGTATTCGCAAACTAAATTTTGCCCAACACGTCTGCGCTTAGACTATCACCGAAACATAGCCGCCACCGCTATGACGCATCAACACAATTCACAATTGATGAAATAAAATAAAATTACGTTTGTTTATAGATGATATTTAGAACTTATTGATGAAAAGTCACTTCTTGACATTTACCTCATGGGTTAAAAAGAAAAACATTGTGTGTTTCTTTTGCCAATTTGTCTGAAATTAAATACATTTGATTTCTTGAAGATGTTGTGCTGTTTTAAGAAAATAAGTAAAAACGTTTTGGAACAGTAAATAAATTAAAAAGTACCTTCTTCGTACCCGCACATAAATCTATGGAAAATTAATTAAAAATTATGTGTGTCTTGAATTTTTTTACCAAATTCATACAATATAATATGTCACGTATATTCAAAGTTATCATTGAATTAATGGCCAAAATTAATATCTAATCTATCCACGATTTGCCCTACTGGAGATAGAAATTTGACAAAAGCTCCATACAAAATATATCAAATTTATATCTCTAGTAGGCCAAACCGTGGATAGATTGGATATTAATTTTGGCCGTAAATTGAGCCCTTTAGAGGTCATCAGTTATTTCAACCATAAGTTGTAGATTATAGAACTGGGATAATGGACGGAAATTTACCAATTAATTCACGTTTACTTAACAGATTAATTGGTAAATGTTTTAATTTGCTGAGGAGATTTGCGTTAGATCAAGAGAAAAGAAAATACGCACTTGTATTATAATATCTAATATCAGTTAATTAACGTTTGAGCGAGGTTAAAATAATGGAAAACGAGAAAGTTTTCCGTTGAGGCTTTGTATTTGACCCTTTAGGTCATTTACGACAAGTTGCAGGTTTTCCCTCGCTGTTTTTTCCTCGATATAACAGTCATACAACTGACTTTCCAGATCCGTCTTTATTTTTATTTGTTTTGAAGACATAATTGAGAACTAGGTAAGTAGAACTAAGTACACTTCAACAGTTATTTTGATTGCACTTCATTTTTCCGCAATAAATAACTGGGTCATCGCGGTGACCTTGAAGCACCGACGACGCGCACCGCGACGACGGTGTTGTTATGATGCGTCCGCAAAATACTCTTAACTAGAGCACGCGCTCGCGATCGAGACGTCCGTTCTCGATGGAAGTCAAACACGGAACTTAATTAGTTGAAAACGATGATTTTTTATGATAAATATATAACTACATGTTTTTTTTTGACGCAAAGGATATGAATGGGTGTTTCGTCTTTTTCGCGAAAAAATCTGCAAACTGTGATATCTGTGAGGCCTATCCTGTGTAGATGTTTGTTCAGTTTACAGTGCCCTGGGCTACAAAACTGGGATTAGGGGCAGAAGGATGATGAATGCTGGTTCGATCCCCGGCTTTGGGAAGACACTTTTGAAAAATACTTTAATGTTCAAGAATCAACAAAAAAGGCTCTGAAAAAGATACTTATTTATTATTATAATATTTTGTGAAAAATCAGTAAAATTATCTCGTCAACTTAATTTGGCCACTGTCTATGTGGAATTCTTATTCCTTCTTAGTAGCTTGCTGCTTGGCTTGGTGGGCCTGCAATACAGCAACGCACTTACCCACTACGGATATTTCGATTTTGATACAAACAGTGTAAATTACCATAATTACTCAGTTTAGGAAGACAGTTTTTGATACTTTATATGGTTACAAAGTTTTGTCAGATTTGAGTGATTTGTGATATTGTGTTTTACCCAACCGATATGTATCGAGATATCGCTTATCGTTCCTAGTTTTATGTGTTTTTTTTACAGAGTTACCCCTGTTGGAAACATGAAGAATTTTTTCACTGCTTTTATATCAGAGTAACTTTTTTTAGTATTATTATTAAAAGTTTATAATATTATAAGGTTTAGTGATAAACTTTTACTATGTTAATGTGTAGTAGGTACTATTACGGCTGTTGTTTTCTTGCTTTATACATCGTGTCATAATTATGAACACAATATCTTCAAATATATACATATAAGCGCCTACACAGACGATTACAACGATGGGTTTGTGGAAACTGTCCATACGGTCGGGTCTAGGATCTTTAGGACCCGTCCCGGCATTGCAAGGGTGGACATGAAAATATAGCCTATGTCACTCAGGGTGAATGTAGATTTCTAATGGTGATTTTTTTTTTTTAAATCGTATTTGTAGTTTTTGAGTTTATTCATTACATCATAGAAAATATTTTAATTAATGTTACGTTGTTACTAACATAGATATAAGTTTCTGTATTACTAACATACTATGGGCAGTAATGTCTGAAATAAACATTGGTTATCATCTAGCACATTCTACGACCTTCCCTATATATTCGATCCATCTTTGATGCCATACTGCGTTCAGTTTCCTAATGGAAATCGTTTCAGGTTTATAATATTATACTAGCCTGTGCCCGCGGCTTCACCCGTGTAGATGTCGTTTATCGCGCTTGCTTAGAAGCTTTGCTTCTAACGGGCGTCCTCAATATTTTTTAATAATACGCATACGCGGTAATCATTTCACGTAGATACTGGTCAAGGGTCACGCTAAAGGCCCACCTGATGTTAAGTGTCATATAGCCCTCTTTTGCACAGTTCTGTTGTAATATAGGGCACGGAACTGATTGGGTCTGGGTTAAAGCGCTAAAACTGCTCGATTTTGCAAAAAAAATATGAAAATATAATAACGACCTTATGAAAATTTCTCTAAATGAACTTAAAAATAATAAGGCGTGTCTTTTGATATAACTTTTACATTGTGTCATGATGGAATCTCTTAGCAAGGCCTCTATCCTTGTCTTTGTCAAACCAATTTCATTAGAGAGCTGCCTCGTAATTAGTTTCGTTTTGATAACTCTTGTAAATAAAAAAAATAATTAACAAAAACAAAAAACCCGACTGCGTGTAAAAATAACAGAAAAGATATAAACAAGACTTATCAACACGCAGTTGGAGGCTACGTATGTTTTTGGTCATGAATTACATAATAGGTCATAGGTAGCCTCCGCCTGCGTGTTGATAAGTCTTGTTTATATCTTTTCTGTTATTTTTACGCGCAGTCGGGTTTTTTGTTTTTGTTGATAAAAAATTTTATTTTAATTTTTTTAGTTTTGTCATGTTTTATTTATCATACTATTAATGTTTTTTTTGAAAAGTCAAATTCATTTTTAACGTTGAATATTTTGTTGTTTTTTAGCATTTCTCAATCCAAATTACATTTAAACATATAAGTTGTATATATTTTCGTAAACCATTTATAAAACCCTTTATTTTGATGCCCCACTCGTAAGGTTTTGAGCAAAAAAAAATTTTTGAATACCTTTCACCAAAAAATATCATGAGCAGGGAGCTAAAAGAGTGGGATGCGAAACACCCCAAGTAAGAAACCATTATTTTTTACATAATATTATTATTGGGTATCTTCAGTGACGTTGACACAAAATATCCATAAATTTAAGTACTTACTCCAAATTATTAATTTCTAGTAAAGTACCTAACTTCTTTTAATTGCTAGGTATTATTTTATTTTACTATATTTCAGCATGAAAATTTATTTGTTTTTCAGTGATGCAAAGAATATGGCTGTTGACGTAAGGAATATCGTTTTGAGAGCCATCCAAGAAAAGGGCGGTCGCACGGAATCCGAGGCTGTGCAGTTTATCAAGAAGCTTGAGTCTATGAAGAAATATTCGAGTGTCGGACTGCTGATTACGTGGTCGTGGTTTCGATTCCCACAGGACACAAATATTTGTGTGATGAACATGAATGTTGGTGTTAGTGACTTGTGTACTGTTTTTCGGTAAAATATCTGTCATACTTAATAGTTGTACCGATTCATCGGATTCCCTTGGCGTAAATGAGCAAAACATTTTCTGAGAAAGTTTTGGTTCCTTTATCTAGTCGCCATATGTTAAAATATATCGTATTGTTTCAAATACTTCTCGCGTGATTGTTGAGGGAGAAAGCTCATTTGTGCATTATTAACAGTTTCAGTCAATTCTATTTGCGTCAAATAAACTTCCATGTTCATAATATCCCAGACAGCAATATAAACTTGTTTCAGACTTGCAACAAGTTGGAAGTATCAAATGTGAAAGTTTGCACCAAGTTTGTCGTAGCAAGTGAGTAAACTTGAAGCAAGTTTGAATCAAACTTGCTAGTTCCCATGCAACAAACTTGCCTAATGCTTGTCATGACAAATAAGCTGCAATGTTGCCACAACAAACTTGTGTAATGCTTTTTATGACAAAGATGCTGCAATGCTGCCACAACAAACTTGTGTAATGCTTTTTATGACAAAGAAGCTACAATGTTGTTACAACACAGTAGCAACAAAGCCTTTTATTTCTTTTGAGTAATGGTGAAGCCATTACTGGCTGTAGATACACAAAAGTAAAGCAGGTATGACAGGGGCTGACCCCTGTAGAAATCACGAAATCAAAGCAGTAGAGCTCTGAAGCTCTACTGCTTTGATTTCGTGGATACAGCCTGAAAAAAAAAACCTTTGTTTAAAAAAAGTTTTATTTTAATGAACTCCCTCTTCATAAATTTCTTCTTCTGCCCCCCCAGTGCCAGCAGCAGCAGGTGCTGAAATTATAGTTTTCTTTTGTCTTTCAGCTCTGAAACAAATAAAAAACTACTGTTAATGATTACACAAATACAAATTGCCAGAAGACTTCTAGCCTTTACTGTCAACTTTCCAAACACAATAGAAATTTAATTGGGTTGAGTGAGTTGCATCGTATATGGATAAAATAGTTTATGGAATAATCTTACCTTCTTATTATTCTGACTTTGGCTTGATTCAACCAGTCACTGATTATCTCTTTAAGTTTGTCCTCTTTTGTGTTATATATATTATTACAAATTTCTGAAAAAAAAATACAAATATACTTTTACACAATGAATAATAATTACAGTTATCTTAATATGCGTGGACGCTGGATGGTAGCGCTAGAATAGGTAAAATGCTAATAAATGTATGCGTATAGCAAAAATAATTAAAAGATTACCTACTTACCTATTAAAATTTCGTTAGCAGCGATCTGCCCAAATTTTCACTTTTACTATGAAATAGTGTCACAGCCTGTATTTAATTAAAGCATACACAACAAAAAACAAATAGAAAACAGCAATCACAAGACAAAATATTTTATGTTGTTAAATTAGCAGATTGCAAAACGAACAAGACGACGACGCTTCTCTTGCATGCTTGTGTCAGGGTCATCCATTTTTTTTATTGGGTGTTTTACGGCCCTGGAATCCAGTCTTTTTGGGCCATTCGTAACTTTATTTGTACTAATTTATAAAAAATCGCGGGGTTAGCACGGCTTACATAAAAACACAGCTCGAATTCATTAATTAATTTAATTTACTTACATTAATTTTAATTTATATTATTCGTTCGTAATAATTTTACTGTATAACGTAAATGGAAGGCGCTGGTGCCTGTGATACAATGTTTTTACATAAGTAGGTACCAACGTTACTTCTTTTTTTATTTATTTATGAAAATAAACATTTTATTATTATTTATTTATTTATTATTTGAAGTTCACATTCCTACTAAAGTAATAGTAGGTTTAGTAGAGGTTTAACAATGGACTTTTGGAACGAACTGCCAAGTAATAATTATCAAAGAAAATTAAAACTTGCAGCAAGCTTACAGTATGTCTGAGTAGCAATATTGACGCAAACTTGACATATCACACATCATCCTTAACTTGCCTAGTTTGTGGCAAGTCTGACACAAATTTGATATATCATTCATAAATTCATCAAGTTTACAGCAATATTGACATAAACTTGCCTCAACAATTTTGACGTAACAAATTAATATCAAATAAAATTCAAACTTGCCGCAAGCTTACATGCTGTCTGGGATGTTCATATCTTAAATTTCCCTCTCTCTTCTCATGGGTGTCGTAAAAGGCGACTAAGGGATTTACCAGAGGATGGGCAGCAGCGTTCTCTGTATTTAAACAACCAACTGCGATCGCCAACCCATCTGCCTTTGTCCAGCAGTGGACGTCTTTCGGCTGAAATGATGATATCTTAAATACCAGTAACATAACAACATAACATCACACCTTATGACTTGTTTCTATAAATACTATAGCAAAAACCCGAAAAAATGCCTTACGGTTCCTTGGCTAATGATGGTAAACATAATCATCATGTAATTTTTTTTTCTTTAATTAAGTATGTTAAAAGGCTAGTTTCCAAACTATTCTGGCCGTGATAAGCGAAAAGGCCCGAATTTAAATACAACAACGAGCGATAAAATTAAAAAAGTAACAAACGTCACTTTCATTAGTCACAAATTCGTAACAAAGAGAATATAACCACTACGTTTAATTTAAAGGCAACCCCAAACAGCGGTGCATAGTCAAACACCTTTGATAACTGTGCTTCAATTAATAGCTTTGTAGTATTGTTCAATAGGGTTTAACTTTGTCCGTTATTAAAATTATATTTCACTCGAAAACATCCATAATCTTCTGAGTAAACTTCATTTATATTTCTCTACCCTGTATACCAATTGCTTTGTTAGACTGTACATAAATTATTAAATAAAAAATAAATAACGGAATTATACAGCATAACTAAATGAACGAGGCAAATACCAGGCCCCTCAGAAAGTATTGCGAAAAAAGTTTTTATATATGGGAGACTGGCCAGTTATAATGTTTTTCGAAAATATAATTATTTATAAGTAAAAATAAGTAAGTTCCAATTTCAAAATTTCCCTCCACATTTTTTGCGAGTTAATTCAAAGTATTGTGTCTCACTGAAATATGGATCTGCGCCGGGAACATTTTAGAGCTATGATTTTATACGATTTCAAGTGTCGCCTGAAACCGGATGAATCGTACGATAGACTTCAAATGGCATTCATGGATGAAGGCCCTTCCAAGGCAACCGTGTATCGTTGGTATAACGAATTCAAGCGCGGTCGACCAACTTTGGGGGATGACGAAAGAAGCGGTCGCCCTTTGACGGCTGTTACCGAAGAAAACGTGCTAGCAGTGAAAAATTTAATCCAAGACAATAGGCGAATTACATATCAGGAGATTCAACACATATTGAAGATTGGATCGGGAAGCGTTCACGAGATTCTACACAGCCATCTTCGCGTGAGGAGGATAGTATCACGCTGGGTGCCGCACAACCTCACCGATGCTCAGAAGCAGGCCCGGGTGGAATGGTGCCGTGATATGCTTAACAAATTTGAAGCAGGCTCGTCTCGGCGTGTTTACGACATCGTTACAGGTGATGAGTCCTGGATTTATCAATACGACCCAGAAACCAAGCGCCAGTCGACTGTTTGGGTGTTTCAAAATGAGCCAACGCCTACCAAAGTGAAGCGATCTAGAAGCGGGGGTAAGATTTTGATCGCTAGCTTTTTTAATTTGACTGGCCACTTGGTATCAATTCCCTTACGGGATCAAAGAAGCATTAATGCCGAATGGTATAATACCAAATGTTTGCCAGAAGTTTTCTCTGTTATAAGCAACAAGCGACCAAACACAGGGCTCCGCGGGCTACTGCTCCACCACGACAATGCACCTGCGCACACCGCACTCAAAACGAGGGACTTCCTGGACAGCACGCCAGTCAAACTCCTGGGTCACCCTCCTTACAGCCCTGATCTAGCACCGTGTGACTTCTTTTTATTCCCAAAAATAAAAAATCAGCTCAAAGGGATACAATTTTCGTCGCCGGAAGATGCGCTGGCTGCGTTCGAGCAGGCTGTAAACGAGGTGTCTGCGGCGGACTGGAAAAAGTGTTTTGAAAACTGGTTTAGGCGCATGAATCTTTGTATAGAGGCTGGTGGAAAGTACTTTGAATAGATTTGATAAAAATATATGTACGTATAGAACAATTTTTTTTAGTTTCGCAAAACTTTCTGAGTGTCCCACGTATTCAAGGATATTATAGAATATGCGTACACATACTGAGAAAAATATTGAAAAACATTTAACTTTCTTTTCTCTCTATTTGTTTTCTTAAAATCATACGAAGCAAGAATACTCAGAACAACTTTTCTTTATTCTTTAGGTGACGCAAACTTCCCAATAAAGTTATGCGACGTCGTTGAGTTCCAAAATTACCAGTTACCGCACGTAGTGAGGCTTAACTTACACTGTGGTACTTGTACTTGGTTAAGATATTATTATGTAGGTATCTAGTTATGAGACTGATTTAAATGTGTTACTGATTTAATTATGAAAATTATGTCTAATCTTATTTATTATATATTAATTAAGAATACTATTCAATGTAAATGTTGCATGATTGTTTTTTTGGGAAATAAAGGCTAGCTTCTCCATTTATTTATTTATTTATTTATATATAGTTAGTTTCCATTTCCCAATCCCTCCAAACCAAGGTGAAACAGCATACGCCGAGGGTTTCATGGCTAAGGGAGAGCTTAGTCGCTAGTATGCGAACTCTGGATACTAGGGGACCTCCAGATTTATATACCCTTACCACGGTGAACGCAGGGCTCTGCCGTGGCTGACTTATAAAGTCCCTAGCTACTCGTGGGATTAAAATGATTACTAGATCCAAAACAAAAAAAGTTATTCAGGCAAAAATGCCACATATTAATGATGAAACCACTCAGGCTTCTTCGTCATCTTCCACGAAATCTCTTTTCCTATCAATATCATCATCATCACCATCATTTTGCGTCTCTCCAACACCATCATCATCAACCAGTAGACAGTCAGTGGATGTTGCACAGGAGACAAACTCTGTCAACGAACCTTTGCCCACCACAAGCACTGCAACAGCTCGTAGGAAATGGAGTATTGATATGAATAAATTCATCCTACGCACCTATCTTCATCTAACTAATATGGAAACAGATACCAACGCATATCTTCCACCTCTTCACACAAAATTCTTAGAAAAATATCCTATGATGCAAGTAAGCCGACAGAGAATAGGAGATCAGCGTAGAGCAATAGTTCAGAAGAAATTATTACCGCAAGACATGATAGATCAAATCTACGAGGAAGTTAAAACAGAATTACAACTTACACAATCGCAAATACAACAACACTCTACACAGTTTAATACACCAGTCAATATACAACCAGGAACACGTATGAAATGGACAAACGAATACAATGAAGCCATAATAAAAATATATTACAAGATAACACAACTAGAAAACAATAAAACAGCTTATAGAAAACATTTATACGAAGAATTTATAAACCTATTTCCAGAAATGTCACATATAACAGAACAAAGATTGGCTGATCAAAGAAGAGCGATCATAAATAATAAATATATTAACGACGACAGATTAGTAGAAATCAAAAAGCAGGTATCTGAAGAATTAAGTTACACAAACACTGAAACAGACAACGCAAACAATGTTTTACAACAAGAAAGACACACAGAAGAGTATTTTGTTGAATACACTCACTCACTAAATACTTCACGTACAAATACATACATAAACTCTGGCACTCTAACAAGCAGTATACATACTGACCACAATACACAAACACTCACAGATTCCCTAGATGACAGCAATTTTTTGAACAACATAAATATTGAACAATTAGGCTCCACGCAAACTAATCTTAATGGCACCCTAGAAACTAACCCAGAAATAGACAACACTTTCAAACAAGCCCAAGAATACTTTACTGGTACACACCCCACTAATAGGCCATACATCCCTAAACAAAAAACATCGAGAAAATTTTCTGCTATAGTAAAATATATAAATACTATTATACTGCCAACGTACGTAAATATCGATACCAACTTCATCACCTTGCAGAGTGTAATCTACTGTGCAGCATGGACAGCAGCTAAATGTAATGGCGCAAAAATATCTCACCTTACACAAACTGAGCATCGAACACAACCATTTAGAAAACCAAATTGGCAGAAAAGATTAGAAAAGAAAATAGGAAGTCTAAGAGCGAATATAGGTAGGCTAACACAATTTATAAGGGGTAATAGGAATCAAAGAGTAGTAGCAGCAGTAGAAGCAATAAAAACAAAATATCAACTACACGCACAACACGAAAACTTAAACACACAGATCGAACACTTTTTGGACACCTTAAAACAAAAATTAAATGCAGCATCTAGTAGACTCAAACGATATAAAACATGCACAGATCGTAAAGTACAGAATACAAAATTTACCAATAACGAAAAAATATTTTATAGAAACTTAACATCTGTTAACAGAGATACTAGCAATCAAACCTTAGAAACACCTTCTACTGAAACACTTCGAGAATTCTGGGCTAACATATGGGAAAACCCTGTACACCATAATAATCATGCAGAATGGATTAACGAAACAACTTCACAAATCCCAGAAATGGAGTTCGAATTCATACCAATAGACACATTCATAGACGTCATAAAACGCACACACAACTGGAAATCGCCAGGTACAGACAACATCCACAACTATTGGTACAAAAAGTTCACTAGCATGCACCCATACATACACAATCACTTAAATGCATTTATTCAATCACCCCATTCATTACCAACATACATAACACAAGGAGTAACATATATGATACCCAAAGACACCAATGACACCATAAACCCAGCTAAATATCGACCAATTACTTGCTTACAGACCTTATATAAAATCCTCACAGCTTGTATAAGTGAAGAAGTTTACAAACATTTAACTGAACATAACATATTAGCAGAGCAACAAAAGGGATGTCGTAAAAGTAGCCAAGGATGTAAGGAACAGTTGACTATTGACGCAGTTGCGATGAACAGCGCAATTAAAAACAAAAAAGACATCCACACTATGTTCATTGATTACCAAAAAGCTTTTGATTCCGTCCCACATAGCTGGCTATTACATGTCCTACATCTGTACAAAATTCATCCGACACTCATATCATTCCTACAAATTTCCATGCAAAATTGGAAAACTACACTTAAAATAAATCTCCCATCAGAAACTCTAACTACTGCACCAATTTGTATCCAACGTGGAATCTTCCAAGGAGATGCTTTGAGCCCTTTGTGGTTCTGTTTGGCACTCAATCCTCTCTCACACCTATTAAATAAAACTGACACAGGATTTACTCTAAAAAATAACGACACACAATATATCCTATCACACCTAATGTACATGGATGATATAAAGCTTTATGCAGCTGACAAAAAATCATTATTCAAATTAGCAGACACAACACAACAATTTTCTCAAGATATTCATATGCAGTTTGGAGTTGATAAATGTAAAATTTTGTCAATAACCAAAGGCAAAATCCAAAATAATCGCTACACACTGGGATCTGGTGAAATTGTTGAGCCTATGGATGAGCACAGTACGTACAAATACTTAGGTTTTAGGCAATCTCGACAGATTCAACAAAAGATGACAAAACAGGAACTGCTTAAAAAATTCTCACATCGCTTAAACCTTATTCTGAAAACGCACCTTAACTCCAGAAACACAGTGAAAGCCATCAACACGTTTGCAATACCCATTCTCACATACTCTTTTGGAATAATACATTGGACTAAATCAGATATGAAAAAATTACAACGCACTATCAACACACACTTCACAAAACACAGAAAACACCATCCCAAATCATGCATACAAAGACTCACACTACCACGCAAAGAAGGAGGCAGAGGATTGATAGACATACACAATTTACACAATAAGCAAATAAACACACTCAGAACTTACTTTCATACCAAAGCCGAACACTCATCATTACATAAACACGTGACTGAATTAGATATAAAACTTACACCCCTCAACTTACAAGACAGAAACACACAAACGAATGAAAAAATCACAAACACAGAACAAACAATCGCAGCATGGGCTGGAAAATCTCTTCACGGGCGACACAGATCTTTCTTGAGTCAACCACACGTCGACAAAGAGAAGTCGAACGAATGGCTCAAGCGAGGTGAACTTTTCCCTGAAACAGAAGGCTTCATGTGTGCGATTCAAGATCAAATAATAGCCACCCGTAACTATAGGAAGTATATCATAAAAGATCCCAACCAACAAACTGACTTATGTAGACACTGTAATACTGCATCAGAAACCATTCAACACATCACAGGAGCTTGCAAATCATTAGTACAAACTGACTACAAACACAGACACGACCAGGTTGCCACAATTATCCACCAACACTTAGCATATAAATACCAGTTTATAACAGAAATGTGCCCATATTACAAATACACACCCGAAACTGTCTTAGAAAATAGAAACTACAAAATCTATTGGGATAGAACGATCATTACAGATAAAACAATCCACTACAATAGGCCCGATATTACTGTTCACGATAAATCTAACAGAATCGTCTACTTAATTGACATTGCTGTCCCGAACTCTCACAACATGCAAAACACTATATCAGAAAAACTTTGTAAATATCAAGATCTTGCTATAGAATTAAAAACTCAATGGAGAGCACAAACGGTCCATATTGTCCCTATAGTCCTGTCATCCACAGGACTTATTCCAAAGTCCCTTCAACAAAGCCTAAACACCTTACACATGCCTACATATACACTCCACATGCTTCAAAAAGCCACCATTCTTAACACCTGTCGCATCACCAGAAAATTTTTAACGTCTTCTACACTATCATCCACGTATTCTATTTAATCATCCCCTCTTACGCTTGGCTTCGGCCCGCAGATGAGGTTCTTCGCCCTCCCAAAAAGAGGAGAAAACAAAAAGATATCAAAATAATAATAATAATAATAACTTGTACTTGGTTACATCTTATTCTTTGTCTCTGCATTACCCTAAGGTTGTCTGGTAGAGAACCCCTACGGCGTTAAGACCGCCTTTGTACCCAGTTGTGCATTTGGCTGGTTCGCCAAACTGAGACATGAAGATGGAAAGTCTCATGTGATTGTAATTTCACCGGCACCCGTACCCTTCAGACCGAAACACAGCAATGCAAGCATCACTATTTGGCGGAGAAGTAGGCACGGTGGTAGTACTTCCCCGGACGAGCTCTTTCACAAAGGAGCTCTACTACTACTACAGGATGTTTAATATCAATATGTTTACGTTTATTTTCTATAGTTTTACCGAAAATAGAGTTATTTAAAAGCTTGAATTGTTGTCACGTAAAACACATCGTGTTGGTAATAGTAGTACATTACTGTCGAGGACTGAAATAAAGCGATTGACGGCCGAGTAACATTGGAACTCATTGGAAGGACGAGGCGAAGCCGAGTACTCCCGAAGTGATTTTAAAAGGACGAGGCGCGAGCCGTGTGTAAATAGAAACAAACAACACACCATTTTACTCGTTGCGTAAAAATGTGTGTGTGTGACTTCATATCCCTTTGTTTGTATACGGAACATAATTTTCGATGGTTTTGTTAGGGTATGACATATCTGTACTTTTAAATATCATTGCAATATTTTCACTTTGCAATGTGCTATTTTGGATGTCATGTGGTTAACATAATTATAATTACTTATCATACTGCGCCTTATAATTTATCGATAAAATACATACTAAATCATAATTTTTAGGTTTTCGCGACTACACATTATTATAATTTAAAAAAAAGCCTTTGTTGCTGATTTTATACAGTTATTTTTTAATGCTTTCTTTTCAAGAAGTGAGCTTTCGTCAAACATTTTTATTTTGGACAAAGAGTGACACTTTTAACATTCATGAGATCCTGGTATAAAAGTTTCAAAAGTAAGTTCTGAACAAAGTTATCTTTACCTGTCCTGTACACCTTGCAAACATATGCACCATCTAGTCCCAAACTAAGCAGAGCTTGTGCTATGGGTACGAGACAATGGAAATAATACTTATATACTTTTTTTTTTGTAAATACATACTTATAATACACTAGCTTTTGCCCGCGACTTCGTCCGCGTGGAATAGTTACTTTGAGAAGCATTTTTATTTTTCTTAAGATACTTATTATTCAAATAATATAGCGTAGGGAGCCGACCAAGTGTAATCATATTTAAAAGCTAATAAATATTTGAATTAAATTTGAATTTGAAATAAACCTAATTACAGGCACTTTTGAAAGATCCAGGCTCTAGTTGCACGGTTCCAAAAAGTTGATCCTATGGAGAAGAGCCGGCAAGCATCTCCATATACTCTTTTCAATTAATAATAGTACAATGATTTGTTACATGATTAATTGGAAAGAATTGTGAAGGTGGTGAGCGCTGAAGCAGACGTCGTCGTATCATTGTTAAAATAACTAAATAAATAAATAAATATCTTCGGGACATTTTTACACAGCACCATCTAGTCCCAAACTAAGCAGAGCTTGTGGTATGGGTACTAGACAATGGATATAATACTTATATACTTTTTTTTTTTTGTAAATACATACTTATAATACATAAGAAACAACCAGACCAACACAAACACTCATGTTCATCACACAAATATTTGTGTCCTGTGGGAATCGAACCCACGACCTCGTGATCAGCAGTCCGACACTCGAACAACTAGACCACAGAGGTCGTCAACTATGCCTACGAGGTGCTTAAAACAAAAAATCAAGGGGTTGTGAAATGAATAAAGGCTAAAATCTTCAACATATGCTAGCGGACTTTTAAAAACCGCATTCATTAAAAAAATATGCGGTGACGATGTTTTAATGTGTCAAAATTGTATAAAGTATTCTTAATTAAGCGTGTTAATTATATTTCTATTAGTTATGTATCAAATTGTAGTGATAAAAACTGAACATTAATATTGTTTTATGGTTATTTATTGTTGTAATATGATATACATAAAAGTTTGTAAAAAAACTTGTAGTTTCCACCAAAAAAAGAAGCATCTCATTCTTTTTAGGGTTCCATACCCAAAGGATGCCAAAGGGACCTTGTTTTTTATTCCGTGGTTGATACCATGTTATGAAATATTTCCTGGTGGATTCTATTAGTATTATAGAAAATATAGAATAACATAACATAGCCCATCACTGTCCCGCTGCTGGGCATGGCCCTCTTCTTGGAATGAGAAGAGTTAAGGAACTGGATATTGTTAGTGTAATAGATTATCATAACATAATCAGCTCATTACCTACTGCCCCACTGCTGGGCACGGACCTCTTCTCGGAACGAGAAGAGTTAAGAAACTAGAAAATATAGAATAACATGATTATTTATTTAAGAGGGGGTATTGAAAGTGGTTTAAAGGTGCCAAGAAGAGGGATAGTAAAGCCTAAATCTGATGGATGCATATAACTAATTTCAAGTGTGCGCGCACCTATTTAACTTCCATGCTTTCTTTTGATCAGTGCCACTATTGCAGTCATGTGCAGTACAATTAATTGCAAATCTCTGTTCGGATTCGTTGAAACGTAAACCTTAAAAGTATAATAATACCTTGTGGCTCCTGTGACTTTGTAGAAATATCCGAACTTGACGATGACTTGCGTTGTTTCCGCGCCCACTTTTCCATTCTATCTATCTATTTCTGTGGGTCACGGCGACCTTTTGCGACGATATAGTCGCAAAACGGCTGCGATACAAATAGTGAAGCCAAAAAAGTATTCCTTTGTGTACAACCAGCGCTCACACACCTCAAACCATGCTTACCCCTCTCAGTACACATGTAGCGGCATTGTCCAGTAAACATCGCGAAAGCAAATATCCTTCAGGTGCATGGTGTGTGCGTGAGTGCTAGTTGTACACGAAGGAGCACAGTTTTTTTTGCAGGCAGTCCCTGCGTGATCGAATCAGAAATGAGGAGATTCGCAGGAGAACGAAAGTAACCGACATAGCCGGAAGAATTGCCAAACTTAAGTGGCAGTGGGCGGGGCACATTGCTCGCAGAACGGATGGCCGACACTACGCGTGCTAGCTTTGTTCGCAATAGACAATTTGTCGATATAAGATTGTTATTGCTGTTACTGATAGTATTTCTTTGTGTTCAAACATTCATCATTCATCATCATTTCAGCCGAAAGACGTCCACTGCTGGACATAGGCCTCAGCCAAGCAGTTTGGGGGGAAATGACATGATCGCCACGCTCAAGGCCCGCGATAGAAGCTATGCAATAGCTTAAAAGTTAAATGTGTAAGCACGACATAAACAATACAATAGGTACTTTACAATATAGTGCTTTTCAATGATACCCGATATGCATTTTTTTTTTTTTTGAGGCTTCTGTAGTACTCTCTGGGTAGTTATGCCAGCCTCATAGGGTCAATCATATTATAGTATGATTGATATTGACATTTACAGCTTTGTAAATACAAAAAATATTATACTCTATGCATGTCATGTATTCTCTACATGAACATAATAAAAATTCATGATCATTTGACATTTCAATGGAATTTAATTCGAAATAGTTATATATCTTGCAAAGAAATGGTGCACAAAATATATTGTGTGTATTTATTTATGCGCTACATAGGTACTATTACCCATATACAAAATACGTATGTGTATCTACAATTTATTATTTAAAGGTAACAAGTCATTGTAACTAATATTCAATTTTTACTTATGTTTTCAATTGCACTAGGTAAGAAGCCAGCACCTTGGAGGCATCGCGCTGTCATTGCGGGAAGAGAATACCTGGTGAAACATCTTATTATACCATGGGTGCAACTAAATTATATTATTTTTTTGGAGATTTAAATCTATTCATTGATTGGTATAATAGGCTATTTTTTCAAGGAGTAGGTACCTACCTACGGAAAATTCGGTAATTCTGTTGAAGGTCGCGGGAATCCACTGGATGCGGAAAGCGCAGGATCGGTCGTTGTGGTGATTTGCATAGTGGTTCTTTATCGCAAACACATTATTAAAATTAGCCATTTCTTAAGCCTCATAAACTACCATCCGATGTTTCTTCCTACCGCCCCATAGTTTTATCTTCCATTCTAATTAAGTTAGCAGAACATTTAATAAAAAACCGCCTTGAGTGGTATGTAGAAAGCAAAGGTTTATTGGCAGCTTCACAATACGGTTTTAGAAAGGGTAAAAGTACCATGGACTGCGATAGGCTGAGTTGATTGATTGATTTGATTGATTGTATAACACTTTCGCTTCACAGAATCTATTTTGGTCGAAGTATTTGAGGCGAGTGTCGACGTTTACTGCCCAGCCCTCTAACGCCGCCATACGTTTCGATAAGTCTGGGTCCTGTATTAACTGCGGAGGTTTGTAAGTGTAGGGTACCTTATAGCTAATAGCGATATCTTTCAGACAACCTTAGGATGCACAAGGAAGATGTGAAAATAGATTGGGACAGTCTGATAATTTTTGTTCTCATATCAACTTTTTTTTTGTTAATAGGAAACAATGACAGAAGGAACTGTCGGTTGGTGGGTCATCGGCCTTTATCTACGATCTGTTGGAGTTTTCTTATCTATCGCATGTGGGCTTTGAGGAAGGGATAACTGTTCGGGATTTGAATCGAAAATATATCAGGAGTTTAATAAAATAAGTGTCTTTGTGTGTAAATTATTAGGGATGTGCCGAATATTTGGC
Source organism: Asteroscopus sphinx (assembly GCA_949699075.1). Classification (NCBI taxonomy): domain Eukaryota; kingdom Metazoa; phylum Arthropoda; class Insecta; order Lepidoptera; family Noctuidae; genus Asteroscopus; species Asteroscopus sphinx. Next base: position 6,005,933 of record OX453024.1, read on the forward strand.
ACATTCGGCAGGTTTAACGAAGATTCGTATTCGGCCGAAAATTCTACCGAATAGTATTTTCAGGTTAAATAAAACCTATCACAAAAGCATCCTTTGTTGTTATATTTATTATGTTATAATAATAATTGTTAGATTAAAAATTGTTTCTCTACTAATTTGGACATTATGTTACCTGATAAAGACACATATCGATATACCAGTGATATTTACTTGAAAAAATATCAAACAAATCGAATTAAATATATAATATAATTCATAATATGAAAAATACATATTAAAGTTTGTTACTAATTTAAATAATAAAATTATTTTATTTATATTGCTCCACACTATTATATTTTTCTCATAGCATGGGTACAGTCACGGTAACAGCAGGATAGAATGATGTCTTATGAATAATAAATGTAACACACTGCACAAAAAGACCGAAAAAACTATGTTTCCCTTTCAACTGCATAGCTGCGTCCTTATTTACTCGTTTATTTTATTCGGCCTTTGTCCGTCGGTCGGTCTGTTATCCGTTTTGTATGCCTGCTTTGCATTGTTTTGTTTTATTTGTTGCACGCTGCTAACTGGAACAATAATATTTTAATCTTTTCTTTCCTAATAATTTTCTGATTTTATTTATCACCCTATCTATATATAAAAAATGAAGCTTTTAGTCTTTTCCTAACTAAACTAATGTAAATAACTAATTATGAGTCGGCGCCAAACAAACAATCAACGAAGATCCGGTTGACATTAATGTATAAAAAACCGGTCAAGTGCGAGTCGGACTCGCGCAGTAAGGGTTCCGTATCTCTCAATGACCTACATTTTTGCGCACATGCGACGCACAAAGATCACAGTAGTATTTACAATACCTAGCATTTTTATTCAAAGATAATAATTTTAATCACTACGATTTATTTTTATTATTGTTTTTGTTTTGATCACAGATTAATGATTGACTAACTGTAAATCACAGACTATAATGTAGAACAAAAAACCGATGATGTACCGTAATAACCACAGATCATGTATTGTTTATGTCCAGTGTTGTCAGTTCGATGTGCTGCCACTTTGTGAAAATAAATTACCCGAGCAAAATGCATTTTTTCATTTACTTGCTTCTATAAAGAATCACTTTTGAACTAGTAATTTTATACAGTTTCCTTTAATAAATAATTACATGAATAACACGAGATAACAAATAGTTAGGCTAGTTGGGAATTATTTTATATTTAGTATGAACAAAAAAATAACCTACTTCATCAGGTTTTCAACAAATTTATATGGGATCATCTCGGGAAAAAATTCTTTCAAAAGAAAAAAGAATTTTTTGAAAATTCAACTCACTAGGGTAAAAAGGCGTGTTAAAGTTTCTATTAAAAATCTTCCTGAGGTCACGCTTGACACAAATACTCAGGTGCTTTAGCTAGTTTGAGTCCCAGCAGCTCCGGAGTAGACGAGTCTTTCAGTTGTATGTTGTACACACAGTTCGGCAGTAGACCTCGAATTCTGTAAAGTATTGAAAACTTAAAGTAAAATTACAATATTTGTTTCAGTTCCTTTGTTTATCAGTACATATTATCATATCCTACTAATATCATAAATCCTACTAATATTATAAATGTGAATGTTTGTGAGGATGTATGGATGTTTGTTACACTTTCACGCAAAACTACTGTATGGATTTTAATTAAATTTGGCATATACAACGTGTATCAGAAATGCGTGGTCATATTTGAAGAGCATATTCAGGGGATGCTATTGAACAACTTTTACTATGGGACCAACCGTGAAATCGCGAAAACAAATATCCTTCAGGTGCATGTTGTGTACGTGAGCACTGGTTGTACATGAAGGAACACGGTTTTTGTTGGCCGAATGTTACAAACTGTGGATCAGCCAACCCAGAGACAAGTTACTTATCAGCGGAAGGAACGAATGAAGTCACCATGTCTTGTATTTAGTCGATTATTATACTTTCAATTCATCGTACTTATTCCAGTCAATTAAATTATTTAATAAATCTAGTCATTAGCCAACATGATCATATTATATAATATTAGCTTAATTATCGATTTACTTAACAATGTATCGATTTGAGAATTTCATGTTGGCAACACTGATTCCTAGAAATTATAAAATAACGTGCAACTGTCATTTGGCGCGCTGTTCCGATTGCAACATTGAATAAACGACATGTCTTGGCGCTTCGTATTACTGCATTCTTTACCTACACCCAGGTTCAGGAGAACCCGCACACCAAGGTTCACTTCCAGCAACCCCTTCGTTACACTTGTCAACAGTGGTCATGCTACGCCTGATGGAAATTTAGGTGATTTTTAGTCTAGTTTAGAGAATTTTGTGACAAGAGAATCGGCACCACTACCTTTTAAAGCTTGCTCAACTATAAATGAACAAATGCGTTTAGAAATGCACTGATTATTTCCCAAAAGTTGTCGCTATACTTAGCAGTTTTAGTTTTTCTTGACAATATTTTTTCTCGTCAGCTTTCGCTCTATCCAGATGCGGCTGAACATCAGTATTTTACACGGAGCGACTGCCATCGGACCCCCGCAACTACTGGGTAATCCTGATATCATAAAGTTAGAACAATTGTTAGAGTTTCGGGCTTCTGAATACCCGAAACGACTGCCACAGATATTGGTATGGCAACCTTTTTTTTTGACAATCGCCATCTTAAATATTTAGAACCGACGTTACAATGAAGCACGACTACCTGATGGAATTATTTGATTACGGTACTACTAGAATCATCAACTTTCGTCACAGATTGTTGTTGCTGCTCATTCAAATTCATCGAAACTCCGCAAATATGATAATATATCTTTTTTTACTGTTTTATACTTAAGTTTTTACTCATGTTATATAATCATCTTCATGAACAAATTTAAAAATAATAATCAAACAAACACATTATTCTTGTATTTCAGTGAACAAGAACAGCGTAAAGCCGCCCAATTACTCCAAAACTTCATAGACATGACAAACGAGACGGTCGGCGACGCGTATGACAAAGCCCACGTAATGGACTTTGAAGCATGTTCTTCTAGTGTTTTTTAAACTATTAATTTATTGTCTCTGTTTTTTGAACTTTAGGGAATATTATAAATAATAGCTTTATTATGCGTACCGCTAATTAATGGAATTTCTTGCAGACCTGATAAGTAAAATCTGGTGGTCTTCAAGGTTTGAGTGAATAAGTTTTTACTGGGCAAGCGTATAGCATCGTCGACCGCACCATCGGAGGTGGTGGTCAAATAATAAAAAATAAGGATAAGTCCTTTCTGTGAGCTTGTGATTAAGAGGGCTGTAGGAGGCAGCATATACCGAGCGGTCCACACAGCTAATTTGAATACGTCCTTATCGTCTCGATTTGCATAAAAATGCACTTAATTTTGACATAAGTAATGTTTTAGGATTAAATAGAAACAAAACTACAGCTTATTTGACAGTTGGAAGCACGAGTTCACGTTTAGATTCGTCTCTGAATGTTAGGCTAAGTAAATATATAAACTATGAACACATCACACAATAATCGTCTGGATTCCAAAATGGTATTCGCAGCACTTCGTCTATATTTCGTACTACGCCTGTGTGCGTGATATAATACGAATAATGAGAATATGGTCTATTATTGTTCATTTTCGCCGAAAGACGTCCACTGTTTGACATAGGCCTCCCCAAGCATCGCCATATTGAGCTCACATATTCTTCCGAATAAATGATATATCTGTCTATCTATCTGGTGTAGGTTGCCACTATTCGCCACTTTAAAACTTCAAATCAGTTTAGACCACTTACATGAGCCTTCAAAACTGCCGCGTTAGTGATTAGCCAATAACCGCCTTGGTAGGGCCAATCGGATTGCAAGCGTAAGTAGAAAGAAGAAAGAAAGAAAGAAAATGTGTTTATTGGCACAAACAAGCAAATTAAACAAAAACAAAAAAAAAAAAAAAATTAATTACATTATTATATTGTATGAATCATGCATGCGCACTTTATATCATAGGTACAAATATATGGATAAAATCTTAATAATCGTAATCGTATGTAAGTTTATGATGTGATAGATATAGAGGATAATACATGTATGTATATTTTAGTATATTTATTTTATTCATTAATTAAACTTAATTGCATGTATTATAATTAAAACTAACTAGTTTAGTTTAATTAGTTAGGTACGTTTCCAACATTATATTATTGAGTGCACCGGTAATTACCCTTTGTCTCTTCCATGACATTCCAGTCCATTCAATGGTTGTCTGGAAAAGATCGCTGTAGCTTTGCGAGCGCTCGGCCTTAAATAAGTGTGATAAGGACAACTGCAGCTCCAACTGAATAGCCTTAGCAAAAAAGTATACAGGAAAAAAATTCAACTAGTGCGCAATATTTTTTTGGTGATTCGGTATGAGTAATAGAACACATTTCCATTAATTGTTCAATACTTTTTTTAATGTTTTTATATTCGACTTAAAATTAAAAAAAAAGTATTGAACAATTAATGGAAATGTGTTCTAATACTCATACTGAACCACCAAAAAAAAATTGCGCACTAGTTAAAAAAAATCCTGTATGGGTGAGGGGTGGAATTGGATTTTCTTTTTCGTGAGCCTAGTTGGTGAAGTGGAATTAATGATTCGGTTTATGCAGCTCCTTTTTCGGAATAGATCGAAACTAGTAAAGTTAATTTCGTTTGTCAATGTGGAAAGATGGAATAAATTCGTACTATGACCTGACAGTGTACATTCAATTGGATCACCTTTTATGTAAATCTACAGCTGGTACACGGAGAACAAAGTCTTTACCTATTTATTTATGTACCTACATTCAAGTTATAAATGCGAATAAAAATCATCAAAATAAACATCCATTAGTATACATGGTCGATTTAAGTTTTGCTAATCAAACTTGCGACCAATGAACGTCGCCTAACACGATTTGATTCGATTAACACTCGATTCAAACGATGGAGCTCAGCATGAAGCCGAGTTGCATCAAAACTCAGTTTATTGCGTTAAGAAAATATTGATACATAGTAGCTTGTAACCCTTTTGAAACGCGTTCCCAAACTATCAATCTGCTCTCAAAAAATGCAATGACCCAATTCGGTCAGTCTCATCATAAATCACGTAAAAAGAATGTTCTAAGCGGACCAGTCATCGGAGTAGCTTTGGGTAGGTAAATAACAATGGTATGGTTTTGAACTGTATTTATTTAACTATACAATGTTTATCAGAAATGCGTGGTCATATTTGAGGAGCTCATTCAGGGCATAGCATAGAACAACTACCCAAGTGGTATATTCCGAACTAAATTAGACAATATGTGGATATACTCATTGAGGTACATCTCATATACCTACTTATGCAAACATAAAGTTACTGTTTAGGACAAAAGGTCATTTAACATATTTCAGAACTGCATACAACTGCTGATTATCAGACAGTCGCAATAACTGAACCAATTCTGGAACAAATGGTTGAAGTTAAACCAGTCCTGGAACAAATGGTTGAAGTACAACCAGTCCAAGAACAAAAATATGAGGTAGAATCAGTCCCAAAATACCCAACTGGAAATGAACCAGACGAGTTACTTAATAAAAAAACAAAAAAAAAAAAAAAAACAATGATTTATTTGGGAAATACCCAACTAATACTCACAAACATGGGGCTGACGTAACAGCCATAGAATAAATTAAATTTTAAAAATTTGGTTTAAAAATTAATTAATTAATTAACTTTTTTTTATTTAATTTTAATATATTTTATTAATTGCATTATATTATTAAAATTTTTTGGTATTTCAATTCAATGTAATATTATTATATTATTTATTATTTTTAAGTATTCTTTCGTCGATCACGAGCTACGGTAAGTTATACAAGTTGTTGATCTATAACCGTGCCATATTTCTAGAGCAAATGGTAAATAATGTGCTGAGTCTTCTCTGGCTCTGGAAGTATAGCACCAGAAGGCGTAGTCGTAACGGTCCTTCTTTGCAAAGTGTGTTTCGCCAGGTTCTTTTGTTCTTTTTTTGTTTAATCGAAGCTGTCATTTTCTATGTGTTTTAGGGTACTGCTATGGTAGGTAGGGTTTCAAATGAAATTTTCCCTTTGCCCATAACAACTGCAATACCACCTAAGCTGTTGCCTTAATGGTACCGCAAGTCGGTACGCCAAACTGAGACATGAAGATGGAAAGTCTCAGTCGTTTGTTAATGTTTGATGCATCCTTATGTCCTGCTCACACTTATTACGCGACTGTACTCTAATGACTCTGCCGGTGTCGCCAAACCGGTGTATAAGATTAAATAAGTAGTAGGCAAGACCTACTATTTACTTAATCTTATACACAGGTTTTTGGTAGGTATTTGTGTACCTAAGTGTTTATTGTGAACACTACACTAATTTAATAACTTCACTACACTACCGCAGTTACCTTTTTGGCTATTTTAGGTATTAAAAGTTCTTATACAATAATGATTGTTCTAGTGTACAGTAGCAATTCTTCAAAAACTGTGCGACACATTGTCACAGCATCAATCATGGACAATCGCACACATGGTGGCTCACTTTGGCCTCAGTGAGCTGTTTAATGACCCTGAGGTCCAGAAACACATTGATGACATTGATGCTTTGACAGGAGCTACGCCTTTGATGGTATGTATTGATATACTTTTTTTTTCATTGTATAATATAATGTAATTTTTTTACAAATGCGGCGAACGTCCGGGTACTTGTTTAGAACTCTGCCCGGACTTCCCGGGACGCCCTCCAAACTAAGACAAACATAACATAACGCCTGTATTTCCCCGAAGGGGTAGGCAGAGGTGTAATAGTACACCCACATTTTGCCAGTTATGTTATAGTCCCATGTAATAGGGGGCGAGCCTATTGCCATTAACCGGGCACAAATCCAGACTCCAGGCTGCTACTGAGAATTTCCTAATGAAAAAACCCAATAACACTTTGCCCGACCCGGGAATCGAACCCAGGACCTCACGCTCAGCAGTCGCGCTTGCAACCACTAGACCAACGAGGCAGTCAACACAAACACAATTTTAGAGACGAATGTCGATCCGATACCTTCTACGATTTTTTTTCTGTATCAGTCGCTTGGTTCGTGATCACATCACGTGTCTTGTTCGTGTATTAGCATATCTACACGTGATACATTTACATGGCGATGCGTGCATATAATGCCGAAACATTTTCAATATCAAAAGCTCAAGCAAATAAGAATTTAAATTTTAATTAATAACATTTCCCTGCTTCTAACATTTCAAAGGAACTTTTCCTTTTTTTTTTTTTTTTTCGAATGGGCTCTCGCAGGTGGGACCGAAGTCCCATTTCTGCTTAACCGGACTTAGTTGGCGGAGAGTCCCATGTGGGACTCCATTCGCCGAAGGTTTTTTCCCTACATACTTACAAACTAGATGCGCGCGGCATCAATACCGCGCGTAAGCGGGCGCCCCCCGAGGGGGGGGCTCGAACCTCGCTGGGGCATTGCAGGGGGACCCCGCAGTTCCTATGTCCCCCTAGCAGCCGTTGCTGCATCGAATTGGTTTCCTCGAAAGTAGCGGACTTTCGGTCCCTATCGGGTGACGTGCTAAACGCCGTGAAGCGGCAAGCCTCGCCGGCGAGGCTAAGACCTACCTAGAAAACCTAACCAGTGGCTACGCAATAGCCTGCTCCTAGGAACTACTCTAGAGCATAGGGCCGGTCTCGCGTGACGAGATTATCTCCGGTTGCTTACACCGTGAGGGCGTCCCCAGGGGGGAGCTCGGACCTCGACTCAGGGTGCAGCAGGGGGACCCCGCCACTGATCCCCCCAGCAGCCGGTGCTGCGTCGGCATGTGTTTCTGTTTCTCGAGAGTCGGACTCTCGGATTCTGTGTGTGTGTCGCGTCGGTCCTCGCCGGCGGGGACGATATTTTGGACGACGGCGTCGGAGTGTGCTTGTACTTTTATCTGACTCCTGGAGGAGTGTAATAGCGTCATCGGGCTCAATGAGTGTGTGTCTGGGACGTCGGGTTTTGCTAATAGCAGATGGCTGGTAGACGGTGGCCGCCACGACCAAGGGGTTGGGGTGCTTGGGAGCGGAATCGAAATAGGAACTTTTCCATTCAATATAACTTCTAAATACCTTCGAATCTTGACAAATTTTCTTGTAATTTCCGTAGTTATTTCGGTCTACGAATTAAGAACATAGGACTCTTAATCTTAGTTACTAATGTTTTGCGCTGCTCACTGTCAACCACGCTGTCAACGCGGAAATAGAATACCCGGTGAAACATCTTATTATACCATGCATATTACAAGAGGCCAAAAAAAAAAAATTATATTAACTGGTAAAACGGGGAGACTAGACCACAAAGACTTTCGAATGTTTATCGAATTATGGCAGAACATTTTTGAAGTAAATCAATTTTGTATAATTGCATACCTACTAGGATTTTTCATTTTCCTCTTTTTTTTTGTACTGATATTTGTTTACTACATTCATAAATTTGAAAAAAAAAAATTGGAGAACCCCGGGTAAGTGCGCAGATTTATGATATATTAAATAATTGGAAAGCCTCGGGTGATTGCGTTTATTATATTATTGCCTATAATATTAAATGTATATTTCTAAAATCAAATGTAAATTATGTATAAATACATAATGTTAGTTTTGACATTGTAGGTACATTATTAAAAGGAGAATTATTCATCAATAAATTCAGCGAAGAATGTTGTTAAAATTCCAATAAAATTGAATTTTCTGCAGCGCGTTTTTAATTATTTTTTTACTCCAATTACACACGTATAGATTAACCATCAATCAGCATGACGTTCGCTGGCACGTGATTGATTTCTATTAAATAATTGTTCATTTTATAGGTGCTGTTTGTAGGTCACATTAAATTAATTTACGAAACACATTAGAGGGTACCTTGGCCCCCGCAGTGTCTCTGCGAAAGAGAGGCTCATCTCACGTTTGTTGGCGCTCAAGACTGCCGTGCCTGCCATGCCCTCTCTCACCCCCCCACACTCGGCCTCCACCACACTTGTCTCCCTGCCACTCTGGGCGTGGGTCTTGAGGTTCCTGACGGCCTGCTGAAGGGGGGCCACCAGCTCAGTCAACTGGTCCTTGAACCCTGTGAAGGCACAAATTAGTTATATAAATTATAGCAATTTGGTAACGTTTTGTAATAATATTACGTTATTACTTTATAGATAGCTACATAACATTACTTATAAGAGAAGCTTTTAATTTTTACCTAAGTAGTGGTCCAAGATTGTCGATTTGTGCATAATAAATACCTATATACCATAAATTTTAGTAAGTATAAAAAATATTTCTTCAAGAGCAATCAATACAGCGGCTTATAAAGGAAGCTCATAATATCAGTGGACATTAAAGAGCTGATATGATGATGAATTTCATCCTCAAAATAAAATAATTGGGTAGCTAATTAATTTTAAGAAATCCTTAAAACTCACGCAACCACTCCATTTTCTTGTCATATCTACCAACTACTTCAGTCTGCGCAAGCCCAGCTGTTTCACAGGACATCTGTAAACATCATCAATGTTTATTGTTATTTCACAAATTATGCTTCTGAAATAAAGTATTTTTTTTGGTATTTTTTATTTTTTATAGTATAGGATGGCGAAACGAGCGAAAGGCCCACCTGATGTTAAGCTAAAGCTCGTTTCGCCATCCAATAATATTAAAAAAATGCATGTGATGAGGAGGGATGAAACGCATACTGCCAATCTGCATGGATGGAGAGGGAGAGCTAAAGAAAAAATGGATGGATTGAAGAAAAAAAGGAAGTGAAACTTTTTTTTCTTCTATTTTTCTTTCTTTCTTTCTAAGGATGATTATGAATGAAAAGGGAGTAAATGTGGTGTGTTATGGTTCATATATGTTCCGTGTGGTGCCAGACATAAAGAATTGCACCACCCTTATCTCTTCTCATGGGTGTCGTAACAGGTGACTAAGGGATTCACCAGAGGATGGGCAGCAGCGTTCTCTGAGTATTTAACCAACCAACTGCGATCGCCAACCCGCCTGCCAAGCGTGGCGACTATGGCATATCCCCCCATTAATTGGGGGAAGCCTATGTCCAGCAGTGGACGTCTTTCGGCTGAAATGATGATGATTGACATCGCTAAACAACTAGGTGTTTTTAGGGTATCACAACAACAATCAGACTGGTTGATATGTGTCACAACTACAAATTGTTTTGCCAATAAATTAGATGTAAATCCCAGTCATGATTCATACTTCGGGAATGATTGGGATAGGCAGATTTATGGGACGTTTTTATAATGGAGAGATCGATGAAGTCATGACTGACTGATAAATCGTCTGATATTTTAAACTTCTTGCTGGCGTGGACTTATATGGTAACGTCTGTGCAGTGGCGGTTCTAGGGGGGGGGTTCGTAGGGGTCATGACCCCCCCCAAAATCGTACACGTCAAATTGACATACTCCTAAAAATAGACAATTTACAAAAATAAATAAAATTAATTAATTAATTCCTGCTTAAACGTCCAAAATAAATGGATATTTTTAGTAAAATTAAAAATTGAATCTTCCTGGTACGGTCAAATTAGGACATCTCTATTTCTATGGCTAAAATCATATTACGTTTCATGTACCTACATCTTCAATAGATCCTTCTTGATGTCCAAAATGTGGCTGCGAGTCCATAACAATTGTATTTCCTATTCAATGTAAGTTTACGAACATTCGTCATTTTTCACAAATTTAATGATAACAAATTAACAATAATTATGGTTCTTTTTCCTCGCAAGTGTGTTGAAAAACGTCGTATGAAACGCGTGAGCAATGTACTGCTACTGGGACCTACTGGATGCGGTGAGAAATATACAAATTTCTTAGGTTTTCGCGATCACTACATTATAATAAAACAAAGTTTAACGTTCATTTTGTGATTTAATTTTGACACTGTTTATTTGGAAAACTTCGCTGAGTGTTCTCGTCGCCTATACCGCAAAGTTTTAAGACAATTATTTTTAGTATTTGTTGCTAAACTACATAATATGCACTATAACCTGACCATGTTTGACGCTGCTATATATAACCGTTTTGAAGATAGAGCAGGAACAAAAACGTTGAAAAAAATGCATGTTTTTTGAGGTTTCTTGTATGGGGACCCCTTTGTTTTTAGACTTTTTTTAAATTTTAGTATTTGTCGTGATACACCTCATAGCAACACATATTCTCTGAAAATTTCAACTGGTTGTCTATTGCCGTTACAAAGATACAGTCCTGTGACAGACAGACGGACGGACAGTGTTAGCACCCTTTGGGTACGGAACCCTAAAATACGTAATCAAGTTTTTTTTTATTTTTTAAAAATTTAGATCTATATTTAGACCATTTATTTAAAAAAAAAAACATTTATTTATTTTATTTAGAAAACCAACAGCGATACATAATAAATTACAGAATATGTGTATTAGGGTGGAGTGAAATTTCTTTTTTCTTTTTACTGTTATGTAATAGTGAAAAGTTGTTGCCAATTGCACTCGAATTCAATCATATTAAATATTATTTGAATTGATTTAGAGTAACTGCCTCCGCAAGGTCACTGAACTTTTGGATATATTTGATTTTAGACCCAGTTTTATCGCCACCTAATCACGTAAAAAATTACTAAGTTGACTTATTTTATTTCATTTACTGGTAGCAATAATAGTCTATATTCGATAAAAAAGCTAAATCAAAGCAAGATCTACGTTGATTACGTAAAATAAGGGGAGTGCGGGGGCGCAAAGTGCGTCAACTTGCTGCGTGTCGCTCTTGTGTCAGTGCACTATTGTTTGTCAAGGTAATAAGTCGCGCGCTTATTATTCTAGCAATTTGCCATCAATTTGTGTTATGAAGCATAGAAAGAACATGGACTCCATTGAAATTCCCTCTCTTTGGTGATTTTTGGTAAAACAAACACCCTACCTACTTATGAGGATGTTCTGAACTACTACTAATTGACGAGGCAAACACTAAAGACGAATGCAAAAGACACCACATTCACGGAATTTGCCGTTATAGTAACATCCACGATTGAAAATACATGGCTAACTGCATCTATACCAACAGTTATAAATAAGCACCAGAGTCGTGTAAATGTTAAAAGCCTATGATTAAAACTGCAAAAATCTTCTGAAGTCAATCAAGAGACTTTCTCCAGAAAAGTTGGCAAGCTTTCTACACAACAGTAAGTTCCTAATAAACATATCTGCTTGCAAATGCAATTATTCAATGCATCGAAGGAGAAATACTTCCAGAAATGCCCCAAGATTTGAGTACAGGTCAACAGTACTTACAAAAAAGTCTCAGCGGTGGTATCAGGCGTTTTTCCAGAAGATCTGGAAAATATGTTCCCAGAAAAAAATTCGCATGCCCGTTGGCTCACGCGGGCCAATCGACTACTTCGTCTCTACATAGCCAAAGAAACACCACCACCAGCCTTGGTTACTATGGCTACATTTATCGTAAAAGTGTATGTCCCATCTTGGTTCTTAATCAAGAACAAACCATCATGCAAAGATGAGATACGATACCTTTTTAACATTATTCTGGCCGCCAGTTACCTGCCAGAACATCTGAAAAAGGTTATCGATCCCTTGATTCAGCGTAATAGCTATTTTTCGTATCCAAATAATGCCTTACTGGCTCTGATCACCAACGAAAGAAAACACGTTCGTAAATAGGCAGCCCGGCGCATATTGAAGACACGTAGCATGGCTGAAACATCCACACTAAGATTTTTGAAGTGCCAGATGTAAATTTTAATACCACAAATTACACTAATTTCATAAATTGGGAGAAGGGATTTACTGAACCCCTGATTCTAATAAAACGACAGATGAGGAAATAAACGACGTCGTCCAAACGGGTGGTGAGGATCAGCTGTTTTTCTTACGACTCCCGTGCCGTGCCAGGCTGAAGAAAGGGCCGTAAAGATCACCACGGAAGCTGCCACTTCCCAATGTACAAAAATATCAAGAGAAGAGGCCATAAAAGCCAAACTGGAATCACGCAACAAAATGCCTAAATTTGAAACAATATGTCATTTCCGGGCAAATTAAACTTCTTTTTTTGTAAACTTATAATCAATCAGTTCTTTTTTTTTAGTTAAAATGTATTATTTACATGTCTGATTTACACACTACGTATCGTTTAACAACATATTACCATTAATTTACGCTAAAGGTTATATCAAAAATGTATTGAAATTTTTCAACGAATCTAAAACTTTGAAGCCAATGCGGAGGCAGAAGATATTTTTCAAATTAATTAAAAAAATACATGTAAATTCACTTTAATATAACGCACCAATCCCCCCCTATTACAACGCAAAATAATTTATTTTTTATTTTTTCATACATCTGTGCTCCACCCTAATGTGTATTAGAGTATTGTATGGCTAATAATAGGTTTCCCTGTGTAACCAGGTAAGTATAAAACATGCGAACGGACTACAAAGAAAAAAATAAAGTTAAAAATTACAATAATACTTAGATTTAAGTTCAAAATTTAGTCAATTTATTGTTAGATTACCTACATGATGCCGAATAACGAACAGCTGGGTTGCTTGCTATTTGCCTTCATTTATTGTTTTCCTTAAATTCCACTCTGTTGCCATTTTTGATAAGCTGACTTATTGATATCAAATTCGTTGAGAGGTTAGGTACACATAATACGTCTTTCAAAATAACCTCATACTTGCAACTAGGAGTGACGGTCATAATTTCGAAAGATTGATGTAGATAACCAGTGTATAATATAAAACAATGTATTTGTTATATTATTATTTTTTCCCTTTCGGGAATATTATAGCAGTTAAAAATATCCGATTGCAGCTGATACAATTAGGGAATCGGAGTATGTTGAATACCTACCTCCTGTTGACCTAGACTAGTCGGTACCATTTAGGCGACAGTCTAGGTGGTATTGAAGTTGTTAAGGGTAAAGGTAACCGCTTAACATCAGGTGGGCCTTTAGCTCGTTCCTATACTACAAAAAAAAACTTTTTTTATTTAAATTTTAACTAAGATTTGATGATTAGTATATATTTTAGGTAATAGAGGTTATGGTCACAAATATTTTTTGTTCATGCTAATTATCCCCCTTACCCACACTATCCGTAAAACTATTTTTACAATATCGTGTGGATGTTGAATGTAACTTTTGTTTAATGTAAAGGTTAAGATATTAAAATCATGAATATTGAAACTAGTCTACTTTAATATAGCACGTGATAACACGAAGGCGTTAAAAGTGTGTACAGCTCTCTAAGAGATCTATAAAATCTGTAAATTCTAGTCCGTGAATCTTATAACTGTAGGTACAGTCACAGCGTATATATTCATATATGGAAATTGCAATTACCTACACAAATGTTATCACCATATTTGTAGATTTAGAGTTCCCCTGTCACTTTCCTTGAAAAATTGATATAATCAATAAATATTAATAAATAAATATAATAAATAATAAAATTAAATAAATAAATTAATTAATATATTTAATAAGAATTAAATTAATACGGAATATTAATTAAATAATAATTAAAATTATAATTATAATAATTAATAATAATATATTAATAATTATATTATTAATAATTTATTTAATTAATTATTATTAATTTTAAATTATTAATATTTTGATTACTTATTGTAATTATTATTATTTATTTATTTTTTAAGTATTTTTTTTGTGATTTCAGGGTTAGTCCGATAGTGAAAGTTGTACATACTGATAAGTACAATGACCCCTTAAGAGGTTTTCAGTTATTTCAATAACACGTTGTATACCTACAAATATTTATTTGTAACTGAAACTACTGAAGTGATTTCAATCATTCTTTCACCATTAGAAAGCTACTTTATCCATCAGGTGAGGTGGCGGTCAAACGCAAGCCCGTTAAGAATAAAAAAAAGCAGTTGTTTAATCACATTTAAGGTAATTAAAAAAGTTGCATTTAAAATTCTTCTCATAAAGTGTATCACTAGATTTAATGTTGGCAATGTAATATGTGTAAGAATACATTATTTTTAGAAATATTATCGTGTGAATAAAGTAGCAGTTAGTGATAGACAGTGCGTGAACATTATACAACATCTCTTAGCAAGGTGAGTGAGCGTGTCATCATCATTTAGTAGTAGTAGAGCTCCTTTGTGAAAGAGCTCGTCCGGGGAAGTACTACCACCGTACCTACTTCTCCGCCAAATAGTGATGCTTGCATTGTGTTTCGGTCTGAAGGGTACGGATGCCGGTGAAATTACAATCACATGAGACTTTCCATCTTCATGTCTCAGTTTGGCAAACTGACTTGCGGTACCAGATATAAAAATTGGTGGTTTAGGAACAGTGCTATATTCTGCTTGTATTAAGCATGCAAAAATCCAGTATAGATGAAACCAATTGAACTATTTTTTTATTATTGTAAATTATTATTATTAATTAATATTAGAAAGAAAATATAAATAAATAAGTTCGTGGCGCGATGCGGATAGAACGTGCATGTGCATAGCTGTAGCGCGCATGCAGAGTTGGTTAAAAAATTCTGATAATAATGGGGCTCGATAGGTATATGGTCAAAAATTCTGATGGCCAAATTTTCTTATTCACATTGCTCCGGACAAATTTTATCTAGATGAGAGAAGCTTCTTAGAAATCATTATTACTAAACTTAATGAAAATCTTAATAAACTTAATTGTTATATTAACAGTCAAAGCAGTTTACGCTAATCTTTGTTTCTAACGTTAATACGTGGCCACAAGTTCGATTCACAACTCTTCATTATAAAGCTTAATCAAGCTCTTTACATTAGTTATAATATTGTGGGTAACTAATCTAATCATCTCGTATTCATCATGTACAAAATAACATACATGTAGTGAATTCAAAATGTCTATATATTATTATTTGTTGCTAAACTACACTATAACCAAACCAATTTTGACGCTGGTATGTATTACCGTTTTGAAGATAGAGCAGGAACAAAAACGTTGAAAAAAATGCAGTATCTGTCGTGATAGGTGTCATTGCAACACATTCTGAGAAAATTTCAACTGGCTACCTATTACCACAGTTTTATTAAAAATTCTGCTGAAACGGAACGTTAAGACCGAATGGAAATCGTTTTGAACGAATAATTTTAGTCCGTACATCGAGAATTCCATCTATTTTTTTATCGATTTCTCTGCATACTACCTAATACACCCCCAGCAGTAGGCCAATTCATGTAATTAACTAAAGTAGTGCAGTTGCAGTTAAGTTTCGATCAAACAATGATTTGCTGATGGTTACCAAAACGAGTGATAAACCTTTGGTCTGTGCCTTCACCTAACACCAGTGATTATCGATCATGTAGATGATTTTTCCATCGTCGATAGTACGCCCAAAACTTGCACTATAATTTAAGACCTTAGTATGGTTTAGATTAACAAGAATCAATGCTTACTTTGAGTCTATTTTAATTACTCTTATTCTTTTTTATACAATTTTAGTTTTCATTTTTATTATTAATTACTTTCAGGTTTTAGTTTATCTTTTCAAGTACTTACCAAAATCCGACAGGCAAGCAGCCAGTGAGACTTGTCGCTCATGGTACCTACCTACAACCATCTACAACTCTTTTTTCTGCGGCTTTACTTAGTCTATGTCAAGTACCTGCCTATTCAAAAGGTTTTAAGACTATTGTGAACTCTCAAAGAAGTAATGCTATGGTTATCTTTAAATTTACTTACTCTAAATGTAGATAAAACAAAATTTATACGCTTCTATCTCCCTAATTCTCCTGTGCCATCACTGGAAACCACATCACTCACTGCTCATAGTTGTACTAGTTCAACAACAACTTGTTCTTGTCCGCCCTTAACAAATGTTTCTAAAATAAGATATCTTGGTGTACTAGTCGATGAACGATTGAACTTGGGACTTGGAAGGCAATGTAAATAAAGGCTTACAATAAGCAATAGCATGAATTTCATATATTTTGAAAATGTAAAAAAGCCTTTTATTTCTTGTATAACTAGACAATAATTAACATGCAATCTTTCATATAAATAGTTAAATAAGTAATAATTATAAGTAATTATTAATAAAATCAGCAGATCCGTACATTTGTGTTCATATAAATCGACAAAATGTAGGGAAAAGCTGATTTTTTTTTTTCTTAAGAGAGTATATTTGAACTCAACATTCAAAACTATATTGAATTTAAAACGATAAAAAAGATATTTTAAAGCTAGTTTAAGTGGGATTACAATGTAACTTTAATGGCACTGACTATTAATTGTTGTCAAATGATTCGGTTTTTATTAATTGGCTATGCAAGCTGTCTTACAATACATAAAAAATTTGAAAACTCATTTCAGGAAAAAGTAAAACGTGAAACACCAACGTTAAATATTAAGTGTAACTAAATAAACAAATAATTCTTTATTTCGGATTCAAAGATCCATACAAACAAAAATAAATTAAAACATAAAAAAACCGGCCAAGAGCATGTCGGGCCATGCTCAGTATTATAGGGTTCCTTAAGTAGGTGTTACAAACAAATCCGATACATTCAAATCAAAGTAAGCAGTAAGTAATAATAAGACTAAGGCCCGTAGTCCAGAAGGATACTCAAGCGTTGATCTCTGTTTAAAACTAGTTTTAAGTTGAGCTTTGATTTTAGAACGTCCCTCAAGCAGAGATTTGTTGATCACAGTTCAGCTTCGAGTTTAGTTTCGTTTTATATTGTCACCTGTTTCGGTATTTGGGCAGATATTTGATCTGTAATCACTCAAGCGTGGTCCAGACTACGCTTGAGTAGAGATTTCTATTATATTTCAGGTCAAATTCGTGTGTTTTGTTGTTGAATTAAAGTTTATAATTACCGTTCTGGAATAAGACCGATACTCAAGTAACGATTCTATCCTTAAGTAGTGATCAGGTGATTGGAGTTTAAACTGTACTTGTGGAAGCTTCTATGATTGGCCGGCAAAAATGTTAACAACTAATCACATCGCTTGACCTGAGATTTGACAGCCGATTAGTAAATTTTTGCGTTGATCAGCCTGTATAATGATAATTATTTTGTACCTAAAAACACCTAATTTATGTAAGTGTGTACTAAAAAACCTCGGTAGGATAATTTAAAAAATAAAAAGAGCCTCCACGTGTGACGATATTGATCGTCCTTGGGCAGTCAGCCCCGCTACCAACCTGCTGACTGGCTAATCTTTTCCTCACGGCGGGCGGCGTGAGCTATTTATTATCATTTTATTGCTCATGTCGACACGATAGAAGAAGAAGATCCAAGCTGACTTCAGCTTAGTGCAAAATGCTGATGTTTCCTCACCTTAGTTTCCTCACTTGATTTTTTTCAATCATAATAAGTCTACCTTTAAATAATAACAATAATTTTTAGAATCATCCTTAAACATCGGAGAATCTACACACGAAGTTGTTAACGATTATGTAATTATGTATACCTTGGACAAATTGTCCAGTTAAGTAGGTCCAACTTTCTGTGATGCATCCGTGCCGATAACAGACCACTCTGAGATGGTTATGTCGTTTACTACCATTCAAGTAAGTACGTGGAAAGTCAAATTACGTGTGTGCATAGTTTTGTCGCAGTGCATTCTCTCAAGTTGTTCTTTGATTCTTCTCAGTATGAGAAGGTTAAGGCCTTAGTCCACCACGCTGGCCTAGTGCGATTTTTTTTTAATCGTTGCATAGCTTGGCTCACTACGAACGGTTCGTGCTGACGCATGTTCAGCTACGACCTTCCAGGGCCGAGGAATCTGCCTCCGTGTGAAAAATATTCCCACGGTATTGCCCGTAAATTAAATTAAATTTTTATTTTACAGTATTTTTTGCGACCATTTAGTCGCAAATACTACGGTAGTGCGATTTGTTTTTTTAATCGTTGCATAGCTTGGCTTGCAATCAATGTTTGATGGCAGCCGTACGTACCTGTAATGTAGCAGGATTCGTTCAAGGGATTTCGTCGAAATGTACCACCGGGAAGTAGCTGGTAGGGACTGGATGCGGAAGGCAGAGGACCAAGTGCTGTGGAGCAATTTGGGAGAGGCCTATGTCCAGCAGTGGACTGCGATAGGCTGAGTTAAGCTCGCCGATGTACATAAGCTTTCCTATTGTTATATTATATTAATGTGTATTTGTGTGTACAATAAAGTATAATAATAATTAAAATAAAATTCCTTTAACAAAATATTAATTTTATCTCGGATATGTCAGGGGTCGATTCAAAGATATTGGTGTTTTTTTAGGTAGGCAGTTACCAAGACACGTAATTATGTAGATATTATGTCGTTTTGCTGGATTGTATGAGTATTTTCATAAAATTCATTAACGAAAATAAAATGTTATTTTTGGTCACAGACATAGTAAAAAATATAGACTAAGTGCTGCGAACAACCATAGTAAAGCCAACAAAAACCGTGCTCCTTCATGTACAACCAGTGCTCACGCACACACATGCACCTTAAACCGTGCTCACCCCTCTCAGTTCACATGTCGCGGCATCTTCCAGTAAGCATCGCGAAAACAAATATCCTTCAGGTGCATGGTGTGTATGTGAGCACTGGTTGATGACAGCTATCATCATTTCACCCAAAAGACGTCCACTGCTGGACATTGGCCTCCCCCAAGTAGCTAATCATAGAGAAGCGTATCTTTGATCCAACAACCATTTATATCTCGCTTAGTTGACGCGAGCCGGTTGTTATATCACTAAGATAACTCGTAACTGCACCCATATTTTCAAACATAAATTCATTGAAAGAAATAAAGTTTATAGGTACTTAAAAATATGTGAGAAGGTTAGATAGTACTAACACAAGTGTGATTGTCGCTGACTAAGAACACAAGTACATAATAATGTCACACATACAATTTATTCAATATCCTTTTTATGTTATTACCAAAACTAGCGGTTTGACGTTAAATCACATGACTAAACTTAATTTCACGCTCCATTAACCATAAACATGGCCCACTATATTACACTATAATTTAACCACTAATTGTACGTAAAATAAAGCAGTCAATAGTTTTTGGTATAAATAAATTATATCTTCACAAATGGCGAAGTTCCCACCGGACTCATTCTATCGCGCTCATAGGTTTTGGCATCGCCACCTAGCGCAAAATTTATGAAGCTAAATTTAAGAAGTGTGTTTCTTTTTGTGATTTTTTTAAATAGAAAGTAACTAAAGGAGCATTATTTGCTAAGATCATTTTTCTCTAAGGTCTATGTTTTATTATTGTACACAGAAAAGTAACCCTCTAGACGCCGATTAGCCGGATAACCCCGGTCACCACGCATATGCAGTACCACTGCATATCATACACCCCGCCGCCAATCGGAACGTCACTCCGTCAGCGAGCGGCAATCATACCACCGAACTTTTTAGCCGACCAATCATAACGCACCGTCCGCCCCCTGTTCCCCCGCCAACATTTTACGACTGTGTTCTCATGCTAAACTTTGTTTGTGGCGTCTTGAGGCTTGAGGCTTACTGGTCTGTGGCTATAACACAGTAACGGATGATTCCCCGTCCAAGGAAGTACTATCGCCTATTCCTGCCGCAAGCCATTCAAACAATAATGTTTAAGAGCTACGAACATGTTTTATTAGCAAACTTTCTTGCTATAATAAGGCGGGACACACACACAGCTGAGCAATTCATTAATTCACCAGAGGATGGGCAACAGCGTTCCCACAGCAACCCGCCTGCCAAGCGTGGCGATTATGGCATATTCCCCCCCCCCCCTCCCTTTGGGGGAGGCCTTTGTCCAGCAGTGGACGTCTTTCGGCTGAAATGATGATGATGATGATCATAGTGTCAGGCAAACCAAAAAGTGATACAATAATACCTTAATTTAAAAAATCACACAATTTTACACGTAATGTAAAATCGTTACCATAATACACGCTTTTAAATTGTGTCTGTCGTCTTTAATATCGGTCGGCCGAGATTCTGAGGAAAAATTGGAGATCGAATAAGGTCATTCTTTCTAAATGAAAGGACTCGTTACTTGGTAATTTCCTGACCCAATACTTCCTACTTACGTGAGCGTTTTTCTTTTTTCAAACCTTCTGATGCTCCTTGCAGATCTCACCTTAAAACTCTTCTTGTCTTTCTGTCAGCAATAATTTCGATTTACGGAAGCATCGTAGATAGCAATGGCAAATCAATTTTCATAAACAATTGGTTATTTATAAACAAATTTATAAGCAAATAAAGTTAATTTGAATTTAAATTTGGTCTTTGCAGACGGACTGCAAGCTATCTGCCGGATCGCAGCTTGGATGCGGTTTTTTTTGTATTTTTTTACTTTTTTTTTCAGTATATTACTTATTTACATTAATTTTATTTTATTTTATATTTTCGCTTGAATCCCGAAGATAAAGTTTTAAAGTGCATATTAATTAAAAGACCGGGTGAAACAAGTGCATAAACAGTGATTTGCAATCATCTTAAATAAAGTATGCTCATAATTCAAGTAAAAAAACATAATTCCTTTTTCCTTGGTTTATTGGTTTCATTAGGACAAGGTCGTAGGTACTCGCTGACTAAGTAGCTGGAAAACAGTTGTCTTTTTATAAACACGTCAGAAATAACTTCTTAAATAACATCTTCAAAGAGCTACTTAGTTACTTAATAAAACAGGCCAAGAGCATGTCGGGCCATGCTCAGTATTATAGGGTTTAAGAGTTTATATGAAAAATCTTTTCTCCTGGATTGATTCAATCAAAACTTGGAAAAAAATATCTCTAGAGTAAATAATAAAATACTTTTTTTTTAAATATATAGTATAGGATGGCGAAACGAGCTAAAGGCCCACCTGATGTTAAGTGGTTACCTTTGCCCCACACTCCACAGAGTACATTGTTTCTTTACATCTTTAGAATGTTTTTGTTATATTAAACAAATAAATAAATAAAGCTATGATTGTCACAGATCAATTATTTTATGAAAAAGGCTTTTTTTTATATAGTATAGGATGGCGAAACGAGCTAAAGGCCCACCTGATGTTAAGCGGTTACCTTTGCCCATAACAACTTTAATACCACCTAGGCTGTTACCTAAATGGTACCGCAAGTCGGTTCGCCAAACTGAGACATGAAGATGGAATGTCTCATGTGATTGTAATTTCACCGGCACCCGTACCCTTCAGACCGGAACTACATTTTAAATTATGAGGATGGACCTTCTGGTTAAATAGCAATATATAAATAAATATTTGGCTTCACTTTGATTGTTCGCAGCACTTTGTCAATATTTATTTATTAAAATCGTTTCGATGCACGCAGTAATCACTCGATTTAACGAACTCAATCTCAAAGTCATAAGACGCCAGCCTTGTGGCATATCTTTGCAGCCTACTTGCTGCCGTTTGCGGCAATCCAAACTTTGGGCCAAAAATAAAAGTTAAAGGCTTGTGATCAGTTTTAATAATGAAATGACGACCGTAAATATATTGATGGTGTTTGATTACACCAGCAATAACCGCGAGCGCTTCTTTGTCCAGCTGACTATAGGATCTTTCAGCCGCGTTAAGTGTACATGAAGCGAAACAAATGGGGCGCTCATCGCCGTTTAGGAAACGATGCGACAACACGCTGCCGATACCATATGAACTGCTATCTACGGAAAGTGCAAGTGAAAAAGACGCCCGCTGCCAGAAGTCGTAACGACCGCATTATTAAAACTGAATAGAAAAATCTTGCAAGAAACCTTCCATACCTTCAGCTAACTCACTATTCAAACTTAGTAAATACTATTTTATATTCAGTCTTGACATTAGTTTAATTGTTGTAACGATGTAGCCATAAACACTAAAATTGAAGTATTGTTGAGATCTGTGAATCTGGGCAAACGAAGGAATCTCCGAGGGTAAGTATAAAAGGGTAAAGGGTAAATCTTATTAACTAAAATCCACATACCGCGATAGAGATCATTCGATTGCCAATCGTGCTGATTATGGAAACTTTCTCAATGACCTCTTTATGAAAGTTCATCAGGAAACCCATGAATGCAATGCATGTTTCTGTAGCCCTAGTACCCATATTGAAAATGATACTTGACATTCTGATATGGATGGATCTTATGCCACAGGAAATAGAAAAGACAATAAAATAAAATGATAAGATACACTTAGGTTTTTCAAGGTTTTAAAAATACATTGCGGTATTTTTTATAGTATTTAATTAGGTAATCATAATCCAGGAAGAGTTTTGCAAAGATAAGTACTAGGTTACTATAAATGCGAAGAGTTTTTTTGCAAAAAGTGATAATAAACTGAATTCTGATACGCTGGCGATGACGTTGTTTTGTTTGTTACAAAATAGAGGTTAGGAATGAGAATGAGA
Source organism: Asteroscopus sphinx (assembly GCA_949699075.1). NCBI lineage: Eukaryota > Metazoa > Arthropoda > Insecta > Lepidoptera > Noctuidae > Asteroscopus > Asteroscopus sphinx. The sequence goes on from OX453024.1 coordinate 6,029,373, forward strand.
GAACGACAGTCTTGCACGGAGCCATTAACACAAGTGCAGTTACTAAATGAGCGACTAGCTTTAGTGGCTTCTCTGCCCAACATACATTTCGTAGAAAGTTTAGAATCGTAAGACAGCTTATTATTGGTCTAACTATTTAGCCTCCACAGTCTTATATTAAAGGGTCAATATTCAACAAAAATAAGATTATGTTTGGAAAATATATACACAACACCTATTACATAGTCTTTTAACTGTATAACTTTTCTCGTATAATTCCGAAATAGTAAACAGGAACAGGACAGATAGGTACCTTAGTCTAGTAAGAAGTGCCCTAGTTTTTTAGGGTAAAGCTCACACGATACTTTAGGCAGCTATTTGATCATCAACTCAGCCTATCGCAGTCCACTGCTGGACATAGGCCTCTCCCAAGTTGCGCCACAACGCTCGATCCTCTGCCTTCCGCATCCAGTCCCCCCCAGCCACGCTCTTTAGGTCGTCGGTCCACCTGGCAGGCGGGCGCCCTACGCTGCGTTTGCCGATTCGCGGTCTCCACTCAAGGACTCGTCTGCTCCAGCGGCCATCGGTCCTTCGACAGACATGGCCAGCCCACTGCCACTTCAGCTTACTGATTCTACAAGCTATGTCGGTCACTCCGGTTCTTCTCCGGATAATCGATCGGCTATTTGATCGCTTTTTGGTAACTCTATGCTCCGATTAAAACATATTTGATAGTTTTGGAAGGTACACGGAGGCCGACACCGGCAGCGTCAGCACGCCCGACACCGACACCGGGTAGCCTGCAACACACCACACCGTCACCACTTGTTGATAAATTATTATAATTAAGAAGTGTACCTTGTGGGGGGCCTACCCACGCTGCACCTTCCAGCAAGGAAATTTGATTGGATTTTCTTTCCTCGCGCCCACAAGTTCAAAGTCGCTCAGCGAGCTATGGAGCGAGCTATGCTTGGAGTTTCTTTGAAGGATAAAATCCGTAAGAGATTATCCGGAGAAGAACCGGAGTGACCGACATAGCTTGTAGGATCAGTAAGCTGAAGTGGCAGTGGACTGGCCATGTCTGTCGAAGGACCGATGGCGCGTTGGAGCTGCTTCAATCGCGAGTCCCGAAAAGAAGGATTTCTATCTCCGATGCGTGGGTCTGTTAACCACATGTACGGAAATAAACGATTTTATTCGGCAGTGACAGTTAGTTTACCAATTTCTTTGATTGACAGTTTCCTTATATTCAAAATGTCCTAAGTGCAGCACGATGCTAATAAGAAGAAAATTTTTGAGTATGACACGCAACTTGCCTTTGTTTATTTATTTTCGTTAGTAAACCTGCCCTTTGGGCCTGACCTGCCCCAATTTATCAGCGCGCTATGTAAACTTCCATGACCTATGATCCGATCGATATACTCTCCTTTCCGTGAGTTGTAATCTAAACACTGATTATATGTGTTTGTTAGTTTAAGCTTGTTGTAGGTACTAGAGGGCGTTCGCGGCTTAGCCCGCGTGGTTGACGTTTATCGCTTATGCCGCAGGAAACCTTTCATTTTATAGAACTGCCGCCGCCGAAGTAGGTTGCAAAATTCAGATTGCGAAAGTGTATAATTAATTTTTGTTTTATTTGTTGAACGATAACTTCCTTTAACTTTAGATACTATGTTGGATAGATTTTATTTAAAAAGTCACGTCTGCCATCTTGGATTTCAAAATAGATGTTATATTCGTAATTAGCATCCCGGGAAACCTCGAAAACGATACCATATTGATTTTATTTCAAAGTCACGTCCGCCATCTTGGATCTCGAAATAGATGTTATATTCGTAATCAGTACCCCGGGAAACCTCAAAAACTATACCCATATTAATTTTACTTAAAAAGTCACGTCCACCATCTTGGATCTCAAAATTGATAATCAGCACTCCGGGAAACCTTGAAAACGATACACGTATTGATTTTATTTAAAAAGTCACGTCCGCCATCTTGGATCCCGAATAGATGTTATATTCGTAATTAGCATCCCGGGAAACCTCGAAAAAAAAAATGTTTTTCCCTTCATTTGTGTTCACATAAATCGAAAAAAATTTGGGATCAGCTGTTTTTAGCGCGTTTTCAGTGTTGGTCCCTGAAAAAAATAATAAAATTTGAATTTATTATTTAGATTAATTAAAAAATACAATCAAGATGGCTTGTTCTTAAAATTGTCTAAGGGTTCAGAGGATTCATCCTGCCAAAGGAAACCTGTTAATCAGCAAACACCATATGAAATATTGCATTTTTTTGTCGTGTACATTGACTCCGGCCTCTCGTCGGCCATCTAGAATATAGAAAGAAAGAAAGAAAAAATATTTATTTGCTTCAAAAGTGACGCACAAAATTGCCAAAAAAATTGATTGGCCGGCAAAAATGTTAACAACCAATCACATGGCTTGACCTGAGATTTGACAGCTGATAAAATCTAAATATACTTGATGAAAAATAAAAAGACGGGTACTTATCAATTCCCCACAACGTACCGTCATAGCTTGTAGGATCAGTAAGCTGAAGTGGCAGTGGGCTGGCCATGTCTATCGAAGGACTGAAATGTAAATTGTTATAGTTAAAATAAAAAAAGACAAGGAAAGACTCATATTAATTCAACAATATTAATTGCTTCCATCCCTAGAGCGGGAATGAATTTCAAAAATAGAACTAAGTTAGCTTAGGTAGTCGGCTACGAAAAATTTAACATTATTAAAAAAAAAACTATTATATTACAATAGAAAAATGCTGCGGTCTTGTGAGTATATAAACAACCGGTGTGAATTAAAAAAGTACCTGACAGATGGCCCACCGCCTTTGGCGGGCTATATTTCGCAGATGGTACACCTGATAAAAAAGTGGTGTATCAAACATTACCTTCATTTTAGTAGACCTATTCAATAATACCCCACACGAGGGGGTGCAGCGAAAAAAAATTTCCCCTAAAATACGTAAAAACGATTTTTTTATTCTTTTAAAATTGAGATCTATATGTAGACTATTTTTTAACAAAATTTGATTTACTCATGTTTATAACTGTAGAAGTTATTAAGCTGTAAAGGATTAGGACAGACGGACAGACGGACAGATGGACGGACATGACGAAACTATAAGGGTTCCTTGTAGGACTACGGAACCCTAAAAAGAATACATCAATCGGCTCTTTTATGTACGCAACGAAATAACGGGCCAGTCACGGGCGGTTGCGGCCGATGTGGTTGCCACACGGGGAGAAGGGGCCCGCCTATTAGTGGCGAGCTTGGACCTGCCTGCACTTCTGTTTCTGATTTATTCTCATTAAATCACTTAAGAGCTCAACTGCCAAATAAAATAACACATACTTAAACAATGGACGTCGTTTTTAAAAAAGGTAATCAACTAGAAAATAATGTTTTCAGTACTAAAAAATACTAAAATACATGCAGAATTATACTAAAAATGTACTAAAATAAAATTCAAATGAAACATTTTTTTTTTTTTTTATATATCAAATATCAAATTTCAATGCAAATTGTGTTCTAAATATTTTTTTTTTATATATTTTTATAAGACATTCATAAATTAAACAAAAAAACAATGTTTCAATTTTATATGTTTAGTACGGAAGGAATTAAGTAGGTTAATGAACTAAGGGACGCAGGACCTTACCTTGGATTATCCAATACAATGTTAATTAATTAAAACGATGATATTTAATGAACTAAGGGACGCAGGACCTTACCTTGGATTATCCAATACAATGTTAATTAATTAAAACGATGATATTTAATTAACTAAGGGACGCAGGACCTTACCTTGGATTATCCAATACAATGTTAATTAATTAAAACGATGATATTTAATGAACTAAGGGACGCAGGACCTTACCTTGGATTATCCAATACAATGTTAATTAATTAAAACGATGATATTTAATGAACTAAGGGACGCAGGACCTTACCTTGGATTATCCAATACAATGTTAATTAATTAAAACGATGATATTTAATGAACTAAGGGACGCAGGACCTTACCTTGGATTATCCAATACAATGTTAATTAATTAAAACGATGATATTTAATGAACTAAGGGACGCAGGACCTTACCTTGGATTATCCAATACAATGTTAATTAATTAAAACGATGATATTTAATGAACTAAGGGACGCAGGACCTTACCTTGGATTATCCAATACAATGTTAATTAATTAAAACGATGATATTTAATGAACTAAGGGACGCAGGACCTTACCTTGGATTATCCAATACAATGTTAATTAATTAAAACGATGATATTTAATAACTTCCGATACTTCGTCTTCATTCAAACCTCGATTATTTTCCCATTTCATATAAACAATAATAACAATATTTTATATAAACTAGTACAATATCTGTGTATTTTCCTTTCCTTAAAATTTCCCCAAAAACGATTTTTTTCCCCAAAATGACCTATTGTTGCTCAAAATGACAAGCTCTCATGTGAAATTATCATGTTATTATAATTTTTCACATTTAATATTATTTTCATTTTGGACAACATTTAGAATGTCAGAAATTGTTATTTAAATTTCAACTAAAAGTTTACTGGTTTTGTAAATTACCTGTGATGTAATGTGCAATTAATAAAATTAAATGGTTCTTGTTGTGGTACTTTAAAAGTACTATCAGAACACATCGTATCACAGTTGTTTTCAGACCTCCACTGCATTATATCCTATCATATTTTGTGATATTTTGTGACATATTTTGTATGGAGCTTATGTCAAATTCCTATCTCTAGTAGGGCAAATCGTGGATAGATTGGATATCATAGAATTACTACACATAGAAGGATAGTTTCATACATTACGCGCTAGCAATACTGATGCAAAAAAATAATAATTTGTACGCACATTCCACGTTATTTACCGAACATTTTGTTTTATTACGACACCTCGTTCCTCCAACACAAAGGGAGGATCCTCCTACTAGGCTGGGTCTGCACCTGGTGGGCTACTGCGCTTGTATGTATGCTAACTTGCGTGTAAACTCTGCTTGCGCGATGTAGGATAGTTCTCATGTCACCGGATAGATGTCGCTACAATGTGTACGCCTTTCATATTTTTTTACTGATTTGGCCACATAATTTCAACCTAAAACTACTGAAATTGGAACTGATCTCCGCCAAGGAGTTGAGAAGTTCAATTACTCGAAGTAATCACCATCATGCAATACGAATTGGTTCACCACATTATTATTACTGAATGACGTCATTCTAGGGATGTCGAAGTAAACTCAAAGTAATGCACAATTTTTGTATGAAGTTTTAAAAGCTTGAGACACACTATTTATAATTCTTTACCTTTATTCTACTTTACCAGGCCCCTCAGAAAGTATTGCGAAAAAAAGTTTTTATATATGGGAGACTGGCCAGTTATAATGTTTTTCGAAAATATGATTATTTATAAGTAAAAATAAGTAAGTTCCAATTTCAAAATTTCCCTCCACATTTTTTGCGAGTTAATTCAAAGTATTGTGTCTCACTGAAATATGGATCTGCGCCGGGAACATTTTAGAGCTATGATTTTATACGATTTCAAGTGTCGCCTGAAACCGGATGAATCGTACGATAGACTTCAAATGGCATTCATGGATGAAGGCCCTTCCAAGGCAACCGTGTATCGTTGGTATAACGAATTCAAGCGCGGTCGACCAACTTTGGGGGATGACGAAAGAAGCGGTCGCCCTTTGACGGCTGTTACCGAAGAAAACGTGCTAGCAGTGAAAAATTTAATTCAAGACAATAGGCGAATTACATATCAGGAGATTCAACACATATTGAAGATTGGATCGGGAAGCGTTCACGAGATTCTACACAGCCATCTTCGCGTGAGGAGGATAGTATCACGCTGGGTGCCGCACAACCTCACCGATGCTCAGAAGCAGGCCCGGGTGGAATGGTGCCGTGATATGCTTAACAAATTTGAAGCAGGCTCGTCTCGGCGTGTTTACGACATCGTTACAGGTGATGAGTCCTGGATTTATCAATACGACCCAGAAACCAAGCGCCAGTCGACTGTTTGGGTGTTTCAAAATGAGCCAACGCCTACCAAAGTGAAGCGATCTAGAAGCGGGGGTAAGATTTTGATCGCTAGCTTTTTTAATTTGACTGGCCACTTGGTATCAATTCCCTTACGGGATCAAAGAAGCATTAATGCCGAATGGTATACTACCAAATGTTTGCCAGAAGTTTTCTCTGTTATAAGCAACAAGCGACCAAACACAGGGCTCCGCGGGCTACTGCTCCACCACGACAATGCACCTGCGCACACCGCACTCAAAACGAGGGACTTCCTGGACAGCACGCCAGTCAAACTCCTGGGTCACCCTCCTTACAGCCCTTATCTAGCACCGTGTGACTTCTTTTTATTCCCAAAAATAAAAAATCAGCTCAAAGGGATACAATTTTCGTCGCCGGAAGATGCGCTGGCTGCGTTCGAGCAGGCTGTAAACGAGGTGTCTGCGGCGGACTGGAAAAAGTGTTTTGAAAACTGGTTTAGGCGCATGAATCTTTGTATAGAGGCTGGTGGAAAGTACTTTGAAAAGATTTGATAAAAATATATGTACGTATAGAACAATTTTTTTTAGTTTCGCAAAACTTTCTGAGTGTCCCACGTATATGGAGTTTTTTCTTTCATAGTAAGAAAGAAAAGAAAGAAAGAAGACGACCTAATATCAGTGTAACACTTGAATTACGAACACCCTTACGAAATAAAAAGACGCGAGTTTATATCTACACGCTTTTTGCTTGACGGGGTGGGCGAAGTTTGTCGTCATTGTTAATGCAAAGCGAGGCATACACTGAAGCATAGAAATCTAAATAATAAGATAGAAGTGGTAAAGGCGCTTGAACTCATTTGTAATCAATTATTAGATAAAAAAACCGAGATTTTGAATTTCGGTACAGACAAAGTTAGTATCCCGGCAAATTGTATAGTCTTTCTCTTTAGTAGTAGGGGTGTTTTCTTTAGTTTTATTTTTATTCGAGTTTGGTTCAGCTGTCTTATCTGTTCGCTTTTCAGGTTTATCCGTGGATCTTGTTGAACTAGTACTATTGGTTGACCTGCTATTTCTAGAATTTGTTCTTTTCTCAGATCTCGATCTATCTTCTTTGGTGGTTTTATCAGCTTTGTCAACTTTGTCCGATTTGGGAGTTTGGGCTTTGTCGACTTTTTCTGGCCTTTTTTTGACTGCCCCGTTGGTCTAGTGGTCGCAAGCGCGACTGCTGAGCGTGGGGTCCTGGGTTCGATTCCCAGGTCGGGCAAAGTTTATTGGGTTTTTTCATTAAGAAATTCTCAGTAGCAGCCCGGAGTCTGGATTTGTGCCCGGTTAATGGCAATAGGCTCACCCCCTATTACATGGGACTATAACATAACTGGCGAAATGTGGGTGTACTATATATAGTAGTAGTTTTTTTTTTTTTAAATTACAAAATCTAGAGACCGGAAATTACATAACATCGCATTCGTTTACAAAGAATTATTAAAAAAATTGAAGATCATATTCACGAACAATTTTTAAAATATTTAAATAGTTTTTATAAAGGTCTATCAATGTTGAAGAATATAAGTTTCTGCGTTGCACAGTTTAGAAATGGCAGGGGGGGGGACACATTGCAAGCCACTTTGGCGAACTGTATTTTGCAGATGGTATACCTGATAAAAAAGTTGTGGATCAAACATTACCTTCATTTTAGTAGACCTATTCAACAATACCCATCACGAGGGGGTGCAGCGAAAAAAAAATATTCCCACGGTATTGTCCGTAAAGTAAATTACATTTTTATTTTACAGTATTTTTTGCGACCATTTAGTCGCAAATACTACGGTAGTGCGATTTGTTTTTTTAATCGTTGCATAGCTTGGCTCACTACGAACGGTTCGTGCTGACGCATGTTCAGCTACGACCTTCCAGGGCCGAAGAATCTGCCTCCGTGTGAAAAATATTCCCACGGTATTTTCCGTTAATACATACTGGCCACCTAGTTGCCTCGCCTGTCACGCTGGCGGTGATGACGTCTCTCTGTCTATTAGATATTCAAACGAAATAAAGAATATTGTAATTTATAAAAATGTGTATTTAATAAATTGGCGACGAGGATGTCGAATTATGATATTAAAAAACTGAAGAAAACCCGCGCCGCATTACGCGGTATAATTACAAAATTAGAAAACTACGTAAACAGTCAAGAAACACTACCATATGAAGAAACAGAGTCAAGACTTCAATCACTTCAAGAAACATTACAGAAATTACAAGAAATACAGCATAACATAGAATTAGAAACACCAGACGAACAACTAGACCAAGAGATAGAAACCAGGTACGATTTCGAAGAAAAATGTATCATCATAAAGACAAAACTTTTGATGTATAAAAACGGAGACAATCGACATGTTTTACCGCTACAAACATCAACATCACAGCTAAGTACAAATACGCACCAAGAACGAGGTCCAAAAATTAATTTCCAGCCCTTCAATGAAAAAGAAACCTTTGTAAACTTTACTAAAAGACTAACTGTATTTTTCTTACTCAACAAGATCGAAGACGCTAAAATGAAAGTTTACACCTTACTTGCTGCTCTATCACCAGAATTACATGAGAAATTACACGATTTATGCTCCCCGGATGATCCAGTTGACATGAATTTTAAGGAGCTCACACAGATACTAGACGAATACGTTGACCCTAAACCTAGCATATGGGCGTCACAACACAAATTTATTACGCGCACACAAAGTGAAGATGAAACAGTGGCAACATACGCATCAGAATTAAAAAAGAAATCTTTGAACTGCGAATTTAAATGTCAACATTGTCAAAAACCTACCCTAGAAAGCTTCCTAGCCCTACAGTTTATTCGAGGATTGAAAGACAGTGATATAAGAACAAAAATTCTTCAAGAAAGAAATACACTACCTTTTACAAAACTGGTACATATAGCTACATCCATAGAAATGGGAAAATCGGAGAACCTAAGAATATCCGCAGACATGCACAAAAATTTGGACACAGTAAACAGAATTACAAATTCAATAAAAAATACCTAAACAGTTAACATCTACATCATCTTCATCTCCGATAACGATAAGAGATTTAAAAGGAAAATGCTTTCGATGCGGCAAAGACGACCATCGATCTAATGAGTGTGGCGCCATCAAATCCACCTGCCTGAAATGCAAGAAGGCTGGACATCTGGCACGAGTCTGTTTACAGCGAAATGTAAATACCAATCAACTAGACCACAATACAAGTAACATGAGTAACGAAAGCATGGGGAATATCAACCTAATTAAAAGTGAGATATCTGAAAAATACATGATTACAGTAAAAATAGAGAACATACAGGTTGGCATGGAATTCGATACAGGAGCGACCTTGTCATCAATGTCACTTAAGCAATACAAAAGCCTGAAAATACCAAACAAAATTTTCAAAACAGAAATGAAATTGAGAACCTACACTGGTGAAATTATCAAGCCTGCAGGAGTGACATACGTAAAAGGCACTTATAAAGACCAGACCTTCAACGGGAAATTATACATAATCAATCAAAACGTTGACCCAATTTTCGGAAGAAGCTGGATGAAAGAACTGAATGTGAAAATTGCAGACATAAGGGTTATACAAACTTCTCAACGATCCGACAAACTTGATAAATTATTAGAAGAATTCGCAACAACGGTTTTTAAATCAGACTTGGGAAAAATACCCAACTACGAAGCTCACTTAAATCTAAAGGAAAATACACGGCCTATCTTTATAAAACCGCGACGAATACCGTACGCGTTGAAGGAAAAGGTCGATAAAGAAATCGAACGATTATGTGCAGAAGGGGTGATCACCAAAGTAGATAATTCAGATTGGGGCACCCCAATCGTACCGATTGTGAAATCAAATGGGAGCATTCGACTATGTGCAGACTACAAGGTCACCCTTAACAAAGTCATCAGTGATGAACATTACCCAATTCCTATAATAGAGGATATATTTGCAGAAATGAACGGAGGAAAATACTTCTGCACCTTAGATATTACCCAAGCCTATCTTAATATGGTTATGGATGAAGAAAGCGCCCTTTTACAAACATTGAGTACGCACCTAGGTACTTACAAAGTCAATCGCTTAATGTTTGGAGTCAAAGTAGCACCAAGCCTTTGGCAGAAATTCATGGATCAGTTACTTCAGGGACTAGACGGAGTAAAATGTTTTTTCGACGACATAATAATTCAAGGAGCATCAGAAGAACAACTCTTAACACGTCTAAAACGAGTATTACAAAAACTGAAAGATAGTAACCTCCACGTTAACAGAGAAAAATGTCATTTTTTTAAACGTAACATTAACTACCTCGGACATACAATTGATAAAGACGGTTTACATAAGAACAAAGACAAAGTAAGGGCCATCGTGAACACTGCACGGCCAACCAATGTAAACGAATTACGAACCTTCTTGGGCATGGCAAACTACTACAACAAATTTATTCCAAACCTTGCCTCATTAACGAACTCACTAAATGAGTTATTAAAGAAAGAGAAAGATTTTCACTGGAATTCTAAATGTGAAGACAGTTTTAATAACATTAAGAAGGAGATTTTGAGCGAAAGAGTTTTGATTCACTTTGACCCAGGAAAACCATTGATACTAGCTACAGACGCTTCGCCAACAGGCTTAGGAGCTGTTTTGTCTCACAGACTACCTGATGGCTCAGATAGACCAATCGCATTCGCCTCTAGGACACTTTCATTTAGCGAAAAGAAGTATAGTCAAATTGACAAAGAAGCTACGGCGATCTACTGGGGTATAAAAAAATTCTTCCACTACTGTTACGGCAGAAAATTCACATTAGTGACGGATCATAAGCCCCTTACATCGATTTTTCATCCCCACCAGACATTACCAGCACTGAGCACAATGCGATTATTTCATTACGCACATTTCTTATCGGGATTCAACTACGATGTGGAATACAGAGCTTCAGCTAAAAATGCAAACGCTGATTACCTATCAAGATTTCCAGTAGAAATAACAAAAGAAACCTCAATAGACCAACATTGTGCATACCAACTACAGCAGATTAACGTCCTAGAAATTCGGCCAGAAGTTATAGCTAATGAAACGAGAAAAGACAACGAACTTAAGATATTATTGGAAGCACTACAAACAGGTCACTCATTACGACGATATGGCTACGGTGATAATGAATTCACAATTCAAGACAACTGCATATTGAGAGGAACTCGAGTGGTAATACCCAAAAGTTTACACGCACGAGTACTAGATGAACTACACGCCGGACACATTGGCATACTTAAAATGAAATTACTAGCTCGCAGCTACATATACTGGAAAAACATAGACAAAGATATCGAAAATAAAGTAAAATCCTGCAGAGCATGCCGATTGGAACAGAACGAGTCACCAAAAGCACCCCCACACCATTGGGAACAACCTACTGGACCATGGGAACGTCTTCATATAGACTTTGCAGGACCAATTCTAGGATACCAACTCCTAATAGTCGTAGACGCTTTTACAAAGTGGGTGGAAGTCTTTCCAACAAAGACCACAACGAGTGCTTGGTGCATCGTTAAGTTGAGGGAATTATTCTGCACATTCGGCACACCATACACACTTGTGTCAGACAACGCACGTCAGTTTGTATCTCAAGAATTTAAGAGCTATCTTTCCAGCTGCGGTGTTACACACTTGACGTCAGCTCCGTACCACCCAGCCACTAACGGCCAGGCCGAACGTTACGTGCAAACAATAAAGAAAGCACTACGCGCAATGGAGGGGGAGAGAGGCAATCTTACGGATAAGCTCCTTATTCTCAAGACTCGACTACGACGCACACCAATCCTAGGCGAACATACTCCCTATGGACTGATGTTCAATCGGGATATTAGAACTAAGCTGCATGTAATGTTCAAAGACTCATCTGCCCCGAAGGCTTTCATACCGATCAACACACAGTCTTCAATCAGAGCTCACTCCCTAGGTGATCGTGTCCAGGCCAGAGCCTACTCCGACCCAAAACGAAGATGGGAATTCGGCACGATAGTGCGTCGCCTAGGCAGGCTTCATTATGAAGTGCGAACTGACGGAGGCGTCGTATGGCGTAGACACCTGGAGCAGCTGCTTCCAGCCCCAGGAGTGGGACAACCAGGAATCGCGGCGGAGGACTAATACATACTGGCCACCTAGTTGCCTCGCCTGTCACGCTGGCGGTGATGACGTCTCTCTGTCTATTAGATATTCAAACGAAATAAAGAATATTGTAATTTATAAAAATGTGTATTTAATATCCGTAAATTAAATTAAATTTTTATTAACCGACTTCATAAAAAGGAGGTTCTGAATCCGATAGTTTTTTTTCATGTTCGTTACCTCAGAACTCCGTCTTTTATAAGCCAATTTGAAAAAATATTTTTTATTTAAAAGGATATACTTCTAGATTGGTCCCATTTTTATCAAAATCCAGTTTTGATAATGGAATCCATGTGGAACTGAGGGAACTTCTCAAATATTATAGGCTTACATATAGCAATTTTGGTATTTTCAACAACATTGTATTTAAAAGATTTCACTCTTTGCAAATTCATCATCATCGTCCTGCCCTAATCCCAATTTATTTGGGGTCGGCGCTGCATGTCTTTATCTTCCATACATCTCTATCAGCCGTCATAAGTTTTCTCTATAGATTTTAGCCCTTTTTGAAGTTTTTCGTGCTCAAAGCTTGCTTTACAGATAATTTGATTCTACTACAAAACATAAACATAATCAGCCCATTACTGTCCCACTGCTGGGCACGGGCCTCTTAAAGTATGAGAAGGTTAAGGCCTTAGATGAGTGATAGTGTTGCATTGTTTCGGAGTGGCTATATTCCCTACGGATCGGTCTTAGTCTTGCCAAATACCTACAATTTTATTTAAGTCCGTCATAAATATTAAATGAAGCAGACCTCACGAAACCTTGGCAAAATCTAGGCTCTTATGAGGTTAATATTCAATACACTGAAGAACACTGCAGAAGTAGTGTCTTTCCTAGACAGCCTGTTCGATAGTGTAAATGGTGTTTGCATTTTCAACAAAAAGAGCAGAGGACTCCGAATCAGCCCATTATAAAAAAGGTCTTGGTCGATTCACACCGCGGTCCGAAACAGCCCACTCAAAAAGAGTACTTGGGCGATTCACACCGCGGTCCGAACCAAGCGTGGTGTGAAACGCCCCACTACCCGTACTGGAAGGCGCAGCGTGGGTGAGCCCCCCACAAAGTGGACCGAGAACCTGGTGAAGGTCGCGGGGATTTGCTGGATGCGGAAAGCGCAGGACGGGTTGTTGTGGCGATTCTTGGGGAAGGCCTATGTCCAGCAGTGAACGTTTTTCGGCTGAATTGATGATGATGAGACTTTCCATCTATATGTCACAGTTTGGCGAACAGTTTTTTTAGTGTTTGTTTGTTTTCTGCAATATGTTGCTGGATTTAGCCAGCTATGTGGGAATAACTCGGAACTTAGCTGTACGAAAGAGGTATGTATGCAGTAATTAAGTGTAAAATGCAGAAAAACGCCTAAAACGTTTAGTCAATGTAAGAAATAAACTCTATTTTTAACCGACTTCAAAAAAAGGAGGAGGTTATGTATTCCGCGGGTTTTTTTTACATCCCAACTCACATCACATTCCACACACTAAATACCTTACTTCCTCTCATACAAACACACCCACATACATAGAAACTCCATGACATGTTTGTCTATACTTATATTAATATATTATTCTTTCTCTTCTATTGGTGTTATATTTTATGCTTAAGTACTTTTTATATATTTTATTGCCAATCATGTGACAGCCTAATGGACAAGATACTTAAAACTAGGGTGAGGGCCTGGTGATCCGTAACACAGGGTTTTCCTAGTACGGCGGACTCCAGTCTCTCACAAAGGAGCTTATACGCGCTTATTTGTCACGTAAATCGAATGTACTATTAGATATTCTGTGATAATATAAGTAGCGGGGGGGAGGGGGGGGGGGGGGTAAATGAACTTTCTGATCCCCTGAACTAGATATCTAAATATCTTACACATTGTACTATCAGCAAACTTTCCGGTGAACCACCACTAAGGCTAAAATCGCTTGCACTCAATGTTCGAGTGCAGCCGTAGCTCGTGTAATGTAGCAGGATTCGTTCAAGGGATTTTGTCGAAAAAATGTACTATGGGTACTAGACAATGGATATAATACTTATATACTTTTTTTTTTTTTGTAAATACTTACTTATAATACATAAGAAACACCCAGACCAACACAAGCTTATGTTCATCACACAAATATTTGTCTCCTGTGGGAATCGAACCCACGACCTCGTGATCAGCAGTCCGACACTCGAACCACTAGACCACAGAAGTCATCAAAATCATAATTATCACTTTTATTTAATAATTAATTTGATTATTTTAATTGAAGAGTTTTTCCAAATGATTTGTGTCCTTACGTATGAATATCAATTCTGAAAACGTACCTCACAAGAAAAACAGCGTTTTGTTACATACTGTATAAAGGACTTTACCACTAGCCCAGGTGCGTGGCATCAGAGCCTGCCACGGCCCTCCTAAAAGCTAAACTTGCTTCCACACTTTAGGCATTTTAAAACAAATATATTCGGAGCTGAATAATATATACTGAATATATTTGTAATATTATACTGAATTGTATATTATGTTAATCAATACACCACTGACATTCAAACTAACTTCGCCTATTTCACGAGATTACAATTGTGACATCATAACTTTCATTTTATATTGTAACTTTATCATAAACTGATGACTTTGATACTGCTGTAACAGACATAAAAATCTTTAGAAATAGCTCTTGGTATAATAAAAACATCAACAAGGCGTAATAAAAAAATCTTCGTTTAATTTCCCAGGTATTGTAAGCCAAAACGAAGACAAATAAGTTGGATAGAGGCCTATTAATTTCAGCTATGATTTCTAAACACAAATCAACTTATCACTTAAGGATGTACTATATTGCCGACGTCGTTAGCTTTTATGTAGTTCTGTGTTTTTAAATCAGATTTTATAGTTATTCAAATACAAATTAAAAACTATTTATTTGTCAACCATGGCTATGAAGTACAAGACATGGTGTTAATTTATAAATAATAATCCAGTGTCTCTATGCATTGTTATTGAATTAGGTTTAAGTATACGGTAAAATAAAGACAACAATAAATAACACCTATCCAGCGCAAATTCAGGTCTCGATGTGTAACGAAACGGTCACCCATCCACAGACTGACCACGGCTAGTGCAGCTTAACTTTGCAGATCGTACAATCCACAAGCTTGCTACTTAGCCACGAGCCCCTCAATGGTTTAATGGTTTTTTTGGTTTTAGGTTTTGGTATGATATATCTCAACGAAAAAATCATTCGTTCAGATATGTGTGATTACGTGAAACAAAAGCAAAAGTTCATGAAAGGATCCCGTGAAATTAAAAATATAAGCTTGCATATGAAAAATTTGTGCAGTGGAAAATCAGTAGGAAATCTAAATCTTTATCCGAAAACGTTTTTCTTGCGTATTTCAATGATCTTTCCAACAAAATGTATGGTTCTGGTTAAAGTGTATGGTTCTGATAAAGCACAATTTGAACATTAAAAACTACCACAATTTAACGAGTATGCTAAAACGACAGTCAGACGGATATAAATGTAAAAAATCAAAAGTGGAGGTTAATTTCGACACCACGAGCAGTGTTCACGGTAGCTTAGTGGCTAAAAGCACTGGTGTACTGAGCCAGGAGTCGCAGGTTCGAATCCAGCTCGTGAGCGTTCTTTTTTTTCCTCAATTTAAATCGTTAAAACCACTGAAATAAATCTATCCTTAGTAAAATCATGGAGACTAGAGTAAGAAAGGATATGCTCGAGATTTGCAAGCGTGCTTTACGGTTTGTGGCATACCAAAAATAATTTTAACAGATCAAGGAACCAACTTCACATCCGATCTTTTTAAGAAAACTTGTAATTTCTTAAAAAATAAATTAAATGTCACAATGTTTTCTGTTTATTTATCTGTGCGTAAAAAAGGCCCAAAAACATAATATGGGTGAAATTCGAGAAAGTTATTGTTTATCGTTGAAAATTTCACGTTGTATTTGATGTGACGTCACTCAATCAATATCAATCAAGTACTAACTATTAAAACGGGTTAGAGAAAACAATTTTTTTTATCAAAATTTATTTTTGCTTAATGTTTAATTCTATGGTCTTATCGGATGGGGGGCAGTTTTTGGGGTTCGATTTTTTCTAGGGTTGATAACTGCTGAGTTAGAAGGTCAAAAGTAACCATTTTGCGTCACGCTAAACTACTTAGTAAATTTGCTAATAAATAATTAAAATTAATTGTAATTTTTTTTTTTTGAAGGTCTTTATTAACATAAAAAATAAAAACAAGTTAACAAAAAGATCTTATTCTAAATGAAAAACTAGCATATTACGAGCATTGTTAAATAGACTAAAGCATCTCTTTTAACAAGTAACATTAATTTAACATTGGTCTTAGAAAGTGATATTCATAATAATACTAATAAAAAATATTAATTTACGATCAAATTATCGTTTTTCGAGCTTGAACAGCCATGGTAGCAGCGTTGTATATTATTATGCTCATGCATGAAATTATTTAAATAGACTGTCAATGAAAACTTGTCTGTTTTGATATAAATCGCATTTTTCAACATGTACCTGTAATAGATGTTCATACAGGGCAACGCTACGGTTTATTGACGAGATACTTGAATGTGTTGGAACATAATAATAATTTAATAATTTTTTAATGGAAGTGTTGTCGAAAATTGAATCGAAAGGAGTATAGAGATTATTGGCGGATTCCGCTTCGAATAATTCTAAATTTTTTCCTAATCGAAATATGAAGACATTCGTACTCTTTTAATTTTTTTTGTTCTTCAAAGGGTTATTTATACACTGTGTTATTGAAATAACTGAAAACCTCTTAAGGGGTCATTGTTTTCATCAGTATGAACAACTTTTACTATGGGACCAACGCTGAAATCGCGAAAAAAAAACGGCTACGAGCGGAATCACGGCAAATACTTGCTCTGTGGACGAGATTTTTGCATCAAAAATTTGTACACAATTTGTCACAGTATTTTACAAAAAGTAAAGGCTCTAAAAGGTAAGCCCTGGAATCTATAACAGTTTCATTGGATCACTCAATGCAGACACCTGATGGATGGAGTGATCCGGTTTTTGGTGGACGAAATACATGTTTTATTATTTTCACCATGGTATAGTAAGTCACCATCTTATTGTACCATGGTTTTCACCATAAAATTTAAGTTTCGAATAACTACATCTGTAGGTACAATTAATACTAATAGCTACACCAATAATTATAGTTAAAAAGCTGTGAGCAATTAAATCCTTTTAAATTTGCTGAATTGAGTATCATAATGTCGTTTGGCACGAGATATCGCAGGAATGCTGGCATTAACCACATGGGTAATGTCAACATTACTTACCCAAGTATCAAGGGAAAACATATCGAGTTGAGGGCTGGAATGTACAGTCGAGTGCAATCGCCTTTTTTGTTACAAAATTGTCTTCCGACGACGGGCTAGTTAACACTATCGAAGAGAGCAGACATGGCCTTTTCTTTGATTATAGAAAGAAAGAACGAAAGAAAAATGATTTATTGCCACAACAAGACGACATGCGGTAGGTGCACATAAAAAATACTTAATTAGGTACATTTCTTGAATCATTTTATCAATGTATGTATGATACCTACTTTGCATGTCGTAGCTGCGGCAAAGAGGATATATTATATTCCAAGAACTACATGAAAAACAGCTGGTCTATCAATGTGGAAGATTATAAGTTTCTACGTTGCATAGCTTAGAAATGGCAGGGGGGGGGGACACATTGCAAGCCACTTTGGCGGGCTGTATTTCGCAGATGGTATACCTGATAAAAAAGTTGTGTATGAAACATTACCTTCATTTTAGTAGACCGATTGAATGATACCCCACACGAGGGGTTGCAGCGAAAAAAAATTTTGCAACCCCGATACACATGTATGGGAGCCACCCCTAAAATACGTTATCAAGATTTTTTTATTCCTTTAAAATTGAGATCTATATCTAAACCATTTTTTAACAAAATTTCATTTACTTATGTTTATAACTGTAGAAGTTATTAAGCTTTAAAGGAAAATCTATATATCAATATCATATATTGATTAATAATAATATTATTCATTGTTTTTGGGTGTACACGCTTTCACCAATATATTTACGGGCACGACGTAGTCACAGTAGAGAGTGATCATAAGCCTTTAGAGGCGATTATCAAAAAACAACTTAATGAGACACCAGCTCGATTACAGCGTATGCTGTTAAAATTACAGCATTATCCTATTGAGTTAATATATAAACAACAACTTAAACATTGAAAAAATAAAAATAAAAAAAGAACTTAGTAAAAATTATAATTTATAAATTTCATTTACTTATGTTCATAACTGTAGAAGTTATTAAGCGGTAAAGGACTAGGACAGACGGATAGACGGACAGACGGACAGACGGACAGACGGACGGACATGACGAAACTATAAGGGTTCCTTGTAGGACTTCGGAACCCTAAAAACGACTGTGCTTTTAGGCTCGTATTACAGAAGCTTCCTCAAGTACAGTTTAAACTCCAATCACCTGATCACTACTTAAGGATAGAATCGTGACTTGAGTATCGGTCTTATTCCAGAACGGTAATTATAAACTTTAATTCAACAACATAACACACGAATTTGACCTGAAATATAATAGAAATCTCTACTCAAGCGTAGTCTGGACCACACTAGAGTGATTGATTACAGATCAAATCTCTGCTCAAATACCGAAACAGGTGACAGTATAAAATAAAGCTAAACTCAGCTGAACTGTGATCAATAAATCTCTGCTCGAGGCATGTTCTAAAATTAAATCTCAACTCAAACTTAGTTTTAAACAGTGATCAACGCTTGAGGGGTTTACTGTGTATGCGTGAAAGGTTTACTGTGTGAGAAAGTGATGATGATGATATCAAGTGTGTCTCTGTAACTGTATAAGAGGGTGTTTTTACGAAATTGTTATTATATAATTATAATAATATTATCATTACAGCCGAAAGACGTCCACTACTGGACAAAGGCCTCCCCCAATTAAGGGGGGGATATGCCATAATCGCCACGCTTGGCAGGCGGGTTGGCGATCGCAGTTGGTTGGTTAAATACTCAGAGAATGCTGCTGCCCATCCTCTGGTGAATCCCTTAGTCGCCTTTTACGACACCCATGAGAAGAGATAAGGGTGATGCTATTCTTTAAGTCCGGCACCACACGGACTAATATAATATTATAATTATATTATATTATAATTTTTATTAGTTATGGTGGTCAAATGGCAAATGTTCCAAATATAGTTCCTACATAGTTGGGTGCAGATTAGGCTTTATCAAATTATTTGGGGTCACATTCAGCCGCATCTGGTTAGATTGGATGCCGACTACAACATGGTTGGAAACAGTCAACTGTATAAGTATGATGATTTTACGTCACTCACCTCAATAACGGGTTGGGTTGTATGCGCGGAGCGCTTGCCGCTTCCTGCCGACGCTCTTCCCTCTGCGAATATAAAGAAACGTCAAATTAAAAGGTGCATTTTTAATAATCGTCACGGAAAAAAAAAATAAAAAAAAATGCTCGTCGTTTTTAGAGTAAGTTTAGCCCCGAGCCTCCGAAGGGGTTACTCCACTACTAACCAGCTTACAGGAATTTACAAAAATAACACAAAAATGAAGCGGATTGCCAAATTCTAGCGTAGCGTAGTCCTACAAGGAACCCTTATAGTTTCGTCATGTCCGTCCGTCTGTCCGTCTGTCCGTCTGTCCTAATCCTTTACAGCTTAATAACTTCTACAGTTATAAACAAAAGTAAATGAAATTTTGTTCAAAAATAGTCTGTATATAGATCTCAATTTTAAAAGAATAAAAAAATAGTTTTTACGTATTTTAGGGGTGGCGTCCATACATGTGAAATGGGGATGCAAAAATTTTTTTCGCTGCACCCCCTCGTGGGGTGTATCATTGAATAGGTCTACTAAAATGAAGGTAATGTTTCATACATCACTTTTTTATCAGGTGTACCATCTGCGAAATATAGCCCGCCAAAGTGGCTTGCAATGTGTCCCCCCCCTGCCATTTCTAAAATATGCAACGTAGAAACTTATAATCTTCCACATTGATAGATCTTTACAAAAACTCTCTTTTAAAATTATTTGGAGTATAATGTGATTATAATTTTTTGAGTTATAGACATAAAACTGAAACATCCTTAAAACGTCCTAGTTCAAAGGTCATTGACCTTAGAGAAAAAATATCATAGCAAATAATGCTCCTTTAGCTACTTTCTATTTGAAACAATCACAAAAAGTAACTTTGACAATGACAACCACTTCTGGACCGACTCCAGGCCTGAAGGGTTCTTATTTGAGATCGAAGCGTTTCTGTCGGTGACAAGTTTACGATCTACGATGCTAATCATGAACCGCAGGGCATCTTGGAAGTGGTTCAGCAGCAGGTAATAAACAATATCATTTAGATGAACTTACGCAGTGCGGTTTCATTTAAAAAACGAGGTTTTAACCAATTTATTTTATTTACAGAAGATATTCTTGTTATCATCGGGGATACGGAAAGAATATTGTATTTTTATTTTACAAGCTTATGTTACATCCCTAGAACGGGCATGGCTCTTCTACACCAATGAAAAAAATAGTTTCAGGTAATTGGCTAATCGGTTATTAATTGTACATACAAACTAGCAGCTTTGTCTTATGTAATTTCTCTAAGGGTGACTTAGGCGTTTTGACTAACTTGCTAGATGATGCAGATTTGTCCATCACTTTTGAGTTTAAGACAGATCTGAGATCCTCATTCTTGATTTACTTCATAGAACAAATAATAGATTGCTAACATGAAGGACACATAGAACCATTGAATGTGCAAATTATTACGTAGACTATTGTAAATTGTTACATAAAATAAAGTAGTCATTAATTAAAATTAAAAAGACATGCACGAGGTGGCGCTCAGCAAAACGTTGTTCTGACACAACAATGGTACCAGTAAAAGGCTTTAGTGATACTCGATTCCGCCAAATTTTAAATAAATTATCTGATAAATATAGGAAAATATGTCAATAATCTGACAATATCATGTTTTTCGATTCATATTATCCATATATTAATTGTATAATAATATATCTGGATCTGAAAACACTGAGGTAATATGTACTACATACTAGAGTAGACATTACAAACAAAAAATATCCGCGTACTGGAAGGCGCAGTAGTGGGTAGGCCCCCCACAAGGTTGACCGACGACCTGGTGAAGGTCACGAGAATCTGCTGGATGCGGAAAGCGCAGGATCGTTGTTGTGGCGATGCTTGGGCAAGGCCTATGTCCAGCAGTGGACGTCTTTTGCCTGAAATGATGATGATGATAATGATAAATTAAAATTAGGCAGTTTTTGATGTAGCTAAAGCGGTTAAAGCGGCTAAGAAAGCGTTTGAGGAGGGAGAGTGGTCCAAGATCAGTGCGAGGGAGAGGGGACAGCTGTTGTTTAAGTAAGAATTTATTTATAAATACAACTATTCTTGAATGAATATATTACTTTCTTGTAGCACAATTAAACAAAATTATAACTGTAACCTATATAAAAAAGAAATTTTATTGGGTTCACAAAATGTTCTACTTTGAGCTGACTTATTAAACTATTCTCATACGTGATTAGGCACGTTCGGTAGTAAGTACTTAAAGTTGTTGGCAAAATCACAACGTTTCATTGAACTTTCAACACAAATGTAGGGATCAGTTGATTTTTTTTTCGCGATTCTAGGATTGGTCCCATAGTAAAAGTTGTTCAATCTGATGAGTACAATGATCCTTTAAGAGGTTTTGAGTTACTTCAATAACACTTTGTATATCAAGATAGAACGGAACAGTGCCCAAGTAACACAAAACCAATTGGATGGCGAATTTTGTACAAAAAAATAGGGACGTTGGAACCGTTTTAATATTGATCCTTGGTAGGGAAAGAATAACTTTCGGCATTTAAAATATTTTAGAACCCCGGAATAAAATATAATATTTCAAAGTAAATCATTTGACATCGAGTTAATTTCTGAACGCGCCATACAGCCAGCTGTCAATTTAGTCATGTTCAGAAATTATCTCAATGTTATCAATGGAATGTTAAATTATATTATATCTTTATTACGGGGTTGTAAACATATTTTAAATGCCAAAAATTATTGTTTAGGGACCACGAATCAATAGTAAAACTGTTCCAACTTCTCTAAAAATCATTTTTTTTTGTACAAATCAATGTATGGATTGTTTAAAGGTAAAAGTAAAAGCTAACATACATCTACAAGTTTTACAAAAGATCGACTGCCTCGTTGGTCTAGTGGTCGCAAGCGCGACTGCTGAGCGTGGGGTCCTGGGTTCGATTCCCGGGTCGGGTAAAGTGTTAGTGACAGGCACAGAAATAGATGGAACGGCCATGTGGGCAGGGCGCGCGTGGTAACACTCTGCACCATAGTGCAGGGCATTTCAAAACCTTTCTCAGTACGCCTTATGATTTTTTTCTGTAACCGTGCCATATTTCTAGAGCAAATGATAAATAATGTGCTTAGTCATCAAAAAATACAAAAAAAATCTACGATTATTTAACACCCAATTTTTCAGTTAGAAACAGCGATGGGCCTCAAGGACGCGTCGTCGTCGACGGCGCCGCTGATGTAATCGAATGTCCCTGTTTCGCGCCCGACACAATAACGTTATTTTCACAATAATGTGGCAGTGGGCGGGGCACATTGCTCGCAGAACGGATGGCCGATGGGGCAGTAAAGTTCTGGAGTGGCCGCTATAATTTGATGAGGGATATTCTTCCTGGAGTAGATTTCTGTACGTGAGGTATGGAGACACAGCTTTGCAACGGAACGAAGGAAGATCAGACGGGGTAGGTTCTACTTACCGGCCGGCGACCGCCGCTCGTTCGACGCCCACGCTGGTGAAGTCCACAATCACGCACAGACACTGATTTTATATTGTTTATTTGAAATGTTCGGTTTCAAGGCTACTGCAGTAGTTTAAATGTTAAATTTCACGCATTTTTATGTCTGATATACAACTTATGTTTCCCAAAAATAAAAATAAAGATTAACAACTCTTATGCAAATAAACAAAAATGGATAAGTAACCGCTCACTGTCCTTTAAAAAATTATGAAGAAGTGTCAATTCTAGACTTTTTTAAATCTGTGTACAACTATATTTTTACAATTTTAAAGATAATAATGAAATAATTTATTACTACTGTATTAAATTACAATGTTATAATTATACATAATATTTTTTGTGTTATGTTTTTTTTTTTTTTTTTAATTAACCATTGTGTGCAAAATTAATTTGCACACAATGGTCGATGGCAGCGCTAGCTACGTGTAATGTAGCCCTTTTTCTGTTGGTCTGAGAATGTAGTTATTAAAACGGCTTCCGAATGGATGCATCGTAATTGCCTTATGAGATCGTATGAAGAATAGTGAAATTTGACCGGCAAATGAAACAAAACGACCACTTCCTGCAACCATGAACGCTGCAAAGCATTCGAAACGTCAGGAAAACCAATTTTAATAATAATACACGATGTAATCCGGTTAAACTTGTTTTATTAAGAAACAAAACGATTTGAGAACCGAACGGATTCGGAAACACAACGCAAAATTTACTAAGTAATAACTTTTTTTTCTTCTGAATTTCTGTTAAAAATCACATTATTATTAGAAAATTAAGAAAGCAATACACATCCGCAGATCCACTAGGTACCAATACCTCGTAGGATTTGTTTTCGGGAAAGTCTGGCGAACACAAGTCACACATCAACGAATAAGTGGCTTCACCTACGATCGTAATTAACATCCGCACTTTCAAATTATCTTTTACGTCGTTTAGTAGAGAAATACAGGCGTGATGTTATGTAGACTTAGCCTGCAGCTTCGCCCGCATATAATTCCGTTTATCACAGAAAGAAAGTTTGAAATTATAAATATGGACTCGCACAGGTCTTTGACCTAACGATCTTTGCCTAGAAAAATGGTCCTACATTCAAAATTAATGAAATTATTTATTTTCTAATGGGATGCTAAAATCACTTTTACAACTCAATTATTTCCAAAACTAGGTGACGTCAGCAATTCTTATGTCACTACCTCTGAAAAGAAACGCCGTAACTGCAACTTGCTTATTCGAATTATGCAAAGATTATTACAACATCGAAGAAAGGTTGTGGATTATACAAATAATTTCTGAGCAGGTAATAACACTCTCAACCACACCTCAATGCTCTCAACATTGTTCATCAGCCTTTGCCTAGCCATACCATTTGTAAATTGTATAGCTATAGAATTGGATGGAAGTTACTTTAGCAGTACAACTTGAACCAATGTTTGCATATCACGGGCCAAGCAGGTTCGTAAAAGACTCAACCAGGTCGTCGGTCCACCTTGTGGGGGGCCTACCCACGCTGCGCCTTCCAGTACGCGGTCGCCACTCCAGAACTTTACTGCCCCATTGGCCA
Source organism: Asteroscopus sphinx (assembly GCA_949699075.1). NCBI lineage: Eukaryota > Metazoa > Arthropoda > Insecta > Lepidoptera > Noctuidae > Asteroscopus > Asteroscopus sphinx. Next base: position 6,054,108 of record OX453024.1, read on the forward strand.
CATCGAGACCCCTCCGTGCCTCGGAGAGCACGGTCCTGGTTGCCATACGAATATCTGTGGCAGTCGTTACGGTTACTTACCCTTTTATCACAACCCCTATCTTCTATCTCTTCGAGGGACAAAATAAATGGCATGTTTTTTTTATAGAAATCTGGGTTTCTTTTTTATCTGGGTTTTTTGATATTTGAAAATGAAAACTATGAATATTCTTAAATTCATGTAGGAGTAAAAATAATATTAGATATCCATACTCATCACGTCTGTGAAGTTTCGCCAACTAATTTGATTTAACCTCACAGTCACAAGCGAGTAGCAAGTACAAGGAGGACGCGGTCGGCAAGTGAGTACTATATCACTACATACATAGTGTTGCTGCACTATGCGTGGATTGTAGTACATCCCAATTTTCGATCGAATCGAAGGCTTTCTCGCAGTCCACAAACGCTAAACAGAGAGGCAGGTTATATTCTTCGCTCTGCTGTTTTTTTCGCGATTTCATGGTTGGTCCCATAGTAAAAGTTGTTCATAATGATAAGTACAATTACCCCTTTTCGGGAAATAAGCGATACAAATTTCAGCCCTTGAAGGCAGGCGAAGAGGCGTTATCAAGGGGAATAAGCTCGGCCTGCCGAAAACGTTGATAGGTGCTGGTGATTACTGATACGAAACCACGAAAAAAAAATGCGATAATTTTTTAAGATTTTGTCATATATATTTTTTTTGCATTTTTCATACATAACCAGCTTTGGGCAGTTAAATAAAAGTCATACATAATGAAAAATGCAAAAAAAAAATTAAAAAATATAAAAAAAGAATCGCATTTTTTTAAAATCATAATTAAAAATATTTTTTTAATACTTATGATAAAAAAGTATATGTAATTGTATCTATGCCAGTAAATCACATAACCAACCATAACAAAACCGGGCAAGTGCGAGTAAGACTCACGCTCCAAGAGGGATCCGTACCTTCCTTGGACTTGATTTTTGAAGATTTCTTTAAAAACTGTTCGGTTTGAATATTAACTTCATATAACTGATTTTTTATATAAGTTGCGCGATAAAACAGATAGATAAATTGTTGAAATACACAAGCGCAAACAAGATAATTCCATAAGTGATAAGTAACTGAGTTTGAGCGCTGAGAGTTTAAAAAAAAAACTCGTAACTATTTCATAAATGCATGTCTGCGCCAGTCACCGGCATTCTTTTGAACATTTCCTCTTTTTTTTTACAACGAAATCGAAATACTACCCCTACCGCAGTTTTTCTTTGTAAACAATATTTTTTGTATTTCCTTCGGGAGTTTCTTTATTTATTTTATTTATTTTTTTATTTATTGACATTGACATATTACTTTGTACATTTTATGAATTCCCTGACTCCTGCGCTAGTATAATACCTTTATGGTATAGTATAATACCTTTGTGGTTTGTACCGGTCTTTACGTCAATCAAAAGCTGTTTCCCCTTTTCTGTAGGTATTTATTGTTCCTCAATTAGGTAATATGGAATGTAATATAGCCTGGTGGATGTAATTGTAACCCCACCGACCGTTCTGACCTTTGGTAAACGATACGACGTCGTTTTATGAATTATAAAGGCAGCAAGCGCAGCTTAACCTCGCAGATCATAAAACCCGTGCGAAAGTTTAAAAACTTCTATGATAACCCAATTAACTACTTAACTGAACTGCATTTCTGTATTTACATAACCAGACCATTACTGTCCCACTGCTGGGCACGGGCCTCTTCTCAAAATAAGAAACATTGAGGCTTTAGTCTCCCACGCCTATTACTGCGGGTTGCGGACTACACACTCAGGAGCACTCAGGTGTTCAGGCTTCATCACAATGTTTTCCTTCACCGTTTCAGCAAGTTATAATCGATTGTTGTTATTTTTTTTCTAGAATATAAAAGGGTGTAGAAAAGTTGTAGAAAGATTCTTATGAAAATACTACATAGAAATCTAAAAAATAATAGAAATGTTATCTACCCTCATTGTACTTGTTAAATATCCTACCTTGTTAACTATATTTTTAACCGACTTCAAAAAAAGGAGGAGGTTATGTATTCGGCGGCTTTTTTTTTTTTTTTTTTTTCATGTATGTACACCGATTACTCCGAGATTTGTGGGCCGATTTACGTGGTTGTTTTTTTATTTGGTAGAGGAAGCCCGCGCGGTGGTCCCATATAAATTTTATCGACTTAGGTTGAGTAGTTTTTTAGCCAGCTTCAATCAATTCAGCCTATCGCAGTCCACTGCTGGACATAGGCCTCTCCCAAGTTGCGCCACAACGCTCGGTCCTCTACCTTCCGCATCCAGTCCCCCCCAGCCACACTTCAACCTCTTCTTTGCTATGCTCATGCAACACAAGTCAACCTATGAAACATATGTTTTTAGGCATACAATCTCAGCTTTTTGTTAACAGAGCTTCTTTTCAAAAGTTGATTATTTATCTTTGTACTGAAGAGGTTTTTTATTTTGCTGGTAACATTGAATTCTACACGCGGCTGAAACGAATGTTTTGAAAATCGTTACAAATTTGTAAAAAAAAAATGCCTCTGTTACCACCTTGAAAATTGTCTGAGACTTGAGAGTAATCAAGTCAGCTGTATAAAAATCCAGATACAAGCACTTTGGTACTTAATAATGATAGGAATCATGCTCTTTTAGGGGAGTAGAACAGCAAATGATAATAATAGAGTTCAGTACTTCAAAACACTTGCCCTCCGCTATATTTATTCAATTGTGCAAAAATAGTAGCTGGAACTTTTACTTTTCATAACAACATAACATAACATCACGCCTGTATTTCCCCGAAGGGGTAGGCAGAGGTGTACACCCACATTTCGCCAGTTATGTTATAGTCCCATGTAATAGGGGGCGAGCCTATTGCCACTGACCGGGCACAATTCCAGACTCCGGGCTGCTACTGAGAATTTCCTAATTAAAAAACCCAATAACACTTTGCCCGACCCGGGAATCGCTTGCAACCACTAGACCAACGAGGCAGTCAGTTTTATTTTTCAAGTATTAAAAAACAGCTGTTATCAGTAGCTCGCAATGAAAAGCGTTCAAATGACTGTATCTTTTACTTACCTAATTAATCTAACTATAGCATGTATGAATGTAACAATAGAATGTATGTTAAATAGTCAAATCATTTTGGAAGATACTGTTGCCCAGGACACAGGGAATCCTAGTGTGGGGCCCAGCAGTGTAACTTGTCAAATATGCTTAATTTGGTTAAATAAATTATCATTATCATAAAAAAATAGGTTTTTTAGACTATTCTACTTTCAATGAGGCGATTTTAGGCAATTTTACAAAATAAACTAAGGAGAAATTAGGCTACTTTGCGCCATATTTTTGGCTACTTCGACTCGGCTAGACATGGTAACACTGAAGTTTAATCTGCCATTGATTGTCGCTTCATGTGCAATAATGTTCCTTAGCAAATAAATGTGTGTGCTTAAATTTTTTTAAACATATTGATCATCATTAATCGAAATTCATAAATAAATTATAATTGATATATGTTATGAATGTAATTAGTGTAATAATAATAATTGTAAAGGTTTTATTATAATGGGATAAATTTTGATTTAATAATGTTGTAGAATGTTAATTAGTTTTTTTTTAAAGTTTGTAATTTAAAAGAAAAAAAACTATAATGAACTCCATTGTAATTTAAAAGTATTGTTAAATATTTATTTATTTATTTAACATGCATTATGAAAAAATTTGTATGCCAGTACCTGGTGGAACATGTATTAGTTCAAAATAATGTTTTCTAACACCTTATTGTACCATGTTTGATGCAAATAAATACTATTCTATTCTATTCTATTCTATTCTAACCAGTGCTAAGTGCTGCAACTAAAACAAAGAAATAGATTGGTGTAAAATAATAAGTAAATTTTGTTGAATTTATATTTTAAGGCCCAAATTATGTCATAGTGGGCGGCAGTATTAGAAAATACGATTAAATAATTAAGCAAAAACAGGTTCAGTGTGTGTCTGATACACATTGACAGCGTTTTTTGTTTCACGTGTGTAAACGCGTGCGCGGGGTCAATAGCACGTGGCCTAAAACTAAAAAGGTGGCTAGGGGCTGGCCACGAGGGCACCGTTTATATTACAAACGCAACAAACAGTGTGTATATAAATAATGATAAAAAAACTGTTTATTCTCTCTTCACAATAGTTTTTAAAGTACTAGGTTTAGCTAATGTGGCAAAATTAACGTCAATGTCATTTTATTGTTTGTGTTGCTATGTGATAACATAACTATTCCATTCTTATCAATTGAAAAATACGTTGAAAGATTTTGTTACAGTCGTAAATCTTTTCGGTGTACCACCACTAAGGCTAAAATCGATTGCACTCAATGTTCGATGGCAGCCGTAGGCAGCCGTACGTGTAATGTAGCCAGTAGTAATGTGCTTTCTTAGCTAGACTTATTAATGCATTGTTGAAATACCTTTACAGAAGAGAGTGGTTATGGTTTAATTATGTTAAGTATTTGAATTTCTATTTTAATAATTATAGCAACAAGTTGATACTGATGATAATTGGAAATCGTAAATGTATTTGTAAACAAGCCGTGAGAAACAAATATAAAACTGAGGTAAAAGTAGTATATGTGGTAATAAATGACACATTGTATAGTTTCAACAAAGTAGTAACAGCAGTAGACTGCATTTAAAATATTTCAATCGATAGGAGAATGTGATCTTTATCTTGGGGGAGGCCTGTGTCCAGCAGTGGACGTCTTACGGCTGTAATTTAGACTAGTGTAAGATTTGACGGTGTTTCAATATTACTGAACAGTTGAGTAAATGTTAATTCTTAAATTGGTTCAGTTAGTGTAACTGTTTTCGTAATTTAGTTTTTGGACTAGTAGGTATTGTTTGACACTACGACTTTTGTTTTTTGTGGAACAAGTTATAAGAGAAATTATAGGACCTAATAATATTTAGATTGTGCTAATAAAAAATCACTCATAAGCCCTAAGGTGCTGAAATTTATTTGCTCGTAGCGAAGCAACGACTGCGCGGATTGTACGATCTGCAAGGTTAAGCTGCACTTGCCGCGGTCAGTCTGTGGATGGGTGACCGTTTCGTGACACATCGAGACCCCTCCGTGCCTCGGAGAGCACGTTAAGCTGTCGGTCCCGGTTGTCATACGAATATCTATGTAGCAGGTGGAAATCCATAGTCTCTGCCTCCCCCAATGGGAAACAGGCGTGATAATATGTATGTATGTATGTAGTTAAGACCTTTTTTTGCTTAACTATGAAATAATATCGATAATTACTTCTATTAGCTTCCCAAGTAAGGTGTAAGATCTCTGAAAAGAATGTGAAAGGATTGTGAGTTTTTGGACACGTGCTAGTGAGCGCAATAAAAGTTCAAACAAAAAAAAACCTCTGCTAACGTTGGCTCTAGAACCCTGAGCCTGTCTTGCATCAGGACGGAGACATTTAGAAAACAAGGGAAATGTTTACCCAATAACATCATACATCACAGGATTCACAGGCTTAAATTTAGTATCTGCCACGTAATTTTGTATATACGTAAGTGTAGCATTTGCTACATCCTCTTAAATTCAGAACTTTCCATTAAAGTTTCTTGGTTTTATTTTTAACGCATTTACGCATGCTAAATGAAATAAATTACTAAAGATATAAATTATGGATTTAAAAATTTGCTCACGAGCAGCATTTCGTTCCGCATACGTAAATGCGTTAAAAAGAATAAAATTATTAGTAAGGGTAGGCACGACAGGCACATCTATACGACTTTGACTTAACTGCAATGTAAATCACAAGGGTCGGTTAAGGATAGGATATTGCTGACGTCACCCAAAGACGTATAAGTGGAAATTAAATTCGATACCACGAGTAGATTTCATGGTAGCTTAGCGGCTAAAGCACATTTACTGAACCAGGAGTCGCAGTTTCGAATCCTGCTCGTGATCGAATTTTTCTTTCTACAATTAATATTATTATTTTAACGCATTTACGCATCGAATCAAAATACGAATTCGAATCTAGATTCGGATTATCTGATTTCACATTTTTCTGTACAAAATGTATATCTCTTAATTAACTTTCCTTCATTATTTAGTTGAACATTCCACTTTGGAAGTTCTTGGACGAAAACACAGCGAAAAACAGGAGACAATTTTGTAGATAACTTCATTCCTCGCAGACTGAATAATAAGTCGGTTCTGCCTTGTTACAATGTTCTTGAACAAGTTAATCTGGGATCAACTTATAAAAGTAAAATGATAAAACTTTATCCCCCTTATTACAAAAGCTTAGACCAGGTTTAGACCCTTGTTTAAACCGGGTTAAACGTCAAACTCCGTACATAGAAAGGTGTTTAAGCCTGGCTTAAGCAAAACCTATTATTAAACCCGATTTTGTAATAAGGTGGTATGTGATCCTGAGCGAGGAGTAAAAATGTCTTTATATTAATAGCAGTATGGTGTTACGTTCCGAATATATCTAACTCATTACGCCCAGGGGTGTTGTAAGGATCGAAACTGAGACTGTATCCGGGGAATATGTAGCAAACCCTATGTAACTATGAACTAATAATATAGCTGAACTATCAAGTTTATTTATCCCTTGCCAAGTGTTGGAATAATGTCAATATTCTCAAGAGATTTACGTCTAGTGCAGTTTCGCCGAAGACTAGAATCCTGGTGTCGTAGTCTCGTAGTTGTCAGTGCTCAAATAACTAGACCGGAACAAATACATGCAGACCAGCACCCATAAGGGTGAATAATCACTACCATCGGAAAATATTTCGAATCCGAGAGGAAAGTTAAAAAAACGCGTTCTCTAAACGCTATTCACTCAAAGGGGTCACCGACAGAATTGGTCATATCTTGAAGCGTGCTTCTATCAAAACCTATTTCAAGCCCCAAAGAAAGATCAGCCAACTCCTCAGACCGGTGAAGTGTCACATTCCCTTACAAGATGCAGGGGTCTACAAGATTGATTGTGATTGTGGGTTATCATACATAGGGCAAACAAAGCGTAGTATAGCCACTAGAATTAAAGAACATATAGCTGACGTCAAGAACAGACGCTACACAAAGTCTGCAGTGTGTGAACATGCCCTAGACAAACCCAACCATTTTCTTCGATTTGATAAACCACAAGTACTGGCGAAGGAAAACCGATATGTACCTAGAATGCTCCGTGAGGCTATTGAAATTAAAAAACATCCTAATTTTAATAGAGAAGATGGTTGGCAGCTACCACCAGTTTGGAACCCAGTCCTAAAAATAATCAAGTCCCAAACAGCATGCAACACTGTAAAAGATAATGATATTGTGAGTGATTACTGCGTGCATCGAAACGATTTTAATTAATAATATTGTACGGTAGATAAAAATAATTTTTTAGAAATATTTGTAAAGACGCTTGTCATCTTAGTCTACCTGCGACCACGAAATGCTGCAAAGCTTTCGAAACGTCAGGGAAACCAATTTAAATAATATACGCGATTTAATCCGGTTAAACTTTGTTTTATTATAATTAATTTATTGTTTTTATTCTAGAAATATTTTTTTTTGCTAGATCTTCCATTGCCGCTGTACGGCCGGGTAATTCGATAGCTTTTACTGTGGATAACGATACCTCAGTGAGTAAGTGTGACAGGCATGTCTCGATTTTTAAAGAAAATTGATTCACACTATCTTGCGGGCCTTGTTTGCTCTCTTGCAGCTCCGTGAGGAGATGGGAATAGTGTTTTCTATTGCAAAATTGGATCTTGAGAAACTCTTTTAGTTGCTCCCAATTACTGAATTCTTTAATTGAGCAAACAACCTCCGCTTTACCATGTAACCTACTTAAAATATATTTAAACAAAATTCGTTTCTGGTCTTCTGAAGCTAGGCTGTACGCGTTGTTGCAGTTCGTCAGGAAAGAGTTGAGGGTTTCTCGTGTCCCGTCGTAGGGCTTGATGAACTTAAACAGACTGTTTAGGTCCATTGTTGCTGCGGATGTGTTCGGGGAGTTGTTTTCTGGTCTGCAGGCTTTAGGCATATTATGGTATTGTGGGTGTCGAAATGCGACTATGTGGCGTCGCTATTGAAGATTTATTGACTCACGAATTCACGATAGGCAGAGGTTTAATGGTACACCCACATTTCGCCAGTTATGTTATAGTCCCATGTAATAGGGGGCGAGCCTATTGCCATTGTCCGGGCACAAATTAATAGATAAAAATAATAATTAATTATTATTGTTTAAGTTTTTTTTTTTTTTTCTTACAAGGTATTGTCTTAGTGGAGGCCAATTCACGTAACTAAAAAGTGCAGTTGCAGTGCAGTTGCAGTGCAGTTTCAAAAGTCAAAATAAGTGAAGACTAGATAGTACCGGACTGTTTGGGGTGTATTAGGTAGTATGCAGAGAAATCGATTAAAAATAGATGGAATTCTCGATGTACGGACTAAAATTATTTGTTCAAACGATTTCCATTCGGTCTTAACGTTCCGTTTCAGCAGAATTTTTAATAAAACAATCCTTTTTAATGAAAATTCGTACTAGTTTATATTTATTTTAGTTTTTTTTTAAATCTATATTAATTTTCCAATAATATAGGTACTGAATTATAGAATCGATAAATGGTTGTCGCGCGATCCAGCATCTCCTTGTTTTCTTAGGGCTCGTTTATGGACACGCGGTGCGTACGCTCGACGACGCCCGCTCACAATACTGAACGGTTTGGTGTGAACGCCCGGACGATCACTCCGAGTAACTGAACGACCAAACAACGCCAGGTAGAAGATGATTATAGATATAAACGTTGAATTGTAAGTATAATTAGATACCGACACTTGAATACAAAAGCAGAAACCTGGATTTTTTGCTTATACTTTCCGGTGGTACATTTTGTCGTCAAAATCCCTTGATCGAATCCTGCTACATTACACGTACCTACGGCTGTCATGTTTCTTAATTTTAGAGCTCTATTTGACCTATCCTTGTAACATCCAAGGTAGCCAACACATTCAATGGTCTATATTATTATTATACGACCCATTTTCTCAGGCACAGGACCGGTCGTTGTGGCGATGCTTGGGGGAGGCCTATGTCCAGTAGTGGACGTCTTTCGGCTGAAATGATGATGATGATGATGATAACCCATTTTCTCTAAAAGCTAGGTCCACATCACATCTTTTGCAGGCTATCGTTGATTGCTGAACATGGGTCTACCCTAAAATGTTGAATTCAGCACGCAGCGTTCTATAGTTTCTGTCTACCCCCATGGGAAAATGGTGTAATGTAAGTGTATCGGGCAGTGGTTCTCAAACTAGCAGACCACCCCACCACTCACACCAGTCTTCTGGACGTCTGGGTCAAATAAATGCTTTAAAACTACATCCACAATCACGTGTGATTTCTGGGGATCCACTCGCAAAATCGACGACATAATCGAAACGACACGATAGTGCTCCGAATATATCGGTCGTACCCCACTCTAATAAATGTTGGGATTCTATGTCGTTTATCCGATTCACAAACAAAGTATTCATTCCTGTCGTTCATTGCATATAATATATCTAAAGCAAGTAGCATCACTAAAAAGTAATGTATAAGTATACATACATATAGTAGCTATTCCATTTTTCAATTTTTACTTGCCAAGTATTGTATTAGTTTATGGAAGCTGAGTGTTTCAGTGTTTTGCATTTTGCCCACTTGTGAGAATGTTCCTACATATTTGTTTGTTATTTTCTCCATGGTACTTGTTTATTTGGGTCTGATCACGATCACCCCACTTCACTTTATTAATCGAAGGGCCCTGTATTACAATTTTAGACTTGATAGATTTAATATTGCACTCAAGTAAAATAGGAAAGTGATCAGACCAGTATGTGTCATGCAATATAGACGCATTTACTACTGACAACCTAGCAGCACTGGTGACCACCAGGTAGTCTCTTCCCGTGACAGCTAGGTCACGTGATTGCCTCCGTACTACGTCATCGGCCGTGGAGCCAATAGCGGGCTGGTAGCGTGACACTTGTCAGTTTGATGTGCTGCCATTTTGTGAAAATAAATTACCCGAGGAAATTCGTTTTTTCATTTACTTTCTTCTATAAAGAATCACTTTTTAACTAGTAATTTAATATAGTTTCCTTTATTAACTAATTCGATGAATAACACGAGATAACAAATAGTTAGGTTAGTTAGAAATTTATTTTATATTCATTATGAACAAAAATCTCCTTAAGTTTATTGAAGATATCAATCAATGGCAGCAGTGATCGTGACGTAGCTTGGAGGCATCGCGCTGTCATTGCGGGAAGAGAATACCTGGTGAAACATCTTATTATACCATGACTGGTAGGTTGCGCAACAGAAGTCACTCATCAATATCCCGAACAGAGAATCGCGTGCAAGTCGAAACAACTTTGTTTATGCGGAGTCTTGAAGCTTACTGGTCTGTGTTAGATGATGAAGGAAACATAATCATACGAAGCCAAATATGACTTCTAAGAGGCTTTGCCCCTAAAAATATTAAGGCGAAAGAATATTACTATAATGAAGTAGAATTTAAGTTTACTTCTGATTCTCAATAATCATAAAAATGAAAAAAAAAACCTGCTCTGTAAAACTATCCTCCTCACGCGAAGGTACTCGTGTAAAATCTAGTGAACGCCCTACAAGAATATAGGCAGGTGTAGCCTATAAAGATTGGAGAGGCTGGTCTAAAGTAAATACATATTGTTTTTTTAAAGGTAGGTAACTAAACACTCCCTATAACAATATTAAATAAGCCATTTTTTATTTTTAGTACTGGGTAGATTACAAGGCTAAAATAAAAGTCAGAGTAGCTGCTGTACAATCTTCTCATGCACGTACTGGTGGAGGACCTTCCACAGAGAAGCCCTTGACAGCATTGAAAATTTTCTCCATATACTAGGAAAAGATTTTGGTCAGGGCTAACCAGGTGTCCGGGTGGAACCATTTGCAGAATAAATAAAAATTATTAGGTACCTACTTAAGCTTAATTAAAAAAAACTATTGTTATAAAGCAAATAGTTTATATTATGTTCTCTTTCTAGCCTCCAGAAATTGGCACTGCTACAACGGGTGTAGATGTGCAGGATTCCCCAGCTTCAGAATCTATTCTGAATCTCATGTTGTTCATTCCTATCTAAAATCTACCCATAGCACCCATCCAAGAGCCATTGCCTCAAAATCCTCCTCTGGAACCTATGGTCCAAGACCCACCGGCTCGTTCCCCCGGGACTCCTTCACGATCCCCAAATTCCTTATTACAAAACCAATTATCATACTTATACTTTATGCTTTTTATATTTCAGAGGTTTTAAGACTTGATTTGAATATGCATTATTAAGTTATTATTTATTAACTGTTTATTATTTCGGTATTATACAATTTATTTACACTTTATTAACTGTTTACTATTTCGGAATTAAAATTAAAATGATGAATACATATTTTGCTATGGTTGATTTAATTTTTTATATATTTTTTATTAAAGAACGATAGACTTTGCACGAAATCGCACGAGTAAAAATCGCTGTGCGGCTTGGCCTTAATCTATTAATACTGAGTCCGAACCTTTTTTTAAGACTGAGAAAATGCGATGACTACGAGTAGGTATTTGTCACACAGCAAGCCTTGATCTGTATTCCTTATAGAGATACATGTTAAACACAATATTTGGCAACTCCGGAAACACAATATATACAACATGACTGGGTGAACGAGGGATATATTCAAGAAAATTGTAGAATATGCGTACACATAATGAAAAAACCCAATAACACTTCTCTTTCTTCACTTTTCTTTTGTTTTTTCTCTTTCTTCTCAGTAGCAGCCCGGTGTCTGGATTTGTGCCCGGTCAATGGCAATAGGCTCGCCCCCTATTACATGGGACTATAACATAACTGGCGAAATGTGGGTGTATACTATACACCTCTGCCTACCCCTTCGGGGAAATACAGGCGTGATGTTATGTTATGTTGTTATGTTAAAGCTGAAGGAAAACATCGTGAGGAAACCATAACAACCAAATTGGGATTCAAAATTTGTTTTGGGTGAAAATGTAACATAACATAACATCACGCCTGTATTTCTCCGAAGGGGAAGGCAGAGTTGATAGAGTGAAATATCTTTGTGTCTTTTTGTTATGGATGACATTTCTAGGCGTGGTTTCAAGTTTTTTTTTCAGACTAGTATTCATTAAAGATAATTATTCGGTTAAAACTGTTTAGCTAATATTCAATTTCATAGTAAACGATCGATTAATAAGAAAATTAAAGTTGGTGAACACTGGCCTGTTTCTTGAGAAGTAAATCAAAAATAATTCATTTATAACAAGAGTCGTAAAACCAGGCACGAATAAATGGCGTTAAGACCACCTTCGTATCCAGTTGTGCATCCTTCTATGAGTCCCTGCTTATAAGACAGAATTCAAGATCTTATACTTAATTTTAATCCTTAATTTTTTACGAGTTTTTTTGGTAATAAAAGTGAAGTTTTTGAGAAATATTTGTGTGATGAACATGAGTGTTTGTGTTGGTCTGGTTGTTTCTTATGTATTATAAGTATGTATTTACGAAAAAAAAAAGTATATAAGGAACTGTTTATCTTTCCGGGATAAAAAGTGACCTGTTCTTCTCCAGGTCCCAGGTTACGTCTTTGCGGTTCAGAGGTTGTCGTGAAGAAGTAACAAACAGGCGGAGTTACTTTCGCATTTATAATTTTAATGTGCTAAAGGAGTTTTTACTTAAATAAGTAAATGTTTATACCATTTCAGGAGTATATCTATATCTGTCCTAATCCTTTACAGCTTGATAACTTCTACAGTTATAAACATAAGTAAATGAAATTTTGTTAAAAAATAGTCTGCATATAGATCTCAATTTTAAAAGAATAAAAAAATAGTTTTTACGTTCTTTAGGGGTGGCACCCATACATGTGAAATGGGGAAAAAAAAAATTTTCGCTGCACCCCCTCGTGTGGGATATCATTGAATAGGTCTACTAAAATGAAGGTAATGTTTCATACACCACTTTTTTATCAGGTGTACCAACTGCGAAATATAGCCCGCCAAAGTGGCTTGCAATGTGTCCCCCCCCTGCCATTTCTAAACTATGCAACGTAGAAACTTATAATCTTCCACATTGATAGACCTTTGTGAAAAATCTCTTTTAAAACAATTTCGAGTATAATGTGATTATAATTTTTTGAGTTATAGACAGAAAACTGAAAAATACTTAAAACGTCCTAGTTCAAAGGTCATTGACCTTAGAGAAAAATGATCATAGCAAATAATGCTCCTTTAGCTACTTTCTATTTGAAAAAATCACAAAAATAAGTCCGGTACCACACGGACTAGTCCGGAATAGAGTATTTATTACATTGCATAACGGAAAATATCAAAAAAATCTTAAAACTGCTTAAATCGAAAACAAATGACTGGAGCCCCTGGTTCACGGGATCGTTTTTGTTTCAAATGAGCTGACCCACAAGCTGCTCGTATAGAACGTTTGGCAGTATGCTTTAAAAAGTGTAATTTTTACTTGTTCACTGCAACGACAGAGAAATATGATAATAATATGTAGTTCCGGTCATCCTTCAGTTTTTTCAAATCTTTTTAATAGTTTGTGAAAAGATGTTTGGATGTTTGTTTATCAATCACGCATAAACCGTTGAATAAGGTTAATTTCACCTGTGCAGTGCAACGTGCGAACCTACGGGTCAGCATATCAGATTAGCTATGCCTGACAGGGTCGCGATTTTTTTTCCTAGGGCTCTATAAAAACATGAAGAACTTTCGTTTGTTGTATTATTTTGCCCTTAATTAAAAAAATTGATTAATCACCGTAATTTTTTTTCATCATCATCATCATTTCAGCCGAAAGACGTCCACTACTGGACATAGGCCTCACCCAATTAAGGGGGGGATATGCCATAATCGCCACGCTTGGCAGGCGGGTTGGTTATCGCAGTTGGTTGGTTAAATACTCAGAGAACACTGCTGCCCATCCTCTGGTGAATCCCTTAGTCACCTTTTACGACACCCATGAGAAGAGATAGGGTGGTGCAATTCTTTACGTCCGTCACCACACGGAACACGGTATATAGGCCCTTAGCTCGTGTGAATAGATTAGTAAGTTTAGAAATAATATTTTTAGTTTGTAAATCTTTTACCTCATATAAACAAGTACATTGAAAGACAAACGTCGAAACGTAAATTCCAAACACTTGTGGGAAAAACAAAAGTGAAAAAGATGAAAGCGCCACAAGTTTTTTCTCGAACAAAAGTCGATTTAAAATGTTCCCAGAAACTTACAATAGGTGTTTGTGTAGATTACGACAATTTTAACTAGGTATATATTTCTGTGCATTTATATCTCATATCGATGAGAAAGAAAACTAGTTAATAAAAATGTCAAAAAACTACAGAAAGAGCGTTTTATTCTCTTACGAATATACTGGGTTTGGTTTTGCGAAATCATCTTTGGATCTGTAGGCTAAGCGCCATACATTAGAGGGCATTATCCTTTGAGTAACAGTCAACTACCCTATTGGTCCATTCCGTCAGCATATACATAGTAAACATAAATACTAGTGATCTTTTTCATTCCTTCCAGTGTCCTACCTACCTTCTATTCGAGAGCAAAGCAGACAAAGATTCGTCTAACCGCACGCATTTTTTGAGATGTCTTATTGATCCCGGTTCCCAGAGTGATTATATTTCTTTGGCATGTTGTGCGGGATGCGGGGAGCGAGGCGCGGTACAGTCACGACACAGCGCCAGCAGATGTACCGCGCCGCGCCGCCATTCCATTGTTCTCATTGAAATAGTATTGAGGGAAATATATGTAGATTTGTGGTTCGTGGCACAAATAAAAAAATAATATTACAACTTCGTTCTGACTTCTTTCACAGCTCCGCACACACTCCGCCATTATAGTTCTTCATTCTTTTTCTTTTTCTCTCTCTCTTTTACACAATCATTCCCTTTCACTCACACATCTACGTTCCATACTACACAACTTTCATACAATTTCACCGATCCTACATTCGGCCGTCCTGCACTCATATCTGCCCTCAGATATGCATCCTCATTGCACCTTACATAACTCTTTAATACACTGTTCATACACATAACATCTACTTAACAACAACAAAAATCTTAACATAGTTTTACACAGAATTACATAAACAATCTTAAGGTTAAAATAATGGTTCTAAACATATTCTTATTTTAAACACAAAAAATTATCTTAGAATGTCAAATCTGCGTCTTATATCGCAGTGTATTAAAATAACACATAACTTAGTATGTTTGTGAGGATACTGAGCAGTATCATTGACACAAGCTAACAACACCCCAAAAAAAAAACAACAAACACACATCATCATTCATCCTTACCCGGCCATTTCTTCATGTTGTCCGCTGAACTGGAGGACTTCTTTGGCCCTTCTGTGGTATCATACAACTTCTCAACATCATACCTATCATTTCTTTTAACCTTAGTAATCCTGTAGGGTCCTAAAAACTTCAGTTTTACTTTGAGGCCTGGATCGAACTGGGTTCTCTTGATAGCTACTAGATCATCCAGTTCATAAGTTGAACTAGGCTTTCTCTTTTTATTATAGGTCTTCTTATTCATGTTTCTGATATAATAATCTCTTCTTATGGCTTCTTTCATTTTTCTTACCGAAAAATGACCATTTTGGTGAACTTTCTTTATTATTTCTTTCTCCATTATCCTAGGAACCACTAATTGTTTCTCTTCACCTTTGTACAGAATCCCGTTGTCAATCCAGAAGTCATGATAATGACCATCTTTCAATATCAGCTGTCTGATAGCATTCAGTTCTTCATCAGTCTCCTGACCTAGCCTTATCTCTTCTTGCAGGCTCACCACTGCCACACATGGGTTTCTGCTAAGGGCGTCTGCATGTTGCATTCTGCTACCAGCTCTGTGCTCGATTTCATAATCATACTCGTCCAGCATGAATACCCATCTAGCCACTTTTGGTGTCAAGTCTTTTTTCTTCAACGTCTGTTCAAAGGCTTTACAATCTGTTACGATTTTAAAATGTATTCCAAATAAATAATGTCTAAACTTCCTTACCGCTTCCACTACTGCAAGTGCTTCTAGCTCGTAACTTGAGTATCTACTTTCAGCGTCAGTCGTCTTATGACTCATATAATGTAAAGGATGCAACTCACCGTCTGGATGTAATTGGAGCAGTATTGCAGCCAAAGCATGGCTGGAGGCATCGGTATGTAGCTCCGTTGGTAAATTGGGGTTGTATATTTTCAATACAGGATCACCGGTCAGCTTCTGCTTCAATGTATCGAAAGCACATCGTTGTTCAGCTCCAATTAAAATGAAGATAGTGTTGAAAGATGACGTGCCAATAGCTCAGCGACCTCGAAGAATATCACACATGGAACAAAAAATTGTGGACGGACGAGCCCCCAAAATGTAGATTTGTGGTTCGTGGCACAAATAAAAAAATAATATTACAACTTCGTTCTGACTTCTTTCACAGCTCCGCACACACTCCGCCATTATCGTTCTTCATTCTTTTTCTTTTTCTCTCTCTCTTTTACACAATCATTCCCTTTCACTCACACATCTACGTTCCATACTACACAACTTTCATACAATTTCACCGATCCTACATATAACTTAGTGAAGTTTTACTTCAGTCGTGTGCTCTAAAGCCAACTGGTTATTTTTTTATAGCTATCCCATATCACGAACGTTTAAATCATGATTAAATTATTACAGAGTAATTATTACAGAAAATCTTACAAAAAATTAATTATAACCATTAAATAATACAAAAAAAAGAAATAAATATTATTAAATTATAATATTATATAATATTAAATAATATATTTAAAACAAATTAAAATAATAAAATATAAAATTAAAATAAATCTATTATTAATTAATTAATATTTTTTTTATTATTAATTTAATCTTAAATTAATATTGATAAATTATTTTTTTATGCAATTAAATAAATTGATAATTCTGTCCTCCAATCAAGACATAAACATAAAGTTTGAGCAAAAAACCGGCCAAGAGCATGTCGGGCCATGCTCAGTATTATAGGGTTCCTTGTAGGTGTACAAACGAATCAAATCGAATATTAATCATATCTATTTTAGTTTTTGCAATAATCGGCAGCATTCGCGACTCAGAGCGTGTTGTTAGTAGCGCCATCTAGCGATAAATTCAAGAAGTCTGATTGATGTCAAAGTTTGTAATTACTTAAGGTGAATCCTACAGGGTAGCGCGCGAAATTCGAAATTTGTTGCGCTTTTTGCTAATTATAGCTCTGTTTCGCGTTTTATATCGATCGCAATATGATTCGCGGAAATAGTAACAATATATCTAAGGAATTATACTCATAAAAAATATTAACCTAGCTCTATAAGCTGTATAAGCTCGAAAATCGATAATTTGATCGTAAATTAATATTATCGAGCTAGTACAGCTAATAGAGCTAGGTTAATATTTTTTATGATTGTTATTCAGTAGATATATTGTTATTATTTCCGCCTATTATATTTTGACCGATATACAACGCGAAATAAAGCTACAATTGGCAAAAAACGCCAAAAAATTTGAATTTCGCGGGGTACCCTGTAGCATTCACCTTAACAAATCTTTGTTAGTGTACTTCTTAGATAAATCTTTTTTATCCTGTCATGTAAATCATGGTTTTATCTTATTTTCTTATCACACTTAAATAAATTGATATAATTTATATTCCCAAAAGTTCAAAACAATGAACTTAACATTGACGATCACATATTACGAGTCCTACGTATTAGGATCGTAAGGGGCTCGTGGTTAAGTAGCAAGCGTGTGGGTTGTCGAATAACTAGTATTTTCGTATCGAATTCACAAGTCACTGGCGTAATAACATCGATAACGTTCTTCTGTAACCGTCGTTCCACTACTATGGATATACAAGGTACGGAATTTATTTTACCGTAAACAAATAAATAAACAAAGACTAAATATTACGTAATGTACAGGTTCATACTTTCAACATTTCCTGTGGCTTTTAACTGGATTTGATTATTTATTTGTATACCAACAGAGGACATGATACACTGTACTTAGTTGTATATATTGTCATTTTGTCATATCCACCCTGTATACACATAAATAAATAAATGTTATAATGCACCAGTTTGTTCACGATAATTTGCTTTTGGGGCATCTATTTTGGTGAATGTTTTGTATCGATGTAACCATGTCACGAATTTGGCTTGGTTTGGCAATCAATGGTGACTTTTGGTCACAAAACTGAACTTTTTGCTGACGACAAATGGTGGTGTTCTTCTAAGTATTTTTGAATATCTTCTGAATTTGTCCCATGGTCAATGAAAAATACGCATAATACTCGTCGAGGCTATAAAAATATTTTCGTGTTACCTATGTACCTACCTAGTCTACCTACAGGTAACATAATATAACATCACGCCTGTATTTCCCCGATGGGGAGGGCAGAGGTGTATAGTACACCCACATTTCACCAGTGTGGGTGTACTATACACCCATAAGTAAGTAACATAGATACTTTTATTACACTATGGTGACATGTGTGCTGAGAGTGAGCACGGTTTCAGGTGCATGTGCGTACGGAGCACTGGTTGTACACGAAGGAGCATAGTTTTTATTGGCTTCAAGAGGGCTATATCTAGGATGTCGGGCCGATGCCCTACTGTGTCAGGATAGTGAGTGGGACGCATCGGGGCGATAACGTCGAAGGAAAGTTTGTCGCTAAGTGCTCCTAATTGAATGCCAGCGGCGTTATTGGAGACACAGCTCCATGAACGGTGTTTGGCGTTTAGATCGCCTGCTATAATTACAGAGTTACTAAGATCGAGTAGGGATTTGAGGTCGTCCTCGAGCAGACTCGCGGGTTTATTTGAGGATCTATAGGCCGAGACTATGGTGATGGGCTGGTGCCCTGTCATGCCTAGGCGACAGATTGAAGTCTCCAAGCATTCTAGCTCTGGGGGATCTATGGGGATGCAATACAACGAATTTCGGTAATAGATGAGCGTTCCGCCTAGTGCGGTGTACGCTCTGTCGTTTCTTATCAGCCTATAGTTGGCTATGTTGGGATTACGACAATGGGGTTTGAGATATCAAGTTGGTGCTCACGCAAGAAGACAGCTACGTCATCGCGTTGACCACTAATGCCTCGGGCATTGAAAAAGTCTAAATTTAGGGATCGGGGTTTGAATCTTTTGGGTGGTTAGTTTCAGGTAGTATTTTGCGTCAGTCAGGTTATCCTTCTACACATTTTTGCCATCATTCCAACGTCACTCCCGACTTTACTCAATTTTGGGAGCCTGACAATGTTTCTTCAAAACATTTACATTTTTAAATAGATTGTAGGTAGTAACGAGTCAGATAACATGTTGGAGTTTTCGGAGCAATGCTTAAATTTTCAATATAAAATTTTTATTATAGTAAAAGCCCCAGTTACCGACAGTGCCCAATTGTTCGACAAAAAAACAACAAAATTCAGAAAATAAGTACCTATTGTTAGACCACGTAAGCTAATGAAACACGGAGGTTTATCTGAATCAGTTTATTTGTATACTTCATATAATTATGGCACCTTACAATTTAAGGTTTGAACGCATTAACGCAATCTAATTTCAGTTTAAGACTCGATATTTAGGGCACAGCACTCAATTTCTTTTTACGAGCTTGAGAAACACTGCCCATTATATTTATTACTAGACTTTGACCGCGGCTTTGCTCTGGTATAATTTGGCTTATCACAGAAAGACTTATCACGCATCCCTCGGGAACTGTTTATTTTCTTGGGATAAATCCGGGTTATTATCTACCTGTGTGCTAAATTTCATCCAAATACATTAACGGCCAAAATTAATATCCAATCTATCCACGACTTGAATGGTCTCTCCGACTTCAACCAAAGTGCAGCTGTACCTTGCAGGGACCGTCGCGCTACCAACAACTGCTGCAGTTGGTTTGACCAAGCCTTTAATGTTATGGTTACCTATAACAAGTAAAGAGTACAACTAGCTGGCTGTTGCTGTTGTTTTCGATTAGGTGCTGCACTATATTTTTCATGATATAAATATTTAACATAGATTTGTTTTGAAATGGTTGTATAAAATTCGAAGATCGTCTATTTTTGGAACATCACACTTTATTTGTAGATCGACCGAATAGGCAGAAAGCTGGAATTTTTACAAGTAAATATTTTCAAGTGATTTATTTGTTTTGCTGTTTCCATCTCATTAATAATAAAATTTTGTATACACTTGCTCGTAAAGTGGCTCTTATTGCACGGCTTTTAGGTTTATAATGTAGCTTATAACGTACGCATGCTTTTTACTTTATATTATCGCACTAGTGCTTTTCACTTTACAGTTTATATTTAAAACGCAACCAAGAGTTTTTAGGTCTAAACATTATTTAAAAAAAATTATGAATAAATCAACTGTAATAATTATAATAATATGATAAATAAACATTTAATTTGATCAAATTATTTATATTTGTCAATAACTTAACATTAATTTGTGTTATAAATAAATAAATAAAATTTATTATATTTTTGATACTTATTGTCTATTTTACGCTATGTGTTTAGTGAACATATGATACACCGGAAATATTCAGGGCAGCAACTTATCCGTCTGTTTCATTTTATGCAGTTTTTTTGCCAGGTTTTGATGAGTAAGTTTGCGAGAAACGTTGTTTTTTAATATTTTTTTAAGTTTGTCCGGGGCAACATCCTTGTTTCATCCAAATGTCCATGGTTTCCCTCCACTTATAATTTCATGAACACAAAATAAATATGATTTGATTTGATTTCCAGGATTTATGTTTTTCTTTTAATTAATTACTGTATTATTTTTATTTCCTTATATTGTTGTACGTTTTTTTACTTAATGATAGCCGCGTGACGTTACAAACTAAATAAAAACCAAGGTGAAGAACTAGGTATGATGATGAGAACTTTTCAAGCTATTCATAAATATAGGTAGGTAGACATATCTACCTACCTATATTAAAAATATTAAATATTATTTCCGGGACGGTCAACTGCGTAACAATAGTAAAATTCCATTATAAGCTGAACTGGCTTAGTTTATAAGTTTTATACAAAACAGGCTCAGCTTATACTGGTATTATTGGTAAAAGTTAATAGGTAGCTAAAATTGAGCCTTTTATAGACACAGACGTACGGTTTTCACGAATGGTCCCTGTAGCTTTCAAACCTCTATTGCTCAACTCGTGAATGACAGGAATTGATGAAAAATAGGTATCAAAAAATAAATGAAAAGGTGTATTTGGGTAGCGTGACTGCAACACATCAGCAAATTTTAAAATAACACTGGCTCCTTTTTTTTTTTTTTTTTTTTTTTTTGAGGCGGAAAAAATGCCTATCGCATGTCACGCCACCCGGGGAGGTAGCGTGGTTATGTGGGGCTCGCACCCACTAAAACCTCCGCCGTGTACCTACTCTCGCCTTGGTGGATGAGCCGCGAGAACTGCAATGCATGGCATTCGCGACCCATCCAGCGTAGCCCTTTTTCGGGTCCCTCTTCCTATAATGACGCTCTTTTGGCGATGTCCGGGCACACTTGGGACATCACCACAACTCAAAGGCCGTGCAATGCGGACGACTGACTCCCCAGTCTATCGTCCGCTGGCCTCTGTTAGGGCGGTATCAGTTCGGCGTAAAGCCGCCTGCGCCGACCCGTCCTCTTGCGGCGGATTGGATCAGCGAAGGAGTCTTCTTCTCTGACCCGCTCCGCCGCTTCCTTCTGTGAGATAACCTCCTCACAGAAGGATGCGACCGCCTCCCACGCCTCCACACTGTCAGCCATGGTCTTGACCACCGCTGGCAGCGAGAGGTCTCCCCCGATTACTGTAGTGAGAGCACGGCGCCGCACCACCCAAGCAGGACAGTATGCAAGGGTATGAAGGGCCGTGTCCTCACTACAGTCGCACTGGTGGCACATGGGAGTTGCCTCCCGTCTCGCCACTTTATGCAGGTATTTGCCGAAGCAACCATGCCCCGACAAAACCTGCACCAGACGGAAGGACAATGTTCCATGTCGCCTCCGTACCCATTCCTCAAGGATCGGCTGGATAGCCCCCACAGTCCAAAGACCGGCACTAGGCGCTTCCAGCCTCTCCTTCCATTGCACCATTATGGCAGCCTGTGCCTCCCTGCGCCACGTTTTTACGACTTCAGGTGGCGGGCGTCTGCCACTTTCCACCTGATGGTCCACTCCCTGCCAATAGATCTTGGCGAGCACCTGAGCCTCTAAGTCCCACGGGGGGGTGCCTGCAAGTGCGCACGCCGCCTCCGCAGATATTGTGCGGTATCCGCGTATGACCCTGACTGCCATGACTCTCTGCGGCCTTCGCAGCAGAGCCTTATTTTGGGCATTCAGGGACTCCGCCCACACTGGCGCCCCATAGAGTGCCATCGAGCGCACCACCCCCGTATAGAGCCGTCGGCAGCTCACACTCGGTCCACTCAGGTTCGGCAACAGCCGGCTAAGTGCGGACGCTGTGACAATCACCTTTGGGGCTAGTTGCTCAAAGTGCTCGCCAAAGTTCCACCTTCGGTCTAAGACCAGGCCCAGATATTTCATCCGCATCCGGACCATTACACTGGCATCACCAATGGTGATATGGGCACCAGCTGGTGGCCGGCGTCGGGGCAAAATAACACTGGCTCCTAACCCAAGTTCTTTGTAGCATGCTGGGACATTTGAAGAATGACCCTGGTATGGATCAAACCAAGTTTGACGCTGGTATGTATTACCGTTTTGAAGATAGAGTAGGAACAAAAACGTTAAAAAAATGCATGTTTTTCGAGGTTTCTTTCTTGTATGGGGACCCCCTTTGATTTTAGACTTTTTTTAGTTTTTAATATTTCTCGTGACAGACACCATGATAACACATATTCTGTGAATATTTCAACTGGTTATCTATTACCGTTACAAAGATACAGACTGTGACAATGTATTCGACCGGTATTATAGCCACGACATCAAGGTAAAAGCCAAGAGTGTTCATTCTATAGCTAACTATGCTTTTAAAATCCTTTATGTACTTCTTTTTTGTCTTTACTGCGGTCACAGATGTCATGAAAAGGTTAAGTATCAGCGAAATAGTTATAATAATCTGGGCATAGAAATAAATTCCGTCGGGAAATGATCTTTTAAACCCAATTAAATAATGATACACTAGGCAGATGTATTTTATCGTGTAAAAATAATGTTATTTTAAGTATTAACGAGGTATTATGTTCCTCCAACACAAAGGGATAACCTCCAAGTAGGCTGGGTTATGTTCTATCTGTACGCTAAATTTTATCAAAATCGGTCCAGCCAATCACGAGTTATAAATGGTGTAACTAACCCGACTTTGTTTTATATGTTTAATTAGGTTATCTTTCCGTCTTTGCATGAATAACCCCAGTTTCTGGAAGGCTGATCAATTTGATCTATTGTCAAATCTAATGTCAGCTTCTATGATTGGCCGGTTTTTATTATACACACATTATTAACACTTGCAATATTTAGCAAAGGCTTACACTTTATATTAGCAAGCTAATTTAATTTAATTATAAATAAGACAACCGTCGCGAAATTTTATTACCGTTAATCAAGTATTTTTTTCATATTAAATTAAAATAAATGGATATTGACCGTTTAGGGGTAATATTGAAATACTATTGAAGTTAGGGATTATTGATTTACCATCTATAAATAAATAACTTCAGGTTGTTTACTTACCCCTCGATCTACGTGGATTATACGGAATAAATTAAACTTTGCAATTACCCTAAGCCTCGAGGCGTATTTATTAACAAAGTATATAGGTACTATAATAATGGACCATACTGCACAAAAATGACACGATTCGCGTACCAGCGTAGACACTTTGTACTAGTTACTATAACAGAGGTAAAATATAAAAGCTATCTTATAACTCGTTCCTGCCCTTCGCAACAAACAACAACGACCAAAATATTGAGGGTAGTATCCGATTCGACTAAAGGTATCTACTGTTAGACGTACCGCGTGTTTGGAAACAACTTATTTATTCCATTTCATGTAATGGTCCTCCCACACAATAGTTATATAACGTTAAATACTATAACATTTTCCAACACGTAGGTATTAATTTTTTCTCTTTCCATGAACATAAAGGAGATGTCCAGAAACGGTTTTTTAATGATATCATTTCCGAATTCCGATGTTATTTCTGTTTGAATGATGGATCGCTTTTATTTTATCGGGATATTATGGAACTACCTACTAACTTACTCTGTGAATGTACTGGGGCCTCATAATGGAAGATTGTACCCAGCCTGGCTCAGTCTAACACAAAGAAAAACCACCACCTTCATCTTCCTTGCCTTGCCTTCTGGCACCTGCTGCATATGCATATATTAGAGGGTGGGTGCTGCGTATTGCATCAAAGCTTGACGACCTAGTTTTGGAACAATTGACACTAGTAAATATTGTGACTTCATATTTTGTGTCATGGATTTCCGCAGAGTAACGCCTGATTCCATTCTTTATCAGAAGTTTGGAAAGTTCATGGTGTACAACTACGTTAGGACAATACACAATATCATTCACACACGCTCTACAGTGCCAAACAGTTCCGAAATATGGCACACGGAGCATTTCCTTGCATTAATTTTTTTTGTTGATTTTGACTGCCAAGCGGATCGTGCGTTGTTTTCCAATGATTTCCATCCCTCAACAAAATACAATACATAAATCAAAGAGAACTTGAAATTCCTAGGTAATAGTATGAAAATTCTAGTTGCAAACCACTTTGCGACGCAAAGCTAAGTTCTAGGTATTACGGGGCGCGGGGGGTGGAAGAGCTAAGTGAGCAAAACCAGAAATATATCTATCAGAGACGCATAAAATATATTTATCCACCATTTTGGATAAATATCCGATAAATATGGGTAAGAACGAGTATTTATCTATTTCTGATAAATATCAGAGTTTTTATCTTTTTGATATTTATCCACTGCCCATCACTATTGACAGCTCATGTATTATGGGCCACATTGCGGGGTAAGCGGGGTTGCCACGCGGCGTAGGTATTTTGACATCCCGTAAAGATGTTGCCAAGCAGAGAATATACAAATAGCATGCGATCTCTTTCACCAGAGAATCTTAATCCTAGGAGGAATAAAGACAGGAGTAGATATCCAAAGAAATCTCGAACATATTTGTTCGCTTCGAACGTTTGTGAATCAGGCCACTGGTTTTTTTCAACATTTCTTGTATGGGGTCCTTTGGGTTTATACCTTTATACAATACAAATACTCTTTATTGTACACAAAAGAAGATAGCAACATATATGACTTATATAGAACACATGTACAATGGGCGGTCTTATCGCTCAAGGCGATTTCTTCCAGACAACCTTAGGATGGACAATATGGGCAAGTAAAGAGAGGGGTAGTACGCAGTGTAACAACATAATAGAATACATATACTACATAACATAAATACTATACATATATCTATAACAAAACTACATAAATATAAGATACAATAAACATAATAAATACAATACAATTGTAGTATTAAGAAAGAAAAGAAAGAAAAATGGTTTATTTACTAAAGCCACACAACACGTTACAACTAAAATATAATTATTAAGCTTCCTAGAAGTTGGAGGAGGTCCCATCAGATCGATGGAAATCTTCTGAAATTCTGTCATGTCAGCGATAACCACTTAACCACGCATACGATTGTACCGCGAAACGTGAACAATTATCACTGGGGTATTGTGGTAGCGGCCGCACTGACTGCAGCATGGTCGTTGCTTAGCAACCCTTGTATTGAAAGATGACTTTAACCATGGTATAATAAGGGCCGAGTTCGCGGACGATGAAATAACCACTGTTTGCAAAATCAACCTGTTATTCAACAACAATGTTTAACCGGGACGCGGGAATTTTCGTGTTCACGACTCCTATCCAATCATTGATTCTGAAACCGAGCGTTCTGGGAATGAAAGAACGAATGATGTAACACGATTAATCCAAATGTGGATGATATCCGGCAGAGCGTCTTGTAGTCCGATGAAAGAAAGGAGATGACGGAATAAGCTCATGGAGCTCTTGCGCACCTTCTCTAAAGTACAGTCTGTAGAACAGCTACAAACAAGCAACTGTGCGTCTATAGGCTAAGCTTTGTATCTTCGATTTTACTAGCAATTCGTCACCAATTAGCCTCTGAGCTTTGCGTATTTCCTCGAGCACTTCTTCGTGAACGCCGCGTTAGCACCAAGTACCAACTCTTCGCGGCAAACGGGACGCCTATTTTTTCGTGATATCTGGGGTGGTCCCATAGGAAAAGTTGTTCATACTGATGAGTACAATGACCCCTTAAGAGGTTTTCAATTATTTAAATAACGCGTTGTATACGTATCATCTTCATTTCAGCCGAAAGACGTCTACTGCTGGACACAGGCCTCCCCAAGCATCGCCACAACGACCGGTCTTGCGCTTTCCTATTTAATAATAAACATTATTTTTTGTCATTTGTTGTTGGCGACTTAAACTGTCAGAATGTACTCGGTTTGGAAGGCTGTATTGCATTGGGTTTAATTAATCAAGTAAATGCAATAAATATTGAACAGTACTCTGATTTGTTTAAAGGGCTTGGAAAATTACCTGGTAGTTATAGTATCGTAATAGATAAAAATATACAGCCACAATGAACAAACAAAAAATTAAAATAATATTATTGAAAGTCAGAAAGGACTGCAATAAGAAGGTCAGGTCGTGTCCCAAGCTGCAGTATTGTATTAAGGGCGCGTTTTCATATCAGGCAAAATTATGCTGTTTTTCGGTACATTTTAAGGAATAACCAAACAAAATCCTATATAACTAATAACTACCTCGTATAGATTGGTTCTTCATCCCTAAAGTAATAATTAAACGTTTGATTGCTCAAACGTCACTGGCTACCAAGCTAAGACTATTATTTAAATTAGCTGAATAAGTAAATATATATTATCGAGCAAATACAGCTTAGGAAGGTAGGTTAATGTTTTTTTATGAGTGTTAATCAATAGATATATTGTCATTATTGTCGGGATTAATATACAAGGTGAAATAGCTGTGCTAATACACACAATACGGATTTTTGCATACATACATACATATTATCACGCCTGTTTCCCATTGGGGTAGGCAGAGACTATGGATTTCAACCTGCTACGATCCTGACACACCTTTTTAAACTTTCTATCATATTTTAATTATCTGGCGACCCTCCATACTATCTCTTCGTTCGACTGAATACATATGTATAGTATAAAATTTTTGTAAGTATACTTTTGCAATGTTAAAGAAATATAATAATATATTCGACCAACATACGGGTTGCAAATAACCGCTATGGGCGCATGTCATTGTATTCGAAATAGACAAATCATTTTTGTATGAGCGCCTACATAAAGCCATAGCTCAAAATGATATCAATTTCACTCCACTTAACTTAAACGAACAGACAAACACGCAAAATGCTACTGATGATAGCGACCCACAGAAACAGAAACACATGCCGACGCAGCACCGGCTGCTGGGGGGATCAGTGGCGGGGTCCCCCTGCTGCACCCTGAGTCGAGGTCCGAGCTCCCCCCTGGGGACGCCCTCACGGTGTAAGCAACCGGAGATAATCTCGTCACGCGAGACCGGCCCTATGCTCTAGAGTAGTTCCTAGGAGCAGGCTATTGCGTAGCCACTGTTTAGGTTTTAGGTAGGTCTTAGCCTCGCCGGCGAGGCAACGCCTTAACGGCGTTTTAGCACGTCACCCGATAGACCGAAAGTCCGCTACTTTCGAGGTAACCAATTCGATGCAGCAACGGCTGCTAGGGGGACATAGGAACGGCGGGGTCCCCCTGCAATGCCCTAAGCCGAGGTCCGAGCCCTTCCCCGGGGGACGCCCTTATGCGGCATTGCAACCGCGAAATTAGTATGTAAGTTAGTAGTTAGTAAATCTTTCGGCGGATGGAGTCCCTAACGGGACTCTCCGCCCCCAAAGCCCGGTTAAGCAGAAAGAGCACTCTAGTGCTTCCTGTGAGTAGCCAACATAATACATTTACCCCATAGGGTACTTACAAGGGGTTGGTCAAAAATATGAAGTCAAGTTGAGTATCATAGCCGGTCATGTTACTATTCTGTTGAAATTTTACAAAACGGGTTAGATGAGCTATGCACTTCTTCTTCTTCTTCTATCGTGTCGACATGAGCTACATAATGATAATAGCTCATGCCGTGGGAAATTAATAAAAATAAATAATTTATGTTAGTACTGAGTTTTTCGTTAATTTCGTCTGAAAAAAAAAAATGTTTAAGAAAAACGAAATCAATTTGCTAAAATTGTTTCTACATATAAGCTTTTTGAGGGGCTCGTGGCGAAGTAGTAACAGCTTCAATTTAAAGTTCATGTGTGTGATTAGTTAAAAAATGCAGTGCTTTTCAACGATTTTCACAAAGCCACCCCTTTAGCAAAAAAATTTACAACGATCCTCTCGGCCTTCGCTACACAAGATTATGTAAGGCTTTTTAATAAAAATATTTATATTTATTTATATATATATACATTTTTTTTCCAACATGCATGGGGGAGGCCTATGTCTAGCAGTGGACGTCTTTCGGCTAAAATGATGATGATGAATGTTTTTTTATTTATTTATTATATTTTGGACTTTTTTAGGTTCAGAATCTAAATTAAGATTAAAATATCATCTGACATGTACCTATCATGTTCGAGTTTATTGCGCGTTTTAGATACACCTCTTGTTCTCACATTACTTATGTAAACTTGAGCTATTATAAATATCACCCATAAGTAACAGCAGGGCATGTAGCAATAGGTAAATGTAACCCAGCAACCCTTAAAATAGTCGCGTCAAATGTTTTATAATCTCTAATTAAATAAGCAAAGGACTTACTATGGGTGCTTCACTTATTGTTTGGCAAGATTCTGTCCGGTTTTTTTATTAATCCATGTTTATACATTAGTAAATATGCACGTCACAGCTGTTGTTTACATCTAATTTTCTATTCCTTGGCAATAGTAGACCGTAACCTTGTCTAGAAGTCTTGGTTGATTTGTATCTTTTAAAATCGCGTTTTTGTCAGAACTTTAGATTGTCATATTACTTTCAATTCTATTTAAGTGTTTACAGGCATATTTTTTGGATGATAAAACACAGATTGACGAAATCCTGACAAGGATAGAAAATTAGTTCTATTTATAATGTTTTCGCCAGACTACATTTTATTATCATCTGCAGCTAACTTCCGAGACTTAAAGAACCGTGGCGAGTATTGTAATGAGCATAATATAGGTACTTTCAGAAAAATAAAGACTAGAAACTCAAAAAAAAGAAGAGAAGTTGGATATTCTTTTCTGAAATATAGAATCCTAGACTTTGCCCGCGTGTAATTCGTAACAAGTATATCGAATGACTATCGTGCATCCCCCGGGAACTGTGTCTTCCAGCAAAAGTTCAACTTTGGCCATATGTCACAGTCTAAGAGCAGTGATACCTACATATTAATTTGTAATAAAATCAAGCCTAACTCAGGCCGTTTTCCTCAGGTGAGTAAGACCAGCATCCATCAGTTTCCATCCGTTTTTGCGGACGGATGGAATAAAATTTTGCTAGTATGTCTGATGTTCTGTGAGAGAATGTATGCGAGGGTGTCCACTGTTCCATGTTAAGGTCATAGGTATATGTAATTTTGTCATATAAAATTTGTCATAGGGAAGGCTCGCTGTAAAGGTACTTGAATCCAGTGCAGCTGGTCGTGGAGCAACTCGCTGTAAAGCCACTCGCCTTCATGCCTAGGGAGCTCAGTGGACGATTACAACGATGGGTTTGTGGAAACTGTCTATACGATCGGGTCTAGGATCTTTAGGACCCGTCGACTCGAGTTTCTACGTAGACAACGTGACAGATCTTTTTCCATAGCAACGAGAACGTAGCTAGTGCCGTACAAATTCTACCAAATCCTACCAAATTATTACGTTTCGTTATCTAGAAAAAAGGTGAATCGAATAAGTTTTGAAACATTTTGTACGTAATTCAAAGCAACAACAATACGCATTTTGAAGTCATGAATTAATCTTGAGAACCAGTGATATTCACCGGTGATTGGGCGATCTCCGGTAATTCACCGGTGATCTCCGGAGAATTAAGAAAAACAAATCTTCATTAAATTGTACTACAATTTTATCCATAGTGTGTACAGTGTAGGCAGATTCTTTCTATGTATAATAAATTAATTTTATTTTACTTTTTTATGGAAATGAAAAACATGATTGAAATTTTGGTGAAATAAGATCCAAAGATTCAAAGATTTATTGCATACTAAGTGTAGGTACATAATTGGTGTTACATTTTATTGTTGTCGAAAAAAGGTGTTAAACAGATGCAGTTACGAGTCAATGTATTATCTAACATACACTGAGGACAATGTACAGCTTGTTTTGAGAAGAATGCTTCACTACATAGTCTGTTTTTTCCACGGAAATAAATAGACGACGACGACCGACCTCTGTGGTCTAGTGGTTCGCGTGTCGGACTGCTGATAACAAGGTCGTGGGTTCGATTCCCACAGAACACAAATTAAATCGTTAGATTTCGCATCGCATGCGTAAATGCGTAAAAAATTATAAAATAACTTATGATATGCTACTTATACTGTGTATCCAAGTTTACTACACGTAAACCATGTGATTGATTAAAACTTTTTACCTTTGTTTGTTGATTACCTTGGGGATTGAAAAACCCAGTCATCCAGAAAGAGTTAGGTCTGCCCTGAAAGCTCCACGTTGAGAACTGTATGGTTCTCTCCAAAAACTCAGTGAACCAGAAACCTAACGTAGACGAAGACCACGAACTCCTCAACCAGATATTTGGCACTTTTGCGTCATAGATATTGTCTAAAGAATCTCGAAGTGCCTAAAACAATTACAAACACTATATTTTTGCTTTGGAACGCTTGAGTGTAGAGTTGGATAGCATCGTAGACCATTCTTTTCGGAAGATTGGAAGAACGACTGAAGAGAACAATTAGCTGCTGTGTATTTGTGTACTATGGGAACTAGACAATGGATATGTAGCGGCGCAGCCGCCACCCGTCATCGCGGCTTCGTGACGTAGACGATGAGCTCGGCACTCATCGGCTGTTTCCGCCGCGACCGCGCGTCGTTCGGTTTCGACACACCACCTCTCACCAGTCCTTTGTTTGCCACTGCGCAAGGCACCCGCGCGCTCGCTTGTCACAAAATTAAATATCAGCTGTTAGTACGTAATCGATATCGTCAATCGATATCGATAATCGTCCGTGTGGTGCCGGACGCAAAGAATTTCACCACCCTATATCTTCTCATGGGTGTCGTAAAAGGCGACTAAGGGATTCACCAGAGGATGGGCAGCAGCGTCCTCCGAGTATTTAACCAACCAACTGCGATCGCCAACCCGCCTGCCAAGCGTGGCGATTATGGCATATCCCCTCATGCAAAGCACAATAAAAAATCGGCCCCTAGTCCCCGGCGGCCCCGCTAGCCCTGGTTACGGTAGCGGCCTAGGTAACGGCGGGGCAGGGGGTGCTAAGAATCCCCGGCAGAGATCCGGCTACCATAACAAAAAAAGACTGGACCTGGCAACATACAACACACGTACACTGCGGACCGACGAGAAGCTTGTCGAACTCGAGGAAGAATTGAGCAGGTTACGATGGGATATCGTAGGGTTATCTGAAGTCCGAAGAGAGGGGGAGGACACGATAATCCTCAAATCCGGTAACTTGCTCTATTTCCGGGAGGGCGATCAACTTTCCCAGGGCGGTGTCGGGTTTATCGTCCACAAGTCTCTTGTGAACAACATAGTGAAGATCGAGAGTGTTTCGACCAGGGTGGCGTACCTTATACTCAGAATAACCGAAAGGTATTCGTTGAAGGTTATACAGGTATACGCCCCGACCTCGAATCACCCCGACGATGAGGTGGAGACCATGTATGAGGATATCTCGAGAGCCATGCATGGCTCTAAAACTCACTTCACTGTTGTCATGGGAGACTTCAACGCGAAACTGGGCAATCGCTACGATGATGAGCTGCGAGTGGGGCAATTTGGATATGGATATCGGAACCACCGGGGTCATCTACTGGCCGGCTTTATGGAGAAGGAGGGACTCTATATGATGAACTCTTTCTTCAGAAAGCGTGAGCATAGGAAGTGGACCTGGTTGGGCCCTGATGGTGTAACAAAAAATGAGATTGACTTCATTATGTCGACGAAGAAGCAAATATTCAATGATGTCTCTGTGATCAACGCGGTCAAAACCGGAAGCGATCACCGTTTGGTAAGAGGCACATTGAATCTGAACATCAAGCTGGAAAGATCTCGACTGATGAAGTCTACGCTCCGTCCAGCACCGATCCAAATCCAAAACCCCGAGAGCTTTCAGCTCGAACTTCAGAATCGTTTCGAATGCCTAGGGAGCTCAGTGGACGATTACAGCGATGGGTTTGTGGAAACTGTCCATACGGTCGGGTCTAGGATCTTTAGGACCCGTCGTACAAATAGAAACAAAAAGCTCTCTGACCACACCCTTGAGCTTATGGCGGAAAGACGCGAGATGATTCTGCAGTCCTCAGATGATGCGACTAAGTACCGGCAGCTCAATAGACAGATCTCAAAGTCCTTGCAAAGTGACCTACGCCAATTTAATACGGAACGTATTAAAGACGCGATAGAGAAGAACAAGGGCTCCAAAGTCTTCGCAAGAGACCTGTCTATTGGGCAGAGCCAGCTTGCAAAACTGAGGACCGACGATGGCAGAGTCGTATCCTCCAAGCCAGAGCTATTGAAGGAGGTCGAGAAGTTCTATGGACAGTTATACACGTCCACCCGGACACCCGATGTAAATCGGGCTCACGACCCAAGAGCTAGATTGACCCGACACTATACCGAAGATATCCCGGACGTCAGCCTGTACGAGATTAGGATGGCTCTGAAGCAGCTCAAAAACAACAAGGCACCGGGTGATGACGGAATTACGGCCGAACTCCTGAAGGCGGGTGGAAAACCGATCCTTAAGGCCCTTCAGAAGCTGTTTGATTCCGTCATTCTCGAGGGAAGAACGCCACAGGCATGGAGCAGAGGTGTGGTGGTACTCTTCTTCAAAAAGGGCGATAATGCTCTACTGAAGAATTATAGGCCCATCTATCTCACTTCTGAGCCATGTCTACAAGCTGTTTTCGAGAGTCATTACGAACCGTCTTTCGCGCAGGTTTGATGACTTCCAGCCTCCCGAACAAGCCGGTTTCCGAAAAGGCTTTAGCACCGTAGACCACATACATACGCTGCGGCAGGTTATACAGAAGACCGAAGAGTATAACTTGCCTCTTTGTTTAGCGTTTGTGGACTACGAGAAAGCCTTCGATTCGATCGAGACTTGGGCAGTACTACAGTCTCTTCAACGGTGCCAGATTGACTATCGGTACATCGAAGTGTTAAAGTCTTTGTATGAAAACGCCACTATGTCAGTCCGATTACAGGACCAAGCCTCGAAACCTATCCTTCTGCAGCGAGGTGTGAGACAGGGAGATGTGATCTCTCCGAAACTGTTCACTGCTGCATTGGAGGATGTCTTCAAGGTTCTGGACTGGAAGGGGCTAGGAATTAACATAAACGGCGAGAACATCACTCACCTTCGGTTTGCCGACGACATAGTAGTCATGGCTGAGACCATGGAGGACCTCGGTACAATGCTCGATGACCTCAGTAGAGCTTCTGATAGAGTGGGTCTTAAAATGAATATGGACAAGACAAAGGTTATGTTGAATTCCCATATAGCACCCATTCCCGTAAACATCGGAGAATCTACACTCGAAGTTGTTGACGATTATGTATACCTAGGACAAACTGTCCAGCTAGGTAAGTCCAACTTCGAGAAAGAGGTCAATCGTCGAATCCGACTCGGTTGGGCAGCGTTCGGGAAGCTACGCAATATCTTCTCGTCCAAAATACCGCAGTGTCTCAAGACGAAAGTCTTTGACCAGTGTGTGTTGCCAGTAATTACTTACGGTACTGAAACGTGGTCGCTCACAATGGGCCTGATAAGAAGGCTCAAAGTCACTCAAAGGGCAATGGAGAGGGCTATGCTCGGAGTGTCCCTGCGTGATCGAATCAGAAATGAGGAGATTCGCAGGAGAACGAAAGTAACCGACATAGCCCGAAGAATTGCCAAACTTAAGTGGCAGTGGGCGGGGCGCGCGTGCCAACACTCTGCACCATAGTGCAGGGCATTTCAAAGCCTTTCTCAGTACGCCTTATGACTTGTTTATGTAAATACTGTAACAAAAACCCGCAAAAATGCCTTATTGTGCTGTTTCTAACTGCAGAAACAAAAGCTGTAAAGTACATTTGATTAAAGTTATTATTTTTTAATTAATTACGTCAATATGGGAGGCGTAGTTTGTTCGAAAGTTGTTATGAGCAAAGGTAACCGCTTAACATGCAAGTAGGCCTTTAGCTCGTTCGCCATGTATTTAAAAAAACAGAACATCTTGACCATAAAAGAAATTGTGATTTTACCGCTTCTTGTTTTCTCGTGTCGATATGAGCTATATTAATAGCTCATGGCGTGGAAAAATGATAAACCAGTCAGCAGGTTGGGACTGACTGCCCAGGGTGAGCCGGACGATCAATTAAAAGATTCTTATTTATATTCAGTAAGGGTTACAACCATTTTTATGATCCGTATTTCAGGATTTTGCTAAATCGTGCAGTTACCAAGAAATAGCTCAATGGATTACGTCATATTCTTCAATTGTGATTCCTTTATTTGATAGCTTCCAAAAAATTTCATTTCCCTGTTAAATAACATATGCTTTACCCTTTGAAAGATTAACGAGGTAAATCGACTTACAATAAGAAAGTTGTTGAAGCATCGTAGTTTGCATAATTTGCGCTGTTAAACCTCCCCCCCCCCCTCCCCTCAGATACAGCAGACTTAATCGTCCGATAGTTTAGTTGGATTGCTAATTAGTACGACGACTTACAGGAGTGCGCACACGCACACAATGCGTGACATGCACAAAAGGTAAAAAACTACTGCCCACCTTGAAATTATTAAGTGTCGACTAGGTTGTTGCCGAAAATTAGTGCTGCTGGCATTAGGTCCGTCAGAAGCCACAACTGTAAACTGATACCGAACCATAATTCCACACACAATATTTTTATATTTCATATGCAGTGTTGTCAACCCAAGAATTCATGTTATTTTATAAATGCGCCATTTATTATTTCCTGGTTCCCTATTACCTACTAGGTTATCACAGTATTTTAAAAGGAAGAACAGGTAATTAAGTTTTTTTTTTTTGTAATGCCTACCAGCTACCTGCCTATCTAAACATGTTGAAATTTGTATTTATTGCTGCAGATAAACAAATTTCCAATAAGTAAGTAAATAATAAGTTTAACTGTATTGAATTAATTAATAACCTATTTTACATTGTACCTAGAACTGTAATTAGAAGAAAGGCACGCGTCTATCCGCTTTTCAGTTTCTGTTTTCGTCGGTTCAACTTTTTGTTAAAAAGTTTTATACTATATATATTGCGCTCGACTGTATATTACATGACGCAAAGATCAATCGACTCTTCGACTACACTCTCCTTTGGTGCAAAACCAGTCTTTATTGTCTTCGGCGAAGAAGTCTTTCTTGTTCGCATCGCAAGAGTACGAAAGATTTATGTCTTAAAGAAATAAAAGAGAAATGTTAAAAAAATTTGGCCCACTTACCCAAATCTGGACGATGAGGTTTGAAGCCAAGCATCGTATATCTAAATTTGTGGCCAGAGCATCGCACAACAGAGTAAATATTTGTAAAACAATAGCTTGCGCCAATTTCATTGACAAGACCCTGTCGTTTTCAGGTAGAGTGGAGTCAAAACGTTTAAAATTTTAAGCGTTTTTTTCTCCTAAACTATCAATCGCAGGATTTTTTTATTGCTATCAGCATATAAAAAAATACAATAACGAGGGCACCTTCGGCTTACTTTTTCAAATTACTTTCTTAATTATTTTTTAACGATTTTTTTACAGACATTTCAAGAAAACATTAAGGCATTAAAGTTGTTGCAAATTAAGGATTTATCCAGTTTTATTATTATTATTATTCATTTATTAATCAGATAACAAGGATCTATAATGTGTTAGTTATAAATGACTTAAAACTTTGAAAATGGAATCTATGGAAGCGACATTATTGTCTATGCAATTTTACAGATAAGATATTTATAGTCTTCTCTCCTTAACCTGATGATTGAAATTTCAACTCGTTATCTATTACCATTACAAAGATACAGCCCTGTGACAGACAGACGGACAGCGTAGCGAGAGTAATAGCGTCCCGTTTGCACCCTTTGGGTACGGAACCCTAAAAAGGAATATCTACTTTCAGGAAATTGAGATTTAAAGCATTGAGATTAGTTTGGAACTATATTTTGAACGTTTTTAATTACGAGAATCGTGCCCGATTTCACCGACATCCCTTAAACTGCCACCTAACTATGTGATCCTTAGCTTAAAAGCTCCTCTAAACTAGCCCCTAAATTAAATTTCGTTTCACCATCATTTTGTCACCTTACTAGGGGACACTTAGCTATGTGACGATTTGTTTTGGATAATAGTGACTGATTCGTCTTTGATCTTAGCGATACCTTTAAATATGATTGTTTTTCATCAAATTCTCTGAAGTATACACTTATATGGATATAATTATTTAAAAAATAGTGTTTTGATAGCATTAAAATACAGTATTTCATTAATATTTTTATTATTTTTCATATTTCTTTCATATTTACTCTATATTATTATTAACTCTATTTATTCAATTTTTTTTTTATATTAACTCTGTGTATACATTACGAAACCTCGCGTATCATCTGTGGTCATATTTTTATTTTTGAAACTTCCTTCGTGCGTGCGTGAGATAAAGTGAGATTTTCTGTGTTGCTATTTTAATAAAGTAATGTATAAAATCAAGTCAAATCAAAATGTTTATTTGTGTACACAGCTATTTTGGTATTATATTACAGGTATTATAGTATCTCTGTGTGCTGCCACAGGTGCAATACAAATATTAGTTATGAATTATACATATTCATATATTATTATTAGAATTATAATTGATGACATTTTATGCCTTTTATTGTGTAGTCAACACATGATATTATTAATTATGTTTTAAATTAAATTAAATTTATTAAAATTATTAAATTTATTAATAGAATTAAGCAAATTAATTAATAAATTTAACGAAATTAATTAATTGAATTAAATAAAAATTTTTTTTTTTTTTTTCTTGTATATTATATCTAGATACATACATTTTTAAGAAGTCCATTATGTATAAAAATGCCTTGACTACACATGATTTTATTTATTATATTTTAAATTAAATTACATTAATTCAATTAATTAATGGAATTAAGCAAATTAATTAATGACTTTAACGAAATTAATCAATTTAAATAAATAGATGGAAAAATTCCAAGGTGTGCTCAATTTTTTCCAATAAATACAACACTGAAGATTTACGTAACCTATATCTTCGAAAAAAGTCAGTTTCATCAAAACTTTCAATGTAATTTGGTTGTTTCCGATATATTTTTGGTCTACAGATGTTAATTACTGCGAATATACTAGAAATACGTGGGACACTCAGAAAGTTTTGCGAAACTAAAAAAAATTGTTCTATACGTACATATATTTTTATCAAATCTTTTCAAAGTACTTTCCACCAGCCTCTATACAAAGATTCATGCGCCTAAACCAGTTTTCAAAACACTTTTTCCAGTCCGCCGCAGACACCTCGTTTACAGCCTGCTCGAACGCAGCCAGCGCATCTTCCGGCGACGAAAATTGTATCCCTTTGAGCTGATTTTTTATTTTTGGGAATAAAAAGAAGTCACACGGTGCTAGATCAGGGCTGTAAGGAGGGTGACCCAGGAGTTTGACTGGCGTGCTGTCCAGGAAGTCCCTCGTTTTGAGTGCGGTGTGCGCAGGTGCATTGTCGTGGTGGAGCAGTAGCCCGCGGAGCCCTGTGTTTGGTCGCTTGTTGCTTATAACAGAGAAAACTTCTGGCAAACATTTGGTAGTATACCATTCGGCATTAATGCTTCTTTGATCCCGTAAGGGAATTGATACCAAGTGGCCAGTCAAATTAAAAAAGCTAGCGATCAAAATCTTACCCCCGCTTCTAGATCGCTTCACTTTGGTAGGCGTTGGCTCATTTTGAAACACCCAAACAGTCGACTGGCGCTTGGTTTCTGGGTCGTATTGATAAATCCAGGACTCATCACCTGTAACGATGTCGTAAACACGCCGAGACGAGCCTGCTTCAAATTTGTTAAGCATATCACGGCACCATTCCACCCGGGCCTGCTTCTGAGCATCGGTGAGGTTGTGCGGCACCCAGCGTGATACTATCCTCCTCACGCGAAGATGGCTGTGTAGAATCTCGTGAACGCTTCCCGATCCAATCTTCAATATGTGTTGAATCTCCTGATATGTAATTCGCCTATTGTCTTGGATTACATTTTTCACTGCTAGCACGTTTTCTTCGGTAACAGCCGTCAAAGGGCGACCGCTTCTTTTGTCATCCCCCAAAGTTGGTCGACCGCGCTTGAATTCGTTATACCAACGATACACGGTTGTCTTGGAAGGGCCTTCATCCATGAATGCCATTTGAAGTCTATCGTACGATTCATCCGGTTTCAGGCGACACTTGAAATCGTATAAAATCATAGCTCTAAAATGTTCCCGGCGCAGATCCATATTTCAGTGAGACACAATACTTTGAATTAACTCGCAAAAAATGTGGAGGGAAATTTTGAAATTGGAACTTACTTATTTTTACTTATAAATAATCATATTTTCGAAAAACATTATAACTGGCCAGTCTCCCATATATAAAAACTTTTTTTCGCAATACTTTCTGAGGGGCCTGGTAGTTTCTAAATTTTCAAAAAGTTCATCTAAATCACAATACATCTTCGTTGCTTGAGAGATCACTTACGTATGTGCCGGTTTAAGGGCCCGAATTTCGACTACCTAAATTTAGAGGAGCTTTTAACGTTTAGGTGACCCCTAACTGTTGGTGAAACGGAAACCATCTCCTAACCGCCCTCTAACCATGCTTAAAGAATCCTTTAAAGTTAGGAGATGTCGGTGAAATCGGGCACGGTCTTTAGAACAAACTTTTAAAGAACATTTGTCTCAGTTTGGCGAACCGACTTGCAGTATCATTAAAGCAACAGCCTAGGTGGTTCAATTGATATAAGTAATTAAAAAATAATAAAATATTATAAAAAAATAATTAAAAATAAAATTATTAATTTCGTCGTAAATTTTGGTTATTAATTTATAAGTATATTTACCACTTTGACGGGCTATATTTCGCAAATGGTACACCTGATAAAAAAGTGATGTATGAAACATTACCTTCATTTTAGTAGACCTATTCAATGATACTCCACACGAGGGGGTGCAGCGAAAAAATTTTTTTTCCCCATTTCACATGTATGGGCGCCACCCCTAAAGAACGTAAAAACTATTTTTTTATTCCTTTAAAATTGAGATCTATATGCAGACTATTTTTTAACAAAATTTCATTTACTTATGTTTATAACTGTAGAAGTTATTAAGCTGTAAAGGATTAGGACAGACGGACAGACGGACAGACGGACAGACGGACAGACGGACAGACGGACAGACGGAAAGACGGACAGACGGACAGACGGACAGACGGACGGACGGACAGACAGACGGCGTAGTGAGAGTAATAGGGTCCCGTTTGTCATCCTTTGTATACAGAGCCTTAACAATTAACTTCCCGGCTACACCCAGGCGCGGATCCAGGATTCCGCTCAGGGGGGGCAATTTTCTTGATGATTTCTATAAACTATATAGTCAGCCTCGGCGAAACTTCGTTTTAACCGACGAAAAAAAGGAGGAGGTTCTCAATTCGACGATAACTTTTTAAAGAGTAGTCCGATTTTGATGATTCTTTTTTTAATGGATATGGTATATCTCGAAGTTGGTTCCATTTAAATTTTAAAATCAAAAACCACCCCTAAGGGTAGGAAAAGATGGGATAAGTGTTTGTTCACCCATTGAATTCATACCTTTTAACCGATTCTGTTGAATCATGGCATACATAATTGTAGTTTTACGGCCAAAATTAATATCCAATCTATCCACATTGAGGTAATATGTACTACGTACTGGAGCAGACATCAGGAACAAAAAATTTAGCACAACTTGCTGGCCGCGGAGCACGCGCGGCGCGAGCGTGGCTAAGCGAGTGAGAGTGCAGGAGCTCTAAAACGTGCTACAAACATTTTGTTCGAGGTGTCTCCTCTAGTACGTAGTACATATTACCTCAGTGTCTATCCACGATTTACCCTACTAGAGATAGAAATTTGACATATTTTGTATGGAACTTATGTCAAATTCCTATCTCTAGTTGGGCAAATCGTGGATAGATTGGATATTAATTTTGGCCGTTAGACACTACAACATAATGAATATCTATCTACACGCTAAATACGCACATATTTGCATTAACGCATGCATTAAATTTAAATAAATATGCATCCATACCTAGAAAATTGATTTTGAAATGCATACAAGAATTATTTTTTACTTTTTAGTTAAGGTTTTTGAAGTCGGTTTTATTTTTTGTTAAAAAGTTTTTTTGTGTAGGATCAGAGCCGATAACTTTAAATAGAATAAAAGATGTTTTTATATCTAATTTGCTTTAATGGATAGTATTCGATTTAATAACAATTCTTACAATAAGTCATACATCACTATAGCGCATTTTAATATCCAGAGTGCATCTCTGACTTTTCAAATTCATGTGCGGATTTATTAAATTTATTGTAGTAAATTAAACATATTATTAAATATAAACGACAGATATATATAAAAGATAAATTAAATAATAATAATATATTAATAATTATAAAATAATAATAAATAATAATGGCTGGGGGGGACTGGATGCGGAAGGCAGAGGACCGAGCGTTGTGGCGCAACTTGGGAGAGGCCTATGTCCAGCAGTGGACTGCGATAGGCTGAGTTGATTGATTGATTGATTGAATAATAAATAATTAAAAATTGTAAGTAAATATAATAATTATTAGTAAAATATTTTAATTGTGTTGTGTTTATTATTTATTTATTATTATTTTATATTAATTAATTATATATATTATTATTTATTAATTATTATTTATATATTATTCTTTTTAATACAGTTACATTATTTAAAAATCACTTTCTCTTGACTTAGCATCATTACCTACAGCGTTAGATTAGATCTGCCTAAATCAGCATTCAGTTCAAATAAAAAAACTGTCTTCGTCATTTCAGCTGAAAGACGTCCACTGCTGGACATAGGCCTCCTTAATGGGATTAAGGGGGATTATTTTATTTTCTTTCCACAATTTAAATTGTTAGATTTCGCTTCGCATGTGTAAATGCGTTAAAATAATAATTAATGAGGGTAGGCATATCTATACGACTTTGAATTAACTGCAAAGTTAGTCGAGTCGGTTAAGAAATACCAGTTAGTATCGGTTTATTGCGGTTTAACTCCGAACTTTTCTTGAGAACGTGAACGTTTAAAGAACTTTATTTAACCTAATTTAACCGGTTAAGTCGACGAGCGCCAAGAAAGAAAGAAAAGAAAAGTAGATACTTACCCATTTTTGGATTTTTTGCAGCGGATCTGATTGAAGCAGTGAAATAAACGTTCGTCGCGAAACAGAAATTATGTCAAGATACCGATGGTGTAACGTCGTCGAACACAATACGTTTCTAACTAAGACACGAAGATTTCTGTGTCGTGTCACTTTACCTTGTCTTCAACTTGGCTTTTTCGCCGGACGTAAAGAATTGCACCACCCTCTCTCTTCTCATGGGTGTCAAAATACGTGTTTTTTAGGGTTCCGAAGCCCTACAAGGAACCCTTATAGTTTCGTCATGTCCGTCCGTCTGTCCGTCTGTCCGTCTGTCCGTCTGTCCGTCTGTCCTAATCCTTTACAGCTTAATAACTTCTACAGTTATAAACATAAGTAAATGAAATTTTGTTA
The DNA here is from genome assembly GCA_949699075.1 of Asteroscopus sphinx. Taxonomy (NCBI): domain Eukaryota; kingdom Metazoa; phylum Arthropoda; class Insecta; order Lepidoptera; family Noctuidae; genus Asteroscopus; species Asteroscopus sphinx. The sequence continues at coordinate 6,096,405 of OX453024.1, forward strand.
AAAAATAGTCTACATATAGATCTCAATTTTAAAAGAATAAAAAATTCGTTTTTGCGTATTTTAGGGGTGGCGTCCATACATGTGAAATGGAGAAAAAAAATTTTTTTTCGCTGCACCCCCTCGTGTGGGATATCATTAAATAGGTCTACTAAAATGAAGGTAATGTTTGATACACCACTTTTTTATCAGGTGTACCATCTGCGAAATATAGCCCGCCAAAGTGGCTTGCAATGTGTCCCCCCCCCTGCCATTTCTAAACTATGCAATGTAGAAACTTATAATCTTCCACATTGATAGACCTTTGTAAAAACTCTCTTTTAAAATTATTTCGAGTATAATGTGATTATAATTTTTTGAGTTATAGAGAGAAAACTGAAAAATACTTAAAACGTCCTAGTTCAAAGGTCATTGACCTTAGAGAAAAATTATCATAGCAAATAATGCTCCTTTAGCTACTTTCTATTTGAAAAAATCACAAAAAGTAACTTTGAAATGACAAACGTCTTAAATTTGGCTTCTTGAATTTATCGCTAGATGGCGCTACTAACAACACGCTCTGAGTCGCGAATGCTGCCGATTATTGCAAAAACTAAAATAGCCATGATTCGTTTTGATTATTCGATTTGATTCGTTTGTAATTACACCTACTTAAGGAACCCTATAATACTGAGCATGGCCCGACATGCTCTTGGCCGGTTTTTTTTTAATTCTCTTAAGTTCATTTTGTCAAAATTTGCGCACATTTTTTTATTTTACGCTTAATAAACCATTATACATATGCAGAGCCAGCTTATATTATATAAGGTCCTACATTATTAATCCAAAATATTTTATGTGATGAATCTACTCACCATAACAAACAACATTTCGAAAAGTTCAACCTTCCTTTATTTTTAACATTTTTTTATTATACGTGGGACACTCAGAAAGTTTTGCGAAACTAAAAAAAATTGTTCTATACGTACATATATTTTTATCAAATCTTTTCAAAGTACTTTCCACCAGCCTCTATACAAAGATTCATGCGCCTAAACCAGTTTTCAAAACACTTTTTCCAGTCCGCCGCAGACACCTCGTTTACAGCCTGCTCGAACGCAGCCAGCGCATCTTCCGGCGACGAAAATTGTATCCCTTTGAGCTGATTTTTTATTTTTGGGAATAAAAAGAAGTCACACGGTGCTAGATCAGGGCTGTAAGGAGGGTGACCCAGGAGTTTGACTGGCGTGCTATCCAGGAAGTCCCTCGTTTTGAGTGCGGTGTGCGCAGGTGCATTGTCGTGGTGGAGCAGTAGCCCGCGGAGCCCTGTGTTTGGTCGCTTGTTGCTTATAACAGAGAAAACTTCTGGCAAACATTTGGTAGTATACCATTCGGCATTAATGCTTCTTTGATCCCGTAAGGGAATTGATACCAAGTGGCCAGTCAAATTAAAAAAGCTAGCGATCAAAATCTTACCCCCGCTTCTAGATCGCTTCACTTTGGTAGGCGTTGGCTCATTTTGAAACACCCAAACAGTCGACTGGCGCTTGGTTTCTGGGTCGTATTGATAAATCCAGGACTCATCACCTGTAACGATGTCGTAAACATGCCGAGACGAGCCTGCTTCAAATTTGTTAAGCATATCACGGCACCATTCCACCCGGGCCTGCTTCTGAGCATCGGTGAGGTTGTGCGGCACCCAGCGTGATACTATCCTCCTCACGCGAAGATGGCTGTGTAGAATCTCGTGAACGCTTCCCGATCCAATCTTCAATATGTGTTGAATCTCCTGATATGTAATTCGCCTATTGTCTTGGATTAAATTTTTCACTGCTAGCACGTTTTCTTCGGTAACAGCCGTCAAAGGGCGACCGCTTCTTTCGTCATCCCCCAAAGTTGGTCGACCGCGCTTGAATTCGTTATACCAACGATACACGGTTGCCTTGGAAGGGCCTTCATCCATGAATGCCATTTGAAGTCTATCGTACGATTCATCCGGTTTCAGGCGACACTTGAAATCGTATAAAATCATAGCTCTAAAATGTTCCCGGCGCAGATCCATATTTCAGTGAGACACAATACTTTGAATTAACTCGCAAAAAATGTGGAGGGAAATTTTGAAATTGGAACTTACTTATTTTTACTTATAAATAATCATATTTTCGAAAAACATTATAACTGGCCAGTCTCCCATATATAAAAACTTTTTTTCGCAATACTTTCTGAGGGGCCTGGTATTATAGTACAGTCGACTGCATGACAGTGGTAACACTTCAATTCGAACTTTTTAGGGTTCCGTACCCAAAGGGTGCTAACGGGACCCTTTTACTCTCGCTACGCTGTCCGTCCGTCCGTCCGTCTGTCTGTCACAGGGCTGTATCTTTGTAACGGTAATAGATAACCAGTTGAAATATTCACAGAATATGTGTTACTATGGTGTATATGGTGTCACGACAAATACTAAAAATTAAAAAAAGTCTAAAACTTATGGGGGTCCATACAAGAAACCACGAAAAACATGCATTTTTTTCAACATTTATTGGAGAAAGTGTTACCAAAAATATGTATAGGTATGTTTTAAGAAACTTCTGTTAGAGGATGGCTATTTACTGTTGTGAATTGGTCTGGAAAATTGGCACGAAGAATCTCTCTGTAGTCCCTGTTGTCTGCTTATTTAATTGGTGATATCAATAAATTTTATCTTTTATTTTTCAGTGAAACATAAACTCGTTCAAGGGACTTTGTTAACAAAATGTATCACCGGGAAGGATCGTGACCGTATATGTGAACTGTAACTGTGGGTTTGCACCAAAAATTATCCCGTGAACCAGGAGGCGCCAGTCATTTGTTTTCGAGTTATAGCAGTTTTAAGTTTTTTTTCTAAAAAACCGGGATTAAAGATTGTATTACTACTTAACTCGAAGAAGTTAAATTTTCTTCGATTTTAATGGTTATTCAGATTTTTGGGTTTTTTGCATATTTTTTTTCAAATCGACACTTCCAATCGATTCTTTAGTCTATATAGAAACCATTTTTTTCGTTTCCAAAACGACAAAAATTTCAGCATATATTTTTCTCAAGGCTACACCGGGCATCGTACCGGAACACGACTAGGGTGACCTAGTCAAGTGATTTGCGGCACGTCTTTGCCCGGTGGGTGGTCACAAGCCGTCGGCTTTATAGTTAGTACAGTGTAGTGTTAAATTCAGTATCCCCCTGAATATAGCATAGGACTGGTAGAAATAAGATTAGAAAGTTGTGCTCACGATATTATTCAAATTGGTCCATGAATTTAATATGCATTAAACACGCATTGAATTTAATTCCTTTTTTTGTCACAAATTTCATAGTTTTCATTACTCTTTTGGCTTCTTTCCAGACATTGAAGTGAGGGGAATTTGGTCTCACTGAGTGCAATAATACCTTCCCTGATCGCTTTTGTGAATTTTCATAGCTTCCATTACTTTTAAATCAAATAAATTCTTCTAATTATTGGTCTCATAAAAATCCACCATGTCTTATTCAGAGTTACAAAAAGTTTATTGCCTTACAGGCTCCAAGCTACGGTTCAAATTTATATCCTCTTTTTTGCAGTAATTATGAATCTCTAGTTTCTATTCCTGACATACATTTTTCCTTGGGTTTAAATAAAGGGGATGATTTTGTGGTTGTGCGAATATCCACGGGTTCCCACGCCCCCGGCTAAAGGTAGCTGAAGGAACACCGTGTGGTTTTAGTCGGTAAGAGTCTGACATACCCCTCCGCCGCCCCCAGACTGAGGGTATCCATGAGGATTTCCAGCCAAAAACTAAAAAAAGGTACACCCAGCTATGACTGTGACCCTGCTCACGTTGCATGCATTGTTTTACTGTCTTAATCGCTGTACCTACTCGTTTAAGGACAGTAAAGTAGTTTCAGTCGTGGCTCTTGGCTGTGCTAAGCCTAAATACTGTTGTATTTATTAAAATGTACATAATAAATTTGACGTAAACAAGTGTTCAGAGTAGACGTGGGTGCCGCGTTGATAAATGTCGGCGGCGGCGTGTTGAATATTTTCAGTCGGCGGCGGCAGCGTGGCATTTTTATAAGAAATTCTTAGAGACAATTTAAATCTACTACGGCAGTGATCTCTGGCTTCTGGATAAAGAAGAAACAAATTATAATCATACTCAATAACATTTATGAAGTGATCATCATCCTCCGAGCCTTTTTCAGAAGTGATAATAATTATAATGAAATATTTCATAGTAATAAATATTAATTAAAATGAGAAGGAGAACCATTTACTATTTGTAGCCATTTATTAAAAAAAATAACTTCCGATTATATTGTGGCGAAATGACATAGTCCATTAAACATAAACAGAGGAAATGACCATTATTTTGTCAAAAATGTAAACTATTGTTAAGACATAAATACTATTTGCTGAGATTTAAAAATAAACTGTATAGTAAAATGCATAGGTGCGATAATGTAATGTTAACAGCACGCATGCTTAATTTTTTTTTTTTCTTTCATTCAAATTTTTTCTTCATGCTCTTAATGAGCTGCATTATTAACCTAAAACCGGTGCAATAAGAGCCAGTGTGTTGAAAATGTATTTAATACTTACCTTTTTCTATTGTTTCTCAGTATTGCTAAACTATTCTTAGTTAATATTCTTTTAATTATAAATGTAAAAGAAAAAAAAAAACAACTTACCTAACTTTGCAATTAGAACGTACCCACATAATTTTTATAAAATATAAAACATCTGATATTATTTAGTATATTAAAACTTTCGCGTTGCATTATTACTTATGCATACATGCTGAAATTTTAATGGTTGGTTTTTTCCTCGACCAACTGCTGTTCTACTCAAAGTAAAATACATATTTAGCAAACCACTTGGGTAGATTAGCAGTTTGCTAACAAAATTTTATATTATGTACGAAACGTACCTACTTTTACACCGTACCTACCCACGATGGGTTCCCATTCTTCTAATCCATCCAAAGGTTGTCTGGAAGAGATTGCCTTGTGCGATAAGACCGCCCATTGTACTTACTTAATCTTTCTGTAAACTATTATCTTTGTTTTCGTTTGGTGTAATGTACAATAAAGAATATAATTAATAAATATATAATAAATATTTTTTTCAGCTGTTATCAAATCAGCTGTTCATTGAATCGTAAACTTAAACTGTGAGATTAAAACATTTATATGGCTCGTTTAGACTAGGGACTTGCATTTATCGTTTGCTAATGAGCAGTTCACTAGGCTCTCTATTCCCTCACTCTCATAATCCGATGGGACGGCAATCCGACACGACCGGAGAGAGATCAGGCGCAGGACTCTCCGCCGAGACATGGGGGTGTAGCACCGCTAACTTTCTGACTCCAAGTTGTTACTGAGAAATATTCTTCGCAGAAAAATCCCAAAAACACTTTTTGCCCGACCCAAGAATTGAACCCAGGACCTCACGCAAGACCACTGAGGCAGATAAGTAGAATCCGATTCCGTTATAATATTTACAAAAAAACATATTTAATTATTAAATTTTCATTCATAAAAAGAAATTCATAAAATAGATCATAAAAAAATAAAAGTACAGATATGTTACTTGCACTCGCAACTGAAGACTCGAAAACGTCCTGATTAGGACGTTTATCTGGCAGATTTAGCCGTTGATGCATTGTGTCTCGAGATTCGAGATAACATAACTGGCGAAATGTGGGTGTTACTATACACCTCTGCCTACTCCTTCGGGGAAATACAGGCGTGATGTTATGTTATGTTGTTACAACCTTGGACGAATAAAAAAGGCGGACAGAATCTCGCTAAACAAAAAATTAAGCACTCATAGTAAGACGACGGGCTGGCACGCACACATTTACACCCATAGTAAGACTTCTTCTTCTTCTATCGTGTCGACATGAACTACATAATAATAACAGCTCATGCCGTGGGGAAAAGATTAGCCAGTCAGCAGGTTGGTAGCGGGCCTGACTGCCCAGGGTGCGCCGGACGATCAATTAAATATCGTCACTCGTGGAGGCTCTTTTAATGCATAGTAAGACAAAAAGCCAGTCGCCTTGCAACAGCCACACAGAACAGACGTGTGTGCTCCCGGAAAAAAACAATAAACACGGCCGAAAAAGTAATAAAAATCATTTGAATTTGTTTCCAGCAGTGGGACAGATGTACCTATACTGATATTTGTAAACCTTACCTTAGGAGAAGGCACGACGCTGAAGGTGGTCATAATCCTGTCGGGGTACTCCTCACGTATCTTGCTGAGTAGCAGAATGCCCATGCCTGAGCCGGTGCCGCCGCCCAGTGAGTGGATCAGCTGATATTTTTTTCGCGATTTTAGGGTTGGTCCCATAGTAAAAGTTGTTCTATGTAATGCCCTGAATGAGCTCTTGAAATATGACCACGCATTTCTGATACACGTTGTATATGCGGAATATAATTGTGTCTAAATGGTCTAAATACAGGCTTATACAAGATGTTGATCTGTAATCGTGGCATATTTCTAGATCTGATGAAAAATAATGTGCTTAGTCACCCAAAAATACATCGGCGGTTCGAACTCAGACCATCCAGCAATGAAGGCAAGCTTTCAACAGCTAGCCTATCACTGCCTTCTTTCAAATAATTTTATTTAGAAAACCCAAGTTTCATTTACAAAATAGGTCAGATATATCTCAAAGTTTGAGTTGTTATTTAAGTAGTATTGTCAAATAAAATGCAGTTCAAATAACCAAAAAAAAAGACAAGTTTATCGCAATAAAATACAATTTCCCATTGGACTAGTTATTTACATAGGAATCAATTCGAATCCAATACAACATTTACACTGACCAACTAAAGCACAAACTCATCAGTAAGAGTTATCACACACATGTATATTTGAAGATATTGTGTTCATAATTATGACTACAAAGATACAGCCCTGTGACAGACAGACGGACGGAAGGACGGATGGACAGGGTAGCGAGAGTAATAGGGTCCCGTTACAGCGTAGCGAGAGTAATAGGGTCCTAAAAATGGGTATTAAGACCGCAATGATGATCGTACATACACTAAATATATAGGTACACTCTATATTATGCAAGCCGAATATAACCATGTAATAGTATGGTTGCAATTCGAAAGTAAATAAAACAAACAAATAAACAAACAAACATCCATACTTTTGCATTTCAAAATAGTAGGATTATTCTTACCAGTACAATATCTACGTACTCAAAATAAATAATTATGCTAGTTTAATAAAAACAGTGCAAAAGTTTTCCAGTTAAACTTCATTATTTACTACTACTATGACCCCTATCACGACAAATACTAAAAAGAAAAAAATAAAAAAAGTCTAAAACCAAAGGGGGCGTGGTAAAAGTTGTTCTATGCTTGCCCTGAATGAGCTCTTCAAATATGACCACGCATTTCGGATACACGTTTTATATTGCTGGCGTGAAACTTTTTAATAAAGAAATACTACTGTTTATCTTTTGTTCCGGAGATACAACTGTTGAATTGAAATCTTTCAACCACAGATTGTCTAATGATTACTACTTGAATATCACACAGTAAACAAATGCATCTAACTTTTTATTGGACTTAATGTGGTTAATTATATTGAATATCAGTTGTAATGATTTTCCTATACAATGACAGCCCGGAGTGTGGATTTGTGCCCGGTCAATGGCAATAGGCTCGCCCCCTATTACATTGGGACTATAACATAACTGGCGAAATGTGGGTGTACTATTACACCTCTGCCTACCCCTTCGGGGAAATACAGGCGTGATGTTATGTTATGAATAAATAAAGAAATGTATATTTACGAGAATACTGCAGGCGAACTGTTCTGCAGTTTAACAAGAGACAACGTATGATGATGATGTGTAATTTTTCGTTGAATTATAATAAATTAGTGTGCATCAATCGCAAAGATCGTCATTTCTGACTATTCTCTAAGCACGGAGATTTGAGTTTTTATTTTATTATTATTCTTGATCTTTACAAAATGTAAAGATCAAGATTCTGGTTTACAAACTTCAGAAATTAGATGATAATGTTGAGAAACTTTTCTGTTTTTTTTTTGTTCAACACACTTGCTCGTAAAGTGGCTCTTATTGCAGCGCTTTTAGGTTCATAATGAAGCTTATAACGCACGCGTGAAATTTACATTATATTATAACACGAGTGCTTATTACTTCACAGTTTATTTGTAGAAAAATAGTTTTGCAAATAGCGACAAATTTGAATTTCGTCAACTTTAAACCCTAATTTAGACGTAAAAATTGTATGAAGATGTCAAAAACCGTACAAAAATAGAATAATAATTTATTCTACGTGCATATTGATGGTTATCCAATAAAATAATTGTTATTCATATACAAAAAATAAACCTTTTTTTATCACACACGTTGAAGTACTTCCAATAACAAAATCCACATTAAGTGGTTTTTTTTCTTATTTAAAATTTTGGTTGTCTTGCGCGTTTAAATGGTAGCCCTGTTATTCCTGAACAACATAACATATAAATAAGATTGATAGATAGCTTTATCTCGTAGCAAAAGACGATAAGATAAGACTTGATAAGACTTGCCGCCAGGCGGCAGCTATCGCTTTCGCCCTAGGAATTCCAATACCGTCCGCAGCCATTAAACGCTACAGTGGCTACTGTACTGATTTTGAATTCATTGGTAATAATTTAAGAGATGATTGTAGTCGTCAATTTGAACAACTTTTCCATACAGATGCACAGCTGAAGATAGAAGAGAAATAGAAAGTCAAATATCAGAAATTTCTTCCTGCGATGCTTTAAAAAAAAAATCGGGGTTAAATTACGAAATTCTCCCATTTCCACTGCCTTGTTTACTAGTAAGAAACATAAATTCCTTTGTAGTGAAACGAACTTTTTTGCGGCTGTGAATTTCATTCATATTTGAATAATAACTTCACTTTAAAATACACAGCTCTCAACCATCGCACGACGCTTTACTCTTTTTTAACCGACTTCAAAAAATATTGCACAATTATTATTGAATCGTTGAATCTTCAATACCATTTCAATCTTACCCCTAAACAGTCAATATTATTGCGCAAATAGGAAAGTTTTAAGTATGAATGTTGATGGCTATAAGAAAAGAGGGAGACCGAAGAAAATATGGATGGATTGTGTGAAAGATGATATGAATAGAAAGAAAGTAAACACAGAAATGACGGCTGATAGAGATGTATGGAAGAAAAAAACATGCTGCGCCGACCCCAAATAAATTGGGATAAGGGCAGGAGGATGATGATGATCACGGGAGAATAGCCGTGTGGAAAAACTCGTCCGAGGAAGTACTATTACCGTATCTACTTCTCCGCCAAACAGTGATGCTTGCATTGCTGTTAGCGACGTACAGCGCATTATTTTTAGACTTGTTTTTACATGTTTTTTATTAAAGTAGCTGCAAATAAATAGAATAGATTAAAAAAAAACTATATTAATAAATAAAGACGTGATTGGGGATGGTAATTACGTTGAAATTAATAGTTGTTTGTGTGGTTGGCATAATTGGTTTAGTAAAATATGTCGACAATGACCCATTAGACAAATAGCTTCACTGTTTAATGTTTATAATTCACGATTATTATTATGAGAATAATAAGATTAGAAAGTTGTGCTCACGATATTATTCAAATTGGTCCATGAATTTAATATGCATTAAACACGCATTGAATTTAATTCCTTTTTTTGTCACAAATTTCATAGTTTTCATTACTCTTTTGGCTTCTTTCCAGACATTGAAGTGAGGGGAATTTGGTCTCACTGAGTGCAATAATACCTTCCCTGATCGCTTTTGTGAATTTTCATAGCTTCCATTACTTTTAAATCAAATAAATTCTTCTAATTATTGGTCTCATAAAAATCCACCATGTCTTATTCAGAGTTACAAAAAGTTTATTGCCTTACAGGCTCCAAGCTACGGTTCAAATTTATATCCTCTTTTTTGCAGTAATTATGAATCTCTAGTTTCTATTCCTGACATACATTTTTCCTTGGGTTTAAATAAAGGGGATGATTTTGTGGTTGTGCGAATATCCACGGGTTCCCACGCCCCCGGCTAAAGGTAGCTGAAGGAACACCGTGTGGTTTTAGTCGGTAAGAGTCTGACATACCCCTCCGCCGCCCCCAGACTGAGGGTATCCATGAGGATTTCCAGCCAAAAACTAAAAAAAGGTACACCCAGCTATGACTGTGACCCTGCTCACGTTGCATGCATTGTTTTACTGTCTTAATCGCTGTACCTACTCGTTTAAGGACAGTAAAGTAGTTTCAGTCGTGGCTCTTGGCTGTGCTAAGCCTAAATACTGTTGTATTTATTAAAATGTACATAATAAATTTGACGTAAACAAGTGTTCAGAGTAGACGTGGGTGCCGCGTTGATAAATGTCGGCGGCGGCGTGTTGAATATTTTCAGTCGGCGGCGGCAGCGTGGCATTTTTATAAGAAATTCTTAGAGACAATTTAAATCTACTACGGCAGTGATCTCTGGCTTCTGGATAAAGAAGAAACAAATTATAATCATACTCAATAACATTTATGAAGTGATCATCATCCTCCGAGCCTTTTTCAGAAGTGATAATAATTATAATGAAATATTTCATAGTAATAAATATTAATTAAAATGAGAAGGAGAACCATTTACTATTTGTAGCCATTTATTAAAAAAAATAACTTCCGATTATATTGTGGCGAAATGACATAGTCCATTAAACATAAACAGAGGAAATGACCATTATTTTGTCAAAAATGTAAACTATTGTTAAGACATAAATACTATTTGCTGAGATTTAAAAATAAACTGTATAGTAAAATGCATAGGTGCGATAATGTAATGTTAACAGCACGCATGCTTAATTTTTTTTTTTTCTTTCATTCAAATTTTTTCTTCATGCTCTTAATGAGCTGCATTATTAACCTAAAACCGGTGCAATAAGAGCCAGTGTGTTGAAAATGTATTTAATACTTACCTTTTTCTATTGTTTCTCAGTATTGCTAAACTATTCTTAGTTAATATTCTTTTAATTATAAATGTAAAAGAAAAAAAAAAACAACTTACCTAACTTTGCAATTAGAACGTACCCACATAATTTTTATAAAATATAAAACATCTGATATTATTTAGTATATTAAAACTTTCGCGTTGCATTATTACTTATGCATACATGCTGAAATTTTAATGGTTGGTTTTTTCCTCGACCAACTGCTGTTCTACTCAAAGTAAAATACATATTTAGCAAACCACTTGGGTAGATTAGCAGTTTGCTAACAAAATTTTATATTATGTACGAAACGTACCTACTTTTACACCGTACCTACCCACGATGGGTTCCCATTCTTCTAATCCATCCAAAGGTTGTCTGGAAGAGATTGCCTTGTGCGATAAGACCGCCCATTGTACTTACTTAATCTTTCTGTAAACTATTATCTTTGTTTTCGTTTGGTGTAATGTACAATAAAGAATATAATTAATAAATATATAATAAATATTTTTTTCAGCTGTTATCAAATCAGCTGTTCATTGAATCGTAAACTTAAACTGTGAGATTAAAACATTTATATGGCTCGTTTAGACTAGGGACTTGCATTTATCGTTTGCTAATGAGCAGTTCACTAGGCTCTCTATTCCCTCACTCTCATAATCCGATGGGACGGCAATCCGACACGACCGGAGAGAGATCAGGCGCAGGACTCTCCGCCGAGACATGGGGGTGTAGCACCGCTAACTTTCTGACTCCAAGTTGTTACTGAGAAATATTCTTCGCAGAAAAATCCCAAAAACACTTTTTGCCCGACCCAAGAATTGAACCCAGGACCTCACGCAAGACCACTGAGGCAGATAAGTAGAATCCGATTCCGTTATAATATTTACAAAAAAACATATTTAATTATTAAATTTTCATTCATAAAAAGAAATTCATAAAATAGATCATAAAAAAATAAAAGTACAGATATGTTACTTGCACTCGCAACTGAAGACTCGAAAACGTCCTGATTAGGACGTTTATCTGGCAGATTTAGCCGTTGATGCATTGTGTCTCGAGATTCGAGATAACATAACTGGCGAAATGTGGGTGTTACTATACACCTCTGCCTACTCCTTCGGGGAAATACAGGCGTGATGTTATGTTATGTTGTTACAACCTTGGACGAATAAAAAAGGCGGACAGAATCTCGCTAAACAAAAAATTAAGCACTCATAGTAAGACGACGGGCTGGCACGCACACATTTACACCCATAGTAAGACTTCTTCTTCTTCTATCGTGTCGACATGAACTACATAATAATAACAGCTCATGCCGTGGGGAAAAGATTAGCCAGTCAGCAGGTTGGTAGCGGGCCTGACTGCCCAGGGTGCGCCGGACGATCAATTAAATATCGTCACTCGTGGAGGCTCTTTTAATGCATAGTAAGACAAAAAGCCAGTCGCCTTGCAACAGCCACACAGAACAGACGTGTGTGCTCCCGGAAAAAAACAATAAACACGGCCGAAAAAGTAATAAAAATCATTTGAATTTGTTTCCAGCAGTGGGACAGATGTACCTATACTGATATTTGTAAACCTTACCTTAGGAGAAGGCACGACGCTGAAGGTGGTCATAATCCTGTCGGGGTACTCCTCACGTATCTTGCTGAGTAGCAGAATGCCCATGCCTGAGCCGGTGCCGCCGCCCAGTGAGTGGATCAGCTGATATTTTTTTCGCGATTTTAGGGTTGGTCCCATAGTAAAAGTTGTTCTATGTAATGCCCTGAATGAGCTCTTGAAATATGACCACGCATTTCTGATACACGTTGTATATGCGGAATATAATTGTGTCTAAATGGTCTAAATACAGGCTTATACAAGATGTTGATCTGTAATCGTGGCATATTTCTAGATCTGATGAAAAATAATGTGCTTAGTCACCCAAAAATACATCGGCGGTTCGAACTCAGACCATCCAGCAATGAAGGCAAGCTTTCAACAGCTAGCCTATCACTGCCTTCTTTCAAATAATTTTATTTAGAAAACCCAAGTTTCATTTACAAAATAGGTCAGATATATCTCAAAGTTTGAGTTGTTATTTAAGTAGTATTGTCAAATAAAATGCAGTTCAAATAACCAAAAAAAAAGACAAGTTTATCGCAATAAAATACAATTTCCCATTGGACTAGTTATTTACATAGGAATCAATTCGAATCCAATACAACATTTACACTGACCAACTAAAGCACAAACTCATCAGTAAGAGTTATCACACACATGTATATTTGAAGATATTGTGTTCATAATTATGACTACAAAGATACAGCCCTGTGACAGACAGACGGACGGAAGGACGGATGGACAGGGTAGCGAGAGTAATAGGGTCCCGTTACAGCGTAGCGAGAGTAATAGGGTCCTAAAAATGGGTATTAAGACCGCAATGATGATCGTACATACACTAAATATATAGGTACACTCTATATTATGCAAGCCGAATATAACCATGTAATAGTATGGTTGCAATTCGAAAGTAAATAAAACAAACAAATAAACAAACAAACATCCATACTTTTGCATTTCAAAATAGTAGGATTATTCTTACCAGTACAATATCTACGTACTCAAAATAAATAATTATGCTAGTTTAATAAAAACAGTGCAAAAGTTTTCCAGTTAAACTTCATTATTTACTACTACTATGACCCCTATCACGACAAATACTAAAAAGAAAAAATAAAAAAAGTCTAAAACCAAAGGGGGCGTGGTAAAAGTTGTTCTATGCTTGCCCTGAATGAGCTCTTCAAATATGACCACGCATTTCGGATACACGTTTTATATTGCTGGCGTGAAACTTTTTAATAAAGAAATACTACTGTTTATCTTTTGTTCCGGAGATACAACTGTTGAATTGAAATCTTTCAACCACAGATTGTCTAATGATTACTACTTGAATATCACACAGTAAACAAATGCATCTAACTTTTTATTGGACTTAATGTGGTTAATTATATTGAATATCAGTTGTAATGATTTTCCTATACAATGACAGCCCGGAGTGTGGATTTGTGCCCGGTCAATGGCAATAGGCTCGCCCCCTATTACATTGGGACTATAACATAACTGGCGAAATGTGGGTGTACTATTACACCTCTGCCTACCCCTTCGGGGAAATACAGGCGTGATGTTATGTTATGAATAAATAAAGAAATGTATATTTACGAGAATACTGCAGGCGAACTGTTCTGCAGTTTAACAAGAGACAACGTATGATGATGATGTGTAATTTTTCGTTGAATTATAATAAATTAGTGTGCATCAATCGCAAAGATCGTCATTTCTGACTATTCTCTAAGCACGGAGATTTGAGTTTTTATTTTATTATTATTCTTGATCTTTACAAAATGTAAAGATCAAGATTCTGGTTTACAAACTTCAGAAATTAGATGATAATGTTGAGAAACTTTTCTGTTTTTTTTTTGTTCAACACACTTGCTCGTAAAGTGGCTCTTATTGCAGCGCTTTTAGGTTCATAATGAAGCTTATAACGCACGCGTGAAATTTACATTATATTATAACACGAGTGCTTATTACTTCACAGTTTATTTGTAGAAAAATAGTTTTGCAAATAGCGACAAATTTGAATTTCGTCAACTTTAAACCCTAATTTAGACGTAAAAATTGTATGAAGATGTCAAAAACCGTACAAAAATAGAATAATAATTTATTCTACGTGCATATTGATGGTTATCCAATAAAATAATTGTTATTCATATACAAAAAATAAACCTTTTTTTATCACACACGTTGAAGTACTTCCAATAACAAAATCCACATTAAGTGGTTTTTTTTCTTATTTAAAATTTTGGTTGTCTTGCGCGTTTAAATGGTAGCCCTGTTATTCCTGAACAACATAACATATAAATAAGATTGATAGATAGCTTTATCTCGTAGCAAAAGACGATAAGATAAGACTTGATAAGACTTGCCGCCAGGCGGCAGCTATCGCTTTCGCCCTAGGAATTCCAATACCGTCCGCAGCCATTAAACGCTACAGTGGCTACTGTACTGATTTTGAATTCATTGGTAATAATTTAAGAGATGATTGTAGTCGTCAATTTGAACAACTTTTCCATACAGATGCACAGCTGAAGATAGAAGAGAAATAGAAAGTCAAATATCAGAAATTTCTTCCTGCGATGCTTTAAAAAAAAAATCGGGGTTAAATTACGAAATTCTCCCATTTCCACTGCCTTGTTTACTAGTAAGAAACATAAATTCCTTTGTAGTGAAACGAACTTTTTTGCGGCTGTGAATTTCATTCATATTTGAATAATAACTTCACTTTAAAATACACAGCTCTCAACCATCGCACGACGCTTTACTCTTTTTTAACCGACTTCAAAAAATATTGCACAATTATTATTGAATCGTTGAATCTTCAATACCATTTCAATCTTACCCCTAAACAGTCAATATTATTGCGCAAATAGGAAAGTTTTAAGTATGAATGTTGATGGCTATAAGAAAAGAGGGAGACCGAAGAAAATATGGATGGATTGTGTGAAAGATGATATGAATAGAAAGAAAGTAAACACAGAAATGACGGCTGATAGAGATGTATGGAAGAAAAAAACATGCTGCGCCGACCCCAAATAAATTGGGATAAGGGCAGGAGGATGATGATGATCACGGGAGAATAGCCGTGTGGAAAAACTCGTCCGAGGAAGTACTATTACCGTATCTACTTCTCCGCCAAACAGTGATGCTTGCATTGCTGTTAGCGACGTACAGCGCATTATTTTTAGACTTGTTTTTACATGTTTTTTATTAAAGTAGCTGCAAATAAATAGAATAGATTAAAAAAAAACTATATTAATAAATAAAGACGTGATTGGGGATGGTAATTACGTTGAAATTAATAGTTGTTTGTGTGGTTGGCATAATTGGTTTAGTAAAATATGTCGACAATGACCCATTAGACAAATAGCTTCACTGTTTAATGTTTATAATTCACGATTATTATTATGAGAAGATACTGAGGTTAAGAGTCACTTAACTTTAAGTGAATTTGAGATCTTAGGATAAAAAAAAGCGTGGGGTCCTGGGTTCGATTCCCGGGTCGGGCAAAGTGTTTTTGGGTTTTTTCATTAGGAAATTCTCAGTAGCAGTCCGGAGTATGGATTTGTGCCCGGTTGATGGCAATAGGCTCGCCCCCTATTACATGGGACTATAATATAAGTGGCGAAATGTGGGTGTACTATACACCTCTGCCTACCCCTTTGGGGAAATACAGGCGTGATGTTATGTTATGTGTTATGTGAGAACAAATATTGACGGAGCCTGGGAAAGTATACAAAGTTTGTAGTAAGCATAATCCACTCTTTATACTTAACTGTTAAGTAATGCTATAGTCACCACGCTAGACAGGGCTTTTGGATAGATTATTATTCAATTCCCACTCGTGCAAATGTTGGCCCTGAAACAAAAAGTATATCAATTGTAAAAAAAACTTTTTAACAAAAAATTTAACCTACGAAAACAGAAACTGAAAAGCGAAAAATAACTAATTATGAGTCGGCGCCAAACGAACTTTTAACAAGCAAAGTGCGTGCAAGTTGCAAGTGGCCGAGCGGAGAACGCATTTTTGGAAAGTTATTGTTTATCGTTGAAAATTTCACGTTGTGTTTGATGTGACGTTGTTTTTATTATTTATTTAAAGTAATTTAATTTATCTTCGTTGATTGGTTGTTTGGCAGCGGCTGAGCGTAAAGGTGGCGGGTTCGATTCCCGCATGGAACAAATATTTGTATGGACTATGGCCTACGTATAGTTGCTACTTTTAACATTGTGTTATACGTAATAATAACTTTTTTATGTAGGTATGTTATATAATAAAAAAAAGTGTACATAATAATTAAGAAGTGTATCCCTAAAACTTTATAGTATAATTGCTACTTTTGTAAAAGTAAATACGATTATTTCATCATAAGTAAGGAAGTGCTACCCATAGTCACAAAAAGTAAAAAATACACGGTTGTACACGTAATGCTGTGAACAATCATATTGAAGCCGACCTGTTGGAATTTTCTGAGGGCATGATCGGTGTTTACGCATCATACATTGTGTATTTTAATATTACTAACATCGTTTTGAAGTTAATAATGTTATTACTCGAATTAAATAAATAATTATAATACAGAATTCGCAGGGCATGGCAGTTAACGTAGACATGTGACGCACATGACATTTGAGACATTTCTCTTAATAAGTATAGAAGATCTTCTTCTTCGTGTCGACATGAGCTACATAATAATAATAGCTCATGTCGTGGGGAAAAGATTAGCCAGTCAGCAGGTTGATAGCGGGGCTGACTGCCCAGAGTGCGCCAGACGATCAATTAAATATCGTCACTCGTGGAGGCTCTTTTAATGCACCCCATAGATTTTTAGTATAGAAGATAGATGTTTTTATAAATATAGATAGATAGATTTACCTAACATGAACCTCGGACGAATAAAAAAGGCGGATGGAATCTCGCTAAACAAAGACTGAAGCACTTGAACATCATGTCATGTTTATTAACACAATGTCTTCTAATATACTTAAGCGCACAGACGATTACACTATTCACCTACCATTATATATTTTGTTTTTACAATCAACCGGCTAAGGTAATGGAATTAGCCCTAAACTCTTCTTATTCTGAGAAGACGCTCGTGCCCAGCAGTGGGACAGTAATTGGGCTGATTATGTAATGTAATTCTATAACACTAACCACATCCAGTTCTTTAACTCTTCTCATTGTAAGAAGAGGCCCGTGCCCAGCAGTGGGACAGTAATGGGCTGATAATGTTATGTTATTCTATAACACTAACAATATCCTGTTCATTAACTCTTCTCATTTTTTTTTTGCCAGAAAAGCTAAATAATATAACTAGTTATACCACATACTCCAATCACTTATAAAAAAAAAAAATCACTTATAAATGATTCCATTCATTTTAAACATAAAAAAATCAGGTTATTTTATTTTCTAAGAATATATTATTAATTATACATAAAAACAATTTTTAGTGATGTTATGTGATAACAATAGATTAAGAATAGTAAGGTTCAGGCAAAGTCGATGTTTTATTAATTTTATTTTCATCATCATTGGTGATGGTGATCATTGGTGTCAATTCAAAATTTTAATAATAATTATATAAAATATATTATATATTAATTTATAAATTAATTACTTTATTATTAATTAATTAAATTTTTATTTTTTTATTTTTTTAAATTATTTATTTATAATTATTTATATCAGGATCTAACAAACAAGACGTCTACCCTCACTCAAAAGTCTTATTCATTGACCTCTAGACGAAAAAGTAAAGAAATATTTACTTTCTTAGCAACAGATGTTGTTAATAGTCTTAGCCCTCCCAAATGCATTGAAATACATCAGAGCAATAATACAAGACCAGCATATAGGGAACGCTAAGATAACGCCAACATTGGGACTCGAAAGCCGCGGGCTGTTATCGTGACACATGTCAGTTTGATGTGCTGCCTCTTTGTGGAAATAAATTACCTGAGCAAATTGCATTTTTTCATTTACTTGCTTCTATAAAGAATCACTTTTGAACTAGTAATTTTATACAGTTCCTTTAATAACTAATTAGATGAATAACACGAGATAACATATTTAGACTAGTTGGGAATTTATTTTATATTCATTATGAACAAAAATCTCCTTAAATATATTGAAGATATCAATCAATGGCAACACTGATCGTGACGTAGCTTGGAGGCATCGCGCTGTCATCACGGGAAGAGAATACACAAATAGCATGCGATCTCTTTCACCAGACGACATAACACGTTGACACAAGAGACAAAGAATAGTTTCATAATTCAATAACGATTTAATAGATATTTGTATAAACTATGTGGATATAGAAGAATACGCCGCTTCATAGGTTTATTAATTCAACGGATATAAGTCAATGGTTGCCTTGCCAATAGTTGCCAACAATCAAACAAGAAATTAGAAAAAAGTTAAAAGAAAATAACCCGTTTTGTGTGACATGTACACACGGCTACACATCAAGCTCTGCAAAACCAGTAAAGGCTGACCTCGCGTTGTAAGGAAAACCTTTACAATGCGAGGTCAGCTTATACTGGAAATGTACAGCTTGATGTGTAGCCGTGTGTACCTATACGACATTGAATTAATTGCAAAATTAGTCGAGTCGATTAGGGAACACGGTTTGTTTCTTAATGTAGCTAACGTCACCCAAAGACGGCTACAAAGTACATGGATATAATCAGATATTATAATAATTTTAATGAATAGGAAAAATAAGAAATCTTTATATTAATTACAAATTAAACCAAATTACAATAACAAAAAAAACCTCTTATGGGGTCATTGTACTCATCGGTGTGAACAACTTTTACTATGGGACCAACCGTGAAATCGCGAAAAAATAATCAGCTGATTTTTCTTTTCGCGATTTCAGGGTTGGTCCCATAATAAAAGTTGTTCGATAGAATCCCCTGGATAAGCTCTTCAAATATGACCACGCATTTCTGATACACGTTGTATATTTAGCTATACGCTACAACGTCTACTATTCTATTATTTATTTATTAGCCGCTCTAGGCGCCGCCGCAAGAACAGGTTGCGCTCAAAGAGTTTTGGGAAAGTGTTCAGTTGCCAATCACAATGGGGAAAGTACGTTCAGCACCGGGTGCGACCCGGAAGCAAGGGATCACGTCCAGGGACAAATACGACGCCTTTATTAGACGGTAGGTAAAAAGCTTAGGTCCCAGAATCAGCATGTTCAATTAGTCTTGTGTTCCCCAGAAAAATATCATGGCTGCCAGTATCTGGCTTTGGCCACATCCACCCATGATATCTCCTAATGAATGTACGGCTCATAAAGTACTGATAAAATGAACGGTCAATTAATCATTTAATCCAATCAATTAATTTATTTATTTTGTGAACTCCGGGTATACAACGTGTATCAGAAATGCATGGTCATATTTTAAGATATCATTCAGGATATAGCATAGAATAACTTTTACTATCGGAGCAACCCTGAAATAGAAAAGAAAATCATTGATATCATCACCATCATTCAGCCGAAAGATGTCCACTTCTAGACAAAGGCCTCCCCCAAGCATGTGACAACGACCGGTCTTGCGCTTCCCACATCAGGTGATGCTACTTGTAGATTGTTGGTAGGTATAAAGAAAAAAATATGGTCAACAGAATCCATTTATTTTATTTATTTATTTCTTAAAATACTCATAAAATACAAATTCACATCAATTAGTACAAATACTGGTTCAACAGTTCATACAGTCATTGAGATTGGTCCACACATTACAAGATTCTATACATATTAATATTTATTATCTGAGCAGAGTAATGATTTTTTTTTTATGTTGCATGCTTTACTAATAACAGTTAGAATTATTTCACGCAAAAGGTCATTCGCCCAGCCAATGCACTGTGGTGCCGTCAAATATTACACTATGACGAAAAGGTAGGGTTGTAGCATGTTATTCTATCGTATCTGCTTTTTAACATGGAAATTTAAGTCACATTGTAGCATATAATTCTACTGTGTCTGCTTTTTAACATTGAAATAGTATGAAGTACATATAGATAAATTGCTTTTTAAGTTACATGAACATAATTATATCATTAAATAACAAAGTCACAGGGTTGTTATAATTGAATAAAATCGCCAAAATAAAATTATTTCGAACATAAAATGTCCATGTTTTCGTATCATTCTAATGTAGAAAAAAACACTTTTTTTTTTTTTTTTTTTCTACTTGCACAGACATAACCAAGTGGCCAAGATTATCCACTATTTATGTAAGTAGTGACTCTTTGGATGTATGCAAAACTTCAAGTCTCGGATGACTCTTTCATTCTGCACTCAGATTTCTTAAATGCATATTTAGATAAAAAGACTCATTAAAATTAAATTATGTTTATATTAGGTTTAGTTAAGTATTATAATAAAACAAAGTTTAACTGGATTAAATCGCGTATATTATTTAAGGAAGGTTGTTATTGATTTCTAATTTAGAAGATTAGACAGAGGTGTAGGTACAGTGTTACTCATATTTTTCTTTCTTTCTTTCACAGTAATGTAAAAATTTTTTTTTTTCTTTCACAGTAATCTAAAAAAGAAAGTAATAGAAATGTTATTTACTGTCTTTTAATTCGCGCGCCGCCTTCAAAATGTTGGTTTATGTTAAGATTTTAAAATACATACAATGATTATTTTTTACTTTTTAGTTAAGGTTTTTGAAGTCGGTTTTTTTTTTGTTAAAAAGTTTTTATTTCATACTTTTTAGTTGATAATTGCGAGGGTTCATTCATAAATGTTTATATAACCAGTTTGAGGATATATATTTTTTATTAAACTTTGCTACTAGTTGCTTATAGCATACGTACATTATTTAAATAGTTGCGCACCCAATTGTATTACCAACAGGTAAAATTCTTGATCTAGGATTTGTCCAAAATACAAAATATTTACATTTAATTTGGACGTTTACCATTCAAAACAAATTAACATTCAAACAAAACGGGTTGCGTAGTACCTATTCTGTTTGTTAAAAAATAATTTAATAAAATATTAAAGCAATTTAAATTCTCAGAATCTCATTAAATTAATGACATATGTATACGTATAACTCAACAAACAATATGCGCAAATTTTCTAGATGAATGTGGACGGTGACAATAAGACATTACAATAAATTGTTTATACATTTTTAGACGATTCTTTTAGATGTTTTCATTTAAATTACAAACCTTATGACCATCAGGGGCCGTATTATGAAGTATAAAAGCCATTATTATTCCGTTGTGGGAGAGAGAAAGACCTATACAGGGCGAATAGCGCCATCCCTCTCTCGCACTGGAACCACTATGGCTTTAATACTTCATAATACGGCCCCAGGTTCCTCTAAAACAGCCATACTCAACGTTTTTTTATAGTGACTAATTATTCCTATCATCAGACTTATTTCTCTCAGGTATGCAGGTGAGGTGAATTAAAAGAGCCTCCACGAGTGAAGTAAATATCGTTAATTGATCGTCTTTACAGATATTTCAAAAAAAAAAATTTAATCTACCGTACAATATTAATAATTAAATTCCGTTTTATTACTTTTCATATTTAGTCAACAATAATTTTGAAATTCCGTTGAATTTGTTGTGGGTTTCCGTAAAAGAAGAAAATTCATCTCGATAATGGCCTCTAAATATTTTAAATGATGTATTTAGACGGTTTAGTTACAATGAAAAAATCACCTATAGCCTAGCAATCCGCCTTCTACTCTTTTTGGGCAAGACATTGAAAACCATTGAGCACCGAGCACATTGCTCGCAGAACGGATGGCCGATGGAGCAGTAAATTTCTGGAGTGGCGACCGCGTACTGGAAGGCACAGCGTGGGTAGGCCCCCCACAAGGTGGACCGACGACCTGGTAAAGGTCGCGGAAATCCGCTGGATGCGGAAGGCACAGGAGCGGTCGTTGTGGCGATGCTTGGGGGAGGCCTATGTCCAGCTGTGGACGTCTTTCGGCTGAAATGATGATGATGATCTATTAGTACTAACGTACAGAAAGGCCACTCACCGCCCGCCGCCAGATTAGGATTCCTCGCCCAAACCCCGCACCCGCCACAATTTGCCGGCAATTGGACGGCAAAATTACAATGGATGTCGATCGCGAGTCACTACACCAGCACGCCATCTCTTAGAACTACTGAAAAGCGCTTGCACGGCAAAAAAAAAAGTTAGGTTAGGTTAGGTTTGGTTAGGTTGACCTGACGGCCGGTAGCATAGCTGTTCTGCGGAAGCCGCAGCGGGCTATGGCCGTCAGAGTCATTCGGGGGTATCGCACGATCTCCTACGAGGCGGGTTGTGCACTGGCCGGGTCCCCGCCCTGGGACCTGGAGGCGAAGGTGCTCGCGTCACTCTATCGGTGGCGTGAGGACGCGAGGTCGCGGGGCGAGCGACCGATGCAGCGAGAGATCGAGCTGCGTCGGTCGCAGCTCCGCGAGGTCCTGGTGGCTGAGTGGCGGGACAGGCTTTTGCGCCCTTCCGCCGGTCTCGCTACCGTCGGGGCGATCCGACCAGTGCTCGACGAATGGTTCGGGAGGAGGCACGGCTCCCTGACGTTTCGGGCGACGCAGGTGCTTTCGGGGCATGGTTGCTTCGGGAAGTACCTGTGTCGCATAAACAGGGAGCCAGACGCACGGTGTCACCACTGCGTCGACTGCCGGGAGGACACGGCGTGGCATACGCTGGCAGAGTGTGCTGCTTGGGAGGAGCCACGTCGTGCCCTCATCTCAGAAGTAGGCAGTGACCTGTCGCTGCCGGCCGTAGTTAATTCGATGGTCGGCAGCGTTGAGTCCTGGGACGCGGTGGTTTCCTTCTGCGAGACAGTCGTCTCCCAGAAGGAGGCTGCGGAAAGGTTGAGGGAGGTGGAGACCGTCCTCCCGATCCGCAGCAGGCGCACCGGGCGTCGGCGGAGGGCGGACAACGCCCTCTTCCAGCCCCCCTAAATGGGTCCAGGGGCGACGGAATCAGGGACGTCCGCCGCCCCCCATACATCAGGACCCGAGGTGGCGGCGCGTAGTGTTCCACGCGCGCCCCTCTTAGCCGTTGCGGGGGGAGTCAAACACCTCACTCCCCCCGCTCGAGACGGGGCCCGCGCTAGCGGGCCAGCACCAGCCGGGGTTGCGGAAGAATAGCGCGTTCCCGCGACCCCGGCGCAGGTGAGTGATGGAACACCGGAGTGGTTTTTAGTCGGTAAGAGTCCGACAGACCCCCCCGCCCTCCCCGGGGCGGGGGACATCCATGAGGATTTTCCACCCCGAGATCAAAAAAAAAAAAAAAAAGGTTTGGTTAGGTATAGGTAGTTGAAGGAACACTGTGGTGGTTTTAGTCGGTAAGAGTCCGACACTGGCTCCGCCTACCCCGGGCGGAGTGTGTCCATGTGTATTTCCCCACGGCAAAAAAAAAAGTTAGGTTAGGTTAGGTTTGGTTAGGTATAGGTAGTTGAAGGAACACTGTGGTGGTTTTAGTCGGTAAGAGTCCGACACTGGTCGCTCGGATCAAATCTCTTATAGTTATTAGATACTAACATAGGCTAAGTTAAATTGTTACTAACACAGTGGACCCTTTGTTGTCTTTAATAAACGAATAATAATACCCTAACAAAACCAACGAAAAATATGTTCCGTACGCAGCGGCAGTACAATACACATAAACTAGTGCAAAGTAATAAGCTAGTTACTTTAACGTTAGTTACTTTTTGTGTAGTGATCGCGAAAACCTAAGAAGTTATTAGTTACTTTAAGTTAGTTTCGCGTCTTAATTAGTACACTTTCTGTACACACATGACGGCATTTTTGTAAAAAAGAACGTCACACGTCACGTTGGGCGCGTTGCTGGACGGAGACTAGTAGCAAAACGTCCCAATTAGGACGTTTCCAAGTCTTCAGATTGCGCGCGCAACAACATATCTGTACTTTTTAAAATATCATCGCCAGTGATGAAGTTTTAGAATATTTACCTCGGCAAAGGGCGAGAGTATGCATCAAGCCTTTCGCAGGGTAAGTTTCCTTTCACCGGTATAGGTGGCGCTTTACGTCGCATGCGACACACGATGCATTCGTTCAGCACGGCACGCGACATTTAAATAACTAAACAGTGTAATAGGTACACAAACAGGTATATTTCATGAATTAGTTACCTAACTAATTCATGAAATATACATAATATAATAAAACAAGTTTAATCAATCAATCAATCAACGACTATATTTATCGGAGATTAAAAATTGTTCACAAAGGGCAGCAAAGGGAGTAATTCAGAATTAATATCGGGCCCTACACAATTACTGCTTGTTTATTTTTGTTAATCTGTTCTGTAAAATATGGCAAGGAAGAATTGGATGGTCGAGCGGTATTTTCAAGAAAATATGAAAAAAAATAAAAAAACGCAAGAAATTTTGAATTTCGCGGGCTATCCTGTAGCATTCACCTTAACAGGTACTGTAGTTTAATCAGAAACAATTAACTCTGTAAAATAAGTAAAGTTTGCTGTAGTTGTAGATATAAAAAATGCCAAGTATTTGTAACACTTACCTCCTTAAAATATTGTTCTTATTTTTATTTATTTTTGGGTATATAATTTTATTTTATTGGCAATAGGCTCGCCCCCTGTTACATGGGACTATAAAATAACTGGCGAAATATTATACCTGTGCCTACCCCTTCGGGGAAATACAGGCGTGATGTTATGTTATGTTATGGGTATAATCATTGGTTGTTTTTACTGGCTTAGCACCCGCTCATGTTCTGTAGTCACCTCTCTTTCTTCTTTCGAGAAGCAAATGTCAAAGATATGTTCAGCATAATCCAGTTCTTTACAAAGTGTATTTGTTTGCATGTATTTATTTTCATAACACATTATTTACATTGTTTGTATGCTACTATGTAAAAACTGTGTATTTTATTGTAATTATTCCTTTGTTACGACGTCTGTGGTCTAGTGGTTCGAGTGTCGGACTGTTGATCACGAGGTCGTGGGTTCGATTCCCACATAACACAAATATTTGTGTGATGAACATAAGTGTTTGTGTTGGTCTGGGTGTTTCTTATGTATTATAAGTATGTATTTACAAAAGAAAAGTATATAAGTATTTTCATCAATTGTCTAGTACCCATATTACAAGCTCTGCTTAGTTTGGGACTAGATGGTGCTGTGTAAAAATGTCCCAAAATATTTATTTATTTATTTTATTTGTATGTGTACATTAAATAAATGTTGATTGGCTAGTAAACTTTATATATAAAGTAGTGTGGTAATTGTGTACGTGTGTGTATGTGAGTGAGGGGGTGTGATGTGTGAGTGCATGTGTAGTTGGTATATTGTAATGTTTGCTTATCGTGTATGCAAATACGTATTTAAACGGCTAGCTATGTAACTGGATGAAGAAGATTCTCAGTATCATCATCAGTGGCGGCTGCTGGGTCAGAGAACTGGTGGTGCACTGTATTGTTTTATTTGCAATATAAAATACAATAATGATACAATAAATATGATTTAAAATACAATACACATAATTATTTTATTATTTTAACGCATTTTACGCATGCGAAGCGAAATCTAAAGATTTAAATTGTGGAAAGAAAAAATCGCTCACGAGCAGGATTCGAACCTGCGACTCCTGGCTCAGTACGCCAGTGCTTTAGCCACTAAGCTACCGTAAACACTGCTCGTGGTATCGAAATTTTCCTCCACTATGGTAACGTCTTTGGGTGACGTCAGCGATATCTTATTAAGAAACAGTGTTTCTTAACTGACTCGACTAACTTTGCAGTTAATTCAAAGTTGTATAGTCGCAGGTTCGAATCATGCTCGTGAATGATTTTTTCTTTCCACAATTTAAATCTTTAGATTTCGCTTCGCATGCGTAAAATGCGTTTAAATAATTAGTAAGGGTAGGCATATCTATGGGTAATATTATTTATTAAAATGATAAAAAATAAACAATTAAATTAAAAGTACAAAAAATTAATAATAATGATTTTTTTTTATTATAAATTATTATATTCATATCTTGTTTAATTTAAATTAGTATTTCAGCGGGGGGACTGTCTTTTCCTGCCCTCGTCGATCTTGTAATCCTGTAATCCCAGGAGTGCCCGTTGAGTAGTGTTCTCGCGCCTCTTGGGACCGAGGGTCTTGGCTTCACCACCCGGACCTCGTGGAAGAAAACCTCTACAAAAAATTACGGGGGTAGGGCCTGCGAGCAGCAGAGTCGGACTAGTCTGCTGCCCAACCAACAGAACACTGCCGTGAATCATTGAATTTTTCAGGCGGAAATAGACCGTAACTGTCTTACTAATTGTACTGTAATTTTGCTATATTTCACGTTATATACGTATTGATCGGAATATTTTTCGCGACAATAATCACAATATCGTAATAATATGGTGAGTAGTAGTAGGTATTTAGTACTAGTATGATTTGATACTTACACATATACTTACAAATATACTTGCCTTACATACGTCTTGTTTACATCTTATTTTCAGTTCTTTGAAAACACACAGTCGGGTTTTTTGGTTATGATAATTAATATAGTAAGTTTATTTAATATTATTACAGCTAAACTCAATTGGCCAGCAATATATGAAGCGTGCTCCGCTCGGCAAAGCTGATCCTGAGCCTATGGAAGAAGAAGCAGACGCACGTTGCGTCCCACACCAGAGGCCTACCCATCTTCCATGGCAATAACGACATGCCATCTGGTCTCTTGCCATCGTCTCGTACCAAGCCGTTGGGTTCTAAAACAGCTGGTACACCAGCGGTGGCAAGAGCAAGACGAATAATGTCATTAATGCTAGCGTGTCATGCTAAGCGCCCCGCGCTCCTGCAACAAGACAGGCCATGGTGTCCTAGGCTGTCGACAAGTTCACCGCAATGGCACCAATTTCTAATGAATAAGATAAGATGAATTTGGAAATTGACATGTATAAATGTGATCACTGGACGGTTGTTGACATAAAGTATTTATTTGGGTCATATAGATCTGTTTATAATATTAGTTTACAAGATCTAAAACGGTGCAAAAGACCTTCCACGCTCGAGTGAATTATTTCGCTGACTTCTTTTTATCACGGTAATAAGATATTATAGGCTATTATTTATACTCATAATTATATCGAAAGAAGAAGAAAGTTTAATAGAAGCACGATAAGAAGATCCAAAAATACATATTATTTTACGTAATAAAGCTGTTACACTGCCCATGGCGTATTTCTGGTGTTTATTCATCTACAATAGTATACAAAGAGTCTAGTTTGTCCGGTAACTTGACTCGCAGACTTTCCAAGAATTTACAAACATGAGGCAACATACAATAGACTCGAATAGATGCCGGAGATAGTGTTATACCACAATGGTTATCGCCACCAGTACGGTGCAGCATGCCATACTGAAAGGAGTTCTTTGGCGGGCCCGCCGTCAAAACTCTTTAAAACCGCCTGCCTATTATTGTTACGGGAGTTTTCGTCAATCGTCTTTTCGTGTATGCGCGAACGTAGATTGAGGACGTGCCTTATTTTTTGTGTCGTACTCTAATCTTTCTTTCTTTCTCAGATTCCAATTAGACAACGAAGAATACGTGGAATTCTCTAAGATGTCTGATGAACGTATCATAGGAACCAAAGGCGAGACGGCGACCATATTCGACACCCGTACAGGTCGCGAGCTGATGACACTGACGCCGGCCATCAGCAACCAGTACGCCAAGAACAGAGCCACCTTAAACCCCACCGATGAACACTTAGGTTAGATTTCGCTTCGCATGCGTAAAAATGCGTTAAAAATAATAAAATAACTGCTTGTAATTTTTTTCTTTTATTCAGGAAAAAGATATGATAGTAACGAGCAATGTCGATCAATCTTGTCATGCATACTTAAACGAAACCGAAACCAATTCATTTCGCAAACAAAGACCAACCATTTAAAGTACTGTTCCAGAATATGCAAAGCTTAAGCAATAAACTAGATATACTAGAAGCCTTCATTTATGAAAATCGTTTTTTTGCGTATGAGTCTACTTGCTTAAATCCTGCATATAGGTAATACAGATTGATATCTATCAGAGCACACGCGCCCTTCCCATTTGGCCATTCTATCTATTTCTGTGCTTACAAGACATTTTATTATTTTGTGGAAAGAGGTAG
Organism: Asteroscopus sphinx; assembly: GCA_949699075.1. Lineage (NCBI taxonomy): Eukaryota > Metazoa > Arthropoda > Insecta > Lepidoptera > Noctuidae > Asteroscopus > Asteroscopus sphinx. The sequence continues at coordinate 6,125,182 of OX453024.1, forward strand.
GGTCTTGTTCGCCACTAAGCCACTAAAACCTGATAAGATCTATTGAGATTGTGATGCCTCTTGCAGTATAACGGCACTTCCCCAAGCTGCAAGTTAATCATGCATGAAGTCGACTATAACCTCGGGGGAGAAGGATTTGATCTTCTATAGTTTAAATAAAATCTGGCAGATGGCGCTTAAGCATTATTATAGTTTTTTAATGTTTATTGCATGAGTAATTTACGTTTTCTTCGTAGGGAAAAAACTTTATGATGTAGATATTAACTTAGTCAATGTTGCCTACCTTGGAACACCTTCCTAGTAACCACATGATAACATTCTGAACTAAAGCTTACCGTAGAAAGCGCTATTCAACAGATTTGTTCCGTGTGGTGCCGGAAGTAAAGAATTGCACTATCCTATATTTATTTATTATATTTTTATTGTACACCATGAAAATAGTAGTAAACAGGAACAACGTATAAATTATGGGTACATGGGCGGTCTTATCGCTAAAAGCGATATCTTCCAGACAACCTTTGGATGGACAAAGAAGACGTAAGATCTAGATAATGGGGGCAGTCCGTGGCGTACTACTAAACTAAAATAAATAAATAGCACAAAATATATTACACATATAGGTATCATAAATATATATAATATATATATAAATAATCTTACAATTTAGAATAGAGATTGGATACATAGGCAAGGTTTTAATAAAAAAAAAACAGGGATTGGCACTTAAGGGGAATGTAGCAGCAAGTGGCGCCCCCATCAGTAAAAAAAATATTACTCGCTGAATACATCATTTATCGGAAATGCGTTTTTAACGATTGAAGTACAGGTACTGTAGTTTATTCAGAAACGATTAATTCTGTAAATTGTACTTCGCTGTAGTTATAGATAGAAAAAGTGCAAAAAGTGGTAGTTTTTCGCATTTAATCTATCTACAACTATAGCGAAATATAATTTACAGAGTTAATAGTTACTGATTAAACTAAAGTAAACTAAACCTTTACTTCAATTGGTAAAAAATATTTTACGATAAATGATGTACTTGGCAAGTAATATTTTTTTACTGATGGGGGCGCCACTTAGCTCTTAGTGGCACCTTAAACAATAAAATTTCAGAAAAGTAAGCGTTTATGCAAAAAGGTTAGTACACGATTTGAAATTCCGTCCCATCCTGGAGCAGAATCGTATTTAAGGTTGGCAACGATAGCACTAACTTCTGTTTCGTCGGTTGGAATCATGAAGAAGGACTCTGAGAGAGATGGATCTGGGTGTATGTGAAACTGAGATTTGCTTCTGTAATCGTATTTACATGTCCAGGAGTATTTCTATTGATTGATATACAACGCGAAATAGAGCTACAATTTGCTAAAAACGCAATAATTTTTGAATTTCGCGAGCTACCCAGTAGCATTCACCTTAAAGTATTTTTGGTATTAAAAAAATTACCCGATGTAGGAAGTGCCAAAGACCTATATAGGTCTTTGGGATGTGTTCTGTTCATCAGAGCAAAGTTTGTTCGATGTTAGTGAAGGTCAAGAGCAGTGTTATTCTGATTTAGATTAGAAAAATAGGTAAACCACAGAAAAAACTTGCTCAATCATTTATATCACCGGCTTAACCGTATTATATTTGATGCCAAGATAAAGGAAAATTATGAACAATGTATTAGCCTTTACAAGGATACAACAATAAAATGTAACACCAATTTTGTACCTACACTTAGTATGCAATAAATCTTTGAATCTTTGGATCTTATTTCACCAAATCAAAGCCCGAGCTTCGTGCTCACAAAATATAACGAATTTTTATTTTATTTTTATTTAACCTTTAAATCCCAACACTAATAAAGATTGTTATATTTTATAAGTATTTGAACATAATAATTGCAAAATTAATAACGTATAAAACCAACAAAAAATCCTATTAGAACCATTTTCGATTTCTACGCGGACGAAGTCGTGGGCAAAAGCTAGTCCTGTATATAATAGGTAGGTTAGGCTTTTCTCCTCATTCTAATTGTTTGCAATCAGACTTTAAAATATATATCTTTCTCCGGTCACGGGACCGACTAAGATAAGGAGCCATTGACCGCAAATCAGTGTCGATATGAGCTATATTAATAGCTCATGGCGTGGAAAAAAGATTAGCCAGTCAGCAGGTTGGTAGCGGGACTGACTGGCCCAGGGTGCGCCGGCGAACCTTTTTAATATACCTAAGTGCCTAGTCGTCTACTTAATACACCTTATAGTTCTCGTAGATACATACCTACATACATATTATCACGCCTATTTCCCATCGTGGCAGGCAGACATGGATTTCCACCTGCTACAATCCTGACACCTCTTTCGCTGCCTCTCAATACATCTCACCAGTAAATATAGGTCCAGGTACATACACATTCGGTACCAATGTATCTAACAGCTCCATAGTTTTCTCGAAAGGTGCGTGCGTGCGGTGCCTGTCAAATTAAAATCATTAAAGTATTTAATATTTAAAATTTTACTACATTTCTTAAAATACTTAAAAATAGACCTTTATTATAACTTTTAAACCCATTAAACTCTCAGTCGACATTAATCGATTATGTTATAAAGATATTTGTGTCAAGCTCTAACTCGTCTACGCAACAGCGACGAGTCGACACAGCCTTCAGTTCGTCGACGAGAATAAATGCTTTTTTTCGAAGGGATACGGGAACCCCCTTTAGGTTTAGACTTTTTATTTGGCATAATATAGTTAGGTTTACCCTCACAAGAAAAAAATGTAATGTCTGATACAAATTTTGGTGAAATAAGATCCAAAGATTCAAAGATTTATTGCATACTAAGTGTAGGTACATAATTGGTGTTACATTTTATTGTTGTGCTTAGAACTTAGTAGCCTTTTGCAAGCGTTGCAATATTGAGGGCTTAATACTAATATTATTCTTATTTTTAAATATAACTATGTCTAACATACCAGGCCCCTCAGAAAGTATTGCGAAAAAAAGTTTTTATATATGGGAGACTGGCCAGTTATAATGTTTTTCGAAAATATGATTATTTATAAGTAAAAATAAGTAAGTTCCAATTTCAAAATTTCCCTCCACATTTTTTGCGAGTTAATTCAAAGTATTGTGTCTCACTGAAATATGGATCTGCGCCGGGAACATTTTAGAGCTATGATTTTATACGATTTCAAGTGTCGCCTGAAACCGGATGAATCGTACGATAGACTTCAAATGGCATTCATGGATGAAGGCCCTTCCAAGGCAACCGTGTATCGTTGGTATAACGAATTCAAGCGTGGTCGACCAACTTTGGGGGATGACGAAAGAAGCGGTCGCCCTTTGACGGCTGTTACCGAAGAAAACGTGCTAGCAGTGAAAAATTTAATCCAAGACAATAGGCGAATTACATATCAGGAGATTCAACACATATTGAAGATTGGATCGGGAAGCGTTCACGAGATTCTACACAGCCATCTTCGCGTGAGGAGGATAGTATCACGCTGGGTGCCGCACAACCTCACCGATGCTCAGAAGCAGGCCCGGGTGGAATGGTGCCGTGATATGCTTAACAAATTTGAAGCAGGCTCGTCTCGGCGTGTTTACGACATCGTTACAGGTGATGAGTCCTGGATTTATCAATACGACCCAGAAACCAAGCGCCAGTCGACTGTTTGGGTGTTTCAAAATGAGCCAACGCCTACCAAAGTGAAGCGATCTAGAAGCGGGGGTAAGATTTTGATCGCTAGCTTTTTTAATTTGACTGGCCACTTGGTATCAATTCCCTTACGGGATCAAAGAAGCATTAATGCCGAATGGTATACTACCAAATGTTTGCCAGAAGTTTTCTCTGTTATAAGCAACAAGCGACCAAACACAGGGCTCCGCGGGCTACTGCTCCACCACGACAATGCACCTGCGCACACCGCACTCAAAACGAGGGACTTCCTGGACAGCACGCCAGTCAAACTCCTGGGTCACCCTCCTTACAGCCCTGATCTAGCACCGTGTGACTTCTTTTTATTCCCAAAAATAAAAAATCAGCTCAAAGGGATACAATTTTCGTCGCCGGAAGATGCGCTGGCTGCGTTCGAGCAGGCTGTAAACGAGGTGTCTGCGGCGGACTGGAAAAAGTGTTTTGAAAACTGGTTTAGGCGCATGAATCTTTGTATAGAGGCTGGTGGAAAGTACTTTGAAAAGATTTGATAAAAATATATGTACGTATAGAACAATTTTTTTTAGTTTCGCAAAACTTTCTGAGTGTCCCACGTACATAAAAGTGAAAGATTTATCATGCATTCTTATCGCGGGCTATCATTCTCGCTTTACCATCAAACAATGGCACTTCGTATATATCATTTCTATTCTCCTCTAAATATTCTTCATAAATTGTATAATCTTCTACTTCGTTAAAATCAAATTCGTCTTCGACGTCATCAATAACAACTTGGCTTTTTGTTTTTGTTTTGTTTTACTTGTCTTTGAAGGACTTAAACTTAATTTTTACTCATAACTGACAGTGTTCCAAATACTGTCTAAGAAATCCCAATGGTTCCGAAGAAAAAGCTAAATAAGTTAAAAAACATTTTTTTCTCCAAAACTAGTTATCATTTTTAGGGTTCCGTACCCGAAGGGTGACAAACGGGACCCTATTACTCTCGCTACGCTGTCCGTCCGTCCGTCCGTCTGTCCATCTATCCGTCTGTCCGTCTGTCCTAATCCTTTACCGCTTAATAACTTCTACAGTTATAAACATAAGTAAATGAAATTTTGACAAAAAAATGCGATTCTTTTTTTAGATTTTTTCATATTTCTTTTGCATTTTTCATACATGACCAGCTTTGGGCAGTTACATAAAACTGATTTGCAAAAAAAAAAGCATTTATTTACTTATTTTTTTAAAGTTTGCAATGTAATTCAAGTAAAATATCAGCTGGCGCTAGGGGTGAACGACATCCGCTCGCATACGCAGTCCGTGTCTTAGCGAGCGTAGGTAGGTTAGGTACGCGCGATCGCGTTGTACCGAGTTTTGTACGCTTTACATTGCGGGTTTGCAAAATACCAAATCACTAAAACAATGGGTATAGGCGGTCTTTCGTTTTTACCAGCCTCTTCGATCTGCATCCCTCATCCAGGTGAAAGTAGCAATCAAAGAAATAGATTGACAGAGAAAAAAAGTTCTTAGAATTTTCTTTTAATAGAAAATCTCGTTACAATGGGGAGTACTCTGAGGAATTGTTTGACCTTACACCAGCCGCTGACTTCCACCATCGTAGGTACCACCCGCCATAAATCTAAATTCCATCTTCACCATCTTGAAGGTTGACGGTCAACTACTATTCGTTTTACACGCCATGTTTTGCCTCGTACAGCAAAACCGTGAAACCAACTTCCGTCAGCGGTTTTCCCGAACAAATTTGACACTCATCCAACATTGCGAACTTTAAAAATTAACTAAATAAATGTGTTTTTTTTAGCAAATCAGTTTTATTTAACTGCCCAGTGCTGGTTACGTATAAAAAAAGCTAATCTAATCACCAGCATTATCACCTATCTTCGTTTTCGGAAGCGTTTCCCTGACACCCAATATATTGTGGCTTGTGGCATTTTTTTTTAATTTTTTTTATAACATAGGAGGGCAAACGAGCATGCGGGTCACCTGATGGTAAGCAATCTCCGCCGCCCATGGACATCCGCAACACCAGGGCATTACCCATAGTAATATATTTATTTATTTACGAGCTGGACTCGTATAGAAGAGACTGGTTCACAATTTCACTAAACCGGAAAGAGTGGAATAAGGAAAGGGAGGCCTTTGCTCTGCAGTGGGACAATATAGGCTGAAAATAATAATAATAATAATAATAATATATTTATGCTCTCGACTACAAAAAAAATACATACCGATAAAAATAACACGGTCTTTTTATATTATTGGGCTGGTGTTTGACCGCCACCTAACCTGATGAGCGACATTCTTATTTGTGAATAAAAATCGACCACGAAAGCAAGACAATTCAGCAACTTGTTTAGAATTTCCAGTGCCAAGCATGCTATTTGGAATAAGACGAAAATGTTTAAGTCTGTTGATGGATTTGTATACCTTAATTTTCAATATTCCAAAGTTATGAAGATAAAAACTCATAGCTCGTTGCCATTAAAATGTTTTATTCAATGATTTTCACTGTGTGAAAATATTTTTTTTCAAATAAGTCTGCGGACAACTTGCCTTGAATGGAAAAACAATATCCATTTCGGACTAACCCTGAGTAGCCTTTCTCTTCCTCCGCCGCTGCCGCCTCTTGCCAAGCGATATATCGTCTATATTTTTTACGTCTGTGCCTGCAGTAGACAGGGGCCTTCGACTGGTTCGAGATCTGAACCAAATCGATGGTTTTTTAAATTGCAATTACCTTTAATCCTCCAACAAGTTATTTTCGTAAAGTATATTTCATACCGCTAGGTGATTAGGGTGTACCTATTCAGAAAAAAGAATATGGTAGAACAACGTTTGCCGGGTCAGCTAGTAATATATATAATTCTTCTGTACGTGTATGATTTTAGATTTTAGTTATGTGTTTACTGTAGGTGTGCCTTATGAATATAAATAAAAAAAAAGAAAATACATTTTTATTTAAATTGTGGAAAGAAAAAAAAACGCTCACGAGCAGGATTCGAACCTGCGACTCCTGGCTTGAATCCTGCTCGTAAGCGACTTTTTCTTTCTACGATTTAAATCCTTAGATTTCGCTTCGCATGCGTTAATGCGTTAAAAATAATAAAATAATCAATACCTAATACATAGCTTTTACCCGCGGCTTCGCACGCGTTGAATTATAACAGATTAAAAATAACGGATATTCATAAAAAAACTACAGATATGCCAAACAAATTTTCACCCTCTGTTTTAAGGGTTAATTTTATAGAAACACGGAAACGTATTTTACTTTCAACCAAATATGTATTGTTTGACAGCTGTCACAACATGTCATACTGAAAGCAGTTCTTTGGCGGGCCCGCCGTCAAAACGCTTTAAACCTACCTGCCTTTTAGTGTGACATCTGCCGGGCTGCTCATGCCCCGTGCTGCTACTGACCTGCTTTTGATTTGTAAGGGCCATTAGAATAGTACTTACGCCGCTGTCCGAGCAGTTGACATCAAACGTGGCATGATTTGTTGGTTTATATAATGTTTAGAGATTATCTAAATTAATATTAGTTTTATCACGACGAGTGGTTAATTATTTTAGTGTTCATTTATAAATTAAAATGTATTTAGGAAGTTGTCACACTTGCAGCGACCATTGACACAGACGCCACTAGTAAACCCGAGTCTGCGGCAAAGCTATTGCATAGCATTTTTTACGTAAATACAAAGGGAGGTGCCCTAACGCCGAAACTCTAAGCAGGCATGAGTCGGCGCCAAACGAACTTTTAACAAGCAAAGTGCGTGCAAGTTGCAAGTGGCTGAGCGGAGACCGCATTTTTGGCTATTTGGGATATAGGTACCTACCTACCTAGTCATTCTTTCAATTGAACTTTCAAATATTTCAAGCAATTCCAGTTCTATTGAAACGTTAACTTATGGTCAACGCGACTTCCAGATCCTTCACACCGATTCATACTATAAAAATTAATATTATAATTAATATTATAAAAATATAAATAAATAATATTATATATAATAATTGTTTTTATTAATATTATTTTTAATCTTAATATTTATTATTTTGTTTTAAATTATATGGTCTATACTTATTTAATGTTTATTCCGTAGTGGGAGAAAAATAATGTTTTCCCGGGACGTGCCAAAGGCATAGCACTAGAGGGGCACCGGTGCGGTCCAATGGAGTTCCCAGAGGTCCTCTATTTTGTGCAGAGGATGGCCACCGTATCGTTTTAGTCGGTAAGATTAATATATAATCAACTTATAACTCAATTAACGGCCAAAATAAATATTCTGTCTATCCACTATTTGCCTTACCAGAATAAAAAAATTACAGAGATGAACCTGAAAAACGACATGTTTTTGCTGCACGTGCTGAAGATAATGTGGTGCAATGGGTGATGAAACTAAGGGAGAGCTCTTATGAATACCTGCGCAATAGACTTCATGCACTACAGTCTAAAATATATGCAATCACTGGGAAGGTAAACATTTACAATTAATATTACTTATTTAATGATGTAGGTAACTTGTGTGTTCGGTGCTTACTTGTGTGTTTCTAAGTAATAGGTAAGCAACACAATACAAAAGACTAAGGAAAAAAAATGCAAAAAAACACAGTTATAAAACAAATACCAACACCAATGCAATTTCCTAGCAGTTAAAGGTAATGTTTAAAAATAAAAACAATTTTCATGTTTCAAAGTTTTGAAACAAAAAAATGCGCATTCAACCTGTATAATGATAAATATTTTGTACCTAAAAACACCTAATTTATGTAAGTGTGTACTTAAAAACCTCGGTAGCATAATTTAAAAAATAAAAAGTGTCCAGCAATTTATATTATCGTCCTGTTGGATATTACCGGCCTGTTATTTCGTTGCGTACGGAAAAGAGCCGATTGTTGTATTCTTTTTTTTGAATAATGATCAAGCAAACGGTTCGCGCACTGGTGTCCTACGAGACACCTGCATGCGGCGACAAGTGCACGCGCCTTTCCGACTTATATTACCTTATTATTTAGATTTCTATTCAATTTCAGGTAAAATTCGTGTGTTATGTTTTTGAATTAAAGTTTATAATTACCGTTCTGGAATAAGACCGATACTCAAGTAACGATTCTATCCTTAAGTAGTGATCAGGTGATTGAAGTTTAAACTGTACTTGAGGAAGCTTCTGTAATACGGGCCTAAGACGTACTAGAGATAGAGATGTTCATTAAATTACTGTACTCTGTACTAGAGATGCTCTTTGATAATGGCAAGAACATTATATATGAATGTATAACATACATTACTGGACAGTAAACTACATATTTTTATCAATACAAAATGATATCTTGAGTCTATGTGTTAAGGTTTATTTTTTCTTGTTTATGTGTTCTTTATCAACATTTCTTTCACCCTGGCATTAAAAACATAATAAATATGTATTAAACTGAATCGTAAGTATATCCTCCATTCAAACCGAACGAAAATGTTGCCAGAAATAAACAAGAGTTTCAAAGTGAGAATACCTTTAGAAATAAACGTAAAAAGAGTTGCCATAGTATGTAGAAGCTGACCTGTCCCGACAGACTGCACTCGTTCACGAGCATGACGCGAGCATCAGCCATCAATTAACTCAACCATATTGAAGGGAACTTAACGACCCGACACTAACGCCACCATCAGCATGACATTTAAGTGAGCATGACAGACTCATACTGCTAGACAACAGATAGGAAGGACCTTTTGTAGGACACGGGTTCGAAATGTGTCAAGAGTTTGATCCATTACGAGTTCATGAAACATCCTTTACGTACCTATCATCATCATCATCATCATTTCAGCCGAAAGACGTCCACTGCTGGACATAGGCCACGTACGTAGGTTACGTACCTATATTGATGTTGAAAATAAATAAATAATAATTAACTTAATAAATAAATGTTGAAATAATAGTACATTACTGTCGAGGCCTGAAAAATCTCCACACATTATTTATTTAGCCCAATGTAATTTTTTTAATACGTACATTTTATTTTGTATCTACTATATAAATATTACATAGTTTTTTTTTTTTTAAATTCTCATTTTTAAATGTAAATAATATGTATGTAGGATAAATGAATAAAGGAATAATAATATAATATTCTATTTTTATACATAATGGGCTGGTTAAAAATGTATGTGTAAGTATATCTATATTATATTAAAGTCTCGGCCTCCGAAAGAAAAACTTCATTTTACACGATCTTTTGCAATATCTCGGAATTTAGTAGCTTGCAGATCAGCCTCCAAAGCATCTCCCCAGCGGTGCGTTCATCAAGGCTCTGGACCTCGGCATCAACCTGCCCCCCCTCGGCGGGTACCGCGCCAAGCGCTTCTCAATGGTCATTGTCGACAGCAAGGTCGACAAACTGAACGTGGAGCCCGACGGCACAAAAATATTTACTTAGAAAAGTCTTGTAATGAACTTTGACCACGATTAGGTTTCAAGGTCTGATCATGAAGCCGGAAGATAGGCACTGGCATTCCATGATGGAATATCGTTTCATAGTCGTCTTTGCACTTGTGAGAAAGGCCACGTAATGGACTTTGAACACGATCAGGTTTCAAGGTTATAAGCGTGTTTTTCTGGACCTGTCGAAGGCGTTTGACACTGTCTCTGTCCCCATACTTATCAATAAACTGGAACGAATTGGTATTCGTGGAGATCCACTAAAAATCTTCAAGGACTACTTAACAGATCGCACTCAATGTGTTAAAATTGGTTCACTTGTGAGTGGTGAAGAAGATCTGACATTTGGAATTCCTCAGGGCTCGATTCTTGGTCCTACTCTTTTTCTTATCTACATTAATGAGCTGTGTCGACTGTCAATACCTAATTGTAAAATTTTTACATACGCAGACGACACGGCTCTAGTTATAAATGGAGCAACTTGGGTGGAGACACAGAATAACGCAGAATGTGCACTTAAAACGGTCATGTCGTGGTTGTCAGAAAATCAACTAACATTGAATGTCTCTAAGTCTATTTATCTTCCGTTCGCTCTTAAAAGTTACCTTTTGCCACTGTCCTTTACAATTAAAGCCCATAATTGCATTGACCAAAATCACAACTGCTCTTGCTTGACTCTAGCTAGAAGTAGCTGTGTTAAATATCTTGGCGTTTTGATAGATGACACTCTCAGTTGGACTCCTCATGTAAACTCTCTTACAGGACGTGTTAGAAAATTAATCTACATATTTAAAAAACTTAACAAAAAAAAAAGTAATTAATTAGTATGTTTACGTATGTGAACATTAATATAATGTAAATTATTTTATTTATTGCTTATTTTTTTTACCTTCAACTAATGAAAAGCCGTCGCTTTTCTTTCTTTTGCCGAGATTCATAAAGCATTTTATATACGTATAAAATGTCTAGACATCAAAATGTTTACAAGCAGGTTAAGCGTAAGATTCGATTTTTAACAATGACCCTTTAAGGGGTCATTGTACACATTATGAAAAACATTCATTATGGGACCAAAGCTGAAATGACCAAAAAAAAATTATTAAAAAAAAAAAAGAAAAAAGTGTATTTAATAGCACACTCTTATACAGGTGTTGGTATCGGAATCTTACTTAAACAACATAAAATTACATAAAACTAAAGAAATGGATTCGGAAGAACGGAATATTACCATACGATCGAAACGAAGGCGCCTGGTAAAAACTTTGTCTTTTGAATCACTGGGCATAGAGGAGAACTCTTTATTACAATCACCTGATTCTGATACTGCGTTAAGCATGATAGACTTATCCACGCATGCTTCTACAGATGAAATTTTGAAACTAAAGGGTGAACTACAAGAAAAAGTGCGAAAAACGGCCACTTTTGCCATTTTTTTCTGTCTACGACTGCAGCGAACTATATTTTACAGAGTTATTATTTATTTATTATTATTATTATTTATAAATGCTTTATTGTACACCATAAAAAACCAAAAAAACATTGATTTATTTGATTTTTTTTTCACTTTTTATTTGACTTTGAATTATTTATATACTCATTACTCACAATATTCCAAATATTGACTACAAAATCCCAGTGGTTCCGAAGAAAAAACGAAATAAGTAAAAAAACTTTTTTTTTCTCCAAAACAAGTTATATTTATACTATGTAGTAGCATGCACAGTCCCGGAGTACTCTTCGTTCAAAATAGGCGATGCTTACTGGCCGATGCCGCGACATGTGTACTGAGTGGGGTGAGCACGGTTTGTTGTGCATGTGTGTGCGTAGCGCCGGTTGTATACGAAGGAGCATAGTTTTTTTTGGCTTTACTAGATTGTTCGCAGCACTTCGTCTATATTTTTTATATAATGTAACAATAATATGAGGTACCTATGAGGCTGGCATAGTCACCGCGGTGTACTAAAGGCTCAAAAAAAAAAAAAAAGCTTAAAAATATTAAATAAGTAAATGAAACTTGTGCCCGATTAATGGCAATAGGCTCGCCCCCTATTACATGGGACTATAACATAACTGGCGAAATGAGGGTGTACTATACACCTCTGCCTACCCCTTCGGGGAAATACAGGCGTGATGTTATGTTGTGTATGTTTTATGAAACTTTTGCATATGAATAATAATTATTAGAAATAATTAATAAATGTAATTTAAAATTAAATAAAATTTTTGTATATTGTATTACTGTATGTATAATTATTATATTCATTTTATTCAATCACATTTCATATTTGTTGAAAGTTTAAATGTAAATAGAATAGTGTAATGTAGACAAATAAAAGTCAATTTTTTTAGAAGTGAAAAACGAAAATCGGCAAAAGCGTAAAAAAATTCGTTGGCAGAAAAAAGCACAACGTTTAAACACGCTTACGATTTTAAGTCGTTTTTCCCAACTTTAGTTACATTACTACATCCACAAAACTACTATTTACACAAACGATTATCATCACCCTCTTACAAGCATTTTCTCTAACCGACGTTAAATAACGCCCAACTCTAATTTAGGGTTGCCACCAGCCATTTCTTGATTTAGAGGTTACCAGCATCAAAAATACGGGTTTTAGATTTATATACGGGAGACAATTAAATCAGCATTGTTTTATATGATATCTTTGTTTTAAGAAATATACTTAGGTATTGTTTGAAGAAAAGTAAGCTTTCAAAGGCTCTTTAGGGTTCTGTAGTCCTACAAGGAACCCTTATAGTTTCGTCATGTCCGTCCGTATGTCCGTCTGTCTTAATCCTTTACAGCTTAATAACTTCTACAGTTGTAAACATAAATAAATGAAATTTAGTTTAATAATGGTTTAGATATAGATCTCAATTTTAAAAGAATGAAAAAATCTTGATAACGTATTTTAGGGGTGGCGCCCATACATGTGAAATGGGGATGAATATTTAGATCATTTTGAACAAAAAATAAATAATCAGTTGTATGGAAGAGGGGGGATTATACGTCAGTTTCGTATATGAACATGTAATTTTTTTATAAAAAAAAGTAATTTGTTTTTTGAGGGTTAGTTTCCCGTTTTGATTGATTTAATGGGTACCTTACCAAGTCTTCTTGCTTGGTCTGATTTAGAATTCCGTAATTATCCAATTGTCAGATCACCTAGATCGAATCAGAAATGATGAGATTCGCAGGAGAACGAAAGTAACCGACATAGCCTGAAGAATTGGTGGCAGTGGGCGGGGCACATTGCTTGCGGAACGGATGGCCGATGGGGCCGTAAAGTTCTGGAGTGGCGACCGCGTACTTGAAGGCGCAGCGTGGGTAGGCCCCCCACAAGGTGGACCGACGACCTAAAGAACGTGGCTGGAGGGGACTGGATGTGGAAGGCAGAGGACCGAGCATTGTGGCGCAACTTGGGAGAGGCCTATGTCCAGCAGTGGACTACGATAGGCTGAGTTTATGATGATCTTTGAAGATTAATCTTAATCGACGCAATTTTTTTTTTCTTTTACCTAATTACGGGCACATAAAAAGGTCGACTCTAGTTAGTTGCATTGCATGGTTCCATAAGGTAGGTTACTTCTGCCGTTCGAACGGTAGCAGTACTGTTTCGCTCACTGCTCTGCCTCTATCAAGGCTGATACGGTGAAACACGTGTGAAAAATTAAGATTACAAACAGTGCATATGTGTGTCGGAAAACAATTAATTTCTGCAAGTAACTGTGGAAAATTAAATTTAGTTTTTCTTTGTCGACCAGCAAAGTACGCTACTTTAAATTATTTCTGAGAGCGGACTGCTAAAACTCCCAAATCTCGAATGGCTTTAGTCATCACCTGACTTTTAAATGCCGGAGTCATTGATTTTTGAACGTTTACCTCTTCCATTTTCCGCCGTTATCTGATCATTTAGGTACTCCCAAATGAAATGAGAATGTTATCCACTTAAAGAAGATATTAAAACATCTGATAATTCTGCCTAATGGTTAACCCGGCCCTGGCTATAGTTTTTATTCCTTATTGTTATCCTGAGTTATAAATGGGGCAGAGAGTCACCCGCTTACTTAAGGCACTACTAAGAGCTAAGATAAGGGTGGTATGCCACTTGTCAAATCTCATTGTCCAATCCAATGTATTTGATGATCTGTGTTTTTAGGGTTCTTTTATTTAGGGTTGATAAAAATCATGATTTTTTTGTTTATGACAGATTTTTTTGTTTTTTTTTTCACTTTTTATTTGACTTTGAAGGATTTAAACTTGATTTTTATTATTTACATACTCATAACTGACAATATTCCAAATATTGTCTACAAAATCCCAATGGTTCTGAAGAAAAAAACTAAATAAGTAAAAAACATTTTTTTCTCCAAAACTAATTATCATTTTGTTAAGAGGCCGTACACGAAATTTTGCGGATTTCGCTGATTTACGAGATTTTACAGACTTGATAGTCTCTTTTCAGTCCAGAGAGGCCCAAGTAGAGATATTCCTGGACATATTGCATTTCTTCACCACTTACTTCTAACTCAGTCTTGGTACAATTGGTCATCACTTTGGTCTTCGACATATTCATCTTCAGTTCAACCTTAAGACTTGCATACTATACCCATAATATAAAAAAGCTTCATATCATTAGTAATAATGTACCTATAAGAGACCGTTACCGTTTGGTAAGAGGCACATTGAATTAAACCTATGGAAGTGGCCCATTCTTCTATATCCACCTAGTTTATACAAATATCTATTAAATCGTTATTAAATTATGAAACTATTCTTTGTCTCTTGTTAACCAACGTGTTATGTCGTCTGGTGAAAGAGATCGCATGCTATTTGTATATTCTCTGTTTGGCAACATCTTTACGGGATGTCAAAATACCTACGCCGCGTGGCAGCCCCGCTTACCCCGCAATGTGGCCCATAGTACATGAGCTGTCAAGTAAACAAACTAGGGCTGTTGATATTTTTTAAATATCAGATTTTCGATCTATCGATATTTTTAAATATACAATCGGAGTTCGATATATTGAAAAAAAAAAGATATTTCGATATATTGGCCAAATTTCATGATTCTAGGTAAATGCGAAGTACCCTATAGGTTTTTTATGTGAGTTTGCGAGTATCAAAATGTGACATAGCCGTATGATTGCCTTGACCTAGAAGCTTGATTTTTTATGTCCTAGGGACAGCCGAACTTCGTATTTGATATAATTGCATTATTTATTACTACTTGAAAATGATTTTAATCAGCACACATCTCTGGTACGAAACACGAGCAATATTTTTTTACCCGACTGCGCCAGAAGGAGGATAATGTTTTTCGAGTGTATGTGTGTATGTATGTATGTATGTATCTATATTTCTTTGGCACGCCCTGCAGCCTAAACGGCTTGATGGATTTTAACTTGTGAGGTGTCGTTAGATTCGTCTTAATTGTGAGAGTGACACTGGGTATATCAAAATTATAAAAATTAAACATTTTATTTGACTGCCTCGTTGGTCTAGTGGTTGCAAGCGCGACCGCTGAGCGTGAGGTCCTGGGTTCGATTCCCGGGGCGGGCAAAATGTTATTGGGTTTTTTCATTAGGAAATTCTCAGTAGCAGCCCGGAGTCTGGATTTGTGCCCGGTCAGTGGCAATAGGCTCGCCCCCTATTACATGGGACTATAACATGACTGGCGAAATGTGGGTGTACTATTACACCTCTGCCTACCCCTTCGGGGAAATACAGGCGTGATGTTATGTTATGTTATGTTGTGTTATGTGTTATGTAAAAATTAAAATGGCCGCTTTTTGGCGACAAATTACGGCTTGAAATTTTTTTTTTTCCCTCGAAACCTATCGAGTGGGGTATCAAAATAAAGGGTTTTATAAATGCTTTTCAAAAATATATACAACTTATATGTTTAAATGTAATTTAGAATGTCGCGTTAGAGATATGTCGATTTGAGACAATCTCTAATTTTAAATCTCTAGTAAAAATGTCGCCGGTATGTCGATTGCTATGAACCACTCTTCGTATGTCGAGCATCGGGCATAGTTGACCCCCCCCAAAATCTTGGGCTGGAACCGCGCCTGGCTGGAGCAGACGAGTCCTTGAGTGGAGACCGCGAATCGGAAAACGCAGCGTAGGGTGCCCCCCGCCAGGTGGACCGACGTCCTGAAGAACGTGGCTAGGGGGGACTGGATGCGGAAGGCATAGGACCGAGTGTTGTGGCGCAACTTGGGAGAGGCCTATGTCCAGCAGAGGACTGCGATAGGCTGAGTTGATTGATTAATTGAAAAAAATACTGAAGTCTATAATTTTTTTATTTACAAAATTATTTAGTGAAGAAATCAACAAAGTCATTTTGAATTTGAATTTGAAAAGTCAGAGGGAGGGCCGGGTCCGAACTCAGGCCCTCCTGCATAGAAAACATGCGTTTAACCGCTAAGCTATCACTGCTTGAAGAATGTTTGCAGTATAGCAGTCACTGCAAACCACCTTCAAAGCAATGTTGTACTTTTACCTGTAAATCCTTATGGGAGATAGCTTTAGTTTTTGATAATTGTACTTTTCGTTTAATAGTAGTAGAGCTCCTTTGTGAAAGAGCTCGTTCGGGGAAGTACTACCACCGTATCTACTTCTCCGCCAAATAGTGATGCTTGCATTGCTGTGTTTCGGTCTGAAGGGTACGCGTGCCGGTGAAATTACAATCACATGAGACTTATTATTTATAAACTATTTTTCAGCAATAATTGGGTCAGTAGGACTTCTTTAAACAAGAACAAGTAATAAAAGTTATGATTAAAAAAATATGATACAGTTCATTTAGAGTTCAACTTTGAAAAAACACATTTTACGTATATAAATGTTTTAACTTACTCACGTACAGGTGACAGCACGTCAGTGGTAGCTGTTTGACCTTGATGGCATCTTTATTGCGTAAGCAGTAAGAGCGTTTTTCGAAATTCAAGTGTTACCATTGAAATGCGGTCGACTGTACGTACATATACGTGTGCGTATTACATACGTAAATATCAGTTACTAATCTATAAAAATGGGAAAATCATTTCTTTAATAAGATATTAAAATATTTTTTTTTTTTTTTTAGATATTATTATTTATTTGTTGCAAGATGCAACACTGAACTTTTACTAAGTACGAAATGAAATGTCACAAATATACGCAAACAGAAACTGTTAAGGAATGTGACGTAGAGGACATACAATTACCTCTGCCTACCCCTTCGGGGAAATACAGGCGTGATGTTATGTTATGTTAATATTTACAAAAAACTTTTTTATCAAACCACATATTTAGTCACAAACATAAACGTTAAATACCTGCTTAGACTTAGGTATACTTAGAATACACTCAGGTACGCAAAAAAAAACGCACAAAAACAGCTTAACTTGTGTTTATTCAGCTTGTCCTAAGGATTAACATGCATCAGCCTATTATTGTCCCACTGGTGGACACGAGCACCCTTAATTCGTTTCACTGTCACTTATTGAATTCCCAACTCACATACTTTGGTGAAGATACCCATCCCCATCCCCCATCTTTTAATTGTTGTTGTAACCTGTTGTAACTAATTAACATTCATACAAAATTCACCGACTTGTAATATGGCTACAAGTTCTTTTTAATTTAAATTAAAGAGTATTTCTTTCTCTTTACGTCCCGGTGTAGGGACAGCTCTTCAAACAAAATTGTTTCGTTCATCGCTGAGACTTTACATCTTCATGTCTCAGTTTGGCGAACGCGATTTGCAATATCATTAAGGCAACAGCCTATGTGGTATTGCAGTTGTTATGGGCAAAGGTTACTGCTTAACATTAGGTAGGCCTTTAGCTCGTCTTGTAATAACTGCTACTTTCAATTGCAATTTTCAGTTACACACCTTCATGAACAGCCGCAAAGTGTCGGAAAAGGCACGGTTGGCTGTTCATGGGGGAGTGTTAGTGCCTACACTTATGTATGGTAGTGAAAGTTGGGTATGGCAGAAGAAACATGAAAGCAGAATAAATGCAGTACAAATGAGAGCTTTGAGAAGTATGTGTGGTGTAACTTCGAGAGATTTATGGAACCTTTTTACAAGCTCAGACTGCTTTATTGGCTTTTTACAAGCTTTTATTTAACTTGCAATGTTTGTTTGTTGGTTTAGGACAAATCTTGCAAACTATTTTTACTGTCTGTACTTACTTGGATAAAACTAATACTGCATTGGAACCTAATTGGAACAATAAGTTCATTACCTACAGAGATTTTGATATTTAATTTATTGTTTTCGGTGTTGCTAGCGTGGTCAGACTTTTTTTTCTAAATTAAAAGCCATAATATTCAATTTCTCAGTTTTTTCACGCAATACCTACCTAGATAACAGTTTTTGTTTTTAGCACTAAACTTGCGCAACATAATTTAATTTCAATATATAATTTGTCGTCGGTTTTTGTAAACTAAGTATTACATTTTTGTAGAGTAGTAATAGATAAAAAGCTAAGGCCGTAAACCGTAGCCCGTTGGCTCTTGTGGGCGTTTAACGTAGCTCAGAGGAACAACAGGGTTTTTGTTACATATTGTATACTAAGAAATAAATGATCTTTATCTACACTATTCCTTTTTTCCTTCACATTTGATAAATAATTTGTGTTAAAAAATAAATAGGCAGGTATGTATTCACCTACATTACATACCATTGCCATAGCGATAAATAATAAGTCGGTTATACATATAGGTATACGTAGACACTTATATTCATTATAAATAATTTCAGATGTTTATGAAAGAATAAAGAAGAAAAAAGAATTGCGTAGGTGCTAACCTACGCAATTCTTTTAGGAATAGGGAACGGAATACATAGGTAGGTACCTACATATTATTAATCCTTCCGTATTAGATAAACAGCTTTAGTTAATTGAGCAACTTAATATAATAGTGTTAAATAATTTTATTCTTTAGAGCATGTACCTAATTTAGATGTTTATAGATTTTGATTACTGCTGGACATAGGCCTCTCCAACGGCCATCGGTCCTTCAACAGACATGGCCAGCCCACTGCCACTTCAGCTTACTGATCCTACAAGCTATGTCGGTCACTCCGGTTCTTCTCCGGATAATCTCGTTACGGATTTTATCCTTCAAAGAAACTCCAAGCATAGCTCGCTCCATAGCTCGCTGAGCGACTTTGAACTTGTGGACTTGATTATTTTAAGGACTGGGTTCCAAACAGTAGCTACCACCTTTTTAAAATATTTTTTTTGAAATATCTGTTAAGACGATTGTCATCTTAGTCTACCTGCGACCACGAAATGCTGCAAAGCTTTCGAAACGTCAGGGAAACCAATTTAAATAATAAACGCGATTTAATCCGGTTAAACTTTGTTTTATTATAATGTGTAGTGATCGCGAAAACCTAAGAAGACTAACTTTACAGTTAAACTAAATTAACTTTTTTTTTTTTTTTTTTTAATTTAATCACATGTACAATTTCTTTAGTTTTACTTAACTAGAAAACTCGCCAAACTATCAAGTTTAACGGCGAGATGCGCTCATACATATTTATACTATCTTACTCTTACGTAAACATGCAACACTTAACTTAGTTAACTTTTTAGTTACTTTACTGTTAGTTACCACGAGCAGTGTTCACGGTAGCTTAGTGGCTAAAGCACTGGCGTACTGAGGCAGGAGTCGCAGGTTCGAATCCTGCTCGTGAGCGATTTTTTCTTTCTACAATTTATATCTTTTAAAATTGAGATCTATATCTATTCCATTTTTTGTCAAAATTTCATTTACTTATGTTTATAACTGTAGAAGTTACAGGAGATTGTAATTTTTCACTCATAGGAGTGTTTAAATATTCCAAAAGTGCCAATCTAAAGTCTGATTTGCTGTGCAAACTTTTCTTCATAATATTTTTTTATGGTTTGCACAGTGCGTTCCGCCTGGCCGGAGATGGTAGTCGGCTAATGATGTTTAAATGTACGGCGAGACGGTCCGACTTTCGTAGCAGAGCGTGGTTGCAATCTTGCCGTAGAACCTGGAATCCACCGTTCCAGTACATTAGAACTTGGCCTAATATCTTCCGTGCTGGGGTACCACCAACGTCAACAAGACCCACCTGATGTTAAGCGGTTACCTTTGCCCATAACAACTGCTATACCATCTATGTTGTTGCCTAAATGGTATTGCAAACCACGTTTGCCAAACTAAAACCAAAATATGGAAAGTCTCATGTGATTCTTATTTCACCGGCACCCGCACCGTTCACACTGGAACACAGCAATGCAAGCATCAATGTTTGGCGGCAGAAAAAGGTACAGTAGTGATACTTCCCCGGACGAGCTTTTTCACAAGAATCTCTATTACTGATTTGTGTGGGATAACATCCAATATTTGAGAATAGATACAATAGAATTCAGTGCCAGTGATTTTATATAGACCTTCGCAACCCGCAAATAAAACCACAATACGAAAATAGCCTCTTAAAACCCTATTATTGACTTGCGGACGATCTGGATATTTTTCTCAAGAATTGGACTGAAGAAGCTACTGATAGGGAAGTTTGGAAGAACAAGGGGGAGACCTTTGCCCAGCAGTTGGACAGTATAGGTTGACAAAAAAAATTGCAGACGCCACGCGTACCAAGCGTCAAGCGTATTGATGGCAGCAATCATCGATCTTACCGGCTCATCGTGCAGCGGCCTAAAGTTTGCGTAACTATTAATGCTGGTAATTGAAATGCTTATCCTATCTTTCAGTTATCAGGAGTTCAACCCATTAGCAGGTGTTAGGGAATTTAACCATCGACACATTTTTGGGATTAGTTTGGAACTATATTTTGAACGTCTTTTATTATGAGAAATAGCCTTCAGGACTGAACTACACACCTCTCTGTATATTCACAAACAAATTAATTCAATAGTATGTAATTTTCATTCGCGCCTATTCGTCAGCCCGCGGTTCTTGTTCTATTTTCAAAGTTTTGAAAAAAAATGTGCATTGCCTTTATAATGATGAATATTTCGTACCTAAAAACACCTTATTTATGTGTATACGTAAAAACCTCGAAGGCATAATTTAAAAACCGGCCAAGAGCATGTCGGGCCATGCTCAGTATTATAGGGTTCCTTAAGTAGGTCTAATTACGAACAAATCTTTTGCAAACAGCGCCACCTAGCGCTAAATTTAAGAAGTGTGTCATATCAATATAACACAAAGTTTCTTTTTGTGATTTTTTTAAATAGAAAGTAACTAGAGGAACATTATTTGCTAAGATCATTTTTCTCTAAGGTCAATGACCTATGAACTAGGACGTCTTAAGTATTTTTTAGTTTTCTCACTATAACTCAAAAATTTATTATCACATTATACTCGAAATAATTTTAAAAGAGAGTTTTTATAAAGGTCTATCAATGTGGAAGACTATAAGTTTCTACGTTGCATAGTTTAGAAATGGCAGGGGGGGGGACACATTGCAAGCCACTTTGGCGAACTGTATTTCGCAGATGGTACAACTGATAAAAAAGTTATGTATGAAACATTAGGATTAGGATTTCTCCATTTGTATGTAACAATATGCTATTGTTATCTAAGATCTCGAATGATTTTAAAATGGAGCGTTCCGTTTCCAGATTAGCCAGCAAAAATTAATTAGAAAAAAGAAAAAGACGAATCGGTGCATTCCTTTAGCAGAAATATCAAATTTAGCAGGATAAAAGCAAAAATCTTATATTATAAGATTTGATTTTATGAAAATAATTAATTTAACGTTACGATTGTAGCAAAAGACTTGGTAATCCACATACAATTATTTTTATTATGTTATGATAATAGTTACTTTAGTTAGTTAGTTTTTTGGCGCGACTGCTGAGCGTGAGGTCCTGGGTTCAATTCCCGGGTCGGGCAGTAGCGAGTGCTTACTCACTTAGATTTCCAAATCAGTGCGTGTTTCAATCAATATCCCGTATCAACGTAAATTCCCTTTTATTAGAGCGCTAAAAAAGAAAATTTACACATGTTTATGTTGTATATATTATATATTAATGTAGATAGGTAGTAGTTAATTATAAGATGTGTATTTATATTTTATAAAGTAGACAATATTATTAATAAATAATTAAAATAAGTAATTGAAAAAGAAAATATATATATTAAATTTGAAAATCAAAATCCACCCCTAAGGGTAGGAAAACACCTACCCTTACCCTTACCCTTAGGGGATGACTGTTTGTTCACCCACTAAGCCTATAGCCTACTATAGGCTTAGTGGGGCCCTTGGCACTCTTTGAGTACGGAACCCTAAAAATTAGGCTTACTTGTAGGTAGGTATAATACCGGATGTTCTCTTTCTTTATCAAATTATTTAATTATTAACGAGGGCGTCATTTGGTATGCAAAGATGTACAAACTCGAAGCGAACATTAATTTTTCCCATAGTCCAAGCGTAATATGGAGAAAACCCGCCATAAATCAGTTCCAACAACTTGACACTAATAAAATTGTTAACTTCTTAAGGGTTCATTGTCCTTATCATTATGAACAACTTTTACTATGGGACCAACCCTGAAATCGCGAAAAAAATATCAATCAACTCAGCCTATCGCAGTCCACTGCTGGACATAGGCCTCTCCCAAATTGCGCCACAACGCTCGGTCCTCTGCCTTCCGCATCCAGTCCCCCCCAGCCACGTTCTTTAGGTCGTCGGTCCACCTGGCAGGGGGGCGCCCTACGCTGCGTTTGCCGATACGCGGTCTCCACTCAAGGACTCGTCTGCTCCAACGGCCATCGGTCCTTCGACAGACATGGATCATCAGCGCTGGATGTTCCACGCCAGCACATGCTGAGTTGGTGACCCTTTTGGCATGGGCATGCCCGGCAGCAACTTCATATTTTATTTACCTATTAACTTTAGTATTTTTATTAATGTTATTGTTGTGCTGTCCTGTGTTCTGTGCTAAATAAAAGTTTTTCTTTCTCTTTCTCTTTCTTCTAGACATGGCCAGCCCACTGCCACTTCAGCTTACTGATCCTACAAGCTATGTCAGTCACTCCGGTTCTTCTCCGGATAATCTCGTTACGGATTTTATCCTTCAAAGAAACTCCAAGCATAGCTCGCTCCATAGCTCGCTGAGCGACTTTAAATTTGTGGACTAGCCCAACTGTCAGTGTCCACGTCTCGGCACCGTAAGTCATGACTGGCAGGACGCACTGGTTGAAGACCTTTGTCTTCAAACTTTGCGGTATAGGCGACGAGAAGACTCGGCGAAGTTTGCCAAATGCTGCCCAGCCCAGACGGATCCTTCTGTTGGCTTAAAAAAAAAAAAAAATATTGGCTTGAAAAAAATATCACCTGATCCCAAATAAAATCAATTTGTGTGAACACAAATGTATGGGTGGATGGAATGGATCAGCTGATATTTTCATTTCAATTTCAGTGTTGCTCCCATAGTAAAAGTTGTTCATAGTTATGAGGACAATGATCCCTCAAGAGGTTTAATATAAACATAGACCAATAATATTACTTATTCATCCATGGTATAAACTAAGAATAAGGTTGTATGCGTCACGCGACAGAATGGATGGAGTAAAGAGTGATAATCTATATCTATATCTATCTATATATACTATAATAAAACTGTAAAGGTCGAAAAGTCTGTACATTGAGTTTTTTTTCGCGAAAACCAGCTAGGGGGACTAGAAATAAGCTATAGAACACGAATCAATCGTTTAAAAAATTTATGTCTGTCTGTCTGTCTGTCTGTCTGTCTGTTTGTTACCTCATCACGTGAAAACGGCTGAATGGATCGTAATGAAACTTAGCATTTGTATTGGTATTAGTCTAACTTAAAATATAGGGTATGTTTTATCTGAATCGGTTGAGTAGATCCAGCGATACAGCTTGACCCCTCTATTGTATTAAGTTGCATACAAAGTAGAGGTCATGATTGTTGGTTGTATGCAGGTTGCAGGTTCCTAAAAATACAACTGGATTCTATTAGATATCCTGTGGCTGTTATGAGGCCAGCGTGGTGGACTAAGGCCTGATAATCTTTTTCATTCAGTTTGGCGAATGCCTTATACTTGCAATAATTACGTCGCGGACCCCCATGTATCATTGCATTCAATGCAAAATAAATTAAGCCCAAAAAATCCGCTGTTATAGATATGCTGCAAAATACAATTTTTGTGAATCCACGTTCTAAACAGCACTGATGATTAAGCAAACGGTTCGCGCACCAACCTATACCTCCTCATGGGTGTCGTAAAAGGTGACTAAGGGATTCACCAGAGGATGGGCAGCAGCGTTCTCTGAGTATTTAACCAACCAACTGCGATCGCCAACCCGCCTGCCAAGCGTGGCGATTATGGCATATCCCCCCAATATATGCTTGGCCTGTGCCCAGCAGTGGACGTCTTACGGCTGAAATGATGATTTTTTTTGGTGAAAACTTACCTTTTTATGTCCCAAACACGCTGTAATTTATTTGATTAAAATATTTATTTTTTCACCTTGGTTTTCAACTGAATCTTCATTCAAAGGTGACCTTGGTGGGAACTTTTCGCTGACAGCCGTCATCTAACAAAATTTGGTGACAAACCACTGTCTACATGGTTGGAAACCAGCAAGGTCACCTTGGTGGGGAGGCTGGTTTGTCACCGTGCAGCAGACGTTTAAGGCGGTGCAACTTGAGAGAGGTATTTGTCCAGCAGTGGACTGTGATAGGCTGAACCCGCTGGACGCCAGCACGCCCATCGGCAGCATGCCGCCGCCCTCCACCGCCGGGCCCGTCACCGCCAAACTCAACCAGAGTGCTGTCAAGGTATCAAATACTTATTTATAATAAGTTTTATTTAGTTCTATTTAAAGTTTTTCTTTTTAAGTCAAAATCTATTACGCCTGTATTTTATCAGAATAAATTCTAGGCAGGTTCGAACTGAATCTAATTTTCCTGAAACACTGGGAATCACAGCTCGGCGCTTTTCTTTGTGACCGCTATAGAGTTTCTTGGCGGTTCTTCTCCATAGGACCCACAATTTGGAACCGTGCAACTAGAGCCTGACGTTTCAAAAGTGCGTGTAATTAGGCTTATTTGAAATAAAAAAACATTGAATTGAATTGTGCACATACTTGCTTTTAAATAAATTGGGTACATAACTATTTGTATACTTATAATGTGTCTTTGTAAAGAAAGCGTTGCAACAATACGATTTTAACATTTCGGCGTGAACAACTGCCCCCTATCATCCGTCATAAATATTAATTACTAGAAAAAAATAACATAATCATTTGATTATATTTTAATAATAAATATTAATCAATTATTATAAAATTAATTAATTAATTATTATTTAATTTATTTATATGTTATTATTGTCGTTTATCGGACATCCCTCGAAACAAACTGTTTTTCTTCCTAGGATAAAAAGCAGGCTATATGTTAATCTGGGTTATTTTCTATCCGTAAGCCAAATTTAATCCAAATTCGTTCATCCCTTACAGCGTGATTGAGTAACAAAAAGGCTGATCTATTTGATCTATTGTCAAATCTAATGTCAGCTTCTGTGATTGGCTGGCGAAAATGTTAACAACCAATCCCATCGCTTGACCTGAGATTTGACAATCGATTAGTTAATTTTTGTGTTGATCAGCCTTTCGGAAACTGGGGGTCAGTGGTCATTTCTGGAACAAGGAATTTACGTTTTTAACCCCCGAACAAAACACACATTAAGGGGCCTAGTACAGTCGGTCCCCCTTAATTGGGGGAGGCCTATGTCCAGTAGTGGACGTCTTTCGGCTGTAATGATGTACAGTCGGCCTCACGTCTATGGAAAAGTTTGTGTGTTGAAAGTTAAAAAGGGGACCTTTTGCGAATCATACTTTTCTAAATTCTTTTCTTTAGTTCTGCGACAACTTGACTGACCATTCCTCTGCGAGTCCGCTAGGGGCGCTACTAATTTATGAATGAAATGACACGATACTTGATATCGTGTTTGCAAACTGTGAAACTCGTACTAGACACACTGTTGTCGGTAAGACGGTATTAGGGCTCGTGTATGTTATAGCCTGGTCTAAACGACGTGCATTGTTTAAATATTGTCTGCTAATTGGACAGATAAGCTCTTCAATCAACAATAATACGTTGAAGGATAAGCTCACAGAGGGCGACCCTGTTTATTGGAAATAATTTTAAACTCACAGCTCCTACTGTCAATTTTCTAACAATAAAAAACGGTTTATTCCCAGTAGTTCGACTGACCAGTTCGATCGTCGAACTAGTCAGACTTTTTCCCACAAGTTCGACTAGCTGCCTATAACTGTTAAAAAGATATAGCCGTGTCTGACAGACGGACGGTCGGACGGACGGACGGACGAGACGGTGGCCGCCACGACCAAGGGATTGGGGTGCTTGGGAGCGGAATCGAAATAGCGTTTAGAGACACGCTTGAAAAACTGCTTGATAGTAATAGAAGTGGCCTTTTATATTCGTCCGAGAGCTAATTCATACATTTTGTCGATTAAAATCGGTGATTTAGTAGGAAATAAACACATTATTATTAAAACGAATAAAAATTTAAATACCTAGGTAGGTACTCAAGTAGGTTCCGATTTTCTTTACTTTAAACAACGGTTAGAAAACCGTTCGCCCACATGCATGTACGTATCTACAGTAAAATAAGTAGGTACTTTAATTAACGCATTTTGTCAGTTGGAAGAGAAAAAAATACACGGCAGCTCTCTAACGGCCACAATTAATATCCAATCTATATACGATTTGCCCTACTAGAGATAGAATTGACATGTTTTGTATGAAGCTTATGTCAAATTCCTATCTCTAGGTAAATCGTGGATAGATTGGATATTAACTATGGCCGTTAAACAGCATCGGATAAAAGGAAAATTCATTCAAATATATCTTTACGGAGTTATTTATTAGACCCGACTACAAAGAAGGCTTGGATCAACGCTGCAAAAACTTTAATCTGGAATGGAAATAAATACAAATATTGACCTATTAATATTGATTATTTTTGTCGACCTCTGTGGTCTAGTGGTTCGAGTGTCGGACTGCTGATCATGAGGTTGTGGGTTCAATTTCCACAGGACACAAATATTTGTGTGATGAACATAAGTGTTTGTGTTGGTCTGGGAGTGTTTCTTGTGTATTATAAGTATGTATTTACAAAAAATCCCAACCCATAGTACAAGCTTTGCTTAGTTTGGGACTAGATAGTGCTGTGTAAAAATGTCCCAAATATTTATTTATTTATATTACACACGGAGGCTCAAAATAAAAAAGCTCAGAACCGAATGACAAAACAATAATAACTTGCTTAAAATGGTTTAAATGGATACCTATTTTATTTCAGTCAATTTTTTATATGAACTCTATTTTTTATACACAATATGTTTCTCAATACTGCACGTTGCTTACAGAGCAATAAATATTTTTTCTTCCTTTCAATCTATATCTTATTAAGAAACAGTAACAGTGTTCACGGTAGCTTAGTGGCTAAAGCACTGGCGTACTGAGCCAGAAGTCGCAGGTTCGAATCCTGCTCGTGATCGATTTTTTCACTCAACAATTTAAATCTTTACGTTCTATACATTTAATTTCATTATTACAATTCATCAATTGAATAAAATAAATCCTTGAGCTGTTTTTAGGGTTCCGAAGAAATAGTACAGCATAAAGCCGTCAAACGTGGGTCTGACGAAGCGGAGAAGAATGCTCGCGAGACTGTCAGTATTAATGTAAAACGCAGAGCAATATATGTACCTCTCCAGAATGCCCTTTCTGTTGACTGGATGAATCCAGAGATGCGTTCCAGACTACGCCGTGGTGACCCATCATATTTTTTTTTAATGAAAATTCTAATGCGTTTCAAAGACGAGTACAATAGGAACCCTGACCCAGCAAAGAGGAAAGAAGATACTAAAATACTGCTACGTATTTGGTATTTGTATTTCAATTACTTCCTTAAAATGTAATTTGTAATTCGTATTTTAAATACCTGACGACGAAAACTATGAAAGTATTCGTAAGTGTCAAACTCGTACTAGGCCCCCAGTATGTATTTACAAAAAAAGTATACAAGTATCATATCCATTGTCTATTACCCATAGCACAAGCTCTGCTTAGTTTGGGACTAGATGGTGCTGTGTAAAAATGTCCCAAAAATATTTATTATTATTATTATTTATTTATTATTAGTTCAAAACCTCAAACCCCAACTAATTTTTCATATAATAAATTGATATGGCATGTTATTATTTATAATTTATTTACACACAATAACATATGAAAGGAGACAGCATTAAAAGTATTCAGTACAAAAGTACTGCTTATTTCAAAGAAATTTCTACCAGCAGACCTCTCAACTCAACTCAGCCTATCGCAGTCCACTGCTGGACATAGGCCTCTCCCAAGTTGCGCCACAACGCTCGGTCCTCTGCCTTCCGCATCCAGTCCCCCCCAGCCACGTTCTTTAGGTCGTCGGTCCACCTGGCAGGGGGGCGCCCTACGCTGCGTTTGCCGATACGCGGTCTCCACTCAAGGACTCGTCTGCTCCAACGGCCATCGGTCCTTCGACAGACATGGCCAGCCCACTGCCACTTCAGCTTACTGATCCTACAAGCTATGTCGGTTACTACGGTTAATAACATGTTTTTTTTATCGAACCGAAATTTCACCTCATGCAATTATTAGATAATGGATATACCTACTTTGTTTTATTGAAAATATTTTTAAAGGACAATGCCCTCTAATGTATGGCACTTAGTCTACCCATTAAAAGTTGATGTCGCACAACCAAACCCAGGGTATTTGAAGGACAGTAAAATATTCTTTCCGTATAACTAATTGTTTAAAATGGGTACCAGTAATTCGCACTTTTTGGTACTTATTTAATATTTTGTGGTTAAGTTCGAAAAAATTACTGATTCGAAGTGTGACAATAATAGGATATTCGCGATAAGAGCTTTATAGTCCTTGTCATTTATATGACATGTTGATAATTACATAATTGTATACATGTTAGTTTTTACACAAAAATTGTAAAGCTGCTAGTGGTAGTAAAGTTCCTATCGGTTCGAGGAGCGGCTGTTCTGGTATGGAGCATTGAAAGTAGGTGCTTTCATCATCATCATCGCCATCATCGTCATTACCATCTTCATCACCATCGTCATCAAAGTCGTCATCTTCATCGTCACCATCATCATCGTCATCACCATCGTCATCATAGTCGTCATCTTGATTATCATAATCATCACCATCATCATCGTCATCATCATCGTCTTCATCATCATCACACATGACAAGATTTCACACTTCCACTGCTCGCTCTCAAACATACACAATCTACTTATATCTCTTATCTATTTATCAAATCAAATAAAATCAACCAAATTAAAAATAAAACAAAAATTAAATAAATTAAATATGAATTATTTAATAATATACTGATTACAACTGTTTTTTTAGGACTTAAAATTTAAAGTCTTTTTCTATACCAGGGATTCCGAAACTACGTGGGACACTCAGAAAGTTTTGCGAAACTAAAAAAAATTGTTCTATACGTACATATATTTTTATCAAATCTTTTCAAAGTACTTTCCACCAGCCTCTATACAAAGATTCATGCGCCTAAACCAGTTTTCAAAACACTTTTTCCAGTCCGCCGCAGACACCTCGTTTACAGCCTGCTCGAACGCAGCCAGCGCATCTTCCGGCGACGAAAATTGTATCCCTTTGAGCTGATTTTTTATTTTTGGGAATAAAAAGAAGTCACACGGTGCTAGATCAGGGCTGTAAGGAGGGTGACCCAGGAGTTTGACTGGCGTGCTGTCCAGGAAGTCCCTCGTTTTGAGTGCGGTGTGCGCAGGTGCATTGTCGTGGTGGAGCAGTAGCCCGCGGAGCCCTGTGTTTGGTCGCTTGTTGCTTATAACAGAGAAAACTTCTGGCAAACATTTGGTAGTATACCATTCGGCATTAATGCTTCTTTGATCCCGTAAGGGAATTGATACCAAGTGGCCAGTCAAATTAAAAAAGCTAGCGATCAAAATCTTACCCCCGCTTCTAGATCGCTTCACTTTGGTAGGCGTTGGCTCATTTTGAAACACCCAAACAGTCGACTGGCGCTTGGTTTCTGGGTCGTATTGATAAATCCAGGACTCATCACCTGTAACGATGTCGTAAACACGCCGAGACGAGCCTGCTTCAAATTTGTTAAGCATATCACGGCACCATTCCACCCGGGCCTGCTTCTGAGCATCGGTGAGGTTGTGCGGCACCCAGCGTGATACTATCCTCCTCACGCGAAGATGGCTGTGTAGAATCTCGTGAATGCTTCCCGATCCAATCTTCAATATGTGTTGAATCTCCTGATATGTAATTCGCCTATTGTCTTGGATTAAATTTTTCACTGCTAGCACGTTTTCTTCGGTAACAGCCGTCAAAGGGCGACCGCTTCTTTCGTCATCCCCCAAAGTTGGTCGACCGCGTTTGAATTCGTTATACCAACGATACACGGTTGCCTTGGAAGGGCCTTCATCCATGAATGCCATTTGAAGTCTATCGTACGATTCATCCGGTTTCAGGCGACACTTAAAATCGTATAAAATCATAGCTCTAAAATGTTCACGGCGCAGATCCATATTTCAGTGAGACACAATACTTTGAATTAACTCGCAAAAAATGTGGAGGGAAATTTTGAAATTGGAACTTACTTATTTTTACTTATAAATAATCATATTTTCGAAAAACATTATAACTGGCCAGTCTCCCATATATAAAAACTTTTTTTCGCAATACTTTCTGAGGGGCCTGGTATTTTGGGCAAGACACGCTTTTTTCCAAATTAACTCATATCTCAGACCCCCATAGCAAAATTAACCTTAAAAATCTCGTCGTCTCTAGTTTTTTTTCCTATTGATACAAAATACTTACCAATTTAAAAACTTTACGGTTTACGTTTATGTTGACTCCTGGGCTGGGAAACTGATATCGACCATTTTAGGAATACCTGGTCTACCAAATTGAAGGTTAAAAACGTAAACCTCCTTCTGGGGCAGTCGGGTAAAAAGTCATAACAGCAATTGTACTTTAATAAATAAATAAAAAAACATTGCAAGCATGAGCTCGACAATAGACGCTACGGTTCCCGAATGTCTTCACGTTGATACTTATGTTGTAATATTAGTCTTCTCATGGGTGTCGTAAAAGGCGACTAAGGGATTCACCAGAGGATGGGCAGCAGCGTTCTCTGAGTATTTAACCAACCAACTGCGATCGCCAACCCGCCTGCCAAGCGTGGCGATTATGGCATATCCCCCTTAATTGGGGGAGGCCTATGTCCAACAGTGGACGTCTTTCGGCTGAAATGATGATGATGATTAGTATATCTATTTTTAATTATATATTTACTAATTAGGTCATTAAAGTCAAAGGCAAAGGTTTTTATTTCGAATATCGAGCATATACATGCACTTTCAAAACGTTAATTATGAATCTAGTTGCGCGGTTCCAAAAAGTTGGTCCTATGGAGAAGAGCCGGCTAGAAACTTCATGAATATACTATTTTCAAATAATAATAGTACAATGATTTGTTACGTGATTAATTAGTAATTACAATTTCTAGTTTGATATTGGAGCTGATTCTGTTGTTTTTTTTATAATTTCTTGTAGTACAGCACCCAAGTATGTAAGTATACTTTATCTACTTAGCCGGACTTTTTTTGCGGGGGTCTGATGGTAGTCGCTCCTGTACAATGCTGATTGCTGATGGCCAGCCGCATCTGGTTAGGCTGGAAAACCGACCCCAAGTATTCCATTATCAAAGCCCCATTACAGTTGGGAAAAGGCGAGGAGGATGACTGTATTAATCATCGACCATACAGCCCAATAGACACCTAATGATGAATAGTATGCGTACAATAAATTCTGCCACTAGCTGAGGCTACTGCAATCCTACTGGCCCTACTAAGGCGGCCTACAATATAACGCTGGCACTGCTAGGTAGTCAATGTATAAAATGACGGTTCTTGAAACTAGATTCATGGTTGAGTGCTTGAGCATCGTTCTAGAATTCGGAGCTTAGACTTATATTCAGAGACGAATCTAAGCGTGAACTCATGCTTCCAACTGTCAAAATGCAGTGCTATTTGACAATTGGAAGCATGTCGTCTCTGAATGTATGCCTTTTACCTCGGCTCCACACGTTGGCTCGAACGTTGGCGCCAACGCTATTCGCCAACGCGTCGATCGGGAAAATGGAGTTGGCCCCAACGTTGGGGCGAGCATTGGCAGTTAGCCGTCGCGTGTCAGTTTTATCAAAGGAATTATGCGCCAACGTTGGCGATGCGTCCACACGTTGGCGGTTTGCTCAGTCTTGCCGCAGCATTCATGCAGTAAGGTGCATCACCCTATGTCACTGACATGCAACCAAAAAGGATACATGTTAATGTTAACATAGTTCTTTATTATTATTTATTTATTTATCGATCGTCTGCTACAGAATTGTTTCACGCATTTTCTTGTGCATACTCTTTTTTAGGGTTCCGTAGTCCTACAAGGAACCCTTATAGTTTTGTCATGTCCGTCTGTCCTACATTCAAAATTAATGAAATTAAAATAATTTCTTGTGGCTAAGTTATTAATTTTTTTGTCAACGATCAGAGGACGTGGTACTCTGTACGTGGTACTCTGTACGTGGTTTGATTTAATGTCGTATTGTCATATCCCCCTGTATAATAAACTGTAATATGCAGTCATTACAACTGATTGGTAAATTTTAATTTATGTACAACACACAATACATTTAAATTTGAAAATGTAATGTAACCAATCAATTCATTAGTTAATCACAGTAATGAATTGAATAGTTAAATTAAAAATTAAACTTACCGTTAAAAAATTCTGAAGTGTTATTATTTCATCCTCCTGCCCTTATCCCAATTTATTTGGGGTCGGCGCAGCATTTTTAGGGTTCCGTAGTCGGGAATAGAGGGACCACCGGGAACTGGGGGCCGTTGTATGTGTTGTGCGTTCATTAGGATGTATGCCCATAGTCACCACGCTGGGCAGGCGGGTTGGTGACCGCTGTGGGTCTGGTCCTCCGATGATGGAATATGCATGGATATGAATGTTGGAGCCGAACGGGGCGCAAAATTTTTTTTGGTGGTTCGGTATGAGTAATAGAACACATTTCCATTAATTGTTCAATTTTTTTTTTCCGACTTAAAATCAGTTTTTAAACTTTATCGAATTTTACTGTATATTCACGGGACTTTTCGCTCACAATAAAATCAAAATAAAACAAACATCACGTGTCGCACTCGCGCCTGCTGTGCCGCATCTCCCGCGCGCCGCTCAACGAGCACAACCACCCCATGGTGCTGCCCAACGGACAGATCTACGGGGAGAAGGTATATTTGCACTATCATACACACTTTGTGTCATCATCATCATATCAGATCACGTGTCGCACTCGCGCCTGCTGTGCCGCATCTCCCGCGCGACGCTCAACGAGCACAACCACCCCATGGTGCTGCCCAACGGACAGGTCTACGGGGAGAAGGTATATCTGCACTATCATACACACTTTGTGTCATCATCATCATATCAGATCACGTGTCGCACTCGCGCCTGCTGTGCCGCATCTCCCGCGCGCCGCTCAACGAGCACAACCACCCCATGGTGCTGCCCAACGGACGGTCTACGGGGAGAAGGTATATCTGCACTATCATACACACTTTGTGTCATCATCATCATATGAGATCACGTGTCGCACTCGCGCCTGCTGTGCCGCATCTCCCGCGCGCCGCTCAACGAGCACAACCACCCCATGGTGCTGCCCAACGGACAGGTCTACGGGGAGAAGGTATATCTGCACTATCATACACACTTTGTGTCATCATCATCATATCAGATCACGTGTCGCACTCGCGCCTGCTGTGCCGCATCTCCCGCGCGCCGCTCAACGAGCACAACCACCCCATGGTGTTGCCCAACGGACAGGTCTACGGGGAGAAGGTATATCTCTGTCATGTCTTTCATATTGTCTTTAAAG
Source organism: Asteroscopus sphinx (assembly GCA_949699075.1). Taxonomy (NCBI): domain Eukaryota; kingdom Metazoa; phylum Arthropoda; class Insecta; order Lepidoptera; family Noctuidae; genus Asteroscopus; species Asteroscopus sphinx. The sequence continues at coordinate 6,159,327 of OX453024.1, forward strand.
CGTTTTTTTCTTTTAGCAGGTGGTGGTTCGGTGTGTGAACTCGTGAATGAACAGGATGTTGAAGATTTTCTTTGTCGTGCAAAATACCTGTTTATTATTTGACTAAGTTATTATTGTTCCGGACTTCCCGAGTCTATCTATTAAAATGGTGTCGAATCTGTTGTTTACAAACTAAACTAATTTAGTATCTATGTCTCTTTTTAACAAAACACAATAGAAAAGGATAAAAGATTTCAGTCCTGTCATATTAGTCTACTGGCTTATTTTCAAGGTGAGTTTAGTCGCCATTGCCATCGGTCACTACAATTTTCCCATAAAAATCCTTCCTTAGTTGATGCCTTCGTTATAAAAAGTATCTATTGTCAAAATGTCATGTTTCTATCCTCATTAGGCTCCGCGTTGATGAATCAGTGAGTCAGTCAGGACAAGTAATTATGTATACATGTTGATATTTTAATGGCTTCTTTCCCGAAAAGGGGTCATTGTACTCATCATTATGAACAACTTTTACTACGGGATCAACCCTGAAATCGTGAAAAAAAAAAAACAAGTATTTTTTTAACTAAACGAGGCCGTTAATTGCTATTTCGGCCAAGACTTGTATAGTACTTTTCTCTTATTTGCGAGGAAAAACATGACAAATGACGGCTTCTCAACAGGAGGCCATTTCATCGAAGTTGTTATTTGAAACGTTGTAATTCGCTTAATCCTAAGAATTTAGGGGAAGAAGATCCTTTCATAAATTCTTAATTTTTTTTTTTTTAAACAGCGGCACATATTCGTCTTATTCAGTTTATGACTTACTGGTCTGTGCTTCTAGTATAATATTAGAAGCACCATCATACACCATCAAGAAATGTATGGAGCACGGTTTTTGTTGGCTTCACTATGGTTGTTCGCAGCACTTAGTCTATATTTTTTACTATGTCTGTGGTCATACATTGATAAATTTATAACTTGTAAATCGCGTTTTTCGCTGAATTTTGTAAAGCCATAATCATATAAATTCAATTTAAATGTTTACAGACACATCTCTTGCAAGATAAAACACAGATTGACAAAATACTTCCGAATTTTAAACTGAATTACCGAACAAACATGTTTAATGGGAGAGTTGAAAATTTTAATTTTACTTTTACCTTTTTTAAATATATTCACCGCTACCAAAACAGTATTTATTCATGTCAGTTTAAATCAACACAGATCACAGACTTAGGTGCTGTCGAGGCCTGAAATAAAGCAATTGACGGCCGAGTAGTATTAGAGGTACGAGGCGAAGCCGAGTACTCCCGAAGTGATTTAAAAGGACGATGCGCTAACCGAGTTTTTTTTAACTAAACGAGGCCGTTAATTGCTATTTAGGCCAAGACTTGTACAATACCTACTTTTCTCTCATTTGAATAAATAAATAAATATTTTTTGGACAATGTAACACAGCACCATCTAGTCCCAAACTAAGCAGAGCTTGTACGGTCGACCAATTGTTTCATTAGCTTGATTAGAGTAAATTAACAGTTTGTTTTTGAATTCTCTTATTGAATTCAGATCGGCATTAAGTCCAGCCCACGAGGATTGACGTGTGTCAGGTTGCTTAGCAGTACTAATGAGATCGTTCAACTTGCTGGTAAAACTACTTTCAATGAAGTTATTTTCAGAACAGACTTTTGCGTTTGTGTATATCACAAATAAACTGTCTTCAAAATTTTCCCCAGAAAACACGTTTTCTTGAAGTTTTCTCGATAGAAAAGAATTGTAAACTAACCTCTTCAAACATGCTTTAAAGCAAAAAATCTCTATTATTTACTAAATATTATAAATAAAATTAAGAAAACAACTCTTTTTTTGTTTGAGTTGCTGAAAACTGAATAATAGTTATAATGATAATTTCGTCACAGCCATTTTAACCTCATTGGTTAACACTGGCTCAGAATTGACTTAAATTGGCAAAAGTTAGCAAGTAATTTATTCGCAGGACGCTATGGTACATACAGTACATAGGTTTTTAAATACAGAGATTTGTGGTTGATGTACATATAACGAAGAAAGTTAAATAAAAAAAAAATTAAAAAAAAAAATTACAAAGATTTTCATTTTGCTAATAAATGTTGCAATAAAATTTTATTCGATCAATTGTCGCTTGAGTTCGACGAATCGTCGCTTGGGTTCGACGAATAGTCGCCTAAGTTCGACCAAAATTATTTAGTATCTTTGTTCACTAAATTTCACCGTTAGCGTTTTATAAGGATTTTTTTTTTTTGTATTTTCTATAACTACTACCCTAGTCATAGAAAATACAAACTTACTCGAATTTCACCCATATTATGATTTTAGGACTTTTTTTGACGCACAGATAAATAAACAGAAAACATTTTGACTTTTAATTTATTGTTTACTAATTTAAATTTTTGTTTGAAAACTAGGTTCGGATCGGGCCAGCCTTTTAATTAATTATTACGATTCTTTAAACCTGTTATTGTTCGACGAACAAACCGTCTACAGTACAGTCTACATGTTATGACATGTGTAAGTGTAAAGCCTCTGATTGTTAGAGTGTCAAAATGTACAAAATGTCTACAAAGTTATGTTTTACAGTTAATATATTGAAATGTTATAATTTATAGACTAAAAAAGACTAAAATAATTCTTTATCAGAACGTCAAAATTAATATTTAAAAAAATAACCATCTAGTCCCAAACTAAGCAGAGCTTGTACTTTGGGTACTAGACAATGGATATAATACTTATATACTTTTTTTTTTGTAAATACATACTTATAATAACCACCACCAGAAATATCCAGACCAACACAAACACATTCATTAAACAAATATTTGTGTGCTGTGGGAACGACCTCGTGATCAGCAGATCCACTAGACCACAGACGTCAAATGAGGTATAGGTGTTGTCAGCCTTCTAAGAAGCTTCTCGTACAGGGGAGCAAACCCGTCGCTGGAGCCTCGGCGCAACTTTGGAGAGGCCTATATCCAGCAGTGGACTGCGATAAGCAGAGTTGATGATGATGACAGTCGTAAAATGTTGGCGGGAACGAGGCGTTATAATGTAATGGAGTGACGTAGGTGCAATAAAAGAGTACTGCTCGGGTCAATGATTAATGTAATAATCCTATTAAAATGAGTGTGCAGTTACATATATAGGGTTAGGTGAGCTACACACTACACCTCCCCACAAATTGTAAAAAAAATGATTTTATTAATACATTTTTTTTTTCACAAAACATAAAAAATACTTATACAAATTAAAAAAATAAAGTTCATGTTAAAATAAGTTAAAAAAAAAAAATTACACAAAAAATGTAATAACTTATACCTACTTAATATTTTATGTTAAAAAAACATTTAATAACTTATACATAATATTTCATGTTACACACAACTTAGTATTATTTTTATGGATAACATAATCTTTTCCATCTCTTGAAATCATAACATTAGGCGCTATTTCTTCGATAACTTTATATTATTATGGTCCTAAATAAATTCTACTTAACTTATCTACTACTTGATTCTTAGTTAAAAATAAATCTAACTTTTAGTCATTCCTGACCAATAGTAATATTTCCTAATATTATTTAACTTTCTGTTAACCCCCGCGTGGCCACTTGTGGGCAACAGATGAAAGTCGTTTAAGATCACGGTTTTCGTGTCTCTATCTGTAACTCTTATGACGTCTTTTATTATAAGTAACTTCGGAATGTCACGTAATGAGTCATTTCCTTTATAACATTTTATTGTTTATTAAGTTTTCAATGCGCTTACTTTTAATTATTACGAGCTCGTGTAATTTTATTTGCTTGCAAAAACGTTGTAATTCTCTCGCTAACACACTTACGGTCGATAACGATCGAGACATTACAAATATTGCCAATTTTTCAGGCACAAAAATGCAATTCTTATTATCACTAATTAAATGCTTATACTTTTCTATTTGTCTTATAGTACCAGGAGTACATTGAAATCAACTCAACGCTGTCAATCCGTCGTTTGAGAATTTCCACTACTTTAGGTTGATCAGACCTAGGCGTAGAGAGCACCTCAGAAGACGTTGTTCAATGTTGTCAGAGTAAGCACGTAACCTACGAGCTTGTGCTCTGGCTACGAGGTGATATCATGGGTATCCGGCTCAATGCATCTGCAGATGCGTTGTGCCGTCCCTAGACATAAATTATCTCAAAATCATACTTTTTATAGTAAATTCAATACAATATTATTTCACAATAAGTATTCATATTTTAGAGTTTAGAATACCTAAACTCATCAATATTAAAAATACCAAACCACTTAAGTTTCTTATTATTTCTAATTAGACAATTAATTACGAAAACTATTACTTGGACTAAAAAATAGAATGAGTGTTTGTCAGGCACGAAAAATTTCTAAGTCATCATTATTTATGTCATTGCCCTGACTATTGGACTGATGCACATTCACGTTATGCTGAACGCGCTTAAAACCGGAGCGGCCGCCGCGAAACTGCTGACGCTGACCACCCGTGTTTTTACCTCGGTTGACACCATTTGCAACGGAAGTTCTATGACCTCTATAATTATAGTGGTCTTTGTTATCATATTTATTATAAAATTTATAAACTTAAACTAACTACTACTCTGATCAAAATAGTTTCCTTGGCCACGAGAACTTCGTTTGTTGTATTAGGTAAACCTAAACTGCATGACCTGCTCCTGTTGCTGGGCAGACATGGAGTGCTCGTCCGCCACAGCCCTAATGGCTTCAGGCAAAGACGTGCACTGGCGTGAGGCAATTATGATGCTGAGCCGTTCGTCGGTCAGGCCATCATTAAACCATTTGATCGCAGTCTTCTCATTGAGAGGAAGTAGAACCTCATAATAAAAACTATCAATTGACTGATTAGTCACCTGTTCCTGGCCGTTCATCACCGGCAACATGGAAATAGCTGTCTTAATATCAAACGAATCAGCCATTTTTATAAAACTACTAGACTGGTCTACTAAATTTTCAGAACACTAGGAACCTAATTTTAATTAAGTACTCTTTCAAATAATTTAATCTATTAGAATGCAACTCTTTAAGCTGCTGGGACATGACAACTAGCACAATATTAAAATATTAACATACCTAATTTAATGTATGTAAAAAAATTGCTTAACAATAAAATAAAAACTTACAGTAGGTATTAGCACACAGTAGGTATGCAGCGGTATTTTATGTAGGTCATTATGATAACGTTCGAAGTTGCGTGATTGAAGTGAAGTCTTCTTTTCGGACTTGAACACACTCCCGGCTGCTCCTCATCGGACTCGTGCCACGTAACTCCCAGCGCCCTGCATATCCTCACATCCTAATAGGCTTGAGCAATCTCCCGGCACCCAGCGCCAACGCTCTTTTTCATTCTTCTGGTTCTTCAAAATTTGCTTCTTCTACAAAAGTCTTCTGTCTAGGTTTTCTGCGTCTTCTTTTTCATAATTGTTTTTTCTTTTTTCTTCTACTGCTTCTAGTTTTTTATTTTTCAAATTTTCTTTCTTCAGACATCTTCGCTCTTCGCGCAATTTACAGACTCACAGGAAAGACTGGCCATGGGTCGCCATGTAATGGAGTGACGTAGGTGCAATAAAAGAGTACTGCTCGGGTCAATGATTAATGTAATAATCCTATTAAAATGAGTGTGCAGTTACATATATAGGGTTAGGTGAGCTGCACACTACAATGATTGGTCGACTCAAAAGTTCGGTGACATTATTGGTGCCGCTCGTTGACGGAGTGACGTCCTGGTTGGCAGCGGGGCGTATGATATGCAGTGCTACTGTATATGCTTTGGGACCGGAGGTACTTGGTCTATAGACTTACTAGTCTGTGGTTTGGCCACAACATTGTCCAATATTATATTACCATCCCACATTTTTTTACCCTTTCACTCACAGAATTAGATAGAGTAGAATGTTTGTAAACACCAATTATTATTGTATCATCCCGATCTTCATTTGTCTTTCAATCTCACCCCTAAACGGTCAATATCATTGCGCAATTGCAAATATTGCACAATTATATTGTAGGTTGTGAAGGGCAAAAAAGTTGTCTTTGCCTATTACTACATTCTAGTAAACTTAAGGACACAACACTGACTGAATATTTGTCTTAAGGGGAATGTAACAGCCAAGTGGCGACCCCATCAGTAAAAAAAATATTACTCGCTGAATACATAATTTATCGATAATTCGTTTTTAACAATTGAAGTACAGGTACTGTAGTTTAGTCAGAAATGATTAACTCTGTCACCTGGAAAAGTGCCCAGAAGACTGGCAGCGTTGCCACATTGAATGGCAACGCTTATTCTTTGGCCAAAGAACAAACCAGCCCTCTGGTCATGCGAAGTGTCGACCGTTGATAAAGTACCTAATAACTGTTGACTATGTAACATACTCTTACTGAATTAAACATCAGGTACATAATAAAATGTCAATATCTCTATGCAAAAGCAAAGCTCATCCTTATTTGTTGTATTAACAAACACTTTTTGATCATATACACATCCATAGTGACCACGGTGCAGATTTTTGATTCATAATTAATTAAAGTTATAAATAATTTATATTATCATTGATATGGAAAAAATTAAATAATTTAATTTAATTAAATAAAATATAAATTGAATTATTATTAATTAATTTAATTTTTATTTTTTTTATTTTTTTTTATTAATTATTAATCAATATTAATTATTATTATATTCGTATTTTATTTAACAAAATAATGTTTAATTAATTATGTTATTAAAATCCTGAATCCAGGATGCCTAACAGGTGATATATACATATATAGATAAACCAGGATATCTGCGCCATGCGACCTAAGGCGACAGATGGAAGTGGAAAGGAAAAAAGGTCACGTCTCGCTAAGATTTGTGTTATACCCTTACGGCAAAAATTAATATCCAATCTATCCACGATTTACCCTACTAGAGATAGAAATTTGACATATTTTGTATGGAGCTTATGTCAAATTCCTATCTCTAGTAGGGCAAATCGTGGATAGATTGGATATTAATTTTGGCCGTTAGAGTACATTGAATATACGGACATAGAGTTGTCAGCTGACCTTACCTTTAAGCGCCATCTGGTGGGTAACGTCAAAGTTACAGCTAACTGTTAAATAAAACATACAAAATGATATGTTTTACTGGAGATCGAACCTGGGCCCTGTGGTATCTATTTCAGTCCGACGCATGATGTTTCCTGCCATCTATACTTGTAGTTGCGAAATTTATCATTATAATGAACCGGTCAAAAATATGAGTTTTAAGGATTACTTCGTTCCTGATGCAAACTTTTCGTTAATTTACAGTTTTGGTCACCTGTGATAAAATACAGTATTGTTTTGAAATTAGGGATTGAACTTTGGTCCCATAATAAATGTTTTTCATACATCGAATGTGTACAATGACCCCTTAAAGGGTCATTGTACATATTCGTTTTTTTTTTTGCGAAAAAATATGCACAGACTTTCGACCTTTAGATTTTATTATAGTATATAGATAGATGTTTGGGACTTATCATGTATCTCCTGTGGCTGTACAACTAAATCTAGACTTGCAGCATTCCCATAACCTGCACGTGTGTGTGCCTTCGTATAGACGTATTCTTGTGTATGTGGGAGGACAGAAGTACGTGGTGGTCGCGAAAACAATATTGTTTTCCCGGGACGTTTTTGATGATTTCAACAAAAGATTAATAATAGTAAGTACACCACTATTTTGTAGTTACCACTTACCATATAAACTTCAAGTGTGGTCTGCTTATCATATACATTTTGAATGTTAAAATAAAGATAATCCCTAAGCATGCATGCTAATGTCTATACAAAAATTTATTATGAAAGGTTTTTTTCTATTTCCAACTCTAATTATTATTTAGCGCACAAAATGTAAAAAAAAAACTGTCATAAAAGGGACACTGCAAGTTTTGATATGGTTTGCGGTACGCCGTGGACCAGAAATACCGAATCTTCTAAAATTTTTGTTATAATGTCCGAAGTGGCCTTTTTAATAGGGAAAATTAAACAAAATTTCGAAAAAAAAACATGTAATTACCAAGATGTAATTATTCTGCTTTTTTGTTGTGGGAAGAGGTCCCATAAGAAAGCAACAGAAGGAACTAAGAGGCGTAGCTAAGCTAGTGAATGGAGTACCATCATCATCATTTCAGCCGAAAGACGTCCACTGCTGGACATAGGCCTCCCCCAAAAAGGGGGTATATGCCATAATCGTCTCGCTTGGCAGGCGGGTTGGCAATCGCAGTTGGTTGGTTAAATACTCAGAGAACGGTGTAATAAGGAGGTACCTTTCCTAAATCCTTGTTAGAATTTCTGAATTCAGTGTAATAAGCGCTTTACGATTTAAAAACACACGGAGCAATGAAAATTGAAATCCTATTGATTGCGATGCCGAGCGAGTTACGCAATTCGGCAGCAATGGGGTAATTGTGTAATGCCAATAACGTGCGGTCAACTGCACTAATGAGTAATAATTTTCCGCTCGTCCTGCTATTGTTGATCTGAAAAATGGTCATCAATGTTCACAATAAACAAAAAAAAAAAATTTGATAATCTTACACACTGGCTCGGTAACACCAGCGTATGCGAGTGCTAGTGATGTACGGCCTTTTTTTTTTCCCGTGGTGAAGTCCTCATGGACCAAAGTCTCTTTTAAAGTCTAGACATACCTATTGTTCCTATTAAGTAGGTATTTATCATTTGAAATTCTTCAGCCTTTATAATGATAAATATTTTGTACCTAAAACGTCTAATTTATGTAAGCGTGTACTTAAAAACCTCGGTAGTATAATTTATAAATTAAAAACTGTCCAGAAAACCTCCACGTGTGCCTGACGGCTGCTTGTCCTTCTGGATACGTATGGAGGGAACGGCAGTTGTTAGGCCGGTGCATCCTGGGTATGGGCATTAAATATCCTTTCGAGGGACATTATTATCCTTCGGGGATCTTATTGCCTGAGGCGAATATTCTGCTGCAGGAGGGGCTTGATCTGGGTTAATGGGGCGATTTTTCCAATAACATTTTTTTTCCCCCAGGTTCCCCAAAAATGTTGGTCAGTTAATAATCGCTCCCTAAAAAATTCAAAACTTGGCATATCCTTAATTTAAATTACTAAACTGTTTGACCACTTGTTTCAAACAAAGAACATCCTTTTAAAACTTAACTTTTAAAAATACCACACACCCCGGCCTCCATCCCCCATGGCTCAATCGCCGGCGGCCTTTTAAAGATTTTCCCTTCACGGCAAAAAAGACTAATGGCATAATATACATTTTCTATTTTAATTAAAAATATTTTATTTATTTAAACACTTTTTTTTTTTACCCTAGACCAATATATGTACTTTCTTATAATTATCTATAAACACAGGCTTTGCCTAGTTCGGCTACAGATGCTTTAATAATTTTTGTACAATGAAAACATTGCCTATGTATAATTTGAAACTATGTACTATTTTCGTAAAAAACGTTATTTATTATTTATTTATTTACAGTTTAAACTTCAATCACCTGATCACTACTTAATGATAGAATCGTTACTTGAGTATCAGTCTTATTCCAATACGGTAGTTATAAACTTTAATTCAACAGCATAACTTTATAATTTCCTCCTTATGTTCATTTGTAAACAGACACTTTTGAAGACACTCCTCAAATGTCTTCATTATAATGTCGTCAACAACTTCGAGTGTAGATTCTCCGATGTTTACGGGAATGGATGCTATATGGGAATTCGACATAAATAATAAATAAAATAAAAATCATTTATTGCAGGCATACACCCATAACTTTGACTTACAATTTTAATTTAACGAACAAAAATTATAGTAATTAAAAAATTAATTCAATTTAAATAATTTAATTCAATTAAATAATCAAAACAATGTAATAATTTATACTAATTATTAAAAATTTATAAATTCAAACGGGTTTTTATTGAAATGGACATCTCTCGTGCAATGAACGACATCACTCAGATATATACTTTTCTTTGAGCCGTGAGCTGCGTATTTTGTCATTGAGGTGCAGCTCAATGACAAAATACGCAGCCCACGGCTCAAAGAATAGTATCTATCTGTGCGACAACTTTTGTTGCACGGAAGATAAAATATGTCTATATAGATAAAAACCTGTTTGAACCGGTGAGCTGGAGCGGTGACAGATCCGCGGTACTCACCGCGGATCTGTACCGCAGAGTCAGCGAGCGAGTGCAGCTCAAACAGATCGAACGGTCTTTAAGCTCAGCGACTCGCATCACAGATCATAACTCGAAGTAGGCAGAGACACAAATTGAGCTGATCTGTGAGCTGTGAACAGCTCCGGCTCATTGACCTGAACCGTGAGCTGAGCTGCAGCTCACGCATTTTCGTTGAGTTACCCATGTCTAGTTACTAGCTGAGGCGGGGTACTACAATCCTTCAATACGGGAATTTCGATTCAGAATTGCACCCAGTATTGCCAATGCTTCCGATAATTCAGTATTTTATATGGCAATACTAAGTAATTATATAGTCTTTTTATAGTCTTATTTTTTCTGGACGTTTCTTCTTCTTGCTCAATTACAGCAAATATACAATAGCATTTAATTCGTCGTCATCCATCTTGCCGTGCGTTCACGAAGGCGTCACCAGTACCAGTTAAAACGCTAATGATTATAGTTACTAAGATCTTGTAAACTTGGCATCAATAAGCTTATAACTCTTTCTATAAAACTCAGTCAATCAAAGAATGGAATAAATAAAAAAAATATTTAAAATAATCGTTTTTGTACTTCATCACGTTTTGGGTACTATGAAATAATGCTTTACTGATTTTTATAGGAAAAAACAACAACATTTTAGTATTTATGTACTTATGTACTACATATTTTATGCATTAACAACGCCTACAGTACGCCAAATTTCAGTTCAATCGAATAACAGCAAGTGGTTACAAATGGCAAAATTGTTTGAAAATTTTGATACGGACGACTTACACGACATATGCATACCATTGTAATTTCAACATCACTTTTGAAGAATAAATTGATAACTTAATTACGTATATTATTGTTTTTATCATGTAGAAACATGTACTTAAACTTTGAGTGATAATTTTTTGGAAAAACTCTTCAATAAAAATAATCAAATTAAATATTAAATCATTATTAAAAGTCATTACATCACTTTCAACCGCCGTGCGTCACATCGCCTGTCTGCGCTTCTTTCTGACTTTTTTTTGTTTTTTCTCGGCTAAGGGTCGTAGCGTAATGTTAAGTAACGTATAACCTTTCTCAAGGATTGGGCTAGCAAATGCAAAAATAACTTTATGGGAGAAAAATAGATAATCCTGCTATCGATAGTTGACCTTGAAAATCAGTTAGGATTTCGATGGTATCCATAGCGTGGTACGTGCTAATAAGATAGAATTTACTGTGTGCAAACGTGTGATATCTTACTCCTATCATCATAAATTAATAATTAAATGATCACCGCTTTATCTTCAAATGTCATTGTATTGCTGTAAAATGGGCAATAAAACAGCAATGATCTTAAAATCTGTCTCTATTATTAAGAAAAACTATAAAATAAGAGTCGCCATAACATGTTCCAGTTGCAATAAAAATCATTTTATTATTTTTTGTATATAAAGTAAAACAAAAAAAGGTGATAAAAATTATCGTTAATGGACGTTGATTTCTATAGATAAATAAATAAATAAATTCTTTATTGACTTAAAACTGGTACAAACATAGTATGACCCTGACTCCAGAGTTAGGCATTATACCTGTGTTTCAGGAGTCAGTGACAGTGACTGAAAAACAAAGGAATAGCTCAGAACACACAGACATAGTAAAAATATAGACGAAGTGCTGTGAACATTCATAGTGAAGCCAACAAAACGTGCTCCTCCGTGTACAAACCAGCGCTCACGCACACACCTCACCTCAAACCATGCTCACCGCTCCGCGCTCTCAATACACATGTCGCGGCATCGTCCAGTAAGCATCGCGAAAACAAATATCCTTCAGGTGCATGGGCGGCTGAAATTGCTTACCATCAGGTGACCCGCATGCTCGTTTGCCCTCCTATTTTATAAAAAAAAAACACGCAAGCTGAGTATGACACGCAGTTAAGAAAAATACCGAATTGTTCAGATTTCTGCCGTAAAAAAAGATCTGGAACGACAAATATAAATAAATACGGCATTTCTTTTCATATGTAAGTAAATTACATTTAAGTATTATATCCATTGTCTAGTACCCATAGCACAAGCTCTGCTTAGTTTGGGACTAGATGGTACTGTGTAAAAATGTCCCAAAGATATTCATTTTATTTATTTATTTATTATCTTGACTATCGGTACATCGAAGTGTTAAAGTCTTTGTATGAAAACGCCACTATGTCAGTCCATTAGTCAATATATAATTAGTATGATAATTAAAATAATTAATAATAAACAAATATGACAATAAAAAAATTATAGAAATTAAATCAATATATTATATTATTATTATTTTAAATTATTAATTTATTAATTATTTCTTTTTATTTTTAATAATTATTATTTTATATAATATAAACTATTAAATTTAAAATAAATTAATAATCTGTTAATCTATGTTTTTTTAGCGACATAGTGCGTTTTCGCGGTTTCGGGGTTGCTCCCTTGGTGGAGGTTGTTCTGTACTATACCCTAGACTCTTCAAGTGTGACCGCGCGTTTCTGATATAATAATGTCCTCCCGGCCGAATTTCGGTCACGGCGGCCAATCTCAATGGAGACTAGTCATCTGCGCGGGACATATTATAGTGCACAAGTGTTTGCGCAAACACAGGTGCACTCTCTATTCCCTCGGCTTAATAATAACTTATGTAATATTGTCTCAAGCAAAATGTAATTACGATCCATTGCGACCGTTGGGGGTAGGTCATGATGATGAACTAATATACAACCTTATTCTTAGTTTATATTAAACCTCTTAAGTCATTGTACTCATCATTATGAACAACTTTTACTAGAGAAAAGAAAGAAAGAAAGAAAAATATTTATTTGACACAAGGCACAACTCACACAACTGAGACACATACAAAAGAAAGGATGTACATGAACAAGAAATAGATTTAAATTAATTTTAATCAAATTTGTTGGTACACAGCTACTGTCTACTTTTCTAACTACCAAAGAAAACAAAAAGTGACTTACAGTGAATACATAAACGAAATCAAGTAAAAATTAATTTCAAAGAAATCATTATTTATCCTTTTTTGATAATTTACCTTCTATGGTGAAATAATTAGATATTCATAAATTTACAAGTATTTCATTTATTATAAGTTGCTTAACCCGTAAAGAAATTAAGAAATTATAAGAATTATGTAGTGTCAAGTAGTCATATTAACATTTGAACTCTTGTATGTCCTTTGCATCAAACTGATGCTTGAGATTACTTCAAATTGGTATTTTGTATAAATAAAGAACTGTTTATTTAGAAATCCAATTCTTTGAGTTTAAAAGGCAATTGTGTTTGAGACAATCCAATTCCAGTAGATTAATGATCTATCTTGCAGAGAGAACTGTGAATGAAAGTTAGTACTGGCAGAAAATAATACCAAAAATACGCTATAAAAAGGTTGTCAACTTAAAATTAATAAAATATAATAATAAATAAATAAAGTTAAAATTGTTGCCATCCCTTTCTTGTATCTACTTAATAGTACTAATGTAAAAAGAGCGATAGTTTAAAATAAGTTTAGTTTGTGAACAAGAGTAAACTTATTCATCCTTTAGAAAAATGTTTCATCATACTAAAACCAAGCCAACCCCCTTTTGGAGGAAGCCGATGTCCATCAGTGGACGTATTTCGGCTAAAATGATAGTAACGATGACATCTCTAATAGGGTTTCAATTGACTAGAGTCACGACTAAAGTACTTTATTTATAGTTCTTCCGTACATATGAAACAAAAAAGTGTAGCCAGAGCAAGATCTCCGACTGTTAATGTCTGAAGACCAGTCAGAATCACAATAGCCGAACACCCTTTTTTCCAAGGCAGCAGTTAGTTTCTGATTTAACAATCGACTAAAGAGCATCTTATCGATTATTTAATTCGAGTAATCATTTGCATGCCGTGACTAATGGCGGTTCGCTACTCAACATAATAAGGAGTATTTGCTTTCTTCGATCTAACAGATTAGTTTTCATTACACGTGCATAATGTGATGATGGGAGAAAGTGGAAGCTATGAGCGTAAAGATCACCGCACACCGCACGTACACACGGCTACACATCAAGCTGTAATTTTCCAGTATAAGCTGACCTCGCATTGTATAGGTTTTCCTTACAACGCGAGGTCAGCCTTTACTGGATTTGTTCCTATTTTTTTTCCGCATTAATGGCTGTTTTCAGACAAACACGGTGTTTTCTTTAGGTCTCAGATTGGTTAACGCGATATGCAAAATCATTTAGCTGAAGTTACTTGCATCATAAACTTATATTAGCTACAAAGCTAGGAATAAAATTAATGAAAATAATTTTCATTTTCTAATATGAAATATTGTGACAATGAAGTGACTTACGTCCTTTGGAAAAAAAAAGTCTCGCTGGGAAGACGTCGTTCCAGCGGAAAACGTTTTTGATGAATATCCCAAAAAGGGTTGGACACACAAATCTGAAATGTTCATACACAATTACACGACGTCATACACTAACGATTTACTTATCTCGAATTAAGAAATTCGACACTTTTTCGCTGGGATGACGCACACCACTTTGTCTACGTAGAAACTCGAGTTGATATTTTTTTCACTCGAGTGCGTTTTTTTTATAAAAGTCTATCAATGTGGAAGATTATAAGTTTCTATGTTGCATAGTTTAGAAATGGCAGGGGGGGGACACATTGCAAGCCACTTTGGCGGGCTGTATTTTGCAGATCATTAATTCTCCCCAACTTTTACAGCCTGGTGGCTGCACTCTAAATAACCCTTTCTTAGAATCAATCACCCAACAATTACTCTTCTGTTATTGAACAACTCTTTAAACTTTTGATAACTGTTGTCTTCTTTCAATCTTTCATCTTTTATTAGATACTAGCCTATGCCCACTACTTACCCCGTGTGAATGTCGTTTATCGTACATCCCTCGGGAACTGTTCATCTTCCCAGGATAAAACATAGCCCGGACTATTAGGATATGAGTATTGTGGTGGTCAAAAGAGTAGTATGGTCTACAGCATGTTAGTGGAAACAGTTTCACATTGACAGCACCTTTATTTCTTAAGCGGTAAGGGTGATTTTCTAATTCAAGTTTGTTTTGTAAGAAATATTGCTTTTCGTCATTGGATTGTGTATGTATTTTTGCTCTAGAGTTTTAGCTCCCTGTAAACAACATTGATCAACCCACAGAGCTTGTGCTATGGGTTCTAGACAATGGATATAATACTTAAATACTTTTACTTTACATAATTTCGTGATTTAGAAAAAAAAAATACCAGAGAGTCATAAATTCTTCTGAAACGGAACGTTAAGACCGCATGGAAATCGTTTGAACGAATAATTTTAGTCCGTACATCGAGAATTCCATCTATTTTTTAATCGATTTCTCTGCATACAACTCCCGATGCGAAACGGTCCTCGTTCGCAACTGGTTTGAAGACTGCCAGAACGACGAAATGCATCAAACGATAGACGGATGATAGGTATCGCGCATCCCTCGGGAACTGTTTATTTTCTCGTTACAAAAAAGTATACTTTATTGTTTGCACGTCATAAAAATAGCACAGTTCGTATTAGGATCTCATCGTGGCATGAACTTAAACTTGCATTATAGAAACAATCTAACAAGTATTTTTTTTTTGTATGCACATACTCTGATTTATCCAAAGGATTTGACGATGTATTTATAAGCATTTACGTAATCATTTGCTTTAGAAATTAACGTTTTATATACAACTACAATAATTTCAATTGTTACCTTGTAGAAATCATCTTCTAATCTAGTTCCATTATGACGTAGAATAAGCTAAATAGCAGTAAGTGAAAAAAGTAAACAAGCTAAAATAATGGCAAAAAACAAAAAGCCACATTTTTGTTAATAAGTAACAATGATATTTCTTTTTTTCTCAACAGAATCACAATTCAATCGCTATTATTAACACCTTGATTCTCTTACATTTAATGAACGCATCTCAGGAAATATTCCGTAAACCATGGTGCGGAAGGACCAAAAACCTTTCCGCACAATTAAGTAGCTGAAATCATAAAGATGAACAGTGTATGTTTCCATATAAAAATAAAGTCTTAAAACTCTTTGATATAATTAAAAATATATGTCCAACTTTTGGTTACTAAGTCCACAGTTACGTTATGATCGATTTGTGTAAGTTATTTAAGAAATTAATTTAATCTTGTTGTGCAATAAAGAGGATTTGAATTTGTCCGTAAATCTCGGTATTTCGTGTTTCAATAGTGAGAAATAGACTCGTCAAGTGCCATCAATTGAAGTCAAGACAATTCGTCGGCGACTATGTACCACGCAATGAATATTGTTATCATTTTTTAGGGTTCCGTAGTCCTACAAGGAACCCTTATAGTTTCGTCATGTCCGTCCGTCTGTCCGTCTGTCCGTCTGTCCGTCTATCCGTCTGTCCGTCTGTCCTACTCCTTTACAGCTTAATAACTTCTACAGTTATAAACATAAGTAAATGAAATTTTGTTAAAAATGGTTTAGATATAGATCTCAATTTTAAAAGAATAAAAAAATCTTGATAACGTATTTTAGGGGTGGGCTGTTTACAAAAACTAAAATAGCAATGATTAATATTCGATTTCATTCGTTTGTAATTGGACCTACTCTCCTCCAATCCAGTCAGCAGTGTATACGTGAACTGGTACAGGCTGGTAGCAGAAAAAGGCCCACCTTGGAAGGGCTCAGATATATGGGACGAGCTTGTGCAGTTAGTAACTTTATAAATAGTTAATCGAAAAGGGGATACTAACCTGGGGCCTTACTCCCGACTGGTTCGAGCTCTGAACCAAATCGAGCTATGCTTGGAGTTTCTTTGAAGGATAAAATCCGTAACGAGATTATCCGGAGAAGAACCAAATTAAAAATTAAATTTTATCTTGTTTTATAGTTTTTTATGTTCCAGAAGACCATTTTTCTCTAAGGTAAATGACCTTTGAACTAGGACGTCTTAAGTATTTTGCAGTTTTCTCACTATAACTCAAAAATTTATAATCACATTATACTCGAAATAAATTTAGAAAAAAAAAAAAAAAAGAGAAAAAGACACAAAAAGAGAGAAAAAAAAAAGAGAAAAAAGAGAGTTTTTATAAAGGTTTATCACAAGATGCAGGGGTCTACAAGATTGATTGTGATTGTGGGTTATCATACGTAGGGCAAACAAAGCGTAGTATAGCCACTAGAATTAAAGAACATCTCAACCACTAATGATTAAAGTTGATCTACTCATCCCATTTAAATCCCCGTGGGGCAAGCAGGAAGGTCCAGACACGGTCGGCGTACGACCTTTACAAAATTAATGCACCTACGCAAATTAATTAAAAGTATAGCGGTATCCCTACCTACAGGATGTACCGCATAGTGACGTAACCAGCACTGAGTGGGCCCGCCGTTTCTCAACTATGTTGGGGTCGGCTTCCAGTCTAACCAGATGCGGCTGAACATCAGTATTTTACACGGAGCGACTGCCATTCCGACGAGATTGACATTTATGTTTTAGCAGAATACCCATCTTGTCACAGTTGTATAGGAGTGTCAGTAGGGTGTCGGTGGAATGGCGATGGTTGGTTTTTTAGTGTAATTAGCAGACTTGGGGTCCTGCTACCGTGTGGACAATTAGTATGTTTTTATTACTAAACTGTTTAGTTACCTATTTGATTGTTCGCTCTGAACAAAACTCTCAGACCATGAAGTTTAAAAAATGTGTTAAAAATAGTATATCGCGTGCAATACTTAAAAATTCGACGCGATGACATTGTGTGCATTTTTTGTAACATTTGCTCCATAATTTTAAAGACGAAGGGAAATAAAATATTTAATAATGAATTAAAATTAGAATGTTTGTCTTGGAGTAAAAACTTGGATTTTCAGAGGGATTTAACAAAATTAAAATTATCAGCTAACTATAAATTTATTGCTTATTCATGTTTACATTACTGCAAAATGAGAGCGATTTTTTATTTCCACAATTTATATCTTTAGAATTCGCTTCACATGCGTAAAATGCGTTAAAATAATAAAATAATTATATTATTATAATATTATCTGTGGTATAGAATCTAAATCAGCAGCAAATGATTAGCTGAGGTCTTGGAGTTAGTTCTACCATATGTATACAGCTCCTCGATCCTTTGGATCAGTGTATTCTGCTACTAAAATAGCTGCTAGAGGAGTTCTAAGTCCTAATGCAAGTCCGTGTAAGAGTCTGGCTAATATGAAGAGAGGGACAGAGTTTCCGAAGATGAAGACTATCCAGCCGAGAAGCGCGGGTAGTGTGGAAATGAGGTGCGCTCGCTGACGCCCGAACCTGGTCATCAGGACTGGGGACACGAAGTTCCCAACGATGCCCACCCCTTTTAATTGCCCGCGTGAATGTGCCCGTCAGTCACGTCACGGCGAATTTTCCATTTATATTATAATAAGTTGGGATCTGTTTTGAAGACTTATAAATATTATAAGCAATACTACTTACGATACCTGATTTTGTAAATAACGTGGATTTAACTGTGTTTATGTCTTCGAGAACTTCCAGAAAGCTGAAATGTTCTAGAATACGTTCCTAAATATTTTAACAATAAAATGTATGCTTCGATCTCTGAAATTAATCCGTTTAATAATAATAATAATGTCCTCCTGGCCGAATTTCGGTCACGGCTGCCAATCTCAATTGCCCTTTGGGTGACTTTGAGCCTTCTTATCAGGCCCATTGTTAGCGACCACGTTTCAGTGCCGTAAGTAATGACTGGCAACACACACCGGTCAAAGATTTTCGTCTAGAGACACTGCGGTATTTTGGACGAGAGGATATTGCGTACTATAGATAGCAAATTTTATTAAAGTTTGACTTTGATCATCGTCATTTTAGCCGAAAGACGTCCACTGCTTCAAAAAAAATCTGTATTGGTTGGTAGTTAATACTCAGAAGTGGCTAAAAACACATACTCCAAAGGTCTTTATAATACTCGTACATACAACATGTTGATCTGTATTCGTGTCATATTTAAAGACATGACTATAGCACTGATACTGAATACGAATCAATAAAAAATCAATACCAAAAAAAAAAAAAAAAATTTTTTTTTTTTGTTCTTTTTTTTTTTTTTTTATGTATGACCACGCATAACTTTTTACAGAGTGGTCCGATTTTGATGATTCTTTTTTTAATGGATAGGGTATATCTCGAAGTTGGTCCCATTTAAATTTCAAAATCAAAATCCACCCCTAAGGGTTGTAAAATAGGGGATGAGTGTTTGTTCACCCACTGAATTCTTACATGTTAACCAATGAAATACAGGCTTTGAATAGTAGGTATTGTTAATATAAACTGCTGCAAATGCATTTTATCAATGTTAATTAACGGCCTGTTATCCCGTTTTATGTCTTGCGAAATTGATTTCAAAATAGTCAAATAGTGATTTAAACCCAGAAAAAATATGTGTCTCATATACATTCTTTTTTCAAAACACGATACATTTTACTTTGTTTGATCAAAAAAAAAATTAAAAATATTATAAAAATTACAATTATGACAGTGCATGGCAATTATTATGTGAAAGGTTTGACAACAGACAATAATTAGTAAATAATCATATTCAAGCTTTATTTACTGAACATAGGTTAAAACATTGGTGTTATAAGTCACATTGATACAGTCCTCTACCTTCAGGCATGCAAATATTTGGGTAATGGCTTTATAAAAAAAAAACCGACTATTCGGCATGTTTTCTAGCCGGCGAATAATCGTTGACTAGTCGGCAAAAATAGCCGAATACTTGGCATTTATTTTCCAATTAAAGTTTCTATCAATGGATAGGCCTAGATTAAATGTATCAACGAACTCTAATGTTACACAGGTGCAATTTACTTTATTATCGTGCAAACAATTGTATGTATGTCCTAGTTCATAGGTCATTGACCTTAGAGAAAAATGATCGTAGCAAATAATGCTCCTTTAGTTACTTTCTATTTAAAAAAATCACAAAAAGAAACACACAAAAACGCTTAATAAAACAAAGCTACGTAAAGCTATGATGTTGTTGAATTAAAATCAAATTTAATTTTAATTTTAATTCAAAAACGATCCAGTTTTATCGTCAAAACATACTTTTAGAGTCCTTTATTATACATGCTGAAATTTGAATCGGTTATTTCCCGAAAAGGGGTAATTGTACTCATCATTATGAACAACTTTTACTATGGGACCAACACTGAAATCGCCAAAAAAAAATCAGTTGGTCAATTTGTGTTCACTTAAATCGATAAAATGTAGGGACCACCTGTTTTTTTTTTGTTTGTGCGAAAACGAACTGGCCCCAACGGCTTTGCTCACGTGGCAGTTATATCGATAAAGGCATTTTAATATAATAATGTGTCCTTCACCGTCTTTTGGCATCTCTGTCATAAATGTCACAAATAAACATCAAGCGGACCTTATGTCATGAGATTGAAATTTCCAAGAAATAATAATATAATAAAATAATATAAATTAATATATATTATTAAATTAATAAATAATATATAATTATATTATTAAATTATTAATAAAAATTATTATATAATAATGATTATTGGTGTTTATTTTATTTAGTAATTAATTGCCATATTATATATTATTATTGTTTACTTTACTTATATTTTTTATTTTTTATCATATTATTTTTATATATTCGATAAATTAATTAATTGTTAATATAATAAATATTAATTTCTTAATATTTATTTTATTCGTTTTATAAATTTTTCTTTTATTAATTAGTTTTTTTTAAAATCGGAATGGAAAAACAATATTTCAATCAAAAAGCTCTTAAAACTCAAGAAAGTAAATATAAACTAGAAATACCAAAAAAAATCGCGCTCGCTACGCTCATCAATCAATCAACTCAGCCTATCGCAGTTCAAATTAATCAAGATTTAATATACAGCGCTGTAACAATTAAACTTTCGAAACTAGCTGGTTTTTTATTATTATTTGAGAAATCTGTTAACAATGTTACATCAAATGTAACATATTTTTCGCTTAATTACATGAAAATTTAATAGACCAGGTATTATTATTGTCTTGTGTTAAGCATGTATTATTGTATTTTTTTAAAATCTAAAATATGTAAAAAAAATAAGTCTTATTTGGAAAATAATCTCAAAATAAAACGTTATTCGGACTCGGTTTAGTTATGAAACGAGAAGCGTATAAATTTGCCAGAATTCAGGTCATCACTGCATTACTATACTCAATATGCATTTAAACTATTGTACAAAGGGCGGCCTTATCGCGTCAGCGATTTCTTCCAAACTAAGAGATGTACAGCACACAATACTCCATGACTTATAACTTTTTCTACCATCATAAATAACTCCTATCTTCCATACAGACCAAAGACGTACAGAAACTCGTCACCGAGTTTAAAAATAAGCAGGTCAAATGAGACCCCTTCTCCCCTTTTCGGGAAATAAGCAATTCAAATTTCAACATGTATCGTCATTACGTAAGACGTCCACTGCTGGACATAGGTTTCCCCCAAAGCCATATATGCCATAATCACTACGCTTGGCAGGCGGGTTGGCGATCGCAGTTGTTTGGTGAAATACTCAGAGAACGCTGCTGCCCAACCTCTGGTGAATCCCTTAGTCGCCTTTTACGACACCCATGAGAAGATATAGGATAGTGCAATTCTTTACATCCGGCACCATACGGAACTCCGGTACCACACGGAACCCAAACTACACATCAATAATATTAGCAACATTTAATAATTTATTTTTAGCGTTGGTCGATTGTCCCGGATTTGACGCAAATCTTCCCAAACCTTTTTTGAAGTCAATCAAAAGCAAAGACAGTGATAATTTCCAAAATGTGATGATTATTTGCAATATAATGTACTCTGTGATTATTTGCATCAAAGAGGATTCAATTAACTGACTGTAAAAAAAAAAAAATTGTATGGTCTAATAGTTTTGTTGGGTCTAGGCATTTTTGTATGTGAAATTTGTGTCTGTAAAGAGACCTAC
The DNA here is from genome assembly GCA_949699075.1 of Asteroscopus sphinx. Lineage (NCBI taxonomy): Eukaryota > Metazoa > Arthropoda > Insecta > Lepidoptera > Noctuidae > Asteroscopus > Asteroscopus sphinx. The sequence continues at coordinate 6,181,597 of OX453024.1, forward strand.
GATACAAGAGATATTCAGGTTTATGTTGGTGACCCCGAATTCATTGCTCGCGAGTGTAAATTACCTACCACCACGTAGTTTCGAAATACTGCACCCAGTTTCTGAAAAAATCGAAGAAATAAGAAAGAAGTTAAATGAGTCTCCAACCAATTACACCTTATATTCTTCCATATTCGTCCACGTTATACAATTCTTCTGTTCGTGTTTCTCCAGAATGTGAAGCTGGAGAACTTCTCGACGAGCTTTTCAGGAGCTAAAAAGTGTAAATTCATATGCATTAAACATATACTTAGGGCATTGAATAAACGCTAAATCGGCTGAACTTATTTAGATTATATTTTGCACACAGATAGACCATGTCCGCATTAACACATAGGATACTTTTCATCGACAGTGTTTTTATCATTTATTTATTTATTATATTCTTTATTGTACGTTACACCAAACGAAAGCAAAGACAATAGTTTACAGAAATATTAATAATATTTGGCTGAGATGTAGGTTTAGGTCTTAAATTTCATCCCCTTTAATCATATATTGACAGAACACTGGAGACCCACTTTAATAATAGTTTATTCAGTGCCAATGAACTCATGTTATTACTTAATTTGTGAAAACATGTTTATAATTAATTAATAACATGATATTTAACATTCACGAAAAATAAATGAATTGAATTGAATTGAATCACTCATGGAGGCTCTTTTAATGCACCCCACTTATGTGTTCACATAAATCGACAAAATGTAGGGAACATCTGATATGCTTTGCGATTTCATGGTTCCGTAGTAAAAGTTGTTCATCACATTATTATTTTTTCATAATTTCCCACGTTTAGCAGGCGGGTTGGCGATCGCAGTTGGTTCTTTAAATACTCAGAGAACGCTGCTGCCCATCCTCTGGTGAATCCCTAAGTCGCCTTTTACGACACCTATGAGAAGAGAGAGGGTGGTGCAATTCTTTACGTCTGGCACCACACGGAACAAAGTTTTTCATTCTGAGAGTATAATGACCCCTTAAGAGTATTTCCTAGGAGCAGGCTATTGCGTAGCCACTGATTAGGTTTAGGTAGGTCTTAGCCTCGCCGGCGAGGCTTGCCGATTACACACACACCCGATATACCGAAAGTCCGCCACTTTCGAGGAAAAATTCATTCCTGATGCAGCAACGGCTGCTAGGGGGACATAGGAACGGCGGGGTCCCCCTGCAATGCCCCAGCGAGGTTCGAGCCAGTTTATTGCAAATATCACAATGGATATAATACTTATATACTTTATTTGTTTTTTTTTTGTAAATACATACTTATAATACATAAGAAACACCCAGACCAACACAAACACTTATGTTCATCACATAAATATTTGTGTCCTATGGGAATCGAACCCACGAATTATTACTCGCCTAACCATACGTGATAGTTTTTCTTTTTTAATGTAGGTCCCTTCGTATTCAGCCAGTTATGAATAAAAAATAGTAATACCGGTATTAAACTCGTGTATCTTATTATCGTGCTGGCATGTTGTAAAAAATAGTTTTTTTTACTGAAGTTAACTTGTTTCTCTGGAGCGTGAGTTTCTTGTCACATAATTGTATAATCAGTAATGGTGGCTGCCAAAGTAACACACAAGTAGTTTAAAAACCGTTTAAAGGTAAAAGTATGAGCCAATATACATCCCGGAGTAGTGATTTATGTTATATCCTATTGACTATTATTATAATAACTTCTTAGGTTTTCGCGATCACTACACATTATAATAACATAACATAACATCACGCCTGTATTTCCCCGAAGGGGTAGGCAGAGGTGTATAGTACACCCACATTTCGCCAGTAATGTTATAGTCCCATGTAATAAGGGGCGAGCCTATTGCCATTGACCGAGCACAAATCCAGACTCATAACACTTTTTAATTACTATCTATTTGTGGCATAATATTTTTTTGTTAGTCTGCCGTTATAGGAACTATACCATACCTATATTAAAAATTGAACAAACCTTAAATCTACTAAGAATCTCTTAAAATTAGGGTCTAGATGGTACTTATTCGCTCAATTTAAAATGGCCGGACGTAAATAATTGCACTACCCTATATCTTCTCATAGGTGTCATAAAAGGCGACTAAGGGATTCACCAGAGGATGGGCACCAGCGTTCTCTGAGTATTTAACCAACCAACTGCGATCGTCAACCCGCCTGCCAGGTGGACCGATGACCTAAAGAACGTGGCTGGGGGGGACTGGATGCGGAAGGCAGAGGACCGAGAGTTGTGGCGCAACTTGGGAGAGGCCTATGTCCAGCAGTGGACTGCGATAGGCTGAGTTGATTGATTGACTTACAATTACACAGGATATAATAAACATATTTGAAAGTTTCACATTTCTTATAACATAACATAACATCACGCCTGTATTTCCCCGAAGGGGTAGGCAGAGGTGTAGTAATACACCCACATTTCGGTTTTCGTCGGTTCAATTTTTTGTTAAAAAGTTTTACCATCGTCATTCAAGGTTGCAATTGTCACAAAGTCAGTGTCCGTGCAGCGATCTCGCCTGCAACTGTGCAGTTCAACGACCTCTTCTTGCGAGTACGTCAGATAGCTCTTTATAAAGAGCAAAGCGAGAAAATAAACTCGCGATAACCGCATCTGTACTATATTTCTCACAATGTAAGCACTACGGTGAACGAACCATGTCAAATAGGTCGTAAACCAGAAGGAGGGTTATGTTTTTCGAGTGTATGTATGTATGTATGTATATTTCTTTGGCACACTCTGTAGCCTAAACGGCTTGATGGATCTTAGCTTGAGAGGTGTCGTTGGATTCGTCTTAATTGTGAAAGTGACACTGGGTACATCAAAATTATAAAAATCAAAATGGCCGCTTTTTGGAGCCATTTTATATGACTGAAAAAATTTTTTTTGCTCAAAACCTATCGAGTGGGGTATCAAAATAAAGGGTTTTATAAATGGTTTAGGAAAATATATACAACTTATATGTTTAAATGTAATTTGGAATGAGAAATGCTAAAAAAATAACAAAATATTCAACGTTAAAAATGAATTTGACTTTTCAAAAAAAAACAAAGTATGTGTAATTTTATACATAATACACATTTTCTGTGTTAGTTTAAAGTATAAAATATCCTTTATATTTATGAAATAATCAGCTGGTTACATATCAAAACAAAAATAAATTTTACACTAATCATGTGATTATTTTACTATACAACAAAAATGAATCATTTATTACGGTAGGTAAGTCTTCACCAAAATGATGTTTTGCAACATTTTTTCCGTATTTTTTTTTCAAACAGAAAATATTTCAAATTGGAAAATATAGACCAATTTTTATCCAAAAAATTGGTCGAAGAATATTTTATAGAGTATCGTGGATAATACATATTTAATATAATAACTTCTGAGGTTTTCGCGATCACTACACATTATAATAAAACAAAGTTTAACCGGATTAAATCGTGTGCGTTAGTGTGGTGAGAACACATTAAAATTTATAATACTGTAGGCATCGACTATACATACCATTTTAAACCATATTTAAACAATTTATTTTGCCACACACATAAAATGTACATATTACATGAAAAGGTAACAGGACAAATTACAGAGAACACAACATGTGTACTACATAATATGTGTAGCAAGGAATCCAGCGACGCTATGTAAAATTATCTAATTTACTCAATCAATTAAACAATTTTTTAGAAATAAACTTGAGGCAATTTATTGTGATAATTATTGAAATGAAAAATATTTCATGTTTGTCAACAATATGCAACTTGTTTTGCCTAAATTACCATGAAGAAGACGGATGAAAGGAAATTGCGTGTAACAGAGATGAGAATGCTAAAATGTGAGGAGTGACAAGAATGGATAAAGTAAGAAATGATGATGATGATTATGAATTAAGATAACGTAACCTCCACAATTATCGACACTTTAAGGGACAATCACAAGTATTTTTAAAAACATTTTTAGCTTCGTGATTAATTTTGGAAAATTAATTGATTTTTGTTACTTTGTTACTTGGTGAAAACCGTGATTCAGAATTGTTGGATGTACATGACATACAAAATTATAAACAGAAAGAACTATAAATTTACCTAATACAACAACAATGCGGTCTCTTCGTAGTTTCACAGCCTTTACTGGGCTATTGAAATCAAGTGATATTGCTGCATATCAAATGGGCGAGAAAAAGAAAACATTTCTCATCTTTATTCCTTGAATGAAAAGCTTAACCCATTCAAACTCTAAGCCTGTCTCTGAACATCGCCCCCTATTACGTGGGACTTACAACATAACTGGCGAAATGTGGGTGTACTATGCGCTAGTTCAATCTATTTTAACATACTGTACGACCACATGGGGAGGCACTGGCAAGACCAAATTAATTGAATTAGAAAGAGCCCAAAGGCTAATTTTAAAAGTAGCCTTTTTCAAACCCCGGCTGTTTCCCACAGTAGAACTATATAGGGATATTGAGGTCTTGACTGTCAGACAGTTATATATTCTCTCAACCATACTGAGATAACATTCAGATTGTGCATCCTTTAACCACGAAAAAATCACAACTAGGAGGCAGTACGCGATCTGTAGTGAATATAAAGCAAACACAAGTTTAGCACAAAAATTCCATATTTTTCGCGGACCATTTTTATATAATAAAATAAATAAAGATATAATTATGTTTAAAAATAATAAAATAGAATGTAAAAAAAAGGTAACTAGTTGGCTATTAAAATTAGATTATTGCAAGACTGAGGATCTCCTTTATATCATATCATAATTATCAAAAAAAAAAAAAAAAACATAACACGCCCACTCACATATGCATAGCTGCACCCACATCTTCACAAATACACACAAATAAAACACTCTCCAACACCCACACACACGCAGCTCTTATACCCACATCACCTTCTCTTACTATTTTTTATAAAAAGATTAAAATAAAAAAGCTGTAAAAAATTTAGTGTAACGAGACGAACCCGACACATAAAAACCGCTGTTATTAAGCTTAATTTTCATTTATTAAAAAAAAAAAACTATTACAGTAAATGAAAATTTGCAAAAAAATAGTCTAGATATAGATCTCAATTTTAAATGAATAAAAAAATACACTATTTTGTGTATTCTAAGCAGAAACGAGGTTTGTCTTGTAAATTCAATACCTATTATTGTTGTTTCCTTAGTTTTAAATAGGTATTTACTGGATTATTTGGCAAAAAAAATACATTAGAGTAATACCAGGCAGGTATGTGCCAACGACTTAGTAACGTCACAATTATTATTTACAAAAAAAATATAATTATCATTCATATTGTATTGCATGCGTATTTATTCAGCTGCATTTAATATCTAATTTTTTGCAAAAGCCCCGATTTTATGAGGTCTTGGGGTTGATTTTGATAACATAACGCCTGTATTTACACCCACATAGTAGGCAGAGGTGTATAGTACACCCACATTTCGCCAGTTATATTATAGTCCCATGAAGAGTATATGTCGATTATGTTATTTGATTGTCGTCATAAAGGCTAAAGCCATAGATAATATACTTCTAAAGCAGGGATTGCGCACTCCCATTAAAATTAAAACAACAATACGACTGAAAATACGTTTTTAGGTCAAATAGTCGAGTGTTTATATTGTTCTAATGTTACCGTTTGGCTCGTCATACAGTTTTATACAGCAATAATGGCAGTTGTTCAAATTGTACTTTTAATTCAATAAACTGCACTCTCGTAGTACATACAAGTGAATGAGTATTTCAAATAATCAAGAATTAATGATCAATCATAATAATTTATTATGAAAAAAAAAAAAAAAAAATTAATAAAATAATAATATTAATTATATTTATGTTTTTTTTTATTGTAATAATTATAATTTGGGTTTTATTGAATTTTTAATTTCTTATTTAATCAATCGCGAAAACCTAAGAAATTTATAAATATGAAAGAAAATTAGCTCCTCTACAACTGATAACATGAAACATTGTCATAAACACCATACTTAGTAGAATCATGGCAGGATTTGTACACATCTTTCCTTGTAGTTGAAATAGTTTTATTCTGAACAGTATAAGTGAAATTACAATCACATGGGACTTTCCATCTTCATGTCTCAGTTTGGCGAACCGACTTGCGGTACCATTTAGGCAACAGCCTAGGTGGTATTGCAGTTGTTATGGGCAAAGGTAACCGCTTAACATCAGGTGGGCCTTTAGCTCGTTTCGCCACCCTTTTTTTTTATTTTTTTATGATATATATATCTGCTCTTGACCACAATCTAGACAGCTTTGTCAGGATGTGGTCGACGATGGAGCGAGCAAACCTATTAGGTGCCGATTCACTCCAGCTTTAAAGGCGTTAGGGTGAGGGCCTGGTGATCCGTAACACAGGGTTTCACTAGTACGGACTCCAGTCTCTCGCAAAGGGGCTTCTACGCACCTATATGTCACGTAAATGTATTTATTTTAAGTCAACTTTGTGAAGAGAGAAATAAAATTTATTTATTTATTTATTTAATTGATGCAGCACTCGATCCAGTCGGGAGTAAGGCCCCTGCCGTGGGGAAATCCTCATGGACGCACTCCGCCCGAGGTAGTCGGCCTAACGTTGGCTGCACCCTCCTAGGCGGCGCACACGGAAAATTGCACACCTCCTCATCTCAAGGGCCTTTACCAGCTATGCCAGCTGTGCCAGCTACGCTTTCTGTGTCAGCTACGCTAGCTGCGCCAGCTACGCCAGCATGCTGCCAGGTCAGCATGCCAGCTACGCCAACTGTGTCAGCTACGCCAGCTGTGGCAGCTACGCCAACTGTGCCAGCTACGCCAGCCGTGCCAGCTACGTCCCCCGGCAGCCGTTGCTGCATCGGAAAATGTTTTCTCGAAAGCGGCGGACTTTCGGTATAACGGGGGGGGGAGACGCGTTTCGCAACAAACTGTCAATATTGTTTTTTATTTAATAATAACGAGTTCGAAATTTGAATTGTTTTTAAACTTATCTTTTTATTCAGTCAAAAAAAAATGACATTTTGTCTATTCTTTTCTTTCGTAGACAAAACCCTCAAAACTTTATTTTCAGTGTACAAGGTTTAATTGAAATAACATAATTCTTAAGGGGTCATTGTACTCATCAGTATGAACAACTTTTACTGTGGGTTCAAACCTGAAATCGCGGAAGAAAATAAAACCAGCTGTCATTTCAACGTTTATTAAAGATAAGAAGTAACAGACAGTTAAACTATCCACTTAAACATTTAGACCGTTATTTGCAGTTGGATTATCTTACACCTAATGTGGTGCTGGCCAGTATACCTCCACGTGTGTCTGACACCTGCTTATCCTTCTGGATACGTCTGGAGGGAACGGCAGTTCTTAGGCCGGTGCATCCTGGGTACGGGCCATAGAATCCTTTCGAGGGATTAACCTTCGGGGGATCTTATTGCCTGTGGGGAATATTCTGGCACGGGAGGCGCCCGATGTGGGCCAATGGGAGGTTGCTCCGCATGTCCCTCTGAGAAAGCAGAGGGCACTGTGGAGGAGCGGGGGCGGGCCCGGTGTGCGCTCGCCCTGCCACTGGGCGGGCAGCGGGGGGACTGTCCTTCTCTGCCCCCGTCGGTGTCGTAATCCCAGGAGTGCCTGCTGAGTAGTGTTCTCGCGCCTCTTGGGACCGGGGGTCTTGGCTTCACCGCCCGGACCGCGAGGAAGAAAATCAAACCCCATTGTCGTAATCCCAACATAGCCAACTATAGGCTGATCAGAAACGATAGACCGTACGCCGCACTAGGCGGAACGCTCATGTAATTTGCGTCGGCCACAATGCTCGGTAATTGCGCGCGCGCCGCCTTACTTGAATGCTAAGTTAAACGGATATCTATTTAAGTCCATATTGTTGGTTTGTTATTGAATTGTTTCGTTAACGTTGGCCGCACCCTCCTAGGCGGGGCACACGGAACACTGCACGCCACCTCACCTCAAGGGTCTTTACCAGCTGTATGAAGTAAACCTTTGCAACAGTTGCAACTTTAATCGTTTTATGAGTTTTTCAACTGTTTTCCCGTGTTTTTTTTTTAACTAATTTAGTTCATAGTCATTCATAGTCGTCATATAAGTTGCAATAAATACACAGTACAATTATTTTAAAGCATTTTAACTAGGCTGTTCTTATACGGTAATTACTTACGCACACACAAAAAACGTGACCGTTCATCTTGACGTGACAAAACAAATGACTGCATACCGAAACTAACTTACAGATCCATGGGGTCTGGTCACGAAAACAGAACAATGTTCAAACTTTGTTATTCGTAAATTAGCAAGTGATGAGGGAGTATACTATTGGAAGAGCCTATTGGGGTAGGCAGAGACTATAGATTTCCACCTGCTACGATCCTGACACACCTCTTTCGCTTCATTTACGTCCATTAACCTCGTCATGCATGCTCGCGTGGTCGTGAAACTCGTGAAGCGGCTGTGAGCGAAACTGTGCACACGACTGATTATTGCACAGTTTTTTTTCTTAAATATCTTTTGGGACATTTTTACACAGCACCATCTAGTCCCAAACTAAGCAGAGCTTGTGGTATGGGTACTAGACAATGGATATAATACTTATATACTTTATTTTTGTGAATACATACTTATAATACATAAGAAACACCCAGACCAACACAAACACTTATGTTCATCACACAAATATTTGTGTTCTGTGGGAATCGAACCCATGACCTCGGGATCAGCAGTCCGTAAGTTGCAATCTCAACGTATTTGTAAAAAAACATAAATTCTTTGTTGCTGATTGGAACTGTTGAACAAAACCTGTGCAAATAATACGAAGATTCTTTCACCTTACATTTTCGATGAGTGTGACTCTGTGATAAAAAAAAAGGCGTGCTTTAAGTGACTGATATCTGTGCCACTAGTTAAAAAGGGTACAAGGCCTTTATGAGATATAGATCTGCTCTTGGCCGCAATCTAGACAGCTTTGTCAAGATGTGGTCGACGATGGAGCGAGCAAACCTATTAGGAGCGTTGTTTTTTAGTAAGGTGTGGTACGGTGTAGTGGTTAGTAATTTCACTGTGCAAAAACAAACAAACAAACAAACAAACAAACAAACAACAAACGACAAACAACAAACAACAAACGAGAGATAAATGTACAAAGCTTTTCCATATAAAAAAAGAAACCTGCAGGTCTGCTGGTAGAAATTTCTTTGAAATAAGCGTGGTATACCTACAATATCCGGGCCACCGTTATGGTGGCCATAGCTAGGGAAGTAAGTAATCAAAACTAAAAAGTATCGATATCGATGCTCGTGTTTCGTACCAGAGATGTGTGCTGATTAAAATCATTTTCAAGTAGTAATAAATAATGCAATTATATCAAATACTAAGTTCGGCTGTCCCTAGGACATAAAAAATCAAGCTTCTAGGTCAAGGCAATCATACGGCTATGTCACATTTTGATACTTGCAAACTCACATAAAAAACCTATAGGGTACTTCGCATTGACCTAGAATCATGAAATTTGGCCAATATATAGAAATATCTTTTTTTTTTCATCATGACAATGAAAAGTTGAAAGCTTTATATAAGCTTAGGGGACATTGTAATCGTCGCTCTCTGCACTATTATGCCCTCGGCTGTTTCTGTTCGAATTACAACGACGCGACGTTCCTCATTTCAATTTCATAAAAACGTTTTGAAACCCTTTTCATTGTCATGATGATATTTCTATATTCTTATTTCTTTTATTACGAGATGTAATTACGTGCTGTCCAATTCTAAAACTGTTATATTTATTCGCACGGATAAATATCAGGCCACGAGGACGTTTGCCAGCCAATAGGAGCGAGCTTGGGCGCGCTCCTATTGGTTCACGTAAAGCCACGCCGCCGGCGCGGCGCCATGGGCCCGTACGTCGCATTGCCTGAGCTAATAGGATCGCGTTATGTCTAGTCACAATATGCGTATAGCAATAGGCTGATTTTAAGAAAAGCAGATGTTGAAATATTCATCAAAAGGTCTGCATTTGTCTTGATTGGACAATTGTTAGTCAATTTAGGTTCTGGCTCGGGCTTCAATTCTGTTTATTCGGCGTGAGTCAGTATTATAAAGAAAAAGAAACGCATTTTTTTTCGTGGTTTCGTATCAGTAATCACCAGCACTATCACCTGTCTTCGTTTTCGGAAGCGTTTCCCTGACACCCTGTATAGCAGACAGCTAGAAACGCTTCCCTAATTCGGAAAACGAGCAAAGAACGCGTACCTACGCGTGTGGTTCACCGCTTTGATTACATTCGCCGTAGTGCGGTAGTGCAGTCGACTTATTGTTGACATGGTTGACTCACACTTTGTGAAAACTCAGCTCCGTAGACAGCTGTCTGCTTACTGTGAAGAAAATTGTATGACGATGCCCAGTTTCACCGACCTCGTTTGTTGCGTCAAGAACGCCGGGCCAATGATCTGGTGGCTCGAGCTCCTGGAAATTTTAATAATTTAAAGTGCATGAAAATACTTATCCGAAATAAAAACTTTTGACTTTGATTTTGACTTTGAGCATTGTCCTCGCGTGGACTTGACAATCTCGCAGGCCGGTGGAAACTCGAGTAATTACGACGTTTTGAGACCGTTAAATGAAAAAATTGCGATTAAAAGATATTTTTTAGTTTGAATTAATAATAAAACCTATTTCTACTACTATAAGACTCACAATAGTTTGTAAACATTAATCAAACATTAAAAGTTATTTTTATTATTTATTTAAAGTAATTTAATGATCTTCGTTGATTGGTTGTTTGGCGCCGACTCATAATTAGTTATTTTTCGCTTTTCAGTTTCTGTTTTCGTCGGTTTGTGTATTAAATTCCGCATAAGGTACCTACCTATTAATATCTTAAAATTATAGTAAAAAATATATACAATGTGTTTTTTTCAATAGCCCAAAACCTCAATATGGCAAGTAATTACTTATTTTCATAAAGAATAAGCGTTGCCATTCCACGTAGCAACGCTGCCAGTCTTCTGGGCAAACTTCCTGATGACTGTGATGTGGGGGAACTCTTCGACGCCTAAGTCTACTTTTATCAACTCAGCCTATCACAGTCCACTGCTGGACATAGGCCTCTCCCAAGTTGCGCCACAACGCTCGATCCTCTGCCTTCCGCATCCAGTCCCCCCCAGCTACGCTCTTTAGGTCGTCGGTCCACCTGGCAGGGGGGCGCCCTACGCTGCGTTTGCCGATTCGCGGTCTCCACTCAAGGACTCGTCTGCTCCAGCGGCCATCGGTCCTTCGACAGGCATGGCCAGCCCACTGCCACTTCAGCTTACTGATTCTACAAGCTATGTCGGTCACTCCGGTTCTTCTCCGGATAATCTCGTTTCGGATTTTATCCTTCAAAGAAACTCCAAGCATAGCTTGCTCCATAGCTCACTGAGCGACTTTAAATTTGTGGACTAGCCCAACTGTCAGTGTCTACGTCTCGGCACCGTAAGCCATGATAGGCAGGACGCACTGGTTGAAGACCTTTGTCTTCAAACTTTGCGGTATAGGCGACGAGAAGACTCGGCGAAGTTTGCCAAATGCTGCCCATCCCAAACGGATCCTTCTGTCGGTTTTTTCTCGAAGTTGTGCCTACCAAGCTGAATTATGTACAATCTGACACATTTTACACATTCATATATTCATTATTCATTAATTTTTTTTAATTTTACACTGATATTATTGGTCACTAATACCTATTATTGATTTGTTGCATGACCTATCTTTGGGACATCATTACACAGCACCATCTAGTCCCAAACTAAGCAGAGCTTGTACGCACGGCTACTTTTGAACACACTTTTTTATTTGTAGTAATATAAACAGCTGATTTTATCTTTAGGCATATCCGAATTGCAATTATTTCAAGTTGGTAAATAATGTCTATAAAATCTCAATCTCTTGACAGTAGTTGTTTCTGATTGCCGTTGATTGGTGATATCAATGACCTAAGCGTCACAAATAAACGGCAAACAGGAACAACTTAGTTTGGAACTATATTTCTTACTGATCACCACCTCAGCGAGCGATTTAAACTTACTATAACCAGATTTTTCTTTTTTTAGCGGGTGGAAAAGAAATTAAACGAGTAACAGCCCTGCAACTGACCAAAACGCTTATTAAAGAAAGGGGTATCTTTGGACTGCTGATCACGAGGTCGTGGGTTCGATTCCCACAGGACACAAATATTTGTGTGATGAACATAAGTGTTTGTGTTGGTCTGGGTGTTTCTTATGTATTATTAGTATGTATTTACAACAAAAAAAAAAGTATATAAATATTGCCATTGTCTAGTACCCATATTACAAGCTCTGCTTAGTTTGGGACTAGATGGTGCTGTGTAAATTAGATACAACAACATAACATAACATCACGCCTGTATTTCCCCGAAGGGGTAGGCAGAGGTATATAGTACACCCACATTTCGCCAGTTACATTATAGTCCCATGTAATAGGGGGCGAGCCTATTGACAATTAGATACATAATTTAATATTAAAATAAAATACTATACTAATACTATAAAATAAAATCAAAAATATATTCTATAAATCCTAATACATAAATACTATATGCATATATACATATATCTCTTAATAATAAGAAACGGTAAAGTAATTTAAAACAACCACATACACATAACATAACATAACTTCACGCCTGTATTTCCCCGAAGGGGTAGGCAGAGGTGTATAGTACACCCACATTTCGCCAGTTATGTATGTTATAGTCCTATGTAATAGGGGGCGAGCCTATTGCCACTAACCGGGCACAAATCCAGACTCCGGGCTGCTACTGAGAATTTCCTAAAGAAAAATCCCAATAACACTTTGCCCAACCCGGGAATCGAACCTAGGACCCCACGCTCAGCAGTCGCGCTTGCGACCACTAGACCAACAACCACATACAGGAGAAGACAAATGAACAAAGCGACAAACACTAAAAATTGGTCAAACATAGACGTATGTGTATCTGCATAAGAAAGAGATGCAAAAATTCATATTTTGCGCACGTTCGTTGATGTCTTTTTATACATAAACGCCATATCTATGCTCTTACGTCTAACATATTTTAAGTAATACAAGGAATCTTTCGTTTTGATAGATGATTCATCTTGAAAAGAAATATCGATTTTAGTAGATAACTCGGAATTATCTTGGGACTATGAAAGGCCGTGTTTTTGAAGTTTCGCTGGCCGATCTTCAAGCTGATACTGAAGCTGAAAGGTCTTACCTTATTGTAGTAGTAAATAGTGGGTTATTTGCAATTTAACTCAAAATACTGCTAATATTCAAAAAATTGGCCGAATTTATTTCAAACAAATCAGCTCCTCAATCACGGCACGGCAAAGGAATTTTGTAAGCTGAATCTCACATTTCATTCAAATGTGGCCCCTAACATTACTTCAATTACACCTTGTAGATAGAAGAAGCTAGGGAAGGAATCATGGAGTGTGTTAACAGAGTTTCTGTGGTATGAACCACGGAATATAGAAAACCAGGAGAAGCTGTCAAGAAAAGATTTGGAGCTCTTTAACTTGTCTCAAACGTTTTGAAGTAGGTACATCCTCCAAATTAACAACAACAAATAAATTTTATAAAGAAACTAATTTAATGAAAATCAATCAGTTATATACTTACAACACGTCGTATCGCACGTTTAAATAGACATTACAAAGCCGTGTAACTAATGATTAGTGTCAATTTATACATTGTGAGAGGAAATCCAGTCTGATCCATTCAACAGCTTAAGAGGTCGTGTATTCAAAGCTTCGATGAAATGAATACGTTGCCAATAGGTAATAAATAATCGACACGTGCACGACGAATACCAAATCCTTTGATGTAACAAAGTAATATTTGCCAACCATAGAAAGCAAATTTTTTATATTGCACTATAAGTAATTGGATTTTTAAAGCTCGATTCGTGATAACATGTATTTTACAAAACAAGGTCTAACCGGATTAAATCGCGTATATTATTTAAATTGGTTTCCCTGACGTTTCGAAAGCTTTGCAGCATTTCGTGGTCGCAGGTAGACTAAGATGACAAGCGTCTTTACAAATATATAATTAGACCTAAGTAAATAATGGTTGATTATAATAAAAATAATATCCAAGATATTAATTATGTTTGTGAATGTAGCGCCATCTTCAAAATGGCGGCATAAAACCAAACTGGGCCCTAATTCTCGCGTTATAGAGATAAATGTCTAATTCGAGATAATCTCTAATTTTAAATCTCTACGAAAAATAACGCCTGTAATGTCAACTGCTATGAGCCACTCTTTGTGTTTAGAGCAGCGTTTTTCGCCACCAATTGTTCGCTGAACGGTTTGAGCGAAAGTCATCAAAGATTCCCGAGGGTCAGTTAACTCGCAGATACCTATACGATTTTGCTTATTTTTATCGTAGATTGCCTCGTTGATTTAGTGGTCGCAAACGCGATTGCTGAGCGTGGGGTCTTGGGTTCGATTCCTGGGTCGGGAAAAGTGTTATTGTGTTTTTTCATTAGTAAATTCTCAGTAGCACCCCGGATTCTGGATTTGTGCCCGGGCTCGCACCCTATTACATGGGACTTATATTATAACTGGCGAAATGTGGGTTTACTATACACCTCTGCCTATCCCTTCGGGGAAATACAGGCGTGATGTTATATTTTTAATCAGTGAAAATTTCGAGTTAGGTCTCCTAGAAGTTAAGATTGCAATATTATCCACATGAAATATGCACGTCTTTTTCTTTTTTTAAAGTAAAATGAAGAAGTCTGAGTTTCAATCTTTATTTCATTTCTTAAATGCCTTTTAGTTGTTCGTATTCTTGAAAATCTTGCACGTCCTGCGTTAGTAGTTTGGTCGCAAAATCAATTTTCGTAGGCATTGTGAGACAAATATGGAAATTACGATTTTCACGAAAACTGGCGAATTTCGCTTAACAGCAGCTTTATATATTTTTCCATCAGCTGGCAAATAAGTTGTAGAATTGAAAGAATCAAATAATTTATCGACTAAAATAACAAATTGGTTGTGGGTAAACTATCGGAAACTGGTTCCTTTACAGCCAGAATTTTAATATGGAAACCAGGAGGAAATGATGGTTACAGTACCTACAGAAGACAGTGAGGGGCTGAAATTTTGCATAGAGATTCTATACCAGATGTACTCTTCACCCCTTTCGGATGGATATACCCATTTGGTTACATGTTGTATAGTCAATCATCATCATAATTTCAACCGAAACACGTCCACTGCTGGACATAGGCCTCCCCCAAGTATCGCCACAACGACCGGTCCTGCGCCTTCTGCATCCAGCGGAATCCCGCGACCTTCACCAGGTCGTCGGTCCACCTTGTAGGGGGCCTACCCACGCTGCGCCTTCCAGTACGCGGTCGCCACTCCAGAACTTTACTGCCCCATCGGCCATCATTTCTGCGAGCAATGTGCTCCGCCCAATGTGTATAGACAATGCCTTGGAGTGTTTGCTGCTCGTGTGTACTCTGGAACCTGAAGTTCCTGGGCATTCTGTTCTACTTCTAGTATAGCAGGTCTTCCAACATCGTTTACAATAAAATTATCTGCCAAAATCGGTGACACACATGTTGCTTGTTGCTAAATGCCACCTAAAATGCTAAAAATATGATGTAACTAAATACGCGGCGTGAAGCTGCCCACGCGCACCACGCACCCCTCCCCCCTGCCATTTCTAAACTATGCAACGTAGAAACTTATAATCTTCCACATTGATAGACCTTTGTAAAAACTCTCTTTTAAAATTATTTCGAGTATAATGTGATTATAATTTTTTGAGTTATAGAGAGAAAACTGAAAAATACTTAAAACGTCCTAGTTCAAAGGTCATTGACCTTAGAGAAAAATTATCATAGCAAATAATGCTCCTTTAGAATTCATTTAAAATAAGAAAATATTATGAAAAATTTTCTAATAAAAAATAATAACAATATAATAAATAAATTTATAAATATTAATAATAAATATATCAAATAAATAATAATAATAATAATTATAGTTTTTAAATTCGTATATTATTTTATTATTTTTTTCATATTAGAATAATAATCTTTTTTTATAATAATGGCGTGCGCAAAGCAAAAAAAAAAAAAAGTTGGTACACCAAGAAGGTTCAGAGTCTGAGTTTTTAACAAATTAAAAAAGGTTGTATACGAAGGAGCATAGTTTGTTTTGGCTTCACTAGATTGTTTGCAGCATTTTGTCTATATGTTTTACTATGTCTGTGCTATGGGTACTAGACAATGGATATAATACTTATATACTTTTTTTTTTTGTAAATACATACTTATAATACATAAGCAACACCCAGACCAACACAAACACCTATGTTCATCACACAAATATTTGTGACTTGTGGGAATCGAACCCACGACCTCGTTATCAGCAGTCCGACACTCGAACCACTAGATCACAGAGGTTTTCAATATATGTATAATATAATAGATATTAAAAAACGCCTTTGGCTTCTCTTACCTTCTTCTGAAGTACTAATTTTTTTTACTATTAAGAATCGTTTCGAACTACCCGTTGTGATTTTCTACCGCTAAATGCTTTTTCCCCCACCAGTACGGCAAGAGTTGGCAAGCAACCCCAGCTACACTAAAGACACTGGATATATCAGATCAAGCGCAGTGCGACCAGCCTCCAGCAACGTTCCTGGACTCGAGAACGTCAATGACAGATCATCGTTACCTATTGTATAGTTACCTTGGTGACGCAGGATAGTGCGGAGGATGTAAAGAAAGTACTTGCGAATCCGAGTACAGCTGGACGGTGGGGTAGTCTCTTTTTCGGAAATACATCACTTTAAGAACAGTCCGCTGAGCTCGTTCCACACTAAGCATGACAGTTTTAAAAGTCCCTCCCCACACTGGTATGCAATAAGTAATTATTATACTTACATGAGCCGTCAAAACGGGCGCGTCATGAAATTACGTGAATTAGGGGCCAGTGCGCGATCCGTTTGCTTGATCATTAGTGCTTTTTTGGACACAGAGCGTTGATGTCTTTTGATGAACTCTCGTAAATTAAATCAGTTTCTATGGGGTATTAGGTCGATGGGTGGTACGGAACCCTTACTGAGTGAGTCCGACTCGCTTGGCCGGTTTTTCTTACTTGTATTATTTAGTAAAAGATCTTGGCATGTCTTTTTAATGCAATTCATTAATAATAATTATTAAAAGACATTATGTTAACAATTTCACACAATTTTTATTTTTAACCTGATTAAATGAGCAAAACTAGTTATTAGGTATATTTAACCGACTTCAAAAAAAGGAGGAGGTTATGTATTGCTTTATGACTTATGCAAGGCTTTAGATGAATTTTTAGGCTATTCTGAATCGAGGCATTTTATATTTCCCAGATAGAAATAATATATCAATCAATCAACTCAGCCTATCGCAGTCCACTGCTGGACATAGGCGTCTCCCAAGTTGCGCCACAACGCTCGGTCCTCTGCCTTCCGCATCCAGTCCCCCCCAGCCACGTTCTTTAGGTCGTCGGTCCACCTGGCAGGGGGGCGCCCTACGCTGCGTTTGCCGATTCACGGTCTCCACTCAAGGACTCGTCTGCTCCAACGGCCATCGGTCCTTCGACAGACATGGCCAGCCCACTGCCACTTCGGATTAATTGACGTCGAATTAAGGGGGGGTGTGGGGTTGGGGGTGTAGTGGGGGGGTAGATTCTGTATTCAATTATTTTTTCAAAGCTTGAAAAAAAAAAAAAAAAAAATTATAAAAACTTGAAATTTACTTAAAAGGCGAAGTTGGAGCCCCGCTTCGCGGGGCTCAATGGTTTGAAAAAAAAAATAACCACGAAGGGGATGGCGGACGCGACTTTTTAAGTTAAATCAATATGGGTATCGTTTTCGAGGTTTCTCGGGATGCAGATTACTAATATAACATTTATTTTGAGATCCAAGATGGCGGACGCGACTTTTTAAATAAAACAATATGGGTATCGTTTTCGAGGTTTTCGGGGGTGCTGATTACGAATATAACATCTATTTCGAGATTCAAGATGGCAGACGCGACTTTTCAAATAAAATTAACATGGGTATCATTTTCGAGGTTGCTGATCACGAATGTAACATCTATTTCGAGATTCACGATGGCGGACGTGACTTTTCAAATAAAATCAATATGGGTATCGTTTTCGAGGTTTCCTGGGGTGCTTATTACGAATATAAGATGTATTTCGAGATTCAAGATGGCGGACGTGACTTTTTAAATAAAATCAATATGGGTATCATTATAATAAAACTGAAATTAATTGGTTTTCCTGACGTTTCGAAAGCTTTGCAGCATTTCTTGGTCACAGGTAGACTATAATGACAAGCGTCTTTAAAGATATTTAAAAAAAAAAAAAACTACCGTACAATAATAACTTTGTTTTATTATAATGTGTAGTGATCGCGAAAACCTAAGAAATTATTAGTTATCATTACTTTGATTCTCGGAAAAATAATAATTTGCTTCCCTGGGCAGAGTGGGTCCATGAGGATTTCACCAAGAGAAAAAAAAGAGACAGAGGTCATTATCATTATCATTTCCACAGAGGTCGTCAAATTAATTATTTGGTTAATATCAATGTCATGGATTTGATGATAAACCTATTGTTATGTCCACATTATAATAAAACAAGTTTAACCGAGAAACCCAACCATTTTCTTCGATTTGATAAACCACCAACCAATTTAAATGATATACGCGATATAATCCGCTTAAACTTGTGGCTTAAAATTAAATGTCACTTTCAAAGCCGAGAGAACGAGTTTCGTCTCGTGAACTTTTCATGTTTATGTCATGATCATTACACAGAAACGCAAAGACCTTCTGTTACGGTAGGTATACACACTGGTGTATTTTTAATCAACATCCTAATTTTTTCTAGGTATTAGGTATTATTATTATTATTTTCAGCCTATATTGTCCCACTGCAGGGCAAAGGCCTCCCTTTCCTTATTCCACTCTTTCCGGTCAAGTGCAATAGTGAATCCAGAGAAGGATCCAGATTGGCGTCACACGAAAAGAAGACGAAGACGACCACGTCGGAAAGGGCTGCTTCGCCCCGAGTGGAGGCCCTACGGAGGCTCAGTTTGGACACAATTAATAAAAACAGTAGATCTAGTCCGAGAAGTGCGCGACAAAAATGTATTGAAGCTGCGACTGCAGTGCTAGTAAACCAGTTTCTAATTATTATTTTCTGAATGGACTCTCGCAGATGGCAGCCAAGATAGATGCCCTAACTGCTTAACCGGGCGGGTGGCGGAGAATTCCGTTAGGGACTCCATCCGCCGAAGAACCAGTTTCTCTGTTGCTATTATAGTGAATAGCCAAAGTCCCCCCCATCATCCGTTCCCATTTACCTTATGTTTATTGAATCAAAAGTACTAGGTCCGCATAACATAATAACATAACATCACGCCTGTATTTCCCCGAAGGGGTAGGTAGAGGTATACCCACATTTCGCATAAGTCCCATAGTAAAAGTTGTTCATAATGATGAGTACAATGACCCCTTTTCGGTAATTAAGTGACTCAAATTTCAGCAAAATTGTAGAAATTATTTCATGAAAACACTTTTTACGCTTCGTTTGAAATCGACCCGTCTGATGTAGGTACGTATGAGCTCAAATTTCATTTCACAAATCTTCTCGCAGATCAGCTGGAAGAAATTTCTTAAAGAAATAAGCAGTGCTTTTGTACTAATGATTTCTATGTATTTCATTATTATTTCTCAAACATTTGTATGGCATAACAACGTTTGCCGGGTCAGCTAGTGTATGTAAAATATGGATATTTTATTATATATACTTATGTATTTATTTATTTATATTATATGTTAATTATAAGTCCGTAGTTCTAAACTAATTTCACTTTTACTGGTGCATCTACCTTACTTTTTGTCTCCGCATTACCCTAAGGTTGTCTGGTAGAGAAAGCCTATGGCGTTAAGACTGCCTTTGTACCCAGTTGTGCATAAAGAATTAAATAAATATAATACCTCATTCCTCCACAAAGCCTACACATACTGAGCTATTAAAACAAATACTCGGCATAGTTTTAGTGCTGCTACAAGCACACAAAGTATTATTTATAAAACTTACTTCTTGAGATAATCAACCAGTTCCTTGATGGCTTCAGAGGTCAGTCCCTGGGCTTTCAATATGGCGACGCGACGCTTCCTGGCCGCTGCGTTGGTCTCATCGGCTTTGATGTGCTTCGATTTCGCCCTTCGCAAACTATGTTGCTAGAAAAAGCAATGTTCTGGTAAACTGTTTCTCAGGCGAATGGAGTCCCACATGGGACTCTCCGCCAACTAAGCCCGGTTAAGCAGATGTGGTACTTCGGTACCAACTGCGAGAATCCATTCAAAAAAAAAAAAAATATAAACATTATTATTATTATAAAACTTGAAAACTTTCTCACATCCCTCATTGCTCGTATTTCCCAGTCAGCGATGAAATAAGCAGTACAGTCAGCAACAAAGGCGAACCTGTATACTAATTGCTTTGTTAGACTGTACAATAAACTAATAAACTTATATTTAAAGGTTCCTGCCATATTGGCTCATGTAACGAGAAATAAATATATAGTATGATAGTTGTAAAGAGAATTGTTTAATACCTATGTATTGAAATTAAAGGGCCAATATAAAAAACACGCACAGAATAATAAATTAATTAAACCCTAATATTGTCACTGTCATACTGTTATTCCAACACGAATCGTTTTGCTTTTTGGTATCATTATTATAGTTATAAATCAATATGGATAGAATCTAGTGCATATTCGTTTTTTTTTAATAATAAATAGACACATTACAAAATAATTTTAGACTTGGGTGTAGCCGTGTGTACCTGCGTAAGAAAGAGATGCAAAAATAAATTTGGCTCACGGAGCGTTGATGCCTTTTGATGAACTCTCGTAAATAAATTAAATCGGTTTTTATGGGAATCCTTATTGCGTGAGTCCGACTCGCACTTGGCCGATTGTTTTCATAGTTTCAGAGATAGTGGTAATGGTGAGACTGGTTCATTATTATATCGCAGGAACCCGCATAGTAATTTAACGTTTAATTAAGGCGTTTTAAAGAAAACAGCGACCCCTTGCGCAAGAAGAAACTGTTCCAAAGATACATAGTTCGATATTCTTTAATCTATTTCATTCTTATAATAACTTCTTAGGTTTTCGCGATCACTACACATTATAATAAAACAAAGTTTAACCGGATTAAATCGCGTATATTATTTAAATTGGTTTCCCTGACGTTTCGAAAGCTTTGCAGCATCAACAAACGTCAGGGAAACCAATTTAAATAATATACGCGATTTAATCCGGTTAAACTTTGTTTTATTATAATCTATTTCATTCTTACCTAAAACAAAAGCAGTAGTATAAGCACCAGCTCCAAAGCCAGCTTCCATGAACTCCAGAACTACCATCATTATATAATTAACGGAGAAAGACCTCATAAAACCAAATAAACAGTAACAGTAATTAATATTGTGCAGCACAGTCTGTGCTGGTTCAATACAAGCGCAAGATCATGCAAAGTGAAGATTTCTCATTTCGGAGTCCATGAGGATTTCTTCACGTAAAAAAAAAGAAAAAGGTAAGGTAGGGAGGAAGGTAAGGGAGGGAGGGTATGGATTCTTATTTATTTTACTATACGTACGACATAAAAATGTATTAACTACCAACGGGAGAAAAAAACCAAAGGTTTTTTGTCTATAGTCAGAAAATAATAGAATAGCCCTTTTTACACGCTGTTTTACGCGCAGGAATTGATGATTCAGCCAAGACCGATTACCGTTGCAATAATTATCATAAAAATTAAGCAAGTGATTATGGTAATGTAACATTGTTTCGTTTCTAAGGCCATTGCACACACTTGACCGGTTTACATATCGGACTATTACCTTACCAGTTATGAAATAATAGCAAAACCTTTTTGACTCGATCGATTTTTCTACTCGCGTCCCCGCGCTCGATCTAATTACGAAATACCAATTACGTTTTTTTTATCCAATCGCACAATCGCTAGATATTGTGCTGCATAATATGGCACCTAAAATGAAGTAGGTACCTAATTCTTCTGTGATATATGATTATGATTCACGGCAATTAATTAAATAATAATAAATTTAAATTAACTTTAAATGATGCAATAATAATGATAATGATAGTAAATGTTTAATACAATTCCACAATAGGATTTATTTGCTCATTTTCCAAGGAACTGGGGATAGGGACATTATATTACCTGCATAGAAATCTAAATAATAAGGAAATAGAAATGTTATCTACTGTCTTTTACTAACGGAACGCATGTCGCGAAAACCTAAGAAGTTATTAAATAATCATTTATTTGCGTAGAATACAGGTGGTACCAGATATAAAATTGGTGGTTTAGGAACAGTGCTATATTCTGTGTTATACTTAAAATAATGTTATGTTGATAACTCTTTGGTAAATCAGGTAGTGTTCCGTGTGGTGCCGGACGTAAAGAATTGCACCACCCTATCCCTTCTCATGGGTTCGTACAAGGCGACTAAGGGAATCACCAGAGAATGGGCAGCAGCGTTCTCTGAGTATTTAACCAACCAACTGCGATTCCTTAGTTAATATTCACTATTATGGCTACACTCAATGATATTACATACTTATGTAAAATCATTGGCTACACTGTACTCCAAATATATTTCTATTAATCTCCCAGTCACATCGCAAATCTCTGCCTAATTAATATTAACATAAGAAATTTATTTTATTTTAATAATATTTTAAATATACAAATATTATGATCAATATATAATATAATTTTTATATATTTTTTATTGTCATATTATTTAATATAATTTTATTATTTAATTATTAATATTATATATTTATATTAAATATTTATTGCGTATCTTAGGACCAAACAGCTTATTCATACTAGAATCCACTGCATAGCCTATGGTTAAACGGGTTGGTGACCGCAGTGGGTGATGTTGCACGACGTTAGTGCACAGAAGGACGCTGCTGCCCATCCTCCTGATTTCAACCCTTAGTCGCCTTTTACGACACCCATGAGTAGAGGGGGGGTGGTCTATTATTTTTATTTGCCGGATACCACACGGCAAATTTTAATGTGTAGTAATCGCGAAAACCTAAGAAATTATTACAGTTTAAATTTTCTCCAAAATCCAGCACAAGCCCTTTTTGACTAATTTTCTATAAAACTTAGTTTCAAATTTGACCCTCCAGCACTATTTTCAAATCTCAATCTGTATACAAGTATCAATTAAGGGCGCGCATAATCTCAATGACCTTGCTCGAATGGTATAGGACAGCACACCTAAAAAGAAATAGGAACTTGTTTTTTTCAAGTAAGCAGTACCTGGTGCTCAAAACATCTAGGCTTTGAGTATATACCATCATCTAGGTGAACTACGTAGGTAGACCACGGTTACGAAACGAAAGTGTCGTGTGAATATAAATTAATTAATAAATAATTGCGAAAATTGGCAAAGCAGAATACTGTGGAATCACTTCGGTGTCATTTCGTCTGTCACAAGGGAAAGAACAAAGTATCTAAAGCAACAGCTGTTGCCTACATTTTATTGAGTTATGCTAACATATGCATGAAGCCGCTGATTTTTTTCACGATTTCAGGGTTGGTTTACAGTAAAAGTTGCAAACAACACTACAACATGCCAGAAATACGGTTAAAGACATTTATTTTCACAAAAGATTACAATAATCACTTACAGAGAAAATAAAATTATATTTTATTAACTAATGACTCTGAAATCATGAAAAAAACAGTTGTATGACATATTTTGGTCGAGTCAGGTATACCACTTCTGCTCTTAAATAGCTGATAGATCGCTTATAAGTAGGACGTTTCTTGATCAAAATCAAAAATCAAAATCAAAATTGTTTTTTTGTCAAACATAGGTAGGTTTACATTAAGGTCTTAATTAGATTTAGTTAGTGCGCTATGTCTTGCCTTGATATAATTTTGTACATGTGAACATCACGCCTGTATTTCGCCGAAGGGGTAGGCAGATATTACACCCACATTTCGCCAGTTATGTTATAAGTCCCATGTAATAGGGGGCGAGCCTATTGCCGTTAACCGGGCTAACAAGAGGTTGGCTATCATTGGCTTTCTTTAACAGTGGTGCCAACGTAATACATTATAAAACCATAGAGTACCTACTTGCAAGGGATTGGTCAAAAATATTAAGTCAAATGGTTTATAATAAAATAAAGTGTAACCGGATTAAATCGCGTATATTATTTAAATTGGTTTCCCTGACTTTTCGAAAGCTTTGCAGCATTTCGTGGTCGCAGGTAGACTAAGATGACAATCGTCTTTACAGATATTTCTAAAAAAAATATATTTTAATCTTTTTATGAGTATTATTCAGTAGATATATTGTTATAATAAAACAAAGTTTAACCGGATTAAATCGCGTATATTATTTAACTTGCCCTAGATAAACCCAACCATTTTCTTCGATTTAATAAACCACAAGGCGAAGGAATCAGCTGATATTTTTCGCGATTTCAGGGTTGGTCCCACAGTAAAAGTTGTTCGATAAGAGAAGCAGTTTACGTTTTTTAACATAAAATGCACCAGAATAAGTGAATGCAACGAGTTTATGTTTCACTGAAAAATAAAAGATAAAATTTATTGATATCACCAATTAAATAAGCAGACAACAGGGACTACAGAGAGATTCTTCGTGCGTAAGGGTGGAATGTCTTTTATTGCCATGGATCTGGCAGTTCAGGCAAATCTAATATATTATAATAAAACAAAGTTTAACCGGACTAAATAAAATTAAATAAATATACGCGATTTAAATAATATACGCGATTTAATCCGTTTAAACTTTGTTTTATTATAATGTGTAGTGATCGAGAAAACAGTTGGATTAGAACATTACGAGCCCTTCTCCCCTGCAGCAGAGCATGCTCTTGCGATGCCACTGATTGTTGGGGCATGTTCTGCCAGCTGCTCTCAGCAGCAATTTCTTCCGGGCTCAATTCAGGAGCTTCCAGCTGTGCTTGTATACACATATTGTGCAAAACTGAGCAGGCCACGGTAATCTTGCCAGCAGTCTCCGGGCTGTAATGTAGCTCTCTGGCAGCCAGCAAACACCTGAATTTTTAAACATTGTTTAAAAATTAAAAACATTAGTTATTGCATTTTTTTTCTCTACATTCCATAGTACTACAAGGAACCCTTGTATATCTTCTCATGGGTGTCGTAAAAGGCGACTAAGGGATCACCAGAGGATGGGCAGCAGCGTTCTCTGAGTATTTAACCAACCAACTGCGATCGCCAACCCGCCTGCCAAGCGTGGCGATTATGGCATATCCCCCCAATATATGTTTGGAGGAGGCCTGTGTCCAGCAGTGGACGTCTTACGGCTGAAATGATGACAAGGAACCCTTGAAAGTTTGTATGAACAAAACACGGGAGCGAAGCCACGGTTGCGAGCATCAGCTAGTGTATGAATACAATCTATATTTTTCACACGGAGGCAGATTCCTCGGCCCTGGAAGGTCGTAGCTGAACGTGCGACACCACGAACCGTTCGTAGTGAGCCAAGCTATGAAAAAAATCAAAAAACAAATCGATCTACGTTAGAATTTGTGACTAAACAGTCGCAGAAAGGACTGTAAAATAAAAAAATAATTTAATTTACGGACAATGCTGTGGGAATATTTTTCACACGGAGGCAGATTCCTCGGCCCTGGAAGGTCGTAGCTGAACGTGCGACTATTAAAATAAAATTATTAAATCATGATAATCCTTCAACAATATTAGGAAATCAAAAATAAAATGGGGCAGAACCTATTTTTATAAGTATAGAAGAATTTATTATAATGGAAATTAAATTATTTATTTCAATTTTTTTTATTAAAATTATTTTTAATAAAATTGTGTGGGGATGTACTGCGGTTTGTGAATGCAGCACGGTTGCGATTCGATTTTAATAATATAATCATAGTAGATACAATACATTACTCTTATTGTAATAAAATGTTAACCTGGAAAACAATGTCCTTTAAAACAGAGCATTATAACAAAAAGAAAGCTAAGAGGACTATGCCCAGGAATCTACTACAAATACAAAACAATACAAAACAAAGCATTAAGCACGCGTAAATTTATAATGTACCTATTCATACAATGGTGTATATTAGCATATAACTCTTGCTGTGTAACAATAAAAAAATATGTTAATCACATTTTCCTTGGAGATCTTCATGACATGACTAAAATAAAGATGCGGTACCCAGTAGCCGAACAATAGCACCGCGGTATGTATAAACATTTAACTTTATCTTGACGGGTTTACTTACTTCAATGTGTAATGTGATAAATATGTTTCTAAGAAGCATATTATTATTAATATTAGTCTGTTATCAAACTTGAACTGATATAATTATAATTATCTTACGATCTCTACGAAAAAAGTCGCCGGTGATGTCAACTGCTTTGAACCACTCTTTGTATTTAGAGCGCTAGTCGTAGACATGTGTCTCTAACGTGACATTCTGAGAATACGAAAATGTATTTTCAATCGACATTCGCCACCTTGTTTCGACATTATGTCGAGTTCGAGATTATGTCTACGACGCGAGATTCACCCCCCTGTACTTTAGTGATTGTATTAGGAATTATGTAAAAAATGCACTTTCGTATTTGTAACTGAATAAAATTTTATCCGATCTTTATCTAAATGTCAAAAATATTGAACATTATTGACATTATTGAATATATTAATGACCAATATACTGTATAAAATTTTCTGAATGACCAAGACTTGATTTCACCAACGATAATTCTCTGGTTAATCAAGAAGCCGACCCCAATATAATTGAAAAAATCGGAGAAAGAGATGTGATAGTCGCAAGCGCGGCTGGCAAATAACATGGGATCCAAAATCAATATGAATCACACAGTGACTACGTACTTACTATGTAGGTACTGACTTGTGGATAGTGATTGATTTGATTTTAAAAGTCTTTATTGGAATAATAATAAAAAGTAGGCATACAAAAAGATCTTATTCTAATTGTTTACAGTAATTTTAACAAATAATTCTTAGGCTAACTCACCTTTACGAACATTTTAACTTTAGATTGACACTTTATAATAACTGATAGACAACAACAAAACACTCAATATCTAAATGCACAATGTCTTGGCACAGACTTTTTATGCATTACAATATGACTTACCGACTAAAGGTAGTGCACCTAGGCGCAGAATTATACAGATACAGTTTTTGCATAAAATAATCATACTAAAAATTTCATCAACAATATCTGACATTCATAATTATGTGGGTAATTCGCGTAAACTATACATAACTATACTTGTGGATAGTGCTGAATAAGCTACCGAGATCTATGGTACTCAAAGACTCGAACAGACATTTTATTTTATTTTTTTATTCTTCAGGACAACAAACAATTGCGCAATAATGCATAATACAAACAAAAAGATATACAAAACTTAGGTAATCACGCAACCAGCACCGTTATCCACAAAATAATACATACAATTTTACAAATACAGCAAGCACTTTTGCAGACAGAATTAATGTACTTATATCTAATTATGAGCGAAAGTTAAAGTAGGTATACAAAACTAGCTAACTGGATAAATGAAATAAACAGTTATCAATATGAATCACACAGAAACTACGTACTTACTATGTAGGTACTGACTTGTGGATAGTGCTGAATAAGCGACCGAGATTTATGGTAGGTACTCAAAGACTCAAACAGACATTTTCTAGCTGGATAAATGAAATAAACAGTTATCAATATGAATCACAGAGAAACTACGTACTTACTATGTAGGTACTGACTTGTGGATAGTGCTGAATAAGCGACCGAGATTTATGGTAGGTACTCAAAGACTCAAACAGACATTTTCTAGCTGGATAAATGAAATAAACAGTTATCAATATTCATATTGATAACTGTTTATTTCATTAATCATGAATCACTGTGTGATGAATCACACTTACAATGTAGGTACTGACTTGTGGATAGTGCTGAATAAGCGACCGAGATCTATGGTACTCAAAGACACAAACAGACATTTTCTAGCTGGATAAATTCGTTTACCTATCTCAATAAATTTTTTTATTAGCATGTATTTACCTATTATTTATAAATTATATAACCAATTTATGGAATAATTAAAACATTAAATGATTAATTAAACAATTTATTAATCAAATTTTTTAATATTTTTTACTATTTTTTAATGTCGTTATGGTTGGGTTTGTCTAGAGCATGTTCACACACTGCAGACTTTGTGGAGCGTCTGTTCTTGACGTCAGCTATATGTTCTTTAATTTTAGTGGCTATGCTACGCTTTGTTTGCCTTATGTATGATAACCCACAATCACAATCAATCTTGTAGACCCCTGTATCTTGTAAGGGAATGTGATACATCACCGGTCTGAGGAGTTGGAAATTTCCAAGAAATTGTTGTGATTATTGAATACCTAATATACAACATGTCCACAATTTGCAATTACGCGAGTTCGTAGAAATGGACGAATCTAATTTGACAGCTGTTAAATGGTTGCCACCCCTTTCTTGTATCTACTATTAGTAAAAGAGAGCGATTTTTTCTTTCCACAATTTATATCTTTAATAAATGTTATTTAGTGTGTGAAATTGTTAACATAATGTGTTTTAATAATTATTATTGACGAATGCGTTAAATAAATACATTGTCATAATAATTAATTATAATAATTAAATGAAAAATTAATAATGTTTAATTAATTATTTTCCAATGTTGTTTTATTTTTTTGGGCCGACGAACTGTATTCCTTATGTTGGAGTACACGATATTTTTCGAGTAAAACAGGCTAAAATATTTTGTAGTGGTTTAATTTAGGTAGTTTCAATTGGGAGTTTTGTTGTATCTTGGGATTCAGTATTTTTTCAGGTATATAAGAAAAATAAAACTTTTATTTCTGAGACCTCAACGGTTGAAAACGGTAAGTTACAATTACGGGTACGGTACGGTTGAAAAGGGTTTTCTGCAGCCTAATTTTTTTTTTTTTTTTAAATGGGACATTTTTAATCGTCCGAGTTTTTTGGTTGCAAATTCTAATTTAATTTTGATGAATTTCCATTTGATGGCACATTAATTGAGGCTTATAGCTTAAGTTAGAAACTTGATTTTTTACACGCCTATGTGGCAATTGATATTAATTAGTATTTGATATTAATTTAAGTTCGATTCCTTAAGCCGTCCTCGATAGGCTCGCCTGCACGCGCCGTATGGCGGCGGTGGCCAATTGACCATCGCGGTACCCCCTGCTAGATAACTAACGAGGCTCTGACGTCCGAGCAATGGCGGGATAACCATACACCTAACCAGGTAACTGGTTAGAAGAGGCTACAGTGAGTCCGACTCTCGAGAAACCCAACACGATGCAGCAGCGGCTGCCGGGGGGACCGGTGGCGGGGTCCCCCAGCTCCACCCTGAGCCGAGGCCCGAGCTCCCACCTGGGGACGCCCTCACGGTGTCGCAACCGGAGATAATCTCGTCACGCGAGACCGGCCCTATGCTCTAGAGTAGTTCCTAGGAGTAGGCTTAACCGCCACTGTGTTAGGATTAGGTAGGTCTTCGCCTCGCCGGCGAGGCTTGCCGCTTAACGGCGATTCGCGAAACGCGTCATTTTTGTGTCGCACGCGACACACGGAGGGTGTTTGTTGGTTTACAAGTAGGTAATTAAGAAAAAAAAAATCGATTTTAAGTAAGCACTATTTCATTGCCCCGAACAAGCCGGTTTCCGAAAAGGCTTTAGCACCGTAGACCACATACATACGCTGCGGCAGGTTATACAGAAGACCGAAGAGTATAACTTGCCTCTTTATTTAGCGTTTGTGGACTACGAGAAAGCCTTCGATTCGATCGAGACTTGGGCGGTACTACAGTCTCTTCAACGGTGCCAGATTGACTATCGGTACATCGAAGTGTTAAAGTCTTTGTATGAAAACGCCACTATG
Source organism: Asteroscopus sphinx (assembly GCA_949699075.1). Taxonomy (NCBI): domain Eukaryota; kingdom Metazoa; phylum Arthropoda; class Insecta; order Lepidoptera; family Noctuidae; genus Asteroscopus; species Asteroscopus sphinx. The sequence continues at coordinate 6,211,746 of OX453024.1, forward strand.
TCAGTCCGATTACAGGACCAAGCCTCGAAACCTATACTTCTGCAGCGAGGTGTGAGACAGGGAGATGTGATCTCTCCGAAACTGTTCACTGCTGCATTGGAGGATGTCTTCAAGGTTCTGGACTGGAAGGGGCTAGGCATTAACATAAACGGCGAGTACATCACTCACCTTCGGTTTGCCGACGACATAGTAGTCATGGCTGAGACCATGGAGGACCTCGGTACAATGCTCGATGACCTCAGTAGAGCTTCTGATAGAGTGGGTCTTAAAATGAATATGGACAAGACAAAGGTTATGTTGAATTCCCATATAGCACCCATTCCCGTAAACATCGGAGAATCTACACTCGAAGTTGTTGACGATTATGTATACCTAGGACAAACTGTCCAGCTAGGTAAGTCCAACTTCGAGAAAGAGGTCAATCGTCGAATCCGACTCGGTTGGGCAGCGTTCGGGAAGCTACGCAATATCTTCTCGTCCAAAATACCGCAGTGTCTCAAGACGAAAGTCTTTGACCAGTGTGTGTTGCCAGTAATTACTTACGGTACTGAAACGTGGTCGCTCACAATGGGCCTGATAAGAAGGCTCAAAGTCACTCAAAGGGCAATGGAGAGGGCTATGCTCGGAGTGTCCCTGCGTGATCGAATCAGAAATGAGGAGATTCGCAGGAGAACGAAAGTAACCGACATAGCCCGAAGAATTGCCAAACTTAAGTGGCAGTGGGCGGGGCACATTGCTCGCAGAACGGATGGCCGATGGGGCAGTAAAGTTCTGGAGTGGCGACCGCGTACTGGAAGACGCAGCGTGGGTAGGCCCCCCACAAGGTGGACCGACGACCTGGTGAAGGTGACGCTGGATGCGGAAGGCACAGGACCGGTCGTTGTGGCGATGTTTGGGGGAGGCCTATGTCCAGCAGTGGACGTCTTTCGGCTGAAATGATGAATGATGAATGATGATTTCATTGCCCATACAGGTGTAGGACTGCCATAGCGTGAATCTATATTTACGTCATTGTTTACGTGAATTTTGAATAAAACTGCATGAATGACTGCCGATAAACATTAATAATATTACAATGGCACGAGAGAGTAATAAATCTAATATGTAGTGAAGACAAGAACAAGGTGAATTAATTGATGGTATCTAATATCATTTTGGCAGCGATCTTTCGCTTCCGGCTGTGGTTCTGTCCATGGTCGGGAGCGAGAGCGCTTGGGAAGGTACCGTCTCCTACTGAGGGGAGGTGATGCTCGCATAGGAAGCGGTGGAAAGAGTACGATGACTTCTCTTCCCACCCGCAGGAGTCGGACTGGGCACAGCAGGAGGTTGCATGCCGACCTCTAGCCACCCTAAAGCCTGACCCGGTCTTTAACACACATTTTTACCAAATTTGAACTAATTCTGTTCAGTAGTATTGGCGTGATGCTCAAACATACAAACAGACAGAAATGTTTCTAAAAACTCTTTTGCTTCTTATGTACCCATCATGGCTAAAAGTTGTTACAAAAAAATGTTAGAATATCTTCCGACAGCTAACGACTTGTTTCTATGGTGCGTTATGGTGGTGTGGTGGTCAAATTAACCTAATCTTTGTCAGGACTTAAACTGCCAAATCAGATAAAAAACTGGTTGTCCGAAAAACATGACCTCTAAATTAATTAAAATTAGTTAGGTATATAATTATCGTCGCATTGCATGCGTCTGCGCACGCTGAGAACATTTTGTTTAATAAATAGTAATAAAATATTCGATATTTTATTATATTATATTAATAATATTATTACAAATTAATTATTCGTATTTATTCATCGCGAGTGTCCATGGGCCTTACTCCCGACTAGATAAGAGTGCTGTATCAATTGAATTTGAATTCGAGTTAGTGTCAATTCATACTGCGTTCCTCCAGAAATTGACATTAGCTCGATTTGGCTCAGAGCTCAAACCAGTCGGAAGTAAGGCCCCTGGCAAAATGAGTGTGAGTGAAATGTTGTATTTATCAAAGTTTTTTACTTATTACCTTTAATCAAATTAATTTATCTTTTTGTGCATTGAAAAATAAATCATTTAGTCGTGCAAGTTTAGAAACGGAACTAGATGTTTATTCAGTATAGTTTTTTTCCTTTTTGTTATTACTGACTTGCAATCAGCTAATTTGATACCAAAAATTCGCACGACTGGTCTACAAAGTCGAACAACCACAAAGCAATTTTTTATTTATTTTTCCTAAATTTACGACAGTATCCATACTAAAGCTAAGCTAAGCTTAAGACCAGATGTATCTAATAAAAAACCGGCCAAGAGCATGTCGGGCCATGCTCAGTATTATAGGGTTCCTTAAGTAGGTGTTACAAACAAATCAAATCGAATATTAATCACGGCTATTTTAGTTTTTGCAATAGACGTCAGCATTGGCGACTCAGAGAGTGATGTCAGTAGCCGCTAGATGGCGCTATACAGTGCCAAATGTAATACACGGCACTTGACGCCAGCATTGGCGACCCAGAGAGTGTTGTACGACGCCGCTAGATGGCGCCAAATTTAAGAAGTGTGTCGTCAACATAACACAAAGTTACTTTTTGTGATTTTTTCAAATAGAAAGTAGCTAAAGGAGCATTATTTGCTTTGATCATTTTTCTCTAAGGTCAATGACCTTTGAACTAGGACGTTTTAAGTATTTTTCAGTTTTCTGTCTATAACTCAAAAAATTATAATCACATTATACTCGAAATAATTTTAAAAGAGAGTTTTCACAAAGGTCTATCAATGTGGATGATTATAAGTTTCTACGTTGCATAGTTTAAAAATGGCAGGGGGGGGGACACATTGCAAGCCACTTTGGCGGGCTATATTTCGCAATTGGTACACCTGATAAAAAAGTGGTGTATGAAACATTACCTTCATTTTAGTAGACCTATTCAATGATACCCCACACGAGGGGGTGCAGCGAAAAAATTTTTTTTTCCCCATTTCACATGTATGGGTGCCACCCCTAAAGAACGTAAAAACTATTTTTTTATTCTTTTAAAATTGAGATCTATATGCAGACAATTTTTTAACAAAATTTCATTTACTTATGTTTATAACTGTAGAAGTTATTAAGCTGTAAAGGATTAGGACAGATGGACAGACGGACAGACGGATAGACGGACAGACGGACAGACGGACAGACGGACAGACGGACAGACGGACAGACGGACGGACATGACGAAACTATAAGGGTTCCTTGTAGGACTTCGGAACCCTAAAAAGGGATTAGAAGTATTCTCAATTGTTTTGAATAGCATGTGTGTGCCGTAAATCTGACCTAATTGCGGTGTCCCACTCTAACGTTACTGGTTATATAGTTAGATTATTTAGAATTAAGAGGTTTTATTTGGTGGCTGCATTTACGTACCGATGTTGTATAGGGGACGGTATTTTATGTTACATGGCAGGAAATGGTTAAGACCACGTTAAGACCAATGACATTTTTAATATTTTGGGCCCAATAAAATGGAATAAGACTAAGTACTACACTTACATTACATTACATGTTATACTTAGGAGACTAAGGGGTTCACCGGGGATGGACAACAGCGTTCTCCGAGTTTTTTTTTTTTAATAACCCTGTATACAGTATAAGGTAACGAGGATTAAATATATTACTAGTTTTAGATGTGTAACATCTTTCCTCTCGCTTTCCAGCAATCTGTGAGAGTAACAAAATAATTTTTATTTCTCATGTTTACAAACATAAATAACATTCACATTACAATCTTTCTTAAAACAAAGTTTATAACTTAATGACAAAATATGAAATTAAATTATAAATGCTGGCATACGTCAACCGCTGTACAAAATACCTTGAACTTCTAAAATCAAAAACGCATTTCGAAAAATCTTAAAAAAGCAAATTGAAAATATGAATGAAAATATATTTCATCCAGTATATATCATTACTTCCTTGGAACCGTCAACCAAAACCAAATCCATTGTTTCAACCTTTTATATCCCTAAATCCTAAAACAATAATAAACACCCAAGCCCAAATTACGAGCATTTTTCTTCATAAAAATTGAGGATCGACAACCGCATATATTTTACCCATGATTCATGCGTCTACATCACCACTGATTGTCACCACTTATTGTGTTTGTCACCCAAAATAGCTTCCCAGAGTTTGTATCTAATAACATAACATAACATAACATCATATAATATGTAGTTACATTAAATTACAGATATGTTACTTGCACTCGCAACTGAAGACTCGAAAACGTCCTAACTAGGACGTTTTTTCTATTAATCCGTGTCAAGTAAGCCGCCGAGCGTGAACAGTGACAAAAAAAAAAACTAAAATGCGGCGTGTGTGTACAGAAAGTGTTCTAATTATGACGCGAAAGTAACTTGACGTAATCAACTTGCTTATTTTGTACTAGTTTATGTGATTGTACTGCCGCTGCGTACGGAACATTTTTTTTTCGTTTTTATGGTATGGCATATCTTTACTTTTAAATATAATTGATCTGGTGTTTAAATTCTGTCGAAATTATAGTGGGTTTAGGAAATAACGAAGTGCCTCAATCTTTTCATAGCGATATTCCGTTGCGTGCGTTTTGTAGACGGTTAAAGTTACGCAGACTGACTGACCGACTGATTGGCAGATTGTTGGCGGCCGCTGCTGTGGTGTACTTGTGACGTCATAAAGGACCCCTCGTTACCTTAACCGACATCTATAGGTAGAGTAAGGTATATTCTCATCCGATGTCTTAACGAAATCCATTTTCTTAGGTATGCAGAAAATTGAAAATTGAAAATATTATTTGAAATATCTGAAATAAATATGCAAAGTAACCTCTGTGTAAAACTTTAATCGTTTAGGAGAAAAAAACGATTAAAGTTTTACACAGAGGTTACTTTGCATATTTATTTCAGATATTTCAAATAAAATTTTCATATTCCGAAAATTACATTTTTTATTCTTCTTTAACCAAAAAGGTTCCAATACTTCAAATGCGATATAAGTCAATTCTAGTACCCATAGCACAAGCTCTGCTTAGTTTGGGACTAGATGGTGCCGTGTAAAAATGTCCCAAAAATATTTATTTATAGGAAAACAAACAGTAATCAACTTTTATCAACAATTTTAAGGAAGATACATTCTGCTAATAATTATATAGGTTATAAATTTAAATATCATTCTTTAAATCCTTTTATTCTTACATTTTAGACATCGCCAATGCGAGTAATGAATATGTTAAAAGAAAAAAAAAACTTACCTCACTTCATCTACGTCCATTAACCTCGTCATGCATCCTCGTCGGTTTAGAGAACTCTTAACCTGGCATTTTTTGAGAACATCCGCGATTTGAATTAGTGCGTACGAAAATTACAATACAAAACTAATAAATAGCCTACACATAATTAATATCTACAACATCATTCTAACAACTTTCCATTTTGTTATTTTTTTATTACATACTAGAAATCCCATTTCGTAACCTTCAAATACATTTTAGAGGCAAAAGTAAAGTTGACGCAATGGGATGTTGCCGAAATGGGATGTAAGTCTTCAAGTCACCGTAAGTATCAATTCGAGGTGAATTTTAGCGACGACTGAACGGCTTATAGGAACTTAGGACTTAAAACAACGTCTTAAAGTTGATTATAAATGAGTATTTTTTGACAATGTGAATTTGTAAGTTATAGAAAGGAATTGATAGTGAATCATACTTGAACCATGGAATCAATTTTATAAAAGACATACCTAATTCTTATTTTGGTATAACTTATGAAATACTCGAAAAATATAGTTTCTTAGTTCGTTAATAAGATGTTTGTTATCGCGCTTCGAGTCTTTAATTAAAATGGTTAATTGGAAATGGTAGATAAAGAAAGTTTCTTTGTAAAATACGGAGAAGAAAATGTATTTTTGTTCTACCGTTGTAATTAACTTGAAACTCACAAAACCTTGTAGGCAACATTTCACCCGCTTACCCTCTGTTACTCCGACTGATCTATGTCAGTGGTTGCGTGTACGCATATGCGGGCCCCGGCAGTTATCTGGCGATCTCCTGCTACGACCAATTGGTAAAAGAGGCCCCCAACACTAAATTCATGAAACGGTGGTTTATGCGATGTCCTGACAATCAAAACAAGTTAAGTGTGTAATGAGTGACTAGAAACGAAGCAAAAAAAAACTTCTTACCTGTGATTCAGATTTCCTTTACAAACAAATGAAAGTAAACATCTGAAGAAAAGTCTTTGATCTACTTTTTTATATTTTTTACTATGTCTGTACTTGTATGTTATTTTTGAACCAGCGCGGTAATGAGTAGGTACTTTATTTATAAGAAAAATAAGTAAAAACATAAATTCAAATCTAAGTTTGTGTGTGGTGCATGCACGACATTTTCTAGTTTCGCCATAGCTGGAGAAGTTTTAACGAAAATCTTTTTCAGACGCAACAAAGTGCTGAATTACTTCTCGTTGATGTTCCGCAAGCGCATGCGCGGCGACGACGCCAACGATGACGCCGACGACCTGGTGAAGGTCGCGGGAATCCGCTGGATGCGGAAGGCACAGGACCGGTCGTTGTGGCGATGCTTGGGGGAGGCCTATGTCCAGCAGTGGACGTCTTTCGGCTGAAATGATGATGATGATGATGATATTCACGAAGTCCATTTCTAGGTCCCGGTGGAGATCGCAATTTCTAACATACCAGGGCGCATTGACGATAAGGTACTGCGCATGTTTTCCCCGCCCCTTGCCACCAATAACACCCATAAAACGATTACTGCGATCGATGGTCTTGAAATAACTTCAGGCCGGCCATCTTATATTGCGCGTACTGTACCTATGTTCTTTAAAATATTTATTCAGGTTTGATCTGGTGCACTGGGTTAAAATACAAGGGCATTAGGTACTCGCTAAAACCTCGAAGGAAAAGTTAAGAACTCTTATTATTCTAAAAAAATTAAAACTATAGTGATGACTTAGTTCAATATGAGTGAAATTCGCGAAAGTTTAAAAACTTCAACTATAGTGATATCTTAATTATATTATTTGAAAAACTCATTGACTTGTAATAAAATTATTGTTCTTGTTTGCAGAACGGATGGCCGATGGGGCAGTAAAGTTCTGGAGTGGTGACCCTGTACTGGAAGGCGCAGCGTGGTTTTGCGGAACCAGAGATGAATATCCGTCCTAATTAAAGAGAACGGAAATGTGCAGCTGCACGCGGCAAATACTATAGTAAACACAGTTAAGTAATTTTATACAGTTTCCTTCAATAACTAATTAGATGAATAACACGAGATAACAAATAGTTAGGCTAGTTAGAAATTACATGTATTTTTGAGCCGTTTGGAGTTTAACCCTCGGGTCGTGGGGTCCGGCTGCAGGCGCTGCACACGCTGCTGCTGGCCGCCAACACCGACGACCCCATGCTGGGCAGGTGAGTCACTTGCTAAGCGCAGCCCTGCCGCCGCACGCGCAGCCCCACGCGCTGCAGGCGCTGCACACGCTGCTGCTGGCCGCCAACACCGACGACCCCATGCTGGGCAGGTGAGTCACTTGCTAAGCGCAGCCCTGCCGCCGCACGCGCAGCCCCACACGCTGCAGGCGCTGCACACGCTGCTGCTGGCCGCCAACACCGACGACCCCATGCTGGGCAGGTGAGTCACTTGCTAAGCGCAGCCCTGCCGCCGCACGCGCAGCCCCACGCGCTGCAGGCGCCGCACACGCTGCTGCTGGCCGCCAACACCGACGACCCCATGCTGGGCAGGTGAGTCACTTGCTAAGCGCAGCCCTGCCGCCGCACGCGCAGCCCCACACGCTGCAGGCGCTGCACACGCTGCTGCTGGCCGCCAACACCGACGACCCCATGCTGGGCAGGTGAGTCACTTGCTAAGCGCAGCCCTGCCGCCGCACGCGCAGCCCCACGCGCTGCAGGCGCTGCACACGCTGCTGCTGGCCGCCAACACCGACGACCCCATGCTGGGCAGGTGAGTCACTTGCTAAGCGCAGCCCTGCCGCCGCACGCGCAGCCCCACGCGCTGCAGGCGCTGCACACGCTGCTGCTGGCCGCCAACACCGACGACCCCATGCTGGGCAGGTGAGTCACTTGCTAAGCTAAGATACTCACATTCATTCTTTACTCCACTCCGTTCTTCACAATCCTAATTCTCCATCATATCTTCGGGAACGCTGGGAGTATCTTGTCTCCAGCCCTTTGGCTCATCTTCTTCCCTTCTCCTCCGTAGATTGTACGATCTGCAAGGTAAAGCTGCACAAGCCGCGGTCAGTCTATGGATGGGTGACCGTTTCCTTACACATTGAGACCCCTTCGTGGAAATACAGACGTGATGTTATGTTATGTTAGTATACTTTATTGTTTGCACACCATAAAATTAAAAATAAAATTGTAACAAACATGAGCACAATACTAACAATTGGCGGTCTTATCACTAAAAGCAATATGTTATGTTGTAGCCTATATATTAATCCGGACACATAATATAATACTATAATCCGGGTAATGGTCTATGTCCTAAATTTCATCCAAATCCGTTCAGCCGAAAGACGTCCACTGCTGGACATAGGCCTCCCCCAAGCATCGCCACAGCTTACTTACTTATTGTTCATCACATAAATATTTGTATCCTGTTGGAATCTTATTAAAAACTTTTATACACATGCCATAGCAGCTCTTTTGCAATAAGGAAGTCTTTGGACAAAATCCCATAACAAGGTTGTTAGACGACCTTGTGTTTCTACAGAAAGTGTTCCAATTATGACGCGAAAGTAACTTGAAGTAACCAACTTACTTACTTTAACTTGAAGTAACCAACTTACTTACTTTAACTTGAAGTAACCAACTTACTTACTTTAACTTGAAGTAACCAACTTACTTACTTTAACTTGAAGTAACCAACTTACTTACTTTATACTAGTTTATGTGTATTGTTGTTATTTGTTGTTGTTGTTGTTGTTGTGAATGATGATTTTTGTGTGTGGGTCCCTGCAAGGTATATGTTCGAGTTAAAATCGAACACTTCGCTAATTTGCATAAGCGCATCGCATGCAACTATGCACATTAGCGAGTTCACCTAATTATAGGACAGTTCGCGTTCGATTCTCGTTGAGACATCGCGTGCTCAAAACCAGTACCATTTCACCAATAACCATTTATAACCATTTTAACCAGTTTTATAGATTAGTTTAGTCATAATATAGTTTACCAGTTTCAAGTGTTAATTTGTGTATTATTGTGCCAAATATATAGTTATTTAATCGATATCCACGACTTTCACTTTAAACATAACATACCAAAAACAATAGTAAGAAAGAAGTGTCTTAGGTCACCATAGCGCCGACGGACACTTAACCATTACTTTCTTCATGGTCCTTCGAACACTCACGTACCAGTGCTAACCAAGTGAAACAGTGCCAACGATACCAGCAACTAGCAGAAGGGAGTAAGTCAGATTGCAGAGGCTGTCGTTTGGAGAAAATAAGGTCAGATCAAACCATTTCCTTATTATAACCACACCAACTATTTACCATACCAAAACCAAATATGGATTCCGGAACTCTTTTTATAAACCAAACTGAGCTTTATGAGGCTTTAAAACAGCTTCTAGCCAACATTAAAAAGGATGGGTCCGAGAGAAAAACTGTCGTCAATTACAGGCGGAAGGCTGATACGCTGGAAGCTTATTGGCAGGATTACCAGGCCAACCATAGAAAAATGTGCGAGTTAGCAAATTTTGATCACGTATATTTTACTAAGAACTGTTTCGATACAGCTCAGGAAATTTATTTGAATATCAAAGAAATCATTGATCGAACCATAGATCAGTTGAGCAACAAACAGTTACTAGGCATAGGCCCCCGTAAACCAGAAGCGGAGGTATCACAACCATCACCAAGTATCCGCGCTAAGCAGCAGCTGAGCGCCGGCCAGGGCAGGCCGGAGGAAGAGGCTACGCAGCCACAACCAGGTATGTCATCTCGTTATGAAGATTCCTCTTGCCCATCGAGAGGGCTCAGCAAAATGAACGAGTTGATTAGGAAGCAGTATATCAACTTTAAGGCGTTTATGAGAACTGTAGGTAAAATACAAGTAGACAAGTTCGAAAATAAATGGCAATTTGAGAACGCGTTAAAATCATTAGACAGCCGCTGGAGTCAGATAGATAAGCTGCATTGGGAGATAGAAGGTGAGAGTGGAGCTGATGACATCGACTATCAAGAAGAGTTCAGCCAGCACGAGGAGATTTACAGTGAGTTGACGGAGAACATCAACACCAAGATGTGGGCAGTAATACACCGAGAAAAGTCAACACCACAGATGAGTATTCCCGTGTTCCACGGAAACTACAACCAGTGGCTACCGTTCAAGGATTTGTTCAGTGAAGCGATCGACAAAAATCCGTCAATGTCCAACGCACAGAAAATGCAGTTTCTGAAGAGTAAGGTGTCTGGAGAGGCAGAGCGTCTGATTCACCATTTACAGATTAGCTCTGACAACTATCAGGCATGCTGGGAAATTCTTCACCATCGTTACGAAAACAAGAAACTGATTTTTACGTCTCATATCACTACACTGCTTAGCCTTCCCAATATACAGCAGCTATCATTGAACATGATTAAGAAGCTGCACGACGTGGCCAAGGAGACTTTGCATGCTATTCAGAACCTAGGAGTGGATATTTCTACATGGGATCCACTTTTAGTACATCTGCTAGCACAGAAGCTGGACAACGAGACCTTCACTGAGTACACAGAATCCATCAAAAAGCCCAGAGAGCTACCCTCTTTACAGGAGTTCCTGGAGTACCTTGAGATGAAATTCACAGCATTTGAAGCGTCTTGTCGCAAACAAGAACCACACAACCAGAAAACCACGTCAGCTCAACCAACAAAACCAAACCATTACTACCAAAACCAAAAGAAAAATTTCCATCGCAACAATAATCAATTGGGCGATGAAACTTGCAAATCAAACATGAGTTCATTTCACATCTCGCGGTCAGCTACCTGCGTATTATGCAATTCCGATCATGGGCTGTGGAAGTGCCCTGATTTTTTACAAATGACGCATGTGAAAAAATTGAGCAAAATTGAACAATTAAATTATTGTCAAAACTGTTTGTGCAGTCATTTTAATAAACCATGTCAATCAGCTAAGCGATGCCGTAAGTGCTTAGGTGCTCATAATACATTATTGCACGAGGCGATTACATACCAAAGTCCAACGACGTCAGCAAAACCGAATAACGAGCACAACAACGACATAGCAACCGAAGAAATCTCATCTAGGTCATCTCACGTATCTTTTGATGATTCAACAGAGGTACTTTTAGCCACCGCTGTTGTCAAAGTGCTGGGAGTAGATGGTACTCAGCACAAGATGAGAGCGTTAATAGATCAAGGATCTCAGCTATCGTTGATCAGTGAAAATGCAGCTCAGATTTTAGGGTTAAAGAGAGCATATGTCAAAGGACAAGTTTTCGGAGTTGGCGTAAAATCAAGCAATTCGAAAGGAATGATAGAAACAATCATAAAATCCAACCACAGCGATTTTTCCTTAAAAACGAATGTTGTTATTATGAGCAGTCTAATAAAAAGCTTGCCGAATAGCTTCCTCTGGGGCTAACGCATCAGCCAAATTAGTCGCTCAGCGTTATGTTTGGCCCGGGGTCCGCAAGGACTGTCGGGAATGGTCACGAACATGTCTTGGTTGTCAACGCTCCAAGGTAAATCGACACGTGTCATCACCATTGGGCACATTCGAAATACCTCGCGCTAGGTTTGCCTTTGTGCACATTGACCTAATAGGTCCACTACCTCCATCACAGGGTTACCGGTATTGCTTGACGGCCGTGGATCGTTTCACCAGGTGGCCTGAAGTAGTACCAATTGCAGATATTACCGCTGAGACAGTAGGCAAGGCCTTATTGACCGGATGGATTTCCCGCTTTGGCTGTCCAACAGATATTGTCACAGACCGAGGACGACAATTTGAGTCCGCGCTCTTTCAATATCTCGCCAAAATAGTCGGATTCAAACACCGGAAAACCACTGCCTACCACCCAGCATGCAACGGCCTGGTGGAACGATTCCACCGGCAACTTAAAACGGCCATAATGTGCCATGCCAACAGTAACTGGACAGAATCCCTGCCCTTGGTTTTACTGGGCGTCCGGAGCGCTATTAAAGAGGATCTTAAGACTTCTTCTGCGGAACTCCTATATGGTGAGCCTTTACGTCTCCCAGGAGAATTTTTCAACACCAGTGTGAGCGGCACCACCGATGTGTCTGAATTCATCGCCCGCTTACACTCGTTTGCTGCAAAATTAAAACCGGCTCCTGCTTCACGCCATTCTAAGGACAAAATATTTGTCCATAAAGACCTCAGGACTTGCAGCCACATATTTCTACGGGAAGATGCGCTGCGAGCTTCTTTACAACCAGCATACACCGGTCCTTACGAAGTTGTTGAAAAATGCGACAAAACCTTCAAAATTTTGGTGAAGGGCAAAGTGGTCACAGTCTCCGTGGATCGGTTAAAACCGGCCTACATCATGGCTGACAACACACCAGCTGACCAAGCAGTCCAGGAAGACATTTTGGTCAACGCCCCGCCACCTGACCAAGTTGACCAAGATGAGTCACGGTCTATGGACACCATGGTCAGAACGACCAGGTCTGGTCGAAGGGTTCGATTTCCTGATTTTTATCGCCCGTAGGACGGTCTCTGGGGGGGAGTGATGTGGCATTCCTTACCACCATAATTTCCTTTCCCAACTAATATCTAAATACCGGATTCCCAAACTTAACAGTTCCCACTAACTTAGTAAACAAACACACTATTATACAAATATCTATATATTTACATTACACGTATCTAATATTAATATTATTTACATAATAATATTAATTCACTAGATACTACATCCACAAAACATTATAATATTTATTTCCACACGAACTCCTAACACCGCATATTTACAATATGAATATCGTGCAGTGGAGTCGCACATTACCTACGTAGCCGCGTGACGTAGGTAAGGTACAGTTAGATACAGAGTGGGGCGTCGCTCGCGCAGCGCGCGTCCGTCAACCTTCCTTGACCTTAGTACGATTCTTGCCCTCGCGCCGCGAAGCCTATGCAGCTTCGTTCTATCACTTGTTTGATACAACACATTATATACGTTGATCATTGTTTATGTTGCTGTGCTGTACTTGTTGTTTGTGTGTGCCTATGTATGTGAACTGTGTTTGTGGTCCAATATAACCGTGAGTAAAACAATCTATCCGTTTATTATGACCCCGGTTCACCCGAATACAATTATAGTGTTTACCCACTAAACCACGTTTACCACACCATCGTCATGGAATCATATCAAGGGGATTAGTTTGGCTGATCCGGAATTCAACGTGAACCAAAAAGTCGACTTGCTGCTTGGTGCAGAGGTTTACAGCAAGATAATGTTGGGTGGCATATTAAGAGGCAAAGAAGATGAACCTATCGCTCAACAGACTCAGTTAGGATGGCTGCTATGCGGATCAATGAAACCGCAGTACCATTGCAACGTTGTTCTTAACAACACTGAAGACTTTACGACGAACGACGATGACCAGGAGTGTCTTCCATATGTTTTAAAAACCACTACTAAACTCGAAAACGGAAGATACGACGAGGTCCAACTACCATTTTTACCATTGCTCAAAGATAAATTGGGCGTCAGCAAACCACTAGCCTTAGCTCAATTCAAAAACTTGGAGGAGTTTGAGAAAAACCAGGAGCCAAGGGAATATGAAAAAAGAGACAACCAGCAGTTCATGAACGAATATTTTGATTCAAACCATAAGAAACCATCTACCAATAACCAATTGCCCGAGTGCAACTTACCATACCAGGTAGTAACTCGAGTTGAAACAACCACTACTAAAGGGAAAGTGGTTTCCTACGCCTTAGCAGGGTCATCATCGCGGAACTGTCTGAATTATGTACTGTACAGAGGCCCAAATATTCAAAAGAATCTTCAAAAGCGAATGGGCGTCCAGCTTCAAGCACAGTTCGTGCGAAAAGATTTAGAATGTTTGTCAGATTATCCGAGAGAGGTGTACTGCTGGACTGATTCTACTGCAGTATTAGAATGGATAAAGGGGGGTCCAGTCCAGTGGCAACCATTCGTATCAAACCGAGTTACAACCACCATCAAAACCATACCATCAAAATACTGGCAATATATAAAAACCACAGATAATCCAGCAGATTGTGCCAATCGTGGTTTAACTGTCCAGCAACTCTTTATTCACAACTTATGGTGGCGAGGGCCATCATGGCTACCGTCATATTATGAAAAACCAGGAAACATTTACGAGTACTCCAGATCGTTGGCTAGACAGGAAACGTGCTGCAACTCTCGACGTCTTTGCGCCCTAACAGAGGATTCCAACGATCTCGATTACCTGACGCCAATCCATTTCCTAACAGAAAAACCAGGGGCAACCATGATAGAAACGGGGCAAGATGCTAGAACCAGATGGCATCTTACTTCAAAGTTATTTCAAGTCTTATGGAGTAGATGGAAGACTGAATACTTGATGCAACTTTCATCAAAAACCAGGTGGTTAAAACCACAGAAAAATATTCTCGGACGTGTAATTGACACTCCCCAAAGAAATGATGGCCTAACCAAAGCAGGCTCATTAAAAACAAAAAACAGGCTCATGAAACGTCCTATAGTGAAAATCTCCGTGTCGCCAATTAACCAGGACAACACCCCAACACCAAAACCGGAAATAAAACCAACCAGATTACCAGAGCGAAGAAGACGGCCTAGATCAAAAATCGCAACAGTCGCTACCGTTTTGTTTACGTTCATAGCATTATTTACACATTCATACAGTCTCCATAATATAAAACCATTACCAAGCAACCAAACGCTGTATTTTGATCCTATATCAAAAATACAACTTATCAGAGACAAGTGGACTTTAGTTATGTACTACGACATGGGGCCGTACTGGACAGGTATAGAAACCTATAAAAAGATATCAAACTATCTTGACAAACTTTGTACAACCATTGAAAAACAAACTCATTGTAATACGATCACACAGCAAGCCCGACATGACTACCAGGAACTAGAGTACTACAATGAACTTTTGTTAACGCAGCATTTTAACGCTTACGCTAGACGTCGTCGTACTGTGGCCCAGACAGCAAGGTACCGACGAGGCATTATCAATGGTATCGGATACCTGGCGAATGACCTATTCGGAGTGTTGGACTCACGTTTCGCAGACCAGTATGTCAAGGACATCGAAACTATACAGCGCAATGAAAAACATCTGTCTAATTTATGGAAAAACCAGACCTCCATAATCGAAGCGGAATTCAACCTTATGAAGAAAATGGAGACCACAGTAGATAAGCAACACAAGTTAATACATAAAAAATTAATTGACTTGCAAGAAAATACCAGCATAATCCAGCGGGAAGTTCAAAACATTTCTTACGTCCAAGACTTCACGTTGACAGCAATGTCTGGAAACAGCTTACTGCAGAGTTTAAGGCGACTTCAAGACACATTGCTCGATACCATAACAGATATTTACCATGGTCAGATAAGTACTCATTTGCTGACACCAAAACAACTTAAGCGTGAGCTTCAAACCATATATGGCCAGATGCCTAGTGAACTCACTTTACCAATAAATGACGTAGACAATGATCTTCAGTATATTTACAAACTACTGAAGGTCAAAGCGAGAACAACGCAAAAATACGTCATTATTGAAGTAACTTTTCCGCTTATAGTGAGAGAGAGCTTCCAACTCTACCAGTTGATACCAGTCCCACACCAAATAAAAACCAGTATGACTCAAATAAAACCAATAGCTGATTACGTGGCAGTCAATCTTAGAAAAAATTCCTACTTCAGTATGACCATAAATGAGCTAACGTCATGTCTGCACCATGGACCAAGTTACATGTGTCAGTTGCTTAAACCAATTCTAGACCTGAAAAGCGATGAAGGTTTCTGCAAAATAGACTCGTCAACCAATAAATGTAGGTTTGAAAAATCCACCTGTACCAACAGCTGGATAGAATTACATTCGACATCACAGCACTTCTACTTTTGTTGTGACACCTATTCAATAAAAATCATATGTGGCGATCAAGTTACCGTACGTCAACTGAACCAAGCCGGGGTTATGGCCATGAGTCAAGAATGTGTCATCAAGGGCAAGGACTTTTCGTTATATTCCATACGTCATAAGTCCAACCAGCTTGAAATTTTACCAACCATCTACGTGCCTGAGTTCGATCAGATCAATCACATCGTAAACCTAAAGTTTCCAGACGAAGAACAAACAGGTGTAGAAAGCCTGAATGCATCTATGACCAGTCTTGGGGAAGCCGTGAAAAAATTGAAAAAGAACGATGCGGAAGTTGATGACATGTCGCCTCATGACATTCACCATTACGTTATCATCTATGTGTTGATAGCATGCGCAATATGCGCAATAGCAGCATATATCTGGAAGAGCGGACGATGTCGCCTGCGCCGGGAGCCTGCTGATGCGCATCGCGGCGAGGGTCGACGCCGGCAGGAGTCTGCGCCGACCCCGCCGCCTCCGAGGAGTCAGCGTCGCAGCGATTGTAACCGCCGGCAAGTATCGGCGGTGCAAATGCCGAGGCTAACCAATAGACCAGTAAATAGTGAAGTGCTTAGTACTAGTGGCTTAAATGAAAATATTTCTGACTTTTACTTACAAAGCTATGCGAAACGTTGGCCTAGCGCTAAGTATAGTTCGATAAAAAGGGACACAAATACGGACATGGGGATTCATAATGAAGGAATCTCGGTGGAGGACTCTATTGTTTAATTTAAGAAATATTATACAATTATACTTTTATTTTTACTAATGTTTTGTAGATCTTAACTTTACCATTTTATTATGCTTTTCTATTAATTTTATGTGTTTTGATTTTGTATCATTTTCATACATCTTCATCTCACGTCTCATCTCGCTCTCGGGAATATGTTCGAGTTAAAATCGAACACTTCGCTAATTTGCATAAGCGCATCGCATGCAACTATGCACATTAGCGAGTTCACCTAATTATAGGACAGTTCGCGTTCGATTCTCGTTGAGACATCGCGTGCTCAAAACCAGTACCATTTCGCCAATAACCATTTATAACCATTTTAACCAGTTTTATAGATTAGTTTAGTCATAATATAGTTTACCAGTTTCAAGTGTTAATTTGTGTATTATTGTGCCAAATATATAGTTATTTAATCGATATCCACGACTTTCACTTTAAACATAACATACCAAAAACAATAGTAAGAAAGAAGTGTCTTAGGTCACCATAGCGCCGACGGACACTTAACCATTACTTTCTTCAGTATAAATTCACAAATGGACCCGGTAGGTGGCGCTGGCCAAAGAAATCGAACGCAAGTATTGTTTGAATAAAGACTGGCTTGTACGACGGCCCAAAGTCGCGCCGCAGGAAGAATAAAAAAAAAAAAACATATATATATTATATTATAAACAACATTTATTTATTTATTTATTACAAACAACTTTTACTATGGGACCAAACCTGAAATCGCGAAAAAAAAACCAGTTTATCGTTGAAAAGTTTTATCAGTAAATGTTATCGATTTTTAACCGACGAAAAAAAGGAGGAGGTTCTCAATTCGACGCGTATTTTTTTATATTTTTTTTTATGTATGACCACGCATAACCTTTTACAGAGTGGTCCGATTTTGATGACTCTTTTTTTGATGGATAGGGTATATCTCTAAATTGGTCCCATTTAAATTTCAAAATCAAAATCTACCCCTAAGGGTAGTAAAACAGGGGATGAGTGTTTGTTCACCCACTGAATTCCTACTGTAGCGTTAACCCGCTACGGATAAAAACTTTTTGCATTTTTTATTACTACCTTTTTTTGTAAATTCTTTATAAAAAATTCACTTTGCGTGTCATTTTTGAATTTCGATTTCGTAAATTTCTATCGTCAATTTTTTATTTTCAAAGCGCGTCATTGCAGATTTGGTAGCCATCGGAACTGGTTTTCTTCTTGTGTTCGTTCATTTACACCAAAATTTTGCTGATGTGATCATAATTGTCCGGTTTTACACCAAAATTGAAGGATATGCCATAATCGCCACGCTTGGCAGGCGGGTTGGCGATCGCATTTGGTTGGTTAAATACTCGGAGAACGCTGCTGCCCATCTTCTGGTGAATCCCTTATCTACTGGTGTAGCTACTTATCTCTCGGGATTAGTAACATTTCAACGCTGCTTTGAACCAGTATACAATATTATAGCACAATGAGTCTTGCTTCTTGTTTGACTACCTGTAGCAGTCATAGACATAGTAAAAAATATAGACGAAGATCTTAACTGAGGAATAAATGTGATGTCTTGACAGATTTTCTATACTATACTATACTGTCAAAATGTCAAAAGAATTGAAATAATAATTAATGATATAATTAATATACAGACAAGATATTAATTATATCATTTATTATTTATTATATGATCGTTCAGTTTGTGCAAGCGCCGTGACAGACGTGTTGCGTCAGGGAATGTAGTATTACATTCCGTTGTCTGATGTGCAAATTCGATACATAATTTAATAATAAAATAAAATACTATACTACTATACTATAATAATTCATAATGAAGCCCTCATTATAGGCATAGTGCAGGAGATGGGCCATGGTAATAGACTTGCCTGTGCCTTTCTCACCATCTAATATTATGCTAAGAAAACATTATTGATTGAAATGTTAGGGAACAAGGTATTAATAGATGATTTACATAGATTTTTTTTTATTAAGTAATATTTCAAAAATTTGTGGTAATATTATTTTAAGAGCTCATTCAGGGCATAGCATAGAAAAACTTTTAATAGGGGCCCAACTACTAAATCCAAGAGCACTTTCCATACCCAAATCTACTTTTCCTTATCCATATTCCTACATTTCCTTCCTTACCTTACCTTACCTAATCCCAATCCCCAATGCCAATCCCTACCTAAGCTTCTAGTCAACTCCCAGGCTATAAGCTTCCCTGTTCCTAATTCCCCGTTAGTACAAAATATATGCGATGCGTCTAAGAAGTAGAATATTACCCCAGGCGGGTACCGTAGCCAACCGCGATGGAGAATCCCGCCCCGGGCCTTCGGGCTCGGGCAGCCCTACGTATTCTGGGGAGGGCACCGTATCGCATCAGTCTGCCCAGTCTCGAACTGTTGCAGTCCAACATGGCCAATCATCATCTCAATAGTGATACAGATACAAGTCATACAACATAGACAAACATCCAACAGATAGGATATAAATAAAACAGTAAACACCACTATTGACTGATGTTACGAAAAAAAGTTATAATAAAAGAGGTAGACCAAAGAAAAGATGGATGGATTGTGTGAATTATGATATGGATAAAAATAAAGTGAACACGGAGATGACGGCTGATAGAGATGTATGTATGGAAGAAAAAGACATGCTGCGCCAACCCCAAATAAATTGGGGCCTCTGCCCTAGTGCGAGTTTGACACTTAACGCATACTCGATCGAAAGCGTCGACTTTCATTCATAAATCAGTGTTCAGCTGAGTTTAGCTTTATTTTATACATACAATACATACATACATATTATCACGACTGTTTCCCATTGGGGTAGGCAGAGACTATGGATTTCCACCTTTATTTTATACTATCACCTGTTTCGATAATTGAGAAATTCAGCTGAGATTAGCTTTATTTTATACATACATACATATTATCACGTCTGTTTCCCATTGGGGTAGGCAGAGACTATGGATTTCCACCTTTATTTTATTCAAAAGCCTAGAATTCTAGAAGTTAAAATGTAAGTAGGATGTATAGTAAAATAATTGATGGACCGACAACCTAAAAAAGGTGGTTGGAGGGTCTGGATGCGGAAGGCAGAGGACCGAGTGTTGTGGTGCAACTTGGGAGAGGCTTATGTCCAGCAGTGGACTGCGATAGGCTGAGTTGATTGTGGAGGTGCTGTAATACTGAATGAATTAACTGAAACTTATTTTGAACAAAAATTATGGGAAAGACAAGTTCGATGAAACGGAATGCAGTTATTAAAATCGGAATTAGAAAAAGTTAAAAGTTAGGAAAAAGAAAAAGGAACGGCGTTAATACTTTTAATAGAAAAATAATAATATTTTGTTGCTTTTCACTACCAAAAAGTATTTTTTTTATCGTAGGTAAAAGGCCATCCATACGCCCAAAGTACCGTGAAAGAAAGAAACATTAATGGCAGCTTAACCTTGCAGATCGTACAATCCGCGCAGTCGTTGCTTCGCTACGAGCCCCTAGGTATACATATACAGTATGTAACAAAAACCCTGTTGGCTTCACTGTAAACCAATGGACACTATTACATGTTTCTATTTTAAAATTGGAAAGACCTAGCTTTTGCCCATAGTACCTATGTTTATGTAAGGTGTATGTTGTTGTTGTACCTCAAAATAAGTAATAAAATATAATTAATGCAGTTAACAATAAAAAAAGTTTAAGAGATAGCATGTCTACCAAATGGGATGTTTACCAAATGGGGTGTTAACCAGATGGGATGTTACCCAAATGGGATGTTACCCAAATGGGATGTTAGCCAAATAGGATGTAGCTGCTGATTTTACTAAAATATATCGATATACTCAATCACTAAAGTTATCGCAGTATATTGTGTATAAGTTCAGCCGAAAGACGTCCACTGCTGGTACGTCAGACATTGCACAGCTTAAAGTACATACCTATAGTATCTATCTACATTCGTGTGAATTGTGAGTGCACAGTTCGATTTAACCAATGATATTTAAAAGTATAGATATATTAGACCCTTAACAAAACAAACGAAAAAAATATTCCGTACGCAGCAGCAGCATCAAAAAAAATGTATTAACAAAAACAAAAAACCCGACTGCGTGTAAAAATAACAGAAAAGATATAAACAAGACTTATCAACACGCAGGCGGAGGCTACCTATGAACTATTATGTAATTCATGACCAACAACATACGTAGCCTCCGACGTTTATATCTTTTCTGTTATTTTTACACGCAGTCGGGTTTTTTGTTTTTGTTAATTAATTTTTTTATTTTAATTTTTTTAGTCTTATCATGTTTTATTTATCATACTATTAATGTTTTTTTTGAAAAGTCAAATTCATTTTTAACGTTGAATATTTTGTTGTTTTTTAGCATCTTTCATTCCAAATTACATTTAAACATATAAGTTGTATATATTTTTGTAAAGCATTTATAAAACCCTTTATTTTGATCCCCACTCGATAGTTTTTGACGGAAAAAAAAAATTTTTGAAGAGGTGTATAGTACACCCACATTTCGCCAGTTTTATTAGTTTAATGTTCTTATTAACCTATTACCATTTACCGGCATAAATCTAGACTCCAGGCTGCTACTGAAATTTAGTATTTAATTTATGATTTTAGCGACGATAATTTATAATATAATAATAAAATATAATATAAAAGACTCCTAATGTTCATGTAAGGTTAATAAGTTCATTTACCTAAGGAAAGATTATGCCTAATCTACGCTATTTTAAGTTCACATTTTGGGAGAGTACCTTTATAAAAAAAACATAAAAAACAACATAAACATATTATATCATAAACTTATTATACTAGCACATTTATAGTGTATCCTCCTGCCTACATCTGTTCTACCCGTATAACATGAAAAAAAAAATGCATAACCTCCTCCTTTTTTTGAAGTCGGTTAAAAACGATAGAAATCACCCAACATTGTAATAAACAGCGATAGAAATCTTGTTTCAGACAGCCACCCCTAACCACAGGTTTTGAAACCGCCGACATCAATCAATTTAGCCAATCGCATCATTATCAAAGATAAACATAAAATAAGGGAGATTTGCCAAGGAGGCACAATGGTTGACGCTTCCATTCCATAACGCGCAAAGCATTTTGCGAGTGGGTGGAAGGCTTGAACGGGCCAATTTAAACAACTCTCACCGCAATAAGGGTATCAAATGATGAGATAGGTATAATGATGGTATAGGGCTTGACGAATAGAATGCAATACACTATGAAAAAGAAATCCAAATCCAATATGACAGTCAACAAAATGGCCCATTGCATATTTTTTCACAACCCCCTCAATATGGGTATCAAATGAAAGGGCATAGTAGAATACAGTACACCATTCAAAATTCCAAATCTAAGATGGCCGCCGAAATTGGTAACAAAATAAAGAAAAAACGGTACACTTTTTAACATTTTCATAAAATACAACATTTTCGAAAGATTCTAAAGCTTCACAATTAAACGTTTGACATGAAAATAGCTTAGATTAATATTATTTACAAAAAAAAAATTCAAGGTAGTAAATTATATAAATTTCAGCGGTAACTTGATACTTCTTTTATCAGGATGCACCACTTCAAATTTAGTTTTATTTATTTCATTTTAGTAGAAGTAAATAAAAGCTTATTTAAAAAAAGTTTTTTAATAACTTTTATCTGTGTTATATTTAAAGCATTTTACTAAGCCTGGGTTTTTTTGCACATAAACGTTGAAGTGCTACGACTGCTACGTATGTTTTTAATGTTATTGAGAAGCTTTTACGGATACAATCACGTTTTATTTTGCTTTTTTACTTTATTTCAATACTGAATATTCCGGACTTGCTACACAGGCATTTTCAAGCATCTCAACACACTGTGTTAATCTATACTAATATTATAAAGAAGAAATATTTGTTTGTTTGTTTGTAACCGATAAACTCTGAAACGACTTAACCGATATTGCTTGTAGAATCAGTAAGCTGAAGTAGCAGCGGGCTGGCCATGTCTGTCGAAGGACCGATGGCCGCTGGAGCAGACGAGGCCGTTAATTACTATTTCGGCCGAGACTTGTATAGTACTTTTCTCTCATTTGCGAGGAAACAATACACAAATTAATTCAACAGTATCGTGTAAATCTTTAATAATACAAGATGGCTCTGTACTTGATGTAGCGGCATCAGTTATAGTACTGTGATAAAGGCGTAGTATATGGCGTCGATGTAAACGTTTACAACACTTATTATTGTTACCAAAATGTTGTTTAATATTATACAGCTTAAATATTGTATAAGTCGCTATTATAGAACACACAGTCATAACGGATACTTTAATAACGCTTTATTTTCACTTTTTAGTGATAAATGCATTTTTTAACGCGAAATATATTCGGTTAACTCTCGTCCGACTTTCCTTGAACCCTGAGCCTTCTTGACCAGCAGGAGCAGCACTCATAAATAGGGATTATTGCAACCACCATAACAGTGGTGCCCTAAACCCTAAAGGTATATGGTCGAAAACTTACTACGGAAACCAGCTTGCTCTTTTGGTTGGCTTTCGTCGAGTAAAGTTGTTATCAGAGACAATATTATTTTAACATTTCAGCATTATTCATAAAAATCTTGGTGTCACGGATGTGTACATAATTTATAGTTAAGGTATAATAATAAAAGGTAAGGAAGAAGAAATCTAGCCAACTGCTTTACTGATTTCTTCATCCACAAAACTTATTTTCCTATCATTTGTACTTTAATTCTTTGATTTATCTGAGTAAGCATTAAATGATTTAACAATAAAATTAAAGCAAAATTAATAACGAGTGTTTCCCCCTCTTGCTCTGATTACGGCAAACTAAAATGTTCAAATCACAGTCCCAGTTCAATTTTTTTTTGTTTAAATGTACATACATATGTACATTTTGATGACAAAATGCCTTGAACGTATTTTTGAAACGTATTAATTAGATTTAGACGTGTCTACTAATGTAGACACGTCAATAATAATAATGTAATGTCAATAACAATTATGTAATTAATAAATAAAAAATAATTACATTAGAAAGGTTACAATAATAATTATTGTTAATTACAATATTGTTGATAACTTTGCGGAATTTATTGTAAGCGTTTACCTTTGCCCATAACAACTGCAATACCACCTAGGCTGTTGCCTGAATGGTATCGCAAGTCGCACAATCACTCACTAAATGGAATTAGTAACACTTTCATCCGTATTTTGAAGGTTTAAGCTTGATAGTTTATAATAAGTTTAGTTCATGAACAAGAGAATCGACACCCCTACCTAATGGTACCCAACAGTTTAATGCAAAGCAAAAAAAAACAGATATCTAACTAATCCAATAGCACTCAGTCTGATAGTCTGACTCTAGGTCTGACTGTCCTGACTGAACTGGTAACTGACGCAAACCGACCCACGAACTAAGACCGAACAAAATGAATAAGTGGAAAAGGACGCAGCATGCGGTTGGAAGGGAAGCATCGTTTTTTTATGGTCTTATGCGTGCATTTTATTCAGTATGTCGTGTGCATCACACTGCACACATAATGAGTGAGAGTGACGAGAATGTATGCTTAAATGCTTGTTGTTAATGCTGGTTGTTGTCTAAAAAATTACTAAGCCTCAAAAATATCACAGCGTTATTAAAATTATCGTATGAATTTACAAAACTATGGGTATCGAACGATAATTAATTATTAATAAGCTATTTGTTAATTATTATTATTTCACTGAATGTCACACCTAGAATTATCCGCAATAAAACCACGCACAAACACACACACACACCGGACACATTTCTCGTGTGGTAGCTCTATCACGATGGAACAAAAATATTTGGTATGAATTATGAGTCGTCCTGTATGTTAGTTTAGTAGTAGACCTCCTTGTAAATGAGTTTGTATGAGTTACTGAAATTATTTTTAATTCACTTATATTAGCTTTACTTGTAACTCTAACTAAACATGCAAACAAATTTTGAAAGTCGGTTTTAACCTAACTTCTAATTATTGTCGTCTGATGAAGAAGCATGCATATCTACGCCATATAATGGGTACCTAAATATTCTAAACATAGCGAAACAATATTTGTTATGATAAGTAGATTCACCACTTCAAATATTTCGGATTAATAATGTAGGACTTTATATGACTCCACAAACACTATCCTACTATTATTATAAACTAGCTGTGCCCGCGACTCCGTCCGCGTGGATGTCGGAAAATAACATCGTGTCATAATTATGAACACAATATCTTCAAATATATACATATAAGCGCTTACACAGACGATTACACTATTTACCGACCATACTATATTTTGTTTTTACAACCAACCGGCTAAGGTGATGGAATTTCATGGAATTAGCCCTAAACTCCCTCATTCTGAGAAGACGCTCGTGCCCAGCAGTGGGAAGTAATTGGGCTGATTATGTTATTCTATTACACTAACCACATCTCTTCTTATGCTGAGAAGAGGCCCGTGTCCAGCAGTGGGACTGTAATGGGCTGGTAATGTTATGTTATTCTAGAATACTAATAATATCCAGTTCATTAACTCTTCTCATTTTGAGAAGAGGGCCATACCCAGTACTGGGACAGTAATGGGTTGACTACGTTATGTTATTCTATATTTTCTAGTTTATTAACTCTTCTCGTTCCGAGAAGAGCTCCGTGCCCAGCAGTGGGGCAGCAGGTAATGAGCTGATTATGTTATGATAATCTATTACACTAACAATATCCAGTTCCTTAACCCTTCTCATTCCAAGAAGAGGGCCATGCCCAGCAGCGGGACAGTGATGGGCTATGTTATGTTATTCTATATTTTCTATAATACTAATAGAATCCAATCCAGTTTTTACCCCTGCATAACTCCGATTCTATTTCACCATGCTACTTCAGTGTAAAAATAATTTCAGATAACTATTATTTTTTATTTATTTTAAACCAAAAGGCCAAATACCGTTTTTTATACATCTGACTTCCATCTTAAAAGTGGACTACTTATTTATTGGGATAGTAACCAATATAACAATAATCTTACATCATTGTACGTCAAATATCTGGCATGACAGTACACCGAGCCGAGCAGCTCGATGGCGAGCGCCGAGCACCCGAGCGTGCTCCACCCGGCTGTCGGGTTTTTATCGAATCCCTTTCAATGTTTATTACAAGTCAGTCGCCTGCGCAAGCACCGCCGCGACTTTTAAGTACAACTGGAAGGATAGAGCACGGCCGAGCTTTTCCCTTTCTAGTTTATTTTGCTGATGTCTTTAAAACGATACAATAAGAACCTTAGATGAAGTTTACATATATTGAGGTAATATTTCAGAAGTAAGCACTTTAAAGGCTCCAAAGAGACAGAAATGCTTCAAAAGACGAAACAATAAAAAATTTCAATATTGATATATATACGATCAATCAAAAGTTTAATAAGAATAAAAATATTTTAAAAGACGACACAATAAATTTGATAAATTTTGTATCACTTTATTAAAAAATCGTCAATGACAATAATATTGTGTAAAATTTTGATATATTTCAAAAAAACTATCTTAATTTTAACAACTTGTACTAAAATTTAATTAAAAAAAACATTATATAATTGCTATGTCTCATTTGAATTTTAAATAGACCCAATTACATAGTTGTTTTTTTGTGTATTTTAATGTACTATTTCAATTGTCAATGTGTGATTTTGGCGACACTTTTTTTCTTACTAAGTAATCGTAAGGGCACATCCATTTGTTTTCTGTATTTCGTGTCGCTAACAATTTTATTGAGCTGATGAAGTGACACTTGACATAATATTTACTTTTGAACTTTTTTGTTTGTTTGGCTGCTTATTGGTTTTCGTGCAGGCAATTAACTTATATAATAACTATGGCCAATTTATCTAATAATTCGAAAACAACAACAAAATGTAATTTGTTGTACCATGTACATCAAGCTGCTAAAATATTTGCCTACATTTTTATAAGGTGGAACATGATTCTATCGACACTAATATTAGAAGACATTGTAAAACAACTATTCCTGCAAATAAAAGTTCTATTCTATTTTATACCAGAGGTGAAGTGCGGAATGTGCGCGGCAGGGTAACTTTGCGCGAAGGACGGGCCCCGCGCATCAAGTTGGGTATAGTGCATTACCCGCTAAGCTACTGTGAGCCCTGCTCGCGGTATCGAATTAACTAATTTATAAAAATGCTTGGCTTCATCAGAAGTCGGACAAGCTGAAATAGAGTTAAACAATCCAACATCAAAACATTTTTCTTGACCAAAAAGGGTGGGCAGCAAGACCAAAGCCTTTTGCACACCAAATGCAGGTAGGCGTAGAACCCATAATTCCATGCATTACGGTCATAAATTACTGTTATCGTCGTAGATCTCAGTAATAGAGGTGTTTATTTAACATTTTGTTTTTGGAATATGATACTTTTATTCATGATGGCATGAATAGAACTATTATATTAAAAATGTAGTTACAAAATGTTGTAGAATTTTCATTTATTCCGTCTAAGACTAACAATGCGTGGAAACCTGGAAGGCCTCCCATGCGGTGGACTGATTTAATGAAGTCTGCCGTGGGCCGGCCATTATATGAATGCACCAGACTAACCGAAAGCAGGGAAAGGTGGCGAGGCATCGTGAGGCGAGCTACAGCAGCCCCCGGCAATAGTACATGATGGCCACGACCGCTCTGTCAACAGCGAAACGACGAAGAAGAAGAAGACTAACAATAACCTTTTCTCCCCGCCGCCGCCACATTGGTTAAACGCTAAGAAGCGATATTTTTACGTCCAGAATCTCAGTTATCTTTTACTATAAACTGTTCAAAAATAGATCATAATATTCGGAATATGTTCCCATTGATACAAAAGACTAGCTATATACCTCATTGGCTGAAACGTAATTTTCTGTATCTAAAGTTGGGATGTATGTATCTAAAATCTAAAGTTGGTATGCTATGTTGTCAATCCGATCCGCTCCGCTAATTCTCCTGTCTCCGCGATGGGTGCTCACTGCTGCCAACTGCGTCAATATCTTGAGTAATCTGTACGCCAACAAGTAAGTAATTAAGTATATTAATCATCGTCACAAGTGCTAAAAAAAAGCTCACCTTTCTTGCATAGGACTGTATAAACCACGAAAACACAAAAATAACTCATAGTTATTTTTTTTAAGCTGTGCAATAATCGGCAGCATTCGCGACTCAGAGCGTGTTGTTAGTAGCGCCATCTAGCGATAAATTCAAGAAGCCAAATTTAAGAAGTTTCTCATGTCAAAGTTACTTTTTTGTGATTTTGTCAAATATAAAGTAGCTAAAGGAACATTATTTGCTATGATCATTTTTCTCTAAGATCAATGACCTTTGAACTAGGACGTTTTAAGTATTTTTCAGTTTTCTCTCTATAACTCAAAAAATTATAATCCCATTATACTCGAAATAATTTTAAAAGAGAGTTTTCACAAAGGTCTATCAATGTGGAAGATTATAACTTTCTACGTTGCATAGTTTAGAAATGGCAGGGGGGGGGACAGTCAAATAGATCGCAGCGCACGATGTGCCAGAAATGTGAAAAATATTAAGATCGTGTTTCGTATTTCCACACTAAATTAGCTGTCTTTTTGATTTTTTAAATGTAAAACTGTCAATATCTGTGGTTCCACTTAACTTTTTTGAATTTTTTAAACGGATTCCGGTTGTTATAGTTATCCTCTCTCTGTTGGTGATGTCAGCCTAGCTGCAGGTTTTCAAAATGGTGCCCTCGTGAGCACGTGTTTTTTGTTTTTCTGGTGATTTCTCTGTGAAATTCCAGTGAAAAAATCTGGAATTTCGTCACAGGACGTAACCCACCAGTAGGCAACTTCCTACACTATAAAAAGTGTGGGTCACAGCGGTAAAATATCAGATTTTCACTTTTTTATGATGTAAACAAGCACTTTTTTCACTGTTTTACCGATAACTTTTTTCCGGGTTACTTTCGGAAAATTTTGAAAACGGCACTGAATGCGCGTCACGAGCCCGCAACTTTTAATATATAACTCGACTATATTACGAGTAAAAAACCCACTTTCACGATTTTACGTTTGCGGAGCTCAGAAAAACGTGGCTGTTTGGCTCACGGCACACGGGGGACTTGGGTTAGGTTAGGTTTTTTTTTTTTTTTTTACGGCGCCTACCTGAAAGGAAACCACTAAATTAGTATTCAAATTTTTAATTTTCCCAATAGTTTGACACACGACCAACAGTTTTGCAGATTTAGAATTATTTGAACAATTTTTACATACCTTTATTTTCTTTGAACAGTACTTATAAATCTTTACACAATCTTTATCTAGACTTTTTCCAGTTGTCCGTCTGACTCGGCTCCCGTGGCAAAATTGACTCTGCAATGTCTTTCTGCTGTTAACACATTATTAATCCCCTCCACTACGCATTCGTAGTGGGGTATCTATGCGCGTAAAGTCAATGTTGCCAAGCGGAAAATAAATATAATAATACTATTTTTATAATTCCTAACAGCTCGGTCATCCTGCTACCTGAGCGAGTCCCTTCGCTTTAAATTATGTTTGTATAGTAATTATACAACATCTCAAGTAAATTTTTCTATCAAAATATACATACATTTGGACTTAACACTAGACAATTTCTTTTTTTTTTCTTCCAATAATATCAGTTTACGTTAACATTGATTACATATATTCACTGCTAGTTTATGCATAGCCATTAATATTTTATCACATTGACTATCAATTACTTAGAGTAGAGTTCACAATAATAATTCAATAGAAAAAATATTCTTATGTTACACTTATAATCAATTTAATCAATCAATTTAATTAATTAATTTAATTTATCATTAATTTGTATACATAACAAAGGTACCTACTTTGTATAATCATTTACGCTAAATCAATGCAACCTTCATCTGAATTTTCTAATCTAGAATCAGAATTTTAAGTAAGTTTTCGGAACTATTATTTATTTTGAACACGAATAAAAGTTAAAGGGGGGGGCTTTTCCATTTGTTTTATGAACAGTAGTATTTAGCCCCATCTGTATATCCAATATATAGCCGTCCCAATTTCTATCATCCTTGTCGTGAGTTTTAGCCGATAGAGCATCTATACATTTTCTATTGAACTTCTTTACCTGGCCATCGAGTCGTAGTGTAGTCACTGCATTTATAATGACCTCGATGCTGATTGATTTTGTAAATGAACGAAAACTATTGCTTGTAAAGGACGTGCCCTGATCTTTTATAAGCCTAGACGGGGCACCAAAATAACTTGTATACAACTGTCCGCCTCTGACAGTTTCAAATGTTGGGGTTTTGCCGGCATTGAGTATCTGCAGATCCATTTCCTCCAAGACACCGGCCATTTCCTCACCTCTGTTGTCGTTTTTGCTACTGCCCCACCAGGAGTTTTTGGCGTTTGCATCTCCTCCCATCAGGAGTTTCCG
This sequence comes from Asteroscopus sphinx, assembly GCA_949699075.1. Taxonomy (NCBI): domain Eukaryota; kingdom Metazoa; phylum Arthropoda; class Insecta; order Lepidoptera; family Noctuidae; genus Asteroscopus; species Asteroscopus sphinx. The sequence goes on from OX453024.1 coordinate 6,242,123, forward strand.
GCCAAAATTCCCCTCTATCTTTTTAAGCTGCTCCAGGTATGGCCCTATCGGCGTTGGCCTAGGTTCCAGGTAGAATGACACCACCACGATCTCCCAAGCGCTTGTCCTCATCTTCACCTCTGTGATGTTGGGCGTGGTGAAGTTTGGACACTGGACGACGTCTATATCGCCATCAAAGACCGCAATTGCGGTCTTGATGACGCCGTCTTCATCGCTGGTGTGCTGGAATATTCTGGCACCGTGGTAGTCTTTCATTCTACCCAGACTTCCGACATATGGCTCCTGGAGCAGTGCAAATGCCACCCCCTTTTTGTATGCCTCAAGCATGAGTTCGTCTGTCGCAAGTGCCTTCTTTCTCAAATTGGCCTGGGCTACGAGGTATGGCATTTTATTAGAGTCAGAATTTTTGCCGGAAACGCCCTTAGCAATACGCTACGGTTGCTCTGGCCATTGCGTCCCATTTCCTCCTGATGGAGCAGTCTTGGCTGAAAGCATTATGGCCTGTGTGATCCAATTTAGCACGCGTGCAGTTGCAGCAGGACGGGGAAGTACCCGCGAGCCAGTCCGGGCAGTCAGTCTTCATGTGTGCACCCCCGCAATGGCTACACCTTGTCTGGGTTTCTTGACAGTACTTTTTGCGTGTCCATATCCCAGACAAAGGGAGCACTGGACTAACGGAGACTGATCGGCCACACGGATCCTTTGCAGGTCGATGTGAACCGATCTAGCCTCCGTCATCCTCTGCCACAGTTTGGGGGGCACCCTCATTATGACGTGGCTCATGTGCGGGTTCCTGGTGCGCCGTTTATATATTATTGCCATCCTATCTTGTTCGTCTAAGTTGGCGAACATATGCCGATTTTGGTTCTTCAGCGCAGCCAGGATTTCCTCGTCACTGTTACACTGCAACACGTCCTTAAGGATCACAAGGGGGTCTTTATTCATCATGTACTCAGTGTTCAGATTTTCGCCCGATTCTCTAATTCGGTTTCTGAGCTTTTCGCTTTCTTCTTCGGTTTTACACCCCACAATGATTTTTCGGTCCTTGGCCTTTCTTACTTTCTCCACCACTATTCCTCCTTCTTTGGCATTCACCGCTTTTCTTAAATTCTCCATCACCTCTTCTCCCGTTTTCGTCTCGTCCGTTGCAGTGACGACTATCGAGTGCAGCGCCGTCTGTACCGGGAGCTTCCTCCCTGAGGACGACGCAACACTCGCGTACGTTTGCTTCTCCGCGCTCTCCAACTGTAGCTTCAGTCTGCTCATGCTCTCGTTGTTCTCCTTTATTAGGTTGGCATGTTCCTCCAGCTTTTTTATGAGATCTGCGCTCGCTTTGTCCTCTCCCGCCCTCTCCACCCCTCCATTCCTATCCCCTTTTTTGTCCTGAGATGGTAGTTCGGCTCGGGCTGGTTTATGGGCGTTTCTGGCTTCAGCCTCCTTAACCAACTGGTATAGTCGCTCTGCAGCTTGGACTATTGCAACCCTAATCTCGGTCTTTGTGTTTCGCGAGTTTCCAATCTGCAGTTTGACTTTGGCCAGACAGGCTCTCGCTTCCAGCGTGCGGTCCTTTGGCACTTGTGGTTCAACTGAAGTAGGAGGGGCGGAGATGGCGGCAGGGGCAGCCGGAGAATTAGCAGTGTCTGAAGATGCAAAAGTAGTAGGAGACTCATTGGGAGGGGTCTGGGCCTTAGACTGGGATGTTTTCACATCCGGTTTGCCGGCTTCCCACTCACCAATGCTTCTCCTAATGGTCGAGGATGTGCTTGGACCTACTTCTGTCGTTGGCGGCTTCGTGAATGTCTTATTTGCTTCAGCTTGACGCGGGTTTTCTTCTCTGATTTCCATTTTCTTGGCCGGTGTCCTGATTCCAAACATTTCACACCGGGGGAGAGGTCTCGCACTAATGGACTAAATGTAAAAGGTGTAAAAAGTAAAATAAATGTGTAAATAAGATTGTAAATTGTAGATGAAATATAATAAATGTGTCGTTAAATTTCAACTCAGTCCTGTTATAATCACCGGCTGTAAAGCCTCGTCGATTATAGTCCAACAAATAAGTTTGTAAGTTGCAATTAAGTCAACGGTAAAAGTTATAAAATGAAATCGATATACACTGAGTTAAAATTTAGCTGAAATTAAATGATTGTGCTAATTCTTGGAGTGTAAATGGTCCCGCAAATTAGCACTGTCTATTTCACCTGTCTAAATTCCTAACTAACTAAACTAAAATAAAATTATTATACAGATTTGTGGGATGTAAATGTCCCCCAAATTTGCGCTAATTCTTGGAATGTAAAAGGTCCCGCAATTTAGCACTGTCTGTTTATCCTACCTAAACACCTAACTAAAAGTAACTAAAACTAAAATAATTATACAAATTCGCAGGATGTAAATGTCCCACAAGTTTGCACTCTGTCCAAGAATATCCAATGTACGATCCAGTTGGGTCTTGTCCAGAGAGATACGTGATAAACAGAGTTAGAGAAAAAAAAAAAAAAAAAAATGTACTTATTGTGGGCTAAGGGAGGAGCAATGGGTGTGAAGGTGGAAGGGGATGGATTGGATTTGGTATTTGTAGGGGTGGTTAGTTAGGAGTTGGGGGAGTTAATTTATATTAGGTTCCTCTGTGCCGCACTAAGGGAAGAGATCCAGAGAGCTTGTGGGGGTGGCTGCCGATTTTACAAGGATAGAATAAATTTAAATAAGTTTAAAACCGTACAAATAGAACAGTTTCACAACATACAGCGTACAATGTAAATAAAATGTAAATAAAGGAGTATATAAAAAGTATAGTTAAATTAAGTCGTTGAATATACACAATAAAATTTAAAAAATTAAAAATTGATCCCAGTAGTAAGATATTTATAACAATTTCAATCTAAATGAATCCTGGAATTCTTGCCAAGGGGGGTCAAGAGGGTCAAGGGGGGTCAATGGGAGTCTAAGGGAACCCCCAAGGATGTCCGAAGTATGCTTCGGTGGCGGAAAGACGAGTTGAAAAAAGTGGGGTCAAGGTAGGTGGGGGTCAAGGAAGGGGTCTAGGGGGTAACTGTCAGAGCCAAAGGACGTGTCTTTTTTACCCAGCTAAAATGAGCCCAAACTCGGTATTTCCAGACCTTGTGGCTCCTAAGTTACAGCCCGGGGGGGTTGAGGTTAGTAGTGGGGGGGTTTTTGACGGAGCCAAAGGGTGGGGCTTGTTCCCCTGGTTCAAGGGACTCCAAACTCGGGGTTTCTACCACCCTTGGTTCCGAAGTTAGAATGAGGGGGGTAAGGGAGAAGGTGGGGTGTAAAAATGGGGGTAGATTTCGGAGCCAGGGGGTAGGGCTTTTTCCCCCGATTTGAACGATACCAAGAACGAGGGTTTTAGCTCTCCTGGTTCCAAAGTTATACCCGTAGGGGATTTGTCCGTGAGGGGAGCGGGAGGGGGGGTAAATTTTTTGGAAAGGGTAAGGGCGTGGTGGGGTTTCGGAGAGCAAAGGGGTAATTAGAGGATAATGTTAGAACGGAATTTTGGGTCAAGGAAGTTAATTTGGGGGGGGGGGTTGGTAGAGGATGAAAATTTTAAGGGGAGGGGGTAAAGGTTTCAATCAGCGTGACCGGGTAACTGTAATTGGAATTTTTTAGGCCAAGTATAGTTGAAGAAATTTTTATAAAAAGTAGGGGGAAAATGAAAAAGGGGGGGTGATTTCTGGCCTATCTTATTTAAAATTCAGACGGAGAGGAGGGGTTTTAGGGGGGGGGGGGGGGAATTCACTCAGATTTTCGATATCTCCAGCCGTTCCCGAGATATCGACACTTTTAGGGTGTCTGATGGTACTAGGCCGGTTAGGGAACGGGGTTGGTGTCTAACCCTGTCCGTTCCCCAGATATCTGGTTGAAAAAGAGTGGGGGGAATATGTTTTGGAGGGGATATAGGATAAATGTAGGATGTGAAATTTGCGTAAAAAATGGAGGGGATGAAAAAAAATCCCAGGGGGGGGGGGTTGATAAGGGAGGGGATTTCCACTGGAACCGGGAGTTAGGTCTCTTCTTCCCGGTTATAATGAGTCCAAACTCGGGGCTCCTAAGCCTCTCGGCGCCGAAGATAGGACTAGGGGGGGTGCTCGGGGGGGGTGTATTCCTGAGGAATCCGGGTGGGGGAAAGCTAATTTGGAGGGGGTAATACAAGTGGTTTTGGGTATGAGGAAAGATTGGGGTCGGGGGGCGGGATATATTGAGGTAGGTGGATTGTTTTGGAGTCCAAATTGATTTGGTCCAACAATTGGTAATAATATTTTATTAGAGTCTAAAATTGGATTTGGTGAATTTAATTGATTAATTTATTAATTGAACAGAATGTTTTGACATTAATTCAATTATGGATTCTAAAATTTAATGGGTTATGTTTCTAGTTCTGTTCAATTCCAGTACGTGCTTTTGGCCGCAATTACACTTATACGGCTTGAAGTCAATTTATTTGGACCAAATCAATTTGGTATAAAATGGGAGGATAAGTACATATATCCAGGGTGACCAGCGGGTGTGACCATATACACAATATATATTGTATATATACAGTATATACTGTCTGCGGCCAAAAACGGGCTACCTCGCTCCGTTCCCGAGATATATGGCTTTTAGGAGGGGGCTATCGGAGTTATATTTTTTTTTTTTTGTTTACTTACTTATATTTATTATTGGCAAAAAATTCCAGACTTACAAAATATAATCCACTAGTGGCCACCAATTTGCAATTAATAATGTGGGTTTTTGGCCCAGTCAGAATTTCTTATATACAGCACACAGTAACACGTAAACACACAATAAACAATTCCAACTCGGTAATAAAAATATAATTAATTTTGGGATAATTAAAATGATTAAAAATAACTAAAAGGTGAATATACTTATTTGAAGTTTAACTTGAAGCAATATTAATTCTACGTTACAATTCGGTGTAAATGTATCCTCCGCACGGAGACCAACTTAAGTCGGATCCTTTTGCGGTCGGATATTTCATTCACTTCGTTGACCAACTTTGACAGACCTATAGTTTCGAAACTATTTGTCCGAATCTGCCAAAATTTGGTCACCGAAGGGAGCACTTCCCAAAGAAAATTATACACTCGGTTGCGTTCCGATAATCCACCGATCCTACGATATTTTCGGGATATTTTGGGGGGCCTCCTGTTTGTTTTGATTTTGCCGACCGCAAAAAGATCCTTTATCGTTGTTTTGGTTCCAAAATGGCAACCTATTGATGAAAGTTTTTGAAATTTTTTGTGAAGATGCCTAATTACATGGGCTATGAATAAAAACAATAAAAACTATATGTAATAAATCTACTTTCAAAGATAATAAATACTCAACTTAAGGAATGTTGTCTTGGATTTTCATGTGTTGATAACTTCTTCACCACTTAACTTATTTGAAGTTTTCCAACGGTGAAGGGCTGCTGCTGGTGTCGCCTTTGAGATGCCGGGTTCAAATCTGCTGTCGGTCACTTTTTCGGTGACCGTGTTCGCACGTGTTTAGATTTTTAATAAATCATGGAACAGGAAATTATTTCGCTATGATCAGTGGCCGGAAAAATGCTCGACGCAAGTCCACGTGAGTTGTAGTTTTCATCCTTAAATTCAAAAACGAACTAAATTAGGTGAGGTGGTGGTCAAACGCAAGCCCATTAGATATAAAAATATACATAAAAAAAAATACATTATACGCTATTCATTTCTTACGACACTTATTGCTTCTTACAAAAACCTACCAAGGTCCTTCCTTACTATGAAGTGTTAAAGCTATCATGATTCCGTTGTGAGACAAGGATAGCGCGATTCGTCAAAACCGAACCATGTTTAAAATTGATATGGTTTTATTTCAAATGTACCTCATTACAGGCACTTAGTTTTAACGTGCAGCGATGGTGTTTTCTCAATTTCCGTCTGACGTATCATCACAAATAATTGTGTGATGAGCATAAGTGTTTGTGTTGGTCTGGGTGTTTCTTATGTATTATAAGTATGTATTTACAAAAAAAAAAAAAAAAAGTATATAAGTATTATATCCATTGTCTAGTACCCATATCACAAGCTCTGCTTAGTTTGGGACTAGATGGTGCTGTGTAAAAATGTCCCGAAGATATTTATTATTTATTATTATTATCATCGGCGTGTGTCAGGTACGGTGGGCCATATAAAATGTGTACTACTGTACTACCTTTTTAGGGTTCCGTACCCGAAGAGTGCAAAACGGGACCCTAATACTCTCGCTACGCTGTCCGTCCGTCCGTCCGTCTGTCTGTCAAAGGGCTGTATCTTTTGAACGGTAATAGGTAGCCGGTTGAAATTTTATATAATATGTGTTGCTATGAGGGGTATCACGAAAAATACTAAAAACAAAAAAAGTCTAAAACCAAAGGGGGTTTTAGACTTTTTTTTGTTTCATACATGAAACCTCAAAAATCATGCATTTTTTTCAACGTTTTTGTTCCTGCTCTATCTTCAAAACGGTAATATGTACCAGCGTCAAACTTGGTCAGATTATAGTGCATATTATGTAGTTTAGCAACAAATACTAAGAATAGGGCAAACATAGTCATATGTGGTGGTACCTGCGTAAGAAAGAGATGCCTTTCTCTATTACCCGAAAGTTGACTGGTAGATTTTTTTCTTTCGACAATTTATATCTTTAGATTTCGCTTCGCATGCGTAAATGCTTTAATGCTATGCGTAAATGCTTTTTTTAAAATAATAAATAATCTGTTATTTTGTTGGTGAACTTATGTCGGTGTTCATCACCATTAATCCTCTGATTTAACGGCTGATTACTCAAAACAAATACTGGAATGATCAGTAAACGGCCGTTTAGCCCTTAATCTATATGCACTTAAAATGTACCACAGTCAGTGGCGGTTCTAGGGGTGGGGGGGGGGGGTCGTAGGGGTCATGACCCCAATATATTATAAAATTAATATTTTTGAAAACATGGCAGGTTCACTAGCAGAAAATAAATATTTAAGAAAATATTTACTTATCTTAAATAAATAAAAATAAAAAAAATATCTTTGGGACATTTTTACACAGCACCATCTAGTCCCAAACTAAGCAGAGCTTGTGATATGGGTACTAGACAATGGATATAATACTTATATACTTTTTTGTTGTTGTAAATACTTACTTATAATACATAATATGATAGGTAATACATAATATGATAGGTAAGACATAATATGAGGTAGATGAATCAGACGAGCGGTGTGTCTTTACTTATGTTGTTAGAGTGGACAAAACATATGACAAGGGGTAAGTCCCCAGGACACGATGGAATTAGTATTGAGCATTTGCACCATGCGGGTGTCCATTTGCCGGGAATTCTAGCAATGTTGTATACATTTTGTCTAAGGCACTCATACCTGCCGGATGAGTGTATGAGGACCGTGGTTGTGCCAATAATCAAAAATAAAACTGGTGATACATCAGATAACAGCAATTATAGGCCCATCTCGCTAGCCACCACTGTGGCGAAGGTACTGGACAGTCTGCTTGATCGTATTTTGAGCAGCCACATAAAGCTGAACGACGCCCAGTTCGGTTTTAGGCATGGGCTGTCGACAGAGACGGCGGTTCTATGCCTGAAGCATACTGTCCGGTACTACACCGAAAGGCAGACTCCGGTCTACGCCTGTTTTTTGGACCTTTCTAAGGCTTTCGATTTGGTGTCCTATGATGTGCTTTGGTACAAAATGAGGACAGAAACTAGGCTCCCTGAAGAAGTCATTAACATTTTTGATTATTGGTACAACAACCAAGTTAATGTTATTAGGTGGGCGGGCGCGATCTCCGATGCGTACAGATTGAGTTGTGGAGTAAGGCAGGGAGGGTTAACCTCTCCTCGTCTCTTCAATTTGTACGTAAATGGACTCATTGAGAGACTCAGCAACACTAAAGTCGGCTGCTCTATAGACGGTAAATTTATCAACAACATCAGTTACGCTGACGATATGGTGTTGCTGGGCCCCTCCATAAGCGCCATCAGAAAGCTCCTCGCTATATGTGTGGATTATGCCGGGGCCCATGGGCTCAGGTATAATGTTAAGAAAAGCGAGCTTTTGGTGTTTCAATCACCAGGTCAAAAGGTCACACACGTACCACCCGTTCTCATAGACGGTGTTTCTCTGCCAAGAGTTTCGCAATTTAAGTACCTGGGCCACTGGGTCTCGGATGACCTCTCGGACCACGAGGATATTGAGAGAGAGCGCCGGGCGTTGGCTGTCAGATGCAATATGTTGGCTCGCAGATTTGCACGCTGCACCAAGGCAGTGAAAGTTACACTGTTCACTGCTTTTTGTCAATCCTTTTATACTTGCAGTCTGTGGGTCAAATATACGCAGAAGACAATCAACGCCCTGCGCGTACAGTATAACAACGCTTTTAGGATGTTGATGGGGCTGCCGAGGCACTGTAGTGCGTCGGGCATGTTTGCCGACGCTCGTACCGATGGCTTTCATGCCATCCTCAGAAAGAGAGCTGCGTCATTGGTAAGCCGTGTCCGCGGCAGTAACAACAGCATCCTTAGCGTTGTAGCTGGAAGAATAGACTGCCCAATAATATGGCACTGTATGCAGTTACATGTTAAAAAGAATAATAATTTAATATAAAATGCAATAATATTTTTATTTTGATTTTTGTTAATAATTTAGGTTGAATTGAATAATGAGTAAAATATATAAATAAATTTGTGTAATATTAGAATTTTTAAATTTGTAATTAATTTAATGTAATATTTTATTTTAAATTTTAATCTAAATGACATGTGACGTAATATTTTAGTGTGATGAATTTACTTGTATTGTATAGCGGATTACCTACTAATATAGTTAATTAAGTATTACTAACAAAAATATGGATCTATGTGTCTGATTTAAACAATAAATAAATAAATAAATAAATAAAATAAATAACGTCTGTGAACTTCTTGATAACAATTTTATTCCAATCAAATGTCTATCCATACTACTATAATGCAAAATTATTAACGTCTTATGTTATTAGTTAAGTTTACAGTAACATATTTTATATCACTCACTATACTCCATTTATTACTATTTCATTAGACAAAACATAACCTAAAAGGCAAGGAAAAGTGTATAAGTAAAATGGAAAAGTGTAAAATAGATGGTGATGTGTAAAATGTCCAAAATATTGATTTAAAATACTTAATTAATGCTTCTAGAAATTTTATTTTTATTTTTTATTAGAGATTCGCAGGAGAACGAAAGTAACCGACATAGCCCGAAGAATTGCCAAACTTAAGTGGCAGTGGGCGGGGCACATTGCTCGCAGAACGGATGGCCGATGGGGCAGTAAAGTTCTGGAGTGGCGACCGCGTACTGGAAGGCGCAGCGTGGGTAGGCCCAGGGTGCGCCGGACGATCAATTAAGTATCGTCACTCGTGGAGGCTCTTTTAATGCACAGAACATTATACTCAAGAGATGTCGACCGTGCTACTAGCTACTAGCGATGCTAGATGATAATTATACCAGGCCCCTCAGAAAGTATTGCGAAAAAAAGTTTTTATATATGGGAGACTGGCCAGTTATAATGTTTTTCGAAAATATGATTATTTATAAGTAAAAATAAGTAAGTTCCAATTTCAAAATTTCCCTCCACATTTTTTGCGAGTTAATTCAAAGTATTGTGTCTCACTGAAATATGGATCTGCGCCGGGAACATTTTAGAGCTATGATTTTATACGATTTCAAGTGTCGCCTGAAACCGGATGAATCGTACGATAGACTTCAAATGGCATTCATGGATGAAGGCCCTTCCAAGGCAACCGTGTATCGTTGGTATAACGAATTCAAGCGCGGTCGACCAACTTTGGGGGATGACGAAAGAAGCGGTCGCCCTTTGACGGCTGTTACCGAAGAAAACGTGCTAGCAGTGAAAAATTTAATCCAAGACAATAGGCGAATTACATATCAGGAGATTCAACACATATTGAAGATTGGATCGGGAAGCGTTCACGAGATTCTACACAGCCATCTTCGCGTGAGGAGGATAGTATCACGCTGGGTGCCGCACAACCTCACCGATGCTCAGAAGCAGGCCCGGGTGGAATGGTGCCGTGATATGCTTAACAAATTTGAAGCAGGCTCGTCTCGGCGTGTTTACGACATCGTTACAGGTGATGAGTCCTGGATTTATCAATACGACCCAGAAACCAAGCGCCAGTCGACTGTTTGGGTGTTTCAAAATGAGCCAACGCCTACCAAAGTGAAGCGATCTAGAAGCGGGGGTAAGATTTTGATCGCTAGCTTTTTTAATTTGACTGGCCACTTGGTATCAATTCCCTTACGGGATCAAAGAAGCATTAATGCCGAATGGTATACTACCAAATGTTTGCCAGAAGTTTTCTCTGTTATAAGCAACAAGCGACCAAACACAGGGCTCCGCGGGCTACTGCTCCACCACGACAATGCACCTGCGCACACCGCACTCAAAACGAGGGACTTCCTGGACAGCACGCCAGTCAAACTCCTGGGTCACCCTCCTTACAGCCCTGATCTAGCACCGTGTGACTTCTTTTTATTCCCAAAAATAAAAAATCAGCTCAAAGGGATACAATTTTCGTCGCCGGAAGATGCGCTGGCTGCGTTCGAGCAGGCTGTAAACGAGGTGTCTGCGGCGGACTGGAAAAAGTGTTTTGAAAACTGGTTTAGGCGCATGAATCTTTGTATAGAGGCTGGTGGAAAGTACTTTGAAAAGATTTGATAAAAATATATGTACGTATAGAACAATTTTTTTTAGTTTCGCAAAACTTTCTGAGTGTCCCACGTATAATTATCGTACGACAGTACTCGTCTGACAATCCTGAAAAAACTAATATAGTATTTCATACCTACCTGAGACTTGTACATAATTTTACTCGTCCGGTAGGACAATTTTTGAACGTTAGTACGATAATTCACTTCGACGCGTCTGGCAGCCCTGAGTAGCGATGGGCTATTCGAATCATTTAACTTGAATTATCCTTTTAACTCGCTGATTCGAAGTATTTGTTCAAAACAGAGTTGATTCGTTTCACTGGCGCTCGGCTCGGTGACTCGCTCTCCCAGGCAAGTGGCGGTAAGCGAGCGAGTGAGGCAGCTAATAGCTGCGAACTACGAGTTCAAGTGAGAATAAAATACCAGGCGGTGCAAAATCGTCACGATTCGTAAATGTCGTAGGATTGTTGAAAAAATCGAATCTTTGCGAAAATCCTAGGATGATTGAAAAAGACCGGATAATTGGAATCTCAGAAAGATTTTCGTTACCATACGAGCTATTATCAGGGACATTGCAAAAACCTAGTTTGTTTAGGACGATTGGAAAATTTTCCAACTGCAATAAACCTGTAATGTGTGTAAAAAAGGAAAACCACATTTGTTAAATTATAAACTTTTATAATTTAGCTTTAGGTAATTAATTTATAAGTATGGAAAAAGGGAGACAAAGAACATTGGCAAAAGAAAAATGGTTTAGATAAAGATCTCAATTTTAAAAGCATAAAAAAATCTTGGTAACGTTTTTTAGGGGTGGCGCCCATACATGTGAAATGGGGATGAAAAAAGTTTTTTCGCTGCACCCCCTCGTGTGGGGTATCATTGAATAGGTCTACTAAAATGAAGGTAATGTTTCATACATCACTTTTTTATCAGATGTACCATCTGCGAAATATAGCCTGCCAAAGAACCGATGACCATTGGAGTAGACGAATCCTTGAGTAAAGACCGCAAAAAACGCAGCGGAGGGTGCCCCGGGTTTTTTCGATCAGATAAATATAGAAAGGAAGGAAAAGTATTTATTTGACACAACACAACTGAGCCACAATAGAAAGGATAAACATGAATACGAAATAGATTGTGTATATTATGGAAGTAGTAATAGGTACCTACTTAATTGATGACAGAGGTAATACAAAATAATATAATATTGCTATTGTTTGGTTTCTGGTAAATAATTCATCTTTATTTATATCATCATTATGAACAACTTGTACTATGGACTGCCTCGTTGGTCTAGTGGTTGCAAGCGCGACTGCTGAACGTGGGATCCTGAGTGCATGTTGAAATTGTTATTACTTCTTTCCCGAAAAGAGGTCATTGTACTCATCATTATGAACAACTTTTACTATGGGACCAATAGCCGCGTTGGTACGGTACGTGGCTTTTCAAATATAGTTTTAACTTTAAATAATAAATGCACTTTAAACAATTGCACTTTTTTACGATGATGAATATTATTAGTCTGTAAATACGATATGATTTTGTTTATCGATAAGTTTCTCAAAACTAAAATGTTTTACCATGTTATTAAAATACAATGTTCAGTTTCTCCCAATAACAAGCATCATAAAATATACTTTACCAGTTAACTCTAAAATCCCGTGAACTTAGGTTTTTATTTTCAAATATCATGGAGTATCAGTACAACTGTTTGTTAAATTATTTCCGCCAATCATATTTTGACCGATATACAACGCGAAGTAAATACAATTTGCAAAAAACGCCAAAAAAATTATATGAAGTTACAAAAACTACCGTTTATATACTTCTGCGATTTGTTTTTTTAATCGTTGCATAGCTTGGCTCACTACGAACGGTTCGTGCTGACGCACGTTCAGCTACGACCTTCCAGGGCCGAGGAATCTGCCTCCGTGTGAAAAATATTCCGGTAACCGTTATTTTTCAGTATGATGTCATACCTTAATTTAAAGGTACCTTCATTTTTAGGTTATTCAGTCCCTGTTTCAGATGCCATTAATTCGAACCTTGCAGTCACACCCTATGGCTTAAAATATGTGCCCACTCACACCGAAGATGGAATACCTATCAGAAAGCTGTATGTGTCAAATTTACTTCAGAAGCACAAGTAGGTATTAAAGATCGGGCATTTAAAAAAATAAAAAAATAGTAGTCCGGTGGCTGGGGGGGACTGGATGCGGAAGGCAGAGGACCGAGCGTTGTGGCGCAACTTGGGAGAGGCCTATGTCCAGCAGTGGACTGCGATAGGCTGAGTTGATTGATATTGAGTCCACCGGCATCGGGAACAGGGTCCAAACTACCGGTGGTCAGGGCCTCAGAGAGCATGTAAAGCCGTCGGTCCTGCACCTGATCTCTCTCTGGTCGTATCGGATTGCCGTCTCATCGGATTATAAGAGTGAATTATCTGTTTATTGTTTAGGGTTGCAACTTACGACCCAAAAGCACTACGCTTACCTTACATAGTAAGTCAACTCCTCTTGATTACAACGATGTATTGAACCTACGACAGTATCTCTGGTTTTAGTTTTAGCCATCCGTGCTCCACAGCTGTGGGTGCATCATACAGACTTATTTTGTTTCGCTTATATTTTTACTTAACTAAAGTAGTTGCCCAGTTTCAAGCAAGGCAGGTTTTAGAATGTAAGTAGATTAGTCATCACTTTTGTGCCTATTGAATAATTTAAGAGAATATTTGTAACATCAATAACATTCAAAATATACAAAAAAAAGTATTAAAAGAATGAAAGAATAAAACTTTTTAACAAAAAATTGAACCCTCGTGAGATAACTTGAAATATCTCAAAAAAAACGTAATATAGTTATATATCTTCAGTCGTTTCATTTAGAAATTTTTCTTTAATAAACATTTTCTTTAATTAAATTTGCTAATTTTGCGTTGTAGAAAATTTAGATTTATGAAATAAATCTATTTTAAAATGACATTTCGTTGTTTTTAAATCCAAGTCGTTTATTTAATAAGAATATTTCTGTAACAGTTTTGCTAACTGCCTTTACCGAATAAAAAGGTTATCCAATTAATGGAACATTTCGGATGAATTCGGTTATCATTCTCCCCATTATCATGCAGAATCAAAAAATTTTTTCAAATTGCGAACTAAAAAGTTTTGTTGGCACACCGCATACATTGCGCAATTTCTAAGAAAAGATTGAATCACATCGTTTTTTCCAAAACCCACTATAGATTCGATAGAATTTGAACACACCAGATATATATTGTTATTTTATTTGTGACACTACGACAATGACTACCGTCATTCGTCGGAAACCTTTACGACGCGATGGGATACAAAGGTCTTGAGTTTATACGGCTCTGTGTTCAGCCATGACAATACTGTGCTGCTATCAGTACATGCAGTTATTCTGATAAGGTTGAGATATAGGCAAAGTAAGTCTGCCATGTGTTTTAGCACACGAGCGAGGAGTACTGCACCAAGAAGTTCAAGCCGATTTATTTTGATGAAATCTCGTAAATTAAATCAGTTTCAATGGGGTATCGGGTCAATGGGTGGTACGGAACCACGAAGAAAGTTCTCCATGTACGGAACCCTTACTGCGTGAGTCAGACCTGCACTTGGCCGGTTAGCTTTCTCAGATGAGCACTCCTTCTAGTAGACCGACTAAAAAATCTAATGATGAATTAATTGTATTTGTCTATAGATTTGGATCAATGCATGATCAATGTTTAAGTAATTGTAAATTAGTCTATGCCTCTCCCAATGCCTAGTATGTATTGATCAAAAATCTACATTATCCCATCCTACCCGACGTGATTTTTTACACAGAGATAACATAACATCACTCCTGTATTTACCAAAGTAAAGAAACAAGATTACTGAACCCACTAGCTGTTTAAATTACTAAATACCTACTACAAAATCACTAGGTTACAACGACCTCATATTTCTTATAAATAAATATAAACCGCTGGCTTGCTCTATTGCTGAGACTTGGTTGACCCCAAATCTTAGCTTTCGTATGCCACATTTTAACATTCTCAGGTGCGATAGATCTGATAGCTATGGAGGGTCGGCTCTTCTGGTTAATAATCGGGTTCCTCTTGTGTCCTTATCTTTGCCTCCACTTGGGGGGGATATGAGTGTTGTAGCAGGGAGAGTGGAGGGCATTTCGGTGTTTTCCATCTATATTGCGCATCCTCACTGTGCTTTGTTAGTTACGTTAAGGAACACATTGGTTTTTTTTGTTTTTTTTTTGTTTTTGAATCTGCAATCAGTTCGTACTATAAGCAGATTGTTTGAGTGATTTTAAGGTTTCGAGTGTGCCCTCCAGTGAGGACGACTACTCGTAGTTTAATCAGTATGATTTTTATGATGATGTTGACAGAAGGTCTTTTCGTCGGAGTCGCTTTTGGTAGGAACGAGTTGAAAGCGCAGCGGCCAGTTCATTAGGGTGGTTATCCAGTCTACTTCGGTATGCTACAGATGCATTTTGGATTTCTTCCTTTACTGTGTTCATTTGGAGTTGCTCATGGATTTCAGTGTTTTTCACATACCAGGGCACATTCGATATGGATCTCAAAATTACATTGTGCACTCTCTGTATTATGCTTATATTTGAGTTGCAACAGCTTCCCCAGAGTTGTATGCCGTAGGTCCAGATAGTAGGGATTTCTACCAAATGTGGATGATATCCTGTATGTACGCTTGTATGTATTTACCGTTTTAAAGATAGAGCCGGAATATAAAAACCTAGGAAATCAATTATTTGCTTTGGATACTGTAAGAACACACCTAATAAAGGTTTTTGTTATCACAGTGACAGCAGAACACTGACTCCTAAGTCACCGGTCCACCTAGTTTAGGAGTCAGGGTTTACTCTATTCGTGTGACCTTTAACTATAAAAAGTATGTATTCTAGTCTCAAGAATTTTTTAAGGTTTTTGGTATCAATAAATTTATATTATATTATTATCTGGCGTCCCTGTATACTAATTGCTTTGTTAGACTGTACTGTAAGGACATGTGTTCTCCATACCTGAGTCGTGCGAGTATTTCTTAGCTACGAGGGGACAAGTCTATTTATTAGGGATCCGTCTAGGAGTTGTAAAAAACGTTCCCTTGTTTATTTTACACCTACTAAGTTACTGGTATTTATACTTTAGGAAGTAGTAAGAGTATCGAATATGTTTAGGGTCAATTCTCATAACTTCCTGGAATTTCTTGTGTGAAAAGGAGTCTATAATATTCAATCATAGACTATAGAGTATCGAAATAAAAATATGGATGATACACAGATATCATAGATGATACAATTTTATTCGGTTACTTCATTAATGTATTGATACTCCTTAAAATATAAAAAATGGTTCTTGTACTGTCCGCATTAAATACAATATATATTATGAAACGAAAAAATTCGTATGTAATTTTCGTATATTGTTCATCTTTGTAACAGTTTAAGGCTATTTTTATCAATGTCCTTTCCATACAAGTTTAGTCATGTTCTCGGAATGTGCCCACTAAAATACAAAGAAATGTAACACGTAAATTAATTTGACAGTCCAAAAATTGTTGTCATCCCTTGTATCTACTGTTAGTAAAAGAGAGTGATAGTTTAAAATAAGTTTAGTCTGTTTGTTTGAAATGGCTTGGTTAGCTGTTTAAAAGATGAAGGGGAGAAACATACAATATGTTATCGAGTTCCGTTCTTCCAAGTTAAAGTCTAAATTAAATACAAGTAGGGCACTACAGCGAAATAATAAATTATAAAATTATGTAAAAAAATATAATAAGTAACAAAATTAATATTTAATTGTTAATAATTATTTAATTTGTATATTAAATCAGTACAATTTTTATTTATTAATTTTACCTGTAATATATTACTCGCTCCATACCTAGCATATTTTAATTTAATTTGTCCATTTATATTTAACCAAGTTTTTTACATATTTTTATTTAACCCTTAATTCGACGTTGTATAGTATTTCATAAGTTTCATTTTATTTTAATCTACTATCTACTACTATTATAAAATTGTTAAATGTCAGTTGTCTGTTTGTTTGTTTGTTTGTCCATCAATCATGTTCAAACGGATTTGGATGAAGATTAGCATTAACATAAAGGAAACCTTTTTATCCCGGGAAGACATACAGTTCTCGAGGGATGCACGATAGTCATTATGTGAATTGAATTGAATTGAATTGATAGGTACTTATTACCAATGATTTTACATAAGTACTTATAAAAAATCATTGCTTATTACGAATTACACGCGGGCAAAGGCTAGTTTTTTCGGAAAGTTGCCACGCATAAATCGCAAGTAAAATTGTGATTACAACCATTCTATCTATTTCTGTGGGGGACTAAGGACTTAACTTTCTCATTCCGAGATGATCGTGCCCAGCAGTGGGATAATAATGGCCTGCTTACGTAAAACAAACAAAAAATGTTTTACAAACAACACTGAGAATATTATAAAACTACTTGTTCCTAGTATAGTGAGTAAACATTTTGTGTATTTAGACACTGACGACAACGATATAGAACGAAAAACTAAGTTTAGCTACTCATTGTACATAATACTTGATTTTTAAATGCGCCTTTCATTTTTTTGTTTGATAAATAAATAAATAAATATCTTTGGGACATTTTTCACAACACCATCTAGTCCCAAACTAAGCAGAGCTTGTGCTATAGGTACTAGACAATGGATATAATACTTATATATTTATTTTTTTGTAAATACATACTTATAATACATAAGAAACACCCAGACCTTTCCTATGTAATCTATCTGTGTACCTACCAGCTAGTTTATTCCGACATCCACGCATCACAAATTAATATTAATTTGTTGACAAAAATTAATAATTTGATGAAATGATATGTTTATATATAGCATATTTTAATTAATACATTTCATTTATTCCCAAAAATGTTTAATTTAGTTCAGGCATAAAAACTCTTTGCTGCGATTTAAAAATAAACTGTAAAGTGAAAAGCACCATCTAGTCCCAAACTAAGCAGAGCTTGTACTATGGGTACTAGACACAGACCAGTAAGCTTCAAGACGTCGCATAAACAAATTTTTGCCAGTTTTAAAGTAGGACTGACCGTTTAAATAAAGTCACAACTGCACAATTTCTAAAGGGGTCATCTTCTCAACTGAAGAAATCTGAAGAATGTAATTGATGGAAAATATTTTTTATTTGTTTATTAGAGAGAGGCAAACGAACAAGAGGCCTTTTACCGACCTTTTAAAAAACATGATGCTCGTTTCTTCGAGTGTCGAACTGCTGATCACGAGGTCGTGGGTTCGATTTCCACAGGACACAAATATTTGTGTGATGAACATAAGCGTTTATGTTGGTCTGGGTGTTTCTTATGTATTATAAGTATGTATTTACAAAAAAAAGTATATAAGTATTATATCCATTGCCTATTAGTACCCATAGCACAAGCTCTGCTTAGTTTGGGACTAGATTTGGAATTAGGGTATAAAGCCTCTGATACACATGCCTGTAAAATTTACGCTGAAAAATATCAGGTTTTAAAATATTTATTTATTAAATATGGCTGATGATGATGAAGATGAAGGTTTGAAACATCATATTTTGATAGTTAGAAGGTATAAAAAAGATTAAAAATCCATTTTAAACATAATAAACAATTTCTGATCTAAAGAACTGAACGTCGTTACAATTAGGGCATGGATACCGGTTTTCGGTATTACCGAAAAACCGGAATACCGGAGGTTTTTTGACATTTTCTAATACCGGTATTGTAATCGCCAATACCGGTTTTTCGGTATTTTGCTTTAATTCAAAATTTCCAACCCCACGTCGACTGTCCAACGAGAGTCAGATTTTTGTAGCACGCATTTAAGCATGTTTGTGCGATTTACATACAAAACATTGCCATTCCGTTGGCGACCCACGTCGTGTAATTTTTTTATGTTTGATTGTTTGTCGTTCTAGATGATTATTTTAGATAATTTGATAAGTTTAGTGTTGAATAACTTGATTATTTTTACAATTAAAAGTACACTCTGTGCGTCGTCCACCGGCATCGGGCGAAATAACTGAACATGGCCCAGTGCTTCATCGTTCTGGGTGTAAGGGGAACGCTTCCGAAAACGAAGATAGGTGCTGGTGATTACTGATACGAAACCACGAAAAAAAAAAGCGATTCTTTTTTTAGATTTTTCATATAATTATTTTTTTCCATTTTTACACTTGGAAGCGTGAGTTTACGCTTAGATTCGTCTCTGAATATTTTATAAGCCTTAGTCTTGCCTTATTATGACCCTTACCGTAGACATAAAATTAAGTAATAACTATAAATGAGTTTTAGTATTCACTTGATAAGTACCAAGACAGTTACATACCGCTCAAAAGCCCTACTATTGTTTTTTAAATAATAGTAGACACAAGAAAGGGATGGCAACAATTTTAGAACTGGGTTCCAAACAGGTGGTAGCTGCCAACCATCTTCTCTATTAAAATTAGGATTTTTTTAAATTTCAATAGCCTCACGGAGCATTCTAGGTACATATCGGTTTTCCTTCGCCAGAACTTGTGGTTTATCAAACGAGTTCTCCATAGATCAAAAGGTTTCATTGATCAAAGAGATTTAATCATGTTTTTCATACAGAAATAATTTAATCAACTTAGCCATTCAACATTATGTACTGCTATTATGATTGTACGGGTAAGGTACATTTAAATGATACGAATATCATCATCCGCCGAACCACTTAGCAGCAGCAATCTGATAAACACAATGTACAAGCACACACACTCACTATAATTCATGGATCAACTTGTAATCTCAGCACTATCCAGGTACACTCTGGTACACCACTACACCAACTAGAATCAGGCACTAGCAGGGAGGCACTGTCGTGTTTCATAAATGAATCCTGCGCAAATAGGTCACTAACAGGCAGGCATGCACGACTTTCACAATCTTACACACAACACACAATTCATCCATCTTTTTTTACAGCCATCCACATTCATACTCTTAATATTTCTCGAAAGATGCTACTCATTTCTCCACATTACATGACAATCTACTGCATCTCAACTTTTCTCGGAAAAAAGACAACCAAGCCAATTATATTATTGTTTAAATAAATAAATAAAATCCACGATCGAATAAAAAAAGACGGCCGGACGGAATCTCGCTAAGAAAAAATTTAAGCACTTGATTTTTCTTAAACCCTGAAATCCCTAAAAAAAATCAGCTGATCCTTACATTTTGTCGAGCGACATCGATGATTTAGTAAGGATCAGCTGATATTTTTATATTAATAATAATTTTATTATTTTGGCAATTTTATAACTTGCATATATAGAGATGCTTTTGTTCAGCAGTATTAACACAACATAACTACACACCCTGCTACACAAACCCAGATTAAAAACAAACTAAAATCTCTTAAAATCTTTAAAATTGGTTTAAAATTAGCGATTAAAATTAAAAATAAGAGCGAGACGGCTGTGAAGCGTGAAAGGCCTCTGCATAGTATTTTTTTTTGATAATTTTGGAAAAAAGTTAAATTGATGGTTTTAAAATCATTACAGCTGTTTTTATCCTGTATTTGACAAAATGGTTTTAATGGGCTCGCCAGGCAGCATCATCAGCATCAGCATTCAACAGCGGTCGGATTTGTGATTTTTCTGTCAAGAAAATTTCTCAGTAGCAGCTCGGAGTCTGACTTTGTGCCCGGTTAATGGCAACAGGCTCGCCCCCTATTACATGGGACTATAACATAACAACACAACATAACATAACATCACGCTTGTTTTTCCCCGAAGGGGTAGGCAGAGGTGTAACAGTACACCCACATTTCGCCAGTTATGTTATCAGTCCCATGTAATAGGGGGCGAGCCTATTTCCATTAACCGGGCACTAATCCAGACTCCGGGCTGCCACTGAGAATTTCCTAATGAAAAAACCCAATAACATTTTGCCTAAATTCAATGTAATTCTGATATAGCAGTGGTTTAACTCTATGGAAGTTGCTTTTTGAAGTAGATTCTGCTTTCTACTTAGACTCTATTATTGTTTTCACTGTTTGTTCAGGGACCTCAGCCGCCAGCCCACTGCCACTTCAGCTTATTGATCCTACAAGCTATGTCGGTCACATCGGATCCTCTCCGGATAATCTCGTTACGGATTTTATGCTTCAAAGAAACTCCAAGCATAGCTCGCTCCATATCTCGCTGAGCGACTTTGAATTTGTGGACTAGCCCAACTGTCAGTGGTCAGTGTTGACTGTCGAATGTGGATGTGGAATTGTGGATCGTGCAAGGAGTTATGTTTGTCGTGTTATCAATCTTGATTTATTTACCTATTCTTTCGTATTGCAATTATCTGCGATTACAATAGATGGCCTGTCGCCAAAAATTGCCACTAAAAGAAAGTTAAGTGATGAGAATACTGTTATAGTTTGTAGTCTTAACAATAGGTACTTACGGTTTCTCCATGGGATGGGAATCTTCGTAAGTAAAGCTGTGGGGCTGTAGTTAATTTATATAGGTGACAAATTAATAATTGTTATCGGTACCCATGCGGCCCGAGGTGCCCCCCGCATAATTTGTGTAACACAAATCAAAAGGGAATTGATCAGTTTGTTAGGGTGCTCTGGCCTAACGTGGACATTAACTATAATAAATAACTTGCGTTTTTTATATTTTCTGCCTTAAAGAAATTAAATAGACATTAACTACCTATAATAATAAATAACTTATCTTTTATATTTTGTGTTAGAAATTAAATATTATAATAAGGTTGCAGCAAGTTGCAAAGTGTCATTTCTAGCATGCTTTATATTGTCATCTTGGTTATTAAAAACTTATAATGAGAGTATTTAATAATAAATAATAATATATTTCTTTTCCAAAATAAATGGTGAAAATGAGTATTTCTGTCTAAAATAAATAATTTTCCTTTGTTATAATGATATTAACTTATTTATGCAAGTATATATATATAAGTTAATAGTTACTACACGGTAGGGTGTTGTATGTATTACCATATATCATACATATTTACATTGAAAAAACCGGCCAAGTGCGAGTCTGACACGCGCACTAAGGGTTCTGGACTTCTGGTACCACCATTACATTATCTGTGGTACCCGAAGGGTTTCAAACGGGACCCTATTACTCTCGCTACGCTGTCCGTCCGTCCGTCCGTCTGTCTGTCACAGGGCTGTATCTTTTGAACGGTAATAGGTAACCGGTTGAAATTTTCTCAAGTCAGATAGTGTTGTACATAATACATATATGTTAAAATATATATTACAATAACATAAAAATCTATACACATGAAAATTCACATCGCTCATCATTGTAGAGGTAAAAAAATTATTATCTTCGTCGTTTTAAATGAATTTTAGAATTGTGTAATTACTGCCTACAAATTTTTGTGAATAAAAAAATGATTTCCAACAGACGGCTTTTTATTTAAATAATTCCTGTTGATCCCAAGTACCTACTTAACTTATTATTTTCTAGATAAAAATTCTACCTACATTATAAATGCGAAAGTGTGTTGGTTTTTAGGGTTCCGTACCCGAAGGGAGCCAGGGTGTGTTGCTGTGAGGTGTATCACGACAAATACTAAAAATAAAAAAAAGTTTAAAACCAAAGGGGGTCCCCATACAAGAAACCTCGAAAAACATGCATTTTTTTCAACGTTGTTCACGAGGGCCTTATTGACAAGAAAACCAACACCACCTTGGGAGAGCTGATCACCTTCGCGGAAGTAGAGTAAGTGTCCTGACTCCAGGGTTATCGTGTCCTCTCCCTCTCTACGGACTTCGGATAACCCCAGTATATGCCATTTTATATGACTTAACTCTACTTCAAGCTCGGCGAGGTGATGGTCCAGTCTCAACGTTTGTCCATTATACGCTGCCAGATAGAGTCGTCGGTTTTTAGGGTTCCGTAGTCCTACAAGGAACCCTTATAGTTTCGTCATGTCCGTCCGTCTGTCCGTCTGTCCGTCTGTCTTAATCCTTTACCGCTTAATAACTTCTACAGTTATAAACATAAGTAAATGAAATTTTGACCTCACAGGTGTCAAAAAGAAGCAGCCTGGGCTATCACAAACCTCTGCCTCGGCGGTACTCCGAACGTAAACACATAAGACTCATTCAACATTACGGACCCCTTCGACAATTTATCATATCGCTATCAGACTAAACGGATAGTATAATAAAAGTTTCAGTTCTATCTTAAATTACGAAATCACCTTGCTTGTATATGTATCTTCTTGAATAGTAATCTTGTAGTTTCAACAACAACAAGTATGGGACTTTTCATACAATTATTTTTTTGTAAAACCTTTACTTGTACCACATTTCATGCAAATAAAATTATTTGATTTGATTTGAAAGATAATATTTTGTGATAAGTGCTGCCTATAAAGAACACACGAACAAAGTGTCTTGCCCTGGATAGAAACCAAGAAAAGTTATTGATGATTGCAAACAGTTTTTATTTAGATTTAAACACACAGTTAAGTAGTAGTGTGTACAACATAGCCTTAAGTGCTTGAGGAAGGAAAAAAATGAAAAAAAATGAGGGCAAGAAAATAATATATTAATTCATCATTCATCATTTCAGCCGTAAGACGTCCACTGTTGGACACAGTAAATATTAATTACAAGGTAAGAAATATGAAATAATTTCTTCCAGAAGCTTAAGACCATTGTGGGCTAACAACTCCATAGTTCATTACTATTAAATAAAAATAGATAACTTCATGATATAAATATCTACATTTTAATACTTACATAAAACTTTTTCAGAAAACACAACTTTTTTTTCATTTTATTTTTTGACTGCCTCGTTGGTCTAGTGGTTGCAAGCGCGACTGCTGAGCGTGGGGTCCTGGGTTCGATTCCCGGGTCGGGCAAAGTGTTATTGGGTTTTTTCATTAGGAATGTCTCAGTAGCAGCCCGGAGTCTGGATTTGTGCCCGGTCAATGGCAATAGGCTCGCCCCCTATTACATGGGACTATAACATAACTGGCGAAATGTGGGTGTACTATACACCCCTGCCTACCCCTTCGGGGAAATACAGGCGTGATGTTATGTTATGTTATGTTGTTAGTCACTTGTTACTTGCTAGTTATAAGCGATGCGTATCGACGCTGCTCCTCCCCCGGTCCACCGTTTCCTCTCTGAGCTAACATCCTCTGTGGGTTAGTTTGTTCTTGTGTTTGTTTTTCGTTCACCCACCGCATGTCGACTTGTTGTGGTAATAAATATTTGTACTTTCTTTCTTGTTTTCTTTTATATTGATTATTATTCTTCTGGAATTGAGAGGTTTTTGAAAAAAAAATGTTTACTTCTTTTTTATAGGTAAACTATGCGGAACGACAGTTAATTCGAAATTCAAAACATAATTCAAGCTTTATCAAAAACGTAACTTTTTATCAAATTATTAATCTATTGCATTTAATAAAAAAGCTCAAAATTGCATAGACCTCTGACACGTATTAACGCAGTTTCCTTAATATTCAAAATGTCCTAAGTGCAGCACGATGCTAATAAGAAGAAAATTTAAGCTATAGATTCAGTGCTACCTGTGCGAAGCAAGGGCGGGTCGCTAGTTATATCATGAGCTTTACGAACAACTGCGTAGAGAGAATGTGGAAACTGGCCAAAGCCAAGTCGACTAATGTAAGCCGATGTAACGTAATTATCATCGATAATTAATTAGATAATTGATTATAATAGATAATTTGATCGTAAATTAATATTATCGAGCTAGTACAGCTGATAGAGCTAGGTTAATATTTTTTATGAGTATTATTCAGTAGATATATTATTATTATGTTGTTATATAAATATTGCTTACATAACGACGTCTTTATTGTTATTTGGACATATTGTGTATTTCGTAAAATAAATTGACAATTTATGTAAGGGAATTACGATTTGAGAAGAGATGGCCTTGTTTAGTTAATTTACGGCCGAAATTAATATTCGATCTAATCCAAAAACTGCAGTTCAAAGTCAGAAAATTTGATCTTTTTTTGCATAAAATGCACCAATAACCCATCTACAGATTGAGTTTGCAATCTATTTATGTTATCAATCTTTGGGAGGGTAAATCGCAGACGTTAGATTGCCCTCTGTTCGAAAATGGCTAAAGGCCCACCTGATGTTAAGCAGTTTCCTTTGCCCATAACAACTGCAGTACCACCTAGACTGTTGCCTAAATGGTACCGTAAGTCGGTTCGGTAAAGTAAAAGAAAGTCTCATCATCATCATCATCATTTCAGCCGAAAGACGTCCACTGCTGGACGCGACCTTCACTAGGTCGTCGGTCCACCTTTTGGGGGGCCTGGATCCCTTTTGTTGAAGTGCAGTTATTGACAATAAGTAACAATAATTACATACATTTTTTATCTGTGGAATTTCAAGGAAT
The DNA here is from genome assembly GCA_949699075.1 of Asteroscopus sphinx. Lineage (NCBI taxonomy): Eukaryota > Metazoa > Arthropoda > Insecta > Lepidoptera > Noctuidae > Asteroscopus > Asteroscopus sphinx. The sequence continues at coordinate 6,267,337 of OX453024.1, forward strand.
CTGTTAAAAAGTTAAAAGCGTGCACTCTGTTCTATTTCCGATGAAAAAATATTTGGACAATCCTCTCACTGTCCCTTGATTTTACTATGTATATTCTAACTGAAGTCCTCCACTGGTGGGAGAGTATCCAGTCCGGGTAGTTGGGAGTCCTGGAGACCTGTAACACAGGTTCACCTAGTACAGGCTCCAGTTTCCACAACATAATGTTAAGAAAATATTTGTTTTAATGGTTTTTTATAAATTTGTTATTCTATAGGCAATTTTGTTTATTAAAAGCTCTTTATTATGCCTGACTTAACATCACTGGAAATCATTAGGGCTGATTTGTACACGGCTGGGCACAGTTTTGTTGGCTTCACTATGATTGTTCGCAGCACTTCGTCTTTTCTACTATGACTTTCGGATAAAATAAGCCAACTGTTAAATCTCGCCGACACTATCGGCTCATCAAACTCGTAAACTCGTAAACTCGTAGTGTCACTAATGCCAAATTGTTACTTCCAAAATATTTTAATTTACATGGTAGGAGAACGTTAAAATATATTATACCCTACCTAATTAATCAACTACCAACATCTCTAAGGGATAAAATAACAAAAAAAAACATAAAATGTTTTAGGGAGCTGGGAGGCGGACGGCGTGTTATGATTGGTCGGCTTAAAAGTTCGGTGGTATGATTAGTGCCGCTCGCTGATGGAGCGACGTTCCGATTGGCGGCGAGGCGTATGATATGCAGTGGTACTGCATATGCGTGGTGATCGGGCCTATCCGGGTAACCAGCGTCTAGAACGCATCGTCATGACCATCATCATCATTGCTCGCAGAACGGATGGCCGATGGGGCATTACAATTCTGCAGTGCTGACCGCGTACTGTGAGGCGCAGCGTGGGTAGGCCCCCCACAAGGTAAACCGACGGCCTGGTGAAGGTCGCGGGAATCCGCTGGATGCTGGAAGCGCAGGGCCGGTCGTTGTGGCGACGCTTGGACGTCGCCTGATACCGTCGAGGACGAGGCCTAAAGTCGAGGGCTTGATTCCTAACCATACCTACTGCTGAGAATCGTTATGTATGTTTGTTTTCATCTTTTTGTTGATCAACTTGCGCGTGACTCACTCGATTTGCGTCGTAAATATAAAGATCGTAAAGGTGTAGTAGTGTGGTGAACAAAATAGTTTTGACAAAAGTTTGAGTACGTACAAAAATTAAATGATGCGGTAGGTGTTCCTGCGTTTTTGAAGTAAAACTTCTTTAGGCACGCTTGTCATCTTAGTCTACCTGCGACCACGAAATGCTGCAAAGCTTTCGAAACGTCAGGGAAACCAATTTAAATAATATACGCAATTTAATCCGGTTAAACTTTGTTTTAAAGCATTTTTAAAGTAAATTTTAATAATGAGGTTAGGTTAGGTGAGGAAAGGACAGATATAACATACAAAATTTAAAAAAATTAAAATATAATAAAAATTATTTTCCCCCCCCGTTCACACGATTACACACTTTTTTGACCCTCCCCCTTTAACGTTTTTGAATGATGCGATGTTTAAAATGATAAAAATACTTAGCAGGCAGTACCGTGGAAAGAAGTTTTTTTTTTTTTAATTGATCTTCATAGTTTTCATTTTACTGGCTTCTGAAGTTACTAGGGCCAACTCCCCCGGACTTACCCTATGGGGATTACCTATTTTATAACAACCCACATTTTATTAAATTTCTCATGTTTTCATTATTTTTCCTTTTATACTATAAACAAATCGGCTCGGCCTAGTTTAGACGTTAGTGTTCATCGAGAATCATCAGCCTGTCTTTTAAATATCATTGGCCATAGTACAAAAACCTACAAAAAACACCACCTTATATAGAAATATTAGTATTTATTTTCTATAATCTGAGATTTCTATATTCTTAAGTACATATAAATGTACCTAACTTAGAAAGGCCTACATTCCCTAGTCTCCTATTTTTCTCTTGACTAATTTCGCTAAGGGTTCAAAGGCGTTTTTCGTTAAGACGCCATTAGTTTAATGGTTATAGACGTCACCTTGTGGTTAATTTGGAAAGAAGAATGGTTTCGGAGATCAGAAGAAGAAAAGTGACAACTCCGCCAAACATGTAATAACTTTGACCAAGCGAATGGCAGCATTACACCAAAGACTTACATAGTTCTTTGTAAGTCTTTGCATTACACTTATAATTTTTAGAGTTGGCCGCAATGCGGCTGACCACACGTTGTGGTTGCGAATGCGGCCAGCCGGAACTGGGAAATATTCATGATATTCGTAAGACAACCGGGACCGACAGCTTAACGTGCTCTCCGAGGCACAGAGGGGTCTCGATGTGTAACGAAACGGACATCCGTCCAAAAAACTCCAATCAACGGTATCTTAGCGTTGACCTCCTACAAGAAACACAAACAACTGAACGATATACCATATGTCTATACATATAGTATTAGAATACCTACTATACCAACATTACCTACCTAGAACGTACCTACCTACCAACTCTAATGACTCATAACATGTTTTGTTACACTTTATATGCCCTAAGTAGGTATACATCGATTAGGATAAAATTTGGCATGCATACAGATAGAAGATAACCCGGATTATTATATAGGCTAGTTTTTATCCCAGGAAAATGAAAAGTTCTAGAACGACAACAACATTCACGCGGACGAAGCCGCGGGCACAGGCTAGTAATAAATAAAAATTAATGAAAATGCCATGAGTTTAAACATGAGTGCATCGTAAAGGGTACATTTTAGTGGTATGTAAACGCCATGCAAATTAGAGGTTAGATCAGTTGTCAGACTTTCAGGCTTCTGACTACCCGTAACGACTGCCATAGATATTCTTATGGCAACCGGGACCGACAGCCTATCGTGCTCTCTGAGGCAAGGGCGGATCCAGCCTTTCGGAAACTGGGGGTATTCTGTGGTCGTCATGCCCGGAAAAGCAGCGCCACATAATCACATAACATCACGCCTGTATTTCCACGAAGGGGTAGGCAGAGGTGTAATATACACCCACATTTCGCCAGTTATGTTATTGTCCCATGTAAAAGGGGGCGAGCCTATTGCCATTGACCGGGCACAAATCCAGACTCCGGGCTGCAACTGAGAATTTCCTAATGAAAAAACCTGTTTTTTCTTATTTGTCTTATTTAGTAAACAATCTTGGCATGTCTCTTGATTCAAATAACTACGGATAAAATATAATTACTAGTTCTGCACGTGTAATTAGGTAAAAAAATGTTATTTAGTGTTTGAAATTGTTAATATGTCTTTTAATGACGAATTGCATTAAAAAGACATGCTAAGATTGTTTACTAAATAAGACAAGTAAGAAAAAAAATATTTATTTTATTATAACAAGTAGGTAGTGTAGCGTTGTGGATCTCATTAGTTTCGTCGAGTGAACAATATAAAACTTAACCGGTGTTGCGCATCCCTAAAATGTGTGCACAACACTAGTAATCGCGTTGGCCTCTGTCATTTTCAACACAGCAGCTTCCAAGGAAGTAACTATTCCTTCTGGAATACATATTTTATCCCCAATCTCGGGTGAGTTCTTCATTAATCTAGCTAATATATTATAAACAGTGTATTAGGGAACTGATTCTATCATACGATCTTGTTAATGTTTAATTTCTAACATTTTCATGGCCGGCCACGCGGTCATGCTTACTTCCTGTCTCAAGAAGCTAAAATATGTGTAATTAACTGCTGCATCAGCTCTATGCTATGCCTTACAGTGTGCTGCAACCTATTTCATGTGCCATCAGCGAAGATCACTGTCCTTCTATATGTTTTGCACGCCTCGTGTCACTTAACCTACAATTATGCACCTGTCATATACTATGCTGTGACTGCACCCTTTACTGCCTGTTAACCGCTGTGATGTGTGAGCTTCCACTATCCTCCTTCATCACCGTTCCTTGTGTCACTAGAGGGCGGAGAAGCTACCACATCGCACGCGGTTGTATTAACCTGGCCGCCACTAACATGCGCACCCTTCTGCACGCTTCCAGGGTTCTACCTTCCGGCTGGACTTCTACCTTCCGGCTGGACTTCTACCTTCCGGCTGGACTTCTACTTTCCGGCTGGACTTTTACTTTCCGGCTGTACTTCTACCTTTGGGCTGTACTTCTACGTTCCGGCAAGAGGCGTACCCGCTGCAACCACGAGGCAGCGTCTACCTGCTGCCCGCCAGCCTGCCGTACCATCCACGTGGCGGAGACGAAAAACGGTACCCTTTCCACCTTCCTTCCGAAGTGTGCGAACGCTCAATGAACAATAGCCTTACCCGCGACCTAGCCGAGTGTCTTTCAATATATGTATTAAATATCTAAGTGTTATCTAATTATCTCTCAACACACTTCCTTATGTCACTGCTGTTCCTAACACCGTAGTGACACCTTTTCTTTCGTAGCGGTCTGCGCAGCTTACCTGCGTAGACTCTAACCGTTTCAGTTTAATAAATATCACTGTAGGTAGTTATTATGGATAACGAAACGGTCACCCATCCACAGACTGACCGCGGCTAGTGCAGCTTAACCTTGCAGATCCTAAAATCCCTCGCAATTTCACCTTTATTACAAACAAATAAATGTCAATGTCTTTTCTAAGAAAAGCAATTAGTTGCTTAAATAATAATAATAATGACCTCCCGGTCGAATTACGGTCACGGCGGCCAATCTCAATGGAGACTAGTCATCTGCGCGGGACATATTATAGTGCACAAGTGTGTGCGCAAACGCAGGTGCGGGTAAAATTATATTCACATGGGACCTTCCATTTTCATTCTCAGTTTGTCGAATGAGTCTTGAACTACCACTGGATAGGATAATATATATATAATATATTTTATATTTACACCAATATTAGGCAAAAATCTTGAGATTTACATAAATAATAAGAATTGAGATGGTTAGTAAATGCTGATAAAAATATATTGTTGTAGCTAATACTACAAAAGTATATAATATTAACAATAGTAAAAAATGCATAAGTATATACAAATTACACGTGTATAAACGTTAAACTTTTAACGTTATTTACTTACATCCTTAATAACGAAACACTTTATAAAAAAACGGTAATCAATTAATACGTAATCTTCCTTTTATAATTTTATCTGTATTTCGTCCATCGCGACTAACGGCCAAAATTAATATCCAATCTATCCACGATTTGCCCTACTAGAGATAGGAATTTCTCAATGTGTTGAGCAATGCTTGTTATTGCTACTGATGCATCGTAATAGTTTGATAAATGTTTCTCATCAGTTTGTGAAAGACTTTCCTAGTCGTGACCTAGCAGTGACTTACCAAAGGGATTGTGCAGTGACTGTTAATAATCAAGTGCAGTGATGAGGCCCCCTACGGAATACGATAGCGGTGCGAGGGTGCCCAGTGAAGCGGAAGAAAGTGAAGCTCGGGCGCGCCCGATGATGATCTGTGCGAGGCTGGCCGGACGCGCCATCATCAGAGTGGTGGGACGTTGTGAAGATGCCCAGGAAAACAGTCAATTAGGTGCGTACTATCAAACAAAAATGCATTGTCATCAAGTTAGTAAGGTAACATCTAACATCCAGTTATTGTGACGAAAAACATTTGTAATCTTTCAAAACCGGGTCAGCAATCAATCCTCGTTCCCGTAATGTCCCCTTTCTACCCCTCCAAGCCGTTGGCATATTTTGTATGGAGCTTATGTCAAATTCCTATCTCTAGTAGGGCAAATCGTGGATAGATTGGATATTAATTTTGGCCGTTAGTGATTTGGTATTTTGCAAACCCGCAATGTAAAACTCACAATACCTAACCTACCTACGCTCGCCAGCTGATATTTTATTTGAATTACATTGCGATTTAAAAAAAATTAAGTAAATAAATGAGGTTTTTTTGCAAATGACTTTTAGTCTTTTGCAGGCATATTATTTTTAATTTTATTGTTGATGTGTTATTTTTTTCTCTCGCCTGTAACGAGACTAAAATAATTAAACGTTGTGTTTTAGTTATTGCTTCTTTTTGAAGTCGGTAAAAAGAACTTCTCTTTAGACTATTAAGGCCCTGTCCCTGTACGAATTCCAAAAAAATACATTGGGAAAAATAAGGATTTTAGAATCAAAATATTTTCATTTGTGGATACGACGTTGATATAATTTTCTTATTTAAGATTTTTCACTATAGGTATTTACTAGATTTTGGTATAGGGAAAACACGATTTAATTAAATTTGCTGAATAGGTTTATTTTCCAAAGTAAGGTCTGTTTTGCACTATTTCGCATTGCATTTAGAAATTCCAACAGTTTTTACTATTGTTTTTTGTGAATAAGATATATCTTGTACATATCTAAATTCTGGTGTAACAGATTTTTATTTACATGTTTATTCGCTGAGATATTTGCAAAAATGTAAAAAAAAATCCCTATTTTTCCCAATGCCGACCCTTAATCGCCAAGCGGTAGTGACCTCTGCTCGTGGTATCGAAAAGTAATAATGATCATATAATAATATGACTTTCTGGAATATTTTTATTTATGACCATTAATAACACAAACGAAACATTAAAAAAATCAAGCTTGAGCAATACCCATAAGCTCCCCATAAGGTGTTAAAATTGATGGCCGTGACGTAGTTTTCGTGTGATTAATGGAGTCTACCCACTGTGCATGTTAAAGGGAAAAACGTCTTTACGAAAATACCTTCCGTTTCTTTATTTTACTCATGTTGACCTACATACTGTGGAAATACAAAGAAAAGTTCCTGGAACTCAAGTCGACTGTCGAGAGCTCTTAAAGATTGGGTACCTATCGTGTTTAATCAGATATAGCCTGTTGCAAAAACAACAATAAAACCGAATTCATCAAATGACAACAGTATGTTTGCTAAAATCAAAGAATATAAGAATAAATTAGTAAAATTTGTGGGACAAAGATGGGATTAGTTTTGTAGTTTAAAGGTCATCAATTTAAGACCAAAACTGAAAGTGTCATTCACCAAAGAAAATACATAGCATGGTCGAACGTCTTATCTGGAGATTTTTATTAAGTTCAAATCTTCTGCCACAAGTGATGGAGTAGATACCTATAGGTAAGCCCAATTGCTTTTGGACACAAACTTGAGGTGATCGAGAAGCGAAAGCTAACAAAACGTTTTGAACGGCATATTTAGGTTATGGAGACAAATTCACTGAAGATAACTAATAAATAATGATAATTATTATGTTTAGGCTCAACCATAATAGAAGGGAACCTATGTAAACTATTTTTTAACAAAATTTCATTTACTTATGTTTATAACTGTAGAAGTTATTAAGCTGTAAAGGATTAGGACAGACGGACAGACGGACAGACGGACGGACATGACGAAACTATAAGGGTTCCTTGTAGGATTTCGGAACCCTAAAAAGCTAATATTATTGATTTTAAATTGAAAATATGAAAAATAACGTTACAACGTTACATTCATTCAAATGTTATGCTCATTAAATAGTTTTGTTTTTAATACTTCAACATTTTCCAGTGTACGTATCCAGTTAGTTATTGATGGCACACTACCTTCCCTTCCTTCTTTAGAGACGAATTTCATGGATTTTAATTCTTTTCTCTAAAAGTTTACAAAATATTGACCAGTTCATTACCATTTATTTCAGAGTGAAATGTTTTCCATCTTTCTCTATATTCCGCTTCTCTTTTGATATACACGACAACTACCTACCTAATTTTTAGAGTTCCGTAGTTCCTACAAGGAACCCTTATAGTTTCGTCATGTCCGTCCATCTGTCCGTCTATCTGTCTGTCCGTCTGTCCTCATTCTTTACAGCTCAATAACTTCTACAGTTATAAACATAAGTACATGTAATTTTGTTAAAAAATAGTCTAGATATAGATCTCAATAAATAAAAAAAATCGTGATTACGTATTTTAGGGGTGGCGCCCATCCCATACATGTGAAATAGGGTTTTTTTCTCTGGACCACCTCGTGCGCCCACCAAAGTGACTTGCAACCACTAGACCATTGAGGTGGTTATATTATTATTAACTAACTAGCTGTGCCTGCAGCATTGCCCATGTGGAATTTATTTTGTGATCATTATATTTCAGAAATAAATAAAATATAGTATATGTTAGTTCAGGATAAAGTAGGTTTCTAATGGTGAAATAATTAATAAAATTGGTTCAGTAGTTTCAGAGTTTATTGATTCTAAACAAACAAATCTTTCCTCTATAACCCTTTCCACCAGATGGTATACAATAGTGTAATATTAGTATAGAAGTACCTATAGATTATTATTTTTAATTTCACTCTGTCAATATATTAATATGTTGTGTTGGCTGTATAGATAATCCATGTAACTCTAGTATCTACCACTGAATTCGCATTCGAATTCGATACAAAAAATGTTTTTGTATATAGCCAGATTCATGAGGAATACTTTAGGAGCCGAGCAAAGAGAAAAAAAAGTTAGAAAGAACGCTAAGCTAAAACGAAATTATAGTTCAGGTTGGAGTTGTGTCCCTCCACCTGACTGTAATTTTAATTTTTTAATTTTAATTTTATTTTTATTGATTTTTATTTTATTTTACATAATTTCATTTTATTTTATTTTATTTTGAAAGGTGTGATAACAGATGTTATTTTAATTGTGATATTTGATTATGTGTGCGAACATTAGGTTAAGTAAAAATATGTAAAACTTTCTATGGGATTTCCTGAAATACATAGCAAATGTTAGATTTGTTATCAAACACAGCCTTAGAAAATAATGTGAGAAATTAATCAGATTATTTAATTTATAAGAAAACCATTGAAGAGCGTTCGTAACAATATTTACTTCATAACACTTATGAATGACAGATCGGGAAAAAATAATTCCCAGGAATCCCACAAAGTCGTCTATCGTTTTTAGCGTGTATTTTGAAAAAAAAAAACTCATTCATTCAAATCAAAGAAAAAGTATATTATTTCTATTTACGTTGAATGATGACAAAATTCTGAATACGCCCATGGTTGTACCACAGTCTTAGGAACTCTAAAGCGCAAACCACACAGAGCCGGTGCGTGTCGGGCCCGCATGTGTTCGTTTTCAAAAAGTCACCTCATTTTGGGAGCCTAGCCTTAATAATAACTTGGGTATGAAACATGTTTAAATTTTTTATTTACCTTTCCTCGTTGTCTCTGTTTGCGCGTCTGTGTCTGTGTCTTTGATTATAGTAAGTACAAATCTGTCAAGAAACAATTTCGGACAGTTTCATTCAAAGTTCCGCTCAAAGAAGAAGCACAAAAATAATCGATGTGTGTCCGCAACCGTCACGTAAAATGTTAGTTATTTTTTTATGTTCACCTACCGAATGTCGTCTTGTTGTGGCAATAAAACATTTTTCTTTCTGTCTTCTTTAAAATGTTTGCCAACGCACACATAAGCGCGCGTAAGCTGTACTAAACGTAGCCTTTTAAGGCTAACTTGAATTTGCTACACTTCGCGTGCGACTATTGAGGTTCTAAGCCTAATTATTCTAAGGTTTTTATAAGTATTATTCAGTAGATATATTGTGATTATTGTCGCGAATCATGTTCTTATTGTTCTTATCATATAAATAAATAAATAATAAATAAATACATATTTTTGGGGGCTTTTGGCTGTATCATTCGAATCAAATCTTGTGGATAAATAACAGTCACAGACCAGTAAGCCTAAATAACAGTATATTATGTATTTGCGAGTGATGAAGCAATTTACGGCCGAGTAATATTGGAAGTACGAGGCGAAGCCGAGTACTTCCCAAGTGATTTTGAAAGGACGAGGTGCAAGCCGAGTCCTTTTTAACTAAACGAGGCCGTTAGTCATAGGAATTAGGAACACACGAATTCTATTAATCGTATCGTTGGCTGAACCAAAACGTTGAATCGTTAATTCGTTATTAATTAATAAAATACGAAAACTGCCATAATTTTCTCGTTTTTGGAGAATCTGCGGCCCATCTTTTTCTTATTAATTTCCCTAAACTGCAGCATTGTAAAAATAAGAGCAAACGTCGAAAACTTTTTCAATGCTCTCTGGAATGTTGAATTTTGGGCCAAATTTTGGGCTTTTTTAAGTCTGCTGCTGTAATCTTCATTTGCTTTCTGCAAGCTCCTGATTTTTCGTGACAGAAAACTTGTCTCTGTCTTCAGAGACAAGTTCACTCTTGTGAACAACTGATTGTCTCTGCTTTCGTTTGGGGCCTGAAATATAAAATATATTAGAAGTTTATAATTTTTGATATTGGAGAACAATAAAACTTATAAAAATTTAAATTGTGGAAAGAAAAAATCGCTCACTAGCATGATTCGAACCTGCGACTCTTGGCTTTTGCTTTTGGCTGGTTTTTAGGATTTTTTATTTCCACTATTTAAATCGTTAGATTTCGCTTCGCATTCGCGGGTCCGACCCGACCCGCGGCCGTCGCGAACTCGCGTGGTCTCGCGCACGCTCGCGCTGGCCGGCGCCGGCTCGCGGTTTACAGTCAGCTGCATTAATTGGTTACCCCACTTACGAACAAACTCTCGAACAAGAAGGATAACCAATTAATGACGCTGTGTGTACATCACGGGTCGGCGCGATACATCGCGAAGCAGAGCGAGACCGCGCGGGAACTCGATGGCCGGTGCGAGATTTGTGTATCAGTTTTGCAAAGTAATAAATACTCTATTCATGCAGCAATAAAGTTTACCAAATATTTCAATTATCGCCTTGCAACCAGACCTTTCACACCAAAGATGGGCGTGACGAGAATTGAACTTTTGCCATAGTACGTGGGACACTCAGAAAGTTTTGCGAAACTAAAAAAAATTGTTCTATACGTACATATATTTTTATCAAATCTTTTCAAAGTACTTTCCACCAGCCTCTATACAAAGATTCATGCGCCTAAACCAGTTTTCAAAACACTTTTTCCAGTCCGCCGCAGACACCTCGTTTACAGCCTGCTCGAACGCAGCCAGCGCATCTTCCGGCGACGAAAATTGTATCCCTTTGAGCTGATTTTTTATTTTTGGGAATAAAAAGAAGTCACACGGTGCTAGATCAGGGCTGTAAGGAGGGTGACCCAGGAGTTTGACTGGCGTGCTGTCCAGGAAGTCCCTCGTTTTGAGTGCGGTGTGCGCAGGTGCATTGTCGTGGTGGAGCAGTAGCCCGCGGAGCCCTGTGTTTGGTCGCTTGTTGCTTATAACAGAGAAAACTTCTGGCAAACATTTGGTAGTATACCATTCGGCATTAATGCTTCTTTGATCCCGTAAGGGAATTGATACCAAGTGGCCAGTCAAATTAAAAAAGCTAGCGATCAAAATCTTACCCCCGCTTCTAGATCGCTTCACTTTGGTAGGCGTTGGCTCATTTTGAACCACCCAAACAGTCGACTGGCGCTTGGTTTCTGGGTCGTATTGATAAATCCAGGACTCATCACCTGTAACGATGTCGTAAACACGCCGAGACGAGCCTGCTTCAAATTTGTTAAGCATATCACGGCACCATTCCACCCGGGCCTGCTTCTGAGCATCGGTCAGGTTGTGCGGCACCCAGCGTGATACTATCCTCCTCACGCGAAGATGGCTGTGTAGAATCTCGTGAACGCTTCCCGATCCAATCTTCAATTTGTTTTGAATCTCCTGATATTTAATTCGCCTATTGTCTTGGATTAAATTTTTCACTGCTAGCACGTTTTCTTCGGTAACAGCCGTCAAAGGGCGACCGCTTCTTTCGTCATCCCCCAAAGTTGGTCGACCGCGCTTGAATTCGTTATACCAACGATACACGGTTGCCTTGGAAGGGCCTTCATCCATGAATGCCATTTGAAGTCTATCATACGATTCATCCGGTTTCAGGCGACACTTGAAATCGTATAAAATCATAGCTCTAAAATGTTCCCGGCGCAGATCCATATTTCAGTGAGACACAATACTTTGAATTAACTCGCAAAAAATGTGGAGGGAAATTTTGAAATTGGAACTTACTTATTTTTACTTATAAATAATCATATTTTCGAAAAACATTATAACTGGCCAGTCTCCCATATATAAAAACTTTTTTTCGCAATACTTTCTGAGGGGCCTGGTATGTAGGAGCTGACCTTGCAACCAATTTGTTATCCGGGCAATGGTCTATCTGTGTACCAAATTTCATTGATTGAAGGATAAACAAACAAACATCCACATTTTCGCTTTTATAAGGATTCATATTTGTGATAACTTCACCAATCCCACCGGAGTCTTACGGAATTTTTGGATTCGGTCTCCACGCTCAAGGCCCGCGATAGAAGCTATGCAATAGCTTAAAATACAAAAGAATTGAGAACCTCCTCCTTTTATTGAAGTCGGTTAAAAAGTAGTGATTGATTTCTTGTAATACTGTGCACATAATAATAATTGCAACATGAGATAATGGTCAGGATAAGAGATAAGTAAGTAAGAGATAAGTTTCCTATCTTTTTACACACTGTTGTCTACATTTCTTACTTATTTCTCCTCTCGCAGGTCTGCTGGTAGATATTTCTTTGAAATTATAATATTATTATTTTTTTTTTATTTTTTTTCACGATTTTTTTCAAAGGCTGATTCATACGAAAATTAATCAATCAGCTTTCAAGTCTCAGGTCAAGCGATGTGATTGGTTGAACAAGTAAACACGATAAAAACAATATTAAATAATTAATAATAATCAATAATTAATTGCTTTTTTTTTTTTTTTTTAAATTATTTCAATAATAATTTAAATTGACAGTCAATTTGCTAAACAATCCCTTTCCGTGACTTTTCATAATTGGATCGTATTAATTATTTAAAGACTTGATATTAGTCGTGTACTTTTACCTAACTAGGTAATTGTTCTTTTTAACCTTATAACTAATATTTAAAGTAATTCTTGTACTTTTTTCTGTTAATTGTTTGCAAACACTGGCTGTCCATGCTAAGTATGATATTTGCAGAAGACTAGGCTTACAGCTGTCAGTAGTCTGAATTCGGCAAACTGCTCTAAGACATTTTTTCTGTGCTTTAAAAGCTAATTCTCTATCTGGGGAATTTCTCCAATTCTGATACTTTTTCTTTCATAGGTGATTCAATTCTTCACGGTTCGCCCTACAGAGGACTGTACAAACTAGATTGTACGAAATTACACCTCTCCCTGCCCATTTAAGGAATTCCCTTTTGGGAATTTTACATTAATTAATAAATAATAAATTACAAATAATACGTATTTGAGTTACAATATTAAGTACATTAGACAGCAAACCAAAAAGTCATGGAATAAATTAGCAATATCTACTCACAGCACCTTTAGGCCCCATTTGATCTTACTAGCTAAACTCAAACAATTTTAAATAAAATACCAAGGTCAAAATCTTGGTAACATTGTCGTAGTTTTTCTTGATATTTCTGGTAAAAGATTGTTCGTCATTTACGTTGCTGCATCCAGAAATATCATTAGGTTTATTAACAAATATTAATGATATTTTCATGTTTTTCAAAAAAAAATTCAAAGACGACGTCCATTGTTTAACTATTGTGTTATTTTAATTGACAGTACAGCTCTTAAGCACTCAAAAATCTTAAAGTGCCCAGTGCAACATTTCGCCAGTTATGTTATAGTCCCATGTAATAGGGGGCGAGCCTATTGCCATTGACCAGGCATAAATCCAGACTCCGGGCTGCTACTGAGAATTTCCTAATGAAAAAACCCAATAACACTTTGCCCGACCCGGGAATCGAACCCAGGACCTCACGCTCAGCAGTCGCGCTTGCAACCACTAGACCAACGAGGCAGTCGGGAACTATGCAACGTAAAAACTAATCTTCGTTGTTGATAGACCTTTGTCTATACTTAGGTATCATTCGCGGAGGCTCTTTTGAATACACCCCCGACATGCAACTAACAGGCGAGCGATACCGTTACTTGCAGCGTGATTCTTGTCCAAGCTTTGATGGTTTTATTATAAAATATGATGAAATATATATTACCTACAAAACAGCATTTTAAGGGAGTAAAAGAGATTTTATTACTTTAATATTTATAAAAAATTACATTGAAATTAGCTTGGAACGATATTTTGAACATTTTTAATTACGGGAATTGGCCTTCTGGAACAACTAAGAAAATTAAACTTGAAAGTTTATCAACTTTAGATATTTAGAAAGTGCAAAACTATACTTATTTAAAAATACCAAACCAAAAAACCAACAATAAACTACCTAACTTAAATAAATTACCTACCTACTACATAACACTAACATAGTTTTAAGTCATTTGTTACTAACAATCCTTGTCCTTGTTGTCCAATATCAGTCATGTTTTGCCTTTACGGCGTACAAATTATTATCATCATCATCATTTCAGCCGAAAGACGTCCACTGCTGGACATAGGCCTCCCCCAATTAAAGGGGGGATATGCCATAATCGCCACGCTTGGCAGACGGGTTGGCGATTGCAGTTGGTTGGTTAAATACTCAGAGAACGCTGCTGCCCATCCTCTGGTGAATCCCTTAGTCACCTTTTACGACACCCATGAGAAAAGGTAAGGGTGGTGCAATTCTTTATGTCCGGCACCACACGGACGTATTATTACTAAAATATATTTAAGGTGAATGTAGCAGGCAGCCAAGTGGCGCCCCCATCAGTGAAAAAATAATTAGTGGCCAAAATGGCAGTTTTTCGATTTTTTTCTATCTACAACTACAGCAAACTATTGTTGTTAACTTTGAAATTGAGTCTTATGCTTATAGAAATAAGGCTACATTTTAATATTACTATTTTTTTTTTTTTTATTCTTTACGGGCTTGCGTTTGACCGCCACCTCACCTGATGTTAAGCGATGGTGCGCAGCGGTCGACTTATTAAAAGCATAACTTTGATTTAATTATACAAAAAAAAAAAACAAATGATTGATATTTACATTACAAGATCTCTCTTTTTACAGACAGATGGACGCACAGACGGTCGGACATCCCGAATAAAAAGGGTTCCTTCTAAACCCGAAAAACCCACATCGTGCAAGATTTTTTAAAAGATTTGTAATAACCTTTCTGGTTGGCACATGACGATTTGGATATTTGATCCTATACCATTCTAACGCAGCCGATGTATTTTTATTATTTACGTAATATGCTTCTAGCAAGTCTAAACGTTCTAAATTGGAGGTCATTTTTCTCTAAACAATAGCTGTCCTATTATGCACTCAATGTAAAATCCACAACACACTCAGAGCTTAGCTGACGCAACAAACTGTCATGATTGTTTTTTATTTAATAATAACGAGTTCGAAATTTGAATTGTTTTTAAACTTATCTTTTTATTCAGTCAACAAAAAGATCTCAACCGTCACTAAAAAAGCTTTTGCGAAAAATTTTCATACAAAATGTACGGGATAAGTTTTTTGCAATTTGTGACTTTTCGAGTACTCCAACGATGGTTGGTCCCATAGAAGTTTTTGATCAGTATTAGAAACAGGATCGATTGGCTTCAAAAAATGTTTTTGTGTAAAATGGCTATTTTCTTGCTAACAGTATTTTATTTTTTAAACTGAACGGGAAACATTAAGATCTCGTAGGGCTTGAACTTTGCCCGGTGAAACTTGAAATGGTATCGTGGTGTGCAGGTTCTGCCGGGCGTCCCCCGATGTCACCCGTTTTTTAAATATTCGTGATTTATCTGTAAATAATGATATTAATAATAATGGAATCTTAGTATATCTTTTCATAAACGCCGATGCTGGAATAACCCTAGCACGACCTCACCCTAATTTCGAACTTCAAATAAAACTCCTGTCACGTATCCTTAAGACATTTTGATGAATAAACAAAAGCACACATGCTATTGTGTATAAATTTTTTTTTTTTTTTTTTTTTTTTTTTTTTATTAGGTTCGCAAACTGGACGTTACGACATTATAATTAATAAATAACATGTGCGGAAAATCATGGTAGTCGAACGGCCTTCTAGGTGCGAACACGACATGCATACGAATATCACACTCAAAATAATTACAATAAAACACGGAAGTTACAATAAAACACAGGATTACAACAAAGCAACAAACACTGCACAAACATTAACACAAAACGAACAAGCAAATTATTACAATTTGGTGTTGAAATATTTTTTTATTATTTTGACCGATGCATTGAATGGATCCAGATCTTGACAGACATCGTTAGTAGCAGAGCACATACGATATAATGGCGAATGTTGACCATAGTTAGTACGACGTAACGGTAGACTAAACAGTTTGCGATTGTGCAGTCGGCTTCCAGCTCGGGGTACGCTTATCATTAACTTTTCTAGTATATCGGGACTATCTACTTTCCCATGCAAGATCTTATAGAGAAAGACGACATCAGCTATCTTACGTCTATGGGCAAGTGGGAACATTTTGTAATGTCCAAGCCTAGAATCGTAGGTGGTTAGTTTGCGGCAGAGATGGTTGGCGTAGGTAAGGTGGTATAAACATCTCTTCTGAAGTCTTTCGATTCTGGCTGCATGGATCGCATAAGATGGACTCCAAATTGGGCTGCAATACTCCAATAAGCTACGAACATAACAGTTAAAGAGGATAATGGGAATTTCAGGGTCTTTAAAAGTCTTAGTTTGCCTGGAAACAAAGCCCGCTAATCTGGCTCCCTTTTTAGTAATATGGTCGATATGTTCACGGAAATCTAATTTTTGGTCCACAATAACTCCCAAATCACGTGTGCTTTTGACTTCGTTTAGTGGCGTATCATTTAGTAGGTATACAGTGTCGATTGGGTTTCTTTTTCGGGAAAATTTCATGTGAAAACATTTTGACGAATTTAGCGTCATTCCATTTCTGTGACACCAGAGACATAAGGTGTCGATGTCGTTTTGTAGGGATATGTTATCTGTATTGGTGCTAATTACTCTATATATTTTTAAATCGTCAGCGTACATTTTAAAATTGGAGGTTATGGCGAGACTAAGGTCGTTTATAAATAGGAGAAAAAAAAAAAAAAAAGAAAAAAAAAAAATAAGATAGGTCATGAAGACGTAGCCTTACGGCCAAAATTGATATCCAATCTATCCCCGATTTTAATTAATAATATTGTACGGTAGATAAAAATATTTTTTTAGAAATATTTGTAAAGACGCTTGTCATCTTAGTCTACCTGCGACCACGAAATGCTGCAAAGCTTTCGAAACGTCAGGGAAACCAATTTAAATAATATACGCGATTTAATCCGGTTAAACTTTGTTTTATTATTTTTATTTAATAAGTGAATCACCCATAGTAAGAAGGCTCCACAAAGTCTTTTTTTTTTTTTTTTTTTTTTTTTTTTTTTTTTTTTTTTTCCGTGGGGAAAATCCTCATGGACGCACTCCGCCCGGGGAAGGCGGAGCCAGTGTCGGACTCTTACCGACTAAAAACCACCACGGTGTTCCTCTACCGACCTTGGCCGGGGGCGTGGGAAGTACTCCCGTATTCGCCCAACCATCCCCGGCAGGTCCCGGCTCGCCACTGGCAGGCGAGCCCCTTCTCCCCGTGCGGCAATCACAACGGCCGCACCCTCCTCTTGACTGGCGCGCGCGGAACACTACGCGCCACCGTCACGGGCCTTAACTGGTCGGGCGGCGGGCCACCCCGAGTCCGCAGCCCGCAGGCCCACACCTAGGGTGGCTGGAGGTCGGCATACGCCCTCCTACGACGCCCAGGTCGTCTCCTGCGGATGGGAAGAGAGGTCATCGCCTCTCGAACCCTCTCCGCCGCCTCCTTAGCGAGCATAACCTCCTCGCAGAAGGAGACGACGCCTTCCCAAGCGCTCTCGCTCCCGGCCATAGACAGAACCACGGCCGGAAGCGAGAGATCGCTGCCGCCTACTGCAGTGATGAGGTCACGGCGCTGCGTGGCCCAAGCTGGGCACTCCGCCAATGTGTGCTGCACCGTGTCCTCTGGGCAGCTCCCGCAGTGATGACACTCGGGCGTCGGCTCCCGGCCTATGCGACACAGATACTTACCGAAGCAACCATGCCCCGAGAGTATCTGCGTCAGCCGGTAGGTGAGGGCACCATGGCTCCTCTCCAGCCACTCCTCCATGACGGGCCTTACCGCCGCGATAACGGCGTGCCCTGCGCTGGGTTGCGCAAGTCGCTCCTCCCATTCAGCAACTAGGATCTGGCGGACCTCGCTCCGATCAGGCGGGTCCTCGCGCTGGTGATACCTTAGCGCAAGGTCTCTCGCCTCCAGATCCCAGGGCATTGATCCGGCTAGGAGGCTCGCCGCCTCAAAGGAGATCGTACGATATCCCCGTATCACCCTGATTACCATCGCACGCTGCGGCCTACGTAGCAGCACGACGTTACAGCGTGTCAGGGTGTCCGCCCACACTGGGGCCCCATAAAGGGCCATGGACCGTACGATCCCCACGTAGAGCCTCCGGCAGGAGGTGTTTGGCCCCCGCAAGTTTGGGAGCAACCGCGATAACGCAGCCGCGGCCCCCATCAGCTTGGGTGCCAACCGCTGAAAGTGCGGCCCAAAGCCCCACCGGCTATCGAGGACGAGTCCCAGGTACTTCATCGTCGACCCGATGCCGATGCGGACGCCTCCTACCATTATGTTGGATCCCGGGGGTGGCCCCATTCGAGGCCCGTGGAAACACAGAGCCTCAGACTTGTGTAGAGCCACCTCGAGACCCAACCGCCGGATCCTTCCAACGACCTGCGCAACCCCCGCTGTCGCCAGCATGGTCGCCTGCCGGAGCGTCTTCCCCCTCGCCGTGACCAGCGTGTCGTCGGCGTAGCATGTTACGCCGACGCCATGGAGAAGAGCACCACGCAGCACCCAGTCGTAACCGATGTTCCACAGAAGCGGCCCCAGAACCGATCCCTGTGGCACACCGCACGACATCTCTCGCCGACCCCATCCTTCCCGACCCGGGTAGATGACGGCCCTGTCCGTCAGATAGGCCCCGATAGTGTGGCGGAGGTAGGTCGGCACCCGATGAAATTCGAGTGCCGCCCTAATGCAACTCCAGGGCAAGGTGTTGAAAGCGTTGGCGATGTCAAGAGACACCGCCAAAACAAC
Source organism: Asteroscopus sphinx (assembly GCA_949699075.1). Taxonomy (NCBI): domain Eukaryota; kingdom Metazoa; phylum Arthropoda; class Insecta; order Lepidoptera; family Noctuidae; genus Asteroscopus; species Asteroscopus sphinx. The sequence continues at coordinate 6,286,402 of OX453024.1, forward strand.
CTCCCCCCGGGCCACTGCTCTCTCCGCCAGAGCCCTCACGCGCATGATAGCGTCCACAGTTGAGCGCCCCCGGCGGAAACCAAACTGGTTGTCTGCCAGATCCGGCCCCATCCTAGTCAGGTGCTGGACAAGGCGGTCTGCAATTACTCTCTCAAAGAGCTTGCCCACCTCGTCCAGCAACACGATGGGGCAGTATGCAGATGGTGAGTCTGCCGGGCGCCCCTCCTTCTTCAGCAGGACCAGTTTGCCATTCTTCCACCTCCGTGGAAACTGGCCCCGCTCGAAGCATGCGCTCAAGAGCCCTCCCAATCGGGGTCCAAGGGCCTTCAGAGCCAGGACCCATGCTCGGCCAGGTATGCCATCGAGCCCTGGGGCGGTGTTTTTGGCTTGAAGCCGTTTCACCGCCGCCATCAATTCTTCCCGGGTCACTTCGGGCACGTCGTCATCGTCGTCCGCGCTAGGCACCATGTGAGGAGGAACCATCGGCGGAGGGGTGTGCTCCGCCCTTGAAGGGAACAGAGCGCTCACCACACCCTACAGCAGCTCAGGCCGGAGACTCTGGGATAGTGGGGGGGCCCACGGGCGAAGTTTGCCCCGTACCATACGGTATGGACGCCCCCACGGATTTGCATCCAGAGTCGCCCGCATGGCATCAAAGCCTGCCACCTTGGCTTCTGTGATGGCCACCTGAAGGGCCACCTTTGCTGCTCTGTACCCCTCGTACAGCTCCTCCTCTATGTCTGCCTCCTCCGGGGTGCGGGGACGCCTCCTGAACCGCCTCCTGAACCTGGTGTACCGGCGTCGCTCGTTCACACATGCAACACGCAGTTGCGCTTGCAGTGTGTGAAAATGCCCTAGACAAACCCAACCATTTTCTTCGATTTGATAAACCACAAGTTCTGGCGAAGGAAAACCAATTTAAATAATATACGCGATTTAATCCGGTTAACTTTGTTTTATTATAATGTGTAGTGATCGCGGAAACCTAAGAAGTTACAATAAATTTCATGATTGTCAACAGAAAGATGAAATTTTAGTTTTATCAATTTTACACAACCTTTAACTTTATGTTGTTAAAGATTCATAATTTATTGAATGAAAATACTTTGTTATCATCTATGGTTACTCATAAATAGTTCTGGGTCAGCTTTTGACTTAGCCTGATCGTCATAATTAAATGTTACCTTACTTCTTCCTCACGCTTTGTGATTAAAGCAGATTTCGTTTAGACTTTTTCGTAAACCAAACTTATGCTTTCAATAGTACGATTGAAATGTAACCTTATTTCTATGAGCATAAGACTCAATTTCAAAGTTGGCTGGTGGTGGTTTGAAACCGGCAGAATTAAATTTTTTGTTAAAAAGTTGTATTATGTAATCTACGTGTTTATGTAATTATCTACCTACTTGTTAACTGTAGGTAACTTTTTTTCAGGGCACTATCACCTTTTTTTTGTGAATTTTGTAATTTCTTACAAAAGTACATAAAAATCTATCATCAACTCAGCCTCTCGCAGTCCACTGCTGAACTAAGGCTCCGCCCAAGTTGCACCTCAAAACTCGGGCTTCTGCCTTCCGCATTCAGTCTCCTCAGCTACCTTCTTCAGGTCATCGGTCCACCTGGCTGGGGGTGCCTTATGCTGCGTTAGCCGTTTCGCGGTCTCCACTCAAGGACTCGTCTGCTCCAATGGCCATCGGTCTTTCGACAGACATGGCCAGCCCACTGCCATAATCAAATTCTAGGTCAAATCATAGGTATCTACGTCTCATCCCCTGTCGTCATGTACTGGCAGGGGACCCTTGGGGTCGTGGGTGCTAATAGGGGGACTCAAGGCACCCATTACGCGACCCTGGGGAGGACAGCAGTACGTGGTGGTCGCGTACTGCTGTGGTGTGGAAAGCACTGCTTTCCCGGGACGTGCTAAATGGCATAGCACCAGAGGGGTACCGGCGCGGTCCACAGGAGTTCCCGGAGCTCCTCTACTTTGTGCTTAAGTCAGTCACCGCGTGGCTTTAGTCGGTAGTAGTGTTTTTTTTGCTGCATTGTTTTTCGAACCATCCCTTTCTAACAAACGGCAAATTGCTGTTCTTTTTTTTTGCAAATTTCATGGTGAATGACCATGTAAATATAAATCTGTTACATCATAATCTAGAAATATACAAGATGTATCTTGGTCGACCGTACAAGAGACTCGGTGCCGTTGTCTCGTGATTTTAAATTCTATATGCTGACCATAATTCCATTAGTAGACAACCTTCATTTGGCTTCAGCGGGGACTTTACATTTGGTAATTTTCTATGAACTCTAATTTCAGGAATTAGTAGTCTGACCCACCTTTAGCATATTTAATTTACACCGCATGGGAACGTTTGAAATTCGTATTAATTTCGAGATAAGTTAATACACACCTAGCGAAGTTATAATGGAATTCAGACAACTTATGATTGATTAGTCGGCTCAAAAGTTCGTTGGTATGATTGGTGCCGCTCGCTGACGGAGTGACCTTCCGATTGGCGGCGGGCTTGTGATCGTTTTATAACATTGTTGTGGGTAACAAGACGATTTTTAAGAAGCTTTTCATGGTGAGTAGGTACTTTATTTTATTTTATTGGCATGCAAAATATTCATTTTAATATAAGTAAAATGAAAATGATACAACAACTAACAACAACAACAAAAAAAAACAAAATTTCTTGTATTTTTTGCAAATTATAGTTGTATTTCACGTTGTGTATAATTCGAAATATGATTCGCGGTAGTAACAACAATATATCTACTGAATAATACTCATAAAAATTATTAGTTTAATCAAATTTAACTGGTTTTTCAAAAGATTTCCAATTAACAACAACTTCGAGTTCCTTTACAAGATCAAAAAATTGTTCAACAGTGTCGAGATGTCTACCAAACACAAAAGGTGTATAAACAGGCAACATGTTATTTTTAATAATATTCACTAAAACAGAATCGAATATAGGCGAAGAAAGACGACTAGCCATAGAATATGTCGGCCTCGAGCTACGTAATGTATGTGGTACAGCGCAGTTGTCAAGTTGACTGAGCTCAGCAAAACGGTTGTTGCACTTCTTTGCGTGATTCCTTTGATGGACTACAGGTACCTCCAGCTGATTTAATGGGAAATTGTAGTGTTCTACAAGAACTTTTTTATCTATTTAATTAAAAACTTCATCATCACTTGCCTTAACGGTGAAGGAAACCATCGTGAGGAAACCTGCACACCTGAGAGTGCTTCATACAGTTCTTGATGGTGTGTGTAGTCCACTAACCCATAGTAGGCCCGCGTCGCCTGAATCCTTCTTATTCTGAGAAGAGGCCGGTAGTGCCCGTACCCGTACCCAGCAGTGGGACAATAATGGGCTATGCAATGTTAAGTGATTGACACCAGAAACAAACCCAAATCTGTAACATTATATGGGCGGAATTATTAAGCGTCTGTGGTATCGTGTTCAACCAGTGACACCAACAACATGAAAAACAGATGACCTATAAAAATGAAACATTGTTTCCTTTTTTCTTTTTTTACTCGAATTATTTTGTCGCGGTGCCAGTCTGCGGGTCTTCACTGAAGACTGCAATCGTCCCAGCGAACCGGAGATACCCGAATTTGTCCGAAGTAATGATTATCAGCACTGCTGACCATTCGCCCAAATCTTCGGCAATTAACTAACCAATTAGTCGGCTAGTCGGCTGATCGGCAAAACCCATAGTTGGCCCATCACTAGTAGTTATGCATCATGATTACCTATTGTGTAGTTCTCCGCTCGACCACTTGCAACTTGCACGCACTTTGCTTGTTTGTTTGGCGCCGACTCATAATTTGTTATTTAAATTAATTTAGTTAGGAAAAGACAAGTGTTCCGGGTAAAACGGGCTGATTAGGGACAAAAGTGGGCAAAGATTTCATAATTGAAACAAGATAGTTTGTTGTTTTTAAACAAAAACTACACCGTCATCTATTAACTTTCCTGAAATCTTTCATTTATTATATTAAACTACTTTTCTTCCCTTCATACAAAATGTTCTTGTAGATAGCAAAAATGCTTGCAAAAAAGCAAAAAAACTGGCCATTTTTCACACTTTTTCTGCCCGCATATTTGTACGATAGTAATGACGTATATTCTACGTCATATAAAAAGTATTATGGTATTTTCCGAACAAGTGTGAAATACATACATACATATTATCACGCCTGTTGTAATAAAATTGCTATCACGGAATAAATATAGTCGGCCTTACGATACGCGTAAAATAAATTTGCCCCTGTTAAAATTATTGTTCTAATGTTTTAATTGTAAAATAGTAGTTAGTATTTTGAAATACGTCTAATATGCTTATAGCGTATTCGAAGAAGCAAAAACAAAACAAAAGCAAACCCATTTTGAAATAATCCTTTCCCACCTCCTAGCCACAGCCAATCACGCGAAATAGCGATTAGTATAATTGAAAAGTGGGAAGTACTCTGTTGTTTTTTTTTTTGCTTCCTTGAATACGATATAGTAAAAAGGTAAATAGGTGTAAAAACATAAGTATAGTTACCTGAGAACATTGTCGTCCGTCCATATCCATTTCAACTCCTTCGTCTTCCATTCCTTTGAAGCTCAGTGCAATCACGCGTAAACTACTGGATCGATTTGGATGAAATTTGACACACAGTATACCGTGTTCTGGATTATTTTTAACCGACTTCAGTAATGAAGGGTGTTTGTGGCTCTTATTTTAATTGTTTTGGTGTTAATTCAACTCGTTAGAACGTTAATAAATATGTGGAAATATTTTTTATGCTGACCTTTGCCCATAACAACTGCGATACCACTTGAGCTGTTGCCAAAATGGTACCGCAAGTCACGATCGCCAAAATGAGACATGAAGATGGAAAGTCTCATGTGATTGTAATTTCACCGCCACCCGTACCCTTCACAACGGAACACAGCTATGAATTTCTAAGAACTAATAAAACAAAGTTATATACATAAATAACTGAGTATCTAAATTATTTCACAGTAAAAAGACCATCACGAAATTATTGTCAGTTTAAAAACAAGTTACAAAAAGAAAAAGAAAACAAGATGGCGGAAATGTCACAGCGGAAAGGTTTAAACTTGTTAAAAATAAAGGTTTCCGATAACAATGGGGTCATAACAGACCATAATTTTGTGAAACAAACCAATGAATTTGAAATAGCCGAGAAAACAGAGACGTTTCGTCCTATGATCGAAGAAATAAATTCGGGAAAATGTTTTATTATGTACTTATAGGTACCCAGTTACATCACACAAATCATGATAGTTTAGTGTCTTGTGTGATATGATATACCTTTGTTGCAATAATAGGCTTTCTGATAAAATAGGAGCAGTGACAAATTACTACTACAGTGGAAATAATGGTAACGTTTGGGGAAAAAGATATTGGTTAGGGTGAATGCTACAGAGTAGCCCGCGAAATTCAAAATTTCTTGCGTTTTGACATGTAGCGAGCGCGACAATATTATTTGTTTATTTATTTTTGTCTTGAATATTTTTGGTAATTTTGTGTTTGTTTCAATAAATTTTCTTAATTTCTATTAAAGGCAAGACACTTTGTTTGTGTGACCTTTATAGGCAGCAATTATCACTACATTTTATCTGCTAATATCACAGAAATAGATAGGATGGTACATAATTTATTCTATTATCTTAAACATAAAGAAAAAACCGGCCAAGAGCACGTCGGGCCATGCTCAGTATTATAGGGTTCCTTAAGTAGGCCTAATTAAAAACGAATCAAATCGAATATTAATCATTGCTATTTTAGTTTCTGCAAACAGCGCCACCTAGCGCTAAAATTAAGAAAACATTTGAGAAAGACAATAATCTAAACATTTGTTGTTTCTGTTTTTCAACTAAGCTTTTAGTTTTTTATTTTAAAAAAAAATTGTTAATTTTCATTATACTAAAATTGTGGCATAAGTTTTGTGGCCTTTGCCTGGCAGTGTAGAGTCATTGATATAAATTAGTTGGCCGACAACCGGTGTGTTCACCTTACAGTTAGCTAGTTACGTCAGTCTCATTTGTGTGTGTGTGCGTGTTGGCGTGATGTCAAGTGTCGAAGCTACGCGGCATGTACCTAAAACGAAAAATAAAAGACGTGAATATAAACCATTTAAACACAGATACTTAACACACTCACCTCACACTGTAGTCATGAAAATTATTGAAGTAAGTGTTGCTTAACTATAAGAGTTGTTGAAAATGGTGAAATTGTGTGTAAAACCTGGCCAGAAAACAACCTCATTCATAAGCTCTTTCACAAAGGAGCTCTACTACTACTAAACCGAAAGACGAAGAGTGCACCGAACGATAATTAAATACCGTCACTCGTTGAGGCTCTTTTAATGCACCCCATGTTTGATTTGATTTGAAGCTATGCTAAACAATTTAGCCAGAATATCATTGTCTGACCATCAGAGAAATCGATATTAATTACAGATCAAATCTCTGGTCAATTAGCGAAACAGGTGACAGTATAAAGACCGCCAGTTGTACACTAGCGCATAAGTAGTTATTTAAGAAATCTTTACGGCCTCCTCATGTAGAAAATCAGATAAAATCACCAACCTGTGTTTTTGTCCTTCGGTGATCATTTTGAAGCTGTAGTCTGACCACTTAGAAATAAGCACTGTGGGGAGTTTAGACAGAATTATCGAGACGATATTGACGCCTTGCAGGTACTCCTCGCGTCCAACTGCTCGCACTGCTTCCACTACATTATTCACCTTCACAGAAAACGCAACGATATCTTTGTGATATTCCTGTTGTAGGGGCTGCATTTTCTTAATATATATATATATATATATATATCATGGAATATTCTTCAAATAATGCAGTCAGGGTTACCAAACCGTAGCTCCAATGTCGCTATCACTTTGTCTGGCGATGTGGCGGTTATAAACAATGCGGAGACAGCCTCCTTCGCTTGCCCTCGTAAACACTTTCGAAGTCTCCAAAGGTTTTCATTCTTAAGGTGAATGCTACAGAGTAGCCCGCGAAATTCAAAATTTAAAAAAAAATAATAATAATGAAAATAATAATATTAACAAATATTAATAATTAATAATTTATTCAAATATTTGTTTTATTTTTATTTTTAAATTTAATAATAATTTAAATTTTATTAGTTATTCTTTATCTTGTTGCTTTTTATTGCTTTGACGTCTGTGGTCTAGTGGTTCAAGGGTCGGACAGCTGATCACGAGGTCGTGGGTTCGATTCCCACAAGACACAAAAACGTGCATGCGAAACCACCAAAAAAAATTGCAGGTATTTCCACCCTTCGAAAATGCCACCGATGACTTATTTTCAGAGAATGGGCAGCAGCGTTCTCTGAGTATTTAACCAACCAACTGCGATCGCCAACCCGTATCCTAAGTATGTAGGGAAAAAAACCTTCGGCGAATGGAGTCCCACATGGGACTCTCCGCCAACTAAGTCCGGTTAAGCAGAAATGGGACTTCGGTCCCACCTGCGAGAGCCCATTCGAAAAAAAAAAAAAAAAAAAAAAAAAAAAAAAAAAAAAAAAAAAAAAAAAAAAAAAAAAAAAAATCGCCAACCCGGATTCACGCTCTGACACTCGCCCCGAGAGGTCGTGCTGCTCCTGCTCCGTCCTCTCGTGACGAATTAAGTGCTCGAATATTTTTCGCTACGGCTCACCGTAGCGCCCTCCGCAGTCGCCCCGCCGACTGCAGCCCGATAAGCACATTCGCTGTCTTTTTCAAGACAGCGGGCGCGCTTTTGTCTCTTTAGACAGAGTTTCGTCAAAAACGTAGTGTCCCTTCAGGAAAAAACCCACTTATTTACTGTGGTTCTCGGTGGATACCTAACGGTGATAACAAACCGAGGGGCGTTGACCCGACACGCCAGCTGCGCTCCTTAAGGGCAAAGCAAAATTGGAAGAAGCTAGGGCCAGAAGGCCTTGGGGGATCTCCTAGTCTTCCCTAGCTTACCCCCGTTTCGTCCTATCTAGCATTCTCTAGGGGTTTACACCCATTGCACACTAGAGACTTAGGGACCTGGTTGCACATTAAGACTGGCAATCAGGAGTGCAAGCTTAGGGCTCACCAGTAGGCACACAACCTCCCCGTCTATACCCGACGGGGAGGGTTTGAACACACTCCCGGGAACACCCACCCGAGGAGCAAACCCCCATGTTAGTACGCCACTAATTTTCTCCCCCTCTCGTTGTTGCTAGGCTTGGTTTAGTCACCATCTATATGATGGTGTCTGATGCCGAGTTTCTCAGCATCCTAAAAAACGTCCTCTTCAAGGACCCCACCTTTATCGCCAACTATGGCGACTTGTTTGGCAGCGCTTTTGCCGCCAAACAACCTGACGTCCCCGACTCTCCAGAGTCGCCCGATACCCCCCCGCCCCTAAGGAGGAATAGGCGCCCCGCCCGTTCCGACAGTGATGAGGAGAGGCCGAGGTCTCCGCGTGGTCCGCCTAGGCGTTCAGCCAGCCTGGACCATAAGGACCGTACCCCCTCACCTCTCCCCACCCCAGCCCCCACTCAATATCCTGATCGCTCCCCAATCCCATCAGACCAAGAGATGTCTTCGGACAGTGAGGTCAACTCAGACGAGGCCGGTGCCTTTACCACGGTAGTGGGCAAAGGTAAAAAACGCGGCCGAAAAACAAACAAGGCCGAGGCTCTCGCCTCAAAATCTTTAAAACTCTCCGAGGCAAACTCTGCCCCGGCCCCTACCCCCCGTCCCGCCTCTCACTCCTCCTCGCAGGATAACAGGCCCCCCTCCCCTCAGGAACATACCTCACCTTCCCAGAAGAAGGTGCCCATCCCGCCTCCCTTATTCATCCAGGATAAGGAATATTGGACCAGGATATCCGACTGGTGCAATCAAAATAAGATAAATTTCACTAGTGCCCGCCCCACACAGCAGGGCATTAAAGTAGTTGTCCCCACCCCCACTGATTACCGCAACCTTACCAGGTTGCTACGCGAGCGTGGTGTGTCTTTTCACACCTACGCACTCCCAGAGGACCGACTCCTTAGAGTTGTGATCCGAGGGATTCCGTCCGAAGTCAGCTGCACGGAAGTGCACGCCGACCTCGATCGTCAAGGGATCCCGGTTGCAATAACCCACCGTATGTTCCGTGGTAAGCACGGGGAACCCTATAACATGGTCCTTGTCATTTGCCACCCTGGCGAAAACGCCAAAAACATCTATAATATAAAGACCGTATGCAATTTATCAGGCATCACGGTCGAGCGCCCCCACAAGTCGAACCAGCCTGGTCAATGCCACCGTTGCCAGCTGTATGGTCACTCCCAGCGTAACTGCTACGCAAAGCCCAGGTGCGTTAAGTGCCTAGGCGATCACGGGACTACCGAGTGCGAGCGTCCCAAGGAGAGGGACCAGTGCACGGAGCCCCCTAGCTGTGTCCTTTGCCGCAAAGCCGGGCATCCAGCAAACTATCGCGGATGCCCCAAAGCCCCCAAAATGCGCAACGCCAAAACGGCAAAACGCGCCTCCGACCGCGTTGCGAGGGAAGCCCCCTCCTACGCAGCCCCCTTCCATTACCAACCACCAAACCCTAGAGGCCCACTCGGGCCCTCCCCTAATTTCCACGGCCCACTCGGGCCCAACCCCTGGTTTAAGGGTAATCAAAAGCCCCAATACCCACCTCTTCCGACCTCTCGTCTCGCGCCCCCGGCCTCAGAGCCCCCCGCGCTGATGAACTTACCCATCCCCGCACCTTCTCTCAGGCCCAAAACTGCACCAGCAGCTAAAGCCCCCCCCCCCATGAGAACCCCCCCTCCGGTAAACTACCCCGGCCTTCTGCCGAGAGAATACCTCGAACCCCAGTCAGGGGAAACCCGTATTGACGCCTACTCTAGACTTTGGGCCTTTACCCAAGGCATCCACGAGCAGCGCCTTCAGGTACTTACCAAGTACCAAGACATCTATAGAATACTTAATTCCAATTATAATGTATAATACGGCCCCACCCAAAAGATTCAAACCCCGTTCCCTAAATTTAGGCTTCTTTAATGCCCGAGGCATTAGTGGTCAACGCGATGACGTAGCTGTCTTCTTGCGTGAGCACCAACTTGACATATTACTCGTTCAAGAGTCCTTTCTCAAGCCCCACTGTCGTAATCCCAACATAGCCAATTATAGGCTGATTAGAAACGACAGAACGTACACCGCACTAGGCGGAACGCTAATCTATTACCGCAATTCTTTATATTGCATCCCCATTGATCCCCCAGAGCTAGCATGCCTGGAGGCTTCAATCTGTCGCCTAGGCATGACAGGGCACCAGCCCATCACCATAGTCTCGGCTTATAGGTCCGCAAACAAACCCGCGAGTCTGCTCGAAGACGACCTCAAATCCCTACTCGATCTTAGTAATTCTGTAATTATTGCAGGCGACTTAAACGCCAAACACCGCTCATGGAGCTGTGTCTCCAATAACGCCGCTGGCACTCAATTAGGAGCACTTAGCGACAAACTTTCCTTCGACGTCATCGCCCCGATGCGTCCCACTCACTATCCTGACACAGTAGGGCATCGGCCCGACATCCTAGATATAGCCCTCTTAAAGCGCGTAAACCTCGGTATTCGCTCTATTGAGGTAATCCAAGAACTAGACTCAGATCATCGCCCTGTGATCATTCAACTGGGTCCCCGGGGTGGTCCCTCGGATCCCGGTATTCCGCCCGTAACTAAAACAATAACCGATTGGAAGAGATTAGAGGACCGCCTCAAATCTACCTCATCCCCCCAATTAGATTCAATCCCTGACTCCATTGAGACAGTCGCGGACACGGTGGCCGCGATCACCTCGCTCACCAACCATGTGCAGTCCGTAGTGGGCGAATGCTCACGGCAGGTTCCGATGCTGGATGACCAGCGTCTGAAACTGCCGGACGATGTAAATGAGTTGAGGACCGAGAGGAACGCGGCCATCCGTGCCTATGACGCTTTTCCCAATGAAGCCAATCGTGCCCATATGCGCTCCTTACAGAATACTGTAAAGAGACGTGTAGCTCAGGTACGGGAGGATCATTGGGACAAGGAAGTCAGCGCAATCCAACCGTCTCATGTAGCCTTCTGGGCCCTTCAACGCAGACTTAAATGCGAGACCACGGCAACTATGCCCCCCCTAAATCGACCCAATCAAAGGCCGGCCTTTGACGACGACGAAAAAGCCGAATGCTTAGCCGACAGTTTGGAGTCTCAATGCACTCTCAGTACGCTTCCCGTAAGCCAAACCCACCTTGATAAGGTTAATTCAGAAGTAGAGCGTAGGTCAGCCCTCCCCCTCCCCCCAATAGATGACCCTGATGACCCGCTCCCACCGATCACCCCTGACGAAGTTCTCTCTATAGTCAAGGATCTTAAGCCCAAAAAAGCCCCCGGCGCAGACGGCATCACCAATAAGGTGCTGAAACGTTTCCCTGCCACCCTAATCGCTCTAATGACCGTCATCTTCAATGCGGCATTTAAAAACAACATCTTTCCCCAGGCTTGGAAACAGGCTACGGTAATCGGTATTTCCAAACCGGGCAAACCAAAAGCCGAGCCGAGTAGTTACCGGCCGATTAGTCTCCTCAATGCCTTCGGTAAAATCTACGAGAAGCTTATTTATAAGCGACTCAAAGATTTCGCCGACTCAAATAAACTCCTTCTCGACGAGCAGTTTGGCTTTCGTACAAAGCACTGCTGCGTTAATCAACTGCACCGCATTGTAGAACACATCAGTGCAGGCTTCGTACGCGGTCAAATGACCGGCACTCTCTTTTTCGACGTAGCAAAGGCTTTCGATAAAGTGTGGCACAACGGCTTATTATATAAGCTGTACACTATGAATGTGCCACATCGTCTCGTGCTCATCATCCGAGACTACTTATCGAATCGTACCTTTCGCTATCGCATAGAAGGGGCTCTCTCCTCCCCCCATCCCATTCACGCCGGTGTGCCACAAGGCTCCGTGCTCTCCCCCCTACTGTTCACGCTGTACACCAGCGATATTCCAAAATGCGGTGCAGCCCGTATGGCCCTTTTCGCCGACGACACGGCAATCTATTACTCCGGCAGGACCCATGTCGCCATTTCTCGTACCCTCCAATCCGCGGCCAACACCCTAGGTGAATGGTTCCGGAAATGGAGAATCGAAGTAAATCCCGAAAAAAGTGCAGCGGTCCTCTTCGATAAGAGACCCCTGTCACAGTATCGTAAAGAATTAAGCGTACCAGTCTCAATGTTCGGAAAACAGATCCCATGGCAACGAGAAGCCAAATACCTTGGCGTGATCCTTGACCGTAGACTGACTTTCAGACCGCATATCCGCAAGGTGAAAAACCGTGCCGCCTTCGTCCTCGGACGTCTCCACCCCCTACTCAATGCGCACAGTAAGTTGCCCACTCCTCTCAAAGTAAGGATATACACCACCTGTATCCGCCCCATACTCGCCTATGCTAGCGTTGTGTTCGCACACGTTAAGCCGGTGAGAATTCACATACTCCAAACCCTCCAAAACCGTTTCATGCGAAGGGCCGTAGGCGCCCCCTGGTACGTACGCAACGTCGACCTCCACCTAGACCTCAAACTGCCGACCATCAAGCAGTTTTTCAAGCGTGTCTCAAAACGCTATTTCGATTCCGCTCCCAAGCACCCCAACCCCTTGGTCGTGGCGGCCACCGTCTACCAGCCATCTGCTATTAGCAAAACCCGACGTCCCAGACACACACTCATTGAGCCCGATGACGCTATTACACTCCTCCAGGAGTCAGATAAAAGTACAAGCACACTCCGACGCCGTCGTCCAAAATATCGTCCCCGCCGGCGAGGACCGACGCGACACACACACAGAATCCGAGAGTCCGACTCTCGAGAAACAGAAACACATGCCGACGCAGCACCGGCTGCTGGGGGGATCAGTGGCGGGGTCCCCCTGCTGCACCCTGAGTCGAGGTCCGAGCTCCCCCCTGGGGACGCCCTCACGGTGTAAGCAACCGGAGATAATCTCGTCACGCGAGACCGGCCCTATGCTCTAGAGTAGTTCCTAGGAGCAGGCTATTGCGTAGCCACTGGTTAGGTTTTCTAGGTAGGTCTTAGCCTCGCCGGCGAGGCTTGCCGCTTCACGGCGTTTAGCACGTCACCCGATAGGGACCGAAAGTCCGCTACTTTCGAGGTAACCAATTCGATGCAGCAACGGCTGCTAGGGGGACATAGGAACTGCGGGGTCCCCCTGCAATGCCCTAGCGAGGTTCGAGCCCCCCCCTTGGGGGGCGCCCGCCCGATTAAGCGCGGTATTGATGCCGCGCGCATCTAGTTTGTAAGTATGTAGGGAAAAAACCTTCGGCGAATGGAGTCCCACATGGGACTCTCCGCCAACTAAGTCCGGTTAAGCAGAAATGGGACTTCGGTCCCACCTGCGAGAGCCCATTCGAAAAAAAAAAAAAAAAAAAATCGCCAACCCGCCTGCCAAGCGTGGCGATTATGGCATATCCCCCCTTAATTGGGGGAGGCCTATGTCCAGTAGTGGACGTCTTTCGGCTGAAATGATGATGATATAAATTGAAACATATCATAATATTTGCTGTAAAACAGCTTTATACAACGTTATTCTTTCTTTACCAACATCCCTATACACCCCAATTAGTTAAAATATTCAAAAAATTATGGGTGAAAAAATAATTGGCTTACTATGAACAGTTTTTTTATAAACAGCTGATATTTTCTTCGCGTTTTCAGGTTTGGTCCCAGAGTAAAAGTTTTTCATATTGATGAGTACAATGTAGTACAAACCCTTTAAAAGGTTTTCTGTTATTTCAATAGGACGTTGTCTAAATTAAATTTAGAATACTGTTTTTAGTAGGTAATTTTAACTGCCCTGAAAAAAACCATGGAACTCATTACTTAATAATCGAGATTGTATTTTTTATTATTAAAAATATATGTGTTGAAAGGTGTATTGTACCTAAGTAATTTTTGTAATGCGCGCGCGCGGGACGGAGCAACGGCGCCGGCGCAGGACAGCGCATCGCCAGGAACCATCAAGCTGGACTACACACACTATCAAGAACTGTATGGAGAAGAACCGGCAAGAAACTCCATGGATATACTGTTTTAAAATAGGTTATTGTTTATTACACCAAATTCATTCAAGTAAAATGTAGAATGGAAATGGTACGTACGCCCTGGCACGCCATAGAGAGTAAAGAGTCAGCTCCTGTTTACTATTCTCCGGAAATTAAACTTAGGCATTTGTGAATACAAAATGAACAATTTAACTAGCTAGGGTGCCGAGACAAAATACTAAACCTGTAAGTGCACCACGAACTGAAAACTTTTGGGAACCCCTGCTTTAAGGGATGATTGTTCTCATCATTATGAACAACTTTTTCTAAGGGACAATGCGTGTGCGTGCAGGGAAATCACGAAAAAAAATACAGCAGCCCTGCATGTTTACATAAATCTACAAAATATAAACAAAAAGTGAAGCCGTTACGACCGCATGATGTTAATTAAATTAATGAGTTGATTAAAAAAAAAAGTTTTGACAGATTTTCTATACTACAAATGTCAAACTTATTCCTTAGTTAAAAATTAACTGACTATTGAAACACCGACCCTAAAGAACCAATATGTCATCATCGTTCATCATCATCATCATTACAGCCGAAAGACGTCCACTACTGGACATAGGCCTCCCCCAATAATATGCCATAATCGCCACGCTTGGCAGGCGGGTTGGCGATCGCAGTTGGTTGGTTAAATACTCAGAGAATGCTGCTGCCCATCCTCTGGTGAATCCCTTAGTCGCCTTTTACGACACCCATGAGAAGAGATAAGGGTGGTGCTATTCTTTAAGTCCGGCACCACACGGACTCATCATCGTTATCATCGGGTCATCATCGTTACTCATCACATATTTTCGCGCTTTGGGTTGTGGTCACATATTTTTGCAACCAAGAGGAATCACATTGTTTTGGAACTAAAGTACTTTTTTTTTTTTTTTTTTGTGTCAACCTGTACTGTCCCACTGCTGGGCAAAGGTCTCCCCCATATTCTTCCAAACTTCCCTATCAGTAGCTTCTTCAGTCCAATTCTTCAGAAACATGTCCAGATCATCCCGCCAGCGTTTCCTAATGTACTATCACATTTTATTTTGGATTATCACATATTTTTGAGGCTCTTTTTGGGGTTCCGTACCCGAAGGGTGCCAAACGGGACCCTATTACTCTCGCTACGCTGTCCGTCCGTCCGTCTGTCTGTCACAGTGCTGTATCTTTTGAACGGTAATAGATAACCGGTCAAAAATATGAATTTTAAGGATAACTTCGTTCCTGACGCTACACTTTTTTTAATGGCATTTGTTCCTACACCCAGTGTTCACAAAATAAATAAATTGATTAATTAATTGAGAAAAGGCACACTGGCAAACCATGTTTCAATACAGAGTAAGGTCGCCCAACTTACCTAACACTTCATCAGGGATTTTTACCAAAAAGTTTTCGAAGCAGGCAACGTTCTTCGCGGGTCTCCAAGCTTCTTTCAAACTCGCCATATTGTTGAACTAGGGAATTAACAAAAGCATAATTTTTGCATTAAAAACTCCTTAGTTGGGCTGAAGTGTGCGGTTATGGAAAAAAAATTAAATTACCGCATTGTTTTGTTCAGCAAACTGTATAGATGGCGTGAATTTAAAATTCAAAGTTGTATTATGTATACAATTATTTACCAATGTTTTCCGGTTTATTCAATTTCGTTTTTATTATGTTTAATTTAATTGCCTATTTAATAGGCAAATTAAACAAATCAATCCACAAGATTCTTAAATATATAATTATGTTGTGAAAACGTAATTTGGTATATAACACCAACATTTAAACTTATCAATTGCTTTTTTTAATTATACTAATATTTTTTACGCATTTACGCAATTGAAGTGATATCTAAATATATCATCATCATCATCCTCCTGCCCTTATCCCAATTTATTTGGGGTCGGCGCAGCATGTTTTTCTTTCTTTTTCATTGACGATACAAAACATAGACAGAAGTCAAACCTTCTCTTCCCTTTTTGTACAGTCTTTGAATAAAAGAAAATGTTAAACTAGTGTAGACCAACTTAACCATGTAGTTGAGATTACTTGAGATGTTATAAAGTCCATAGAAATTCCTTATAAATGAACTGCGAAATTAACTTTGTATTTTTATATTCAAGAAAAATTCGCTCACAAGCAGGATTCGAACCTGCAACACCTGTTTCTTGATGGATGTTACTGCCTCACTAAGACGTAAGACTGCGGGCACGAAACGAGCGGTGGCCAGAGATGGCGGGGCAGCGGGGGCGACTGTCGATGTTATGTAGGAAGTTAAATTCAATACCACAAGCAAAGTTCACGGTACCAAGCTACCGCTTGCTAGCTTGGTGGCTGGAGTCTGGTGATCTTTAAGGTTCGAGTGAATAGGTTCTTGCTGGGCAAGCGTGTACCATCGTCGACCGTACCATCAGGTGAGGTGGCGATCAATCGCAAGCCCATTAGGTATAAGAGAGCAAGAGCTCCATGAGCTTATGCCGCCATCTCCTTTCATCGGACTACACGACGCACTGCAGGATATCATCCACATTTGGTAGAAATCCCTAGTATCAGGATTCAGGACCAAGCGCTTTGAGAACTCTAAAACTCTCTCAGACCGCCTTTGTACCTACGCTGTTGTGCATAAAGAATTAAATAAATAAATAACTTTATCATAATTAGAGGTGGTGATTAAAAGTTATAACCTTTAATTTAACTCAATAATTCTGTTTAACTCTTAACTTCATTAATAAATACTGAGATGTTCATTAAAAGTTATAACTTCTTAGTCATATCATAACACTTATAACAATGACGGTACGGTATACTATCTATATTTTCCCAAAAAATAGTTGGTTTCTATGAGTGTTCTGAACTTCGGTTCGAACCCAAAGGGTAGCAAAGGGGTATTACTCTCGCCGTCCGTTCGTCCGTCTGTTTGTCACAGGGCTATATATTTGTATCGGAAATAGATAACCAGTTGAGATGTGCACATAATATGTGTTATTATAGTGCCTCACGAAAAATACAAAAAAAAAAAAATTAAACCATCCCCAAGAAACCTCGAAAAACATGCAATTTTTTCAACGTTTTTGTTCCTGCTCTATCTTCAAAACGGTTATATATACCAGCGTCAAACTTGGTCAGATTATAGTGCATATTATGTAGTTTAGCAACAAATACTAAAAATAAGACAAACATAGACATATGTGGTGGTACCTCGTAAGAAAGACATGCAAAAATTCATATTTCGCGCACTGTGCGTTGATGTCTTTTGATAAACTCTCGTAAATTAAACCAGTTTTTATGGGGTATCAGGTCGTTCAAGGTACGGAACCCTTACTGCGTGAGTCCGACTCGCACTTGGCCAGTTTTTTCTCTTTCAGCGGGAGAACTTCAATAAAGACCAGATTTCAAGACACTAGTTTTATTTTCTGTAGGCTTTTTAATATGAGCAAATAAATCCCATCATGGTTTTGTATTAATCTAATTTACTATCATTATCATTATTATTGCATCCTTTAAGGTTAATTTAAATTTATTATTAGGTACGATACTTCATGGTATTGAGAGAACCGCATTATGCTCCAAAATTAACATACTGAATTACGAATGAAAGTCGACGAAAACTATGAAAGTATTCGTAAGTGTCAAACGCATATTAGGCCCCCAGTGCTTTACACGCGTACAAGACATTACGTAAAGTATCTGCTTATTTTACCAGTGGCGGATCCATAAGGCTTAAAATTCATAGATAAAATAAAGTGGACGCAGTAAAAGATACATGCATTTCAGTAAGCGTATTCTCGACGGTGAAAACGGGAATCAAAGGCAGACCGCAGAAATGCAGACATAAGAACGAGAATCGCACAAAAACTATCGAGCGTATTTTTATGAATCTTTCACCACTTTAGAGATGGGAGAGATAGAGATGGAGATGCTTAAGGTCATTGAAGCTTATCTGCGCCTTAAGGTCCACCACGCTGGTCTAGGGGTTGCCAAATTACACACGATATCGAAAACTGTATGAAGCTTACTCAGGTGTGAAGGCTTGTTTATTTTCATTCGTCACCGAGCATGATTTTATAGTAGAAAAGTTGTTTGTTTTTATTATTTTGATGTTATGATTTTTTGCGAACTACAAATAGTTTTATGCGTCAGAAAATACATTTTGATAGTGTCTAATTGATAAACAAATGAGCAGCTGTGTTGAATGCTATAAAACGGACTAATATATGAAACCATGCATTTGTAGTGGACACGACGAGGGAACAATATGTCCCATTTGCGGCGATCTGCGGGAGAATAGGGCCCACCGACAGGTTGCGCGGGTGTCTTGACAAAGATTCGATCAAATACTATTGCAGCGAGCGCTAGCGATAAGACCGGACGCGACGCTCGACAAGACCTAAGGGTAAAACAGTCCTTTGACTGCCGCGCTTGTCCGAGGTCAGGAAATTTCGTAGGTGTGTTGGCAGACATTGGTCGCCTGTTATGAGGCGTCTATGGGGTGTATAGTCGATGTTAAAATACAATTTTAAGACTAACCCTAACGACGGCCGCACCCTCCTCTGTGGTGCACACGGAACACTGCACGCCACCTCACTTCGTGGGCCTTTTCCAGCTGCGACACTATCCCCATGTTGCAACGGCCGTTGATATTTCATACTGTCCACGAAGATTGGCGTTCTGTATTACAGCTGTTTTCTTATAAAAATATAATAATTAAATTAGGTTTAATGTTTTTATTTTTATTTACATTTACTTACATATGAGTGTTTGGCGATGGATGTTTTGGGGATTCCGTGGAAATTCTTGTTAATTAAATTATGTTTTACTTTTTGGTGTGATTTAAAGGATGCTGTAAATAATAAAAATTACTTTACCTAAATTGTATCATAAAAACCGTTTCCGTAAAAAAGATATTTTAAGAAATCAAATTCAAAGTATGATTGATTATAATATGAGAACCAATCACTTTTGAATTATACAAAACGCCCAAAGTGGTTACACAAAAGAAAATCGTCAATAGATTGGATATTAATTTTGGCCGTAAATCTTTCAACAGTTTATTTTATTATTATTCCATTTATTCATTTTTATATACTTATTTATTACATTTTTAAATATTTTATAAAAATAAAAAAAACACAAAACATTTAAAAATATAAAAAATAGTAGCCCACCGGCATCGGGAACAAGGTCCAAGCTACCGGCGGTCAGGGCCTCAGAGAGAGGAACACCATGGTAATTTTAATCGGTTAGAGTCCGACATTTGGCACCGTCACCATCCAAGAGGATTCAGGTTATATTATTAAAAAATATTTTTTTTAGGATGGGAGGGCTTTCAATAATAAAAACCGGCCAAGAGCATATCGGGCCATGCTCAGTATTATAGGGTTCCTTAAGTAGGTGTTACAAACAAATAAAATCGAATAGGTGTTATATTCGTAATTAGCATCCCG
Organism: Asteroscopus sphinx; assembly: GCA_949699075.1. Lineage (NCBI taxonomy): Eukaryota > Metazoa > Arthropoda > Insecta > Lepidoptera > Noctuidae > Asteroscopus > Asteroscopus sphinx. The sequence continues at coordinate 6,305,973 of OX453024.1, forward strand.
GGAAGCCTCGAAAACGATACCCATATTGATTTTATTCAAAAAGTTGCATCTGCTATCTTGGATTTCAAAATGGATGTTATATTCTTAATTAGCATCCCGGGAAACCTCGAAAACGACACCCATATTGATTTTATTTAAGAAGTCACGTCCGCCATCTTGGATCTCGAAATAGATGTTATATTCGTAATTAGCATCCCGGGAAACCTCGTAAACGACACCCATATTGATTTTATTTAAAAAGTGACGTCCGCCATCTTGGATCTCGAAATAGATGTTATATTCATAATCAGCACCCCGGGAAACCTCGAAAACGATACCCATATTGATCTCAAAATAAATCTTAGTATAATCGACGTATAATAGGACGTATCAATCTCGAGTGTAATATTATAACTCCGATAAAATCTGGCACCACCAAAATGGCATCAAACCAAAATCTTGTCTAACATTGGACGAAGATGCAGAAAAGAGTCACATTAGTTTTGATTCTCTGGTTCACCAACTTAACTAATTTATTTAAACTATTCATATCATCCTCTAATAGTGAAAACAAGAAATAGATCCCCACACCGGTAGCATCAAAAATACTACACGCTTGTCCAGCAAAGTTGAGAGGATGGCAGTGAAATATTTCGACTCATCCTCTCAAGTGGCGTTGGACAGGGCACTTGGCGAGATGTGGTGACGATAGGTGGAGTCATTCCCTAACAGAATGGTAACCAAGAGATGAATATGCTGAAAATGTGGGACAACTTAGTTCATTATTTTCAAGAGTTCAAGCTCGCTTTTATTCGATTAAATACTGTGATGAGTTATGGAACCATTTTTCGTCGATGAGACTACAATATCTCCTAACCAGGCGTTCCCATACTTCGGGCAAAGATAACCAATTAACATCAGGTGGGCCTTAAGCTCGTTTCGCCATCCTATACTATAAAAAAAAAAGTAGCAGCCCAGAGTCTGGATTTGTGCCCGGTTAATGGCAATAGGCTCGCCCCCTATTACATGGGACTTACAACATAACTGGCGAAATGTGGGTGTACTATACACCTCTGCCTACCCCTTCGGGGAAATACAGGCGTACATCAATGTCATCATTTCAGCCGAAAGACGTCCACTGCTGGACATAGGCCTCCCCCAAAAGAAAGTATGCCAAAATCTACTATATTTGCGACTTTAGTGAAAAGGGGTACATGGTACAAGTCCGATTAGGTCTCCGGATTTTTCAATTTTCCTTCTGGTAACCCTACACACGACACCATAATGTATTTACTTTGTGCCAGGAACTAGAACGTGATAATCGGTCAAAACGTAAAAGAAACATTGTTGTTATGGGCAAAGATAACCAATTAACATCAGGTGGGCCTTAAGCTCGTTTCGCCATCCTATACTATAAAAAAAAAAGTAGCAGCCCGGAGTCTGGATTTGTGCCCGGTTAATGGCAATAGGCTCGCCCCCTATTACATGGGACTTACAACATAACTGGCGAAATGTGGGTGTACTATACACCTCTGCCTACCCCTTCGGGGAAATACAGGCGTGATGTTATGTTATGTTAGATACTAGAGCAATTTCTTAATAATTTTGTCTTTAAATTTTTTTGATTATGTTTACATTATAAAGTGTAATTTTGTATAGTTATCTCTTGTTTACGCAATAAAGAATATTTATTTTATTTATTTATTATATTCTTTATTGTACATTACACCAAACGAAAACAAAGACAATAGTTTACAGAAAGATTAAGTAAGTATAATGAGCGGTCTTATCGCACAAGGCAATCTCTTCCAGACAACCTTTGGATGGACTAGAAGAATGGGAACCGATCGTGGGTAGGTACGGTGTAAAAGTAGGTACGTTTCGTACATAATATACCTACTTAAATATAATAATATAAAGTAAGAGAACTATATATCATATAATATACAAATAAATACAAATATAAAGTGTAGTAGTTGAGCAATTTCAAGAAGTAGTGAAAAAGAAGTAGCCACTCAGGTGGAGGGGCCTGTTACACCACTAGTCTCATGTCTTGCGACAGGAAACAGTAAGAAAACTGTATTATTAACAACAGCTTTGGTCTGAGGATTAGATGAACACTCCCGATCGCGCCTCGCAAACACTGGACGGAATTACTATTCCGCCAACTAAATGGCAAAGGAATACCTATTGATACTCCTTTGCCATTTGATATTCCTTTTTTAACCGACTTCAAAAAAAGGAGGAGGTTATGTATACGGCGGGTTTTTTTTTTTTTTTTTTTTCGTGTATATCTTCAGTTGGACGAAAGTAACCCATAATCTGCTCCCAGCTGTATCGACTGTTCTATTACAGACTGTAAAAAACTTTCATTGCGAAATATTACCGATATAAAAAAATTCAAAAAGAAACTTTACGAGATGCTTGTTGAAACGTGCTACTACTCGATTAGTGATTTTTTAAATGATAAGACACTGAATCCTCCGAAGTATTAGGACAAGCCAGCTTAACTAAATAGTAAATTGGAGTGTAAATTGTGACTAAACGGTATTTGTTGTTATAATAATTATGGTTATAGGTATTAAGCAATACATCGTGCTCGTGTAGCGGGGTGCAGCGAGGGGAAAGGCTGCTGGCTTCATGGGGGACGAACAGACTTCGAAAAAAACCGTGCTCCTTCGTGTACAACCAGCGTTCACGCACACACATGCACTTCAGACCATGCTCAATTGCTCACCCCTCAGTACACATGTCGTGGCATCGTCCAGTAAGAATCGCGATATCAAATATCATGGTATGTGCATGAGAACTGGTTGAGTACACGAAGGAGCACGGTTTTTTTTTACTTCTAATTCTAATTTTGGTTTATGGCTCCATCGTGTCAACGATGATTCTGCCAATGTCAAGGTTGAATAAATACTCGGAGAATGCTGCAGCAGCTGCCCATCCTCTGGTGAACCCCTTTATTTCTACTCCTAATGGGCTTGCGTTTCACCGCCACCTCACTTGATGTCAAGCGATGGTGCAGTCGACGATTGCTTGCTTAGCCAAAATCTATTTACTCAACTCATAATTACAACCACAACCACCTCACCACGGGGTTAGATCGCGCGACACATGAAAAGTATTTCTTACGTTTTTATAAACAATTTGACAGATGTCATTTCGATGTGCCGCCATTTTTTTGAAGTTCGTAAAATTATAAAAACAAACTAAATTCATAACTCTATTTCTATTCATAACTTTATTTCAAAGCTTGAAACTAGTATATCTCCAATGTGATCAGCAAGATCTTTGCCTATATTCACAAAAAATTAGTTGACATCGTTGACAGATTGGGAGGGAAACAGTAATGTTTCATAGGACGTGCCAAAGGCGTAGCACTAGAGTATTAGTACTACCTATTAGATAGTCTGTGACTAGACGGCACCGGCGCGGCGGCGGCGGGGTCCATTGGAGTTCCCGGAGCTCCTCTATTTTGTGCTGAGGATGACCACCGTGTGGTTTTATTCGGTAGGAGTCCGACATATCCCTCCTCGTTCCCCAGACGGAGGATATCCATGAGGAGTTCCACCCGAAAAAAAAAAAGGTAGACTATGTACGTACTACTGCATACCTACCTAGGACTATAAATAAATGTGTGTGTAAGCTTACACTGTAAGCTCTACCTCTCCGTGCATGGTTTCATATACGTGGGACACTCAGAATGTTTTGCGAAACTAAAAAAAATTGTTCTATACGTACATATATTTTTATCAAATCTTTTCAAAGTACTTTCCACCAGCCTCTATACAAAGATTCATGCGCCTAAACCAGTTTTCAAAACACTTTTTCCAGTCCGCCGCAGACACCTCGTTTACAGCCTGCTCGAACGCAGCCAGCGCATCTTCCGGCGACGAAAATTGTATCCCTTTGAGCTGATTTTTTATTTTTGGGAATAAAAAGAAGTCACACGGTGCTAGATCAGGGCTGTAAGGAGGGTGACCCAGGAGTTTGACTGGCGTGCTGTCCAGGAAGTCCCTCGTTTTGAGTGCGGTGTGCGCAGGTGCATTGTCGTGGTGGAGCAGTAGCCCGCGGAGCCCTGTGTTTGGTCGCTTGTTGCTTATAACAGAGAAAACTTCTGGCAAACATTTGGTAGTATACCATTCGGCATTAATGCTTCTTTGATCCCGTAAGGGAATTGATACCAAGTGGCCAGTCAAATTAAAAAAGCTAGCGATCAAAATCTTACCCCCGCTTCTAGATCGCTTCACTTTGGTAGGCGTTGGCTCATTTTGAAACACCCAAACAGTCGACTGGCGCTTGGTTTCTGGGTCGTATTGATAAATCCAGGACTCATCACCTGTAACGATGTCGTAAACACGCCGAGACGAGCCTGCTTCAAATTTGTTAAGCATATCACGGCACCATTCCACCCGGGCCTGCTTCTGAGCATCGGTGAGGTTGTGCGGCACCCAGCGTGATACTATCCTCCTCACGCGAAGATGGCTTTGTAGAATCTCGTGAACGCTTCCCGATCCAATCTTCAATATGTGTTGAATCTCCTGATATGTAATTCGCCTATTGTCTTGGATTAAATTTTTCACTGCTAGCACGTTTTCTTCGGTAACAGCCGTCAAAGGGCGACCGCTTCTTTCGTCATCCCCCAAAGTTGGTCGACCGCGCTTGAATTCGTTATACCAACGATACACGGTTGCCTTGGAAGGGCCTTCATCCATGAATGCCATTTGAAGTCTATCGTACGATTCATCCGGTTTCAGGCGACACTTGAAATCGTATAAAATCATAGCTCTAAAATGTTCCCGGCGCAGATCCATATTTCAGTGAGACACAATACTTTGAATAAACTCGCAAAAAATGTGGAGGGAAATTTTGAAATTGGAACTTACTTATTTTTACTTATAAATAATCATATTTTCGAAAAACATTATAACTGGCCAGTCTCCCATATATAAAAACTTTTTTTCGCAATACTTTCTGAGGGGCCTGGTATTAGTCCGTTTTATAGCATTCAACACAGCTGCTCATGAATTTAGACTTCATAAAACGGATGTACAGTCTATGTCCATCCAATTGAATAAAAAGGTAAACAAACCCAACGGGCAAAGACGTGCCGCCATGCGACTTAGTCATGTTCCGGTACGATGCCCGGTGTAACTAATTGAGAGGATGTGTCGAAATATTTCAATGCCCAATGCTAATTTTCATTGGACTTTATTTGCATATTTGATTATTAACTTGCTCACTTGCAGAAAGATTCTTTTACTTACGGGTGCAGAAAATAAAATGCGAAGCGTTTGGCTGCTCAATTTGCTCGCTTAGCTCAGCTAAGACGGGCCATGTTCAACAATGGCCACAAGTCTCGGACAGGTAGCTTGTACTTTCAAGAAAGCTCACTCTTCAGCCTCCCAACTGCTTGCTTAGTGCGTAATGAACTACAATAGGAAGTTATCTGAAGAAATTTAAATTATAAAACAAATCTAAAAATTAATGAAAAGATTAATTATTAATTATTATATGAATTAAATAATAATAATTATAATTATTTAATTTTAATATAAAATAATAGTTATATTATTATCATTACATAGTGTGCTACTCGTAGTATATCGATTATAAGGAAACCATGAATCATGATTCGTGAACAATGGTGTCGATTCTCTTGTTCACGAACTAAACTTATTTTAAACTATCGCTCTCTTTTACTAAAAGTAGATACAAGAAAGGGATAGCAACCATTTTAGAACTGTCAAATTAGTTTACGTAAAATTTGTTTAGAGAAAGCACTTTTTTATTTTGTTGATTATTTTCGTATCGTTTAAACGTTTTTGACCTTGATTGATTGATTGATTAGTTTGTGAACAAGAGAATTAACACCATTATGTACGGTCGACCGCACGTCAGTGGTAACAGTTTGACATTGACAGCGCTTTTATTTCGTAAGCAGTAAGGGCGGTTTACTAATTCAAGTGTTACCACTGTCAAGCAGTTGACTGTACCAACACTATCATCTGCATGCTTACTAAAAGAGGCTGTTGGAAGACAGTATGCGGGGGTCTGATGGCAGTTGCTCTGTGTAAAATATTGATGTTTAGCCGTATATGTCCATTATCTAGATCTTACGTCTTCTTTGTCCATCCAAAGATTGTCTGGAAGATATCGCTTTTAGCGATAAGACCGCCCATGTACCAATAGCTTCAAAATTAAATTTATGGTATTTGCTTTGGAAATTACCCACAGGGTAACAACTTCTAATATTTTGGGCTACCCGTAATTAACTAAAAATATACCTTTCATCAAATAATTCGTTTGATGTGTCATTAGAGTCAATGACATGTCATTCATGGGCATTTTACATTGATGATATTGCATTAGTGGTGTTATTCTGAGATAAGTATGCAGATATTTAATAACGACGGCGACGTACTTAGATCTAAAATATTATATCGATTGGGAATGTTTTCACACATTTAAAGATATGATGTAGCGATTAGGAAGCTGATTGGGTATCAACGATAATTTTTGTAAAACTCATGCTATGGTAATTTTGATAATATGTTTGTTAAAACGTTGTTGTTGTTCAATTAAAAATTAATAAGTGTCTAAATGATGACAAATCTTTTTCAATCACCCAAAGGGTATCAAACGGGATCATATTACTCTAGCTACGCTGTCCGTCCGTCCGTCCGTCTGTCTGTCACAGGGCTGTATCTTTTGAATGGTAATAGATAACTGGTTGAAATTTTCTCAAAATAAATTTCAGCTAAGATTTGATCTGTAATCACTCTAGTGCGGTCCAGATTACGCTTGAGTCTTCTATTCTATTTCAGGTCTAATTCCTATATCTAGTAGGGCAAATCGTGGATAGATTGGATATTAATTTTGGCCGTTAGTCGAGAGAAAAGCCCCAGGGATTGCTATACTATCGAACATTGAGTGCAAGCGATTTTAGCCTTAGTGGTGGTTCATCGGAAAGTTTTCTGACTGTACGTACTGTAAATATTGTCCAGCAAATAAATGCTGTTTTAAAATAACTGCTATGTGTAGAAGCCGCTAAATAAAATACAAAACATTCTAAAATGTGGAACGAACGGTGCGTACGATGTTTCCAAGTGTGCGTTCAGCTGTTCACGTTGCTTACAAAAGCTCACAACACTCGGTTGTCCGTGGCGCAGTAGCAGCAGCACGTCGCTGTCGATGCACGCCACCAAGAAGGCGGCCAAGAAGAGCGACATGCGCGTGTCGTGCGAGGCCATCCCCGAGGAGATGTGCGGCACCTCGCCGCTGGACAAGCACCCGCGCTATGATAGGTACGCTACTACAAGCTTCAGACGCGTGTGTGCGTGAGCACTGGCGGCTTCGTCGTGTACGTAGAGAAACCGGTTTATACCAGCTCAGCCAGTGCTCAAGCTAAGGGCGTACATCTAGCGCGTCGTCTTTGTTTTCGTTTCACGTTTTGATTTCATGAGTAAAGAATAATAGTGTTTTAATATAAAAAAGTGTAAATATGGTTTACTGTATGTATGAACAATAATAGAACGAATATATAATTTTTACGCTTACATATATATACCTCAGCATCGAAACAAAATAATTTATTAGGTTTTCGCGTTCACTAAAAATTATAATAAAACAAGATGCAAAAAACAATAATCGAATGCGGGAATGAAAGACTTTTTTAAATCGCTTTTCTGGCAGAATTTAGGATAGGCCCATTGCGAGCGACCACGTTTCAGTGCCGTAAGTAATTACTGGCAACACAGCCTGGTTTTATTTCATGTCGTATATTCATCTCCACGTTGCATAATGTAATATTACTTACTTGAGGTCCATTTAAGTAAGGGGTGAATGTACTAATCACATCGAATACATTTTACTAAGGGAGCAATGCAGAAATCGCAAAAAAAAAACTGTTCTCTACAAAGTCGCTCCCAACAAATTATAACATAAAGGTCACAAAGTCGGCATAGTATTTCTTTTTATACTGTACCTATTTACTATCAACAAACTTTCTGGTGAACCACCACTAAGGCTAAAATCGCTTGCACTCAATGTTCGATGGCAGCGGTAGCTACGTGTAATGTAGCAGGATTCGTTCAAGGGATTATTTTAGTGACATGAGAGCCTGGCATAGAAGGCCTTCTCTTCTTCATTGTACCGTAAGAGACAATTAAAGAAATAATAATAAAAAAAAATAGGTTTTCCTGGACCTTAAGGATCTACTCGGGATCCACTGATCGGTATACTTATTTCTCCTTAGTTATTTGTGTACAAAAAAAAAATGAAAGTTTACCTCATGATAACGTGAGCAAAGCCACGGGTACAGCTAGTACTGATAATATTTAATGGCAAATACTCTATTTATACAACTTGCAAACATAATGTGATTTTTTCCTGGATAGAACATTTTAGTTAACTGTATTCCAGGGCATCCAGAAAGTAAATATTTGACTTACTCCTCACACGGTCTGTCAGTGGCTCGCCACCAATTCGCTTACACTAAACGCTGACAAGACCAAGTACATGCTGTTTTCGATTCGGGAATCTACTGCGGCCCTGAAAATATCATATTATTATATCATATTATGATATTTTCTGTTTCAGTGGCTGCGATCAAAACAATTATAGTTAACAGACATATTAGTCATAAGTCATTTATTCATTTGTTTAACATGAGTAAAAAATTATATAAACAAAAGAGTGCGCTATGTTATGCCAGAAGGCCTACAAATGTATGTCTACAATCTAAATTATTATTATTTATGAACTAATATTGTTTGTAAGAAAGAATATACAACTTTTTGAAAAGCTGTCTTCTAGAAGACAAAACTATCAAATAACTTTTCCACCAAACAGAACAGCTCTTCTAAACAAAAGTGTATTTTGTATGGCCCCTCGAGTTTATAACCATTTACCTAGAATGATACATGATATTGAAAGTACGAATATGTTTAAAAATAAAATTAAAAACATTCTTTTAATGAAGGGGTACTACAGCGTCACTGAATATGTAAATGACAAATTATGATATGAAATTCAGACATTGTATAATTGACATTTTTTGGTACTGAACTTGGACATAGTAATGTGATATTGTATAATTGACATTTTTTTCTTCTAATTTTGACTTTTATAATGTATGTGTAAATTTGCATGCCGTAAGGTTGAATATGGTGATACTAAATGTAATTTTTATTTTTAACATCAAATGTAATTTTACCCATATTTCGCAAATAAATTGATTTGATTTGATTTGATTTGATTTAAATGAGAAATTTGATTTAAGTAACAGGTATAATGATAAAATGGGAAGGACAAAAGCCTGAGGCAGTCCAAGACCGATATATCACAATTAATTAGACCACGCATTCTAAGAAGCTAAGATTACCAGCCAGTAATCTCCAAACCCCACGGAGATGACGCCTGATAGAGATGTATGGAAGAAAAAAACATGCTGCGCAGACCCCAAATAAATTGGGATAAGGGCAGGAGGATGATGAAGTAAAAATAAAAATAAAACAAAAAAAAAGGCAAAATAATGTATGCCTTTAATTATTCACCTAAACATTAAAGAATATAGCTTGTATTTATTGTCATGGTGCGGTCTTGCATGTTATTATGAAATGCTTAGACTCAAATCTCTCTGAGTCGCCAATGCTGCCGTCTATTGCAAAAACTAAAATAGCCAAACATAACGGACTTGGTTATACTATTAGTGTAGTCAAAATAGTAATAAGAGATTTTAAGTCAAAGAAGCAAGTTAAATTGTTTAAAATGTGTTATTATTTATGTCTTAAAGTATTAAAATGGTTATTTCTTATTAATTAGTTTGTAAATGATGATCGTCTGTATATTTAATCGACCTCTCTTCTTTGTATATTAAGCTAAAAACCAATATAACATAAAAAGCTTGAAATTTTAACCAAATTTTAATGTTATTATTAAAATGCATGCATTTTTAAGAATTTTGAAGGCTGATGATGACTCTTTATACAGGGTGATTTATTTAACTGGGACAGTACTTCCAAATCCTACACCAAAGGTAGGTCTCTTGAAGGGACCAACCCTTAATAAAAGTTGTTTAAATTGTTAAGTACAATCATCCCTTAAAGGGTTGTTAATCAAATAACTCCGTATAAACCAAGTATATCAAAACAAAACATTTCAGTATGACGTGAGTATAGCGTAACTCACAAACATCGCGTATTTACTGAACTCAATAGAAAATCGATTATTGAAGCCAACATAATAGTAAGTTATCGAGAATTTTGTCGCTCAAAATTCGTTGGCTGAGCCTCTCAATAGTCGATTTAGGGGCGGAATGGAAAATTAATGGCACGTATTAAAATTATTTTATTTTAAGCATTTGAATAAAATTCACCCTCAATATCTGAAAGATTAATGAAAGCTTTTTAGTAAAAAAAGCTTTGATTAAAGCTTTTTCTCGTCCGGGAAGTACTACCACCGTACATATCTATTACTGCCGCCAGTAGTGCTTGCATAGAAATCTAAGTAATAAGGTAATAGAAATGTTATCTGAACCGAACAATATTTTGCATACACAACATGTAGTTCCGTTGACGATACAAAAAAATATTAAAGCTTTTTTAAAACATTTTCAGGTAACGAAGATTTTATATATCATTCTTTTTACAGAAACCAATAGGTTATTTGTAACTAACAATGAAATGTGTTTGAACATAGCCTGAGGATGTTCACGTGAAATACCAATAAAATTCATAGTTCATTTTATTTTTATTTTAATTAAATAATGTTTTTTATTTTTATTATTTTCATTTATTTAATTTTTTTTAGTGATTTATTACTTAACCACCATGTAATGTACTCATATTTGCAAAATAAAATTTCTTCTTTATCTTTATAACTTATATACAAACCTTCTAGGTTATATAACGTAATAATAATATTATTTTAAAGACAAATACAATACAAAAATTTGACTGAATCTTTTAGTTACTGAATAAAACCATGATTAGGGCAAAATATAAACAATGGAAAATAAATATTATAATTTAGCAAGCTAGATTAGTTACCGTGCTAATTAAAAAAAAATTATGAAAATTGTACACAACGTAGATTTTAGGTTGAAGATTAACTTCTACTAAGTTTTGTTAATTTAAATATATTCTAAATATATATAATATATTTTATTGTTATCTAATGCATTAAAGAAAATAAATTGTTGATTCTATCAGAAATATATCATGAAACTTTGTTGTTTTATATTTAGTACCTATAAATTAACATAAATGGTACATGGTTTTTGTTTTTCATGTTTTTTTTTCATAATTATGACACAAATGTTATTTAATTTTGTAAGTTTGTTGAGTTGTAACTTTGATGTTTTGTGAAAAAATATCGCTACGAAAGTGAGTTTATTTGGATGTTTGTTTAATCACGCGTTAACCGTTGAACAGATTTAGATGACATTTGGCACACAGATGGACCATAACCGGAATAAATGTATAGGTTAGAAAAAAAAGAGACATAGTAAACATCTTGTATATGATACCCAATTAAATATATTATTCATTCACTTAAATCCCTATTAAAGTAAAAAAAAAAAAAACAATAACTTAATAAAAAATAGCATTTAACAATACATAAATAAATACTTAAATTACATGTAAATTTAAAAAAATCTTGTCTTTGATTGATAACAATGAATAAAATATCCTAGAACGACTTATAAATAATGAATAATAGTTCAATAAATCAAATATAAGAAAGAAAGAACATTAATAACCTTATTTAAAAAAATTGTACTACAGTAAATACACACAATTCATCAAAATGATAATTTTTAATAAAAAAAATCAAAGAATTATAAATAACAGAATAATTGGATAAAACATTTAATTGGAATCAAACACGCTTTTCCTCTTCTCGCCTACAAAACTGTACTGTACCTGACAGGGTCCATTAATTGATCCTTAGTCTACCAAATGTTCGAATATTATATAAAAAAAAAAATTTACTTAAATTATGGAATGCAATAAATAATTGAGTATTGAGATTAAACATAGGTATAGATGGGCTATTAGGAAATTTCTATATTACATCCGAGATATTTCTTAACAAAGGTAGTCCATCCATGCATATCGCATCGGTTCCCACAGTTTAAAGCTTGCTAAAACAAACAAAAAATAAATTAAAAGATACACACATGTCTAGGGATATTCCACATTTCTTTGATTTATAAAATGACTATAAATTATGTCTTAAGAGAACTAATAATGAGGTAAGAAGTAAGAACTCTGTATATGCTCAATTCATTAGTTGGGCGATTGCGTTGCTGTTTGTTGCTCGTTCGTCAAATCTTAATTTGACGCCCAAAATGGGATTTAACTTCTGTTTCCTAACATACAAGAGTGTCAGAACGCTTTTCACTTTAAAAGAGCTGTTTGTGAGTTATTGTACAGCTCAAACTGCGTAATTATTTATTATTTTTAACGCATTTTACGCATGCGAAACGAAATTAACAATTTTTAAATTGTGGAAAGAAAAAATCTTGTATATTCTCTCAAATGTGTCGTGATCGAGGGTTCCTCTTTAATCCTATTGCAATTGCAACTGGCTCAGTTAGTCAAAATGTTTGTTATATTTTGATTTAATTGTGCGCGACAAGTCCCGTAAACTTAGTTCAATATGAGTGAAATTCGCGAAAGTCTAAAAACTTATTTAATATTAATTTATGTTAAATGGATTTTAATTAAGCTGATTTTGTAAATTTTTGAATGAATTTTGATTTTAAAGAGATTTCGTATTTATACATTTTTAATAATTAGTATAAATTATTAAATTATTTTTGTTATTTAATTGAATTGAATTATTTACTTAATCTTTTAATCACTATAATTTTTGTTCGTTAAATTAAAATTGTATGTGTAAGTTCTATGGGTGTGTGTGTATGCCTGCAATAAATGATTTTTTTATATTTTTATTTTATTTATTTTTTCTATAAAGAAAACTTTAAGAAAACGTGTTTTGAGCAGAATAGTGTTTTTGAAAATACGATCAAGATTGACATATTCGCTATTTCAGGGTTGATCCCATAGTAAAAGTTGTTCAGACTGATGAGTACAACGACCCCTTAAGAGGTTTTCAGTTATTTTAATAACACGTTGTATACACCACCACTGTTTCAACATTGTTTTATGTTTTTTTTCGTTATCAAAAAATTATGATGGAAAAGTGAATTATTTTAGTGTATCTTACGTTTAATGTTTGTTATGTGTAATTTTATGAATTTTATACAATCAATCAATCAACTCAGCCTATCGCAGTCCACTGCTGGACATAGGCCTCTCCCAAGTTGCGCCACAACACTCGGTCCTCTGCCTACCCCTTCGGGGAAATACAGGCGTGATGTTATGTTGTTATTTTGAAATTTATGTATATTGCACAAACACAAAACATGATTATAATAAAACAAAGTTTGACCGAATTAAATCGCGTATATTATTTAAATTGGTTTTCCTGACGTTTCGAAAGCTTTGCAGCATTTCGTGGCCGCAGGTACCAGGCCCCTCAGAAAGTATTGCGAAAAAAAGTTTTTATGTATGGGAGACTGGCCAGTTATAATGTTTTTCGAAAATATGATTATTTATAAGTAAAAATAAGTAAGTTCCAATTTTAAAATTTACCTCCACATTTTTTGCGAGTTAATTCAAAGTATTGTGTCTCACTGAAATATGGATCTGCGCCGGGAACATTTTAGAGCTATGATTTTATACGATTTCAAGTGTCGCCTGAAACCGGATGAATCGTACGATAGACTTCAAATGGCATTCATGCATGAAGGCCCTTCCAAGGCAACCGTGTATCGTTGGTATAACGAATTCAAGCGCGGTCGACCAACTTTGGGGGATGACGAAAGAAGCGGTCGCCCTTTGACGGCTGTTACCGAAGAAAACGTGCTAGCAGTGAAAAATTTAATCCAAGACAATAGGCGAATTACATATCAGGAGATTCAACACATATTGAAGATTGGATCGGGAAGCGTTCACGAGATTCTACACAGCCATCTTCGCGTGAGGAGGATAGTATCACGCTGGGTGCCGCACAACCTCACCGATGCTCAGAAGCAGGCCCGGGTGGAATGGTGCCGTGATATGCTTAACAAATTTGAAGCAGGCTCGTCTCGGCGTGTTTACGACATCGTTACAGGTGATGAGTCCTGGATTTATCAATACGACCCAGAAACCAAGCGCCAGTCGACTGTTTGGGTGTTTCAAAATGAGCCAACGCCTACCAAAGTGAAGCGATCTAGAAGCGGGGGTAAGATTTTGATCGCTAGCTTTTTTAATTTGACTGGCCACTTGGTATCAATTCCCTTACGGGATCAAAGAAGCATTAATGCCGAATGGTATACTACCAAATGTTTGCCAGAAGTTTTCTCTGTTATAAGCAACAAGCGACCAAACACAGGGCTCCGCGGGCTACTGCTCCACCACGACAATGCACCTGCGCACACCGCACTCAAAACGAGGGACTTCCTGGACAGCACGCCAGTCAAACTCCTGGGTCACCCTCCTTACAGCCCTGATCTAGCACCGTGTGACTTCTTTTTATTCCCAAAAATAAAAAATCAGCTCAAAGGGATACAATTTTCGTCGCCGGAAGATGCGCTGGCTGCGTTCGAGCAGGCTGTAAACGAGGTGTCTGCGGCGGACTGGAAAAAGTGTTTTGAAAACTGGTTTAGGCGCATGAATCTTTGTATAGAGGCTGGTGGAAAGTACTTTGAAAAGATTTGATAAAAATATATGTACGTATAGAACAATTTTTTTTAGTTTCGCAAAACTTTCTGAGTGTCCCACGTAGACTAAGATGATAATCGTCTTTGCAGATATTTCTAAAAAAATATTTTAATCTACCGTACAATAGTTAAAATCGTTTCGATGCACGCAGTAATCACTCACAATCATTTCATTCCAGAGTATTGAGTTTAGCATAAATTGTTAATTGGCGTCATTGTTTAAAATCGTCACAAAATGCTCAAATTCAAATTCAAATATTTATTTGCTTTTAAATATGGTCAAGTCATGACACAGTCTGTGGGTCAACTAATATTATTACGTAATGTGTGTTAACAATTAAACTTTGTTAAATTTAAAAAAATTAAATTGTGTTAACAAAAAAAAGTTGAAGAAAGTATAAGACCTTTCTAATAAAAATATTGAATTCAGATTTATAGATTCATTTATTGTGCCTTGCACTTTTATTAGTATAATGAATTTGCTTCATCATTAATATGAAAACTTATAAATAAATAAATATTTAACTTATATACTTATAAATAAATAAATATTTAATAATACCTACTTTTAAATTACAATGGAGTTAATTATAGTTTTTTTCTTTTAAATTACATATTATTAGCATTCATTCACACTATTAAACTATTAACATTCTACAACATTTTAAATCAAAATTTATCCCATTAAAAAATATACATTGATGTTGAATGGCTGTGGGTAAATCGTTGATGTAGATTAGAAAGAGCAAAGGACTTCAAGGATTTTATAGGACTATTGATGTCTTGAATTAAATCATCAATGTGATCCAAAAAATTCACCATTATTTTTCAATAATTCAGCTTCCTGTCTATTCAAATTGGGCTGAATATTTGTATTTTACACAGAAGCACTGCTGTGTCTGTCTTCCGCAATTCCTGGAGGGAGGCACCAGGATCGGTCGTCGTGGCGATTCTTGGGGGAGGCCTGAAAAAAAAAAGATATTTCGATATATTGGCCAAATTTCATGATTCTAATAAGTCAATGCGAAGTACCCTATAGGTTTTTTATGTGAGTTTGCGAGTATCATAATGTGACATAGCCGTATGATTGCCTTGACTTAGAAGCTTGATTTTTTATGTCCTAAGGACAGCCGAACTTAGTATTTGATATAATTGCATTATTTATTACTAATTGAAATTGATTTTAATCAGCACACATCTCTGGTACGAAACACGAGCATCGATACTTTTTAGTTTTGATTACTTACTTCCCTAGCTATGGCCACCATAACGGTGGCCATAGCTAGGAAAAATAATAATTAATGTTATAATAATTATTATTCTTAAAAATGTAATATATAATTATTACATGGTAATAATATCATCATCATCATCATCATTACAGCCGAAAGACGTCCACTACTGGACATAGGCCAAATAATAATAATATAATTAATAAAAAATGTATTAAGTAAATTAATTATTATTATTTTGCTATTATTATTTTTATTAATAATTATATAATTTGTTTTTTTTTTTTTTTTTTTTTTTTTTATGATTTATAGATCTGCTCTTGACCACAATCTAGACAGCTTTGTCAGGATGTTGTATTTATATTAATTTTTTCACTATATTAATTTTTTTTTTTTTTCAGCCGCTTGCCCTCCGGTACCAGCAGCCGCACCTCCGCGTTGTAGTACCGCTCCAGCACGTTCGTCCTGCACGGAAACACAACCAGATACAGTTCCATACTTACCACCCTCTCTCTTCTCATGGATGTCGTAAAAGGCGACTAAGGGTATCACCAGAGGATGGGCAGCAGCGTTCTCTGAGTATTTAAACAACCAACTGCGATCGCCAACCCGCCTGCCTCGTCGACCACGCTTCGCGCTCTTCTGATTTTATAGGTTTAAGTTTTGATATCAAGATATCAAATGATTTTAAAATGCAACGTTCCGTTTCAAGATTAGCCAGCAACAATTCATTAAAAAAAAAGAAAAATACGAATCGGTGTATTCCTTTAGAAGGAAAAATCTGCTCGTTATATGTAAATATTTTGCAAACAGACAATCTTAAAGTCGCATCAGACATACTGTTTTTATAACCTGTGCTACTGCCTCAGTTTTATGGAACCAGCTATCATTGCTAACTGTGCTTTCGCTTGTAACTTTAACATATCGTTCAAATAAGTGGATACAGTGATTTAATTACTCTCACTGTGCTTATATTAAAAACATCATTTATATTATTATGAATCATTACTATAATCATTATTTCTATTATTGGAGTTTCTTCTAAAAGGTCCAGTTTCCGTGCCTTAACAATTAATAATGTGTTATTTCTATCAATATTTCCTTATATAAATATATGTAGTTATGTGCCAAGCGAGAAACAGCTCTCGTATAGGAAAGGAGAAATGCATCCGATAAAAAAGCGATAGGCTAGCAACTCTGCTCAACTGTTAGGCAGCAGAATAAAAAATAACAGGTAAGTTCGTTTAATTGCTAAATAAATGCGTGTGTTTAAGGGCTAGGGTCGCTCTTTACGTATTTGTTGTTCCGGGAATATAATGATTGTCTGTTTTGTAGTTGCCGCGTCATTAAATTGTTTACAATTACAGTCAAACCTGGGTGAGTGAGAACTGGGTAAACGAGAAAACTCGCCGAAAACGAACCTCTTCTCCTATTGACACGCGAGAAAAACAAACGTACTTGAATATCGATCATACCGTGTTTATCATTGCCATGTCGTGCGAAAACGGAGCATTCCATGTGTGTTGATACCGCAGCCGAAGTAAATGACATAGGAAAATGTTTTTATTAGTTTGTAACCTACGTATATTTTAGTGCGATAAGTATTAATTTGTTTTCGCGTTGACAGCGATCGCCGTAGATAAGAGAATACGAAAAGCATTGTTTTGATCGAAATTTAACTGCGACTGCGCTGCGACTGCACTTCTTTAGTTACGTGAACAAAATTTGTTTTCGAAATGAATAATAAAGTTAAGCTCTAAATAATAATGAATTATTTTATGCTCTGGTGTGTAAAAAAATAATTTTCATTTTGCGTCAGGGATGTTTGTTGAAAATAATATTGATGGTTTCGCCGCTATTATTAGAAAAAGGTGTGCCTCCCTGATGACACGTAACCGCGGCAGTTCCAACACTATCCTCAGTGTATTCGCAGATCGGTGGGATTCACCGATGCTGCAGAGATGGATGCTGCTCCACACTAGTAGTCTGAATTACAATAGATTTATTAAGACTGTTTACTAATACTAGATATTAAGAAAATTGTTATGTTATGAATGCTGTCTGAGAGTGCTGTAGATTTTATTATTTATTGATTGTCATTTCGTCTTTTTTAGCGTTTAGCGTATTGTAAGTAACTGTTTCGTTACATTAATATTCTACAAAGAGAGAATTCAGTTACTTGCAAGATTTGACCATGTACTAACACGGTTAGTTAAATAAAAGCTTATAAAAAGGAATAAAAAAGTTACAATACTTACAAAAAGATTGAATATGTATAAGCATA
Source organism: Asteroscopus sphinx (assembly GCA_949699075.1). Classification (NCBI taxonomy): domain Eukaryota; kingdom Metazoa; phylum Arthropoda; class Insecta; order Lepidoptera; family Noctuidae; genus Asteroscopus; species Asteroscopus sphinx. Next base: position 6,324,247 of record OX453024.1, read on the forward strand.
TATAACTGCATAGAGAAGCTATAAAATTGTTAGATAAATGTTTCAATAATTATGGAGTAAGAAAATAAATGACACGATGTTATTTACCGACATCCACGCGGACGGAGTCGCGGGCACAATGAACAAGTAAGCAAATGAGCCATGTACTAAATGGGGGCCCCACAATCGCATTCAGTTTTTGAGGAGTCTTCCCAAAAAATTATAAGTCACAGGAAAAAAAACCCGCTTCGTTTTTGGCCTCCGGAAATACGACCATGTGTTGGAATTTCGGACCCAATTGAAGTGCCAAATTTCATCTCAATCCGTTTATCCGTTTTAGAGTGATTGAGCAACAAAAGTCTTCACAAACTTTTACGTTTATAATATTTGTTGTGTATAATTTTTTGGATAAAAAAATTCAACTAGTTCTATAAGTCCAGAGACTAGTGCAGAGGTCACCGGTCAGCTTTAATGTTCCTGTGTCACTAACCGTGGACCGTTGGTCCTCAGAGCCTGCTGGGCGACGACGGCGTGCTGCTGTTCCCGAGCAGCCCCTCGGCGGCGCCCTACCACTACTCGGCCATCGTGCGCCCCTTCAACTTCGCCTACTGGGCCGTCTTCAACGCACTGCAGTTCCCATCAGCACAGGTAATGTAATCATATTTTTTATTTTATTTTATCAGTCAATAATTACCGCAGTGTCTCAAGACGAAAGTCTTTGACCAGAGTGTGTTGCCAGTAATAACTTACGGCACTGAAACGTGGTCGCTCACAATGGACCTGATAAGAAGGCTCAAAGTCACTTAAAGGTCAATGGAGAGGGCTATGCTCGGAGTGTCCCTGTGTGATCGAATCAGAAATGAGGAGATTCGCAGGAGACCGAAAGTAACCGACAGCCCGAAAAATTGCCAAACTGTACGACTGCTAAAAAAAGGTTTGAAAACTCCTTGGTTGGGTCGAAGTGGCATTAAAAACTCCTTAGTTGGGCCGAAGTGTGCGGTTATGGGAAAAAAAATTAAAAATTACGTAATCTTGACAATTAATTCATATTATGACTGACATAACTCCAGGAGGCTAGAACTCTTCTGGGGCCGTATTATGAGCTTTTAAAAACCCATGCAAGTTCCAGGCAATCCATTTAACTGCCTTGTAAAATTTCGTATTATGACATGCGTAAACCTGGCTGACTTCTGGATTGATAAGTTGTCTATGGCTGTCTTTTAACTTTTGAAGGTGACGTTTAGGAACAAGATTAATTTTTTTGTCGGTAAGTTACGGTTTTAATTTTGTAATGTATTGATATTAAAAATTCAAAATATTAGTTGCATGAATACAAAAGTATAATTAAATATTTAAATCATCGTATTTTGCCTACAACAAAAATAATAATGTGTTGATTTTACCACATTTTGCTAAATGTATATTTATATGAATGGTTTGCGGTGTTACGCTTCCGAACGACACCCCATTTAAAAGTCAGCGGGAAGTTAATCGTAGGTGCGCAAAGAGTATATAATCACTACGTTTAGTAGGTGGGAACAAAGAGATTTCAATACATCTTATTATTTTCTTATTACTTTAAATTAATGTTTTAAACAATACGTATTAGAATGGCGTAAGTGCTATGTGTGATGTTATTTGGCTTAAAATATGTAATAAAATACAAAGAAAATAATTTTCCATTTCATGTTATTTAGTTCAGACACAGACATAGTAAAAAATATAGACCAAGTGCTGCGAACAATCCTACTGAAGCCACCAAAACCGTGCTCCTCCGTGTACAAACCAGCGCTCACGCACACACATGCACATCAAACCATGCTCACCGCTCTCAGTACACATGTCGCGGCATCGTCTAGTAAGCATGGCCAAAAAAATATATCTTTCAAGAGCATATGTGTGCGTGAGCGCTGGTTTGTTCACGGAGGAGCACGGTTTTGTTGGCTTCATTATGATTGTTCGCAGCTAAGTGCTGTCCATATTTTTTAATATGTTGTGAATGTCTGCCTTGAAGCGTCGCTTTCCAGAAACGCAATTACTTCGTAATAATCGCACATGTTAGTGTTAGAATTTTATTGTGGATTATTATTACCAAATCTTACCAAACGAACTCAAAGCAATTCAATAAAAGGTACTCCAAGGCAGCTTTTACTGACTGGTTTCTAATGTCACTTATTGACTGAAAAAAAAACAGAAATGAAACGTCAAATCAGCGTTCATAATACGGTTATCGCCAGCCAGTCAGCCAAAATACGGGCAGAAGTCGGCTTGTAGTGTCACGTGATCGCTGACTCGCTGGCAATTGAGTTACTAATACGAATTTGCCAGGCAGTTCACTTTACAGCGAGAACTGCCTGGAAATAAGAGTTCATAATAAGGCCCGTTCTTAATAGTTTGGTAACAAAACTGTCTGATAGAAGCTCCCTTCTCTTCCTGATTATATATATACAACGTGTATCAGAAATGCGTGGTCATATTTCAAGAGCTCATTCAAGGCATAGCATAGCACAACTCTTACTATGGGACGTAGACTTAATAGTAGACTGCCTTCTCACGTCACAAAACTAGTGCCCGGCCGCGACAATACCGCCGACTACAAGAATATTGTACGTAAACAGGAGGTTAGCAAACAGTACTATGACAAGCATGCAAGAGCTTTACCGTCATAACTTCTTAGGTTTTCGCGATCACTACACATTATAATAAAACAAAGTTTAACCGGATTAAATCGCGTATATTATTTAAATTGGTTTCCCTGACGTTTCGAAAGCTTTGCAGCATTTCGTGGTCGCAGGTAGACTAAGATGACAAGCGTCTTTACAAATATTTCTAAAAAAATATTTTAATCTACCGTACAATACTATTAATTAAAATCGTTTCGGTGCACGCAGTAATCACTCACAATATCATTATCTTTTACAGTGTTGCGTGCTGTTTGGGACTTGATTATTTTTAGGACTGGGTTCCAAACAGGTGGTAGCTGCCAACCATCTTCTCTATTAAAATTAGGATGTTTTTTAATTTCAATAGCCTCACGGAGCATTCTAGGTACATATCGGTTTTCCTTCGCCCATAACAACTGCAATACCACCTAGGCTGTTACCTAAATGGTACCGCAAGTCGGTTCGCCAACCTGAGACATGAAGATGGCAAATCTCTGCTTGAGGGACGTTGTAAAATCAAAGCTCAACTTAAAACTAGTTTTAAACAGAGATCAACGCCGTATAATGTGTTTCTATTTTATATTTTCATAAATTTCAATATCAATTCTTAATATTTGTTTGACTTTTATTTATTTTATGAACTGACTAGCAACCCACCCTAGCTTCGCATGCACCTTCTAAGATAATCCCTCTTTCTATTGGAGAAAGCCGTATTTTTTAATTTTTTTATATAATAGGGGCAAACGAGCAAGCGGTAACCTGATGGTAAGCAATCTCTAGGTACCGCCGATGTATGGTCACGATACTTCCCGGTGGTACATTTTGTAGACAAAATCCCTTGTACGAATCCTGCTACATTACACATACTTACGGCTGCTATCAAACATTGAGTGCAAGCGATTTTAGCCTTAGTGGTGGTTCACCGAAAAGATTTCTGACTGTACATTCACAAACACCAGGCGCCGAAACGTTGCTGACCTTTTAAAAAGACGTATGCAAATTCGTATAGTTTTTAGTGAACTTTGTAAATGGTTTAACTGTAAATAGAATAGTGTAATGTAGAATGTAGACGAAGAAAAGTAGATTTTTTTAGAAGTGAAAAACGAAAAGCGAAATTCGTTGGCAGAAAAAAGCACAACGTTTAAACACGCTTACGATTTTAAGCCGTTTTTCCCACCTTTAGACGGGAGTAAGGCCCCAGGTACACTCCATCGATAATATTTTGGACTCCTGATGATGACCATTTTGGTAAGCATGTATTTTATACTACAGCCTATCTCTTTTTGTTATCTATCATAATATTACACTTCTATAACATAATCAGAGCGTGAAGTTTTCTCCGTCTGCGCCTAAACGTGGTTACGTAGATATTCATTTGTTTGTATGATGCCTTCTACAGTAATAATTAAGGCTGTATTTAATAAACAATAATAATAAATAAATGGTATACAAGATTAATAATGTTATTGGTGTACAATAAAGAATATTCTATCTATCTATCTATCTAATTAGCAAAAAACGCAAGAAATTTCATTGATGTGTTGACAGACATCGGTCGCCTGTTACGAGGCGTCTATGGGGTGTATGGTCGATGGTAGAAACACATTAGAAGTAAGCACTATGGCGTACGATATCTTAAAACCTACGCGAATACCTGTTGGATTTTTTCGCCGGGCTGGGTAATCCGACTGATGATTAAAAAAGCTTGCGTGCCCACTTGACGTATAATTATCATGCCTGTTACCTGTTTATGCAACAATAAATAAATAAAATTAAAAAAAAATGATTTAAACATTTCGATATGTATTTTCGTTGAGGTAGAAAGCGTAAACTACAAAATATGATGTTACAATATTTAGTGTTCAGATTCAATGACATCGCTTACACTTTGTGTTATAGCAATAGGTAGGCATACCGTTTATCGTGCGTCTTGGGGACGTTTAGATGACATATCAGCATCCAAGCACCCCTTAGACGCAAAAGGCACGTGTCAACCTTTTTATACTCATTTTTATAAAAAAAAAAAAAAAAAAAAAAAAAAAAATATTAATAATTAATATAATAATAATATAATATGTTGCCAGTTATATAATTGTTGTATAACTGGCAACACCACTAAGTGTCAGCGTTTTTCGTTCTTGATTTTCAATTAAATTAATTTAATAGGTTTTCACAATTTAAAGCAAGGCAATAAAAGTACAATGAAAACGATTAAAGATGAAGAAAATGATAAAACCTCAAAGAAAACTAATTTATAGCACAACGATGTTATAAAAACCAAGTAATGACAGCTGACATAAAGATGTCAGAAAATCAAGAATAAATAAAACAATGATAATATATGATAACAAGGAGTAAAGCCAGAGTACAGTGCACACGTCCACCACCTTCGGCCTCGTCGCTCAGCTCCGCCTCGCAGCTGCCGGGATCCAGCATACCCACCGTGAGTGCTGTGACACCGGCCGCCGCAGTAGCGTCGAGCTCGAGCGACGAGTATTTCTCTCCGCCGTCGTCACCATCACCAGCACGCCGGCGGGGAGGTCGCCGACCACCGGACTGCCTGGGACCCCGAGGCCCACCGGCCTCTGTCAGGGCCCCCGCTCCCGGTGGTAGTGTGTCGCGCATGCGATGGACGCAATCGATTAACGAAAACGTCATGCGCGCATACTTTGGGGCTACAGAGGGAGGAACTAACCTGACCGCGTACCGTGGCCGGATGCTCGCTCTGTTTCAGGCCCTTGAACCTGCCGTCAACGTCTCGACGCAACGACTGTCGGATCAGGTGCGTGTCATTCAACGGGATCACAGGTTGGATGGCGCAGCGCTTGATAGGCTACGCTCTGAAATGCAGAGTAGCCGTGTCGACCATCCTTTGCCACAGCCCTCGACGCGACCACGAGTAACCCCTTTGGTAACGTCGGGGCCCAGTCAAGTTGGCGAAGAAGAGGAGGACACGGCTATAGCTGCAGGTACCCAGTACAATGACATACTGAGAAGTGCTTTGGAGGATGCACTACGGGATTATCGATCCACACCACCTGAACATAGGCCGCGGTTGCCGCGTTTGCCTATGCACAACCGTAATAGAGCGCTGGTGTGTGCCCTGGACTCGCAATTATCAGATTTATTTGAAAGCAGCGAAGATCTCTACGATACGCACTCAATCCTGTACTGTGCGGCTGCCGCGGCATGTCGTGTAGCTCATGTCAAATTTCCAAATACTGACAGAGCTACGCGACCTATATCTGCCGTGCCAGCTTGGCAGTGCAGGATTGAGCAGCGTATAAACGAGGCCAGGGTGCTCATTGGTAAGCTCACCTGCTTCAGGGAGGGCAATAAACGACCAAGAGTGATGCGCTTTGTGAGGCGAGCGTTCTCTGAGACTGATGTCAGTCCTGGAGAATACTTATCTCGTGTCACAGAGCGCATCGACTTCCTGAAGCAGAAAGTCTGTGCATGGGCGAACCGTATACGTAGATACAGGCGGCGTGTGGATCGCTATACTCAGAACTGCATGTTCCAAAGCGACCAAAGGTGGGTTTATAGAACCTGGGAGCGACCTGACCAAGGTGTGGGTGACGTGCACCTACCGGATAATGATGCCATGAATGCATTCTGGCGCAACATCTGGTCGGTGCCTGTTGCTCATACCGAGGGTGATTGGATGCAGGGGGTCCAGCAGGCATGTGAGCCAATCAATGAAATGGGGGAGATTGTCATCAGCTCCCAAGACGTAGCCAATGCAGTCCGTCCAATGTCCAATTGGAAATCCCCGGGCCCAGACGGACTGCACAACTTCTGGTTGAAATGGCTACGCAGCTCGCATGCCTGCTTGGCCTCACAATTCCAGTCATCTTTAGAGTCTGGGTCGTTACCAGAATTCTTAACAACAGGAGTAACCCACCTGCTCTATAAATCGGGTAGTACTACGGAACCCAAAAATTATAGACCGATCACGTGTTTGCCGACGGTCTATAAACTTCTTACGTCCATTTTGAGGGCAAAACTTAGCCATCATATTGAAAGTAATTCCATTATGTCTGCTACTCAAAATGGATGTAAGAATGGGTCTCGTGGTACTAAAGAGCTACTTCTCATCGACATGGTCATTAGCCAACAGGTTCGTCGATCCCGAAGGGATCTGTCGACATGTTGGATAGATTACAAGAAGGCCTACGATTCCGTGCCACATACATGGCTCATGAGGGTGCTAGAGTTGTATAAAGTAAATTCAACTCTACGCGCCTTCCTGTTGTCATGTATGGGGCAATGGAGGACTGTTCTTAGCTATCCAGGATGTCGACAGATTCGGGGGAGTGATGAACCGATAAGGATCGAGCGGGGAATATTCCAGGGCGATAGCCTGAGTCCCCTGTGGTTTTGTTTAGCCCTGAATCCCCTAAGTACATTGTTGGACGAATCAGGGCTAGGCTACCGGTTGAGGAGAGGTGGCCAAGTAATATCCCACCTCCTCTACATGGTTGATCTAAAACTATTTGCCCCCACCGATTTGCGACTGATGGAGTTACTAAAGGTAACTGAAAACTTTAGTAATTCAATCAGGATGGAATTCGGTGTGGACAAATGTGCGGTCATGCATGTGAAGCGTGGGGGGATAGTGGAATCTGCGGGTATTCAACTCTCGGATTCCATACAACTTAGATCCCTCTCCCCAACTGAGACCTACAAATACCTGGGTATGTCGGAGGCGTTAGGTATTAGCGAGGCCGACATGAGACAATCGCTGCAGGAGCGCTTCTTTGGCCGCCTGAAAAAAGTCCTTAAAAGTCTTCTTTCAGGCGGAAACAAGGTGCGCGCCTTTAACGGTTGGGTCATGCCGGTCTTGATGTATTCCTTCGGCATACTCAGGTGGACTCAGACGGAACTTGACGTCCTGGATAGGAAAGTCCGTACGCTTTTGACGGCATATCGTATGCATCACCCACGTTCATCGGTGATGAGGCTGTACATCCCGCGGAAGTGTGGAGGTCGTGGCTTGTTAAATGCCAAGACCCTTCATAACCGTGAGGTGTGCAGTCTGAGGGAATATTTCCTTCACGTGGACGTGGGAATGCATCGAGATGTGGTCGCAGTGGACAAAGGACTCACCCCGCTCTCCTTGGCTAAGGAGAACTGGCGCAAACCTGTGGTACTGGAGACCAATGACCGCAAGGAGGTATGGCAGAGCAAGGAGCTTCACGGGCGCTTCTACCGGGTTCTTCATGGGCCCGATGTAGATTTTAAAGCGTCCGTATCCTGGCTGCGTTTCGGTGACCTCTTCGGAGAAACCGAAGGCTTTGTTTGTGCGATTATGGACGAAGTTATCATGACGAATAACTACCGGAAATATATTGTAAAGGACGGCACAGTTGACATATGTCGGGCATGCCACTGTCCCGGGGAATCCATCCGACATATTATTTCTGGTTGTTCTCGTCTTGCTAACAGCGAGTATTTGCACAGACACAACCTGGTGGCCAGGATTATCCACCAGCAACTTGCCTTGAAATACAACCTTGTAGATGCAGAAGTACCATACTACAGGTATGTGCCCGACCCAGTTCTCGAGAACGACCATGTTACATTGTACTGGGATCGATCTATCATCACTGACAGGACTATTGCTCATAATAAACCTGATATAGTGGTGATAGATCGATCAGAGCGCCGCACAATGATTGTTGATGTTATCGTCCCGCATGACGAGAATCTCGTGAAGGCCGAAAAAGATAAAGAAATCAGATATCTTGACTTGGCACACGAGGTTGTCGACATGTGGGATGTTGACTCAGCAGTCATTGTGCCGATTGTCGTTACAGCCAATGGCATCATCGCAAAGAGCCTCGACCAACACCTGCAGAGGCTCTCGTTAGGCGGCTGGATCAAGGGCTTGATGCAGAAAGCGGTACTTCTGGACACGGCGCGTATCGTGAGGAGGTTCCTCTCTCTGAGGCCCTGACCACCGGTAGCTTGGACCCTGTTCCTGATACCGGTGGGCTACTGTTTTTATATATTTTTAAATGTTTTTATATCTTTTTGTTTTAAAAAATATTTAAAAATGTATTGAAATGTGTATATAAAATGAATAAACGGAATATAATAATATTAATATTTATAATTAAATATAATATATGATATTTTTAAATTTTGAAAGCATCAACTGTTATGGGTTTTGGAAGTCAGTTTCAATACCTATTTATATTTATTTTATTACACTGCTCCAATTCCTGTTGTGCTAACTGGAAGAATACTCCTATCTCTGTAATTTATCTTGCCTATGCCCGCGACTTCACCCACGTGGCAATGTTGTTTATAGCGCATCCCTCGGAAACTGTTCATTTTCCCGACTTTTGGTTCAGTTTTTGGTGGATCTTGGCGCTCAACGCACGCATTTCGATGACGCCGGCTTTGTTTCGCAGATTTTTTGGAATCTGTAACAAATGTTTAAAAAACTTAAGATAATGTTTGCATCATGTTTTGTTTTAGAATTTCGTTACTAAAACGTTTTAAGTACGATTTTCTCTTGACCAAACTTATCAAAATGCACGAATACACCGAAATTAAGCACAATGGACAAGCAAATTGGTAACCTCAGACATCTCGCGTTAGTGACGCTAATAGCAGGCACCAACCTTGTAGGGAGGGCTTTTAGACTACTATACCGTACATTTTTTTTAACAAAATTTGAAACTATTACAAAAAGATTAGCACCAGTGAAAAAAATAATAAAAATATTTTAAATAATGTCCAAGTTTTAAGCGTTTCTAAATTTTTTTACTAGACAAGGACAGCACTACTATAGGGATAACATATTAACGCCATTGTACTCAGTCAGAGACAACGGTCTGTCCTTGTCGTGCAAAGTAATGTAAGACTTGTTTTGACATAGCAGATCTTTAGGTAATAATTCTGAAGGCGAGAGTATATCCATGGAGTTTCTTGCACCTAAATATTTCCTGTATTTACTTATGTTACGTTCCTAATATAAATATGTAGAATTAATATTTGATTTGGCAAGAAATTTCCATATTTATGTTAGTTAATTCTTAGTTTTAAATGGTTAGGGGTAGAGTGACAAATAAATATTTCCACGCCTATTGTCGGTAAAATATGTGTGACTATTAAAATTTATAACTTTAAGACCTCGATGTACCATGTTCTTGGAAAGAAATAAAGTTAAATAAGTAGATAAAATTTATATTACCTTATTATTTAGATTCCTATGGGCTGTATAACTGTAGGGTATTAAATTGTAGAAAAAACGTAAGTTTCACATTAAATTCATAGAATGAAAGTTGTATGCAAATTCCCGATTTCATGTGATTTCATGACGTAATTTGGTAAATAATTGACTGTAAGTTCGAATTAAAAATAAATAAATTGAAATGAAATAAATAGTTTTATGAAAGTAAAGGAACCTAAACTATATTGCACATTATTCGGAGATCAAGTAATTTTGTTGCTCATCTGTTCTAAATTTAATTATGTCGGAGTTCACTTCATAAGTAGCTATCTAATTTCACTGGCTCACTACAAACGGTTCGTGGTGTCGCACGTTCAGCTACGACCTTCCAGGGCCGAGGAATCTGCCTCCGTGTGAAAAATATTCCCACAGTATTGTCCGTAAATTAAATAAAATTTTTGTTATACAGTCTTTTTTGCGACCATTTAGTCGCAAATACTACGGTAGTGCAATTTGTTTTTTAAATCATTGCATGCGGACACAGTCGTAAAATGTTGGCGGGGGCCGGGGGGCGGATGGCACGTTATGATTGGTCGGTTCAAAAGTTCGGTGGTTTGATTGGTGCCGCTCGCTGACGGAGTGACATTCCGATTGGCGGTGGGGCGTATGATATGCAGTGGTACTGCATATGCGTTGTGACCGGGGGTATCCGGCCAATCGGCGTCTAGAGGCTTACTGGTCTGTGAATTCTAATAAGGAATTGATCATTACACTATTTTTGCTCAATTGTAAAGCAATTGTTTGCACTTTGATTCCTACATAAGATATTATTTCAGTAATCGTGTTACTTATAAAACTATTAAAAAAATGTATTATGTAAAATATGATAGTATGTAGCTTAAAGCAAGTTATATTAATTATGTAATACTTTATAATGGCATTTTAATGTTAAAGAGAACATATTTACGCTCTCTTAAATTGTTACATTCTTGAACAATTTTAACAAACAATATGAATGTAATAATTAAGGTATCTATTACAGCATAAAAACATAAATGACGATTCGGCAGTGTTCGACTTGTCATCATTAATAAATTCTAGTCTAAAGTGATACTTTCGGCCTACTCTGTTGTGATAACTCCGAAATTTAATCTAATGCGATTTTTCGAATCGAAAAAAGCAGTTTCGAACTCGAAAAACGGGCATATCGAAGAGTAGACCAATTGTTACATTTAAAAAGTCACCAGTGCAATATATTTTTATAACATTCCTTAGAAATATCAGTGAATTAAGCTAAGCGAAGCTTTGGTTTTATAATAATATATGTATTAATATAATAGTCATGTCATGTATTTGTTTGCGCAAATACATGCACATTTGTTATAAATTATTGTTTATGTAATAAATGCCTGAATTTGCTGTTGAAATAAAATGTGAAAAAATGTAATGAACTAGTAAAAGTCAGTGTCAAAAAATCAATTACTTTTGACTAGACCTTGACGAAGACATAGTAGAAAAAAATCGAAAACAAACGACGCTTAAAATAAAAAATCGATTTCTGAATAATCTATTTTTTTAAACAATAATCGACCCAAAAAATTCGATTAAAAAATAATAGATTTTTTTAATAATTGATTATTTTTTCACATCCTCAGCATCGACACAGTTTTATTAATTTTAATTAATGTAAGCAAGTATTTAATGCGTTGTTTCAGTGTACCTGCGTCTAAAGTACTACCTGCAGCCTATTGTTTTACCCCTTCCCGTGACCAAGCTGTCACGCGAAGAGAAATACCTGGCGTAGCAATATAGACGAAGTGCTGCGAACAATCATAGCTACGCCAACAAAACCGTGCTCCTCCGTATACATTACAAACCTGCGCTCACGCACACACCTTGCACCTGCAGGATATTTGTTTTCGCGATGCTTACTGGACGATGCTGCGACATATATGTACTGAGAGCGGTGAGCATGGTTTGCGCTTTAGAGTTCCATCTTTTGGATCCAATAAACAAACCAAAAACATTCGTGCATACAGCGCATGGTCACCCTAGTGTGTCAGTGCTTTGTAAATTTGAAAACTAAATTTGTTATTTTACTCATCGTGTTTTAGTAGGTTTGCTTCTTCGATGCATTGAATAAAAAAATCGATGTATACTCGATCTTGAAGAATTATTAATTTTCATTGATTATTGTAGAAGATGTTTGTAATTTTTGGTATCATGTTTACTCTAATCGATTCATAGCGCTAGATTCATTCACGAACGTATGACGCTCTCGACGCTACTGTGTCGGAAGGTGAATAACCTCTTTAGTTTTAGGAAACAAATCTTACCCAAAAGTTTCGATCACACTTTTCATAACGCTCTCGCCAGCTTACTCCCCAAGTCAAGCGTGTGTAAAGAAGTTTTACTTCAAAAAATCTCCTTAAAAATGTGCTAAATATCAGCTCATTACTGTTCCACTGCTGGGCATGGGTCTCTTCTTGGTATAAGAAGGTTTAGGCCTTACTCCACCACGCTGGCCTACTGCGGGTTGGCGGAATACACACACCATCGAGAACTGCATGGAGCACTCTCAGGTGTGCAGGTTTCCTCACGAAGTTTTCCTTCACCGTTAACGCAAGTGATAATCAAATTCTGATCCAGACATTTCTCGTCTAATAATTCAAAAAGGTTTTTTTTTTTCAAAATAATTACCTAGTACTCGACAAACATAACGCAAGCAAAAGCGAATGTTCGTTTTTAGAGTTCCGTACCCAAAGGGTGCTCTTACTCTCGCTACGCTGTCCGTCCGTCCGTCTGTCCGTCTGTCCTAATCCTTTACAGCTTAATAAATTCTACATTTATAATCATAAGTAAATGAAATTTCACGTAGAAAACAAGCAACTGGACAATTTTTTTCGAAAATCTTCTGTCCTTTTCTAATGTTTTTAGTTGGAAAGAGACATAAAGAGTTTAAATTAATTTAGTGCGGTAAACAAGAGATCACCATCTTACTATAGTAACTATTATATTATCTGTGGTTTAGCAAAGTTTGAAATGGCAATTCGACTTTCTGATGTTTCCTACGATCTTTAAATAAATTAGTAAGCCGTTACAATAGTATCCGTTTTGTGACCTCCTTTTAAGCCTTACATAGCTCTCAGAATACCTTTGAGTGTTTTTTAATAGTACTGACTAGTATGTTTGATAAAAATAAGTATCATTTACCAATTTGTAAGATCGTCTTTTTTAGACTTATCCCCTTACTTATAAACGTTGTATAAGTTGTGTATGACGTCGTGTAATTGTGTATGAACATTTCAGATTTGTGTGTCCAACCCTTTTTGGGATATTCATCAAAAACGTTTTCCGCGGAACGACGTCTTCCCAGCGAGATTTTTTTTTTATAGTATAAGATGGCGAAACGAGCTAAAGGCCCACCTGATGTTAAGCGGTTACCTTTGCCCATAACAACTGCAATACCACCTAGGCTGTTCCATCTATCCCTACCAAGCTATCCCCACTAGTAGGGATAGATGGAAAATCATTCTATCTATCCCTACCAGTAGGGGTAGGTGGAATTGTTTTTTCCATTTATCTCCAATATTTATTATGAAATTACATCTTCAGGCGGCTTCTTGCATTTTTTTTAAACTTTACATTCGTCGTTGTGAAACCTTATAAAATTTGAGTGCACCATGCAGGCAACAGCCATTTTTTATGCATTATAACTTTTATGAACTGGACACGCTTCAGCGAGCAAGGCTGCATCGGCAGCTTTAAGAAGCATACAGATGGCAGCCTGGGGAAAGATCTTGTTTTTAAAAGCCGCATTGAAGATGACCACCAGAGGATGGGCAGCAGCGTCCTCTGAGTATTTAACCAACCAACTGCGATCGCCAACCCGCCTGCCAAGCGTGGCGATTATGGCATATCCCCCCCTTAATTGGGGGAGGCCTATGTCCAGTAGTGGACGTCTTTCGGCTGAAATGATTGAAGATGACGGTCATTAGAGCGATTAGGGTGGCAGGGAAACGTTTCAACACCTTATTGGTGATGCCGTCTGCGCCTGGGGCTTTTTTGGGCTTAAGATCCTTGACTATAGAGAGAACTTCGTCAGGGGTGATCGGTGGGAGCGGGTCATCAGGGTCATCTATTGGGGGGGGGAGGGCTGACCTACGCTCTATTTCTGAATTTTGCTCACCTTTTCAGGTAACATGAATGTTATATTTTGTAATTGTATATAATTATGTGTACAGAATGACATAGGAAAATAAAATCAACCATTTATTGTCACACGAGATTTGTTGCGTAATTGTGACTTTTAGACTTACTATGAGTGTGAATCTGTGCGTGCAAGCCCGTACTTTAATGCTCCAAAATACTGCAGTGTCTCAAGACGAAAGTCTTTGAGTAGTGTGTGTTACCAGTAATTACTTACGGCACTGAAACGTGGTTGCTCACAATGGGCCTGATAAGAAGGCTCAAAGTCACTCAAAGGGCAATGGAGAGGGCTATGCTCTGAGTTATAGAGTGTACGTGACAAAGAAGTGCCGAAAGAATTGCAAACAATTTTATCAGAATCTTCATATTTTAAACCTTTATATAAATTTATTGGCGGTCTTATCGCTAATAGCGATATCTTCCAGACAACCTTTGGATGGACAAGGAAGACGTGAAAAATAGATGGGGGCAGTATGTGTATATACCTATTGATCAAAATAATATGTTTCGCGACGCGTTTGGTTGATAACCAATCACAATATATCAACGGGTGGGAAGATGTCGCCGCCCGCGCCTTACATTCAAGAATAGCAATGTGCTATAGACAATTTCTTAATATACCTAATTATTTTGTCAGGCGACAAAATAATAAAAATAAATAACTAAATAAAAATAATAAATATGTTCAAAGCTTGCAAAAACCTAGTTAAGACTATTTATCATAAGAAGAAAGGTCAAAGTTTTCATGAAAGTGCAAATAAGGTTTTCTATAGTTTTCTAGTACCTACCTACATCAAAAAAAGCAATGAGCAATAACGAGGTGCCTATTTAAGTATGTAAGTATAATAATTTTCAACATTTATTGGAGAAAGTGTTACCAAAAATATGTATAGGTATGTTTTAAGAAACTTCTGTTAGAGGATGGCTATTTACTGTTGTAAATTGGTCTGGAAAATTGGCAGGAAGAATCTCTCTGTAGTCCCTGTTGTCTGCTTATTTAATTGGTGATATCAATAAATATCTTTTTTTCCAATCACACTATGTAATATTGGTACTTGTATCGTCATAGATAAACATCGGACATAGATAAGAATTGACAGATTGTTTAATATTTTTAAATGAACATATTATGGAACATGTGGCTTGCAACTGTTCAAACGAGTATTTACGATACGCTCTTAGAGGCTATAAAGTTATAATCATTTTACCGCGTTATTATATGCTTATAATATAATTTCCGGAAATTATAAACAGATGATGACAAATTAAGGCTGCGGTTTAAGTCTATTCTCATCTTTAAGTACCTACAACTTGACAATTCGCTGTGAAGAAAACTATAATTGGCGGCAGTAGTCAATTATAGCATTATTCAGGATACTGTTATACTAATAATATATCTATGTGATAGCCCATTAGCCATAAAGTTATTTAATGATGACAGCATAAGTCCAAACTCGAGGGATGTAGGTATTAATATTTTTTTCCAATTTGGAAACAAAAAAATTGCACCAGTGTGCTAGGTCTGTGCACCAGTGCGAAACCGGGGCGGATCACTAGTTTGAAATAAAAACAATTTGAATTTGTCATTTATTCATAAAACTAAATTTTTTACAATGTTTTTATCACTTTATCCCAATAGATGTCGCTACCAGTTGCAAGTGAAGAAATAAGAATTACTAGCATACAAGCAAATAATTGTACCCAAATTAAAACGACCTACGAATTAAATATAAAGGTTTAATACAAACGGCACAATTGGGCTTACAATCTCGAATTTGGGTTGCTATACACATGTAAGTAACTCCGTAACCACCTCGTGTATTGTTTGTCATCAACAAAACAACATGAAACTTAAATATAGACACAGAATTTTAGCAACTTATTCTTATTCTTATTCTTTATTGTACACACAGATATACATTTATATAACAGTAGGAAAGTTTATGTACATCGGCGAGCTTAACTCAGAACTGAGTTTTCTAACAGCAAACCTTAGAGCGATAGAGAAATGTTGAATGTAGAGGACAGAAACAAGTGTACAACATAAATTAAACCTACTTTATTTACTTACAGTACTAGCTAATAATAATATAAATAATATATAGATACTTAAATATATATAATAGATACATAAGAATATATAATAGATACATCAGAATATATACATTCATATATATATATAGATATATAATACATAACATGTAATATAACTCATGTTGAGAGGAAATGTTCCTTAATTCTTCTCTTGAAGACATTCAGTGACGGGCTATCGCGCAAAGAGTGTGGGAGAGAATTCCACAGACGCACGGCACGTATGGTGAAAGAACCATCGTAACGGCTAGTTGTGTGATGGGGTATACGGAGGAGAAGGGAAGAAGATGAGCGGCAAGGTTTTCCCCTGGGGACAAGGTACTCAAAGCGTATAACTTCATGTTATATTTTTCTAAAATTAATATTTCTTTATTTTGTTAGTGCCAAATTAAGGCACTTAGTTTGTGGCTTAATTTATGTAGATTATTTATTATTTTTATCGCATTTTACGCACGCGAAACGAAATCTAATGATTTTTCTTTCCACAATTTAAATCGTAAAATTTCGCTTCGCATGCGTTAAAAATAATAAAATAAATTCTTTTGTTAGTCAAAAATCACATAATCTGATGATTCATTTTGTACCGGCTACGAATTATTAAATACCGTTTAAAATTAAGTATTCCAGACCAAACTTTGGGCTGCTACTGAGAATTTCAACTACTACTATTACTACTGAGAATAAAACAGTTCGATTCTGTATAATATAATGCAAGGGAAACGTATTTCTTCGTATAGGTGTATGATCCTATTCCGAGTAAACAGCAAAATGTACTACTGAATAATGGAAAAATAAAATACAAAGGCCTTAATCTGTGTAAACAACAATGTGAGGAAAACGAAGAGGCTTTAGTCAACACAGGTTAGAAATAAGGTAATCTACCTTATTCTTTGTCTCTGCATTACCCTAAGGTTGTCTGATAGAGAACGCCTATGGCGTTAAGACCGCCTTTGTACCCTGTTATGCATAAATAATTAAATAAATAAATAAGGATTATTTTTAATTGGTTTTTTTATCATTGACTTGGAAATTGTCTGAAAGTAACGGCAGTGACAGAGAAGTTAAGTAGCAACAGACTGTCATGGTATGGACTTGTGATGAGGAGGAATGAGGAGCATGTTACGAGGAAAGTTTTAAGTATGAATGTTGATGACTATAAGAAAAGCGGCCTATGTCCAGCAGTTTACGTCTTTCGGGTGAAATGATGATGATGATGATATTCTAATGATAACAAACACTGAGTGGATCGTTAACACTATGTTTTAAAACTTAAAAATAGTTAAGTACTTCCTTGATTATTTTAATTTCATTATGAACTCGAATGTAATGTCATAATGACATACTTTACGCACATGCACCTGTAATGAATTTAAAAAAATTCATAACGATACAGTTTGCTGAACAAAACAATGCTGTAATTTAATTTTATTTCCTATTTTTGTTTATTATGTCATCAGCTTCATTGATAAAACTTTGATAGCGGCTATCCGCCAAAGTCCCCCTGCCTGAGGTTCATAATAACTGGAAGTTTTTACCTACACCAAGTAGGTAAAAACTTCGTCCTATATACGTACATATGTATGTATATAGGACATATACCTACTTCGTAGCTTGAATACTATGGCGTAAATCTGATAGTCATGGGATCTTGCTCCATTTTGTTTCTTTTGTGATCTGCCTACTTTTTCCGAACAATATTGTTGTATTATATATTAACTTACGATCAGACCTCCGCAATTCAATTGTTGTTTCAAAAAGATAAAGATAATAATTTATATATTAAATATATTTAATCATATCAAATCATCAAATATATTTTAGGGTGTAAAATCGAAATACACCTCTGCCTACCCCTTCGCGGAAATACAGGCGTGAGTTTATGTTGTTATGTTATGTTACGTAAGTAGTAAGTAAGTAAGTAAGTTAAGTAGTAACTATTAACACAGATAATATAATACTATACTAGTACTATTAAGTAAGTAATATGTGGTTTTAACGTTTGGTGTGAGTGAACAACCTGTGACCGCTGCAGACCTAAAGGGGGGCGGTAAGAGACCCAGAAAAAAATGGGGGCGTTGTGTAAAGGCTAAAACACCGACTGAACGCTCGACTTTCGAGTAGACTAAATAAGTTTGGGAACCACTTTTAAAGATCCATAAAAACATCACTTACGTCGCTCACAAAAAGAAACAAAAGAAGCTATGCCATACTCGGAAATAAAATAAACAAATAAAATACTAGCATATCGAACTCAGGACCTCACGATCTTCAGTTGAACACGTTCCGCAAGACCACCGAAGTAGCCTAAATTAAATAATGTATTCATTTCAGTGATTCTTTTTAGTTTAGATTATCAACTAGCACTGGTTTCCTCAAACAAACAATTATTCTTAAATTATCATGTTATTTTAATTTTTATATGTTCATTTTCGTAGGTATAAATATAAATTGATGCATTATCATAATAAAGTTGTTATTCGTGCTGCTTTGAGGTCAATTATCGAACTGTTACCATAGAAGAAATATAGCTGTTTGGTGCGCACGCGGCGCTACGCCCGGAGAAATTTTGAAGAATAACCCAATAATCCAAGTGTGTGTAATACACAACACAAATACACAATATCTTCACGTCCAAGCGTGTATTTTGAGTACGGGTGGAAACTTACTCGATCCACCCTAACTCCTCGAAAAAGGCCAGCAACGCCTTGGTGTTGCTGGTGATCTCTCTGAGGGTACCTAGGTTACCGAAGTACTTAGCCCTGTATGTGGCGACCTCAAGGCAGTCGATTCTCTTGTTCACGAACTAAACTTATTTTAAACTATCTCTCTCTTTTACAAATAGTAGATACAAGAAAGGGATGGCAATCATTTTAGAGCTGTCAAATTAGACGGAATTAAAATTTCCATACAAGTTTAGTCGTGATCTCGGAACGTGCCCACTAAAATACAAAGAAATGTAACACGTAAACTAATTTGACAGTTCTAAAATGGTTGCTATCCCTTTCTTGTATCTACTTTTAGTAAAAGAGAGCGATAGTTTAAAATAAGTTTAGTTCGTGAACAAGAGAATCGACACCATTGTCACGATGTAGTTGGTCGCGTTTCGCCATCCTATACTATAAAAAAAAAATAAAAAAAATACTGTATTAAATAAATAAATAAATATCTTTGGGACATTTTTACACAGCACCATCTAGTCCCAAACTAAGCAAAGCTTGTGCTATGGGTACTAGACAATGAATATAATAATTATATACTTTTTTTTTGTAAATACATACTGATAATACATAAGAAACACCCAAACCAACACAAGCACTTATGTTCTTCACACAAATATTTGTCCTGTGGGAATCGAACCCACGACCTCGTGATCAGCAGTCGTGATCGTCGTCAAAGTTGGAGGGGGATGACGAGTTATTTTATTATTTTTAACGCATTTACTCATGCGAAGCCAAAATTAAATCTAAAGATATAAATTGTGGATAGAAAAAATCTACCAGTCAACTTTTGGGTAATAGGGAATGTCATAAAAAAAAAAACTGTCGAATACATAACCTCCTCCTGTTTTTGGAGTCGGTTAAAAATAAAGACTTTAACCGTAAATCCGTCATGACTGTGGTAACACTTCAATTCGAAAACCGCCCTTACTGCTTACGAAATAAAGATGCAGCTAATGTCAAAGTGTTACCACCGACGTGCGGTCGACCGTACGGTGTTAGTGCTTGCCCACTTCAAACAAAGGATTTTTTGGTGTGATTAGAATTCAATAAAGAACCGTGTAAAAGACATTTAATACAAGACAGACTCATCAAGAATAGAGTGCAATACTTTACATCCGGCACCACACGGAACCAGATCCAGATACTTATAACTGAAGCTATCTTAAGTAAATTATGTAAAGTGTTATGTAAAATGTCAATTATTTATACCTACTTAAAAAAATATAAAATCACAGTTTCTGATATCACAAATCAACCTAGCATCAAGCTATAAACATCAATTACAAGTAAGTAAAAAATAACCAGGAGAACATTAGGGGTTGTATTTCTGTAACGAAAATATAATATTGCATTAGTGATTGACTAGACCATAGATTTATCATTACTCCGTATAGATTGGCAAATGTTTAAAAAATGCGAAAAAATATCTGTGATTGAAAATCAAGAATGTAATAATGTTCCGTGTGGGGCCGGACGTAAAGAATTGTACCACCCTCTCTCTTCTCATGGGTGACGTAAGAAGCGACTAAGGGATTCACCAGAGGATGGGCAGCAGCGTTCTCTGAGTATTTAAACAACCAACTGCGATCGCCAACCCGCCTGCCAAGCGTGGTGATTATGGCATATCCCCCCCCTTTGGGGAAGACCTATGTCCAGCAGTGGACGTATTTCGGCTGAAATGATGATGATAAATTGTGTGCTTATATTAATCTACGACAGAACAAGCAAAACCTTAGATTTTTTCGCTGCACAAAAAGGAAGGCAAGCGACACACAACTCACGAAACGAGCCAAAGGCCCAACCTACTACTGTTGCCTTAATGGTACCGCAAGTCAGTTCGCCAAACTGAGACATGAAGATGGATGGATGTGAGTTTTAAGAAGTAATTTTGTAGATCAGATACCAACGTGCCTCGTCATGCATGCTAGTCGGTTTAGAGAACTCTTAACCTGCCATATTGACGTCATTGTTTCTGCAGTTAGAAACAGCACAATAAGGCATTTTTGCAGGTTTTTGTTACAGTATTTACAGAAACAAGTCATAAGGCGTACTGAGAAAGGCTTTGAAATGCCCTGCACTATGGTGCAGTGTTAGCAAGCGCGCCCCTGTCTGCTGTAAAAATGCCGTTTTCCCTTCCCGCTCCCTCGTACCGCACCTCAAGCCAGGCCCGGCTAGTACCAATACTTTCACAAATTAATTCAATCTGGATCCTGCAACACAGGGTATCCTAGTGTGGGATCCAGTGTCACATTTATAATATGTAATTATGTTTTCTTGAAAATAAATAAAATAAATAAATCATTTTTAGCAGACTTAAAAAAAGGAGGAGGTTATACAACCTTCAACAAACCACCGACCTCCACCGACTTCAAAAAAGGAGGTTATACATATTGAACATTATAATAATGTTATTAAATATTTTTAATATAATAATTGTTATTTAATGATTATTTGTCACAAATATGAAATTAATAATATATAACATTATTATAAATTTAATAATAATATATTTTTTTTTTATTATAATATTTTAATTTTAAATAATGTATTATATTTTATTAATACTATTTTTAATAAATGCAAATTTTTAATTTCCGTCCGTCCGTCTGTCTGTCACAGGGCTGTATCTTTTGAACGGTAATAGGTAGCCAGTTTCAATTTTCTCAGAATATGTGTTGCTATGACCTCTAATATCACGATAAATACTAAAAATTAAAAAGTCTAAAACAAAACGGGGTCCCCATACAAGAAACCTTGAAGACTTAACAACCAATGAATCATTTTACCATTATGAGTGAAGACAAATCGAAGTTCGTTTTACAACGAAGTTTCCGTAACAATATTTACAAGACAAAAATATTATGGTTATTCAAGTTCATGGAGCCAAGAAAAAAATCCCCCGCTTAATGGACAAGATACCGTAATCCCCTTGTATAGGCCAAAGATTATTATTTGATGGGCCGATGAGGAAGATAGGACCTAAATGAAGGGCCTTTTCTTACAAATAGAAACGGAATGGGTTTGTTACAATGTGGATTAGGAAAAAAAAAGGCTTGAGTTGTAGGTATAATGTTGTTTCAGACACCTGATTCTATTTGTTTAGTTGGTGAGTAACTATACCTACTTGTTATTAGGTTAGTAACATTGTGCTTTACGAAAAAAAAACTTATTTAAAATAGTAAATTTTTTATTTTGAACTAAAATTAGATTTTTTTTTATTTTAATTTTACTAATTGGTTTATATCATGAATGAAATCAAAATATATTAAATTGAACAAATTAGGATTATAATTTAATTTAAAATATTTGATTTGCAATCAAAAAATATTGAATTTATCAATTTATCATAGTATTTACGTCATCATGGTTTTATAAGGTCAATTTGATAACACCCTGACCTTCAACTATTGTAAGTCTGTTATTATTTAGTTACTGTTGCAAATGGTAGTATATTTTCTTTCCTAGGTTGGAAATTGTTAGGAGTTTTTTACACATTTCTGTGAATACCAAGAAGGAGGGGTAAAATTAAATAAATAAATATAAATAATTAATAATTTATTATAAGCACAGCCATACAACTAGTACGTACGTAGTAGTAGTAGTACTAGTACTTATGTATTATAAGTATGTATTTACAAACAAAATATATATATATTTAAGTATTATATCCTAGTACCCATAACACAAGCTCTGCTTAGTTTGGGACTACATGGTGCTGTGTAAAAAATTTCCTAGACTAATCCTTTGGGTAAGAGTCTTATTATTAAGAGAGAGAGATCTTATTAAATTTCTTAACAAATATTCGTAATAATCTATTTCAGTCAACTGCTGGACTTAGGACTGTCTAAGAAAGTCCCAGAGGTCTATTGCCTGTATTTACCTGATAATCATCCTACTGCTCTTGTCCCAATTTAATTGGGGTTGGCACAGCATGTCTTTTTATTCCAAACATCGCGCGTTCTTTAGAGATTATGGTAGAGATCTTCGTAATTGTATTGTGAACATTGCGTGGTATGAAACGTTATAGAATATTTAATGCTAGCAGCACTTTCGTACTAAGTACTACTCTGGATTTTCGATAAACGAATTTCGAATACAATACCGACTTACAAGTCAAAAACAGTTTTCATAAAGTAGTAGGTAAATTATTGGTGTCGATTCTCTTGTTTACGACCTAAACTTATTTTAAACTATCGTTCGCTTTTACTAATAGAAGGTACAAGAAAGGGATGGAATCAATTTTAGTGCTGTCAAATTTATATTTAGTTTACATGTTACATTTCTTCGTGGGCTTTGTATTGTAGCCATTGATGGCATACAGATCGATGGGTTCCTTTCAATTATGGTTGAGCCAAACAGTGGTGGATTTACCAGCAGGCTGAGTAGGCTGGAGCCTAGCCTAGAGCTTCGTTAGTTATGTAATCAGGTCCTGGCACTTTTCCATTTATTTTTTTGTGTTTTTAAAAAGTGTTTTTTATTTATAACACAAATTAATATTAATTTGTTGACAAAAATTCATAATTTGATGAAATGAAATGTTTATATAGCATATTTTAATTAATACAGTTGATTTATTCCCAATGCCCTTGAATCGAACCTCCCTTCTTAATAATATCTTTTGTGCAAATAATCTTTAGAAAATTTATTTTTTGGACGCAACTTTTAAAATGAAATCAATATGGGTATCGTTTTCGAGGTTTCCCGGGGTGCTGATTATGAATATAACATCTATTTCGAGATCCAAGATGGCGGACGTGATTTTTTAAATAAAATCAATATGGGTGTCGTTTTCGAGGTTTCCCGGGATGCTAATTACGAATATAACATCTATTTCGAGATCCAAGATGGCGGACGTGACTTTTCAAATAAAATCAATATGGGTATCGTTTTCGAGGTTTCCCGGGGTGATGATTATGAATATAACATCAATTTTGAGATCCAAGATAGTGGACGTGACTTTTTAAATAAAATCAATATGGGTGTCGTTTTTGAGGTTCCCGGGATGCTAATTAAATAATGGGACCAACCCCGAAATCGCGAAAACATAACTATTCCTTACATTTTGTCGTGTAATGTGAACACAAATGCAGGGAACAACAAGATCAATACACCAACATTACAGCCATAATGTACTTTTATTAGATTGAAGATTTGCCTTCCAAAGTCTCACCATAATCCAACGGCTATACAGCTCAATAGACGTCTAATGTGGAATATAATGCGTACAATATATGAAGTTACCATGGTTACCCGAACTATGGCCAGCAAGATGCCTTGCCGCACGAAATCGTATCGCAACAACGCAGTTTTCTGCGTTGCAAATTAGCATCGTGCCGATTCGCAGTTTTGTGGTAATCGAACCCACTACCTCGTGATCAGCAGTCCGACACATATATATATAATATGTGATGTGGTAAAATGGTAGGTATGTAGGAAGTGGAAACTGCGCCTATTTAATAAGGACCTCAACATGTTTTGTGACACATATTATTGTATACCTTTTTCGATATCGATAGATATAGCAGCTCGTGCAGTAACCGCACCCATCTTGGTAGCGGGGCTGACTGCCCAGAGTGCGCCGGATGATCTATTAAATATCGTCACTCGTGGAGGGTCATTTAATGCACCCCTGTAATGGTCAGCCCTGCAGTCAGTAATGGGCTCAATATGTGCAAATAGAAAGCAACAGATTTCGTTGTATAATACTTTAAGGAAATAAAATGATCAAAGCATCCACCTTGGAGCTGTCTCCCTCGGGGTCGGGTTCCGCACAACATTTAATATCCCGTCTTGTGGTACACAACAGAAGGAAACTCATAACATTTAAATTTTTAGTATTTGTCGTGATAGAGGTCATATTAACACTTAATCTGAGAAATTTCAATCTACTACCTATTTCTATTCAAAAGATACAGCCTTGTGACAGCCAAGCTTTTAACTGAAACCATGTCGAGTCATAGGTTATCG
Organism: Asteroscopus sphinx; assembly: GCA_949699075.1. NCBI lineage: Eukaryota > Metazoa > Arthropoda > Insecta > Lepidoptera > Noctuidae > Asteroscopus > Asteroscopus sphinx. Next base: position 6,349,059 of record OX453024.1, read on the forward strand.
GTTTCCAGATTTACTTACTTTGATGACTTTATTGTTTTTGTGTTTTAGATATATTGTTAATTGCAAGCGTTGTATTGGTATTATTACCTAAAAAAATGTAGCCTATGACACTCCGGGGATGAAGAAGAATCTAATGACACCCCGCACTTCAAAATCCGTAAAGCCGTTTAGGTTACAGGAGATCACAACCAAACAGACAAACATACATACAACATACATCCGAAAAACACAACCCTTCTTCTGGGGCAGTCGAGTAAAAAAGGACGCATCCAGTATAATTTTACCTGCATACCGAAATATTGTGAAACAGGTTTAACCGGATTACATCGCGTATCTTAGAATATAATCGAAGTCGCTCCTGACGATTCGAATGCTTTGCAGCGTACGTGGTCGCAAGAAGACGAACTATTTGATAAAAACAAAGTTTTTTTTTTTTTGTAAAATATATTTAATTACTCAAAGTATGCACCGTTGTTATCTATGCAGTTTTGCCATCTCATAGGTAGTTCATTGATCCCTTTACTAAAAAATCAATAAACTCTTTGAAGGCGGCTCGGACCTCGTTGGCGCATTGCAGGGGGACCCCACCGTTCCTATGTCCCCCTAGCAGCCGTTGCTGCATCAGGAATGAATTTTCTCGAAAGTGGCGGACTTTCGGTGTATCGGGTGTGTGTGTGACGCGCTAGTCGCGAATCGCCGTTAATCGGCAAGCCTCGCCGGCGAGTCTAAGACCTACCTAAACCTAACCAGTGGCTATTAAGCCTACATTTTTAAAAAAAAATTCATGAATACAGTGACACTGCCAACAGAACCCCCCCTTGTGCAATCACATCCTTCGACTCGACCTTTAGGCGTACAATGGCGTTCATGGTCGAACGCCCTGCCCGGAAACCGTATTGGGTGTCCGACAAATTTGGGCCTACCGAATCCTATCTCGCTTTGTTTACGTTTGTATTCTAACTAATCTAAAGGCTTGCTAGTTAATGCCGCTTGTTTACTTACTGTTCTAGTGCTGTGCTTATCATAAACTCCTTTTTTGCACCTTCAATTATATTAAATTGGTTTGTGAAGTGTGGACAAATAAACGATATAGTTTATACATCAGTTGTCGGACTACTTATTTACAACCGAAGTGATATCCACACAACTCCACTACCAAACTGGTGACCCCGAAAGAAGTTATCAGTTATTTTGAATAGACGTTGTATTTATTGCATGTACAAATATAATATTATGTTACAAATATATTATTATTGCGGGTGTCAGTTTCTGAGATCGCTCTAAGTAGTTATAGGTTATAGTTTATTTTTCCAAAGGACTCAAGCAAGCAAGCTTCTTACAAGCAGCAAGCTTTGTACCTACATTAACAGATATTACTGTAAGTAAGACTCCGTGGAAATGAGACCTTCAGTGCCATCACTACGTTGGCGTATTTTGGCCTTAGCCAATAATAGTGATCGGGAATTATTACACACTTTTACGAATAATCCGGTACCGGTCGTTAACAAAACCAAATGAAATCAGATGTGTAAACAAGATGGCTGTCACAATGTCAAATCAAGGTAAGTGCGTTTCGTTTCACGCACATTTTTATTGACTTATTTAAAAAACGTCAAATATTGACATTAAGTTAGAAGTTTTTTCAAGCAAAAACAAGCCGTCGTCGGTAAAAGCAAATTATAGGAACCCAGCGTTAGATAAGTAATGAAGATTGAAAACAGTAGCCATAGCGCGAACCATTTTTAACTGACGAAAAAAAGGAGGAGGTTCTCAATTCGACGCGTATATATATATATATTTTTTTTTTTATGTTAAATAAATTAATAATAAAAAATAAAATAATTAATTAATATATTAAACTTAATTATTAATAATATATAAATAATAATATTATATTATTAATATTAATTATTGATTCTATTATATTATTTATTATTATTTATTTATTATTATTATACTTTATTATTATATCGATTTTGTATTATCGAAATAAATTATTAATTTTTTATTAATTTATTATTTATTACATTAATTATGTTTTAATTATGCATTAATAATAAATTGATGTATTACGTAATTAGTTAATTTTTTCCTTTTCACATATTTAATTTGTCCAAAGTTTATGAACACTCGTATATTTTAACTGTACTCAATAAAATAAAGATACACTCGGTTTCTAACGATTCCTAATATTTTATTATTACATTATTTTCAATTCACGAGCGAATTACTACTCCTACTAATATTATAAACGTGAACATTTGTGAAGATGTGTGTTTGTTACTTAAAGTTTATTATGGGTACGGTTCTAGGGTTTAAAGAGATTATTTCACTTTTGTTTTATAATTAATAATGACTTAGTATTTAATTGATTATTTTTATTGATAAAATCACTGAGTGAGTGAGTTTTGAGTAATATTATCACTTCCAATTTACAGTTAATAATGATCTAATATTTAATTTGATATTGAAGAGTTTTTTTCCAAATGAGCGAGTTAGCCAATGGAGGCAACACGGTGCCAAACAGTGCCAAAGGAATAAAGGTATAACGAAAGTGAACCGTACCGGACCCGGATTTGGAAAAAGTGAAACAATTCACTTTCCGGAATAAAGATTACCCACCGCTAGTTCCGCACCAGCACTCTATGTGTCAGCTTTAAATCATTATAAGCAATAATGTGTCGTTCTAGCAGGAAATAAAGTATTATTTACATTGTACCCTACTGTCGTATAACTGTTGTGCAAATAAAAAGGTCAATTTCATCTTATTTACTCATTTATTCCATTATAACACAATGTAGTAAGATGTAGCAATACTAGAGATTTCATGATGAAAGTCTTCCAATGTTTTCAGCTTTGCCCATTATGGGTATCACGTAGTTGACAAGCGTCTTTACAAATACAAAATAAAAAAAAATATAAATAATATACGCGATTTAATCCGGTTAAACTTTGTTTTATTATAATATCCAATATACATTTCTGGACAGTTTTTATTTTTCAAATTATGCTACCGAGGTTTTTAAGTACACATTTACATAAATTAGATGTTTTTAGCTACCTACAAAATATTTATCATTTATAAAGGCTGAATGCGCATTATATTCGTCAAAACTTTGAAAATAGAACACGAACCGCTCGCGGACGAATTGGCACGAATGGAAATTAGATACTGTTGAAATAATTTGTGTATTGTTTCCTCGCAAATGAGAGAAAAGTACTATACAAGTCTCGGTCGGCCTCGGTTAGTTAAAAATCAAATGGGAATACCAATCCAAATTTCGACGGCATCCCCCAACCACTATCTAGATCTTACGTCTTCTTTGTCCATCCAAAGGTTGTCTGGAAGATATCGCGACTATTTAAATAAAATGAATACAGATATCGTCCTCGAGGTTCTCGGGGGTCCTGATTACGAATAAAAGATTTATTTTGAGATCCAAGAAGGCGGACGCGACTTTTTAAATGAATTCAATATGGGTATCGTTTTCAAGGTTTCCGGAGTGCTGATTATGAATATAGCATCTATTTTGAGATCCAAGATGGTGGACGTGACTTTTTAAATAAAATCAATATGGGTATCGTTTTCGAGGTTTCCCGGGGTGCTGATTATGAATATAACATCTATTTCGATGTCCAAGATGGCGGACGTCACTTTTTAAATAAAATCAATATGGGTGTCGTTTTCGCGGTTTCTCGGGATGCTTATTACCAATATAACATCTATTTTGAAATCCAAGATGGCAGACGTGACTTTTTAAATAAAACCAATATGGGTTTCGTTTTCGAGGTTTCCCGGGATGCTAATTAAATAATGGGGGAGCTGGATATCACTTGCTTATCTCCCCTCACCAGAAAAGTCAACCAATGAAATGGGGAAAATGTCACGTCGGTGTCAGTCAGTCCTGATTCTCGCGACTTTCACCAGATCGTCAGTCCACCTTGTGGGGGGCCTACCCACGCTGTGCTTTGCTGTATGCGGTCGCCACTCCAGAACTTTACTGCCCCATCGGCCATCCGTTCTGCGAGCAATGTTCCTCGCCCACTGCAACTTGGCAAATTTGCCGTTTGGCAATTCTTCAGGCTACGTCGGTTACTTTCACTCTCCTACGAATCTCCTCATTTCTCTTAGATTAATCCTGGATTAAATAAATAAATAAATCATAACAGTTGCGTTTGCGTAAAGTAAGAAAGGAATAAAAATGGGTTCTTCGGAATCTTCAGCACCTATGTGAAAAAAGAGCGCGTTTAATTCAGTGGAGTTTGATATCCTTCTGGGCATCCTCCAATCTATACATTTTTCATGTTCTCTACTTTTAGTTTTATTTTCTGAATAAGTTCTGGGAAGGTCGGACCTCAACGACGTCTGACGGGTCACGATTCTACTCTGTCCGTTATTATTAATATTATTTCATGGGAGCTAGACATTGATATTAAAACTTCGCGGTTTGTGTGAGATGAAACGAAACGAGTTCTAATCTAATTAGTTCAGCAAAAATGCCAGACAACTAGTGTCTGGCGCTGGTTTTCAACTGGACCTTGTTTGAAAGCGTCACGGACGAAAATCAGTTTTACAGTGAGTAAACTAAACATAGATAAAAATAATAAGAAAGTTTTTCGCAATAATAATATAATATAAAATATAAGTATCGTGATATATATATATACGTGTTAAAATAGTAATATTAAATAAATGTCGTTCAATTCGCACCTCTGAAAGACAAGGCAAGGTTGAAAAGAATTTATGACAATGTTCTTTTAATTCGGTTGGTAAATAATCGTCCCATTGTAAACTTAATTTCCACAAGTCTTGCATAATACACTTGGAAACAAACGTAAATGGCGATGGTTTTAATAAAATTGGAGAAACGTATCGGCTAGTTTCGTCCCTAGAGTTATTTTCAATAAATATCTTTTCAACAAGAACGTCTTGCGGATTTGAATGTTGAACCTCGCACGGCGAAGATTCAACTTCACAAAATCGTTGGAGAGAATCATTGAGGAGATTTTCCTCGACAGTAAACGTTACTGCATGCAGGGAAGTAGTGGCAGTGGTCACGTGAAGGTCATTATTTCCTGACTGACAGAACCTTCCCGTAATCACATAACCAAAAATGCTACTTAACGCGACGGGCATATTTTTATTTCAAAAGTTTTAAAATAGAACAAGAACCCGGACGAATTGTTGCGAATGAAAATTATTGAATGATTTATCTCGTTGGTCACGTTTCGCCGCCACGCTTGGCAGGCGGGTTGGCGATCGCAGTTGATTAAATACTCAGAGAACGCTGCTGCTCATTCTCTGCTGAATCCCTTAGTCGCCTTTTACGACACCCATGAGAAGATATAGGGTAGTACAATTCTTTACGTCCGGCACCACACGGAACGAATAAGTAGTTATAAACACAGCTTTAATTCATTTTACATCCCACATTACCATTATATACAATGCCTGTCGATTTAAACGCATATAATTTTTACAGGTAATTTTAAAGGTAACATTAATTCTTACTACTTACGTGGGACACTCAGAAAGTTTTGCGAAACTAAAAAAAATTGTTCTATACGTACATATATTTTTATCAAATCTTTTCAAAATACTTTCCACCAGCCTCTATACAAAGATTCATGCGCCTAAACCAGTTTTCAAAACACTTTTTCCAGTCCGCCGCAGACACCTCGTTTACAGCCTGCTCGAACGCAGCCAGCGCATCTTCCGGCGACGAAAATTGTATCCCTTTGAGCAGATTTTTTATTTTTGGGAATAAAAAGAAGTCACACGGTGCTAGATCAGGGCTGTAAGGAGGGTGACCCAGGAGTTTGACTGGCGTGCTGTCCAGGAAGTCCCTCGTTTTGAGTGCGGTGTGCGCAGGTGCATTGTCGTGGTGGAGCAGTAGCCCGCGGAGCCCTGTGTTTGGTCGCTTGTTGCTTATAACAGAGAAAACTTCTGGCAAACATTTGGTAGTATACCATTCGGCATTAATGCTTCTTTGATCCCGTAAGGGAATTGATACCAAGTGGCCAGTCAAATTAAAAAAGCTAGCGATCAAAATCTTACCCCCGCTTCTAGATCGCTTCACTTTGGTAGGCGTTGGCTCATTTTGAAACACCCAAACAGTCGACTGGCGCTTGGTTTCTGGGTCGTATTGATAAATCCAGGACTCATCACCTGTAACGATGTCGTAAACACGCCGAGACGAGCCTGCTTCAAATTTGTTAAGCATATCACGGCACCATTCCACCCGGGCCTGCTTCTGAGCATCGGTGAGGTTGTGCGGCACCCAGCGTGATACTATCCTCCTCACGCGAAGATGGCTGTGTAGAATCTCGTGAACGCTTCCCGATCCAATCTTCAATATGTGTTGAATCTCCTGATATGTAATTCGCCTATTGTCTTGGATTAAATTTTTCACTGCTAGCACGTTTTCTTCGGTAACAGCCGTCAAAGGGCGACCGCTTCTTTCGTCATCCCCCAAAGTTGGTCGACCGCGCTTGAATTCGTTATACCAACGATACACGGTTGCCTTGGAAGGGCCTTCATCCTTGAATGCCATTTGAAGTCTATCATACGATTCATCCGGTTTCAGGCGACACTTGAAATCGTATAAAATCATAGCTCTAAAATGTTCCCGGCGCAGATCCATATTTCAGTGAGACACAATACTTTGAATTAACTCGCAAAAAATGTGGAGGGAAATTTTGAAATTGGAACTTACTTATTTTTACTTATAAATAATCATATTTTCGAAAAACATTATAACTGGCCAGTCTCCCATATATAAAAACTTTTTTTCGCAATACTTTCTGAGGGGCCTGGTATATAACCGGTACATTCCCCGAAGATTCATAAATGACGTATACCCCGCACCCGCAGGTAACTCAAGCCAAACTCGAATTTCTCAAAACCAGTTCATTAGTTCTACAGATTATGTCTCGTAAATGAAGATAACGAAATATTATGTATTCCGCTTAGATGTATCAAAAACAGTTGTTGTAGGCAAGTTGTAAGTAATAATGTTTTAAAAATAGATGTAATCAAGTAAACTATCTGTCGATTTAAATTGTGGAAAGAAAAAATACTTGTTTCCTTATTTATTTGAAAGATTATTTTTCCTAAATTTTGAGTGAATTGATCCAGGAGATATTTTTTTTCATAGTAACTATAGAACCTTATTTCACCTCTTTAGGGTTAAATTTTCCAAAAATCCTTTCTTAGAATTACCTACATCGCGTATATTACCTATTTAAATTGGTTTTCCCGACGTTTCGAAAGCTATGCAGCGTTCGTGGTTGCAGGAAGACTAAGGTTGATTGATTTATAGGATTGCAGTGAGGACATGTTCTATGTCAATACAATTGAGGATAAAAATCTATGTAAGTCGTCTAATCAATGGGTTGAAGTTGTTAAATGTAATGGAAAAAATGTTCCTAAATATTTTTATTAATCACTTTAGTAATAAACGTGCATAACCAATACACGTCTTTTATTTCAAAAGTAACATGAAACCATAGCGATTTGTTTTCGAGTTATAGCAGTTTTAAGTTTTTTTTTTTGGTATTTTCCACTTCGGATGGAAAAGTGACTATTGGAAAAATCCATCCTATTCTGGACACTCGATTGACACTTTCCTGAAAGCTGATGAATGAGCAATTACTATCATATAAAATTTATGGCCAACATTTTACATTTTGCTGAGGTCGTGGGTTCGATTCCCACAGGACACAAATATTTGTGTGATGAACATAAGTGTTTGTGTTGGTCTGGGTGTGTTGCTTATGTATTATAAGTATGTATTTACAAAAAAGCCTTGACTTGTTTCTGTAAATACTGTAACAAAAACCTGCAACAATGCCTTATTGCACTATTTCTAACTGCAGAAACAAAAGCTTTAAGTAATTTTTTTTTTTAAGTTCATTATCAGTTATCAGTGTGGTATTATCATCCCTCGTAAATTGAATTAAATTTCATATTTGTTCAGTTAATCATTATTTAATTTAGATACCACTCGTATCGAGATATCTTGCTTACGTAAACAACGTATTTGAGAGATATATAAAACGTAGACACATTTTATGAAAGGTTCGCCTTATAGGGCAACAAAAGACGTTCTTTTTGAAAAGGTAGACAGCTTTTGTTAAAATGGGAAGCCGTGGAAATTGGTTTTCCATTGGTTTGCAAAGATAAGGAGAAAATCGCACCTCGGTATTTTTTTTATATATAAGAATTACTTACAAAGGTACTTATTTGACGAGTGGGAATCCTCATATCCTCCATCTGGGGAAGGCGGAGGGGTATGTCGGACTCCTACCGACAAAAACCATACGGTGGCCATCCAGTTCAAGAGTTTGTTTTACTGACCTGCAGAATCAAACCAAAGGATTGTTCTGGTCCTATCTTATCAACTGATGCGGTCATCGTCACTAATATTTATTGGAAATTGGTACACAAAGGTTACATCACAAATCCTACTTCCTATCCTACTATCCTATCCTACTTCCTACTAATATTATAAATGTGAATGTTTGTGAGGATGTATGGATGTTCGTTACTCTTTCAAGCAAAAACTACTGTATGGATTTCAATGAAATTTGGCATAGGTACAGATCTTTATTAATCTTTATTAAATACTCAGTAAGTGACAATATTATCAATTCATTCAAAATTCAAGTGTTATTATTTTCAAATAGGCACTCATATAAAATCATGTATTTAGTTGAAAAAATAAATACTTTAGGTTCCAAAACTTAGGTTAAGAGATCTATAAATATGCATCTGCAATGCAATGTAATTCAGAAACAAAATCTTTTGACAACGCAACGTAACACGCTCTTATTAGGTGGACCTGGACCTGTATGTAACTAACTATGTAATGGAATCTAAGGTAACTAATTTAACCATCTTCCAAATACTAGTTAAAACGATAAACTAGAAAAGGACATGCTTCTTCCAAGGTTCATTATCTATTAGTTATCACATAAACCAAGGTCACCGGTGTTTTACAAATAACCCTGTATTGTAGATTGTAGATACTACTGAAATAAAAAAAAAATGATTTTTGATTCGATTTTGATTCCGTTGAGGTTGTATTGGTGTTATTCAGACCCGGATGTCTAAGCGGATCCACCTGTGATCGGAGCATGGCCTAGGACCTGCCACCCGGTGGTGATTTCCACTGTACTCTCTGATGCCAGAGTGAGGTCTATGATTGTAACTAGGCGTAGCCGTACAATAAAATGGTAATAAATTCAATAATATATAATTTTTATTTTGATTAATTTTTTTACAAATATTTGTGTCCTGTGGGAATTGAACCCGCGACCTCGTTATCAGCAGTCCGACACTCGAACCACTAGACCACAGAGGTCGTCAAATATTACAAGTAATGTGCACAGATGTTTTAATTATATTTATACCCATTCATATATTGTCGGATGAGCACGCGAATGTACTAGTATTCGAGATTAAAGGCAGTCAAATATAAACTGAATAGGTCTTAAAGGTTTTACAGCGTAGGTAGCTTATAACAAATGTGGGTTTCTTCACACTTCACAGGTACATGTAAATATAATTAATATCTGTAGTGGTCAGGTTAGTATGGTCCCTCAAGTGGAACTCCAATATATTCAGCCTGTTTAGATGGAAGCTTAGTTAGTTTAACACCAAGGTGGTCCAGATGAAGAGCAGCTACTTCTTCATCTAATTTCTTAGCACTCGTTCCGATTCTACAACAATAACAACATTCATCGTTCTGTCATTCAAAATCAAAAACAATGTTAGTTTTTTCAAATAAACCTAATTACAGGCACTTTTGAAACGTCAGGCTCTAGTTGCAGGGAATTAATAAATAAATAAATAATAAATATAAAGTATATTTGGTTCAAAAATTACTAGTTTACAATTTGTTCTTTTTACAGTTTATGTATAATTATACATTTCCTAAACCATAATTAAAAGTAACTTGCCCCCAGTAACTAAAGAAAATATCCTTGTTTTAAGGTAAGTCGGTCATCATGTGGAAGGATTTGCTATTACGAAATCATAGGTAAGACTGGTTGTAGATAGTGCCAAGCATGGCGATTATGCCCCCCCCTTTGGGGTTGGCCTTTGTCCAGCAGTGGACGTCTTTCGGCTGAAATTATGATGATGATGATGACTGGATGATGTCACAAATCCTGCCGACGTCGCGCCAGCAAGGTTTGTCGCGCAGCTAACATACATACGAATGCCCGACACCAACCGTCAGGCCACGACCCGCCAGGCAAAAAGATTTTTTTTATGGATTGTCTAAAAGATGATACGGCTATAAAGGAAGAGAACACAGAGGATAGTTCACATTGACCCCGCCGCCGGGGCCGCCTCGCTCCCCGGCGCCCGCTTCCCCCGGCACTGTAAACATACACTTGAGGTTATAGCAACGCACTAGCTAGTTTTGTGCATTTGGATGCAAAAACATAGCGGTCTATTTTTTAGGGTTCCGTAAACCGGAACCGGATATTTTTTAGGGTTCCGTAAACCGGAACCGGAAGTTCCGTAACCCTTATATTTTCGTCATGTCCATCCGTCTGTCCGTCTGTCCTCCTTTACAGCTTAAAAACTTCTACAGTTATAAACATAAGTAATTGAAATTTTGTTTAAAAATTGTTTAAATATAGATCTCAATTTTAAAAGAATAAAAAAATCGTTTTTACGTATTTTAGGGGGATAATTTTTATTACAGATTCCGAGAGCTTTAGAAAAAATAAAACTATGTTGGGAGTGTTATGCCTTTCTGCGAAAAGCAAAAAAGTTTCTGCTTCAAATTAATAAAGCCAATGAAATGTTACAGCTGGGGCAGGTAGGTTTTTTATTATAATAGTGGGGCAAACAGCCAAATAATGGGTTATTTGCTTTATTTACACTACCATAAAACAAAAAAAATAAAAATAATAATTAATTATATTTAATTAATAATTATTCTTTAATTTAATAACCTTATACAACACATTTTTTTTAAATATAATTATTATGTGTATTGTACAGTCATAAAATTATACTTAATTTACATGCTCACGTTATGAGCGCTGATTGGTTGATATGAATGATATGCACTGACGCATTTGCTGATTGGCTAACAGCTACATTCCTTCGTTTTTTGTTGTTGTTTTCATTAAGGTTTTTTTTTGCTTTATAATAGTGCCCCAAAATTGTGCTATGACTGTGCCAAAACCAATAGAGTCACAAAAGTTTAGTGACTAAACAAAAGTACATTCTGACGTTTTCATTAAGGATTTTTTTGCTTTATAAAAGTGCCCCAAAACTGTGCTATGACTGTGCCAAAACCAATATAGTCACAAAAGTTTAGTGACTAAACAAAAGTACATTCTGACGTTTTCATTAAGGATTTTTTTGCTTTATAAAAGTGCCCCAAAACTGTGCTATGACTGTGCCAAAACCAATATAGTCACAAAAGTTTAGTGACTAAACAAAAGTACATTCTGACGTTTTCATTAAGGATTTTTTTTGCTTTATAAAAGTGCCCCAAAACTGTGCTATGACTGTGCCAAAACCAATATAGTCACAAAAGTTTAGTGACTAAACAAAAGTACATTCTGACGTTTTCATTAAGGATTTTTTTGCTTTATAAAAGTGCCCCAAAACTGTGCTATGACTGTGCCAAAACCCATGTTAAGCAATATCTCTCCGAAACACGATTTCCAACATCGTGGCGCTTGCTTAAGGCCGTAGAGGCTTCGATTTAGTCTGCATACTTTTGTAGTTCCATCATCAAAACCATCAGGTTGCCTCATATAAATCTCTTCATTAAGCTTCCCATTTAGAAAGGCGGTCGAAACATCAAACTGAATCAGATGAAGTCCCTCTTGAGCGCTTACACTTAACAGAGCTCTTATTGTTGCAAGTCTTGCAACAGGGCTAAAAGCACTAGACCACAAACGTCGTAATAATCCTTTACCACCCATCGACTTGATACCCCATACAAGCTGATTTAATTTACGAGCGTTCATCAAAAGACATCAACGCTCATGCGCGAAATATGAATTTTTGCATCTCTTTCTTACGCAGGTACCACCACATATGTCTATGTTTGTCCTATTTTTAGTATTTGTTGCTAAACTACATAGTATGCACTATAATCAGACCAAGTTTGACGCTGGTATATATTACCGTTTTGAATATAGGAAAAAAACGTTAAAAAAAACAGTTTCTTGTATGGGGACCCCCTTTGGTTTTAGACTTTTTTATTTTTAGTTTTTGTTGTGATAGTGGCTATAGCAACACATATTCTGAGAAAATTTCAACCTGCATGTGTCACAGACAGTATACCAAATTATTTTCATTATTATTATTAAATTTTTACCTTTTATTTTTAACTTTATTTTTATATATTAGAGGAAATGTTTTTCCAGTAAATTTTCTTTTTTCGTAAAAGGGACATTCAAGGAAGGCTGAATATATCAAGGTATTTACCTTGTTTACACATCATTCTTGGTCCTGACTTCCTGAGTGGGTCCACCCACGACAGGACTTGTTTACTATTGTTATTCACACGTTGTACAAATATGTATTGGCAAATACATAATATCGGCACGTTACTTTCTTTTGACCTACTTGATTTGTACGTAATATAAATATTGGGTTGTAATGTTTTCTTTTAATACTAGGTCGTCCTCGTTTCAATATGATTCATTTCTATTAAATAACTGAATTAAGCTGTGGATTGGCTCGTCTGACTTCAAGACTGCTTACTCCGAGATTGATACCGGTTACATCAAACAGCCAAAAGAGTTGATGTGGTTTGTTGATTTAATAATTATATTATTTTACTTGTTTATTTTAATAGAAAATATACATTATGGATGATAATATCACAAATCGCGTAAACAGTATCATAGCAGCAGTGTTGTCAACTTTATGATGTTGAGGTCCAATTGAGTTCCCGGAGCTCCTCTGTTTTGTGCAGAGGATGGCCACCGTATGGTTTTAGTCGGGGAGAGTCTGACATACCCCTCCGCCGTCCCCAGACGGAGGGTATCCATGAGGACATCCACCCGAAAAAAATAAAGTGGTGTTATTGCAGTATAGGCAAAGGTAACCGCTTAACATCAGGTGGCCCTTTAGCTCGTTTATCATTGTTTACTATAAAATAAACTAGCAAGTATTGCAATTTACAGTATTTAAGAGGACGCTCCCAAAACATAATTCCCATCCTCGCGGCTCAACTATTTGTAGTTGAGCATTTTAGTTGAACCATGGGGATTCCCCACGGCTCAACTATTTGTAGTTGCCCATTTTGTGTACTCTTTTATGCCAAGCTGTTACTCAATGTCTTTAGGTAATTTAGAAGCGCCGAGAGCGCGCTTGAGTCAGTCTGGCCGTATGGGCGCGCTAGTGTTGCCATCAATTTTGTTTACACTTTTTTGACAAAACTTAATATATTAATCTTTATTACTGGTCAGTATTGAATGTTTCTTCCTGGCGTTGGTTGAACATTGCGCACGTAAAAAGGCCACCTCCAATCGCTACTATGCCTAAGTTACCGTTGTATTCTGCAGTATTTATAATCACAGAGGCATTTACTATACTATGAATTATTTAATAAATAATTTTAAGATATCCTATTGAATAAGATGCTTGAGAGCATTCCCGACTCAGCTCAAACCGCACAAAGGCGCTAGACCAAAACGCAAGCAAAGAGACACATAAAAAAAAATACAATAACGGTTAACGATGACAACCGTACTAGTATAAACTGTATGACGGCTGTCAGCATCATCCAGAAGAAAGAAAAGAAAGAAAGAAAAAATCGCTCTCGAGCAGGATTCGAACCTGCGACTCCTGGCTCAGTACGCCAGTGCTTAAGCCACGAGAAATAATACAGTGTTGAGCAATAAATCTTTTATTTATGTATTCCGAATGATCGATGATAACCGGAGATCAATCGGTTTTTCTTCGGTGTTTTCAATCGAATAATTTCACCGGTTTTCACCGGTGATTCTCCGGTACTCAGTGCTCCGGTGCAAACCTCTCATTTCTGTTTACTTGCGTATACACTAAGATTTCTTCAGAGACTACATAAAATTATCTCTAAATGACAAGCAATTCTATTGTTTCTACATTATAAAATGATACCTAATTATAAAAAGTCTATTGCGTTTTTCTTGTGACTTTTTTTTAGACATGTAGAGATTCTTTTGTGTGTAATGTTTGTGAAAACAGACTTCGAAAAAAAATTACCGCTATGAAGCTATAAATTTTAAAATGAAATCAGGTTATTAGGTCCTAGTACTGCGAATATGAGCTCCGAAGCCTAAATGTTAAAGTTTATTTGTACCTTATAAATGCTCACAATGTCATGTTAAGTCTCATCGATTTACTGTAAGTAAATAATGAATTATGAACAAAATTGCTTGAAATATGCAGAAATACGATAATTTTGATGCTGAAAATCATTGTTTTTGTTCGTAGCTCAGCACTGTTTATGATAATATTTCACCAAATTCCTTGATATACGATAATTTTTAACTTTTTTTGTCAGAGCTGCGTTCAGTAATATCGCCCGACGACGCACGGAGCGTAGTTTGGTCATTCGGTTACTCAGAGCGATCATACAAACGAACGTCCAAAGAACACTCCGTGTGTCGTCGGACGATATTACTGAACGCAGCCCTGACAAAAAAAAGTGAAAAAAGTTATCATACGATATTGTTGTTGTACGGTTGACCGCACGTCAGTGGGTAACAGGTTGACATTGACAGCGCCTTTATTTCCTTAACAGTAAGGGTTTTTTCATTAGGAAATTCTCAGTAGCAGCCCGGAGTCTGGATTTGTGCCCGGTCAATGGCAATAGGCTCGCCCCCTATTACATGGGACTATAACATAACTGGCGAAATGTGGGTGTACTATTACAACTCTGCCTACCCCTTCGGGGAAATACAGGCGTGATGTCATGTTGCAGGTTCCTAAAAATACAACTGGATTCTATTAGTATTATAGAAAATATAGAATAACATAACATAGCCCATCACTGTCCCGCTGCTGGGCATGGCCCTCTTCTTGGAATGAGAAGAGTTAAGGAACTGGATATTGTTAGTGTAATAGATTATCATAACATAATCAGTTCATTACCTACTGCCCCACTGCTGGGCACGGACCTCTTCTCGGAACGAGAAGAGTTAAGAAACTAGAAAATATAGAATAACATAACGTAGTCAACCTAATGGGTTGACTACGTTATGTTATGTCCCACTACTGGGTATGGCCCTCTTCTCAAAATGAGAAGAGTTAATGAACTGGATATTATTAGTATTCTAGAATAACATAACATTACCAGCCCATTACAGTCCCACTGCTGGACACGGGCCTCTTCTCAGCATAAGAAGAGATGTGGTTAGTGTTATAGAATAACATAATCAGCCCAATTACTTCCCACTGCTGGGCAGGAGCATCTTCTCAGAATGAGGGAGTTTAGGGCATTGGAATTTTTAGATCCAAAGGTTAATAAGCGGCAGCAGAAGAGCTTGCAAGTAGGCTGACACAATTTTATCTCGTCTAGACGCTTGCGGATGCATGTGTGTAAGTTAGTAGCGACAGCGAAGCGCACGCAATGCACACATATGCGATAATTTTACCTCCGAAGGAGCGGGTCATAGAGTTTTGTTGTTCTAATATAAACAGATACAGAAACAGAGACTCATTTACTAGAATCAAGAAAATAAACCAAAGAATCAAGTAAAGCCACAACAATAGAATTTATTTTTATAAGTATCCAGGAGGAACATAAATAATGTGTAAAATTTTAAAGTAAAAAATCGATTACTTAGCTTTTGATATCTATCTGAAATTTTGCTGAAGAAACTCGTATATTTTATTTCCTTACAAAACTTGTTACTTTCCTAAACGCTGAAATTATATTCGCAACAAAAGATGTATAATGGCATCCGCAAAGTATATTAAAATAAAAAATAAATAATATTTCTTTATTTCAGGCAAGGCATAAGTTTGACGTGAAAGAACAAATTAAAGCTTGAAATAAGTATTTCATTTACATTGAAAAGATATTAAAAAATTAATTGATTTGAGGAGATAAATTAATAATTTATAATTAATAAAAGAATTTTTAATAATAAAAATATTTAATCAACAAACACCGATAAAGCAAGAAATTGCTCAGAAAAAATTGGATAGGGCTAGGAACTATTCCTTCAAAAGCATCTGTCTATAAAGTCTTGAGCTTAATTGTCTATCATCACGTTTATACTCTTAAGTTACGTATCGCACTTTATTGTAATAATTATAAATAATTTACGTTCGGTTTGAATGGAGGTTATACTTACGATTCAGTTTAATACATATTTATTATGTTTTTTAATGCTAGGGCGAAAGAAATGTTGATAACGAACAAATAAACATGAAAAAATATGACATAATTTTTGAATAACATATAGTTTTGACATGGTGCCAAAAATGGGCCCATCCGTGGGCATTGTCCTTTGTTATTATTACCAATTGTATGTCTTTTGAAAGAGTTAGTATAGGTTTTTGAAAAATAAATTGATTACTTCTTTTTTATAGGTAAACTATGCGGAACGACAGTTAATTCGAAATTCAAAACATAATTCTAGCTTTATCAAAAACGTAACCTTTTATCCAATTATTAATCTATTGCATTTAATAACAAAGCTCAAAATTGCATAGACCTCTGACCCGTATTAACGCAGTTTCCTTAATATTCAAAACGTCCTAAGTGCAGCACGATAGTATTAAGAATATTTTACTGTTTTGACAATTACTTACGAATTATCGGCTGAGTGGGTCATGATTCCGATTTGTTGACAGTACAGTCGACCGCACGTCAGTGGTAACACTTGGATTACGAAAACTAAAGCTAATTCACTTACTACCTCTGTTAGAACCAAAGAACAATAATAAAACTACTCATTACACTAGAAAAATGCAACCACCTGTCTCACTCACATCCAAACATTCTCCACACAGGCAGACACGTACAACATGACGTAGAAGAATCTCCAGAAAGTTCCAGAACCTTCTAGAAACATGCTATGAAAATCCAAACGCTGGCGGGGACGCGGACCTTAAGCGGGGAGCCTCCGCGCTCCAACCGCCTACTACTACGCAGACCTCGAGAGACTTAAACGAAAAAACGGCCACACACCAGAACCCGTCCAACCGACGAAAAAAAGGAGGAGGTTCTCAATTCGACGCGTATATTTGTTTTTTTTTTTTTTTTTTTTTTAATGTATGACCACGCGTAACTTTTTACAGAGTGGTCCGATTTTGATGATTCTTTTTTTAATGGATAGGGTATACAGTTATAGCTATACATGCTTATAGAACCGTATAGATAGATAGATAGATAGCATAGTATGTATAGTGTATAGCTAATATATAATTACCACAGTAGCAAATCTACCATATAGTCAAGCCTTCAAAACAAATGGAGTAAGCAGAGGCCTTAAGCTCTTCATGAACAGTCAAGTCGGTGTTTTCATTTCCTGAAAAATCCTCCCGGTGTTCCCGAAATAATCCTTCAGTTCGGCGTGGGAAGTCTTCGGGACACCTGCGTAGAAAGTGAAGTCGTGGGTACAAAAAATCTGGTTCAAATGATTTATTTGGTTTATTGAACGAAGACAATTATGTTGCTTGAAATTGATAGATTATTTATATATTTAAATCCGACACAAATATAGTTATCTTATATCCTTTATCTGTTTTTCTGCGCGGAAAAATATAGATCAGATATAATAGCAGTTGTAAAAAATATTTTGATATAAACAGTCGTGAAAGGTGTAAAATATATCGACATTAATGGGCCCCCAACATGAAGTTGTACCACACGTATCTTCTCATAAGTGAGTCATTATTTTATCATTATTTTGATTAGATTATTGTAATCGTAATTTAAAAAAGGATATAGTAGAGGAAACTCGTATTTACGAGCAGTGCACGTTGAGAGAAACATTACGCATTGTTATTTGGCATTTATTTTGTATTTCAATACTCGTAATCCACTTCAGTAAGCGGCGAAAATTGTTTTGATCTAGAATTCCAAGCTTAAAGGCTGCTACACAGTATACTGGCGACACTATCGCCAGGCATGCCACCAGAATGCAAATCAATACCAAAAATTTGTTTTTGTTCTAATACCTATTTGTAAATAAACAAATTCCCTCTGTGTGTCGCATTTCTCCTGTGTCGTGGTTACATTTATAGACACACACACAGATCTGCAAACCCCAGTTCTCGAGGAACACTTTCAGCACACCGCGGGTCTCTTCGTAGATCAGACCGGAGATACGTTTGACGCCACCTCTGCGAGCGAGACGACGGATGGCGGGCTTCGTGATACCTTGGATGTTATCATGAAGTACTTTCCTGTGACGCTTGGCTCCACCTTTTCCCAGACCCTTTCCTCCCTTGCCGCGACCGGTCATCTTCTCGACAGTGGTGTATTACACGATACGAACGAAACGCAAGCACGCGAACGAAAGAGTACAACGGGAGACTGTTTAAAAATAAATTAAGAATTAAGTAATGTACAAAAAAATAAAAATATTATTAGTTAATCAATTAATGTCATTATATTGATTAACTAATAATTGTATTAATTATTGAAATCGCGAAAACACAACTATTACTTACATTTTGTCGTGTAATGTGAACACAAATGCAGGGAACAGCTTATTACTGATGAGTACAATGACCCCTTAAGAGGTTTTGAGTTATTTCAATTACACGTTGTATAATATCTTTGCACACGTAGAATTAGCAAAGTTGGCAATGGTGTCGATTCTCTTGTTCATGAACTAAACTTATTTTAAACTATCGCTCTCTTTTACTGATAGGAGATAACAGAAAGTACTTGATTGTAGTAGACTATTTCAGTAAATATTTTGAAGTACTAGAATTAAAAGATTTGACAGCTGACTGTACTATTGAAGCAATAAAATCGGTGTTCAGTAGACATGGAATACCTGATAAATTATATTCAGATAATGGAACAAATTATTCTAGTTATAAATTCAGAAACTTTTGTAAGGAATGGAATTTCAGTCATGAGACTAGCAGTCCGTTGCATGCACAGTCTAAAATTAATATCCAATCTATCCACGATTTAGCCTACTAGAGATAGGAATTTGACATAAGCTAAAAAAACAAAAAAAAAAATAACAAAAAAAATATCAGCTCTTTCCTACATTTGTGTTCACATAAATCGACAAAATGTAGGAAACAGCAGCTTTTTTTACGTTTGATGTGTTTTAATTATTTTATAGACATGAAAATTTTGTAGGTAATATCAACAAAATCCTTAATTTAAATATTCCATTGATAATAACTTTTAAAAAGTTTGATTATAGCACATACTATGTTATTTAGCAACAAATACTAAAAATAGGGTAAACATAGACATATATGATGGTATCTGCGTAAAAATGAGATGTAAAAATGAGATGTCTCGAAAACGTCCTAATTAATTAATCTGCATCAAGTAAGGCACCAAGCATGACCAGTGACAGAAAAAAACTAAAATGCCGTCGTGTTTCCACAGACATAGTAAAAAATATAGACGAAGTGCTGCGAACAATCATAGTGAAGCCAAAAAAAACATGCTCCTTCGTGTACAACCAGCGCTCATGCACACACATGGGATATGCTTCAAAGAAGAACTTTGCCAAGTATAGATACCATACATACACCAGAAAATCTTTTTCACCTGTTACAACGTGGGCGGCCAATCCACACAGTGTTTTGTATGAACTCATACTAACATCGGATCTACGAGTTAACGGTACGAATACAGATTATTGTTTATTTTGTGCACTAAAAACCTTTAATTTTAATGTCTAGAATTATTATAATTATGGATTTTAATTTATTAAAAAAAAATTATTATCAAAATATTATTTGGTTTATTGTTTTGATATTTCCTTTAAGATTATGTTGAATAAGATCTAGATTAGCTGAAACCAATCGAACTCCTTTTGATTTTGCAGAAGGTGTTTATCATCAAATTCAACGGCGGCGATAACCGAACGTGTCGATTCTTCGTTTATATATACGTGGGACA
This sequence comes from Asteroscopus sphinx, assembly GCA_949699075.1. NCBI lineage: Eukaryota > Metazoa > Arthropoda > Insecta > Lepidoptera > Noctuidae > Asteroscopus > Asteroscopus sphinx. The sequence continues at coordinate 6,369,143 of OX453024.1, forward strand.
CTCAGAAAGTTTTGCGAAACTAAAAAAAATTGTTCTATACGTACATATATTTTTATCAAATCTTTTCAAAGTACTTTCCACCAGCCTCTATACAAAGATTCATGCGCCTAAACCAGTTTTCAAAACACTTTTTCCAGTCCGCCGCAGACACCTCGTTTACAGCCTGCTCGAACGCAGCCAGCGCATCTTCCGGCGACGAAAATTGTATCCCTTTGAGCTGATTTTTATTTTTGGGAATAAAAAGAAGTCACACGGTGCTAGATCAGGGCTGTAAGGAGGGTGACCCAGGAGTTTGACTGGCGTGCTGTCCAGGAAGTCCCTCGTTTTGAGTGCGGTGTGCGCAGGTGCATTGTCGTGGTGGAGCAGTAGCCCGCGGAGCCCTGTGTTTGGTCGCTTGTTGCTTATAACAGAGAAAACTTCTGGCAAACATTTGGTAGTATACCATTCGGCATTAATGCTTCTTTGATCCCGTAAGGGAATTGATACCAGGTGGCCAGTCAAATTAAAAAAGCTAGCGATCAAAATCTTACCCCCGCTTCTAGATCGCTTCACTTTGGTAGGCGTTGGCTCATTTTGAAACACCCAAACAGTCGACTGGCGCTTGGTTTCTGGGTCGTATTGATAAATCCAGGACTCATCACCTGTAACGATGTCGTAAACACGCCGAGACGAGCCTGCTTCAAATTTGTTAAGCATATCACGGCACCATTCCACCCGGGCCTGCTTCTGAGCATCGGTGAGGTTGTGCGGCACCCAGCGTGATACTATCCTCCTCACGCGAAGATGGCTGTGTAGAATCTCGTGAACGCTTCCCGATCCAATCTTCAATATGTGTTGAATCTCCTGATATGTAATTCGCCTATTGTCTTGGATTAAATTTTTCACTGCTAGCACGTTTTCTTCGGTAACAGCCGTCAAAGGGCGACCGCTTCTTTCGTCATCCCCCAAAGTTGGTCGACCGCGCTTGAATTCGTTATACCAACGATACACGGTTGCCTTGGAAGGGCCTTCATCCATGAATGCCATTTGAAGTCTATCGTACGATTCATCCGGTTTCAGGCGACACTTGAAATCGTATAAAATCATAGCTCTAAAATGTTCCCGGTGCAGATCCATATTTCAGTGAGACACAATACTTTGAATTAACTCGCAAAAAATGTGGAGGGAAATTTTGAAATTGGAACATACTTATTTTTACTTATAAATAATCATATTTTCGAAAAACATTATAACTGGCCAGTCTCCCATATATAAAAACTTTTTTTCGCAATACTTTCTGAGGGGCCTGGTATTCCTCTTATTTCTTCACTGCTGTTATAAGCAATGAGCCGTATACGAGATTTTACAAACTCTATAATGGCTGTCGAGTTTAACTCCAGATCTGGTGGTAATTGTATATCTGGTAAATCTATATCGGGTAAGCTACCAATTTTGTACCTACACTTAGTATGCAATAAATCTTTGAATCTTTGGATCTTATTTCACCAAAATTTGTATCAGGCATTAATTTTTTTCTTGTGTGGGTAAACCTAACTATATTATGCAAGGTATTAATACATCCTCATAATATTGAGAGTAAACATCTGAGCTAGTGAGCATAAATTTAATCCATTCGTCATCCACTGTATAATTGTATCGCCAATATTTATCACTCTTGATACAAGGAAATCAAACCGGGAGCCGCTGGACGTACCGGTTGTTTTATTAGGGTTCCGTACCCGAAGGGTGACAAACGGGACCCTATTACTCTCGCTACGCTGTCCGTCCGTCCGTCCGTCCGTCTGTCTGTCTGTCTGTCACAGGGCTGTATCTTTTGAACGGTAATAGGTAACCGGTTGAAATTTACTCAGAAATTGTGTTGCTATGAGGTGTATCACGACAAATACTTAAAACAAAAAAAAGTCTAAAGTGTCACTACGGTGTTAGGCACCGCAGTGACATAAGGAAGTGTGTTGAGAGATAATTAGATAACACTTAGATATTTACTGCGAAAGTCTATTTCCTGTCCTTTCATTTAAATTCATCATTAGAAAATTAAAGCTACAAAATTTTAAAGGGATTTTGTTTTGACTTTGGCTTGACCTTGCCTAATATTTTTGACAAACTTTCTTTTCTACATTATCTTTGATTGCCTATTGAGAAGCAAAAAGGAAACTTTCAGTATCATCATCATCATATTTCAGCCGAAAGACGTCCACTGCTGGACATAGGCCTCCCCCAAGCATAATGGCGAGCGGATCACTGTAATCGCACGGTGACGGTATGCGCGCGCAGTTGGTAGAATGAAAGCGCCAAACAGCCTAATATTAAAAATATAATTGTGATTAAATTTATTATTTATAACATGTTTCATTTGTTGAAATTCATGTTAATTTGTTGACAAACATAAATAATTTAATGAAATTAAATGTTTATATAACACAAATTAAATAGTTGATTTATTCACAATTTTTTAAAATTTTATTTAGAGATAAAAACATTTTGCTGCTTTTAAAAAATAAACTGTAAGTAAAGTAAAAACTAAATGGGTATCAAATCCTAACCCAACCTAAAATTTAAGAGATCACAATAGCAAATATACAAGCCATGTAAAACACTGATGTTCAGTCGCATCTGGTTAGACTGGAAACAGATCCAACATAGTTTGGAAAAGACTCGAAGGCTTTCTCGTAGTCCACAAACGCTAAACGTTCCCGAGAGATGCGCGATAAGTCTTTCTGTGATTATCCGAATTATACGCGAGCGAAGCCGCGGGCAAAGTCTAGTGTTTACTAAAATATGATCGTAACTTCCACCGTGTTTCGTTATTTATCACCATAAGTATGTAACGAGAGTGTTTTCAATCTTACCGAGAAAAACAAATAACCTAAATCGCGAAAAAAAACAGCTGTTCCCTACATTTTCCCGATTTCGCGGCCCTACATTTGTGTTCACATAAATCGACGAAATGTAGAGAACAGCAGATTTTTTTAAGTTTGAAATGTTTCAATAATTTTTCAACACACTCGTTAAGTGGCTCTTATTGCACCGCTGTTAGGTTCATAATATAGCTTATAATAACGCACGCGTGGTTTTTACTTTATATTATCGCACTAGTGCTTTTTAGTTTTTACTTTACTTACAGTTTATTTTTTAAAAGCAGCAAAATGTTTTTATTTCTAAACTAAATTTAAAAAAATTGTGAATAAATCAACTATTTAATTAGTGTTATATAAACATTTAATTTCATTAAATTATTTGTTTGTCAACAAATTAACATTAATTTATGTCATAAATAATAAATTTAATCACAATAATATTTTTCTCTAAAACTATTGATTTCCTCAACTTGAGATTTTATATTAAGATTTACATGAAGTCTTAATATAAAATAACCTTTATGTAAAAAAAAAATGAACCTAAATTAACAATTAACATGAATATAATTATTAATAATATACCTACTCGTTCAAAAACTGGTAAATTTCATTTTTACGATCATGGAAACATATTTGGTTGCTAATAAACGTTATTTATTATTTTTTTATTGTTAAAAACCTTCATAGTAACTTGACATCTCTCTGTACAATGTCTACTCAAAAAACCGGCCAAGAGCATGTCGGGCCATGCTCAGTATTATAGGGTTCCTTAAGTAGGTGTAATTACAAACGAATCAAATCGAATATAAAATAAACTTTAATAAAAGTAAAAACCGACTACAAAAATAATAAAATAATTTATGTGAAACAGTTTAGAAAGTAGATGCCTTTGATTTGGTTTGATTTAACAAAAAAATCCACTGACTTCCTAAACAGTTTTACACAAATTATTTCATTATTTTTTAAGGTTTTTACTTTTATAAAGTTTAGGTATTTTATTTTAGAGTTTTACCGTACATCAGTATCATCGACTATGCAAACAGATAAACAATGTTAATTAATTCGTTAGTGAATTAGATTTACATGCATAATCTTTATGGTTAGTTTATTTTTAATTGACATCAAAATATTTGCTTTCGTGATGATATTTTACGTAGGTAGGTACGTGTGGTATATAACAGTTCAATGTTTATTAGATTTTTTAACTGTTTACTTTTAAAGTAATTAATTATGTACATACGTGGGACACTCAGAAAGTTTTGCGAAACTAAAAAAAATTGTTCTATAAGTACATATATTTTTATCAAATCTTTTCAAAGTACTTTCCACCAGCCTCTATACAAAGATTCATGCGCCTAAACCAGTTTTCAAAACACTTTTTCCAGTCCGCCGCAGACACCTCGTTTACAGCCTGCTCGAACCCAGCCAGCGCATCTTCCGGCGACGAAAATTGTATCCCTTTGAGCAGATTTTTTATTTTTGGGAATAAAAAGAAGTCACACGGTGCTAGATCAGGGCTGTAAGGAGGGTGACCCAGGAGTTTGACTGGCGTGCTGTCCAGGAAGTCCCTCGTTTTGAGTGCGGTGTGCGCAGGTGCATTGTCGTGGTGGAGCAGTAGCCCGCGGAGCCCTGTGTTTGGTCGCTTGTTGCTTATAACAGAGAAAACTTCTGGCAAACATTTGGTAGTATACCATTCGGCATTAATGCTTCTTTGATCCCGTAAGGGAATTGATACCAAGTGGCCAGTCAAATTAAAAAAGCTAGCGATCAAAATCTTACCCCCGCTTCTAGATCGCTTCACTTTGGTAGGCGTTGGCTCATTTTGAAACACCCAAACAGTCGACTGGCGCTTGGTTTCTGGGTCGTATTGATAAATCCAGGACTCATCACCTGTAACGATGTCGTAAACACGCCGAGACGAGCCTGCTTCAAATTTGTTAAGCATATCACGGCACCATTCCACCCGGGCCTGCTTCTGAGCATCGGTGAGGTTGTGCGGCACCCAGCGTGATACTATCCTCCTCACGCGAAGATGGCTGTGTAGAATCTCGTGAACGCTTCCCGATCCAATCTTCAATATGTGTTGAATCTCCTGATATGTAATTCGCCTATTGTCTTGGATTAAATTTTTCACTGCTAGCACGTTTTCTTCGGTAACAGCCGTCAAAGGGCGACCGCTTCTTTCGTCATCCCCCAAAGTTGGTCGACCGCGCTTGAATTCGTTATACCAACGATACACGGTTGCCTTGGAAGGGCCTTCATCCATGAATGCCATTTGAAGTCTATCGTACGATTCATCCGGTTTCAGGCGACACTTGAAATCGTATAAAATCATAGCTCTAAAATGTTCCCGGCGCAGATCCATATTTCAGTGAGACACAATACTTTGAATTAACTCGCAAAAAATGTGGAGGGAAATTTTGAAATTGGAACTTACTTATTTTTACTTATAAATAATCATATTTTCGAAAAACATTATAACTGGCCAGTCTCCCATATATAAAAACTTTTTTTCGCAATACTTTCTGAGGGGCCTGGTATTTATGTATTCCTGTTTGTTTTAATAGTCTTCCAAATTAAATGATATGAATTATATTGATTATTGTGTCTTTAACGATGAGTTTATATGTAATGATTAATATAAACGGTTTCACTCACGTTATTTCATTTTCCACTGAGGTACCAAGGTTATGAAAAAGTAACTGTGGTACCACTGGTGGTAGACTGGGGTACCACGGTTAGGAAAAAATAACCGTGGTACCACTGGTGGTACGACTGGTGGTACCACGGATACTAAACGGTCGAGAGTGGACACGTATCGCTTGTTTGGAGCGCCTCGAGTTGAAAATTTTCCTCAGATCTTCCTTAGTTTCTGGTTCAGGGAAGGTGCGGTGTGCACCCATTGCACCGAGCACTACAGCTGCTGCACCGCTCATCCCAGCGAGCCTCACGAAAGGCCCCGCCTCTTGTGCTAATTGCCACAGCGGCATTCTTACGATAATCTGAGGCGGAGGTTGAGCCACTTGTTGAGCCTTAAAAACACCCTGTAATTTGACAATAGAATATTAATTTGCTTGTTATCTGTCTGCTACAAGTCTTTTAAACCAGCGTCACTTTTGAAGCAAATAAATATTTTTTCTTTCTTTCTTTCTTTCAAATAGGTACTTGAAACATCAATTAATTATCAGTAACAAAAAAGTATTAAGTAATAAAAGCAAAAACATTTTCTTACTAGCACTTTCTGGCCAGTCTTTGAACTTAGCTGTACCACAGAATATCTAATAGTTGGCTGTACGGTCGACCGCAAGTCGGTGGTAACACTGATATTAGCAGCATCTTTATTTTCTAAAAGTCTTCTACTAAACCTTCCAGCTCGCCAAGATGGTGAACAACAGAGTACCGTCGGTGTTCTCCAAGACATACGTGACACCGCGTCGTCCCTTCGAGAAGGCTCGTCTGGACCAGGAGTTGAAGATCATCGGCGAGTATGGTCTGCGTAACAAGCGTGAGGTGTGGCGCGTCAAGTACACGCTCACCCGCATCCGTAAGGCTGCCCGTGAGCTGCTGACCCTGGAGGAGAAGGACCCCAAGAGACTTCAAGATTGGAAATTATGCGTGCCGCTTCTCCCTCTAGGTAAGAAATTAGATAATGGAATTTATGTATCGACGTGATTTATTTGAAATTATTCTCTTATTTCGCATACGTAGGTATATACTGGGTGTAAGGGGAACGCTTCCGAAAACGAAGATAGGTGCTGGTGATTACTGATACAAAACCACGAAAAAAAAATGCGATTCTTTTTTTAGATTTTTTCATATATATTTTTTTGCATTTTTCATACATAACCAGCTTTGGGCAGTTAAATAAAACTCATACATAATGAAAAAGGCAAAAAAAATTAATAAATCTAAAAAAGGAATCGCATTTTTTTTCTTGGTAGTACATGTATAAATGTATTATTAGGGGAGGTCTGTAGGTATTCGGTAATGTACGTCTATAGGCTGAGGTGATGATGGTGAGGTGGAGCAATTGAACGCAAAGGGAATTATTGCGGCGAGCCCACATTCCAATTATTCACAAACTTTCACATTTATAATAATTGTAGGATAGTAGGATAAATATTAGTAAAATAAACAGCAAATTTTCAGCACTGTGTGATATAGACATATCAGCAATAGAATCCTTTCGAGGGATCGGGGGATCTTATTGCCTGTGGCGAATATTCTGGTACGGGAGGGGCCCCATGTGGGCCAGTGGGGAGTTGCTCCACGTGTCCCTCTGATGCCAACAGAGGGCACAGTGAAGGAGCAAGGGCGGGCCCGGTGTGCACTCACCCTGCTACTGGGCAGGCAGCGGGGGGACTGTCCTTCCCTGCCCCCGTCGACCTCGTAACCCCAGGAGTGCCTGCTGAGTAGTGTTCTCGCACCTCTTGGGACCGAGGGTCTTGGCTTCACCGCCCGGACCGCGAGGAAGAAAACCTCTATAAAAAATTACAGTAGGTAGGACCTGCGAGCAGCAGACTCGGAGTAGTCTGCTGCCCGACCAGCAGCAAGCGTAGCTGACGTAGCTGGCACGGTTGGCGTAGCTGGCACAGTCGGCGTAGCTGGCACAACTGGCATGCTGGCGTAGCTGGCGCAGTTGGCGTAGCTGACGTAGCTGGCATAGCTGGCGTAGTTGGCACAGCTGGTGAAGGCCCTTGAGGTGATACGAAGCCATGCTACGCTGAATCTGTGAGTGAATTCCATTGATTTATCGAAAGGGTCGTATTATTTAGGTCAGCGAACGTCAAGGTCCAAGGAGCTAATATGAATGTACAGTTAATATTCATATTTTTTTTTCTCCCTAAGATCAAAACCTTGCCTTTAAAAACAACAGGAATCGTCCTCTCTCTGACTTTTGTAGACAATACTTTTTTTTTCAAAACCCATGGTGTCCTAGGTGGTGGCCGTCGAACGAATGAAACTATTTAGGTGCGTTTGATTCGGTTTGATTTAAGAAAAAATTGGTACCGATTTCCTAAACTGTTTCACAAAAAAGGTTTTTACTTTTTTTAAAGTTTATTTTATTTTTCCATTTTGAGTGGCAATAACAATTGCTGCAATCCCGGATGATTTGCTATCATCCATCGAAGAGTTCCCTTCTTTATCTCCGAAGATCTTCATCAGATCTTCACCAAATGATACTTTCTGAATGCAAATGTTGGCAAAAGTCGTTGGCAGAAAAAAGCACAACGTTTAAACACGCTTACGATTTTAAGCTGATTTTCCTTTAATCCACTTCAGTTGCTCAACCGTCCTTGTGGTGCCGGACGCAAAGAATTTCACCACCCTATATCTTCTCATGGGTGTCGTAAAAGGCGACTAAGGGATTCACCAGAGGATGGGCAGCAGCGTCCTCTGAGTATTTAACCAACCAACTGCGATCGCCAACGCTAATAGAAACAACCAAAATGTATGGGAATGACATATCACAACGAATCAGTTACGTCATCAGAACCAATGAATAGAAACTTCGTAGACAAGTTTACAAATTAACTGAGCCATCGGAGCGTTAAACAAAATTCGAGCGTTTCGACAATGTCAAGTAGCGTCATCCCATATAAATGGTAGCCAAATTGCAATTTTGACAAGCGCTATGGAAACATAATCGTAGCGGTTCACAGTGTAATAAGATCCCGGTTTTTGTCTCATCGTGTTTTTATTGAATTAATCGATAGAGTTTACAATTCCGAAGATTAGACTAAAACTCCGGGTTCGCTCAGACTTGAGGTTTTTTTTTAAAAAAATGTCAAAGTTTCGCAATATCCGACTCTTGAAAAATGAAAAAAAAATCATTATAATTTAATGGAAGTACTTATTACAGAATTTATTTATTCTATCGAAAAATGGAATAATAGCCGACCGTTCTACCAATTCCTGTTGCATTAGTATGAATGGGTCGAGAGATATGATTTTTTTTCTCATTTTTCGTTTTCATTTTTTTATTCATCTAAACCACCGTAGTAGGTGGTCATTCCTACATCAAAAAATTGCTGATACTTTCTATTATGTGTAGTATTAATTCCAAAACCTAATTCGTTGGTTTCCAGGAGTTATTGGAGATTCAAAATTTTCCTTAGGGGTGACACTTTCATGTATCCGAAAAAAAAACAATAAGAATATATTTTATCTGAAAAAAAAAGAAGGTTTTTTAAATACTTTTTAATAATTAATATGGAGTTGGCTATTTGAAAGAAAGAAAATGAAAGAAAGAAAAAATTTTTATATTTATTTTTAATTTTTTTGTGGCTAAAATCTAACTCCAGGTCTCCATTATAAACCCGACCCTAAACATATTGCCGACGTTTTTAAACATCATTTTAAAGTGGAGTCACCTTTAAAAACGTGTGTCTTACCTAGCACTGTTACCAGTGATGTCTGTTGCGTTACACATCCAATTCGAATTACTAGTGGGGAGGTACGTCAGGCTATTGGCAATATGAAAAGAGGAAAATCGCCGGGGCATGACGGGCTCAGTGTGGAGCATCTTAAGTATGCGGGTGTTCACATACATAGGTTGCTGTCTATGTTGTATACTCTGTGTATAAGGCATTCATATTTGCCACCAGACTTAATGAAAACTATTGTTGTACCACTTGTTAAGAATCGTACGGGAGATATATCGGACAAAAATAATTATAGACCAATCTCACTTGCAACTGTGATTGCAAAAGTACTAGATAGGATAATGGACGAGCGCCTTAGTGGATGCATACAACTTCAGGACGCTCATGCCCGATTTCACCGACATCCCTTAAACTGCCACCTAACTATGTGATCCTTAGCTTAAAAGCTCCTCTAAACTAGCCCCTAAATTAAATTTCGTTTCACCATCATTTTGTCACCTTACTAGGGGACACTTAGCTATGTGACGATTTGTTTTGGATAATAGTGACTGATTCGTCTTTGAACTTAGCGATACTTTTAAATATAATTGTTTTTCATCAAATTCTCTGAAGTATACACTTATATGGATATAATTATTTAAAAAATAGTGTTTTGATAGCATTAAAATACAGTATTCCATTAATATTTTTATTATTTTTCATATTTCTTTCATATTTACCCTATATTATTATTAACTCTATTTATTCTAATTTTTTTTTTTAATATTAACTCTTTATATACATTACGAAACCTCGCGTATCATCTGTGGTCATATTTTTATCTTTGAAACTTCCTTCGTGCGTGCGTGAGATAAAGTGAGATTTTTTTTGTTGCTATTTTAATAAAGTAATGTATAAAATCAAGTCAAATCAAAATGTTTATTTGTGTACACAGCTATTTTGGTATTATATTACAGGTATTATAGTCTCTCTGTGTGCTGCCACAGGTGCAATAAAAATATTAGTTATGAATTATACATATTTATATATTATTATTAGAATTATAATTGATGACATTTTATGCCTTTTATTGTGTAGTCAACACATGATTTTATTAATTATATTGTAAATTAAATTAATTAAATTTATTAATTCAATTAAGCAAATTAATTAATAAATTTAACGAAATTAATCAAATTAATTAATTGAATTAATTTTTTTTTTTTCTTGTTTAATATATCTAGATACATACATTTTTAAGAAGTCCATTATATATAAAAATGCCTTGACTACACATGATTTTATTTATTATATTTTAAATTAAATTAAATTAATCAAATTAATTAATGGAATTAAGCAAATTAATTAATGACTTTAACGAAATTAATCAATTTAAATAAATAGATGAAAAAATTCCAAGGTGTGCTCAATTTTTTCCAATAAATACAACACTGAAGATTTACGTAACCTATATCTTCGAAAAAAGTCAGTTTCATCAAAACTTTCAATGTAATTTGGTTGTTTCCGATATATTTTTGGTCTACAGATGTTAATTACTGCGAATATACTAGAAATAGTTTCTAAATTTTCAAAAAGTTCATCTAAATCACAATACATCTTCGTTGCTTGAGAGATACTTACGTATGTACCGGTTTAAGGGCCCGAATTTCGACTTCCTAAATTTAGGGGAGCTTTTAACGTTTAAGTGACCCCTAACTGTTGGTGAAACGGAAACCATCTCCTAACCGCCCTCTAACCATGCTTAAAGGATCCTTTAAAGTTAGGAGATGTCGGTGAAATCGGGCATCAGTTTGGTTTTCAATCAGGTTTGTCAACGGAAACGGCGATTTTGTCACTTAAGCATACTGTGAACTACTATGTTGAAAGAAAAACACCAATTTATGCATGTTTCCTAGATCTATCTAAGGCGTTCGATCTCGTGTCCTATAACTTACTTTGGGCTAAGTTGAAACAGGTGGGTGTTTCTCTGGAGGTCATAGAAATGTTCTCATATTGGTACGGTCATCAGAAAAATATTATAAAATGGGCAAATGTTTATTCAGATGAATACTCATTAAATTGTGGTGTGCGACAAGGAGGGTTAACCTCTCCTAGACTTTTTAATTTGTATGTAAATCAGCTGATTGAGGGGCTGAGCAGCATGCATGTCGGCTGCCGAATGGATAATGTTAGTGTTAATAACATTAGCTACGCAGACGATATGGTGCTGCTGAGCCCGTCAATCGGCGGTTTGAGGAAACTTCTCAGCGTATGTGAAGTTTATGCTGAGGAACACGGTTTAAAGTATAATGAGAAAAAGAGTGAGTTTATGGTTCTGGTTGGAAAGAATAAGAGACCTAACAGTGTTCCACCTTTGACTCTGAATGGAGTTCAGCTGAACCGTGTTCCTCAGTTTAAGTATCTCGGGCACATTATTACTGAAACTTTACGCGATGACCCGGATATAGAGAGGGAAAGGAGGGCATTGTCGGTGCGTGGCAATATGTTGGCTCATCGATTCACTCGTTGTACGGTAGAAGTCAAGCTTACATTATTCAAGGCTTACTGTCAAAGTTTTTACACGAGTGGTCTATGGGTTAACTTTACGCAAAAATCCTACAATGCCCTCAGAGTTCAGTATAATAACATCTTCAGGGCTCTGTTGCGCCTCCCTCGGTATTGTAGTGCTTCAGGCATGTTTGCGGATGCACATGTGGATGATTTTCATGCCATCATACGCAAGAAAATTGCGTCTGTTGTGCAGAGGATGCGGGGGAGTAGCAATGGAATCCTGAAGATGTTAGCGGGAAGGATGGACACCGCCGTCCTCAGTCGTTTCATTGATTTACATGTGAGAGGTGCGAATCAATGACTCGACATTTGTTAATATTTATTAATGATTGTTATCTGTGTTTACTAACATAGTTGTTTAAGTTTTTCATTGTTACTAACAAAAATGATTATGGAATGTTGTTTTCTGAAGATAAAATATTTTATTATTATTCTTATTATGTTGTAGTGTCTAGAACATTTATGTATGCCAAGTTTCAACGGAATCGGTTAACAGGTAAGAATTCAGTGGGTGAACAAGCACTCATCCCCTGTTTTCCTACCCTTAGGGGTGGATTTTGATTTTCAAATTTAAATGGGAGCAACTTCGAGATATACCCTATCTATTAAAAGAAGAATCATCAAAATCGGACTACTCTGTAAAAAGACGAATTGAGAACCTCCTCGTTTTTTTCGTCGGTTAAAAAGTAAAACAAAATTGATTTAAAAGAATTGTAAAATTAATAACAAAGAACTAAATTGACTAAGAATATTTAATAAATTGTCAAAAATGTTGATATAGGTATATTACTCATGTTTAATGTTGATTTATATACTTATGAGACATCGGAAAGGATTTTCTTTTATTTACTATTAGTTGAGTCTTTTGGGTTAGAATTTATAGACGGTTTACAAAAAACGTGTAACAGTCAACATGATACCAATTTCTCCATTAGTTTTTTAATTTCCTTTATAAAATTACTCAATCTTTGCCATCTAAGCCACAAAATAATGATATCTTGTTATGGTCGTGATAAGGAAGCTAAAACTTAATAAAAATAAACAAATTATGTTTTGGTTGAAGTGGCAGCCCTAAGTACGGATATTTCGGATATTACTAAAATTTCCAATAACTCCTGGAAACCAACGAGTTAGGTTTTGGAATTAATACTACACATAATAGAAAGTATCAGCAATTTTTTGATATAGGAATGACCACCTACTACGGCGGTTTAGATGAATAAAAAAATGAAAACGAAAAATGAGAAAAAAAATCATATCTCTCGACCCATTCATACTAATGCAACAGGAATTGGTAGAACGGTCGGCTATTATTCCATTTTTCGATAGAATAAATAAATTCTGTAATAAGTACTTCCATTAAATTATAATGATTTTTTTTTCATTTTTCAAGAGTCGGATATTGCGAAACTTTGACATTTTTTTAAAAAAAAACCTCAAGTCTTAGCGAACCCGGAGTTTTAGTCTAATCTTCGGAATTGTAAACTCTATCGATTAACTCAATAAAAACACGATGAGACAAAAACCGGGATCTTATCACACTGTGCGGTTGAACGTTGTCTAAGCGATCGCCCGGACCCAGGAGAAAGCGATAGCAAAATGGCGTATGGCAAGACCTTCGTTTCTTTAGTTTGCCCAAAAATGTTGAAAAGTAAGTGATATTTTCAAAATTATCATTTTTTCTCTCCTGTTCATAAATATTTTTTCTTACTCGTAAGTCAAAATTATAAATGTCCGTGGATCATTTAAAGGTACTGAACCAATACTGAACTCATTGAATTTCGTGCAAATTATCTAAAATGTAAAGTAGGTACCTATCTACCTAAATATAAGCCAATGATAAAGAAACCGTCAGTTTTTTTATCTTTTCCAGTCATTTCGAAACAATTATCTTTGCATAATTTAGTACCTACGAATTATCTCCTGTAAGTAGGAAGGCATATAAATATTTCAGTATAAGTCAATTATCGCTAATTATTATCTGTGACGAAGTATCCATTCGAACGTCGTTTGACGAATGGATACATCGTCAAAAAATTGGTGGTTTTCTATATGGAAGTATGAAATTTCGTCGGATTCCCTATAGATCAGTTGAATTTAGATCTGTAACCTAAAGAAAAAAAAACCAAATTACCAACAGATAATTTAGCTGAAAAAAAAGGGTGATTCAAACCTCGCGCGATCGTAGTATCCATCATAAGGGTCCTGCCACGATAAAACAACATTAGTGAAAGTCAGATTATCTAAAACAAATAAAATAAAACTCAAAGGATGTTATCAGATTTTATCATGTCTTTTGTTTGTTTTGGTGGTGAGTAGCTACTGTAGCATCACCGAGCCCGATAATGTTATTTCGGCCCGAGTTAGGTACCGCGTGCGAAGACAGACTCCACGCGCTCGGCCTACGTGATGCATCGAAAGCGGTAAGATGGAAACCGACGGTTCTGATAGGTGAGCCGAGTTTGAGCTCGTTTTGTTAGTTATGATGAGACCTTACCTCTGGACTTGATCGAGTGACCTGAAGGTTACTTTGGTTACTGCTACTGGAACTCCTTCACGTGTTGTACTAGGTGAGCCGAGTTTGGGCCGGAGGTAAGGTCTCATCATAACTAACAAAACGAGCCCAAACTCGACTCACCTAGTACAACACGTCAAGGAGTTCCAGTAGCAGTCACCGAAGTACACCTTCAGGTCACACCATCAAGTCCGGATGATCTCGTTACGGATTTTATCCTTCAAAGAAACTCCAAGCATAGCTCGCTCCATAGCTCACTGGGCGTCTTTGAACTTGTGGACGATGGAGCGAGCAAACCTATTAGGTGCCGATTTACTCCAGCTGATGAAATGAGCTAAAGGCCAACTTGATGTTAAGCGGTTATCTTAGCCCATAAAAACTACAATACCACTAGGGTACTAGACAATGGATTTATTAGTGTAACCTCAAAGTATGCCCAATAATTTTGTTACAAATTATTTCAAATAAATCCAGTAGTTTTAACGTGATGCGCGTTCAAACAAACAGACAAACATTTAAAAAAATCTCGAAATTAATTTTATTACTTATTCTTATTCCTCCCTATTATTTTTTTTGCAAAAATATACAATGTACAGACACGTCAGACTTACATTCTTATTATATGGATATAGATATATAGAAAACATTGTTTTTTAACCATCGTTTTAAACTTATATTCATGCGTATTAACCCAGATATTACTGAAACTTTTTTCTCACGCAGAACGTTCTGAATTTTTAGTATATTACTTTATGATAGGGTAGCGTTCTGAAAAAAATATTGAAAAAAATCCTGGTTCCCTGGAAAATCTGGAAAATGGGTGGCGTTATAACGCCCGGTAGTAAGATAAGCTGCTATAAAAAATTTTGCTTGCATGCGATTTAGTATTGAATAAAACAGAAATAGATGTACTTATAGTAGTTTTAATTGGATATTCAAAGTAATAATTCGCTAATCACATGCATGATACGCATAGGAACATAATTTTTGATGTAAATGTATACGAAACTCTAAAGGTCACCCGCGGCTACGCCCGCCTGGATATCATTTATCGCTTACTCCGCAGGAACCCTTTGGTTTTCAGGATGAGAAAGTACCCTATTTCCTTCTCTTGGTCCCAGGCTACCACTTTGTCAAATGTCACTACGATCGGTTCAGTAGTTTAGTCCTGATGAGGTAACAAACAGACACAGGCAGAGTTACTTTTATAATAGTGTGGATTTACGACAGAAAAAAAAAAAATTCTGAATCGTGCAATGGCTTTGTGAATCCTCATAGGTACTAAATTAAGTGATCAGTACCATCATATTGAGAAAACTCGTGATGGCTTCAAGGTATGCAGCTGGATCACGTTTTTCCTGTATTCTAAATGTCTCCAACAATCCTCGCAACAATTCGACGATAGGATAAGTGGTCATAATCCCTACCGCCATTTTTATGTTACTGCCAGGCATTATATAAAGGGATATCTAGGCAATGGCAAAACAATTACATATACCACTTTTACCACGAATGGAACTGCTATAGGTATAGATGTAGATGGTGTCTGTTGTTCCCCATCGACAATGATTCAATGTGCCTTTTTGTGCAATGCAGACGAAGACAAATCATCTTCAGATTCTTCACTGTCTGAAGAATCGTCAAAGACAATCTCTGCTGAAATTATTAGTTGGGAACTTGAAAATCAATAAAATGGGTTGATATGATACAAATTAACATATCACATCTAGGAGATTTTGTGCAGTGATACAACATTTTCATCGCCAGAATCCTCGTCAGTCACTTTAGTATTTGCATTTTCTGGTGGAAATATTGTGATTTCCCTCGAAAAATCAACGTACGAATCTGGATAATGTAAAATATCGATGATGTCATTGAGCCATTTACTTATTTGCAACTAGCGTGAAACCATAATTTTATTGGTCACTGTACGCCAATTTTACTACCGGGTGTTATAACGCCACAAATAATAACAGGCGTAAATCGTTATGAAAAACCATGATATTTGAATCAGTTATATCTTATATGTAAGCTGTGATAAGAATACTTTACGACATTATAAATAAAAATTTAGGAAACCTAACAGAAATACAAAAAAAACCTACCTTTTCGAAATCAAGTTTCAAAGAAATTATACCGTTGATGTTAAAACACTTCTAAACTTCAAATCACTAAAAATGTTGTGACAAACACACTAGTTTATTGTTAAGTGATCAATCCTCGTCAAATTTAAGTAAAACAATCTTTGTTTATGTGACAATAAACACTCATAAATATCGGGTAGATCTAACGCTCGATTCGTGGCGTTATAAAGGTCGGTAGTAACAAGTGGGTTAATGGTAATTCTCGGATTTGTTTTGGTACTTTGTTAAATACTTTTATGCACATTATTTCGTTATCTTTAAATTGGCTGTAATTTTTAATGGGTTCAGGAAATGATAAGTGGGAATACTGAAACAATTACATAGCATAACATAACCAACCCTTTTGTTGCGGACGCAAGCCTGATGTTAATTAATGTAACTGAAAACTTGTGCTAACACAGCTGAAACGTTATGCACAAGTAAACAAAGGCATGAAGTCTAGCTACGATCACGCTATAGCTAGGTTTAGATAAGCCATAAAAAAAAACTTTTTAACAAAAACTTGAACCGACGAAAACAATAATATTTTTTCTTGTTTTAAATTTTCTTAGATCAGATATCGATACCGATCACGTTTCTAAAGTTTCGCCAACTAATTTGATTTAACCTTATGGTCGTTAGGATTATAACTGTTTTTGAAAAGTCGCTCCTCAATTATCATAATAAACCCAGGTCGATGGGTGGAACGGAACTCTTAGACCCGTATTCCAGAACGATACTCAAGCGTTGATCTCTGTTTAAAACTAGTTTTGAGTTGAGCTTTGATTTTAGAACGTTCCTCAAGCAGAGATTTATTGATCACAGTTCAGCTGAGTTTAGTTTTATTTTATACTGTCACCTGTTTCGGAATTTCAGCTGAGATTTGATCTGTAATCATTCTAGTGCGGTCCAGATTACGCTTGAGTAGAGATTTCTATTCAATTTCGAATAAAACAGATGCCGCAAGCTGGAATAATGTATTCTAATGTTTCCTGGACTTATTGCCAGGTTTGAATGATTTCGATGTTTGAATCTGGTAAAAATATACAATATTCTTTATTGCATAAACAACATTAACAATAAAATAATATGGTATCATCGAATGTAGGGTAGGTAGTTATAATAGTTTCTTATGGTTAAATGGTACTTATTTTGTTAATGCTAGTAGGTATTTTTGTTTACTTTGTAAAAAAACATAATCTTCCTTTTGGGCTTCGCCGCATTCGGGTAAAAAGGAGCCCCCAATAAATATTTTACCAAGTTTTTAGGGTTCCGTACCCAAAGGGTGCAAACGGGACTCTATTACTCTCGCTACGCTGTCCGTCCGTCCGTCCGTCTGTCTATCACAGGGCTGTATCTTTGTAACGGTAATAGATAACGAATTGAAATTTTGACAACACAGAATATGTGTTAGTAGGTGTCTATCACGACAAATACTAAAATTAAAAAAAATCTAAAACCCACCAAATATATTAATTACTTAAATTATTTATCACAAAATTTATTATAATTTAAATCAAATTCATGTTTCTCTCTAATTAGCCTCCTTCTAGTTGTTGCCGGTGCAATCAGATTAGGTTTTCCTACCTTGTACTCGAATCTCTATCAACACACTACACAAAGTCATAATTCAAATATTTTATCATTTAAATTAATTTACTTGTCATTTCATTTTCAGAATATTGTTTAATTTTGTACTACTTAGGTTTAGCTGTAATTTCATGCTCCAAACTTGGTTGTAGGTTGTAGGTATGTAATTGCAAAATTGTTTATTATTGAGGTCTATGAGATCATGAATCACAAATGACATATTGGCGCAAAATGACACATTCGCAAATTGTTTTTTCTCAAAATGTCACATTCGCTAAATGCCACACTATCAAAATGCCACATTCTCAAAAGTCATGTCGCTTAATGTGCGATTTACTTTAATGACGGTAAAAGATTGTTAAAGTCACTTAGTACAGTCGACTGCATGACAGTGGTAACAATTGAATTACGAAAACCACCCTTACTGCTTACGTAATAAAGACGCTGTCAGTTCATCGATAGAATTGAAAATACTTCATTCCAAACACCAAACGTTACTGTGAGTTTGCACTGAGGAAACATTCACATAAAAACATGTTGAAAAGTCAGTTTTCTGTCCATGTATCGAATCGCGTACGCATTATCACACAACTTGTTGAAACGAAACTTGTTTGACATTTCATAGTCTATTGACATGTTTCACAAATTTATAAACCCCAAAACCTGCAAACTACAAGTTCAAGTTAAACCTGTAACAATACAGCAACTACTGTTATAATTGCTACTAGGGGTTGAATGGAACAAACGACGTTTAAAAGTAAGAGACACTAGCAAAAGACTATTAAATTTGAATGACGACACCCAGTTACAGTTGTATTAACGTGTTATGTAATAGTCATAACATTTTACCTTTTCTTGAGTCAAATACAGATTTTGATGTGTTTGTCTACTGAAATGCACTTTTTTGTTTTGTCAACAAACGCTGAAAATGACTGAGATACGTTTGTAGAGGTAAATTCTTGATTGTAGTGCAATTTAATTTGTTTGTAGTAAAATAGAAAAATTTGAAAAAAAGAAATGAAACGCGAGTAAATTATTTGGACGATACCAGGCCCCTCAGAAAGTATTGCGAAAAAAAGTTTTTATATATGGGAGACTGGCCAGTTATCATGTTTTTCGAAAATATGATTATTTATAAGTAAAAATAAGTAAGTTCCAATTTCAAAATTTCCCTCCACATTTTTTGCGAGTTAATTCAAAGTATTGTGTCTCACTGAAATATGGATCTGCGCCGGGAACATTTTAGAGCTATGATTTTATACGATTTCAAGTGTCGCCTGAAACCGGATGAATCGTACGATAGACTTCAAATGGCATTCATGGATGAAGGCCCTTCCAAGGCAACCGTGTATCGTTGGTATAACGAATTCAAGCGCGGTCGACCAACTTTGGGGGATGACGAAAGAAGCGGTCGCCCTTTGACGGCTGTTACCGAAGAAAACGTGCTAGCAGTGAAAAATTTAATCCAAGACAATAGGCGAATTACATATCAGGAGATTCAACACATATTGAAGATTGGATCGGGAAGCGTTCACGAGATTCTACACAGCCATCTTCGCGTGAGGAGGATAGTATCACGCTGGGTGCCGCACAACCTCACCGATGCTCAGAAGCAGGCCCGGGTGGAATGGTGCCGTGATATGCTTAACAAATTTGAAGCAGGCTCGTCTCGGCGTGTTTACGACATCGTTACAGGTGATGAGTCCTGGATTTATCAATACGACCCAGAAACCAAGCGCCAGTCGACTGTTTGGGTGTTTCAAAATGAGCCAACGCCTACCAAAGTGAAGCGATCTAGAAGCGGGGGTAAGATTTTGATCGCTAGCTTTTTTAATTTGACTGGCCACTTGGTATCAATTCCCTTACGGGATCAAAGAAGCATTAATGCCGAATGGTATACTACCAAATGTTTGCCAGAAGTTTTCTCTGTTATAAGCAACAAGCGACCAAACACAGGGCTCCGCGGGCTACTGCTCCACCACGACAATGCACCTGCGCACACCGCACTCAAAACGAGGGACTTCCTGGACAGCACGCCAGTCAAACTCCTGGGTCACCCTCCTTACAGCCCTGATCTAGCACCGTGTGACTTCTTTTTATTCCCAAAAATAAAAAATCAGCTCAAAGGGATACAATTTTCGTCGCCGGAAGATGCGCTGGCTGCGTTCGAGCAGGCTGTAAACGAGGTGTCTGCGGCGGACTGGAAAAAGTGTTTTGAAAACTGGTTTAGGCGCATGAATCTTTGTATAGAGGCTGGTGGAAAGTACTTTGAAAAGATTTGATAAAAATATATGTACGTATAGAACAATTTTTTTTAGTTTCGCAAAACTTTCTGAGTGTCCCACGTATTTTCAATGTAAATTCAATTTGCAAGCTTATATACACACCGGCACAATTAGCGGAATACAAAAAAAGCAGGATTTTAAAATCTTTTACTTGAGGAACTGGCCAGTTATGATATTTTTTTAATTTATTGTCAAATTTGAAAATAGAAAATTAGATGACATACACTTTTTTCATTCATTTGTTGGCCTATGTCCAGCAGTGGACGTCTTTCGGCTGAAATGATGATGATGATGATGATGATTGTGGTGTATGGAATTAACATTAGAGAAACAAGTAAAAAACCGACGTATAGTATGGATAGTTATCAATTAAGCTAAATGTATGAGAACAATACAACCGATAAAAAGCCCAATAAAATAAAGTGTAGCATTAACAAAGATATACGGCGGACGCAGCGCAGACTTTCCTTTGATTGGACGCCGATTTATTGTGCGGAAATGCCGTTACTACGTAATATTTCACTTAATTAAAATTATTATAACAATATTTACACTAAATGCATAGGTATTTTAAAGCAAAGAATCATCTTATTTTTCTGTACATTCACATGTGGGTGACTCACATCACATTCACATTATTCACATAATAAAATAACACACTATAATTAACAATTATATACATAACATTAAAAAGTATCAAAATTATATTTACAATTTATTTATTATCTAATATTTACTCACGTATACAAACAATCACACAGTAGTACATTATAAAATAATAAATTAACGGACGACGCCCGGAGCGTTGTTTGGTCGTTCAGTTACTCGGAGTGATCGTCCGGGCGTTCACACCAAACCGTTCAGTATCGTGGGCGGGCGTCGTCGAGCGTACGCACCGGTCACCCCGTGAAATAGTAGGGTAAAAGACGCTCTACTGTCATGTTGACAGATAAAAGTATGAAATGACAGATAATTTGAGGTTTCGATTGTTATAATTGTCAGTGCTTCATTGTTCTAGTGTCAGTTTCATAAGGTCGCCCGAAGTAGCGCTGGGCGATTGTTACTGATTCCAATAATCGAATGGTTTGATACTACTAATGTTAACATTCGAATACAAAAACAATCGATCGCTAGGTGGCTCTGTATTCATCCTTTTTATAAATCGAAAAAATAAAGACAAAAAGTCTCGTTACAACGTGAACTTTGACACTTTCTAATTCAGCCTTATAATTAGAAAGAGGCAACAGCTGTGGGCGACCGCGTTGTCAACAACCAGGCTGTGTGAGGAATGTCTGCTTGTTCCAACATTTCTACATTTCTATTACGTCACGTAGCCCTCACACCTGTCCTCTGAATCGTGAAAACGACAATTTTACACACTTCAAATAAATAAATAAAACTGTTTTGGTTTGGCCAAAGTCGTAGAACAAACATTATTTGGGATCGTGATACGAACATAGTACTTGGAGCAACGAGTATACAGCTACGAAAACCATGTTTTTTCCTTGTTATACAAAGAATACTGGCGTTAACGTAAAAGAGACGAAGAGTAAACATAATAATTTCTAAAGTAGGCCTCCATCACCTTGGTGGAATGAAGTTTGTGAGCAGGCTGTAGTTGCATCATATAATGCCCTTAAACTGTACAAAATGAATGAAGGAACCAGTGGCGTGCATTGCATATAGGCAATTAGGCAATACCTACTGCTTTCCTCATTCAAATTCAATAGTGGTGTAAATTATTATCTTTTTTTCAGAGTACGATGATTATTTATCTTAAAATAGACCTATTAATGCTAAATTAATCTTCCTACATCAAAAAATCAATAACTTACAACACAATTAAATTCAAGTGTAGCAGGCCAATGCACGCCACTGGAAGGAACTGATGGTGCGCTTCATGAGCCGAGGAGGAACACTGGACATGGCCATAGGCTTTGGTGACGGAAGAGCAAGATATAAAATATATTGAAGCACCTACATGTTTTGCCTATCAAGGCGTACAAATTAATTAAAAAGAAACAAAAATGAAAAAATAAATTAATAAAGAAATAATATTTAATAAATAAATAATAATTAATGTTTTCATTAAATTATTAATTATTGGCTATATTCGATGCGGTCGGACGATATTCGATTAATCGTACCATTCATCGCACAATTTGCTGCTCCGATTAACCATCGTTCCCATATCGCATGCAAATAAAATTTTCACGACGATGCGACGATACATAAAGGCATATTATACGCGATTTATAAACAACATAATTACTAAACTAAAAAAAAAAAAATTTAATCTACCGTACAATATTAGTTACATTATTAGTCTACCTGAGACCACGAAATGCTGCAAAGCTTTCGAAACGTCAGGGAAACCAATTTAATTAATATACGCGATTTAATCCGGTTAAACTTTGTTTTATTATAATGATTATAAATATATAGTAATAAATTGATTATAAATATATAGTAATAAATTGATTATAAATATATAGTAGTAAATTGATTATAAATGTATAGTAATAAATTGATTATAAATATATAGTAATAAATTGATTATAAATATATTGTAATAAATTGATTATAGTATCCTTAGATGAATGAAAGTATTGTCACTACATAATTATAAATAAAAGTCCCCTACAGCGCAGAGTTCGTGTTTGTTCAAGCTTATTTCAGAAACTACTTTACGGATTTTCATACGGTTTTCACAATCAATATCTATCAACACGTAAGCCATTTCGAGTAAATCGTGTTTCAAAATTACGGCGCCAATTTAATTAGTTTGTTCAAGAATTTGCTGCAAATATTGATGATATGCAGTCATTATATCATAATATAAGTTTAGATCAAATTTCTCCCATTAAACTTGTAAAATCTGTTATATTCATTACAAAAACTTGCAACATTGCAAACACAATCTTTTCAAAAATCAAAGCAGTCCTCATAGTCATAACCAACCAGAAAAATCTAAAAAAAGAATCAATATTTTTTTCGTGGTTTCGTATCCGTAATCACCAGCACTATCGCTTATCTTCGTTTTCGGAAGCGTTTCCCTGACACCCTGTATAGAAAAATAACATACATCGATTGAAGTCGATTGCCAATGTTGCGTAGGATATGAGATGAACAGATTGATGGGAAGGAAATCAAATAAATGTATGAACACAGCAAATTTGGTAAAATTGAAGTGTGTCTCTGTTTAGATCAGCTTTAAAGATAAATAGGTAATAATTTCAACAATCAATTTAAAAGCATTACCACATAGGTATTTTAACTTCTGGGAGAATGAGGAACGAGAAAAGGGTTGAAAAATGTAATCCCACTGTGTTTTTCAGGAAAACGGCTGGTGTTGCTGCCATCGCTGGCTAGGCTTGCGAGGCTGGCGTGGCTGGCATAGGCCCCGTGGCTGGCGTGGCCGTGACATCGGTGTGTTAGCTTAGTCATCTAAAAATACTCGAAAAATTCTAAGGCCCGTATTACAGAAGGTTCCTCAAGTACAGTTCAAACTCCAATCACCTGATCACTACTTAAGGATAGAATCGTTACCTACTTGAATATCGGTCTTATTCCAGAACGGTAATTATAAAGTTTAATTCAACAACATAACAAACGAATTTGACCTGAAATATAATCTCGTATTATTTTATGATTTATTTCACAATCGTTCTGTATTTTATCCAATTAATATCAATAATCGTATTGGTGTAGTATTCTGTGTTATACTGCTGTGTAGATTATGAGTCTAGAAAAAAAAACTAGATTTATTATCATTAGATATTGATACCCACCACGTCTGTGAAGTTTCGCCAATTAATTTGATTTAACCCTATAGACCCGATACTAATGAAAAGTCGTAAAAAGGTAATGAAAGTATTGGACATAAAAATATGAAAGACATCGTTAACGTACTTATTTTACATGCATGATTGCTGTATGCCTATTGTAAGACTTATTTGCATGTTAAAGTTTACCACGTGACCAGGCTTAATTTTTGTTTGTCTGTGGAGAAACGGTACTATAATTTTAAATAAAATATGCTTAAAGCACTTATCATATTAGCAATATGTGGTACAGTACTAATACATCTATTAAATCCATTATATTTACTAAATATTTAACACAAATAGCTTGGTACAGGGTTTGATCTACTACTACTTGCGAAGAATGGGATTGAAAATGGCAGCATTTGTATTTGACAGCAACAAGCGGCAGACACATAGGCAGAGCGCGCGACGGCTGGCTCACGCGGCCGTCCGGGAGGGGGTTGTACCCCCGATGCAAACCAAAAACTGATTTTAAGTCGGATAAAAAAAAAAAAAAGTATTGTTCTATTACTCATACCGAACCACCAAAAAAAATTTGCGCACCAGTTAATTTTTTTTCCTGTATATGCTAAGAGCGGAATATTTTTTAGGCTTAATTTGTTTTGCATTGAATGCTAGAAACATGGTGGGTGTACTTGCGTATTCATGTGTCTGTAGCTGGTATACATTTTTAAATTTCACTCGGTATCAAATTACTTTTATGGAGCGAAGTAACAATTTAGTTTATTTTATTAAAGAAAAAAAAATGCCCCTTGGACCCTAGCTCCTCAAGAGACTGCATCACCCCACCTTCCCCTAGAGCCACCTAAAAAAAATAATAATATTAATTATGATTAAATTTTAGACTTCTTAAATTTGGCTTCTTGAATTTATCGCTAGATGGCGCTACTAACAACACGCTCTGAGTCGCGAATGCTTCCGATTATTGCAAAAACTAAAATAGCCATGATTAATATTCGATTTGATTTGTTTGTAACACCTACTTAAGGAACCCTATAATACTGAGCATGGCCCGACATGCTCTTGGCCGGTTTTTTATATTCAGGAATGGGCTTGCGTTTGACTTCTACCTCACCTGATGTTAGGCGATCGTGTGGTTGACGATGATGTACGTTTGCCCAGCAAAGACCTATATTCACTCGTGCCTTAAATACGACCAGATTATACCTAATGGGAAACCGAAGCCGGCAAGACATTCCACTTCATAGCGGTAGGTAGGTACGCATAATAAAATGCCCTTTTTCGAGTGGCAATGGTAAAAAGGTTATTTAAAATGACCGCTATCGAGCATATACGACGTGTATCAGAAATGTGTGGTCATATTTGAGGAGCTTATTCAGGGGATGCTATCTAACAACTTTTACTATGGGACCAACGCTGAAATCGCGTAAAAAATATCGGCCAGATGTCTTGAGAACTAACGAAGATATTTTATTTTTATTATGTAATTTTAGGTGCGGTCGACCGTACGTCAGTGGTAACAGTTTGGCTCTGGCGGTGCCTTTATTTCGTAAGCAGTAAGGGCGGTTTTCAGACTCGGGTGTTGCCACTGTCATGCGGGCAACTATACTTTTCTTATATTTTGTATCGACTGTCCTTTCTTAATTTTTTACCTGTGTTTTTTGTTTTACTTTCTATGTAACCCCACCTATTAGTTACCTGCTTGTGTTTATCACTGTTGTTTAATCAGAAACTATTAACTCTGTACATTATAGTTCGCTGTAGTTGTAGGTACAAAAAATGCGAAAACAAACCACACGTCAATTAAAGGATAATTGATGGTCATTGATGTTTAATTTCACAGGCTACCACTCTGTAAATTAATTACTTCTTGGGTGTGACCACAGACAAGGCAATGAAAATGATCATACAGCCAATGATACGTGGGCCGGGGGCCGGTTTTAGAAGTCATTATTTTCTTATTTCCAGGTCTGTAGGATGGTAATAAATAAAACATAATTATGTGGGGCTCGCACCCACTAAAAACTCCGCCGTGTACCGTATACCTACTCTCACCTTGATGGATGAGCCGCGAGAACACTACTCAGCGGGCACTCCTGGGGTTACGAGATCGACGGGGGCAGGGAAAGACAGTCCCCCCGCTGCCTGCCCAGTGGCGAGTCTGGATTTGTACCCAGTCAATGACAATAGGCTAGCTGGCGGAGAGTCCCATGTGGGACTCCATTCGCCGAGGGTTGGCGATCGCAGTTGGTTGGTTAAATACTCGGAGGATGCTGCTGCCCATCCTCTGGATGCGGAAGGCGCAGGACCGGTCGTTGTGGCGATGCTTGGGGGAGGCCTATGTCCAGCAGTGGACGTCTTTCGGCTGAAATGAATGAATACATTATTTAAAGCTAGGAGGAATTTTAAAGTAGAGTTTTCATAAAGGTCTATCAATGTAGAAGATTATAAGTTTCTACATTGCATATTTTAGAAATGGCGGGGGGACACATTGCAAGCTACTTTGGCGGGCTATATTTCGCAGATGGTACAGCTGATAAAAAAGTGGTGTATCAAACATTACCTTCATTTTAGTAGACCTATTCAATGATATCCCACACGAGGGGGTGCAGCGAAATAATTTTTTTTTTCCCCATTTCACATGTATGGACGCCACCCCTAAAATACGGAAAAACGATTTTTTTATTCTTTTAAAATTGAGATCTATATGTAGACTATTTTTTAACAAAATTTAATTTACTTATGTTTATAATTGTAGAAGTTATTAACCTGTAAAGGATTAAGTTTTCAATATTTAACGCTTGAATTGCTTTAAAAGAATGCTCAAATGTTTCAATGAAAGTGTTTAATTGAGTTGAAGTCTCCTTATTTATCACTTTTAGCGTGAACCAAGGCCCAGAATCCACCAAAGCGGAGATGTGCAAAGCAGAGAGGAGATGTGTTGGAAACAACCAATAGAATTTGGTTATTTACACATCTCGTCTTCGCTTAGCTTCAGTGGATATGGTTGAGCAGAGAGGAGAGATGTCTTCTATTTGTACATGTTGTGATCAAAACAAAGATGTGAGCTGTGTTGCAAGCAGGCGGCGGCGCGCAGCAGAGCTGAGAGGAGGCGGGAGCGACGTGCGGGGAGCGGCACCGCTGTCCCCGCGCCGCCCGCCCGCCCGACACCCAACGCTCACATTTCTGCTCCGGTCTAGCCAGTACTCATCTCCGCACAGCTTCGGTGGATACACCCTAGTTGCTAAGTATCTCTTCGCTTCACACGTCTCCGCTTTGGTGGAGTCCGGACCTAAATCTAGCCCCTATCAATGATCCTTGTCGTATGGACATATCTCATATTCACTGACTGGAGTAAATAGTGAAAACCTTATTATAATATTTAATTTCTATTACAAAATATAAAAAACACAAGTTATTTATTATTATAGTTAATGTCTATTTAATTTCTTTAAGGCACAAAATATAAAAAACGCAAGTTATTTATTATTATAGTTAGGCCAGAGCAAGCACCCTAACAAACTGATCAATTCCCTTTTGATTGGTGTTACACAAATTATTTATAAATCCTCTTCAGATGTTGGTTGACGCTGTTGGCTATTATACCATTGGTTGTAATAACTATCTGCACAAGTCAACATTCCACATGCCAACAACCTCATTTGATTTCTTTATTCTTCTTGGCCTCCACAATATAAAGAATGTTATGTAGAATAGTTAATGTAGTTCAGCCCGTGTTTGTGTACTTGATACTATTTTTTAAATATCATACTATTAGTGTTTGTACTTATATGGCATGTCGAAGTTGTCATAAAATTCTGATATTTTTTATTTATGGTCATTAATTTTTAATTTAGATTTGTGAACGTCTTTGAGAGATGTGTCAACGAAATAGTGAGGTGAAATACACCAATGCAATATCGTCGAGTGAGAGTTCAGTACGATAAAATGTAAATATTTAATTGTAATTGATAGTTTAAATACGACAGTGCGTAGTTATACACACGCTAACGCACTGTGTGTCATGTTGTCAATACGAGTGTGAGTTTTATTACTTGTAATAAATTATTGTTAATAGATCTATTTATCATAAAAAAAAAAAACAGTAAATTACCCTCCTAATATTATACATGCTGAAATTTAAATCGCTGGAAAAGATTGAAAAAAATTGCAATAGGGTATCCTATCCTATCCTAGGTCTGATGGCAGTCGCACCGTGTAAAATACTGATGTTCAGCATATTTTGTCATAACATAATGACATACAAATGTTAGTGTTCACAATAAAATTATATTACTATATTAAATGTTTATCTTCCAAATATTCATTGTCTGAGTAAAAGGCTTTTTCAATGAGCAATTTAAGCAAAATTCGCTTGAAGCGTGTCTATTTGCGTTTGTGGTTTTTAGGGTTCCGTAGTCCTACAAGGAACCCTTATAGTTTCGTCATGTCCGTCCGTCTGTCCGTCTGTCCTAATCCTTTACAGCTTAATAACTTCTACAGTTATAAACATAAGTAAATGAAATTTTGTTAATAAATAGTCTGCATATAGATCTCAATTTTAAAAGAATAAAAAAATTGTTTTTACGTACTTTAGGGGTGGCGCCCATACATGTGAAATGGAGATGAAATTTTTTTTTTCACTGCACCCCCTTGTGTGGGGTATCATTGAATAGGTCTTCTAAAATGAAGGTAATGTTACATACATCACTTTTTTATCAGGTGTACCATCTGCGAAATATAGCCCGCCAAAGTGGCTTGCAATGTGTCCCCCCCCCTGCCATTTCTAAACTATGCAACGTAGAAACTTATAATCTTCCATATTGATAGACCTTTGTGAAAACTCTCTTTTAAAATTATTTCGAGTATAATGTGATTATAATTTTTTGAGTTATAGACAGAAAACTGAAAAATACTTAAAACGTCCTAGTTCAAAGGTCATTGACCTTAGAGAAAAATGATCATAGCAAATAATGCTCCTTTAGCTACTTTCTATTTGAAAAAATCACAAAAAATAACTTTGACATGACAGACTTCTTAAATTTGGCTTCTTGAATTTATCGCTAGATGGCGCTACTAACAACACGCTCTGAGTCGCGAATGCTGCCGATTATTTAATTGCAAAAACTGAAATAGCCATGATTAATATTCGATTTGATTCGTTTGTAATTACACCTACTTAAGGAACCCTATAATACTGAGCATGGCCCGACATGCTCTTGGCCGGTTTTTTATACTGTCAAAAGAAATGTAGCCAATAGGATCTCTCAATCCAGCCGCGGGTTATTTTTTTTTATTTTTTATTGCACCGCGTTTGCGATTGACGTTTTTTATAATGTCAAAAAAATAATTATTACCCACGATTGTCTAAAAAAAAATGTTGCCAATAGGATTTTTCAATTTAGATGCGGGAAAAAAATAGTGGCTGAATTGAGTCGGTTAAAATTAATTAAAATAGGTAGCATTTAAGGTAAAATGTATTAAACGAGCCTACTAACTGCATCAGCAGTTTGGCGAGTATAATTTGATGTATTTACTTTGAATGTCTTGTAAAATAAATAATAAATAATTTTAGGCAATTAATGAATTACGTGTTTTACGTATTAACGAGTTAAAGTTTTTATGAAAAATATTCCGGGGGTCACACTTGATACAAATACCCTTCAAAGGAGTTCTCACAGATGACTCGCAGGTTTGTGACATGATTTCTAGTCTAATATTGTAGTAAAAAATGTTAGGGTTGGTCTTAATTAACTTACTTTAGAAGTTTTTTTTTTAATTACCACTATACGGCATCCTGCAACTATCCAGCAACTAACTCGGAAACTTACTGATGCCTAAAAACCATGTAATTTTTAATATAAGTTTCTTGTCCACAATGACTTTAGAATGTTTACCAAATTATGGCAAAACATTTTTAAAGTATTTGTGGGCAACAAACTGTCTTATTTCCTTAGAATAAAGAATTAAAGACATATAGAAAGTTAGTTCCATACATTACACGCTAGCAGAACTGATGCAAAAAATCATGATGTGTGCTAGCGCTGACACGTTAAAAAAAAATTATTTCATCCCCATTTCACATGTATGGGCGCCACCCCTAAAATACATGATCAAGGGCTCCGTTCGAGCTCGAAACCGGTCGGGCACACCCGATGAAATAACGTGAGTGAAACACAATCACAAAAATGACTGACTAGTGGTAATTATGTAGCACAGATATTATAGACAATAGTGCAGCCAAGGTATCAAAGCAGATTGTACTGCACAAGCGATATTTTTTTGGGAACATTTTGGTAACATAAAATAAGTAACTTAAAAGCTTTAAATATGCGGACACGATGTAATTTCCCAAAATAATCATTGTTTCATTTATCAAAACGGTCGTAATATATGTCATATTTCAGAAAAGGCGATAATCATTAAGATAAACTATTAATTTCAATTGAAATACAACGATATGTCCAAATTCAATAATATTTGTGCAAGGGTGAAAATTTGGGACACTTTTATTTGTTCTAGAAAATGTTATGTTCCCACAATATTTTATTTAAAAAAAACAAAGAAAATGTTTTTTTAATTTCCAAAAGAAGTGGGCTATGTAATTTGCTCTTGAAAGGGTTTTGTTTTAAAGCTTGTAAACAAATTACACCTCTGCCTACCCCTTCGGGGAAATACAGGCGTGATGTTATGTTATGTTATGTTAGTTTTGTATTCTACAAAATATATTAAACAAAATGACTTCGTGATCGAAAATCAGTGATATTTGGTCTATAAATAAGTAGACGACAGCCAGTAACCTTAAGTTAGCGATACGATCAAATGTGATACGCATTTAACGTAATAAATCAGATCTTTCAATCAATCAATCATTTATTTGCTTGAATACGGGTGTACATGGGGTGATACTTAGGTTAAAACAAAGTTCTTTTACCATATCCTACCTTAACAGGTGTGCAAATACACATGCAATTAAACTAAACTAAATATTAAATTAGGCATACAATTATCCATCCATCCATTTAATATTTGTAATATATTAAAATTAGAAATACCATTATTACGAAATTTATTAATTATTATATAATTTTATTGTGACTTAACTAATTAATTTAATTACATTTATCATTTAAATAATCCTTAATTGAGTAATAAGCTTTATTAGTCAAATAAATCTTTAATTTATTTTTAAAGGAATTAACAAAGAACAAACACTCATCCCCTATTTTACTACCCTTAGGGGTGGATTTTGATTTTGAAGTTTAAATGGGACCAACTTCGAGATATACCCTATCCATTAAAAAAAGAATCATCAAAATCGGACCACTCTGTAAAAAGTTATGCGTGGTCATACATAAAAAAAAAAAAAAAAAATACGCGTCGAATTGAGAACCTCCTCCTTTTTTTCGTCGGTTAAAAATAGAACTATGACCACAATCTCTTAACAATCCTAAGATTCTACACTATACTCCAACCTAAATCAATATACTTATACCATTGAATTATATGATATACCTAATTTATGTTAACAAACCACGCAGATAATATTTTCATTTTTAGGGTTCCGTACCTAAAATTGTTCTGCAAGTCGGTTCGCCAAACTGAGACATGTAGATGGAAAGTCTCATGTGATTGTAATTTCACCGGCACTCGTACCCTTCAATGATACTTGCATCACCTCTTTTTCAAACAGTCCTTCAAAATACTCTTTCTATCTCTTTAACACGCATCCTTCCTCATTTATAATATTTCCAACTCGGTCTCTGATTTTATAGAAAAATACTTTGATTAATAAGTAAAAGTTTCCTTTGTAAGAACAAAAGCTCAAAAGCTTTTAAAAATCAGATTTTGTGAGTCGTATTTTGCTTTGATTATTAAATATTATTTGTAACATTTTCAATACCTATTTTAATATCAAAAATCTGTTAAATTGCTGTTATTTTAAATCTCAAATTATACTTATAACGAAAAACCATTTCTATCAACTAAAGTAGGACCCGTCGCATGAACACAACACTGAAGAAGATCCCGCGATACAGCGAGAAACAATAAAACCATCTGCACACTATCCCAAAAAGGTTTGGCTGAAGATTTTTTATATTGGAACAAGATGACACGAGGAAAGAGAAATCCCATCAAAAACATAAATAAATAAATAAATATTTTCCCGGAATACCTACGAATAATAAAAGTACCTACGCTAGTCCAGGGCATAATCTATTTATGTGCCAAATTTCAATCAAATTCGTCGAGTTGTTGAGGCGTGATTGACTCTAAATGAAAATAAAAAAGAAATAAAACAGAAATCTTAAGAAATCTAGAAAGCTGACATTTTATCAATTTTACCAGATTCTATTTTTTTACAGCCAGATTCCATAATCCAATCGAGTGACTATTAGTGATGGACCATGATTTTTGCAGACCAGCCGACTAGCCGACTAATGCTTAAAAAATTGCCGATTAGTCGGCTGACTCGGCGACTTGTCGCAAATTACGTCATGAAATCTCATGAAATCGGGAATTTGCATACAACTTAATAAAAAAGAAAAAAAATATATAAAATATGGAATATCAAATATGAAAAAAATAATAAGAGATATTAATAATATTAATATATGCAGGAAAATAATATAATACAAAAATATATTTAATAATTATAATAATTTATTGTTATTTTATTGACGTGTTGTACTAGGTGAGCCGAGTTTGGGCTGGTTTTGTTAGTTATGATGAGACCTTACCTCCGGACCTGATGGAGAGACCTGAAGGTGTATTTCGGTGACTGCTACTGGAACTCCTTGACGTGTTGTACTAGGTGAGCCGAGTTTGGGCTCGTTTTGTTAGTTATGATGAGACCTTACCTCCGGACCTGATGGAGTGACCTGAAGGTGTACTTCGGTGACTGCTACTGGAACTCCTTGACGTGTTGTACTAGGTGAGCCGAGTTGGGGCTGGTTTTGTTAGTTATAATGAGACCTTACCTCCGGACTTGATGGTGTAACCTGAAGGTGTACTTCGGTGACTGCTACTGGAACTCCTTGACGTGTTGTACTAGGTGAGCCGAGTTTGGGCTGGTTTTGTTAGTTATGATGAGACCTTACCTCCGGACCTGATGGAGAGACCTGAAGGTGTATTTCGGTGACTGCCACTGGAACTCCTTGACGTGTTGTACTAGGTGAGCCGAGTTTGGGCTCGTTTTGTTAGTTATGATGAGACCTTACCTCCGGACTTGATGGTGTGACCTGAAGGTGTACTTCGGTGACTGCTACTGGAACTCCTTGACGTGTTGTACTAGGTGAGCCGAGTTTGGTCTCGTTTTGTTAGTTATGATGAGACCTTACCTCCGGACCTGATGGAGTGACCTGAAGGTGTACTTCGGTGACTGCTACTGGAACTCCTTGACGTGTTGTACTAGGTGAGCCGAGTTTGGGCTCGTTTTGTTAGTTATGATGAGACCTTACCTCCGGACCTGATGGAGTGACCTGAAGATGTACTTCGGTGACTGCTACTGGAACTCCTTGACGTGTTGTACTAGGTGAGCCGAGTTTGGGCTCGTTTTGTTAGTTATGATGAGACCTTACCTCCGTACCTGATGGAGTGACCTGAAGGTGTACTTCGGTGACTGCTACTGGAACTCCTTGACGTGTTGTACTAGTTGGGGCTGGTTTTGTTAGTTATGATGAGATCTTACCTCCGGACTTGATGGTGTGACCTGAAGGTGTACTTCGGTGACTGCTACTGGAACTCCTTGACGTGTTGTACTAGGTGAGCCGAGTTTGGGCTCGTTTTGTTAGTTATGATGAGACCTTACCTCCGGACTTGATGGTGTGACCTGAAGGTGTACGTCGGTGTGGACGGTTGGAACACAGGGAACTCGACGTCCTGCAGCGTGGGACACACGCCGCACTTCTCGGCCGCCACGGCGTAGAATGTGCAGTTGTAATACCTGTACGTCGGTGTGGACGGTTGGAACACAGGGAACTCTCCGCCAACTAAGTCCGGTTAAGCAGAAATGGGACTTCGGTCCCACCTGCGAGAATCCATTCGAAAAAAAATAAAATATATTTCGATATATGTATTGGCCAAATTTCATGATTCTAGGTCAATGCGAAATACCCTATAGGTTTTTTATGTGAGTTTGCGAGTATCAAAATGTGACATAGCCGTATGATTGCCTTGACCTAGAAGCTTGATTTTTTATGTCCTAGGGACAGCCGAACTTAGTATTTGATATAATTGCATTATTTATTACTACTTGCAAATGATTTTAAGGGTTATTCCTATTGTCTCCAAGTTTTTCGTGTTATTCCTTCCTCCATTCCTCGCCCCTACATCCTAATATCTTTACCATCTATACTTTGACCCATGCATTTGTCTAGTGCACTGCACAGAATATCACGGCGAGTTTCTATATCCAGTTTTGCCCACGACTGTGAGAGCCCACACAGTTTAGAGATTTTGTCACACTTCTCTATCAGCCTCATGCTATCAAAGACATAGGAATACACAGCTTCTGTGATTTGAGGGGGTCCTCTG
This sequence comes from Asteroscopus sphinx, assembly GCA_949699075.1. NCBI lineage: Eukaryota > Metazoa > Arthropoda > Insecta > Lepidoptera > Noctuidae > Asteroscopus > Asteroscopus sphinx. The sequence continues at coordinate 6,403,774 of OX453024.1, forward strand.
AAGTCAGCTAAATTATTCACCCAAATTACGGGCGTCTTTGTACTATGCGTGACTTCATTAATTTCTGCTATGTCATTTGCCCAGAGTGATAAGTAGCGAGTTTTGTCTTTTTGCACCAATGATATCATTTCTTTTCTGGTTCTGTACGCTTCGACGGTTACCATTGACTGCTGATCCTTTGGCAAGTCTACAGGATCTGTCACGAATACTCTTCCATTTTGAGTGTGTGTCTGTCCATGGGGTTAGTTCTGTCGTTAAATACACCGGCAGCGAGCGCGCCCGGGGCCATCTTTTCGAAACCTACAATTTCATAAGGCATTTCTGATGTTGATTGTTACATTTGTTGCATTCCTAGAGACACACGCACGCGAGTACATTGGCCGTCTAACGCTATTTTCCTTATTCCGTTGTCTATACAGTTTAATGTTCGATGGCGCACTGTATTCACATAAATCGGACCACTAGTCTACCTTCCATAAGTTTGTACGGTCGGCCAACGAAAATCTTGACCGAGTTTAAGCTATGGTATTCGGTACCAACCTAATGAATGGGCTAAACCCCCATTGGCAATACGAGTGTGTCGCAAATAGCGACTAAATTAAGGATAGGCGGCCAAAATATTGGTACTTTTTTTTCTCGTCTTAAGTATTTTGCAGTTTTCTCTCTATAACTCGAAAATTTATAATCGTATTATACTCGAAATAATTTTCAAAGAGAGTTTTTACGAAGATCTAATAACGTGAAAGACTATAAGTCTCTATGTTGCATAGTTTAGAAATGGCAGGGGAGGGCCACATTGAGTTTTGATCATCTATTTGTGTAGATCTCATCGAGCCCTTTCATTTGAGTACCAACACGATGGGTCTAAGACCTATAGTTTAGGAGATATGGCCATCAGAAGTTTATAACATTTATTTGTCTAGAGCTCTTCGAACCCTTTCATTTGAGTACCAACACGATGGGTCTAAGAGCTATAGTTTAGAATATATGGCAATCGGAATTTTTATAACCATACGTGGGACACTCAGAAAGTTTTGCGAAACTAAAAAAAATTGTTCTATACGTACATATATTTTTATCAAATCTTTTCAAAGTACTTTCCACCAGCCTCTATACAAAGATTCATGCGCCTAAACCAGTTTTCAAAACACTTTTTCCAGTCCGCCGCAGACACCTCGTTTACAGCCTGCTCGAACGCAGCCAGCGCATCTTCCGGCGACGAAAATTGTATCCCTTTGAGCAGATTTTTTATTTTTGGGAATAAAAAGAAGTCACACGGTGCTAGATCAGGGCTGTAAGGAGGGTGACCCAGGAGTTTGACTGGCGTGCTGTCCAGGAAGTCCCTCGTTTTGAGTGCGGTGTGCGCAGGTGCATTTTCGTGGTGGAGCAGTAGCCCGCGGAGCCCTGTGTTTGGTCGCTTGTTGCTTATAACAGAGAAAACTTCTGGCAAACATTTGGTAGTATACCATTCGGCATTAATGCTTCTTTGATCCCGTAAGGGAATTGATACCAAGTGGCCAGTCAAATTAAAAAAGCTAGCGATCAAAATCTTACCCCCGCTTCTAGATCGCTTCACTTTGGTAGGCGTTGGCTCATTTTGAAACACCCAAACAGTCGACTGGCGCTTGGTTTCTGGGTCGTATTGATAAATCCAGGACTCATCACCTGTAACGATGTCGTAAACACGCCGAGACGAGCCTGCTTCAAATTTGTTAAGCATATCACGGCACCATTCCACCCGGGCCTGCTTCTGAGCATCGGTGAGGCTGTGCGGCACCCAGCGTGATACTATCCTCCTCATGCGAAGATGGCTGTGTAGAATCTCGTGAACGCTTCCCGATCCAATCTTCAATATGTGTTGAATCTCCTGATATGTAATTCGCCTATTGTCTTGGATTAAATTTTTCACTGCTAGCACGTTTTCTTCGGTAACAGCCGTCAAAGGGCGACCGCTTCTTTCGTCATCCCCCAAAGTTGGTCGACCGCGCTTGAATTCGTTATACCAACGATACACGGTTGCCTTGGAAGGGCCTTCATCCATGAATGCCATTTGAAGTCTATCGTACGATTCATCCGGTTTCAGGCGACACTTGAAATCGTATAAAATCATAGCTCTAAAATGTTCCCGGCGCAGATCCATATTTCAGTGAGACACAATACTTTGAATTAACTCGCAAAAAATGTGGAGGGAAATTTTGAAATTGGAACTTACTTATTTTTACTTATAAATAATCATATTTTCGAAAAACATTATAACTGGCCAGTCTCCCATATATAAAAACTTTTTTTCGCAATACTTTCTGAGGGGCCTGGTATAGCTTATCGAGCCTATCATTATCAGAATTTTTGTCCAACTCTGTACGCGCTCTACAGCTCATCGCGCCACGAATTTATTCATTTCTTTTTCTTTTTTAAACAACACTAGTTTTTTACTCTAATCATCAGCTTTTAAATACAAATTAAACGAGTGTGCTTTAGACCACACGACTGAAGTGAATCTTCACTAATAAAAACATTTTTGTCCTCCAAAACTGGTTATTATTTTTTAAATGGATTTCATAAATGTTAATCTAGTGACAAATAAAAAAATAAAAAAAATAATATTTGGCAACCCTAACAACAGCTGTTGCTGTTGTCGAGTATTTGTCGTCTTTTGTTTTGAGCATTCAAATCAAATTCAGCGTTTGTATAGACCCTTTGAATTTAATAGGAACACGCACGAGATGCTTTGTGCTCTCAACTGTGATGTATGTATGAATATGTAGGACAAAATAGAGTACGCAGTACGCACAAGTCTTTAAAACGGCTCGCTTAAAATTACGGGCTGGCACGCATACATTCAAACCCATAGTAAGACAAAAAACCGCGATTACGCAAAAAATCTCGTGTGACGGTAGTCATTGTCACTATGACAAAGACTACCGTTACACGAGATCACAATCACAAATAAAATAACAATGTATATCAAGTGTGGTAAAATTATGTCGAAATTATGGTGGGTTTAGGAAAAAACAAAGTGCTTCAATCTTTTGTTAGCGAGATTTAGTCCGCGAAAAAATTTTTTTTTCTTGGTTGATTTCTTCATATCAGTTTCAAAATAAAGGTGTGTTCACATAAAGAACAACACTGTTTGAGAATATTTATTTAAGTATGTTGTTTGTTTTTTGTAATATTTTTTTTAGTATATTTACCTATATGAAATTTTCAGCGTTTTTCAGTCTTCCAATACCAAAATAATCCGCCATAAACTCATTTACAGTAAACATAACATGAACACATACACTCATTCCACAAACACACCTAATCATCCTAATACACCCACGCATTCACAATCACTCTTACACACACGTAACACACTATCCCACACTCCCAAGTACACAGACATATGCATACACACAAAAACTAAATATTAAATAACTTTGGATTTTGACTTTTTAAGATTTTTTGTATTTGTCGTGATAGGAATCATAGCTAAACATATTCTGAGAAAATTTCTACCGGCTTCCAATAACTGTTCAAAAGATACAGCCCTGTGACAGACAGACGGACGGACGGACAGCGTAGCAAAAGTAATAGGGTCCCTTAAAAACTTCTTAGGTTTTCGCGATCACTACACATTATAATAAAACAAAGTTTAACCGGATTAAATCGCGTATATTATTTAAATTGGTTTTCCTGACGTTTCGAAAGCTTTGCAGCATTTCGTGGTCGCAGGTAGACTAAGATGACAATCGTCTTTACAGATATTTCTAAAAAAATATTTTAATCTACCGTACAATATTATTAATTAAAATCGTTTCGGTGCACGCAGTAATCACTCACAATATCATTATCTTTTACAGTGTTGCGTGCTGTTTGAGATTTGATTATATTTAGAACTAAGTTCTAAGCAGGCAGCAGCTGCCAACCATCTTCTTTATTAAAATTTTGATGTTTTTTAGAAGTGAATAACAAAAAGCGTCAAAAGCGTAAAAAAATTCGTTTGCAGAATAAAGCACAACGTTTAAACACGCTTACGATTTTAAGTCGTTTTTCCCAACTTTAATTGTGTATGACTTCAATCGGTCACGTCTAAATAACTTACTTAGCTAAATAATATATAAAACTGTGGAACCAACTACCGTCAGCGATTTTCCCGAACTAATAGGGTGTTTGAAAGGTATCGCCAAAAATTATGAAAATTGTACACAACGTAGATTTTAGGTTGAAGATTAACTTTTACTAAGTTTTGTTAATTTAAATTTATTCTAAATATTTTATTTTTCTGTTTGAAATTTTGATTTTTTAGGGTTCCGTACCCAAGGGTGCCAAACGGGACCCTATTACTCTCGCTACGCTGTCCATCCGTCCGTCTGTGCGTCAGTCCGTCTGTGCGTCCGTCCGTCTGTTTGTCACAGGGCTGTATCTTCTGAAAACTAATAGGTAGCCAGTTGAAATTTTCTCAGAATATGTAGTGCTTAGATCCCTATAACAAAAAAATACTAAAAAATTTAAAAAGTCTAAAACCAAATAGACCAAGCCCATACAGGAAACCTCGAAAACATGATTTTTTTCAACGTTATTGTGGGGTATAAATCATAATATGCTGAGGTTTTTTTTTCAGAATATAGAAGGAATCGTGTTTAATTAGGGAGAGCTTTTTGGTTTCTCTTTTTAGGGTTCCGTACCAAAAAGGTACAAAAGGAACCCTTATGGTGAGACTCCGTCCGTCTATCCGTACATCTGTCACAGCTGTATGTTTCAGCAACCACTAATGCTATCGATCTGAAATTTTGAAACATTGTTAACCTTTACATAATTAAGTACCTAAACAATTTCAGTTTAATCTTAAAATATCAATCGACAAGCGTAAGCGTTCTGTTACTGTTAATTTAGGGGTTGCCTAAGCTTTATGCTTCGCCGAATCGGTGTCGTAACTTTGGATGACGCCTTACATCGTTAGTTGTCACCTAACGGTTGGTGAAACGTATTTTTGCTCTAGACAACTCCTAAATGATTAGACATCTGATTTAAGCGTTTCCTAGGGTTAGTCGCCTTTTACGACACCCATGAGAAGAGATAGGGTGGTGCAATTCTTTACGTCCGGCACCACACGGAACTGAGCGAACGCGCACGTCCAATGCGAAAGTGAGCGGGAGCCAGCGATGGCCCTTCGTTCTTGTTCGGTTGTGCTTTTAGCTGGCGTTCACTTCATGTGGACATAACAGCGAATGCAAGCGAGCGTGTGGCTGTGGGTATGACCCTCAAACTATGCCTCACCTCCTATCCTGTCCTTTGTGCCACAACACCTGCACCTTAAGCGACCTCTACGCCGCCACTGATAACGCCGTAGAGGTTGCAAAGTTTTGGGCTTGCCAAGTCTGACAAAAGATCAGTCGTACACACGGCTACACATCAAGCTGTACATTTCCAGTGTAAGCTGACCGTTTACCTTTTACGATGCAATTCATACTCGTCTAATAAATAGGGGTGGTTATTTGACTACTTAAGAGGCCGTATACGAAATCGAGACGGCCGAATTAGGTATTCAACACGCGCACGCACACACGCAGGAGCACTCGGTCGCGTATGTGCGTGAGTCTGGAGTCGTCGATGGCCAATACGGCGATTAAACGGTTTTGATCTATTCATATTTTTAGGGTTCCGAAGTCCTACAAGGAACCCTTATAGTTTCGTCATGTCCGTCCGTCTGTCCGTCTGTCCTAATCCTTTACAGCTTAATAACTTCTACAGTTATAAACATAAGTAAATGAAATTTTGTTAAAAAATAGTCTACATATAGATCTCAATTTTAAAAGAATAAAAGATTCGTTTTTTCTAAACTATGCAATGTAGAAACTTATAATCTTCCACATTGATAGACCTTTATAAAAACTCTCTTTTAAAATTATTTCGAGTATTATGTGATTATAATTTTTTGAGTTATAGAGAGAAAACTGAAAAATACTTAAAACGTCCTAGTTCAAAGGTCATTGACCTTAGAGAAAAATTATCATAGCAAATAATGCTCCTTTAGCTACTTTCTATTTGAAAAAATCACAAAAAGTAACTTTGAAATGACAAACGTCTTAAATTTGGCTTCTTGAATTTATCGCTAGATGGCGCTACTAACAACACGCTTTGAGTCGCGAATGCTGCCGATTATTGCAAAAACTAAAATAGCCATGATTAATATTTGATTTGATTCGTTTGTAATTACACCTACTTAAGGAACCCTATAATACTGAGCATGGCCCGACATGCTCTTGGCCGGTTTTTTAAGTGTCTGTTAATCTCGTAGTTTTTGTCAATTGAAATAAAAAAAGTCTGGTATTATATATCGGCGCGTACTCGGACGAATAAAAAATGGCGGACGGAATCTCGCTAAGAAAATATTGAAGCACTTAGTTTTTTCCTAAACCCACTATAATTTTGACAGAATTTTAACACATCAGATTTATATTATCATTTTATTTGTGACACTACCTACGACAATGTCTAATACCGTCACACGAGATTTGTTGCGTAATCGCGGCTTTTTGTCTTACTATGGGTGTGAATGTGTGCGTGCCAGTCCGTACTATTAAGCGAGCCGTCTTACTATGGATGCTTCACTTTTTGTTTAGCGAGATTTCGTCCACCTTTTTTATTCGTCCAAGGGCGCGTAGCCCAAGGTTTCATCAGGATTCATAACGAAATAAACTTCTTATTACTCCAAATTATGTATTTTCCCAGTTATTACATGAACTGACCAGAAGAACAACAAGAACGCATACTCGCGCAGAGCACAATACAATATATATCAATTCGAATGAATAACTAATAACATTTTAATTTATAAATGAACACTAAAATAATTAACTAAATGTCGTAATAAAAGTAATATTAATTTAGATAATCTCTAAATATTATATAAACCAACAAATCATTTAAGATATTAAAATATGAAACAGAATAAAGCGGATTTGTTATGAGAACTACAAAATTAAATTAACAACATTTAAATGAATCATTTTATTAATCTAATTATAATTATTATAATATTCACATTATTTACAATAATGAATTTAATTAATAAGAATCAAATCTACAACTTTTCTAAACAAATAGGTATCATCTTTGATGATCTGAAAGTACAACAAATAAAACTGAAATCAGTATGATTTACAGAATTTCATGATAAATAAATTACATAGCAAATTCTGGAAATAAAAAATATTTATTTCAAACATAAAAAAATCACTCATTGTATAAACTGCCGGGGGCAGTTACCTCAAAATAGCAATAGATGGCGCTGTAAGCATCGATATAGTCGGAAATATCGTCGGCTTGTTGTCGAGTTTCCCTTTTAATTGCTTCTTTGTCAGCCAATTGCTGTTTTAGGTGATCCACATACTCGATCTGGGAAATAAGCCATTGATATTAATTTAAAAGTATTTAGTTATTAAGAGAAGAAATCAAAATATATTGCTGAAAAGAACCTTGGCAGTTTGATATTCATCGGGTATCATGTCCGGCTTTTGGCATATTTCCCCATAATCTGCATTTTTACTATTACAATTTTGCCCTTTTCGGCCATACTTTAAAGTTCTTGCCCTTTCCGGCCATACTTGAATCTGTGAATATGAAATTCTTCATTTTAGACGATCATGATTTTTTTTACAAAAACATGTTTGCAACGGCGAGCGTAACTCTTAGATATATCTCTTTCAGTCCAACAAACCCAACTGGTGTGAATGTATGTCAAATTCACAATACATTTTCGGATAAGAGTAGCATCATAGTTTAAAAAATATCCTAATAATAAATGAAAACACTTGTTGCGTGGAAAGCTAACACAGAAACAGAATTACTGTCGCATTAATAATATTACTATTTAAAAACAGTACGTAAGTTTTGTAGGTACTTATAATTAAAATATGTATGTTGGGGGGATATGCCATAATCGCCACGCTTGGCAGGTGGCTTGGCGATCGCAGTTGGTTGGTTAAATACTCAGAGAACGCTGCTGCCCATCCTCTGGTGAATCCCTTAGTCGCCTTTTACGACACCCATGAGAAGGGATAAGGGTGGTGCAATCCCCAACGTACATATGTTTGGGGGAGGCCTATGTCTAGCAGTGGATATCTTTCGGCTGAAGTGATGATGATAATTAAAATAAATTAATTGAAATTACATGGAACTGATAACATAACTGGCGAAACGTGGGTTTACTATTACACCTCTGTCTACCCCTTCGGGGAAATACAGGCGTGATGATGTAATTTAATGAATCGAAATAAGATAACGATATAATTTGTGGAAAGAAAAAATCGCTCACGAGCAAAATTGCTAAATGTGTTAAAATTAATTCGAAATAAGATACTTAAAATTGTAATAATAATAAAACACTTATCTACACTATTACATGCTGTATTTAAAAAGCATGTTAAAATCATCACAAAATATTTAAAAACAATAACTTACCAAAGTATCAAAAACCCACGTCGCGCTATATTCGCCGGTAACCGGTGGACACGTTACGTGTCGACTCAATACGGATTTTGAGAGCGCAGAGCGATACGTCCACCCGCTGGAAGCGCTCAGCGCGGACTGCTGACTCGAGGCTTGCGTCGAGTATTATAATGCGAGATTTAGGTTGTTTTAAAATATTTTTAAAGCCATTTTTTTTTAATATTTTGAAAAAAAAAAATCAGGAAATGGATTGTATTTGAACTGAAGTTTATTTGTGTTGTTTTAATTTTATGAACGAGAGTTCTAAGTAGCCGAAATCAAAAGCAATTCTTTGCCCATTTTCTCTAAATTTTGACTAAGTTACATATTATATTACTCATTTTTTATATATTAAAGTGGTAAAAAGTGATGCATACATTATATAGAAGACTTTCACAACAATACATTGTAATTTTTTCGTATTGTTTAGATGTCAAACATTTCGTAAATATGGGATATTCTAAACCTCTTACAGCAAAAATTCACAAAACAGTCGCCGTTTGAGGTCGATTAATCAAAATTAATTAATAAAAATAAAAAAGTAGCTCATTCATTAGATCATTATTGAAATGTTTTTTCATGTTGTGCATTAAAAAATATAGAAATATAATATTTTAACTAAAAAATCACGTCTGTAAAATACCGTAAATCAGCGAAATCCGCAAAATTTCGTGTACGGCCTCTTAATACGTTTTGGACAATACACATAACAATAGCTTTTTTATTTCATAAGGTGACCCAGTGGCATCAAGAAAATATTCTCAACAGCATTCTGAAAGCATTATTATATTGCACACGTAGGACGTTGTAGGCTCGTTGCGTGTACTGAATTCACAGGCAAATTTATTTGTTACAATATCTGGTAATAATCTAAAATATTTTGTAATTATATCATCTATAGATTTATTTATTTTCCCACATAAGTTATTAATGGTTTCCCAAACCTTTTTAGAATTATGAAAATTTGTTCTTACCTCTTTCAAAATATAATTATTCTTTACATTATTAATAAGTTTATTCGTCTTATTTCTGTATTTATTATATAATAATCTATTTGTTACATTACTTTGATCTTTAAGCCAGATGTCTAGAAGTTGATCTCTTTTTTCACACATTAATTAATTTTATTTTAACATTATACTTACAGTTCTCATACACCGATGAAAAATTATCTAACATAAAGCTTATATATTAAGCTAGGGTTAGGGTTGTCGTATGTCAAGGCTGCACTCACAGAAATAGATAGAATGGCCATGTGAGCAGAAAGCGCGTGGCAGCAACATGCATTTTCTCAGCACGCCTTATGACTTGTTTCTATAAATACTGTAACAAAAACCCGCAAAAATGCCTTACTGTGCTATTTCTAACTGCAGAAACAAAATCTGTAAAGTACATTTGATTAAATTTTTTTTTTTTAAATAATGACCAACATCTTTCATAATTATCGTCCGCAATTGGTATCTGTCGTAGTAATTGCTCTGTTTCACCTGTTAGGTAACTTTTTAAATAATGAATTTTTTGGACATTACCTAACTTCGTATTGTTATGAAATAATGAACTAAACAAATCGCGGAATGTCACCCATTCCGTGTATTTTCCCGAAAATTTTGGGATTTCTATTTTTGGTAATTTAATCTGAAAATTACTTTCGCTAGGTTGAGCCACAGATACAGTTTCATCTTTTGAATTTTTATTTGCATAGTACTCAAATTTTTCTTACAAAATTCATCAATGTTCATAATGAATGACTTTGTTATACTGAATCAAAAACTTATTATTAAAAGTATTTATTACTTAATTATATTAGCTTCTTTTAATTCTTCAATTATTGATAAAATTTCATTATCATGATTTGTATTCCCAGCGTCTCTTGTAGCTACTAATAACTTCAATCTCTCAACCCAATTACATGTGCAGAACTAGTAATTATATTTTATCAGTAGTTACTTGAATAAAGATACATGCCAAGATTGTTTACTAAATAAGAAGAGAGAAAAACAGTCTTTATCCTAATATTACACAGAAGATTTTTTTCGCGATTTCAGGGTTGGTCCCAAAGTAAAAGTTGTTACTAATAGTAAGTACAATGAGCCCTTAAAAGGTTTTTTTTTAATTTTTTTTATTTAATTACTGTCTCAACTACTGGGCCTCTTGAAAGCCAATGAGAAAATACTCAGGCCGTAGTTCAACATGCTGGCTTACTTCAGGTTTCAGATTGGCAGACTACACACACCATCGAGAACTGTTTTGAGAACTCTCAGGTGTGCAGGTTTCCTCACAATGTTTTCCTTCACCGTTAAAGCAAGTGATAATCAAATCATAATAAAAATATTTTTTACTCTGTCTGTGTTTGAATCTTTTAGAAAATAACATCGTAAATTGTAACCTAATTTGTACTTTTATTCAGAATATAGCCTAAGATGCGACGCTATAAGGTTTAAAATCCTCAACATACTATTTGGTGCTTCCAATGTTTTTCCCAAAGACTCAATATGACAAATAACACTAGAATGACAGAAAAAACCCCTTTCAAATGAATGATTATAATTTATCTTATTGTTATTTGAATCTTTGACATATATGAAATAATTTAGTAATTTAATTAATACAATTTATTACAATATTATTATGTTAATGTCATGCTTTATTTTTGTATGCCTTTAATTGGCTGATCATAGAGCACTTAAATGTTTAAGTACTTGCAGCGAACCCTGATCAGTTATTCTCGCAAGTAAAAGTTAGCTATTCAACAAGGTTTGTTGAATGGCTAACTTTTAGCAGTTATGTCAATAACTAACTCAATAGAATGTTTAAAAATATTTTAAATTTTATTTCATGAATAGCAACTACATTAAAGTAGCATCTAGTGATGTGGTGTATTTAATTCTTCAGGTCGTTATTAAATAAATTATCTGAACATCCTATTTCCTATTATTGCATTATCCTACTATAATACTATTAGAATAAAACAAAGTTTAACCGGATTAAATCGCGTATATTATTTAAATTGGTTTTGATTAAATTACAGAAAGTGTATAGTATCATTTGAAGAAGTTTTACGTTCACTAAAAAACTTTTTAACAAAAAAAATAAAACCGACTTCAAAAACCTTAACTAAAAAGTAAAAAATAATCATTGTATGTATTTTAAAATCTTAACACAAACCAAAATTTTGAAGAAAAAATGATCCTAAAAACACCTAATTTACGTAAGTGTGTACTTAAAAACCTCGCTAGCATAATTTATTTTACAAGCAGCCTAGATGACTATCAGATTTCGTACTTGAGTACCAAAAATCTACCTACATAAAAAGTGACAATTATACGCCTGTATTTCCCCGAAGGGGTAGGCAGAGGTGTATTGTACACCCACATTTCGCCAGTTATGTTATAGTCCCATGTAATAGGGAAAAAAAAAAAAAAAATTGTAAATATTGTATTGGTGTATTATTGATAAGTGTCTACATTGTATAATAAGCATATTATAAATAAATGTACTGTATATACTATAAAACGTAGGTATAAAAAATCGAGAGATCTTCAGGTGCAGTGTGCAGTGAAATTAATCCACTTTATGTACTTATATCCTTAGGTCAATAAACTAACAACAACTACATTGAGTATTGAGTACTAACAACAATCGATAATGCAGAATTTTCAATAACACCAACTTTATGGCGAACAATAAAAAATAATTTTAACTAAAAATCGAACAAATCCGAAGCCAAGTTCCAATTACCAATTAAAAAGAAATAAAACATCGTTTAAAGTCTGGCACGCAGAACGAAAACAAAAGCGTATTAAAAATTTAATGAAACTTTATACGCATAAGCAGGATACATAGGTCTAAAAGTTAGTTAAGAACATTTTCTAAATGTCTAATTTAAAAAAAGATAATCGTAATTATCTGTTTGTAAGAGAAACTTAAAATCGCTCTAATTCAGCTTCAAAACTCTTTTTAGAAAATGTTCTTAACTAACTTTTACACAAGACTGAATTAATTTTTCATCAAGATTTTAAAATAAACTTCAACATTTTTTTTAACAATTTTATTGGGAAATTATTCTAGGTTCTAAATGTGGTCTTAACTGAATACTGCCTCTAAGGAACCTTGTATCGTGTAACACAGAATGGGCCTCAGTGATACCACAGTTTGCAGGTTTTTGTCGCGAAAAGGATGAGACGCCCATCCATATCCTATGCGAATGTAATGCAGAGCACCACATCAGAAGCCGGCATTTTGCACATTATCTCAATGTAGGAGATCAAATCCTCCTCCCCCAAGGTCATAGTCGACTTCATGATTGACTTGCAGCGAACATTTAAGAATAATGTAATAAGTATACATTATTCTTAAATCATAAAAGTTTTTAAAATATTTCTCTTAAATCAATAATAAACTAAACAAAACGTCACCGGTAAAATTTGGTCAATGGTCGGTTGAACATTCAAGCACTGAAACGACGCAATGTTAACTTGAAAAATTGATAAGTATAATCATCCGTTAAATGTTACTAATGAATTAGAAATAAACCTGTAGGTATATTTTTGTTGGTTTAGGTCCGTTTTTGATACTGGTGGCGCTATAGGTGTCTTTTATGTTTGTTTCCTGTTTTGTTTCACAGTATTTTGCAGTTTTAAGGAATACTTATTTTTGTAATACTTTGGGTCTGTCAAAAGATTACGTATCAGCTTTTCTTTCTTTGCCTCATTTTCATTTTACTTAACGGCGATTCAAATTCCGCTTTCCTTTCCATTTTTTTAATAAAAGGTTATTTACATAATGACCACTGAACTGTGCATTAATAATGAAGGTATAAAAGTAATTGAGGTTTTGTTTCTTTAAAAAAATAAATAGAATTAAATAATCGCCAATGCTGGCGTCAAGTGCCGTGTATTACACTTGGCACTGTATAGCGCCATCTAGCGGCTACTGACATCACTCTCTGAGTCGCCAATGCTGCCGTCTATTGCAAAAACTAAAATAGCCGTGATTAATATTCGATTTGATTTGTTTGTAACACCTACTTAAGGAACCCTATAATACTGAGCATGGCCCGACATGCTCTTGGCCGGTTTTTTTTATTTTATAACATCATCATTACATTTTATTATTTTGTGACATTTCGAGTTGTATAATTAAATAATTTTTTACTAGCATATTGATTCAAATTTCTCATTTAGATTTTAAATACACATTTGTACGCCTGCTGGCATAACATAGCGGACTCTTTATTTTACAAGATAAAACTTTTTAACTACCTTCACTTCGCCAAGATCACGATTTAATTTAAAAATATGAGTTTATTATCCTTATTTAGTGTTTTATTTTAGAAGGAAAATGTTTTTCTTAATTTTGTACAATGCTGTGTGGTGTGCGTATCCGACTAAGAATTATGTAGATTATGTAGATAAGATTTATGTTTGGAAAAGATACTCTAAACGCCTATTTCACAGACTTTTAACTGTACAATTGTTTCTGAACGCAATCCTAGACTTCAATCTCGTTGGTATTATAAAGCTTCTCTTATGCCTACCAGTGATCTATGGATTGTGTACATAAAATAAATATACGTTTGTCCGTACAAGGAACATGAATCATTGTCAAAGTAAGTCGATCACTACGCAGTTTTTTTTTATTGTTATTTATTTATTTAATTCTTTATGCACAACAGGGTACAAAGGCGGTCTTAACGCCATAGGCGTTCTCTACCAGACAACCTTAGGGTAATGCAGAGACAAAGAATAGGGTAGATGCACCAGTAAAGTCTGACCTCGCGTTGTAAGGAAAACCTATACAATGCGAGATCAGCTTATACTGGAAATGTAAAGCTTGATACACATCAAGCTACTTACATATACATATACTGTACTGTACACACGGCTACACAGCCGTGTGTACAGTACAGTACGCGATTAGATACCTTAAAAAAGCAAAAGAAACCCTTATTATATTTTCGCTGCTGTGATAATGTATTTGTGTATTTTGACGATAACAATCCTATAATCTATAATATTACAAATGCGAAGTTTGTGAAGTTGTGGACGTTTGTTACTCAGATCAGCTGCCCAATTGCGTATGTCTTAGCCTCCGAAACGAGAGTATGTAATGTTTCTTCAAATTGATGCTTTCGTTCGCTCAAAAAGAACGTTGTCTGCTTGACGCCATAGCCGCCATATGACCTTGTTCACCAACAAAATAACTGACTTTTAAGTTTTAATCAGCATTCCAGAAACTGGGGGTTAGAGCCGTATTTCATCTTAGAAAGGAGCATAAGAGGCATAAAAGGTTTTCGAGGTCTCAGATACAAACTTAGTTTTGCAGTTCATTGACAATTAATGGTAGGTATATTACGGTGTAGTGAAAGTCGTGCTACCATTACAATTGCCAGTAACGTTGTTAAAAGGTTATACCGTTTCAGTCACAGAAAACTAATTACGTGTCAATAAAATATGGTTGGAGTTAAAAACCGAACAGTCCAAAACAGATACGGCCGAAGCCTCACCGAATGTGTGACTTCTTACCTGATGTTAGGTAATTGTCAGAGGTTGCAAGAACACGACTCCGAGAGGAAGGCGATAAATACCGCAAGTTCTGGCAAACGCTTCACACAGTACTGAAAGAGGAAAGATGAGTCAATATACACATCTATAGTGTTACAATTATTATTTTATGGGAAACATTTTGACAGTTTTGAGAAAACATCGTTTTGCTTTTATGATTATACTAGTAAAACAAAAATAAAATTTAAAATAAGCGTTAACTTAAACATTATCAACCCATTACAGTCCCACTGCTGAGCACGGGCATCTTCTCAGTATAAAGATTGTTTGTCCACCACGTGTAGCGCGTGTTGGCAGAAACTAAACACCCCATCGAGAACTGTATGGAGCACTCTCAGATGTACAGATTTTCTTACAATATTTTCCTTCTCCGTTGAAACAAGTGTTAATCAATTTCTGAGAAGTGTTTATCTTTTAGAACATAACATGGGAAAGAGTCGCTAAATATAGCAAGTATAAGGTTGCACATAACGGATAAACAGAAAATGCTTGGTGGGTGATTTTAGCGAATAGTTGACGTAAAGTCTGTTTTTAGGGTTCCGTAGTCCTACAAGGAACCCTTATAGTTTCGTCATGTCCGCCCTTCTGTCCGTCTATCCGTCTGTCCGTCTGTCCTAATCCTTTACAGCTTAATAACTTCTACAGTTATAAACTTAAGTAAATGAAATTTTGTTAAAAAATGGTTTAGATATAGATCTCAATTTTAAAAGAATAAAAAAATCTTGGTAACGTATTTTAGGGGTGGCGCCCATACATGTGAAATGGGGATGAACATTTTTTTTTTCGCTGCACCCCCTCGTGTGGGGTATCATTGAATAGGTCTAATGGTTCGAGTGTCAGACTGCTGATCACAAGGTCGTGGGTTCGATTCCCACAGGACACAAATATTTGTGTGATTAATATGAGTGTTTGTGTTGGTCTGGGTGTTTCTTATGTATTATTATAAGTATCTATTTACAAAAAAAAAGTATATAATTATTATACCCATTGTCTAATACCCATATCACAAGCTCTGCTTAGTTTAGGACTAGATGGTTCTGTGTAAAAATGTCCCAAAGATATTTATTTATTTATTTATTAAAAATAGAATTTTCAAAATAGGTTTATAAATGACGGAGTTCTGAGGTAACCACAGACCAGTAAGCCTCTAGACGCCTATTAGCCGGATACCCCCGATCACAAAGCATATGCAGTAGCACTGCATATCTTACGCCCAGCCACCAATCGGGACGTCACTCCATCAGCGAGCGGCACCAATCATATCACCGAACATTTGAGCCGACCAATCATAACGCGCCGTCCGCCCCCCGGTCCCCGCCAACATTTTACGACTGTGTTCTCATGCAAAACTTTGTTTATGCGGCGTCTTGAGGCTTACTGGTCTGTGGAGGTAACGAAGATACAAAAAAAATACATACAATCGAATTGAGAACTTCCAAAGCTGTTTTTATTTCCGCAGTCATGACATTCATAATGGTAAATAATATTCTTAGAAAGACCTATGCACCTATAAGATAATGCACTTTAAAGTCATAAAAAAAACTAATGGTTCAATCATACTTGGTCTAAATTCAGAAGTTCGCCTATCCAAAAGCACCCGTAACAACATCGTTAAATCAGCGAAATGTACTTTATGGGGCAGAATTAAGAGACATTTTAGAAGAACATGTTGTACCATTTGCCCCATTTATTGGTGACGACTTTATTCTAATGCAAGATAATGCTCTTGCTCATAGTGCACAATTTCAATAAAAAAAAAATTGAGACAAAAAGAGAACAGGCTGATGAAGAAGATGAAAAGATTGAAGATATTATCAAGTTAACAGTCATTATGACGACTAATCAGAGTAATCAGATACATTCTTCAAGACTTTCTTTCAAAATTTTCCAAAAATGAAGATGAATTTGACAGTAGGTACTAGGTACCTTTTAATGTAGCTAAAAATTGTTTAATTTGCTGATGTTACGAATTACTGCTACAATTTCTCTCCGATAAATGTTAATTATAATTGAATAATGAGTATCGAACAATCATAAGAGGAAAACCACCTGCCAAGGGTTGGCGATCGCAGTTGGTTGGTTAAATACTCATAGAACGCTGCTGCCCATCCTCTGGTGAATCCCTTAGTCGCCTTTTATAATAATTGGCACGGATATCGCGACGTGTCGTGTTGGTGATCGTAATTGAACCTACCTAAGTGTTGAAGTCGATATGATGATGTACCTAAGTTCCTACTTTTTACGATTTGTTGCTTTGTCGGGAAAGTCGTAGGTACCTTGTTATCTATATACAGCCAAAATTAATATCCTATCGATGAACGATTTAAATATGCGGGAATTTGGTTAACCAATCAGAAAGAGCCATCTCGTCGTCATCGTCTTTGTTTTCGTTTTGTGTAAGGTACAATAAAAATATAATGAAAAAAAAAAAAAAAATACGTATAAAATATTACTAGCTGACACTCGCGGCTTCGCTTCCGTGGTATTACGATTATCAAAAGTATCCTATGTCCTATCCTAGACATCATTTACTCAGCCTATTGCAGTCCACTGCTGGACATAGGCCTCTCCCAAATTGCGCCACAACACTCGGTCCTCTGCCTTCCGCATACAGTCCCCCCCAGCCACGTTCTTCAGGTTGTCGGTCCACCTTGCGGGGGGGCGCCCTTCGCTGCGTTTGCCGATTCGCGGTCTCCACTCAAGACTCCATGAGGATTTTCCCCACGGAAAAAAAAATGGGCAAGGATTTTAACATTGCAATAAGAATTTTTGTTGCCCACAAAGGCTTCAAAAATGCTCTGCTTGTTTTACTGACATTTACATGATGACGTTATGTACATATTGAACTAGGTTTACGGGACTTGTCGCGCACAATTAAATCAAAATATAACAAACATTTTGATAATATTTTAATAATAATTAATTATTTAATTTCAAATAAATATTAAAAAATAAAATAACAATTAATATATTAATTAAATTTATTTCGCACTTGAGTGATTACAGATCAAATATCTGCTCAAATACCGAAACAGGTGACAATATAAAATAAAGCTAAACTCAGCTGAACTGTGATCAATAAATCTCTGCTTGAGGAACGTTCTAAAATCAAAGCTCAACTCAAAACTACAATTTTTAGAATTTATGTCTGTTTGTCTGTTTATCTGTTTATATGTTTGAGCATGACGCCTAGACTACTGAACCAGGAGTCGCAGGTTCGAATCCCTGCTCGTGAGCGTTTTTTAAGCGAATAATCATCATAAGGTCGACCTTGTGGTCTATCATTGTATCTCTCGAAGGCCTTGGCTGAACATTAATCCAGCAGCATAGGCAATGCCTCAGCCATGCGTGACCGGTGACCAAAATAAAACTAAAATGCCGTCGTGTATGTACAGAACAGTGTTCCAATTATGACGCAAAAGTAGTTTGAAGTAACAAAATTACTTCATGAAAATTTATATCTTTGTTATTTAAGTAAATATCAGTGTAATCTTTCAGGTATAGCGTTACTTATGTTCGTTCTATATAGATTTATGTAGCATTTTAGCACTTTCATAGTAAAATAACAGTTTTATATTAAATTTAAAAATACAGTTTTTATAAGAAATACATAACCTTTTATAGTAAATGAAACGTAAATAGAAGGAACATAGTAAATAACGCTATATACTGCAAATATTATGTAAATTTATCCATTGTATCTCCGAATACGTGCGAATTAATCAATAGGATACGCCGACGATGGTATGTACGAACGCAATCATGTCGCGAGCCGTAATCTGGATTATACGTCTAATCCTCAAACTAAAAGATTAAGATTGACGATCCGATCGCGGCCCGCGAACGCTGTGTGAAATAGTAGGTACTCCTTTGCCACTTCTATTATCTTTATTAAGATTTCTATGGTGTGATCTTCAACGTGTTGATCTGTAAGTATGCCACTGATACTGTACACGAATCAATAAAAAAATCTATAACAAAAAAAAGTCTTTACATACCTACTTGTGAACAAACATTCACGTTTATAATATTAGTAGGAAGCAGGATAGGATAATTACATGTAAGTAATTTAATAGTGTTGACTTAATTAAATACTTACTTTAATACTTAATTTTATTTATTCATACGTAGCTGTCAAATTAAGATATGGACTTATACTCTGGGGCAACTCTACTGAAGCGCGGAGAGCGTTTGTTACACAAAATAAGTGCGTCAGAGCGATTGTTGGTATTCCTCCTTGGGAGTCATGTAGACCCATATTTATTAACCTCAAGCTATTGACATTGCCCAGTTTGTACATATTTGAAGCCGCTAAGTTTGTTAAAGAACATATGGATCTGTTAACAAAGGCGATTGACATGTTTCCAAGAAATACAAGAAATCCTGAAAGAATTGTTTTGCCCAAAATTCCAAGGACAACACTTTATCAAAAAAATGTGTTAGTAGGTAATTCTGAAAAAAAAACTGCGCAATTTTAATTAAATAGAATCATATCACAATACCTAAAACATGAATTTAAGTGAATGTTAGAGCTTTACATTTTCTCTTTGCAGAATATTAATGTAACGAAATAGTTAGTAACAAAACCTATACACCAAAAAAAAAACAACATTTATAAGTTGTTTTTTTTTTGGCGCGAGCGTATCGAGCGCCAATCTTTTTCTCAGCCTTGGCTTTGTATTAACTACAGACAGAATAGCTGTTTACAACATAGGTGTGCCCAGCAGTGGGAAGTAATTGGGCTGATTATGTTATTCTATAACACTAACCACATCTTTTCTTATGCTGAGAAGAGGCCCGTGCCCAGCAGTAAAACAGTAATGAGCTGGTTATGTTATGTAGGTAGCATACAGTTAACATACAATTCTGCTTACTCCTAAATTAAAAAATTACCCTAAACCTAAAAAAGGGGTCATTGTACTCATCATTATGAACAACTATGCGACCAAACCAGAAATTGCGAAAAAAATCAGCTGTTTCAATCTGTACATTTTGTCGATTTACGTGAACACAAAGTTAGGGGACAGCTGATATTTTTTTTACCATAGTTAAAGCTCTTCATAATGATGAGTACAATGACTTTTTTCGGGTTAAGGGTAAACAAATACTGCCCAAAGTCCGGAGATGACTTTCTCATAATAGGATTGGTGCCTGCTGCCCGTCATCTGGTGTGTTAAGACTAGTAAGCTGGAAGATCATCCCGCTGCCCCTCTGCCCCACTGCCCCGCTTCCTCACTGCCCCGCTGCACCGGGTAACCCGCTGCCCCGCTAACCCACTGCCCCGCTGCCCCACTGCCCCGCTTCCTCACTGCCCCGCTGCACCGGGTAACCCGCTGCCCCGCTAACCCACTGCCCCGCTGCCCCACTATCCTACTGCCCCACTGCCCCGTTGCCCCGGTACCCCACTGCCCCGCTCGCACGCTGCCCCGCTGCCTCGCTGCCCCACTGCCTCGCTGCCCCGCCCCGCTGCCCCACTGCCCCACTATCCCACTGTCCCACTGTCCCACTATCTCACTATATCACTAATCACTATCGTCCCGTCCCATGTCCTGTCCCATGTCCCATCCTATGTCCAGCCCCATGTGCCGTCCCACTGTCCTGTCCCATGGCCCGTCTCATGTCCCGTCCCATGTTCCGTCCCCTGTCTCGTCCACTGCTGGACATAGGACTTCCCAAGCATCGCCACAACGACCGGTCCTGCGCCTTCCGCATCCAGCGGATTCCCGCGACCTTCTTTTTTTTTTGCAAATTTTAAAATAATTATTAACTATATGATTTATGTAACCTAAAAATATAAATAATTTAACTATAACTAATGGTAACTAATAATAAAAATGCTATGATGTGTTCTATAGGTACTATACAACGTGTCCCAGAAATCAACGTCAAGCCGAAAAGGGGCAATAGGCCAAGTCGTGACAGTCATTAGAAAAATATAAAAAAAAATCTTGGTCGTGTACTTTTCAAATTTTATGGATTCAAAAATAAATCTCAAAAAGTGACACACTGTGATGATTTTTCAAGTCCTGTGGCTACAAATATTAACTTTTCGTCAGTTTTTTTTCTGTGACGTATCCATGAATAATCCTTCTGTAAATTACAGTTAAAAGTTAAAACATAACTACCTCATTTTTAAATAAAATGTTAGATTTTTGCCCAACATTGAATTCAAAATTATTACATCACCCAACTTTAACCGCGTGTAGTGTAAAAAAAAAGTACTACACTATTTTGGCAAGTAACTTTAAAAGATGGCGCGTTTAGTCTGGATTCCAAAATGGTATGCCACTTACTAATTGCTACTTCTTAATTGAGGAAAAAAATAAATTGTTAGTTTTAGGTATGTTTGAAATAAAATTCAGTTGTTGGATTTCTTTAGTTATAATTTTTATTAAATCAGATTTACCGAGTTTATATTAAATGTTCAAACTGTTTGCCTTCAGCTGCACATTTGGATATCTCTTACGATGCATTCTTGCTGCAGCATTGGCGTTGCATAAGCATTCTCCATAAATAAGATGCATGTTGGCGTATTCCTGTGCGGTGTATCGAGATGGCATGATAACAAACTACACAAAACACGGGATTACGATTAAAACAAGTCCGGGGTTGTCAGAAACAGTGCAGATAAATCAAAATCACAATACAAATGAAGTCCAATAAACAAAGCCACAGTTGTAAGTATGAAGTCACTACAAATACAAAAAGATGCTTAGAAAACGAAAGAGCGTAACGTGCTGCAGTATTGCACAATTTACCTAACGCATCCCTGTTTCGCCAGAGTGGCGTCTCTATCTGTTTCACTCACACAGACGAAATTATGTGTCAATCCATCTCGCTCTTAGATAAAAGTAGCGTCACTATCTATCTCGTAAGAGATACCCAAATGCTGAGCGTTATCCCGATCATGTAGTATTTATTAATGTGCAGCTGAAGGCAAACAGTTCGAACATTTAATACAATCTCGGTAAATCTGATTGAATAAAAATTATAACTAAAGAAATCCAACAACTGAATTTTATTACAAACGCACCTAAAACTAACATTTTTTTTTTTTCCTCAATTAAGAAGTAGCAATTAGTAAGTGGCATACCATTTTGGAATTCAGACTAAACGCGCCATCTTTTAAAGTTACTTGCCAAAATAGTGTAGTAGTTTTTTTTTACACTACACGCGGTTAAAGTTGGGTGATGTAATAATTTTGAATTCAATGTTGGGCAAAAATCTAACATTTTATTTAAAAATGAGGTAGTTATGTTTTAACTTTTAACTGTAATTTACAGAAGGGTTATTCATGGTTACGTCACAGAAAAAAAACTGATGGAAAGTTAATATTTGTAGCCACAGGACTTGAAAAATCATCACAGGGTGTCACTTTTCGAGATTTTTTTTTGAATCCATAAAATTTGAAAAGTACATGACCAAAATTTTTTTTTATATTTTTCTAATGACTGTCATGACTTGGCCTATTGCCCGTTTTCGGCTTGACGTTGATTTCTGGGACACGTTGTATAATTTGTATGCCTTTCAAGGTTAAACATAGTGTGACGTAATATGTTAATTTGTATATTAGTAAGCAGTTTCAAAGCAAATGACTTAATGGTAATACACGTAACATAAAAACACTTTCATTTAACAATACAATTTTTTAATCTAGGCTGAAGTTTTTACTGAACATGATATTTAGGGCAAACAGCGAATTACACAAAAACTATGCAAATCTTGAGAGGATTTTCCACCGTTATAATGAAGAAGCTATGTTCCACGTTTAAAGCGCCTAGAACGTTATAGTAGGCCATCTACGTCTAATAGCAAAAGTGAATGAAAGAAAGATATGACGAAATCAGAATTCAGAGTATTAGAATGACCATTATGCACTTAATTAATGATGGCATGAGTCACAAGTCACTTGTCAATTGATAACACGATGACCGACATTCACCCAGTGGTCAACAATGCACTTGACTGGTTTATAATTGAAACATTATGTAACATTATAACTGATTTTACCCCGTTTAAACGCCCTAATATCGACACCGCTCAACGCGTCACTTCTGCGGCTAGTTGCAAGTATTTGTTTTATATGGCTGACATTTTACTGTATAGTAAATGCTTGTAAAATGTTTATAAATTCTATCACTCCTTCTCCTTTTTTTGTACACTGAATACACACTAATACACCTTTTCAACTAAACCAAGCTAAATTCTCGTCTTTTTCAGGGTGACGACTATGGATGCTCATCTCAAAACGGGTCTGGCGCTGAATTATCACTTCGCAAAATGTGCAATTGTCGCAAAATGTACTTTTCACAATAGGTGCACTTCTCATAACGAGCACTTTTTTAAATTAGCACTTCGCAAAATTTGCACATTTTGTAATAATTGTGGTTAGGGATAAAGGTAAAGGGCAAAAGGGTCTCAAAATAAAAATCTTTTGCTTTTGTGGGTAAGTAGGTATTGTGCCTACTTTGATTAATTAAGAAAATGAAAAAAAACAATAACAGGAACAGCATAAACAAAAATCACAAAATGGAAATCAAAGATAATATAATCACTGCGTTTTAAAGGAAATGTCTGATAGAATTTTGAGAGCTATTAGTGAATGATGGCGCCGGGAGTTCATTCGGATTTGCAAAACAGGATCAAAAGATACCTACGACCTGTCACATATTTTGACACTCGCAAACTCACTCCTCAAAACCTAATTGTATTGTTATCAAATGTATCTATTTCTGGAGTATGTAATATGTTTCTATCGTAAGTTCTTTAGTCTTTTCATCAGAAGTGCCCATATTGCGTTGGTTTGCCTATTTCTTAGAAATATGAGAAAGATAAGATAGCCCGATTTTCAAACATCGATGTTTTAATTCGGACTATCAAAGTCAAAAAACCTAAACCAGTCTTGAGAGGCGGGTGTTTTCTCAAACTAACCGCGGTTGATTTTTTTTGTTGGTCAAAATGTTTGTTATATTTTGATTTAATTGTGCGCGACAAGTCCCGTAAACATAGTTCAAAAAATAAATGTCAAACGGTCACAAAAAATTATATGTCAAACAATCACAAAACGTCCAAATCATAACATTACGAACAGGTGCCGTGAGCGGACGGCCAACCAAGAAGTGAGCAGGAGTTAAAGGGGTGAAGTCATAGGGGTCTGTGGATAGAGGACTCAAAGGACGTGAATTCAAGACAGCCTCAACTTGAGTTAACACCGTGCTAAATTCCTCTTATGTTAGATGCGCATTTCCTATAACCCGTCGCAAAAGGTGCTTGCAGGACTTTATCCCCGCTTCCTATCTTATTTCTTGGTGATCAAATATTTAGATAGATAGATAGAAAGAATATACTTTATTGTAAACCATGAAAATAGTAGTAAACAGGAGCAACGTATTATTTTGGTCATGAATTATACATGTAGTTCATAGGTAGCCTCCGCCTGCGTGTTGATTTGATACTTTCCCATATACTTACCTACAAAAGTCTTGTTTACAACTTTTCAGTTGTATTTACACGCAGTCGGGTTTTTTAAAATAAATATGAGATATTTATCAATTGTGTTTTCTTAAATATACATAAGATGAGACATGTACCAAAATCAGAAAGAAAGTTCTGTTGTGCCTCTTGCGATAAAATATTTAATCAAAAAGTTGCTTCTTTTAAGTAAAAATGGAGCTAGCAGTATATGGAAATATTTTTCAAGATAAAACTACGTCTATAGTGGCATGTTTTATTTCAAGAAAGCTTCCTAAATCTAAATAAAAATTAGCAATTAGAAATAGTACAATGTGAAGATTTAATGAGGCACTTACTTAAAGTGAGTGAGTTTTTAACACGTTCACTGTTGAGATAGCAGACACAATAGTTTAACCATAAAGTTACCATATTAATGTCAATGAGTTAAACCATCGACTGCCTCTTTGGTCTAGTAGTTGCAAGCGCGACTGCTGAGCGTGGGGTCCTGGGTTTGATTCCCGGGTCGGGCAAAGTGTTATTGGGTTTTTCATTAGGAAATTCTCAGTAGCAGCCTGGAGTATGGATTTGTGACCGGTTAATGGCAATAGGCTCGCCCCCTATTACATGGGACCATAACATAACTGGCGAAATGTGGGTGTACTATTACACCTCTGCCTACCCCTTCGGGGAAATACAGGTGTGATGTTATGTTATGTTGTTGTTATAAAATATGTATTTAATTCCCAACTCTTCAATGAAGCCTTCCTTTACCGTGTTAACCTGTGTGAAATCGTATGGAAGTAATTATTATGCTACGCATCAGACGTCGCCATGAATTAAGGATGTTGTTAGTTATATTGCAATAGAATTCGAATTGCGGAAAAAAATAATGATTGATTTAAATATTTTATTATGATTTTAACTAATTATAGTTCGCCATACAAGACTTAGAAGGGTACCTAGATAGTATAAAGATTTAAATTCGAGCTTACCAAGATCATTTGATGTTCTTCAGATATAAATAAATGATTTCTATTCTATTCTATATATATTTATATATTGAGAGCTGTGGCGATTATGATAGGGTATATAAAAATTGTACAATTGCAAAAGCTTAATTTTAATTCTACTTATAATAGTAAGGTAAGATTTGAAAATTATTATTAACAATGAATGTGGATGCGTAATGTTTATTAAGTTAAATGTATTATTAAATTCTCTCTCAGTGTTTGGAATACTTGATTAAGTAGTCTCTTTTATAAATTTAAAACTTAACTCGTTTAGTAGATGTTTGATTTCGTTAAATGCATAATTATTGTTTAGTCAGTTATGATACAAAATTCCATGGCAGTATTTTTGCGAATAATTTAAAACAATTCATAGGGGTAATTAAAGCAATGCTATCATCTCGCTTTTCGCTCTATTCCATCTGCTAAGTATTCTATGTCATTACAAATTTTTCACACTGGCATACATTGCTAAATGGATCTTTGGTAACCATTATCTAACAGGGACCATCATCATCCACATTCACCGTTCTTTTAATATCTACAATAATTCTTTAAATTCAAGAGCTGCTGAACTTCATTCATTATAACAATGAAATGGCACTTTCAATCTTTCATTTTCGCTTAATTATCACCAAATTTCTCTGTTAACGGGCCTCTCAAAAATACTTGAGAAAGTGGTTACCAAGACACTACTGGCATACCTAGAAAAAAAAACAGATTTTTTGACTGACAGATGCTTTATTCTTCTGTTATGTTACAGAGCTTGCTTTTTACAATATATTTATTATACAGAGTGTTCCATCGCTATGCTGACAAAATATGCTGAACTACCTGCTAAATATATTTGTTACACCTAATGTAACCATATTTAAAAGCAAACAAATTAAGAGTAACAACGATACATGGAACTAATGGATAGTTCGCGTTAGAAGTTAATTACTTGATTGTTTTATTTCAATGTTGTGTGTTTACAATGTGACTTGCTACTGTCCTTCGCACATCAGGAGGAGCAATGCCAGTTAGAGGATACAGCATTCGTACCGGGGTAGGTTTGAAGCAACCAGTAATAATCCGGCACGTTTCATTTAGAGCTGTATCCACTAACCTTGCGTGGGCGGGCGGATATGCCATAATCGCTACGCTTGGCAGGCGGGTTGGCGATCGCAGTTGGTTGGTTAAATACTCAGAGAACTCCGAGTTATA
Source organism: Asteroscopus sphinx (assembly GCA_949699075.1). Taxonomy (NCBI): domain Eukaryota; kingdom Metazoa; phylum Arthropoda; class Insecta; order Lepidoptera; family Noctuidae; genus Asteroscopus; species Asteroscopus sphinx. The sequence continues at coordinate 6,430,475 of OX453024.1, forward strand.
GGAAATCATCAGTCTATTTAGGGGTGTGGAGAGACCTAAGTTAGTACGACAACTTCTGGCCACAAAAGTTCTTAGTTCTTAATGTATAAATGGCTGTTTTGAATGAAATTATCACACAGATGATATAAAATAACATGAAATATAAAAAAGCCATGTAAAAAATAAGTATATAGCAGAAGCTAATTATATAATTAAAAAATCATCAATGAATGATTATAAAGTATTCAATTTAAAAACATAAACGTTTAAATTCATCTCTACAGCAACGTCCTATGGACTCACTTGACATCTTCAACGAATTTCTCCAACTTCTCCGCATGAGGCTGTAGATCCTTGGCCGCGATCTCCATCCCCTCCCCTCCCTTGACGCACCAGGCGAGCGCCTCCCCGCTGCTGCCGCCCGCTACCTCGTCTGTTATCGTCTCCGATATATTCGCTGAAAGGTTAAATTAAATTAAATTTTTATTTTACAGTCTTTTTTGCGACCATTTAGTCGCAAATACTACGGTAGTTCGTTTTTTTTTTGTAATTGGCACGAATTATAATACTTTATTTTACAAAGTCTCTACTTTTTATTGTTTTTTTGTATCTACGTTTTTTAAAAAATAAACCTTTGTGTACAACCGTCTGAAGATTAAAATTAGATTAGATTAAAAAGGGTTCAACTGACAACTTCACCAAAAATGAGGTTTTTATACCGTTGAATTTGTCATCATTCAAATGACGCCTTAGATTATGACGCTAATATTTCTCGAAATCACTTTTATGTCATTGCGAACTCATGGGTGACTTCGGGCTTGTAACGATAGCACCAATATTCGCCAAAGCTTATTATCTGATATCCCCGTCAGGTACTCTAATATCGAAATTGGTCCCCTGTCTCTTCCAGATCGTTAACTCCAAGTATCAAAGATAATTAAGCTAGTGCATTGTGCATGCGACCACCTACGGGTGTAAACAGCCTTTTGACTAACAGACTGTGTAACTGGGGACCTCGGCCCCTAGGATCATCGTCTAATAAAAAGACTTCGAGTCAATGTGGGATGCATCGCAGTACGCAATAAGAAGAACCTAATTTTATTTTGGTCAAGTGCCAGTAGCATTTTACTACAGTCATTTGTTATTAATAATGCCAGTTTTAAGTATTTAAATAGTTAGAAAGAATATAACAGCAGCAGCATATAACAGCAGTGATAGCGTATACTATTTAAATTGGTTTTCCTGACGTTTCGAAAGCTTTGCAGCATTTCGTGTTCACAGGTAGACTAAGATGACAAGCGTCTTTACAGACATTTAAAAAAATAAAAACTGTCCAGCTATTTCTATTATTGTCGTGTTGGATATTGCTGGCGTGTTATTTCTTTGCGTACAGAAAGGAGTCGATTGATGTATTTTTTTATTTCTCTTACTTTAATAATAGCAAATATTTAAAGCAGTGAATCTACTCATCATAACAACATTTAATAAGGGAGCAACCCAAGAAAAAAATCTGCGGCGCCCTTTGAAGACTGGAAGAAACATTCAACTGAAGAATTATTTTGAAGATCAAGCACGTCTAGTACCGGGTCATCGTGGGATATTGGAAGACTCAAGACGCCGCATAAACAATTTTTTGCATGAGAACACAGTCGTAAAATGTTGGCGGGGACCGGGGGGCGGACGGCGCGTTATGATTGGTCGGCTCAAAAGTTCGGTGGTAAGATTCGGTATGATTGGTGCCGCTCGCTGACGGACTAACGTCCTGATTGGCGCCGGGGCGTAAGATATGCAGTACTACTGCATATGCGTGGTGACCGGGGGTGTCCGGCTAATCGATGTATAGAGGCTTACTGGTCTGTGACACCTATAATATAATTGTTCAATATTGATATTGCACAATTATATTGTAGGGCCGCAGGTGAATTTTATTTAGTCATTGTAACGAACAAATTTTATTACGGTAGTATGCCCTGAAATCGCGAAAAAAAAGCTCTCCCATACATTTCGTCGAGCGTCTTCAATTTCTTAAAATAAAATCTCCTTTTTTCAATTTTAAGGAAAAATATAGTTGACAGTAAACTGTATCCTCCGGCCTCCGGCACAGATGTCCCCGGCCGTACTTTGAGTAGGCCGCTTAAAGGAATTCGCATCGCAAATAACGTGTACAATGGAGTATAATGCGCACCAGTCTATGGCTGCTGTGAAGTTAGCGCCCCGCACCTCGATTGACACCCGCATGGCACCTCCACTCAAAGTAGAGGAGCCATTATTGACTGGGACGATTTGAACTCATCGGACGCTAACAGTTCGTTCAGTAGGTATACAATCGAATCTTAAATAAAAAAAAAATTGTAAAGCAAAATTCAATTCACGTCACGCCCATCTTTGGTGTAAAAGGTTTGGATAGGCGAGGATATGCGAGGCGAGAATTGAAATATTTGTTTGTATAACATTAAACTTTATTACTGCATGAATAGAGTATTTATTACATTGCAAAACGGTACATCGCGAGCAGGCGCGTGCCGGTGCCTGGTCGGCGCGTGCTCGCGATGTACATCTTTCGGTGTGAAAGGGTCAGAGATTCGGAGTATGTGACCAAGATGCTTGCTTTGAAACAAAGATGCCTCAAGTACTAAAACAAGTGTTTTGGAAGTCATAATCCTTGCTCAAATAAATCCTGACTTCTTAAAGACATTTTTATTTTTTCTTTTACATAATCGAAAACTAAAAATCCCCACAAAAATTAGTTCAAAGGAAACTACAACATCAAAAACACAATTTACACTGCGACAAAACAATGATTGGCACGAAACGATTCCAGTCCACAACAAACGAAAAATGTTTATACACTTTCCTTTCATGAACCGGCTTGCGATTCCTTATAAAAACCCATTTTAAAATGCAAAGCCGTCGCCGAATGCTTTCACGCAATATTTTGAAAGAAAACTCTATTGAAAGCGTTCACTTCAAACGTTTAGAAACCGCAGTCGATCGCTATTCATACGGTAAAATATTGGAGCATGTGAACAGCAAGGAACTTTTTCATGTTATTTTATTTTTTATTGATAAAAATAGAAATAAATACAATATAATCACGTCTGTTTTCACCAGCTACGATCCTGACATACGGCACGATCCTTCGCAGACCACGTACTGGAAGGCGCAGCGTGGGTTTGCCCCCCACAAGAACCACTTCATGCAATGAGTATCAAGCCACTGAAATCATGACTCATTCCGTAGTTTTCCACGGCCAAAAAACAGTCTTCGGGTGTCGATTTGCTTTATAAAATCAGATTTGATGAACAACCATATAGCCCATAGACGCTTTAGAACAGGCGACCAATGTTTACAACACGTGTATGAAACATTACCTTCATTTTAGTAGACCTATTCAATGATACCCCACAGGAGGGGGTGCAGCGAAAAAAAATTGTTCATCCCCATTTCACATGTATGGGCGCCACCCCTAAAATACATAATCATGATTATTTTATTCTTTTAAAATTGAGATCTATATCGACGAAGGGACATGACGAAAATATAAGGGTTCCTTGTAGGACTACGAAACCCTAAAAAACGAGTGTTACGTGGGAAGCAGTTGTGAATCAAATATAGTTTATTTGCACGTAGCCTGGACGTGGGCTGAGCTGGGTTCAATTATGCAGTGGGCCTAGTGCCCGGTTTTTCTTAAAAATTAAAACTACAGTCAGGTGGAGGGACTCAACTCGGATTATATACCTACGATCTTGATGACAAAACGGGACAGTGTAAAATTAAAAATTATCCCGTGAATCAAAATGGCAAACTTCATTAAAACTTGTTTCATGAAGTTCCGAAATAATTTAGATCAAAGTTAGTCCCGAAATAATAAAGGTCCAGGAAATTCAATCAAGGGGAAGAAGAATTCGAGGAAATGGGTCAGAATCAGATTATGGAGTATCAAGGAGTAAGGAATCGGATAGCAGGCAGTAGACTGCCTTCGGTATGGAAAAGAGGATCGCGCTGTGAAGGTTGGCGCTCAGGCAGCTAAGTTGGATGAACCTGAACAGGTACATAAGTATTTTAGGACTGTTAAATGTAAAGAAGATTTTCAAAAGCGTCACAATTTAGAAATCCATACATGCATTCGCTCAGGAAAGGCAAAGATAAGAGATAAGGGAAATACACAATAAAAGACTGTATTTAAATAGTTAATAAAATATTCGCAATAACATTAATGAATCACAATTAATTTATCCTTCAGGTCAAGTGTCATTCCATATTGATGGTACATCAGTCTACTTGTTTGGTGTGGCATCAGATGTTGGCTTGACTGGCACTAGCACAGAGGCAACTATAGGAGAACTTATTGACTCTATGAGTCAACGCAATCAGAGGATACGGCTATTTATGTCTCATTTTTAGGGTTCCGAAGTCCTACAAGGAACCCTTATAGTTTCGTCATGTCCGTCCGTCTGTCCGTCTGTCCGTCTGTCCGTCTGTCCGTCTGTCCGTCTGTCCGTCTGTCCGTCTGTCCGTCTGTCCGTCTGTCCGTCTGTCCTAATCCTTTACAGCTTAATAACTTCTACAGTTATAAACATAAGTAAATGAAATTTTGTTAAAAAATAGTCTGCATATAGATCTCAATTTTAAAAGAATAAAAAAACAGTTTTTACGTTCTTTAGGGGTGGCGCCCCTATATGTGAAATGGGGAAAAAAAAAATTTTTTCGCTGCACCCCCTCGTGTGGGGTATCATTGAATAGGTCTACTAAAATGAAGGTAATGTTTCATACAACACTTTTTAATCAGGTGTACCATCTGCGAAATATAGCCCGCCAAAGTGGCTTGCAATGTGTCCCCCCCCCTGCCATTTCTAAACTATGCAACGTAGAAACTTATAATCTTCCACATTGATAGACCTTTGTGAAAACTCTCTTTTAAAATTATTTCGAGTACAATGTGATTATAATTTTTTGAGTTATAGACAGAAAACTGAAAAATACTTAAAACGTCCTAGTTCAAAGGTCATTGACCTTAGAGAAAAATGATCATAGCAAATAATGCTCCTTTAGCTACTTTGATTTGATTTCTATTTGAAAAAATCACAAAAAGTAACTTTGTGTTATGTTGACGACACACTTCTTAAATTTGGCGCCATTTAGCGGCGTCGTACAACACTCTCTGGGTCGCCAATGCTGCCGTCAAGTGCCGTGTATTACATTTGGCACTGTATAGCGCCATCTAGCGGCTACTGACATCACTCTCTGAGTCGCCAATGCTGCCGTCTATTGCAAAAACTAAAATAGCCGTGATTAATATTCGATTTGATTTGTTTGTAACACCTACTTAAGGAACCCTATAATACTGAGCATGGCCCGACATGCTCTTGGCCGGTTTTATTTAATACTCGCAAACTCACTCATCAAAATCTACAGGGTACCTACTGTATATTTTGACTAAATCACTAATAATCACAGACATAGTAAAAAATATAGACGAAATGCTGCAAACAATTATAGTGAAGCCAACAAAACCGTGCTCATTCGTGTACAAACCAGCGCTCACTCACAAACATGCACATCATACCGTGCTCACCGCTCTCAGTACACATGTCGCGGCATCGTCCGGATAAGCATCGCCAAAAATTAAGGTGAAGGGTAGCCCGAAAAATTCGTTTTTAATAATCGAAGTACCTACAGGTACTGTAGTTTAATCAAAAACTATTAACTCTGTAAAAATTTATGCGTAAGATACGCGTCGAATTGAGAACCTCCACCTTTTTTTTCGTCGGTTAATAAAACAAAGTTAAACCGTTATTATGTACAGTCGCCTGCATGACAGTGGTAACACGTCAATTCGAAAACCGCCCTTACTGCTTACGAAATAAAGATGCTGCTAATGTCAAAGTGTTACCACCGACGTGCGGTCGACCGTACTTGATGCAAAACCTTTAAATATCGGTTTCGTTCGAATAAACCGGTTTTATAAACCGGTATTTTGAGGGAACTTTACATAAAGGTTTCTTCGGATTAACCGGTTTAGAGCAATAAAAACCGGTTAAGTTAATACAAACAAACGCCGTTTAGTTTTTATATTTATTCAGTAGAAATCTTTTTTTTTAATTCTAATGCAAATGCGAATCGCTTATTTCCCGGAAAGGGGTCGTTGGTCCCATAGTAAAAGTTGTTCATAATGATGAGTACAATTACCCATTTTCGGGAAATAAGCGATTCAAATTTCAACATGTATAAGAAACACCTAGACAATGGATATAATACTTATATACTTTTTTTTCTAAATACATACTTATAATACATAAGAAACACCAAAAGTGATCATCAAATTTGGATTCACACGTGAATTCGAGAACTCAGAGGTGCGGGCCGGGTTCGTGGTGTGGCACGTTCAGCTACGACCTTCCAGGGCCGAGGAATCTGCCTCCGTTTGAAAAATATTCCCACGGTATTGTCCGTAAATTAAATTATTTTTTTATTTTTTTTTATTTAGAAAACCAACAGCGATACATATAATAAATTACAGAATATGTGTATTACAGTATTGTATGGCTAATAATAGGTTTCCCTGGGTAACTGCGGTACTTTAGGAAAAAGCTTTTAATAGTCTATTACTTCGATGATCTCGTGGTTATTTTCTTTAAGACACGCGATCTTTGCGTAAGTAACAGCCAACAGGTGAATGTAATCGGGTACTGGCGAGCAAGAAACTTGAAGGAGTTGAAGGCCTCCGTGCTGTGTACTGGCACATTTCACGACGCGTATTGACGTCAATAATCAAACAATAGCGGATTGATTCGACTCGGCACTATACTATGGTGATATTGTATGAATATTGGTGAAAGCCAGTCGTGTCAGCTTCTGCAAACTGATTTCGTATACAATCGATCATTGTATTTAATCTAACGTTCCAAGCACCTGTTTCGATTAAAAATCGATGTAGAAACGCTCGGAAGGTATAATTTTTGACTTATATTCTTAATACGGCAATCTCTAATAAACACTTCAAATCATCATTTACTATATTTAACTGTATTGTTAAAATTTATCAGTTTCAAGTGAACCCTGAAAATTCTATGCAAAACACATGTCGTCAAAATGTTTTTAGGTGGATACTAGTCTGTAACAAGTAAAATTACGAATATTTTAGCATCATGAGCCTCCAAAATCCGACCGGACAAAATGCCGTCTCAGGATAAACTAGTTTACTAGTAATATAATACTAGTTTTTCCTAGGCAATATTTAGCTAAGCCTAAATTTTGACTTTGACTTTGTCTTTGCCCGAATATTTTTATTAATTAGAATGGTATGTTTTTTGTGAAAATTATTTATGTAACTGAACTGCTACTAATTATAAATCCGTTAAAAATAATTTTATGAATTTTTGACCATTATGCCCTTGTGTTACCGAACTTTTTCATTTTATGAATTCAATGCGATGTTGTTCAATATGAAATTGAAAGCTTATTATACTTCATTGTCCCAGCTTTTCATTTTTATTAAACTTTTTTATGCGCTTTTAGTTAAAACGCCCACTTCTACACCTACGTCATTTTAAGATCTGTGCGACTCCATTTCGTAGATGATCGTATTAAAGTTGCAGTTATTCCTCCTAATAACGTTCTCCTTGCACAATAGACGATCATTACATCGCCGAGTATTTTGGAAGTGTGATTTTTCATGTGAATTATTTATCCTACCCATGGTTGGCCAATTACGATTCAACCTGACACAAGGTTTTACTTAATACTAATATACTTTACGACTCCATAGAATCTTAATTTTAATACCATACGAACCGATTCCAGATTTTTGTAATCTCCTCTGGTACCGGCGCGTCCCAACCTAACTGTAATACCCAGCGCTTTTGTAATAATATTTTTGCTATTGTAATTACAGGACTTAATAGCCCAAGGGGGTCATAGATCTGTCCTGCACTAGACAAGATTATGCAGATAGTGCTGGGAAAATGACGTTTATTCGACACTTGATTCCCGTCGACGTCAGACGTTCCCGGGAAGATGGACAGTTCCCGAGGGATGCGCGATAATCGACATCCATGAGGGCGAAGCCGCGAGCATAAGATAGTAAAGCATAAATCCAAGGATTTCCTTTGGTTTTTAACTTCCATTTTTGATATTATTCAATTTAATAAACATCAGACACACCAGAGAATATTATTGACGGAAATTTAAATCGGTACTTTTGTTTTACACAGAACAATTAACTGAAACTTAAAAATCCCTTCGTGATTACCATATAATAGTCTATAAAGTGATAAAAAGCTGTAATGATATTATTTACAAGACATTCCCGCCAAGACGGCCGCCATTTAAAAATGGCGTAATGAAATGAGGGAAATAACAACGTTTTACCTGTATTTATTGTGAAAGAAGTATTTCATTATTTATTTCATTATTTCATTATTATTTGACGACGTCTGTGGTCTAGTGGTTCGAGTGTCGGACTGCTAATCACGAGGTCGTGGGTTCGATTCCCACAGAACACAAATATTTGTGTGATGAACATGTGTTTGTGTTGGTCTGGGTGTTTCTTATGTATTATAAGTATGTATTTACAACAAAAAAAAAAAGTTGTTCATAATGATGAGTACAATGACCCCTTTTCGGGAATTAAGCGATTAAAATTTCAGCCAAATCTCGCACCAGCAGCATTCTTGGTTGTGCATTTTAACACCAAAAAATGACCAAGCCGCTGCCATTAACGATAGCATTCTCTCAGAAATTTAAGGGAATGAAGTGGTTTATACTTCTATAAACACCGTTATAGATCTAGATGACGCTACTCACTATCCAGTAGTATTCCTTAACTCTCTCTCTGCAAGTGGACTTTCTGCCCATCTTATCAAACTTAAAGTCGGGGTCCGGTGTACCTTTGTGGAACTTAACACGAAACTGCGTCGGACTCTTTTGAACGAATATTCTGAAATTGACTTCAGGATTTCATTGAGAATCGTGTACAATTTTTAATCTAGGATTTTTAATAATAAAATAAAAACTATTGTTTTTATTTTATTATTAAAAATCCTAATTTAAATAAATAACATAATAATTAAGAAATTATTAATAAAAATAATGATAATTATTAATTATTATTAAATAATTATAATATTGCATATTATTATTATTAATTATTTATTATTACTTTTGATATTTATTCTTTATTTGTTTTCAATCCCCTAATTAAAACTAATATGATTAATTGTAAAATGTTCCGTGTGGTGCCGGACGTAAAGAATTGCACCACCCTATATCTTCTCATGGGTGTCGTAAAAGGTGACTAAGGGATTCACCAGAGGATGGGCAGCAGCGTTCTCTGAGTATTTAACCAACCAACTGCGATCGCCAACCCGCCTGCCAAGCGTGGCGATTATGGCATATCCCCCCAATATATGCTTGGGGGAGGCCTGTGTCCAGCAGTGTGTGTCTTACGGCTGAAATGATGATTAATTGTTTTTTTTTATTTCGTTATGTTTGTTATCTCAGAACTCAGTCATTATAAACCGATTTGGTAAGTAATTTTTTCATTTGAAAGGATATACTTCCAGATTGGTCCCATTTTTATCGTGTCAAGTTTTCTTGATTCGATTGGGATAGTTAAAACGTTATGACTTTGGTATAATATTGTGGAGAATGAGGATGATAGACTCCCCAATCTATCGCCCGTTGGCCTCTAGAGCGGCATCAGGTCGCCGCAGAGCCGCCTGCGCCTTCACGTCCGGTCCTCCATAGTATCGCAGCCTACAACAACTGTCGCAAATGGTCGCAAACCTTTTTAGCACAAGCCTACCGGTCACTAACAGTTTTCTCATTTAATTTTCTGAAATCAATAACGAGACGCCACTTTGTTTTGCCAGATGCGTCTTGTTTTTTGGGGACTATCCAAATAGGAGAAGACCAAGGACTGTTTGATGGTCTAATAATTTTATGACTTAGCATTTTTAAATTACTTCTTGATTTAACCTGTGTGCACGAAATAAATGAATTTGAACATAACATAACATCACGCCTGTATTTCCCCGAAGGGGTAGCTTTATTTCTCCAATAAACTGAAGAAACAACTTCATAGGACAGCCGGGAAACTATAGATTTTAAAGGGTGGTTAGCTAATTGTAAGCATTGGAATAAGAATCGGTCTCGTGTCGTTTTTGTTATACAAATATACAACCTTATTCTTAGTTTATACTAAACCTCTTTAAGGGTTTATTGTACTCATCATTTACTATTGAAAAGAAAGACAGAAAGAAAAATGATGTATTGTACCAGTTAACGGTGAGCAACATTTAAATAACACTGCAACAGCTTTAACTAGTGCAACAGGTACACAAACAGGTAACTAACAGGACCACAGACCAGTAAGCTTCTACGATTTTTTGTCAAAAAACTTAACCAGCAGCGCCTTTCACAGCTAAAATGATGAGTGGAGTCTGTGTCAAGGTCAACGCTAAAACAGATGTCGCTAGGCTAATGAACTGTGTAACAAGATACAACTCATGCGCTGTTGCCTAAAAAAGGGTAATAGATGGCATAAATTTAAAATTCGAATTCAAATTCATTTATTCGCATAAAAGTTGGTACATAACACATGTAATTAGGATTAGTTCTTACAACTTTAGTCAAATTATTTTTTTATTTTACAGTCTTTTTGCGACCATTTAGTCGCAAATACTACGGTAATGCGATTTGTTTTTTTAATCGTTGCATAGCTTGGCTCACTACGAACGGTTCGTGCCATGGTTATTTTGTACTTGTTACCCGACTGCGCCAGAAGGAGGGTTATGTTTTTCGAGTGTATGTATGTATGTATATTTCTTTGGCACGCTCTGTTTTATTACGAGCTAACATTCACATAATGTGAAGAAGGATAAATAGACATGTTTGCAGTGGGTTGCTGGGTCAGAAAACCTCCTCGCAAAAGGAGACGACGCCCTCCCAAGCGTTCTCGCTCCCGACCATAGCCAAAACAACAGCCGGAAGTGAGAGATCACTGCCCCACTGCCCCGCTGCCCCACTATCCCACTGCCCCACTGCCCCGCTGCCCCGGTAACCCACTGCCCCGCTGCCCCACTATCCCACTGCCCCACAGCCCCGCTGCCCCACTGCCCCGCTGCACCACTATCCCACTGCCCCACTGCCCCACTGCCCCACTGCCCCACTGCCCCGCTGCCCCGGTAACCCACAGCCCCGCTGCCCCACTGCCCCACTATCCCACTGCCCCACTGCCCCGGTAACCCACTGCCCCGCTGCCCCACAGCCCCGCTACCACACTGCCCCACTGCCCCGCTGCCCCACTATCCCACTGCCCCACTGCCTGCCCCACTGCCCCACTGCCTGCCCCACTGGCCCACTGCCTGCCCCGCTGCCGCACTCCCCTACTGCCCCGCTGCCCCGCTACCCCACTGCACCGCTGCCCCGCTGCCCCGCTACCCCACTGCCCCACTATCCCACTGCCCTGCTGCCCCGCTGCCCCACTGCCTCGCTGCCCCGCTTCCCCGCTGCCCCACTGTCCTGCCCTCGTGTGCAATAGGCATTTTTCAGTTGAAGCAGTCAACAGAAATATAAGTAATATGCAACCCACACTCAAGTCTTTCTTTTAAGTTACAAAAAAAGAAGGTTGTTGAATATATAAAAATGAACTAAAACTTACCCCGTCTTATTACAAAAAACATGATAAACCTGGGTTTAAACCAAGACTTTAAAGTCCAGAGTTAGTACGTTACTAGCCTTAGTACCGTAGTAATAGCTCATCCTTATTACAAAAGTCAAATTAAGTGAAGACTAGATAGTACCAGACTGTTGGGTGTGTATTAGGTAGTATGCAGAGAAATCGATTAAAAAATAGATGGAATTCTCGATGTACGGTCTAAAATTATTCGTTCAAAACGATTTCCATTCGGTCTTAACGTTCCGTTTCAGCAGAATTTTTCATAAAACAATCCTTTTTATTGAAAATTCGTACTAGTTAATATTTATTTGTCTTTTTTTTTTATAATCCAATAATATAGGTACTGAATAATTCATACATACATACATACATATTATCACGCCTGTTTCCTATTGGGGTAGGCAGAGACTATGGATTTCCACCTGCTACGATCCTGACACACCTCTTTCTAATTCAGTATCGATAAATGGTTGTCGCGCGATCCAGCATCTCGTTGTTTTCTTAGGACTCGGTTATGGACACGCGGCGCGTCTGGCGGTGCGTCGCGCTGGGCGTCACGCGGTCTTCTGTTACGAAGAAGCGGCGCGTGAAGCGTGGCGGTGCCCGCGGTGTCACACACGCAAAGACAAACATATGGCGATATGCAGAGTGTTGTGCGGCACGTGCTCCTACAACCTTTCCTTGCGAAGCCACGGGTACCACCGCGACTGACACCGCGGGTGCCGCAGCCTTGGCTGCTGCGTGCGCCGCGTAAATTGCATAGTGTGTATATAAACAGGGCCGATATTTTGAGTAGCCCGCTACATTTGTAGTGATATCAATCAAAATTATTATCTGGGCTACGTTCAGTAATATCACCCGACGATGCACGGAGCGTAGTTTGGTCATTCGGTTACTCAGAGCGATCATACAAACAAACGTCCAAAGAACACTCCGTGCGTCGTCGGACGATATTACTGAACGCAGCCCTGACAAAAAAAAGTGAAAAAAGTTATCATACGATATTGTTGCTGTACGGTTGACCGCACGTCAGTGGGTAAACATTTGACATTGACAGCGCCTTTATTTCCATAGCATTAAGGGTGGTTTTCTAATTCAAGTGTTACCACTGCCATGCAGTCGACTGTACGTATGATAACTTTTCACTTTTTTTGTTAGATCTGCGTTCAGTAATATCGCCCGACGACGCACGGAGCGTAGTTTGGTCATTCGGTTTCGGTTACTCAGAGCGATCATACAAACGAACGTCCAAAGAACACTCCGTGCGTCGTCGGACAATATTACTGAACACAGCCCTGACAAAAAAAAGTGAAAAAAGTTATCATACGATATTGTTGTTGTACGGTTGACCGCACGTCAGTGGGTAACAGTTTGACATTGACAGCGCCTTTATTTCCTTAACAGTAAGGGTGGTTTTTTATTTCAAGTGTTACCACTGCCATGCAGTGGACTGTACGTATGATATGACCGATTTTTCACACTTTTATGTCAGGTAATAACTGATTGATATCGCTATAAATAAGCAAACTAGGAGATACTTCTACCAAATTTCTAATAAAATAACACTGCGAACTTGTCACCGTAGTTTTCGTATGAATGGTAAAATAAAATTAGCCCATTTTTTTACAAACTTTTATTAATAATCAAGGGATAACATTTTGAAAACAGTAACAAGGCCCAGCACGCAATGATGCGAATTTGTGCAAATTAACACTGCAACAACAACATAACATCACGCCTGTATTTCCCCGAAGGGGTAGGCAGAGGTGTAATATATTACGGATTGAAGATATGTAATGTACCCACCTATTCTGTAGAAATTGCTAATGATTTTACTACAATCTCTTTTTATGAAATAAAAGTTCATTTATTATTTATTATTAATAGTACACCCACATTGCAACTTTTGGAATACAATACACCACAGTGTACATGCTTCCATTGTATAGTATGCACCAAACTTTATGGCCGCTGCGCAAACGAGTTGCACGAGTTGTTGTTGTCGAACAAGTTGAGTTTGAGTGACATGCGGGTGTCAATCGAGGTGCGGGGCGCTAACTTCACAGCAGCCATAGACTGGTGCGCATTATACTCCATTGTACACGTTATTTGCGATGCGAATTCCTTTAAGCGGCCTACTCAAAGTATGGGACATCTGTGCCGGAGGCCGGAGGATACAGTTTACTGTCAACTATATTTTTCCTTAAACAAGTATAAGTTGTCATGACTGGCAGGACGCACTGGTTGAAGACCTTTGTCTTCAAACTTTGCGGTATAGGCGACGAGAAGACTCGGCGAAGTTTGCCAAATGCTGCCCAGCCCAGACGGATCCTTCTGTTGGCTTCTTTCTCGAAGTTATGTCTACCAAGCTGAATTGCCTGCCCTAGGTAGACGTATTCCGTTACAACTTCGAGTGCCGACCCTTCGACGAATATTGGCCTCGGCATGACATGCATATTGAACATGACTTTAGTCTTGTCCAGATTCATGCCGAGACCGACACATCGAGAGGCTCCGTTTAAGCTGTGCAACATTTCGCCCAGTTGTTCCAGCGACTCAGCCATTACAACGATGTCATCGGCAAAACGGAGATGTGAGATGTTCTCGCCGTTAACGTTGATACCCTGTCCAGTCCAGTCCAGCGTCTTGAAGACGTCCTCCAACGCGTTAGTGAACAATTTCGGGGATATTACATCCCCTTGTCTCACCCCTCTGCGCAGTTGGATTGGCTTCGTCTTTTGGTCATGACTTACGGTGCCGAGACGTGGACACTGGCAGTTGGGCTAGTCCACAAATTTAAAGTCGCTCAGCGAGCTATGGAGCGAGCTATGCTTGGAGTTTCTTTGAAGGATAAAATCCGTAACGAGATTATCCGGAGAAGAACCGGAGTGACCGACATAGCTTGTAGGATCAGTAAGCTGAAGTGGCAGTGGGCTGGCCATGTCTGTCGAAGGACCGATGGCCGTTGGAGCAGACGAGTCCTTGAGTGGAGACCGCGTATCGGCAAACGCAGCGTAGGGCGCCCCCCTGCCAGGTGGACCGACGACCTAAAGAACGTGGCTGGGGGGGACTGGATGCGGAAGGCAGAGGACCGAGCGTTGTGGCGCAATTTGGGAGAGGCCTATGTCCAGCAGTGGACTGCGATAGGCTGAGTTGATGAAGTATAAGTTGCACTGAAAAATAAAATATAACATTTATTGATATCACAAATTAAATAAGCAGACAACAGGGACTACAGGGAGACTCTTCCTGCCAATTTTCCAGACCAATTCACAACAGTAAATAGCCGTCCTCTAACAGAATTTTCTTAAAGCGTACCCATTCATATTTTTGTCATCACTTTCTCCAATAAATGTAGAAAATTATTATACTTACATACTTAAATAGGTACCTCATTATTTCTCATTGCTTTTCTTGATGTAGGTAAGTACTAGAAAATCATAGTAAGCCTTATTTGCATTTCCATGAAAACATTGACCTTTCTTGTTATGATAAATGGTCTTAACTAGGTTTTTGCAAGGTTTGAGCATATTTGTCCGAGTTACTGAATATCTTCTTTTGTCTTCCTACTTGAATCTATAACAAAACAATGGTGATTCTTTAGTAAAATATGAGTGTCAATAGTGGTTTTATTTGGAAAGTTATTAACTTGTTTCACAGTGATTTAGCATAGCATACTACTTACATTTAGTGGTAATCCCCAAAATTTGTAGACCAAATCTTCTTACATTACGTTCACTGCATGTTGTCTTTCCAAAAATGCAATAAAATGAAAATTCTTCGCCACACAACTTGTGAATTGTTTTACATTAACTTGATATTTTTCACGTCGCCGAAACCTCCATAACAAAATTATATTAGCTGCACAAACGAAAACATCCATATTCACGTAATTTCAATGATTTTTAAAGTAATAAGTAAACAAAACAAACATAGCTGAAAATAACCTAAAATTACATTTGACGTTTCCTAGTATGGTTTAGTGTTGTTAAACTAGGGGTCGCGTAGGTTTAATTTTAGTGCCGTACTTAAACCAAATTATGAGATAAACCTGCTTTTGTAATAAGAAATTTACCAAAACCATGGTTTATAATTTTAAACCACCTTAGTCCACGTTTTGTAATAAGGGGGACCGGGTTTGGAGTTTGTCTTAAGTTGTTGTTGGAGCCAATTGGTTCTAGCGGGGCTTGTATGATGTACATACACCGTTTATTGGAAACATTTGGCCCCGCTCTAAGTATAATATATTGCTCCCATTGCCTTTAAAAAAAAGTTAATGACAGTATTAGGTACCTATTGTATTGGCAATCGAAACACGTTCAAAATATATGTACTAGAGTCGGGCGCGGTTCCAGCCCAAGTTTTTGGGGGGGGTCAACTAGGCTTACGTACAGTTTCAAGGTCCAAAAAATTTTCCCATTTTTTTTTCTTTATTTATGCAAAGACAAGGTAAAGTTTGGAGTTAGTTTATTATGTAACAGAATAGTTACTTACAAAATGAACGTCAAGAAAGAGGAAACGAACGGCTAGAAGCAGTACCGTCTTATCCAGGGACACAGGGGGTACAACCTCAGGGCCCACGGCCTGATAGGGGCCAAAAAATCACAAAAAGAAACACACTTCTTAAATTTAGCTTCATAAATTTAGCGCTAGGTGGCGCTGTTTGCAAAAACTAAAATAGCAATGATTAATATTCGATTTGATTCGTTTGTAATTAGACCTACTTAAGGAACCCTATAATACTGAGCATGGCCCGACATGCTCTTGGCCGGTTTTTTTAAATGTTCTTTTCCTTTTTGTTAATTTTATTGTTGGGCCAATAAACACAGATAACGTAATACTAGACCTAAATTATTTACAGCTGTTCGTAATCTTTTGTCAATAATCGCAAAATATTTAATTATACTTTTGTGTTCATGCAACTAATATTTTGAATTTTTAATATCAATACATTACAAAATTAAAACCGTAACTTAGCGAAAAAATAATTAAACTTGTTCCTAAACGTCACCGTCAAAAGTTAAAAGACAGCCATAGACAACTTATCAATCCAGAAGTCAGCCAGGTTTACGCATGTCATAATACGACATTTTACAAGGCAGTTAAATGAATTGCCTGGAACTTGCATGGTTTTTTAATTTTATAAAGATTAATTCCTGGTGATTTCAAAAAAAGACGCATTAGTTTTATTTTATATAGGTATTATGAAAAATATATTTTTAATATTAGGTTGTTAGGCGGCTTCCTTCCACCACCTGCGCGCGCGCATAGCTATACATCACTCAACCACAGGCACGGCGTGCGATTACAGAAATCCGCGCGCCATTTTTAACAAATTTAATATTTGTCTAAACTATGTTTATGATTTTATTTTCCTCGCAAGTGTGTTGCAAAAGGTCGTATGAAACGCGTGAGCAATGTTCATTTGACACTGGATCTAATATAAAACTAGTTCACGTTCACGACACAGAAAAGCTGGATGTGGCTCGAAGCTGCTTTTCTGGCAGGACGACGTCTGCCGGGTCTGCTAGTTATTTATATAAATGGTTTCACTCACGTAATTCCATCGTGTGTGCCCGACTAGTTTTGGACTCAACCGGAGCCCTTAATCATGACGACGTCTGTGGTCTAGTGGTTCGAGTGTCGGACTGCTGTTCACGAGGTCGTGGGTTCGATTCCCACAGGACACAAATATTTGTGTGATGAACATAAGTGTTTGTGTTGGTCTGGGTGTTTCTTATGTATTATAAGTATGTGTTTACAAAAAAAGTATTTAAGTATTATATCCTTATATACTTTTGTCTAGTATCCATAGTACAAGCTCTGCTTAGTTCGGGACTAGATGGTGCTGTGTAAAATGTCCCATAATATTTATCTATTTAATTTACAAGAAAACTCGTCTTTGAAATTATTTATTCTGCAAATTGGATGTTAAAATAACTTTTATAAGTCAGTTCCTTTAAAAAAAGATGGCATCAGCATTTCCTATGTAGCCTCCGCCTGCGTGTTGATAAGTCTTGTTTACATCTTTTCTGTTATTTTTACACGCAGTCGGGTTTTTTGTTTTTGTTAATTAATTTTTTTATTTGATTTTTTTTTAGTTTTGTCATCATGTTTTATTTATCATACTATTAACGTTTTTTTTTAAAGTCAAATTCATTTTTAACATTGAATATTTTGTTGTTTTTTAGCATTTCTCATTCTAAATTACATTTAAACATATAAGTTGTATATATTTTTGAAAGGCATTTATGAAACCCTTTATTTTGATACCCCACTCGATAGGTTTCGAGGGTTTTTTTTTTTTTTTTTGATGCGATGTCATCTCTGTAACAAAGATTTGGCCACTCAAATTATCTATAGGAATGCAGTAGCTTTAATGTGTTATAATACCTTTTATTTAGACTCTAAACGAAAGGTATTTTTTTTTTTTTTTTTATTACCCCTCCGCGCTATGGCGGAGTCTGCGAGCTAGTGTTACCCCTAACATAATCAGGGACTTTATTTATCTTTATTGTATTAGTATCAGGTTTTAATTTACATAAAAAATTTCTTATTTTTTTACGACATATTGCTTGGTAAGGAATTAAGAAACAAGAAGCTTCGGCAACCTATTTGGTTTGGTGCTAGACATCTGTGCACAAAAAAAAGGGTCCGAACCGAACAAACAAGAAAAAAAAAATACGCTGCTAAATACACATGGAAGTTCCGTATTTATGTGATGTGAAAACACTTTTCACATCACATAAATACGTTTAATTTAGGTAAAAAATACAGATCGAAATGTTTAAAAAGAAGGTACAAAAGGGTAAAAAAGAATATCTTAAAAAAGGCATTGCAGAGTTGGATCGATTTATTTAAAAAAGGTACAAAAGGTGCATCACCTCAATGCATGAAACTTTGATTTGTAAGCGCAGAATAGTATCCACAGTTACTGATGAAATCAATTGAGTCACCATTGAAGTTCAGTAATGATTGGTCAAAGTATCAAAATTGTTCCATTGTTTTTATTGCAACATTACAAGCGGGGCGAAATTTAAACATGTAAAAATTGTTGTTCTATTACAATTGTTCTAAAACGCGTCAATTACTTTTATTAACAAAATAAATATAAAATAACGATTGATAAAAATAGACAAATTCATAGACTTTTGTTTTTTACCTACCTACTGTGTGGAAAAAAAATCATTTAATAAAAAAAAAACATTAAGGTACAATAATATTATAGATATCGGTCCTGTCTTGAGCACTTATCATAATTATTTACTACACAAAATTCCTCATCATTATATCGTTCATTCATTAATAAAAAAAAATAAAAAAAAATCTATACCTAATGATCTGTCTATACAAATAGATGATTATTTAGGTATAGGTACATAAACTCATAATAAAATTACACACTGTTAAAAACTTGCAATCTTGCAAAAACTATAGTAAATAAATAAACTATCATAATTATATTTCTTTACCATAGAATATTAAATTACTACGGCCTTAAAGTCATATTACCATGTCTCACATTGTAAGATCGATCAGAAATTCAAGTGTATACTTGTTGAAATAAGAAAATCTGTAAATATATTTAAGGAAAATAACGTTATTCTAAAAAAAATTCAACACTCGTGGATATGATAAAACTCAAGATAACGTGTTCTTGTTATCGAAACGATTTTAATTAATAATATTGTACGGTAGATTAAAATAATTTTTTAGAAATATTTGTAAAGACGCTTGTCATCTTAGTCTACCTGCGACCACGAAATGCTGCAAAGCTTTCGAAACGTCAGAGAAACCAATTTAAATAATATACGCCATTTAATCCGGTTAAACCTTGTTTTATTATAAGTTAAATATAACTTACTCAAGTATATAATAGTCTTATAGTCGCATGACATGTGATGAGGAGGACTGAGCGATTCGAATCATTTAACTCGAATAACTCGAGTTATCCTTTGAACTCGTTGTTGATTCGAATTGTGTTTCTTCAAAACCGATTTCGAAAATTATTTATTTATTTGAAAGGATATACTTCCAGATTGGTTCCATTTTCATCAAAATCCAGTTTTGATGATGGGATCCATGTGAAATTGAGGTAACTTCTCAAATATTATAGGCATACACGTAGCGATTTTGGTATATTCATCAACAAGTCAAGCATTTGCATTCAGAAAAAATCATTTGGTGAAGATCTGATGAAGGTCATAGGAGATAAAGAGGGAACTCTTCAATGGATGACAGCAAATTATCGGGGATTATAGCAATCGCTTGTCTTTCTATTGTTAATTCCACTCAAAATAATAAACAAAAAAAAACCGACTTCAAAATTTTTTTTTTCAGTTTTTTCTTAAATCTATCCGAATCAGAGGCACTTACTCCCTAAACTGTTTCACACAAATTTTATTCTTTTTTAAGTCGGTTTTTACTTTTTTTAATATGGTTTATGTTTTTATGATAATTATGATAATTGATAAATATCAAAACTCGAAATTGCGAATAAATAATTAGAAAAAAATCTACCTAAAAATAAAATTATTATGCATTTAAAATAATAAAAATAAAAAAGTTGACTTAAGATTGAAACCCTTCCTATTTTGAGTAGGAACCTTTGCTCAACAGTCGGAAAGTAATAAAGTAATAAGCTAGCGAGGTTTTTAAGTACACACTTACTTATATTAGATATTTTAATATTTATTATCATTATAAAAGCTGAATACGCATTTTTTGCCACCTATACCCTCTTTGGAGTCGCTCTTTCTGGCGGGAGTATTTTGGTTTGCAAGTTAGTTCTACTGATACTTGCTATAGTTGATTTTTTGTAAGGCAAACTGTAATTAGGCTTATTTAAAAATAAAACTTTTTAACAAAAAATTGAACCGACGAAAACAGAAACTGAAAAGCGAAAAATAACTAATTATGAGCCGGTGCCAAACGGGACACTATTACTCTCGCTACGCTGTCCGTCCGTCCGTCCGTCTGTCTGTCACAGGGCTGTATCATTTGAACGGTAATAGATAACCGAATGAAATTTTCTCAGAATATGTGTTGCTATGAGGTGTCTCACGACAAATACTAAAAACGAAAAAAAAAGTCTAAATCCAAAGAAAACAAGAAACCACAAAAAACATGCATTTTTTTCAATATTTTTGTTCCTGCTCTATCTTCAAAACAGTAATATATAACGGCGTCAAACTTGGTCAGATTATAGTGCATATTATGTTGTTTAGCAACAAATACTAAAAATAAGACAAACCTGGACAAATGTGGTGGTACCTGCGTAAGAAAGACATGCAAAAATTCATATTTCGCGCACTGTACGTTGATGTCTTTTGATAAACTCTCGTAAATTAAATCAGTTTTTATGGAGTATGAGGTCGTTGAGAGGTACGGAACCCTTACTGCGCGAGTCCGACTCGCACTTGGCCGGTTTTTTGAAATATAAATTAAAAAAATGTTATAAAATATATAACTTGTAAATTAAAATAATAATTATTAAAAATAAATATTATTAATTATAATAAATAATTAATATTATAAATATAATGTAATAATTTTTTATGGACAAAGAATATTTATATTAATAATAATAATAATAATTATTAGATATTACTTAATGTTTTTTTATCTATACTTTAATTTATAATAATTTTCCTTATAATTTAATTTTTTTTCATGATTTTTATTTTTTCGTGAATTGTTCGTATCGTGTAATACACCACTGTCGAGAAGATGACCGGTCGCGGCAAGGGAGGAAAGGGTCTGGGAAAAGGTGGAGCCAAGCGTCACAGGAAAGTACTTCGTGATAACATCCAAGGTATCACGAAGCCCGCCATCCGTCGTCTCGCTCGCAGAGGCGGCGTGAAACGTATCTCCGGTCTGATCTACGAAGAGACCCGCGGTGGTGCCCGTGGCTTTGCAAGGAAAGGTTGTAGGAGCACGTGCCGCACAACACTCTGCATATCGCCATATGTTTGTTTTTGCGTGAAAGAGTAACTAACATCAACAGTTGTTGTAGAGTTTCAGTAGTAGTGTGGTATTAGTAGAGCTCCTTTGTGAAAGAGCTCGTCCGGGAAAGTACTACCACCGTATCTACTTCTCCGCCAAATAGTGATGCTTGCACTGCTGTTTCAATCTGAAGGATACGGGTGCCGGTGAAATTACAATCACATCAGACTTTCCATCTTCATGTCTCAGTTCAGCGAACCGACTTGCAGTACCATTTAGGCAAAGTTTTTTTTATTCTTTTTTTGTTTTCGGGTGGAAATCCTCATGGATACTACAATATACTCAGACAGACCATGACTGTGTTCTTCCCGCAAGGTGAGTTACAAACTGACGACCTAGTGGGAGTTTGACACTTAACGCATACTCAATCGAATGCGTCAACATTCATTCATAAATCAGTTTGATTTAGCTTCGCTTACCTAGATGATCTACTAATAGTTTAGTTTTTCTGTGAGTTATCAACTAAAAAGTATGAAATAAAAACTTTTTAACAAAAAATAAAACCGACTTCATAAACCTTAACTAAAAAGTAAAAAATAATCCTTGCATGTATTTCAAAATCTTAACATAAACCAAAATTTTGAATTGATTTGTTAATAAATAACCCTGAAATCACGAAAAAAAAATCAGTTGGTCCCTACATTTTATCGATTTAAGTGAACACAAATGTAAGGATCAGCTGATTGATTTTCACAATTTCAGGGTTGGTCCCATAGTAAAAGTTGTTCATACTGATGAGTACAATGAGCCCTTAAGAGGTTTTTTAAGTTTTTTTCTCAAATTTTCATCACGAGAGTTTATTGAACTTTCGTTCGTGAAAACCGGTTTCATGTACTGAGTAAAAAGTTTAAATATAGCCTATGTTACTTCTGGTCAAAGTAGATTTCTAATGGTAAAGGCTAGTTAAAATTTTAGCTCATTTAGTGGTTTTAAGTCTCAACTGTCTGTGCATTTTGTTTGGGGAAAGCAAATTTCGTTTTAGCCAGTAATTAAGTATGTAGGTATCACATTGCAAGGCCGAGTGAAGTGAAAACTTAAAACTGTCACATTAGAATGTCGCGTGTATCCTCTTTGGTCGCATGGATTACTGTAATCGCACGGTGACGTACGGCTATGAACGCGCAGGTGGTCGAAGGAAACGCCAAACAGCCTAGAAGATATCGCTTTTAGCGATAAGACCGCCCATGTACCCATAATTTATACGTTGTTCCTGTTTACTACTATTTTCATGGTGTACAATAAAGTATATTCTATCTATCTATGGTTAGTCTGGAGTGGCGGCCGCGTACTGGAAGGCGCAGCGTGGGTAGGCCCCCCACAAGGTGGACCGACGACCTGGTGAAGGTCGCGGGAATCCGCTGGATGCGGAAGGCACAGGACCGGTCGTTGTGGCGATGCTTGGGGGAGGCCTATGTCCAGCAGTGGACGTCTTTCGGCTGAAATGATGATGATGATGATGATGAATCAAAATATCAAAATCAGTTTATATTTGTTTTAGTTTTAATGTATGCACTTGCCTATATTATGTAATTGTGTAACGTGTAATTCAAATTTTTACTTCTCTTTGGCGAATTATGTAGCTCTTTATAGCCAAATAATTATAAGTGTTATGTACGCCGTTATTGTCATGTACATCAGACCAGTTACAGATTAGTTAAGAGTATAGTGATTATTTTAATGTATGTGATGTGGCTGTACTTTTATAAATAAATAAATAAATAAAGACTACTCGGAAATTTTTCGCGGAGAAATCCCGCGGCCTAGATTTCACCATAATCACAGGGTCAATGACCCACCTCAACTACCGACCCATACTTATATGGGTCGCGACCCCGCATACATCAACAAGACATCTACGTGTTACCATCAGCATGTTCAATATACGTTGAAGGCCAGGCAAAGTTGTTCGACAAAGATGGAAAACCACGACCTCGTGATCAGCAGTCAGACACTCGAACCACCAGACCACAGACGTAGTAAGAGACCAACTTAAAATAGCGAAAAAAGAACTGATGTATGGGACGTATGGATTCGTGATAAGTGGGTGAAAAGCCTGGGATACTATAATATACCCGGTTTGTTTTTCTTAGCAAAAGCCGTAATTTTCTCTTCAACATGTTTCTCAAAATAGTTCAACCATCATGAAGCGTCAATTTGATCTGAAGAAGGGAAGGAGGCTTAGAAGAAGGAGACAAAACACTAATCAAAACCAGTTTGTTAAAACATACCTCCTCTGTGTGAAAAAAAATTGCAGTACCACCTTAGAGACTCACCCCCAGTTTCCGAAAGGCTGGTCAATGCAAAAATTTACTAATCAGCTGTCAAATTTCAGGTCAGGCTTTGTTATTGGTTGTTAACATTTTTGCCGGCCAATCACAGGAGCAGACATGAGATTTGACAACAGAACAAATTCCAGCCTTTTGCCAACTCTAACCTAGACTTCTGCAGTATGGACTATGTTCACGAAGAAAGTAATGAAGCTTCCGCCAATAGTGCGTCCCCAACAAGAGGGTTCTGGAGTTGGTAGTAGTGATTTAGGTAAATACAAAATTAAGTGTGTAAAGAAATTAGTGATGCGTCTCGGGTCCACTTTTACTCGAGTGACTCGAGTTTGACATTGAAAAAAAAACGCAATTTCAGTTCAAACTTAATGAAAATTGTATACCAACCAGACAAAGCACTAAATAGAATTTCTGACAATTCTAATTCATAACCTGTACTTTCTGCCCTGATTAATGTTATATACTTTTTGTACAAGGCAGCACCACTCACTAGTTCATAAAAAATTAATAATAAAAAAATGCGATACGAAAATATCAAATATTTTTTTATTACACTGAATACAGTCAATGTCCAAAAATTACTTTCATTCGAAGCTTTCATTACATATTATTGTTAGTCACAGAACGTAGTAAGTGACGTGTGTCTGTCTATTGTGGCTTTCAAAAAACACAAGAAATTTTGAATTTCGCGGGCTACCCACCCTGTAGCATTCACCTAAAGTAATTCAGTTTATGAAGAAAAGTATCTTAAAGATCTATAAATGTCTAGATATTTATTATTGTTACCTTTGACGTACCCAAATAAACTTTCAGTTATAAAATAACTTTGACTGAGAAATTAATTGTTTAAGTAGGTACTGTGTTCTTTCTGTATTTGTGTTTAAGCAGATACGCTTTGGATTATAATCACAGACCAATAATCCTCTAGACGCCGATTAGCCGGATACCCCCAGTCACCACGCATATGCAGTAGCACTGCATATCATACGGCCCACCACCAATCTGAACGTCACTCCGTCAGCGAGTGGCACCAATCATACTATCGAAATTTCAGCATGTATAAACTAAGAATAAGGTAGTAGGTAGGTATAGGTAAGTGTATTTTTTTTCAACAGTATACCTTCTCACGACACCTACCTATTTACAGTCTACCGCACGCGTGCGCACCCCGAAGCGGCGGGGCGCGCGCTGGCGCTGCGCTGCGGGGTGTGTAGTGTGTAGGGTGTAGGCTAGGGCGGGGTACTGACGCTGCGTTTGCCGATTCGTGGTTTCCACTCAAGGACTCGTCTGCTCCAGCGGCCATCGGTCCTTCGACAGACATGGCCAGCCCACTGCCACTTCAGCTTACTGATCCTACAAGCTATGTCGGTCACTCCGGTTCTTCTCCGAATAGCCTCGTTTCGGATTTTATCATTCAAAGAAACTCCAAGCATAGCTCGCTCCATAGCTCGCTGAGCGACTTTAAATTTGTGGACTAGCCCAAAATATCTACATAAAGTAAATAATTTATCAAATTATTGAATATACATAACGTCTAGCCTTTTTGTTTAATCGTTATTTGATCAAATTTTCTGAGACATACATAAAAAAAACAGTAGATATAAATAGAATTTGAATTTAAATTCGAAAAATTATATTGCTGTAGCAGTGCATCACTATTGACAATAAAGTACGGCAATTGTTCCTTCATACGTAGCTGTAAATATTTACGGATCTTCATGAGCAGGCAAACGTCAAAAACGCCATCATAGTGTGCCGCACCTATAGTTTTTCTAGTCACGGTTTATATTAAAATAACATATTACATACCTGGAATGCCGTAGGCGGCAGGAGACCTAGAAGCGGAATCCAAATCTTTATTGAAGAAAGAAAGACTGGAAGAAGAAAAAGAAAATAAAACAAGAATGGCGTCTGAAGTTCATTCAATATATGATAGATGGCGTTACTAATCTCTTTCAACATTTATTTATTTATTTATTTAATTCTTTATGCACAACAGGGTACAAAGGCGGTCTTAACGCCATAGGCGTTCTCTACTAGACATGGGAATTTGACATAAGCTCCAGACAAAATATGTCAAATTTCTGTCTCGAGTAGGGTAAATCGTGGATAGATTGCATATTAATTTTGGCCGTTAGTCATCTTAAACGAAACTCATTGGACAGTAGTGTAATTTTTCATCCCAAATTTTAATGCGATTAAAATAAGTTAAATAATCTAGCAAGACGGACATCATAGTGAAACAAAGCAATGTTTTTCATCAAAAACACAATTTAAATAAGTAATTAAGACAATCATAAAAAGATGACATCACTAGATTTCATATCCGTTACACAATTATTTATAATCACATTATACTCAAAATAATTTTAAATGAGAGTTTTTATAAAGGTCTATCAATGTTGAAGACTTCTCAACTCATAAACACACTCATAGTATGATACATTTAAGAGTAAATGACTGGGTTAACAAAATGTATACCACAAGCATCCTATATACTACACTTCGCTCAATTTTTTCAAATTTACACTTTATTTTCTTACAAGTTATGGTACATTTTCCTCTGGCGTACCTGTTTGAGATAGCAAGAGGCGAGGTTGTTCTTGGTCTTGGCCACGTTGGGGTCGTCGGGGCCCAGCTTGCTCTCGTAGATCTCCAGAGCCCGCTGGTAATACTGTTCCACCTCCTCGTATTTGTTCTGGGGATAATTTAAAATCATTTTATACAGACATCTAGTAATCATAAAAGAGAACAAAAATTGTATTTCAGGACAGTAATGGGCTGATGATGATTAGATTAGCGTCATGAAAAGTTATTATGTGTACGTAAAATATGAATTCAATCTTAAATCCTTCGCTTGCTTTAATAGAAGAAAACGCGCTAAATAACAACTTTACAGTCTTGCGTAGCAAATAGCTATTTTTTATTATATAGTTATATTCTATGTACGGCCAGGGACACAAATTATTTAGCAAATTGAGACACAAATTTTGCCATATTTTGCCTTTCTAGCCCTGATCCTAGTCGTTGGTATACTGATAACGAATGACAATAATTGTCATTTTTTTTTTTGTTTTTCCGTCAGCCTGTTAGCGAAGCCTAGACACCTTCAAAAAACTCCCAAGTTTTGGATTCGGGACACTAATCGCCTTAAGCAACGAACAAGCTTTCTCCAGAAGTTATTCTTAAAATTATTTAGTAATACATTAATAACATGCAGTAAATAGCCTATTTTCTACATAATATGTTATTTTAAATAATTATGTGTTAGATAAAAAAATATTGTGTACGTGAAAATGAAACCGTTTCGCATATGGATTGCTCAAAATATATCGATATGTCGATAGTTTCAATTATATATTTTTTGTACAGCTTATAGAGCTAGTTTAATATTTTTTATGAGTATTATTCAGTAGATATATTGTTATTACTACCGCGAATCATATTTCGACCGATATAGAACGCGAAATAGAGCTACAATTTGTAAAAAAAGCAAAAAGTAACTTTGACATGACACACTTTTTAAATTTGGCTTCTTGAATTTATCGCTAGACAACACACAACAACACTAATAAAAAAAGATAAATTAAAAATGACATAATAAATTAATAATAATAATTATTAATTAACTCTGTATTCATCCTTATTAGAAATCGAAAAAATAAAGACAAAAAGTTCGAATGATTGAGTCGACTTGAGCCTGATGTTATTTTAATTTAAATATTCTCTGGTTTCTACAACAAACAAGATTTACATTCTGATGCAACCACATTGGAAAAATTTTGCGTGACGAAAACTTAACAAATTTAATATCCATTAAAAGTTGTAATTTCATGGATAAAAAGAATAATTTAACTTGAAAGTTTCTTGTGCACAAAAAAAAAGGGTCCGAACACAAATTTATTTACGAAAAAACAAAATAAAATGAACGAATCAACGAATGCGGAACAAGAACTTAAATTATACTGAAGATTGGAACAAAATGAACGAACCAACGAACGCGGTACGAGAACTTGAATTATTCTGAAGATGTGAAAAAAATTAATGAACTAGTTAAAGTCAGTGTCAATAAATCAATGATTTTTGACTTGACCTTGACGAAGCCATAGTAGAAAAAAATCGAAAACAAACGATACTTTTTAAAATAAAAAAATCGATTACTAAATAATCGATTTTTCTCGAAATCATAATCGACCCAAAAAAAAAGAAAAAAAAAAGAAAAAAAATTTATTCTTCCTTCCTATCGTTTTTCAAAGTATATATTTTCTATCTTTTTATTTTGCCACATTACGGGACAATGGTGTTGATTATCTTGTTCAAAAATTTAGTTTTTTTAATTTTCCATAAACAACTTATTTATGTGTTTAAAATGCTGCTATAGAATAGTAATAACCGTGTTTTAATTTATAAATTCGACGCAATACTCTATAGACTTACCAACTGTCACTTACTATTTACACCATTGCCGGTCGTTATGGCGATGCTTGGGGGAAGCCTATGTCCAGCAGTGGACGTCTTTCGGCTGAAATGATGATGATGAAATAGTGTCCTTTGCTGCTCCGTAATCTTTTAAGAACGCTTCTCAGGCGATTGCCGAACATACGCGTATGCGACGCCTACCCTGCATAGCATTTAATGCTGGCGTCCGCGCCGTTAAAGGTTTCAAACCCATAGTTATTTGCAGACAGTTACATAATCTTGATTTTTTTATTCTTTTAAAATTGAGATCTATATCTAGACCATTTTTCAACAAAATTTCATTTACTTATATTTATAAATGTAAACAACAAATAATAATGTAATGAAAAAAAAAAAAAAAAGAATGAATGTGTAGTGTAGTGTAATGTGTATGTAATGTAATGTAGGACAGACGGACGGACATGACGAAACTATAAGGGTTCCTTGTAGGACTACGGAACCCTAAAAAGGGCGCCCAGGTCACAGAGCCCAGGTGGGCACACTACGCCCGGCCGCTCCATAGTGTTTAAGGTTAAC
The DNA here is from genome assembly GCA_949699075.1 of Asteroscopus sphinx. Classification (NCBI taxonomy): domain Eukaryota; kingdom Metazoa; phylum Arthropoda; class Insecta; order Lepidoptera; family Noctuidae; genus Asteroscopus; species Asteroscopus sphinx. Next base: position 6,459,416 of record OX453024.1, read on the forward strand.
GCGATCCGAACGCATCTCCCGGAAAATAATTAAATGTGACGATTTGTGCGATTAAATGGTGTACCTGCAGTAGACTCAAATAGCAGTATAAGGAAAACAGTAAACATCCAAAGCTCATCAAATAATAGCAGAAATAGAGAAAAATTATCTCAGCAAATAATGCTCCTTTATTTATTTATTTATTTATTTATATATGCTTTATTGTACACCATAAAAAACATTACATTGAATACTCCTTTAGTTACTTTCTATTTAAAAAAATCACAAAAAGAAACACACTTCTTAAATTTAGCTTCATAAATTTAGCGCTAGGTGGCGCTGTTTGCAAAAACTAAAATAGCAATGATTAATATTCGATTTGATTCGTTTGTAATTAGACCTACTTAAGGAACCCTATAATACTGAGCATGACCCGACATGCTCTTGGCCGGTTACTATACATAATCGCACTAGTGCTTTACTTTACTGTATAGCTTTAAATCTCAGCAAAGAGTTTTTATGCCTAAATAAAATTAAACATTTTTGTGATTATATCAACTGTGTTAATTATAGTATGCTACAATCATGTTGTATATGACGCCGATGGTTTTCCATCAAATCGTGTAATTCTAGAACATTGAGGCATTTTCTGTTTAATAATAAACATTATTTTTTGTCATTTGTTGTTGCCAACTTAAACTGTCAGAATGTACTCGGTTTGGATGGCTGTATTGCATTAGGTTTAATTAATCAATGGGAGTAACAAAACTAAACTCAAAGTAAGCTGTAGTAGATATAGGCAAAGTAAAATTTTCCTTTAAGAGTGTCTCAGCTGCTACGGGGGACGATGGAAGAAATTTAGTAGTCTCGAGTGGGATATTTGTAAAAAAATGTTCAAAGAAGTTTGAGACTACATTTTTATCTGAAACTAGCTTGTCATCTATTTTTAACCGACGAAAAAAAGGAGGAGGTTCTCAATTCGACGCGTATATATTTTTTATGTATGACCACGCATAACTTTTTACAGAGTGGTCCGATTTTGATGATTCTTTTTTTATTGGATAGGGTATATCTTGAAGTTGGTCCCATTTAAATTTCAAAATCAAAATCCTAAGGGTAGTAAAACAGGGGATGAGTGTTTGTTCACCCACTGAATTCTTACATGTTAACCGATTCTGTTGAAACTTGACATACATAAATATAGTTCTAGACACTACGACATAATGGAGACCTGGATTTAGAGTTTAACCACAAAAAAATGAAAAATAAAACTTTTTAACAAAAAATTGAACCGACGAAAACAGAAACTGAAAAGCGAAAAATAACTAATTATGAGTCGGCGCCAAACAACCAATCAACGAAGATCATTAAATTTCTTTAAATAAATAATAAAAACAACGTCACATCAAATACAACGTGAGATTTTCAACGATAAACAATAACTTTCCAAAAATGCGTTCTCCGCTCGGCCACTTCCAACTTACACGCACTATGCTTGTTAAAAGTTCGTTTGGCGCCGACTCATAATTAGTTATTTTTCGCTTTTCAGTTTCTGTTTTCGTCGGTTCAATTTTTTGTTAAAAAGTTTTATTATGCTCATTGTACTATCTGTAATCCTACGATTACCAGTTTCAGTATTTATTATCTTCCAAGTCGTTTTAATTTTATTATTTGACTTCTTTATTTGATCACTAATATAAGCAGCCTTCGCTTGCATGCAAACCTTTTTAAAGATTTTTGAGTATCTTCTAACGTAAATATGAAAATTGATATTAGGTGTATAAGACTTTTTGTCATATAACCTATACAAAACATCTCGACTGCGTCTTATACCCTTTGTAGCCCAGGAGCTAAACATGATTTTTGGTTTTATATTAATTATCTATTTTATTTTATTAATTCGCTGAATGAATTAGCTAGGAGATATTACACGGTTCAATTTCAGTTCAATTTACCTTTAAATTTTATGAATTGAAACTTGAATGTACGATAGAGTAGATAGAACTGTACGTTCATAAATTTAGAACCACTTTAGTTTGTAGGATATTTATTTAATATGAAAGTTGTATGCTGCATATTTCACTGCGCGTTTTCCCTTCACGTGTTTTAAACAGTATTTAAAACACGTGTTTTAAAACACTTTGTTTTAAACATGCCAACCGCCTCTTTTCCGTCCGCAACGAAATAACACGCCAGCAATATCCAACAAGATAATAATATAAATTGCTGGACGGTTTTTATTTTTTAAATTATGCTAGCGAGGTTTTTAAGTACACACTTACATAAATAAGGTTTTTTTAGGTAGGTACAGAATATTTATTATTATAAAGGCTGAATGCGGTTTTTTTTCAGAACTTTGAAAATCTGATGGGTATGTGCACCAGATTGCATCACAGATCCAAAAGAGGACACAAAGGAAAAGATAAGACAAAATGAAAACATAAAATGCATCGCCTGCTTCTCTGCTCGTAAAACTTAATCGAAGGGAAAGTTAATTAAACACTTTTTCATTTGTTTTGCAGGATGGCTCCCTCACAATGTACGCGGAATCCTGTGAAAAGACTGTACTAAAACGACTATTGAAGGAATTGTGGAAGATTGTGATGAATATTTTAGAAAAGACTGTTGTACTTCCGCCTATGACTGATAAAACGGTAAGATCTCGTTTATCTCAGTATACATAAGCCCTTGAAAGTCATGTTTTGATTATCAGTTTGAAACAGCACAATAAGGCATTTGTTACAGTATTTACAGAAACAAGTCATAAGGCGGACTGAGAAAGGCTTTGAAATGCACTGCACTATGGAGCAGAGAGTTGGCACGTGCGTCCTGCCCACTTGGCCATTCTATCTATTTCTGTGGCGCGACCGATCCGCCGCCGCCACCGGGCGGTGCGCGACCGATACGCTGGCGTTGTATTATATGGGAATACATAGTAGTAGTCACACAGACAGCGGAACGTTTTCATCTGGCGCTTTCATTTTAGAAAATGCATTTAAAAATAAGCATGACTTGATATCTTACACAAAAGGTAGGTACATTAAAATTATTGTATGGCCACTATGAGAATGTGTGGTCCAGTGAACAGTCCGTGTGGTGCCGAACTTTTTTTTTATAGATAAATTAGGTGTTTTACTCATCAAATTTTATAACTGTTATTATGTGGCCAGGTGGAAAGGGGTGCCAAAATAGGATTTCAGCCTATTATAGCATATTTGGATACTCTATTATTTAATAACCAAATAAAAAAATAAAAATAATATGAAAACAATAATAATTAATTAAATATTAATTATTATTGAATTAAAATAGAAAAAAAAATATTATGAAATCAAAAAATAATTATTATAATTAAATAATAATATTAATATATAAATAATAAATATTATATTATTAATTCTATAATTTATATTAATATTATTAATAATAATAATTATTTATAATTATTAATATTATATATCAATAAATATTATTTAATTCATCATCATCATTACAGCCGAAAGACGTCCACTACTGGACAAAGGCCTCCCCCAATTAAGGGGGGGATATGCCATAATCGCCACGCTTGGCAGGCGGGTTGGCGATCGCAGTTGGTTGGTTAAATACTCAGAGAATGCTGCTGCCCATCCTCTGGTGAATCCCTTAGTCGCCTTTTACGACACCCATGAGAAGAGATAAGGGTGATGCTATTCTTTAAGTCCGGCACCACACGGACTATTATCCGGACTATTATCTATATTATTTAATTAATATAATATAAATAAATTAATATTTAATTTTAGTTAGTATATGATATATGAATAATATTAATTGTTAATGAGCTAATAAGACCTATGTGGCGCCCCCATAAGTACAAAAGATAGAGTTAATAGTTTCTGATTAATTATAATTTGTAGTGAAAAGACTTAAACTTTAGTACCTTACTTCAATTGGTAAAAACTAATTTAAATTTTCAATAAATGATGTACAACAAAGGCATCGGCATACCAATGTACAACATTGCTTTGAATACATAACTAAGACCCAACAACTTGGCTATCTGAACACCTTCCTCTAAACTAAGTAAGACTTGTAAAAAATAGAGGACTTTATACATTACCTACTCTAAATGCAGGGCTAACTTAGTTAGGGCACAACATGCAGCATCAGCGCTTTAGACTAACCAAGAAACTTTGATTTGTAAGCGCGGAATAGTGTCCACAGAAATTTATGAAAACGAATCTAAAAATATTTAAAAAAATAAGGTACAATTTTATTTAAAACTTTAAAGCAGCTTCATTTACATCTGTATATATTAAACAAGATGGCAATTTTAATTGCAATCTGTGTACGGTCAGCATCCGCACATTGTACCGTAGCCTAGTTTAGTTAGAAATAGGTATTGCAATTTTTGTTATTTTAAGCAATGTTGTTTTATTACTTTTTTCAACATTTTTTAACTATTTTTAAGAACATTATTTACGGTGTAGTTTTCCATTAAACATTATTTTAACTAACATTTTAACATTTACTTTATCCTATATCCTCAACATTATATGTATAGGCTTAAGCCCTTACAATCTGAGTATTACATTTATGTTCCAAGTTAATTAAATTGCAGTCAAACACCATCAGTGTTGCAATACCTTTATGTTGATAAGGACTTTAATTTCAAAATGAAAGCTAATGTCAAAGTGAATGCATTACACAATTGCCCAACTGATCTATTCGCTTTAGGATATTAATTTTGGGTAATCATTGTAAGAAATTATTAATAAACATAATAATTATGTTACGTACGCCATAATATTATATATTATCACTATCACTCTTATCAAAACTGCTTTCTATTTCGAGTTCATATAAATAGAACAACAATCTATTAAATAATCGATTTTCGAGCTTAAAGAGCTAGATTAATGTTTTTTCTATGAGCATTTTTCAGTAGATATATTGTTATTAATGTTATTATTGCTGCAAATAACATTTCGATCAATACACAGTGTAAATTAGAGCTATAATTTGCATGAAAACGCAATAAATTTTATATTTCACTAACACAAATAAACACAGTAACAGATAACTTTTATGCGAATAAATGAATTGAATTGAATTGAAAGTAACAAATTGTAAAATAAAATGACAAAAGTATTGTAATTGTTACTAACCATTACAATAATATTTTTTTTTGACTTATTACCAGTTACAGATCAACACCTTGTATAAAAATCAAGTTTCACAAGCAGAGATAGACTAGCTCACGAATATAGACCATTAATAAAAGTAAAAGCCTATATACATCTCCAAGCCTTACAAAAGATAGCGGCCCGTCCCGGCCTCGCATGGGTGGACATGAAAATATAGCCTATGTTACTCAGACTGAAAAAATATAAATATCTATCTACTTATCTTTGTACCTAAATCTTCGTCATTATTACTTAGTATGTGTTACATACATAAACCATAAATTATAATATTAATTTCAAAGTGAACATTGATGTCCTCAATTCGCGTCAGCCCTATCAAAATACATATCAATTAAACTGTGGTTTTAGTGATACTGCTAATATTGTTAACTGCTGGGCTGTATCACATTGAGCTGCAAAAATTAATGTGTTATTCATTACCTATAAACACTACAACAGTAAAAGTATGAAAATTATTGAAGAAAGTGTTTTTATTATTATTTACCTACCTCCATCAAAATATTAATAGTGTTTTCTTTTGTTTTTTTACCCTGTATGGGCTTGCATGGCGTACTCCGTTGGTATGAACAAAGTTTGCCCAAAGAGCTTTCTCATTCATGGATCCCTACATATATAATAAAATTCATAAGCATCTCAAAGTGATCCATCTGACGCGCCATGGGTGCAAAAAAGCGCTTCTAAAGTGGCTCGTGACTAAAAGCTACATAGATACAGAAAATTTTCTAAAGATTCCTACATGACACTGACCACACTTTCTCATTCACATAAAGTTACCCACACTCACATATTTCACACCACACTCACACCATACACACCACACTTACACCATACACACCACACTTACATCATACACACCACACTCACTAAATACACTAACACATAAATAACTGAACATATGCTCATCCACCCTCACATCCGTATGAAACCCTTTTATTTTTCTTTAATTTTCCTCAAATTTGCTTTTCCTATTATCAATTAGAAATTAAGAATAGCTTTGCTCACAATTTATTCACATTTGCCGGAACTTTTTATGTATTGTGTCATTCATCACTCACATATGTTTTATTGTATTTTTTTTCTTGAATACGTAATGGGAGTAACTAATCCCTATGTGACAGGGAATCCTAGTGAAGGGATTAATGTTCTAACCTTATAAGCACCTTTTTTGTTATTGCTATAACTGTACAACAAGAACAGATTTTATGTGAATAAATAAATTATCTAAATTACTGCGTGCATCAAAACGATTTTAATTAATAATATTGTACGGTAGTAGATTAAAATATTTTTTTAGAAATATTTGTAAAGACGCTTGTTATCTTAGTCTACCTGCGACCACGAAATGCTGCAAAGCTTTCGAAACGTCAGGAAAACCAATTTAAATAATATAGGTACGCGATTTAATTTAATAGTACCTACTACGTAACTATACCGTAATCAAGGAAAGATAACAGCCTATTTTAAACTATATCAGAATGTCATCCTACGTTATATTATCATATTTATTACATTATATTATTGTGTAGTTTCGTCGAAAGGAATACTCCCACAGAAAATCTACAGGTTAAACCTCTAGTTAGATTTTCTGTGAATACCTACTCCTCACTTCCTTCGTTAGGCTGTTTTTCCAAGGATGTGCGAGGTCAGCTTATACTGGAAATGTACAGCTTAATGTGTAGCCGTGTGTTCAATCAGAAACTATTAACTCAGTAAAATATATTTCGCCAGTTATGTTATTAGTCCCATGTAGGCGAGACTATTGACATTAACCGGGCACAAATTCAGACTCCGGGCTGCTACTGAGAATTTCCTAATGAAGAAACCCAATAACACTTTGCCCGACCCGGGAATCGAACCCAGGATCCCACGCTTAGCAGTCGCGCTTGCCACGACTAGACCAACGAGGCAGTCATATACGTCGAGGTATTATAATATTGGGGTAGGCACAGGTGTATGGTATAATTACATTTCGCTATTTTTTCATTTGGGTTAGAAAATAACTCGTATTCCTAAGAATAAACAATGTCTTTAGAATAAAGTTAATTTGAATGCTACTACTATTAAATAAACATTTTGACAGTGGACTGCGATAGGCTGAGTTGATGAAATAAAATAATAATTATATTTGGAATTATTAGTTTATCATTAAAATTAAGAAGAAAAAATCATGTCACGAAATAAAGTACATTTTTGTTTTATATTTTCAATAAAATATATAAATTGGAATAATGTGATCAGATTAAAGACCTAGGTTATTATTTTCTACGGCCCGTATTACAGAACGATACTCAAGCGTTGATCACTGTTTAAAACTAGTTTTGAGTTGTACTACTTGGGTTAGGTTAGGTTAGGTTGTCCTGGTGGCTCGACGTCAGCCACCGACTGGCGCCCACATCACCATCGGTGATGCCAGCATAATGGTCCGGACGCGGATGAAATATCTAGGCCTGGTCTTAGACCGACGTTGGAACTTCGGCGAGCATTTTGAGCAACTTGCCCCGAAGCTGATCGGCACAGCATCCGCCCTTAGCCGACTGTTACCAAACCTGGGTGGACCGAGCGTGACCTGCCGACGGCTCTACACGGGGGTGGTACGATCGATGGACTCTATGGGGCGCCGGTGTGGGCGGAGTCCCTGAATGCCCAAAATAAGGCTCTGCTGCGGAGGCCGCAGAGAGTCATGGCAGTCAGGGTCATACGCGGATACCGCACAATATCTTCGGAGGCGGCGTGTGCACTTGCAGGTACCCCCCCGTGGGACTTAGAGGCCCAGGTGCTCGCCGAGATCTATCGGCAAGGAGCGGACCACCAGGCAGAAAGTGGCAGACGCCCTATGCCTGAAGTCGTGAAGATGTGGCGCAGGGAGGCACAGGCTGCCATAATGGGGCAATGGAAGGAGAGGCTGGAATCGCCCAGTGCCGGTCTTTGGACTGTGGGGGCTATCCAGCCGATCCTTGAGGTATGGGTACGGAGGCGACACGGGACGTTGTCCTTCCGTCTAGTGCAGGTGTTGTCGGGGCATGGTTGCTTCGGAAAATACCTGCACAAAGTGGCGAGACGGGAGGCTACTCCCGTGTGCCACCAGTGCGGCTGTAGTGAGGACACGGCCCTTCATACTCTGGTGCAGTGCCCCGCCTGGGTGGTGCAGCGCCGTGCTCTCACTGCAGCAATCGGAGGAGACCTCTCACTACCAGCCGTGGTCAGAGCCATGGCTGATAGTGGGAGTGCCTGGGAGGCAGTTGCTTCCTTCTGCGAGGAAGTCATCTCGCAGAAGGAAGCGGCGGAACGGGTCAGGGAGGAGAACACCTTCGCAGATCCGATCCGCCGTAGGAGAACGGGTCGGCGCCGGCGTCATTATGGCGACCTAATGCCACCCTAAAGGGGCCAGTGGACGATAGACTGGGGATCTATCGTCTGCCTTGCACGGCCCTTGAGTTGCGGTGATGTCCCAGGTGTGCCCGGACATCGCCGAAAGAGAGTCAAGAAGGAAGAGGAAGGCCCCGAAGTGGGCCGCGCTGGATGGGTCGCGAATGCCATGCACTGCAGTCCTCGTGGCCCATCCACCCAAGGCGAGAGTAGGCACACGGCGGAGTTTTTAGTGGGTGCGAGTCCCACATACCCACACGCCCCCCAGGTAGTGTGATATGCGTAAGGCATTTTTCCGCCTCAAAAAAAAAAAAAAAAAAAAAAAAAAGGGTTGTCCTGGTGGCTGAGTGGCGGGACAGGCTTTTGAAAGAAAAAAGAAAGAAAAATTATTTATTGCCACAACAAGACGACATGCGGTAGGTGCACATAAAAAATACTTAATTAGGTACATTTCTTGAATCATTTTATCAAAGCTAAGCTAAGCTTTTGCGCCCTTCCGCCGGTCTCGCTACCGTCGGGGCGATCAGACCAGTGCTCGACGAATGGTTCGGGAGGAGGCACGGCTCCCTGACGTTTCGGGCGACGCAGGAGTCAAACACCTCACTCCCCCCGCTCGAGACGGGCTCCGCGCTAGCGGGCCAGCACCAGCCGGGGTTGCGGAAGAATAGCGCGTTCCCGCGACCCCGGCGCAGGTGAGTGATGGAACACCGGGGTGGTTTTTAGTCGGTAAGAGTCCGACAGACCCCCCCGCCCTCCCTGGGGCGGGGGACATCCATGAGGATTTTCCACCCCGAGATCAAAAAAAAAAAAAAAAGGTTAGGTTAGGTTAGGTTAGCGGCGAGCCGGGACCTGCCGGGGATGGTTGGGCGAATACGGGAGTATTTCTCACGCCCCCGGCCAAGGGTCGGTAGAGGAACACCGTGGTGGTTTTTAGTCGGTAAGAGTCCGACACTGGCTCCGTCTTCCCCGGGCGGAGTGCGTCCATGAGGATTTTCCCCAAGAAAAAAAAAAAAAAAAAAAAAAAAAAGGTTAGGTTAGGTTAGAAGCTGACTAAAGCAAGTAAGTCGTTTTTAAGATAACTTAAAAGTTAAGTAAGTAACTTAGTAAGTAAGTAAGTTAACTAAGTAAGTAAGTAAAACTGTAAGTCAAGTAACTTACAAAAGTAAGTAAGGTTAACTTAAGTAAGTAACTTTTAACGAAAGTCGGGTAACTAACAAGAAGGGTATAAGTCAGATGTATATTATCAAAGTTGTTGATTGTTTGACTAAAATGGGGAACAAGATTTAAGTAAGTAAGTAAGGTTATAAGTCGTAAGTAACGACATATATATATATATATTCTTAGCGACAGCTTTAATATTTTATTAAAAAAACAAATGAAACGACAAAAGATTATTTTAAAATCTCGGATCAAAACAAAATATAAGGTAAGTATGAATTTAAATAAGTCGACAAGGATTCTAGCTAACTAGTGAACGCTGCGCGTGCCGGATCGAAAGTGAGCTCTCCGTCGTACGCGCGCCTCCCACTATAGCTCGCCATGATGTCTGCATTGCGTCAGCTAGCCACGCCCATCGCTCCCTTCTTCATTGCAGTTTGCCGCTAATACGGCCTCTCCTGACAAGTGAACGTCCACGTTCACCTGGTTGTTGGCAGCATGAACAGCATCAACAACCGCAGAGGTTCCAGCCCGAGGGTCTTCGCTAGGACTATCTTCATTAGACACTCCGTAGTCAGACTTCAGCTGTACGGTTGAAAACAAAAGCAAATTTGTAATTATTGGTTTAGGAAGAGTACACCTTTAAATTTGAACAGTACAATCATATAAAAGCAGTTAGAACAGCACAAGTACACATACAGGCGGTTAATTCACAAAATACTGTATTGGTGTAGCATTCCAATGTATAAGTGCGCAGTGTCAGTTGTTGAGCTAAGTTATTGTGTACGAACGACATGACCAAGTTAACATGTCGATGTGTATGGTATGAGAGTATAGTAGAGTTGACATGGCCAAGTTATCATGCCAAACAGCCACGACATGACCCAGTTAGCATGTCGGAAACGTTAGTTTACATGACACAGTTAACATGTAAACACAAGTACGATATGACCCAGTTAGCATATCCGTTACAGGCACAACATGACTCAGTTAACATGTCGGCAACGTCAGTTTATGTGACACAGTTAACACATAAACACAAGCATGATGTGACACAGTTAACACATCTGCTATACACACAACATGACTCAGTTAACATGTCGGCAACGTCAGTTTATGTGACACAGTTAACACATAAACACAAGCATGATGTGACACAGTTAACACATCTGCTATACACACAACATGACTCAGTTAACATGTCGGCAACGTCAGTTTATGTGACACAGTTAACACATAAACACAAGCATGATGTGACACAGTTAACACATCTGCTATACACACAACATGACTCGGTTAACATGTCGGCAACGTCAGTTTATGTGACACAGTTAACACATAAACACAAGCATGATGTGACACAGTTAACACATCTGCTATAGGCACCACATGACACGGTTAACATATCTGCCTAAACAAAAATCCTTGACGTGATTTCTCATACATGTTATGACGCATGACATTGCACGACACAAGTTAACAAAGAATGTCCCCGCAAGTAGCAAATTAACTTTTAAAGAATGCTGTATGAGACTCGGGAGACCATTCTCCGCGCCACTATATATTCGGAAGCAGCACTAGTGGTTTTGCCACAGGGGCCTGCAAGCAGCCTAACTCGTAGCGATTAAGGGGCAATACTTTAATTACACGGTATGATCATTTTCACAGTGCACCTCGAGAGTAATGTGGTGGATTTGACAACACATATCAGTTGCCCAATTGCGAAAGTGAGTGCATTCGAACATACGACCGTGATCGCAAATAATCAGTTCATTTATGATTTAACATTAAATTAAATTTTTATTTTTATTTTTTTTCGTTCAAGGTAAAAGAATGAGATGGAAATGTTCCTCTAGTACTCGATGTTCGAAAAGGGATTTGCGATAAATTCCTTTCAGAAGAAATTGGGTATGTTGGGTCATATCGTAACTGTTAGATACAAAAATATCTGAAGTGATGCAGTCTGTTTCCTGATTAGTAATATTTGATCGATTTGATTCCCAGCATTCTGTACCATAGAGTAACAAAATAACATAACATCACGCCTGTATTTCCCCGAAGGGGTAGGCAGAGGTGTATAGTACACCCACATTTCGCCAGTTATGTTATAAGTCCCATATAATAGGGGGCGAGCCTATTGCCATCAACCGGGCACAAATCCAGACTCCGGGCTGCTACTGAGAATTTCCTAATGAAAAAACCCAATAACAATTTTGAAGATAGAGCAGGAACAAAAACGTTGAAAAAAATGCATGTTTTTTGAGGTTTCTTGTATGGGGATCCCCTTTGTTTTTATACTTTTTTTTTAATTTTAGTATTTGTCGTGATACACCTCATAGCAACACATATTCTGAGAAAATTTGAACCGGTTACCTATTACCGTTCAAAAGATACAGCCCTGTGACAGACAGATGGACGGACGGACGGACGGACGGACGGACAGCGTAGCAAAAGTAATAAGGTCCCGTTGGCACCCTTTGTGTACCTACGGAATCCCAAAAAAAAAGCGAATACACACACAAGAAGCTCGATGAGTGCTGCTTATTATAGATCCGGCACGAAGGACCATTGATGTTTGATTAGAAAAAAGCAGGATTTAGCTTGAACTTGTAATTATATTTTATCAGTAGTTGTTTGAATAAAGAGACATGCCAAGATTGTTTACTAAATAAGTCAAGAGAGAAAAACAGACTTAAGATCCTTTACATTATGTTACAGCAGCCCTTAGTAGTTTCTCTCTTTTTGCTGACCAATGCAGAACCATTACATGAATGTAAGCTGTGTAACAAATCGTCGAGAAGAGATATGAACTCCGATGTATTCTTCAGAGCTTCCCTTCCATCAACATAGCAAGCTGTAAAAAATAATAATATATATTATTTTAAATGTATTTACGCAGGTTTTTTTTCTTTCCACTATTTAAATAGTTAATAATATAGATGCTAAGTTATCCACTAAATAGCCCAACAGCTAATGCATTAATCTGATAAGAGAAAGATATGAACTGCATTCCTAAAGTATCTTTAATTTTGATTTCTTCAGCCATGGCTAAAAAGGAAGCTAGCTGTTAGCGCTAAAGAAAAAGAGGGAAAATAATAAGAATACAGAATAATTGCTAAATGCAGAAAAGGCATACAATTAATACGATATAAGCACTAGGAAACGCCTATCATAAAGCAAAGAGCAAACAGCTGACTAACGGGACGTTGCTATTTAAAAGCAGTAGGCGGTTAATACATTTTTCATATTAATTCAAAGTTCAAACTGATAATAAAAAATAATGTGGGTAATTTTATGTCACTAAGTTAAAATTAGAATGTTGAATAACTTATAAATGGGGAACTTCTATTAATTAAGTTGTAAATTAAGTTTGGCTTTCGTACTAAGCACTGCTGCGTTAATCAACTGCACCGCATTGTAGAACACATCAGTGCAGGCTTCGTACGCGGTCAAATGACCGGTACTCTCTTTTTCGACGTGGCAAAGGCTTTCGATAAAGTGTGGCACAACGGCTTATTATATAAGCTGTACACTATGAATGTGCCACATCGTCTCGTGCTCATCATCCGAGACTACTTATCGAATCGTACCTTTCGCTATCGCATAGAAATCGCTCTCTCCTCCCCCCATCCCATTCACGCCGGTGTGCCACAAGGCTCCGTGCTCTCCCCCCTACTGTTCACGCTGTACACCAGCGATATTCCAAAATGCGGTGCAGCCCGTATTGCCCTTTTCGCCGACGACGTCTGTGGTCTAGTGGTTCGAGTGTCGGACTGCTGATTACGAGGTCGTGGGTTCGATTCCCACAGGACACAAATATTTGTGTGATGAACATAAGTGTTTGGATGGTCTGGGTGTTTCTTATGTATTTCTGTGAGTTTGCACTGACGAAACATTCACATAAAAACATGTTGAAAAGTCAGTTTTCTGTCAATGTATCGAATCGCATTCGCATTATCACACAACTTGTTGAAAGGAAACTTGTAAAATTTACACAAACTATTTTATTCATTATTTGTGCAGTTCACATTACAACAAATCTTGTGACCCATAGAGATGCTACGCGTGCGGCGGCGCAACGCGGAATGAAATAAACCGGCCAAGAGCATGTCGGGCCATGCTCAGTATTATAGGGTTCCTTAAGTAGGTGTTACAAACAAATCAAATCGAATATTAATTAAGTAGTTAATTACAACAACATTGTTTCTTGCATGTCTCTGTATTCAAATAACTACTAATAAAATATAATTACTAGTTCTATCGTTAACTAGTTATGAGCTCTTAAATCATCGACCATACAGCCCAATAGACGTCTAATGTTGAATATAAAGCGTACGCGCCGGCACTCGCAATTTTATGTGTAGTAACATGAATGGCATGCACCTCATTTCTCTGATTTGTCAAAACTGTGAGAAAATATTGAACTAAGTGTCTATTTCTATATCATCCTAACAAACTATGGAATGCCTGTGTGTGAGCAGTACGCGTCGCTGTTCCAGCAGCCCTCGGGCTCGACCTAGAGTATTGTATAGACAATGTTGTGATGTCGGCAGTCGCGTGTACCCGGTGGGCGAGCTGCCGTGGGGACACGGCGCGGCATTAACTGGCGGAATGCCCGGCTTGGGTCACGTAGCGCCGTGATTTCATCAATGCAGGCGGCAGCGATCTCTCACTTCCGGCTGAGGTTCTGTCCATGGTCGGGAGCAGAGCGCTCGGGAAGGACCTTTCTCCTTCTGTGAGGAGGTGATGCTCGCAAAGGAGAGGATTAGAGAAGCGACAAACTCTCCCCACCCGCAGTAGATGGACCAGACGCCGCAGGCGTACTGCGACCCCTAGCCACCCTAGGAGTGTAGTAGCCGACCAGCTAAGGCCCGTGACGGTGCGCGGTGCAGCGTTGTATACCGCGCGCGCCAGTTAGGAGGGTGCGGCCGATGAGAGGCAGAAGCCTTTTTTATTCTGATTTATATTCGTTAAAAAAAAGGATTCTAAACTTATGCAGGCTTAAGTTAGGCTTTAAAATCTAAACTCTAAAGTCAAATAAGACAAATATTAAGAGTAAATATTAACTAAAAAAAAATTATTAATATTTTATTAAAAATAATAATATATTAATTAATAAATAAATTATATAAAAATTCAATATACAAATTTAATAATATAATAATAATAATAATATGGACTGCACAATTTTTGGCTTAAATGGTTGCGTAGTTCACATGCTCGTTTGGCGTCCCAGTTTCAGTCGGCCTTGGAGTCTGGGTCGCTACCCCAGTTTCTAACAACAGGAGTTACCCACCTGCTCCATAAATCTGGTAGTACCACGGAACCCAAAAATTACCGTCCAATAACTTGTTTGCCGACGGTATATAAACTCCTTACATCCATTCTGAGAACAAAAATTTGTCAACACATTGACAATAATTCGATAATGTCTACTTCTCAGAATGGATGTAGGAATGGGTCCCGTGGTACTAAGGAGCTGCTCCTCATCGACATGGCTATTAGCCAGCAGGTTCGCCGCTCCCGAAAGGGTCTGTCGGCATGCTGGATAGATTATAAGAAGGCCTACGACTCCGTGCCACATACATGGCTTGTGAGGGTGCTTGAGTTGTATAAAGTAAATACAACTCTGCGCGCCTTCTTGGAGTCATGTATGAGGCAATGGAGAACGGTTCTTTGCTATCCAGGGTGTCGGCAGACTCGGGGAAGCGATGAACCTATAAGGATCGAGCGTGGAATATTCCAAGGCGACAGTCTGAGTCCTCTGTGGTTTTGTCTAGCCCTGAATCCTCTAAGTACATTACTAGAGGAGTCAGGGCTGGGCTACCAGTTGAGGAGAGGAGGTCAAGTGATATCCCATCTCCTCTACATGGATGACCTAAAATTGTTTGCCCCCACCGAATTGCGTCTGATGGAGTTACTGAAGGTAACTGAAAACTTTAGTAATTCTATCAGGATGGAATTCGGAGTGGACAAATGTGCGGTTATGCATGTGAAGCGAGGGGGGATTGTGGAATCTGAAGGGATTCAGCTCTCCGATTCCATACAACTTAGATCCCTCTCCCCAACTGAGACCTACAAATACTTGGGTATGTCGGAAGCGTTAGGCATCAGCGAGGCTGACATGAGGCAATCGTTACGGGAGCGCTTTTTTGGCCGCCTGAAGAAAGTTCTTAAAAGTCTTTTGTCAGGCGGAAACAAGGTGCGAGCCTTTAACGGTTGGGTCATGCCGGTCTTGATGTACTCTTTCGGCATACTCAAGTGGACTCAGACGGATCTCGACGCACTGGATAGGCGGGTCCGTGCATTGCTGACGGCATATCGGATGCATCACCCACGCTCGTCGGTAATGAGACTGTACATTCCGCGGAAGTGTGGGGGTCGAGGCTTTTTAAATGCCAAGACCCTTCACAATCGCGAAGTGTACAGTCTCAGGGAGTATTTTCTCCAGACTGACGGGGGGATGCTTCGAGATGTGGTCGCAGTGGACAAGGGCCTCACCCCGCTCTCCTTGGCCAAAGAGAACTGGCGCAAGCCTGTAGTGCTGAGTGCTAATGACCGCAGGGAAATATGGCAGAGCAAAGAGCTACATGGGCGCTTTTATCGAGCCCTTCATGGGCCCGATGTTGACTTTTTAGCGTCTGTATCCTGGCTACGTTTCGGTGACCTCTTTGGGGAAACCGAAGGTTTTGTTTGTGCAATTATGGACGAAGTAATGATGACGAACAACTACCGGAAATATATTGTGAAGGATGGTACGGTTGACATCTGTCGGGCATGCCACCGTCCGGGTGAATCTATCCGACACATTATCTCTGGGTGTTCTCGTCTTGCTAACGGCGAGTACTTGCACAGGCATAACCTGGTAGCCAGGATTATCCACCAGCAACTTGCTCTGAAATATAATCTTGTGGAATCGGAAGTTCCGTACTACAGATATGTGCCCGACCCAGTTCTTGAAAATAGTCATGCCACACTGTACTGGGACCGATCCATCATCACAGATAGGACTGTTGTTTTCAACAAACCTGACATAGTGGTGATAGATCGTTCAGAGCGCCGCGCAGTGATTGTTGATATCACGGTCCCTCTTGACGACAACCTCGTGAAAGCTGAGAAAGATAAACAAATCAAGTATATTGACTTAGCTCACGAGGTTGTCGACATGTGGGATGTGGACTCAGCAATCATTGTGCCGATAGTCATCACGGCCAATGGCTTAATAGCCAAGAGCCTCGATCAACACCTAAGGAGGCTCTCGTTAGGCGGCTGGATCAAGGGCCAGATGCAGAAGGTAGTACTCCTTGAAACGGCACGCATAGTGAGGAGGTTCCTTTCTGTGGAGCCCTGACCGCCGGTAGCTTGGACCCTGTTCCCGATGCCGGTGGGATACTGTTTTTTATATTTTTAAATGTTTTTTCTTTGTTTTGTAGAAATATTTAAAAATATAATTTATATGTAGATTTACTGCAATAAAGAAAATAATAATATAATTAATTAATAATATAATATATTTTTAAATGTTTTTTGGTTTTTTTTTTGTTTTGTAAAAATATTTAAAAATATAATCAATATGTTTAAACAATTAAATAAAGGAAATAATAATATTAATATATTATTATTATATTATCTAATTAATAATTATATCATAATTTAATTAATATTAATTGTTAACATTCATTTATTTTTCATTTTGTATTTAGCATAGTTATCATAATATAATTTTTCTACCACGTAATTATGATTATAAATTTGTTTCTGGGGTATTTATACTTTTATTTTCTCACATTGGTTTTGGTCAGTTGTTTTTCAACAACTTTTATTATTATAAATGTTAGATTATTCAAATCAAGAAAGCGTTAAGTTTATCTTAATACTCGCCATAGAGCACGTTCCAGCAATTCAAACCACTTAATGCCAAGTGGCCTAATTATAAAAATAACAAGCGCAAATTAAATTCTAAAACATATTTTAGAATTGACAATGTGTTTTTATTTGTACCAGAATTAAAAAGTATAGATACTTATTCTCAATAAACGAAATGCTATGCCATGAAACAAGTCTTTGTAAATTGTGATGCTTGGCTATTATCACCACATTAATAAAAAATTAAAATCATAGAGACACAGTACATATTCTTCTTACTTAGATTATGAAATATATTTTAAATTGGTCATGTTTCGGAAGAGAAAATGGTCGAGAGACAAACTTTTTTTGAAAGCGAGTTATTTTAATCCATCCCCTTGGATCGGATCCTGTTGCGACGGAGATTTGGACATAAATAAATTCGATACTGACAAAAAACTGTAAGACCGCGTATCGGCAAACGCAGCGTAGGGCGCCCCCCTGCCAGGTGGACCGACGACCTAAAGAACGTGGCTGGGGGGGTCTGGATGTGGAAGGCAGAGGACCGAGCGTTGTGGCGCAACTTGGGAGAGGCCTATGTCCAGCAGTGGACTGCGATAGGCTGAGTTGAATCTTCTCTTTATTTAAGTTCTTAAGTGTGTCTTATCATTTATTCCGCCTAGCTAAAGAATTTTAACAACAATTATTTCTTAAGGTTTGGTCAAAGGCAATGAAGAGGCATCAGTGTCTGTCTAACTGCTCATTTCAATAAATTGTGATCATGGCCACGCCTGTATTTCCCCGAAGGTAGGTAGGTAGGCAGAGGTGTAATAGTACACCCACATTTCGCCAGTTATGTTATAGTCCCATGTAATAGGGGGCGAGCCTATTGCCAATGACCGGGCACAAATCCAGACTCCGGGCTGCTACTGAGAATTTCCTAATGAAAAAACCCAATAACACTTTGCCCGACTCGGGAATCGAACCCAGGACCCCACGCTCAGCAGTCGCGCTTGCAACCACTAGACCAACGAAGCAGTCAAAAAAACAAACAAACTGAAACTGTCAAACTTCGGATAAGCAGCTCCTACACCTTCAGACATTGGGTGTCACTCGTACTTCGGCGTTTTCCTTATTGAAGATGGATCTTCCACAAAGGAAATTAACCCTTTGTTTGAAAATATTGACTTATTTGACCTATTTTGGTTAGGAGATAGTATAATTATTATTGCTTAGTTATCTATGTCTTTTAAACATATTATAACAAAACTTTTTCTATAATAAAGGCATTACATATTATAAGTCTGTAAAAAAACAATAAACACCCTTTTACTTGAAAAAACACATTAGATTATCTGATTAATTTGTATTTGTAGTCTAATAAAAGTATAAATAAATGAAATA
This sequence comes from Asteroscopus sphinx, assembly GCA_949699075.1. NCBI lineage: Eukaryota > Metazoa > Arthropoda > Insecta > Lepidoptera > Noctuidae > Asteroscopus > Asteroscopus sphinx. The sequence goes on from OX453024.1 coordinate 6,478,354, forward strand.
ATTATAATTATCTGTGGCATCAGGTAGCCCCTGCACGGCATCCTTCACTTCTGCTACCTACTGGCCATAAAGTTCTAGTAATTTTATGATTTAGAAAAAACAAAAGTCCACAGATAGTTCTGATGGTGATCTTCGAGATGTTTAAGGTTTTCGCTATACAAAAAGTAACCTTAATAGACAGTCCTCAACATTCTTTTTTGCATTGCTTTTTTTTTATTGGAGTCTGTCTTTTTGGCCATCAGTGAGGGCTACATTTATGAGGATATTGATTTTTCATTCTTGATTTAGCCCACAAAATTCATGCCTTCATAAAAATACTGTAACGCAAATATGCTCCCAATATCGTCGTTTTAATTTTAAAAATATCTAAGCACAAACCATCTTGAAAAAAAATAAAAAGTTCATGTGTCCTGCTTTCTCATTAACTGGCTGTGTAATTAATGCAGTTGTACTCAGACTATTGTAGGTTCGAGGGTCGGACTGCTGATCACGAGGTCGTGGGTTCGATTCCCACAAGACACAAATATTTGTATGATGAACATAAGTGTTTTTTTTTATAGTATTGGATGGCGAAACGAGCTAAAAGCCCACCTGATGCTAAGCGGTTACCTTTGCCCATAACAACTGCAATACCACCTAGGCTGTTGCCTAATGGTACCGCAAGTCGGTTCGCCAAACTGAGACATGAAGATGGAAAGTCTCATGTAATTGTAATTTCACCGGCACCCGTACCCTTCAGACCGAAACACAGCAATACAAGCATCACTGTTTGGCGGAGAAGTAGGCACGGTGGTAGTACTTCCCCGGACAAGCTCTTTAGCAAAAAACCGGCCAAGAGCATGACGGGCCATGCTCAGTATTATAGGGTTCCTAGGTGTTACAAACAAATCAAATCGAATATTAATCATGGCTATTTTAGTTTTTGCAATAGACGGCAGCATTAGCGACTCAGATAGTGTTGTTAGTAGCCGCCGCTAGATGGCGCTATAAAGTGCCAAATGCAATAGACGGCAGCATTGGCGACTCAGAGAGCGTTGCTACTAGCCGCTAGATGGCGCTGTACAGCGCCAAATTTAAGAAGTTTATCATTTCAATATAACACAAATGTTCGATCTTTGCTCAAATAAAAGTGTGGGGTAGAGGGAATTGTTTACCATCAATTTTTCTACGACTACCCTCGTTTGGAAGCTGCAGATCGGCGACGCTAGTGCTCGCCGCGCCCCTTGCGCCGGCATGAGAACCAGTTGGCAGTCCGACACTCGAACCACTAGACCACAGAGGTCGTCAAATAACGATAATAGCTCATGCCGTGAGAAAAAGATTAGCCACACACATTTAGTATTTGGTATGATTAAAAATATTAGAAAATTACTAGTACGGAATTTCCCTTGAGTTACCTCTATTATGTTTTAGTAATTATAGTAATGCATCTGTTTTTGCGGGTTTTTGTTACAGTATTTACAGAAACAAGTCATAAGGCGTACTGAGAAAGGCTTTGTAATGCCTATGTTCCTCTGTGCTATGGTGCAGAGTGTTGGCACGCGCGCCCTGCCTACTTTTCCATTCAATCTATTTTTGTGGTTTACCTTTGTCCAAAAAACAAAATCACAAATACTACCAACTCCACCACCATATTTCGTACCTTGAAGACAACCAAATTATACTTCTCGGGAAACACTGACAAGGAATTCCACTATCTTTTATTTATAACTTCCAAAGGCTTTAGCAATGTCCTTTAAACCACATAATTAATACATAAGTCCAGTGCAAAGTTGGATGCAAGTCGGAAACTTCACGATGTTGGACGGCACACGATATTGAACAATTCCCCCCACTCCCCCTGCAATTTCAAATGAAGATGAGTACTGGCACTCAAGACAGTCAAGGCCAAACAAGGGCTGGGAAAAAGATATGCTACAAATGTTAGGATACCGTTCATCAAAGAAGGATAATAGACATACGGACACAATAGATTTACTATTGCTTCGCGGCCGTCGGTGGCTTTGCTCCCAGCTTATGTGTAAAAATGTAATTAAATGACTAGAAATCTGAGATTAACATTAATTATATACCATAATAATTTTCTTAAAAAAATCAATAAAACTTTACTTTTATGTTTATAACCTAACACCAATACATAAATATAGTGTGTGTGTGTACACCAATAAGTAGTTGGCAAAATAAATATCTTCCAGCACGTTATCAGCGACTCGTTCCCCAATAGCAATGGAAACAGCCGCAGTGTTACCCCTGGGCGCGCGCGGCGTCCGTGGCGCCGCCGCCTCCGCCGTCAGCTGCGAGATCATATGTACGTATGTATGTACCTCGGTAACGTTCTGCAGCGCGTGCAGCGGCTGCTTGACGTCCAGCAGCAGCTCGGCACGCGCGGCGTGCGGCGCGGCGGCGCGCTCGGCGGCGGCGCGCTCGGCGGCGGCGCGCGCGGCGTCCGTGGCGCCGCCGCCTCCGCCGTCAGCTGCGAGATCATATGTACGTATGTATGTACCTCGGTAACGTTCTGCAGCGCGTGCAGCGGCTGCTTGACGTCCAGCCGCAGCTCGGCGCGCGCGGCGCGCGGCGCGGCGGCGCGCTCGGCGGCGGCGCGCGCCTCGTCCGTGGCGCCGCCGCCTCCGCCGTCAGCTGCGAGATCATATGTACGTATGTATGTACCTCGGTAACGTTCTGCAGCGCGTGCAGTGGCTGCTTGACGTCCAGCAGCAGCTCGGCGCGCGCGGCGTGCGGCGCGGCGGCGCGCTCAGCGGCGGCGCGCGCGGCGTCCGTGGCGCCGCCGCCTCCGCCGTCAGCTGCGAGATCATATGTACGTATGTATGTACCTCGGTAACGTTCTGCAGCGCGTGCAGCGGCTGCTTGACGTCCAGCAGCAGCTCGGCGCGCGCGGCGTCCGTGGCGCCGCCGCCTCCGCCGTCAGCTGCGAGATCATATGTACGTATGTATGTACCTCGGTAACGTTCTGCAGCGCGTGCAGCGGCTGCTTGACGTCCAGCAGCAGCTCGGCGCGTGCGGCGTGCGGGGCGGCGGCGCGCTCGGCGGCGGCGCGCGCGGCGTCCGTGGCGCCGCCGCCTCCGCCGTCAGCTGCGAGATCATATGTACGTATGTATGTACCTCGGTAACGTTCTGCAGCGCGTGCAGCGGCTGCTTGACGTCCAGCAGCAGCTCGGCGCGCGCGGCGTGCGGCGCGGCGGCGCGCTCGGCGGCGGCGCGCGCGGCGTCCGTGGCGCCGCCGCCTCCGCCGTCAGCTGCGAGATCATATGTACGTATGTATGTACCTCGGTAACGTTCTGCAGCGCGTGCAGCGGCTGCTTGACGTCCAGCAGCAGCTCGGCGCGCGCGGCGTGCGGCGCGGCGGCGCGCTCGGCGGCGGCGCGCGCGGCGTCCGTGGTGCCGCCGCCTCCGCCGTCAGCTGCGAGATCATATGTACGTATGTATGTACCTCGGTAACGTTCTGCAGCGCGTGCAGCGGCTGCTTGACGTCCAGCAGCAGCTCGGCGCGCGCGGCGTGCGGCGCGGCGGCGCGCTCGGCGGCGGCGCGCGCGGCGTCCGCGGCGCCGCCGCCTCCGCCGTCAGCTGCGAGATCATATGTACGTATGTATGTACCTCGGTAACGTTCTGCAGCGCGTGCAGCGGCTGCTTGACGTCCAGCAGCAGCTCGGCGCGCGCGGCGTGCGGCGCGGCGGCGCGCTCGGCGGCGGCGCGCGCCTCGTCCGTGGCGCCGCCGCCTCCGCCGTCAGCTGCGAGATCATATGTACGTATGTATGTACCTCGGTAACGTTCTGCAGCGCGTGCAGCGGCTGCTTGACGTCCAGCAGCAGCTCGGCGCGCGCGGCGTACGGCGCGGCGGCGCGCTCGGCGGCGGCGCGCGCGGCGTCCGTGGCGCCGCCGCCTCCGCCGTCAGCTGCGAGATCATATGTACGTATGTATGTACCTCGGTAACGTTCTGCAGCGCGTGCAGCGGCTGCTTGACGTCCAGCAGCAGCTCGGCGCGCGCGGCGTGCGGCGCGGCGGCGCGCTCGGCGGCGGCGCGCGCGGCGTCCGTGGCGCCACCGCCTCCGCCGTCAGCTGCGAGATCATATGTACGTATGTATGTACCTCGGTAACGTTCTGCAGCGCGTGCAGCGGCTGCTTGACGTCCAGCAGCAGCTCGGCGCGCGCGGCGGCGCGCTCGGCGGCGGCGCGCGCGGCGTCCGTGGCGCCGCCGCCTCCGCCGTCAGCTGCGAGATCATATGTACGTATGTATGTACCTCGGTAACGTTCTGCAGCGCGTGCAGCGGCTGCTTGACGTCCAGCAGCAGCTCGGCGCGCGCGGGGTGCGGCGCGGCGGCGCGTTCGGCGGCGGCGCGCGCGGCGTCCGTGGCGCCGCCGCCTCCGCCGTCAGCTGCGAGATCATATGTACGTATGTATGTACCTCGGTAACGTTCTGCAGCGCGTGCAGCGGCTGCTTGACGTCCAGCAGCAGCTCGGCGCGCGCGGGGTGCGGCGCGGCGGCGCGCTCGGCGGCGGCGCGCGCGGCGTCCGTGGCGCCGCCGCCTCCGCCGTCAGCTGCGAGATCATATGTACGTATGTATGTACCTCGGTAACGTTCTGCATTGCGTGCAGCAGCTGCGCCTGCGCTGTTCTCACCCGTATCACCTGCTTCAAGGCGGGATAAGCTCTCGCATGCTGTGTCCGACGTTAATCCTGGAATGATGTTAAAATTGATTAGGTTTAGGGTGTTCATCAACGTTAATTCTGTTTAAACGGCCGATTATATTCAAAAAACGTACTGGTCTTGTGGGTAAACGATCTTTAAACCAGAGAATTATCGTTGGTGAAATCAAGCCTTAAATTCTTAAACATAATCAGTCGATTACTGTCCCATTTCTGAAACAGAAGAAATACAGTATGTAACGAAATCCCTGTTGTTCCTGTGAGCTACGTTATCAGAATCGTTATTCATACGTAAGGACACAAATCATTTAATTTTGGAAAAACTTCAATAAAATTAATCAAATTAAAAACTTAATCATTATTAAAAGTGATTATTTCACTTTCAATTAACAATTAATAATGGGACTGGATGCGGAAGGCAGAGGACCGAGCGTTGTGGCGCAACTTGGAAGAGGCCTATGTCCAGCAGTGGACTGCGATAGGCTGAGTTGATTGTTGATTGAATGATTTAATTATTTTTTTTATTATTTTTACTGATATAATCACCGAGTGAGTGAGTTTTGTGTGATATAATCACTTTCAATTTACAATTAATAATAATTTAATATTTAATTTTATTATTTTTATTGAAGAGTTTTTCCAAATGAATTGTGTGTGTTGTGAATATCGATTCTGATAACGTAGCTCACTGGAACAACAGGGTTTTTGTTACATGCTGTATACAGAAGCCACAAATAAAGAGGGGGATTACGCATGCGCAGTAACGCCGATACAACCAATGCCACCTAGAGGCGATTTGCAGAACTAAAGAGACATGCGTGATATTTCAAAAAGTCATTAAAAGTTCTGCTATTCATCGATTAAATTAATGACCGTTTACGAGATATTAAAATATGTCATTAAAAATAACATTCCTGTTATATTTAATAACTTATATCTATTTTAGTATTTTATTTAATGTTATTGTTGTGCTGTCACTGTCCTGTGCCAAATGAAAAAAATATTTCTTTAAAACTGTATAGCTTATTCCAAATTATTATTATTAATTAAATAAGAATGCCGCCAGTAAAAAAACTGTAAATAATAGTCAGACACACCATATTTTTGAAAATTTTCAAGTTTTCGACTATTATTCGCAGTTGTGTAAAGTTTATTCAGATCCGAATAATTTATTCGGATTTGAATAAACTTTATTCACCATTGAATTCCCCCCAAAATGATGATGATGATGTTGTAAAGGATATATATTTGGTCTATAGACCAATATCAAGTCTGAGGTTAAGTGACGAGGCGTACCTTTGTGTTTGTCCGTGGCATCGTAGCTCCCAGACGGATGAACCGATTTCGATTTAGTATTTTGTTGTTGTTTGAAAGGTGTCTTGATCGAGAGTGTTCTTAGCTATGATTCAAGAAAATCTGTTCAGCCATTTGAATATCATCAGCTCTTTTCTAGTTGATGAAGGGTTATGAGCCTTCCACTAGTCTGATCTATTCGCAATTTGATATTCTGTTACTTCAATTATATTGCAAGAACATGGTAACCTGGACCGAAGACCTGATGAAAGTAGCTGGGGAGCACCGGATGTGGAAGGCAGAGGACTGAGTGTTGTGGCGCAACTTGGGAGAGGCCTATGTCCAGCAGTGGACTGTGATAGGCTGAGTTGAAGCCATTTTATGTTAGATAGTAATGTTAATAAATTTATTTTCTTTCTTTATTAAAGCAGTTCATTTTAACCACACAGACTTGTTTCACAAATTATTATTAAATAAACAATCGGCACACTTCACTAAAGGATTTTCGCAAAGATTCGATTTGTCCGATTATCCTACGACGTATACGAAAAATAAAAGTTGGATAATTTTTCTGTTTGCCCACTTTTAAATTATTCTACACAATTTGCTAATTTATTTACTCGTGGGTGTAATAACTAGGGCATTAGAACAAGGTAGAATTAAAAACATAACATAAAAAACTCGGACGAATAAAAATAGCGGACAGAATCTCGTTAAGAAAAGATTAATGTAATGAGTCTTTTCAACCGAACCTTCGAACGAAATTTTAACAGCGTTTCCAATTACGCCTTTATATTCCCCAATCCTCAAAGATATAAAAGAGCTTCATTGTGTAATTATTTCTTACTAGCTTTTATTCGCGGCATTGCTACCGTGGTTCTTTATCCCATAGGAACCGTGCTTTTTCCAGGTTAAAAAGTAGCCTATTGTTACTCTCCGGGCCATAAACTATTTCTGTTATGTTTTAGTCACACTCGCCGCTCTCGGTTAGAAACCATCAGTTAAATTTAGGGTTGCCAGATCTTAATAAGTTTTCTCAGAAGATTATGGATGTTTTCGAGTGAAATATCATTTTAATAACGGACAATGTTAAACTGTACCTGGGCTGGCTTGGCGGTGACGGCCTAGTTTTACCGCTCTCACTCCAACACTGCCAGGGTGGCGCACATCGCCAAGTCCGTGCTCTCTAAACCTGGCTCACTGGGTAAGTTAAAACTGAGGACTGACGATGGCAGAGTCGTTTCCTCCAAGCCAGAGCGAGGAGGAGGTCGAGAAGTTCTATGGACAGTTATACACGTCCATCTCGGAAAACAAAAACATTGTGTATGTATAGACAAATGTGTATCGCTACGCCTCAATGTTTCGGAGTTTTTGTGTATTGTTTCGAGAAATTCTGCATTCGAAGCCTGCACACCGAAGAGTGCTCCATACAGTTCTCGATGGTGTGTGTAGTCCGCCAACCCGCACTAGGCCAGCGTGGTTCGATCGCACAGTTCGATTTCGAACGATGAGGAATTTTAAATCCTTATTTATGGTGCGATCAATCGAACGATTCAGCCGTGAGACGCTGGACATAGGCCTCCCCTAAGCATCGCCACAACGACCTCTAACAAGATATTAGAATAAAAACATGAATTAGGGTAAAACAGTTTATTTACAACTAATTTCAGCTATGTACCAGGCCCCTCAGAAAGTATTGCGAAAAAAAGTTTTTATATATGGGAGACTGGCCAGTTATAATGTTTTTCGAAAATATGATTATTTATAAGTAAAAATAAGTAAGTTCCAATTTCAAAATTTCCCTCCACATTTTTTGCGAGTTAATTCAAAGTATTGTGTCTCACTGAAATATGGATCTGCGCCGGGAACATTTTAGAGCTATGATTTTATACGATTTCAAGTGTCGCCTGAAACCGGATGAATCGTACGATAGACTTCAAATGGCATTCATGGATGAAGGCCCTTCCAAGGCAACCGTGTATCGTTGGTATAACGAATTCAAGCGCGGTCGACCAACTTTGGGGGATGACGAAAGAAGCGGTCGCCCTTTGACGGCTGTTACCGAAGAAAACGTGCTAGCAGTGAAAAATTTAATCCAAGACAATAGGCGAATTACATATCAGGAGATTCAACACATATTGAAGATTGGATCGGGAAGCGTTCACGAGATTCTACACAGCCATCTTCGCGTGAGGAGGATAGTATCACGCTGGGTGCCGCACAACCTCACCGATGCTCAGAAGCAGGCCCGGGTGGAATGGTGCCGTGATATGCTTAACAAATTTGAAGCAGGCTCGTCTCGGCGTGTTTACGACATCGTTACAGGTGATGAGTGCTGGATTTATCAATACGACCCAGAAACCAAGCGCCAGTCGACTGTTTGGGTGTTTCAAAATGAGCCAACGCCTACCAAAGTGAAGCGATCTAGAAGCGGGGGTAAGATTTTGATCGCTAGCTTTTTTAATTTGACTGGCCACTTGGTATCAATTCCCTTACGGGATCAAAGAAGCATTAATGCCGAATGGTATACTACCAAATCTTTGCCAGAAGTTTTCTCTGTTATAAGCAACAAGCGACCAAACACAGGGCTCCGCGGGCTACTGCTCCACCACGACAATGCACCTGCGCACACCGCACTCAAAACGAGGGACTTCCTGGACAGCACGCCAGTCAAACTCCTGGGTCACCCTCCTTACAGCCCTGATCTAGCACCGTGTGACTTCTTTTTATTCCCAAAAATAAAAAATCAGCTCAAAGGGATACAATTTTCGTCGCCGGAAGATGCGCTGGCTGCGTTCGAGCAGGCTGTAAACGAGGTGTCTGCGGCGGACTGGAAAAAGTGTTTTGAAAACTGGTTTAGGCGCATGAATCTTTGTATAGAGGCTGGTGGAAAGTACTTTGAAAAGATTTGATAAAAATATATGTACGTATAGAACAATTTTTTTTAGTTTCGCAAAACTTTCTGAGTGTCCCACGTATGTATAGTTTTGTACATTGTTCAAACCGAACCTGTGAAATTATGCTTTACGATTTCACGAACACGCGATAATCGAAGCATGCCGTTTATTTTTGACACTTAGGGTTTCATTAACGGCCAAAATTAAGCATAACACATTATTGCATTCTTATGATGATGATTCTATCCTTCATAAAGAACATACAACTTTAGCTGGTACTAATCATGATTATTCATCTCGTCATGTGTTGCTTTCCACAGCATTGGTAAAAGTCACGGACCATTCCGGGATGCCGCACCCTCCTCAGTGGCACACACGGAACACTGCACGCCACCTCACCTCATGGGCCTTTACCAGCTGTGCCAACTACGCCGGCTGTGCCAGCTACGGCAGTTGCTGCTCTCGGTGAAGAAATCAATTCCAAATTGCCGCAACTAGCAACTGACAAATCTGTACCAGTTGTGTCAAGTTGCTGGTTTTTGCAACCGAGAACCGTTACGCATCGAGCGATTTCACTCGCTCTCTGTCGCACCCAGCGTCAGTCCTGCTCTGGATTTTGAAAAATTATTTAAAATTGCCCCCCAGCCTGGTAGACTGACGATCTGATGAAAGTAGCTGGGGGACTGGATGCGGAAGGCAGAGGACCGAGCGTTGTGGTGCATCTTGGCAGATGCCTATGTCCAGTAGTGGACTGCGAAATGCTGAGTTGATGATTTATAAAATTGCGGCTACCATAAACTGGGCCTTTAGAATAGTTTGCCATCGTTTTCTTACAGTAAAATAAAGATGATGATAGTTTCAGATACAGATGGATGTTAAATAATGCGAGTAGAATACATTACACTACTTTTTAACATAGGTTAATTTTTACTAAAAAATATTTTCATACTAAGCCGAGTCTAAAAGTTTCATACCACGACGCGGCGCTGAGCGCAAAGGCGAGCGAGACCCAGTAAAAAGTGTGATGTAAACTTTTGGGTAACATTTGTTTCCTAAAACTAATGAAACTTAACTTAATTTTAGGAGGTCATTCCCCTCCTGACACAGTAGCGTCGAGAGCGTCGCACGTTCGTGAATGAATCTAGCGCTATGAATCGATTAGAGTAACCATGATACCAAAAATTACAAATATCTTCTACAATAATAAATGAAAATTAATAATTACTTTCCATATCAATTTATTATAATAAAAACTAGTTGGGGTGTCTGAGGTTTTGAGTTATTCCAATAACAAGTTGTAGGTATATGTATAAGCAGGTGAACCAATAGAGAATTGAGATAACCAAGTATTATCAGAGGTGGCAAATCAAATGATTTTATTTGCATGAAATGTGTTACAGCTTACGAAATTAAGTTGCTGTCAAGATAAAACTGTTACCACGTTATGAATTTCTTCATCACTCATCATCATTCCAGCCGAGAGACGTCCACTGCCGGACGAAGGCGTCCTTTACAGCTTAATAACTTCTACAGTTATAAACATAAGTAAATGAAATTTTGTTAAAAAATAGTCTACATATAGATCTCAATTTTAAAAGAATAAAAAAATAGTTTTTACGTATTTTAGGGGTGGCGTCCATACATATGAAATGGGGATGAAATTTTTTTTTTCGCTGGACTCCCTCGTGTTGGGTATCATTGAATAGGTCTACTAAAATAAAGGTAATGTTTCATACACCACTTTTTTATCAGGTGTACCATCTGCGAAATATAGCCCGCCAAAGTGGCTTGCAATGTGTCAGGCACATATAAACGTCCTGTCACTAAGCTGTATCCTTTGCCAACTCAATAAAATAATTTATCGATAAATTTTCATCTCTATCTGGCAACCCGGTATACTAATTGCTTTGTTAGACTGTACCTACTCGTATTTCAAAATCCTTGATAAACCTAATTTTTGTATAGTGTCGTAATAAAATTGTATTTATGTAGTAAAAAATAACAAAATGTATTGATCACTTTACATTAAGTATCCATTTTGTCTCATTAGTGAACCTTTGACGAACAACTACGAAGGCGGTAAAAAAAAAAAGTAGGTAAGCTTTGAAATATACGAAAATATATGTCAAATGACGACTTTAATAAGATAGTCTATGTTCAGATACTTCAGCAAAAAAAAAGGCAAAAGCAAAATACTTTTGCTACGAACAAAATACAGATGCACGTAAATGTTGTAACTTGTAGGTATTAATTCCAGCAAAATCCAGGCCCGGCTAGTACCAATACTGACCAATAGCAACAACTATATGTAGATGTTTAAAAAAAAAAAGCAGTGATAGCCTAGTGGTTGAACGCTTGCTGGACGAAGGTCTGCTCGACAGACATGACTTCCTAACCTGGATCATTGAGTTGCTGGATAAGAGAGCAACTGATGATGGACTTCTGAGGTAATTATATTACGTTGACAGTCATGGGCGTACCCAGGGAAAACTCCGAAAAAATATTCGCTCCGCTCTCGCTACAAAATTAATAGGTTTTGCTTAAGCCAGGCTTAAACACCTTTTTATGAATGGAGTTTGACGTTTAACCCGGTTTAAACAAGGGTTTAGACCTGGTCTAAGCTTTTGTAATAAGGGGTTGGTAAATGTTTGAAATTGCAATATTAAGGCCGCCAATTGTACTGTAATTGTTTAGTTATTTTTATTATTTTTCTTGGTGTGCAATAAAGAATACTTATATGTATATCTACCTATTATATCCATTGTCTAGCACTGCTTAGTTTGGGACTAGACTAGTTTGCTGTGTAAAAAATGTCCCGAAAATCCTTTCCACTGTCCGTCATTACTATCCCAGAGTTGTACGAGAAGCGATTGAAATTTTTATTTATAAATTGAGAGAGAATGTGATATTATTTTTATCAAAATAAAAAGTCTGTAGGTACCTACCTAATATCGAAACACTTGATAAAATCGAATTATGAAAGTGATGAATAAGTACCGTGATTTTTGTTCTTTTGTTCTTATTGACTAGGTACCTACCTACTTACAGTACCGTGAAACCTTATAAGATTGCCCAAATAACCTGACTTTACCCAGCAAGGTAGACACCTTGATTCTGTTTAACTATGATTTCCACCGCTAATGACAGTTTGCAACTTGTGTGCAACTTTAGCACCCTAATTGTGCAATCGCAGTTGCATTCATTTTGACAATACAGCAAAGTGGTGCAGGTGCATAGTTGCTGAAGGGGTCTTCAAATAACAATACTGCCTCGTTATTGCTTTAACATCACACTGACGATCTGCCCTGCCCTACTCCGATGTGAAAAGTAGGCCATAGTGAATTAGTGATACCCATGAGAAGATATAGGGTGGTGCAATTCTTTACGTCCGGCACCACACGGAACAAACAAAACAAACAAACAAACATGCTTATAAAAATATATCTACAACCTACAGATAATTTGATTTAGGTCTGGATGTTGGTGTATGTGATGGTTTGTGTCTGTAGACAGCCATGATTAGGAGGTATTAGCAGTATTCCTAATACCTAGGTATACGACAATATGATTATATAATGTAACCCGGAAATAGGTAACTAAGTCCGAAAAGGTACCTTACAAAGTATGAATATTATGTGATCTATGTTTAGTTAATAGTTAATTATTATTTTCTGGTTAAAAAAAATCCAATTTTCACAGCACGTAAAATAATGCTCAAGTTCCAGTTTAATTAAAAAGATTTTAATTAAAATACATACTTAATTATTTTTCGAGATATTCTCTTATATTAAATCTCTACGAACAATGTCGTCGGTAATGTTAAATGCTATGAACCAGTCTTTGTATTTAGAGTGCTAGGAGTAGACATAAAAAAACGCACGTTACAAAATGTAACACTGGGCTCGAAACCACCTTTGCACCTAAGGCTGGAGATGTGTGACCAAAACCCGCGAGGGGTTTTCTTTATGCTACTCTCTATACGTCTCATGTACAAGGAATATGCTACTGCAATGCGAGCCTTTAAACATGTTCTTAGGTCACTAAACAAAATATAAGTGTCATCTATTTTTTCATTAATAATATGTTACATTCATTTAGTAAATCATATAGCAAATATATTTACGAGGACAAAATCAAACGGAAAAATTACAACGTCTTAACGTTTTTTTTTTTCGTTTAAAATTCGTATTTTTATATTATATAATATCACTTAAGTTTAACATATCTGTACTTTTAAATATCATTGATCAATCCTACATTTTTATGTAATAGTTATAGCTATTGACACGATTTTTTACAAATAAGTTACAAAATTAACCTAGCTTTCAAGTACCTAATAACAATATGATTAGTTTAACTGTAAGTGTACATCATCATCATCATCATTTCAGCCGAAAGACTTCCACTGCTGGATAAAGGCCTCCCCCCAAACATCGCCACAACGACCAATCCTGCGCTTTCCGCATCTAGCGGATTCCCGCGACCTTCACCAGGTCGTTGGTCCACCATGTGGAGGGCCTGCCCGCACTGCACCTTTACTGCCCCATCGACCATCCTTTCTGCGAGCAATGTGCCCCGCCCACTGCCACTTAAGTTTGGCAATTCTTCGGGCTATGTCGGTTACTTTCGTTCTCCTGCGAATCTCCTCATTTCTGATTCGATCACGCAGGGACACTCCGAGCATAGCCCTCTGCATTGCCCTTTGAGTGACTTTGAGCCTTCTTACAATACAAACCACTTTTTAGTATTTTATAGAAGATATTTGTTATAAATAAAACACAAATAAATATGTAGGAATAGGATTTGAATGATATTAAAAACAAGATGCATTTTCAGGCTCTAAATTACAGCTATCTGCTGTGTGGTTGTGTCCACATTTAAAACACCGGGAAAAATAACATATTATTCGATTAGATTTGATGTATATCAATACATAACGCCGCCTACAGCTCTTAACGCGAACCAACTAAAATAAAAATTAAAAATAAAATAAATTATCATATAATCATTTACTTTCTTCTATAAATAATCACTTTTTAACTAGTAATTTAATATAGTTTACTTTATTAACTAATTAGATGAATAACACGAGATAACAAATAGTTAGGCTAGTTAGGAATTTATTTTATATTCATTATGAACAAAAATCTCCTTAAGTATATTGAAGATATTGTAGCAACCTAATGAAGACCGGTTTCCTCGCCGCCCGGCGACCGCGCAGCCCCCGCCGCATCTAGCGGCCGGCCGGCTGTTCCGCTAAGCCGCCCGCTCGCTTAAGGTCACAAGCCCAGTCACTCCCGCGCTCCGACGGCAAATGCACGCCCGATTTGCGTCTCGACAAATTGCTAATAAGCACGCGTTATTAATTTCGTGAATGTTTATAATCTTTAATTCTTTCTCATATATATGTGGTGTTCGTTCGTATATGTGGCGTGACTCTGTTTCCTATCTAATGTCGTGTGTTGTACTAGCTATCTCTTAATAAATGTGTTCAGTGTTAATAAACATTATCTAACCGTCAACCCACGTTTTTTCTCAACATCTGCAAACCTTACTGCTTCGCCACAATATCAATCAATGGCAGCACTGATCGTGACGTAGCTTGGAGGCATCGTGCTGTCATTGCAACCAGGGAAACGTCGCTAGGACGAGGAGATGTTGGCAGGCAGTTGGCATTTGGCACCCTTGGTCTAGCCATCTTCCCTCCACTCGCTGGACTGGCTGCAGAACAGATGGCTGATACTCCATACCTTGTACCGTTCATTCTCCACGCGGTGTTCATGGTCACTGGAGCGCTTATTCTACTAGTCGATAGGTGCGTAAGTAAACACATTCCTCATCTACCTAATAGGTTCAGGGGGTCGTAACAATAAAAACTTTTGGACTTCTCACCTCCTTAATTTTGCCACGCCAACTTTAGGTTATCTATGACCACTTTGGGATAAGTTATTGCAACAATTCAGGCATGTTATTAGGGGTACTAATGTCAGCCAACAAGAATCCACCAAGTAGAAGTCAAGCATGAATTAAAAATATAGTTTCAAAGCGGGATCACTCGCCACTTAGCAGGAATTTAATTTAATTTAATCCGCCTCATACAAAAAAATAACAAAATGCATTTTACCACCCTAAGGAGCAAGTTTAGGAAAAAAAGCATCAGAACAATTATTATTTAGGTTAATGAGCTCTATCGATCCGCATTTAAAAAAAAGTGAAAAAAAAAAGGTTAGGTTAGGTAAGGCTAGGTTAGGTTTTTTTTTTTTTTTTTTTTTTTTTTTTTTTTTTTTTTTTTTTTTTTTATTGGGTCTTTTATTTTTAATTTGAATGTTTGTGTTTTGCCCTTTGTTTTTTATAGCACCGCGATTTGATACTCGGCAAAAGCTATATTACCCACTCTTATCTTAGACAATGTAAGCTCAACTCAATGTATTTCAGTGTATTTTAGGTCTCAGCAACATTATACAGTCAGCTCCTTAAATATGGCACGAATACATATCAACACGTTGTATAGAAAAGAAGGTGGTATACTCTAGTCATAGACATAAAATCATTGACTCTAGTCTTAAACTTCATCAAGTGGCAAAGTTTTGGGCTTTCCAACTTTGACCGAAACGACTGCAATACCACCTAGGTTGTTGCCTGGTATTTCACCTAGGTTGTTGCCTGGTATTTCACCTAGGTTGTTGCCTGGTATTTCACCTAGGTTGTTGCCTGGTATTTGCAAATTGTGTTCGCCAAACTGAGACTTAAGGACACAAAGTGTAAATTCGTATTTTGAGGTTAGTGGCTAGTTTACTACGCGCATTTAACAGGGGGTGCAAACGTCCGAGGACGAATTTGGCACGGTTTCGTACCCTACGAATGTGAGATCTACAGGTCAGTCTACGGTCAAGGATTACTCCCAGGTACTTGGCTTCCGGTTGCCAAGGGATCTTTTTGCCAAACATAGAGACACAATAGAGTTTTAATTATGTCTGGAATTAACGCATTCAACGGGTTAAGGAGCGTCGAAAAGTTTGCAGAATTTTGTTGGGAAGATTGATATACCTACCTAATATGATAAGATATAAATTGTGGAAAGAAAAAGTCGCTTACGAGCAGGATTCGAAATTGCGACTCCTGGCTCAGAACGCCAGTGCTTTTAGCCACTAAGCTACCGTGAACACTAGCTCGTGTAATTGCGTGTAGACGTAAAAAGTGGAAGTTAAATTCGATACCACAAGCAGTGTTCACGGTAGCTTAGTGGTTAAAAGCACTGGCGTACTAAGCCAGGAGTCGCAGGTTCAAATCCTGCTTCTAAGCGATTTTTTTTTCAACAATTTATATCTTTAGATTTCGCTTCAAATGCGTAAATGCGTTAAAAATAATAAAATAAATAAATAATTAATAATAATCATAATTTATTTGAAAAAAGTTTAAATAAACAAGGCTTCTTTGTTTGGAGACAAAATTCTCAAAGATATGTTGTTTATTTATTTATTTTTAATAAATACTCACGCCTTGGGTAAAATTTCGAATAATAACAGTCCATGTCAAAACAATATAATAAATTTCTAATATTAATAAATAATTAATTATTTTTTAAATATTTTAATTTTTAATTGTATAATATTCGTTTTTTTTTTTTTCACTAGCAAAGTGGGCAATAGTGTCGATTCTCTTGTTCATGAACTAAACTTATTTTAAGCTATCGCTCTTTTACTGATAGGAGATAAAATAATGACTTATTTTCCTACTTAAAATGACTTTTAAGAAGTTAAGAATGACTTTGCCTACCGTAAACCAGCAGGCCGTGTTGACAATGACCATACCTACTTACTACTAATATTATAAATGGTAAAGTATGGATGTTACAAAAATTCTCGCGAACTCATAGCTAGCATTTTTTTTCATTAAAATTAACAATTATTGTTCCACTACTTTTGAAAATATATCAATTTTCGAAAAGTTCAGAACAAGAGATGTTACTTTCTATTAAATTATTTACTAAAGAACAAACTTATCCTAATTTTTCTAATTATATTTGTTATTATTTTTCACAAGTAATTAGATTTATTTTATCTTTAATAATTTGATTATTAATTCCTTATTATTTTAATTTAATTAGATACATTTTTGTATAATTTATAGGACATCGGACAAACATCGTCAGATCTCAACTTTATTTTGTAAAACCTCCTTTCGTTTTGAATTCGGTTAAAAGAAAACATAATCTTCAAACAAACTTTTCAACATTCAGTTGGAATAAAAAATAAATATTAACCTATCATTTTTCCAAATACGCTTCAGTCTAACCAAATGCGGCTGAATCACAAGTTTGAAACAGAAGGACTGATGTCTGACTTTCAAAACCAAGCCTACAAAACCGTGCTCCTCCGTCTACAAACCAACACTCACGCACAATTATGCACCTAAAAGATATTTGTTTTTAAAATTACGAAGATTACCCCATTCCTTATGTCAATTCCATTAAACTAATTCAAACAGCAATCTCGCAACTACAAACAATCATTTTGTGTTTCTTTAATTATACGAGAACACAGTGTTCAAAAATAAAAATTTATGCAAACAAAAAAAATATCAAACCTAACTGTGGGTTTGCACCAAAAAACATTTAACATATATCTCGAAACTTGTCATATGAAACTAATGTCACAACTAGCATTGCTTATAAACTTCTGTGATACTGGTGTTTATTTTCTTGTTCGCAAACTAAACTTATTTTAAACTATCACTCTCTTGTACTAATAGTAGACACAAGAAAGGGATGGCAACAATTAAAGTGCTGTCAAATTAGTTTATGTGTTACACAGTTACACTTCATTGTTACACAGCACCATCTAGTCCCAAACTAAGCAGAGCTTGTGCTATGGGTACTAGACAATGGATATAATACTTAAATACTTTTTTTTTTGTTTATACATACTTACTTTTTTTTTTGTAATACATAAACAACACCCAGACCAACACAAATACTTATGTTCATCACACAAATATTTGTGTCCTGTGGGAATCGAACCCACGACTTGGTGATCAGCAGTACGACACTCGAACCACTAGACCACAGACGTCGTCACAAAACTAAACAAGAACATTTTTTTTCTGAATCGGCCTTAGAAGACTGAACAAGATTTGGTCCCAAAACGGCGTGTATGTAGTGTACACAATTTACAACGAGCTAAAAGGTCTGAATCAGTTAATCAAATCAAATAAGAAGGTCACGATACTCCTATTGTGGCAGTACGCCCGACAAGTTAAAACGTTAAGTTGAAAGGAAAAACATTATTATATTGTAAAATTTATAAAAACAGTTAAAAAAAGTGTAACTGAAATAACTGAAGGCTTGAATCTTATTTACCTTTCTGTTCACAAATCTTGCAAGTGAACTTTAAGCCAGTTTTTGTTGCACAAGCAGACTGAAAATTTCCTTGTAATACACATGCAATTCTGACGACAATACAATTATGAACTTTAACGATTTTCTATAAAAACTAAAAATTAATTATTTTCTTTTATTGAAATGAGAAAAGATATTCTCTCTGTCATATTATTATTATTTGACGACGTCTGTGGTCTAGTGGTTCGAGGGTCGGACTGCTGATCACGAGGTCGTGGGTTCGATTCCCACAGGACACAAATATTTGTGTGATGAACATAAGTGTTTGTGTTGGTCTGGGTGTTTATTATGTATCATAAGTATGTATTTACAAAAAAAATATTACTCGCTGAATACATCATTTATCGAAAATTTGTTTTTACAAATTGAAGTACAGGTATTGTAGTTTAATCAGAAACTATTAACTCTGTAAATTATAGTTCGCTGTAGTCATAGAATATACTGGGTGTAAGGAAACTCTCCCGAAACCGAAAGGCTATTATTATACTACCTAAACACAATCGAATACCAATAACCATTAGCCTTATACTCATTGTTTTAGTGATTTGGTATTTTGCAAACCCGCAATGTAAAGCGTACAAAACTCGTGAATACTCGTGATCAATGCCACGCTTACCTTACCTACCTACGCTCGCTACGACACGGACTGCGTATGCGAGCGGCTGTCGTTCACCCCTAGCGCCAGCTGATATTTTATTTGAATTACATTGCGAACTTTGAAAAATTCAGTAAATAAATGTTAGATAGATGGGCGTAAAATACGAGTTCAAACAAGTTAATGTATTATGTATACCGTGTAATCAAATCTACTGGTCATGGAGCATGCAGTAATAGCACAGTCTAAAGAACTCTTTAACTAAAAATCACAATCAATGTGACTCATTTTGAGTTCCGTACACAGTAAATATTACTTGAATTAAAACATATGCGAGTATTATACAATTTTGAATAATATGAAGAAATATTGTTTTTAAATTAAATTTAAAAATACAGAACAACCAACGGAAAATGAAGTCTAATGTTCCCATTTTGAGAAGAGGGCCATACCCAGTAGTGGGACAGTAATGGGTTGACTACGTTATGTTACTCTATATTTTCTAGTTTCTTAACTCTTCTCAGAAGGATTCAGGCCTGAGTCCACCACGCTGGCCTACTGCGGGTTGGTGAACTAAACACCATCAAGAACTGTATGAAGCACTCTAAAGTGGGTAGGTTTCCTCACGATGTTTTCGTTCACCGTTAAAGTAAAAAGTGACAATCTTTTTTTTTTTTTTTTTTTTTTTTATTCTTAACGGGCTTGCGTTTGACCGCCACCTCACCTGATGTTAAGCGATGGTGCGGTCGACGATGGTACACGCTTGCCCAGCAAAAACCTATTCACTCGAGTCTTGAAGACCACCAGATTATATTTCTCGGGAAACACTGACGCCGGCAAGGAATTCCACTCTTTGGCGGTACGCATGATAAAGCTATTAGCAAACCGGTTCGTGCGTAAGGGTGGAATATCTACCATATAACGGTGGCGCATCGCCGTGCGTCTGGTCGTCCGATAATGGAAAGGGCTTGGGGGAATTAAATTGTGCAATTCCAACGCACACTCGCCGAAATGCATTCGATAAAAAACCGATAGGCTAGCAACTCTGCGCCGATGCTCGAGACTTTGTAGTTTGGCGTCGACCAGCGCATCGTTGCCAACGAGCCTCTTGGCGCGCCTCTCAATCGACTCGAGAGCCGCCAGTTGATATTTAGCCGAACCATCACAGAGATGAGAGCAGTACTCCATACAGGACCGAACTTGTGCTTGGTACAAATTGAGCAGCTGTTCAGGTGTGAAGTACCGCCTCACCTTAGAGAGGATGCCCAGCTTTTTGGCAGCAAGTTGAGCCTTGGACTCTATGTATGAGCCGAAGTTTAGGGTGGATGTTAGTGACACGCCAAGAAGCTCAAGGTGGTCAGTTATCGGCACGGATGCATCACAGAAAGTTGGAGTAAGTTCAAATTGACTCCGTTTAGCAGAAAACAGGCACGCCTGGGTCTTAGCAGCATTGAACTTGACCAAGTTAGCATCACCCCATTCGGAGACAACTTTCAGGGTCAAGTTCAAGCGTTCAACCATGGCCTCTCTAAGAGACTGGATTTGCGTCCGACTCGCTCGTGCATTGGATGTGTAACTCTCAACAACGGTGCTGTCGTCTGCGTACCCAAAGGTGCCGGGTCTTAGCAGATCATTTATGTGGAGCAAAAACAAAGTTGCGGAGAGTACTGAGCCCTGAGGGACCCCGGCATTTATAGCCAATTGGTCGGACGTGCAGCCGTCAATGACAACTCGGATCGACCGATCCCTCAGGAAGTCTGAGATCCAATTACACAGATCAGTAGGCAGGCCGAATGAAGGAAGCTTGTTTATAAGGCTATCGTGCCAGACCCTGTCGAAGGCCTTCGAGATGTCAAGAGAAACGGCAATCGCTTCTCCGTGTTTCTCGATGGCCTCGCTCCAAATGTGGGAGGCATACGCAAGAAGATCTCCGGTAGACCGGTTTCGGCGGAAACCGTATTGTCGGTCACTCAGAAGGTCATTAGCTTCAAGGTATCCTAGGAGCTTGTTATTAAGTACTCGTTCCATACTCTTACAGAGTATGGACGTTACTGAGATGGGCCTGTAATTAGCAGGGTCAGCACGACTGCCCTTTTTGGGCACTGGTTGCACATTAGCCTGCTTCCAGGATTTCGGCACTTTACCAGTCACCATCGAGAGACGAAATAGGCGTGTCAGGATCGGAGACAATTCAGGCGCACAGGTTTTAAGGACTATGGCTGGTATACCGTCGGGGCCACTGGCTTTGTTCACGTCAAGATTGCGTAGCGTTTTACGGACCTCCTTCTGGTGGATGCGAATATCCGACATACAAGTCTCACATCCATTTTGTGGAGAAGGGGGTGTAGCGCCACCAGCATCGAGACGTGAAGAATCCGCGAAGAGAGAGGCAAACAAGTTTGCCTTCTCCTCAGCAGTGTGGGCCAGTGACCCATCAGGCTTCAGCAGTGGAGGTAGTGAGGGGCGACAGAAGTTCGATTCGACCGACTTCGCCAGGGACCAAAACGCCTTACTACCCGACGGGTAAGAAGCAAGTTTGTTACCTATTCGGCCTATGTGGTCAAATCGAGCTCTGCGCAAAGCCTTCTTACAGGACTTGGCAGCCTTGTTGAAAGCTCTCTTCTTTTCGCTTAAGTCCTTAGTTTTGCGGTTTCGAGCGTCGACCCACTCCAGGTATGCCGTGTGTTTCAGCGCCTCAGCGCTTCTACACTCGGCCCCAAACCATGGACGAGCTTCGCCAGACATTGTTACATCAGAAAATGGAATGTAATACTCCATCCCCTGACGCAACACGTCCGTTACGGCGCTTGCACAAACTGTAGGATCATCAGAAGAGAAGCAAGTCGGCTGCCAAGGATAAGATGCAAAAAACGACCGCATCTCATCCCAATCTGCTGCTTTGTACCGCCACACTCGCCGGATGCCTCTAGGGCTGGGATCGGGCGGAGAGTAGACGGATACAGATTTCACCAGACAGTGGTCAGAACTACCTAAGGGTGATGATACCGACAAGGAATACCGGTCTGGATCAGTTGTCAGCAGAAGGTCCAAACAGTTGGCTGTGTGCGACTCAACATCAGGCACCCTCGTTGCCCCTTGGACCAGCTGGGTGAGATTTAACGCTAAAGCCAGCTTTCGCGTCTCTCTCCCTGCGTGGTCAGTTATCTGGTATGGGAAAAGCCACTCCTGGTGGTGGGCATTGAAATCCCCCAGAATCACTAACTGGGCCGAAGGGTACCGTTGCTGGGCCGCATCCGCCGCCTCACTAAGGTACTGTGTGAGCCTGGTTGTCTCCTGATCTCCGCTATGTGAACGGTAGACGCAGGCATACAGAATTTTCTCCATGCCTGTGTCAACCAAAACCCAAAGTATGGAGAAACTGGGATCTTCAAGGTTTCGGAGACGCCGATAGCAGATGTCGTCCCGGGCGTACAGGCATACGCCCGCACGTGGTTTGAAGTTGTGCTCCAGGGTAAACCCTGGGTAGGAAAGGTACGACACGTCAGACGGACATCCGATCTGCGTCTCCGAGAGAAACAGGAGTGATGGTTTATCAGTCTCGAGGTGGTGGTGGACTGCAACGAGATTTGAGTGCAGACCTCGGATGTTGTGGAGGTGCACTTTGAGAGAGAGGGAGTGCAGCCGCTGTGAAACCATTTTTCTCTTGCTTCTCTTTATCATTATTTTTGTCGAGTGAAGGAAGGTGAGGGGATGGCAGTGAAGTGAGGTTCCACGCTGCTAACGTTCAGACACACACTGACAAGTCACAACATTGGGGGACTAAGCCGGAGACTGCGGGGACGCCCGAGCCCCCCCAGGAGTGTCCAATCAAATTCTGATTCACACTTGAATTCGAAAAGCCAGAGGTGTGGGCCGGGTACGAACTCAGATCCCCCTGCAAGGATGGCAAGCATTCAACCACTAGGCTATACTTTAAATTACTAGGTTATAATGTTCATTCCGGGACCCATCTGAAAACTAGTGCTGCAACATTTCGGTGTTGTAGCATATGCTGAGATGGGGGCCTTTTTAGTCTTTTACAGGCATATTATTTTTAATTTTATTGTTGATGTGTTATTTTTTCTCTCGCCTGTAACAAGATTAAAATATACACAGTAAAATGTTTCAATTCTAAGAAGGATTAATTAATTTGAGTTGTGTCCTACGTACGTACATATGAATATCGATCCTGATAACGTAGTTCACAGAAACAACAGGGTTTTTGTCCAATTCATCAGTTTTTTTGCCAAAAGACGTCCACTGCTGGCTACAGGCTTCCCCCAAAAAGGGGGGTTATCCCATAATCGCCACGCTTGGCAGGCGGGTTGGGTTTTACGATGAAACTTGGCTTCAATCAGAAATCAAAAGCAAATAAACACTGATATTTGTAGAAAAGTGTCTGAAAAATACTTAAAACGTCCTAGTTCAAAGGTCATTGACCTTAGAGAAAAATGGTCATAGCAAATAATGCTCTTTTAGTTACTTTCTATTTGAAAAAATTCAAATAACAAATCAATCTACGGTAGAATTTGTGACTAAACAGTCGCAGAAAGGACTGTAAAATAAAAAATAAAAATTATTTACGGACCAAAAAAACCGGACTTTTGTTATTCCGTGACTGTCCCACTGCTGGGCACGGGCCTCTTCTCAGAATTAGAAGAATTTAGGCCTTAGTCCACCCCACTGGCGTATGGCGAAACTTGATGATTCTTTTTCACTTTTCGTAACTTATTGGTAAGTAGGTAAGTAAGAATATGAAAAAAGTCACATAAGCTTTTTAGCCGTTTGCTGGATATCTTAAACGGTGGCGAATAGTTGTAACTTTTTTTACACATGTTGCGATTCGTTTGTGTGTAATGTTTGTGAAAACAGACTACGAAAAAAAATTACCTTCATTTTAGTAGACCTATTCAATGATACCCCACAAGAGGGGGAGCAGCGAAAAAAAACGTTGCAGGCTCCTTTGAGACTGATATACAAGCCTCCTCGGTTAAGGAGAGTAGCTTAGCCAGGGATTTTTAGAATTGGATTTATTTACTATGTGACATTGTTTAATTGAAATTTTTGGTACTGAACTTGCACATAGTAATGTGATATTGTATAATTGACATATTTTTTCGGTCATTTTTACACAGCACCATCTAGTCCCATACTAAGCAGAGCTTGTGCTATGGGTACTAGATAATGGACATAATACATAATTATACTTTTTTTTTTGTAAATACGTATTTGTAATACATAAGAAACACCCAGACCAACACAAACACTTATAAAGATTTAAATAGTGGAAAGAAAAAATCGCGATATAATCCCACGGGTGGGACATTTTTATCGATGAAATGAAGTGTATTACCGTCCTTAAAAATGTATTACTACAAACCAAGACTCTGTAGCCGAAGAAAATTGTTACTGGCCAAGATATACGCTTGTTAACAAAATATATCAAATGAATTGTGGTGCAAAAAAGTTTTCACCTGTGTTGTGTGTCTACTATGTTGCTCGCCAACCCACCATAAGAGCGTGGCAAGGTATAGGCTAGCTGAAGCCCAGAAACAAAGTGAGACAATACTGTCTCACTTTATTACTACTTAAGATCTGATTCTGATTCGTTGTGGCGCAACTTGGGAGAGGCCTATGTCCAGCAGTGGACTGCGATAGGCTGAGTTGATTGAAGAGCTGATTCTTTGGCTCGAAAAAAAATAACTGATGCCCCTTGGTTCACGGGATCATTTTTATTGCAAATGAGCTCTAGTATAACCCCTATCATGGAATAGGTCGAATTACAGACGGTATTTTATATTTATAGGTCAGTTGGCTAGCATAAAAATATCGAACAGGTGTTATTTTCATACACTCTTTTAATTTAATACTTTTGGCATGAATCTTAAAGCAATGGAAGTTTACGATTATGAAAATAAAAGTATCGAAGCTGACGTCAAACCATGATCATTTGCAATAAAAAACAAAGAAACTAATTACGAAAACAAAGCTGCAGAAAAATGAGAACTTGTTTGAAGGAATATGTCCGGAGCGAAGTCTTAAGGCTATCGTTAATAAGTTTTTATTTAACGAGCAATCAATCCATGGAATTCTTATAATCTCTGGCTGGATAGTCTTGTACCAGATCCCCTTCTCTTTGAATCTCTCATCGAAATATTCTTGCCAAATATCTAAACATTGTCTTTTAGCCTTCCCAAAATACTCGTATAAAGTTATGCGAAATTTGCCAATCCAATAATTCTATAGAATTAATCGAATATTACAATCGTATAATCGGTATGTTTGCAAACGCGTCCTTAAACCACTTATTTTACCAAACATACACATAACATAACATAACATCACGCCTGTATTTCTCCGAAGGGGTAGGCAGAGGTGTATAGTACACCCACATTTCGCCAGTTATGTTATATAGTCCCATGTAATAGGGGGCGAGCCTATTGCCATTAACCGGACACAAATCCAGACTCCGGGCTGGTACTGAGAATTTCCTAATGAAAAAACCCAATAACACTTTGCCCGACCCGGGAATCGAACCCAGGACCCCACTCTCAGCAGTCGCACTTGCAATCACTAGACCAACGAGGCAATCAAAAATGATTGGGCGCCTTTTTTTCTACGTTTTTAGTCTGACAAAAACAAAAAAAAAGTGATTTTTAAAGTAATTTAATTATCTTCGTGTGTGTGTCGAGCCGATGCAGCGTATATTCAGTAGGTCGCAATTCAGTAGGTCACGATGCTGCTGTAATGTTTGAAGATGTGACATTATAAGGTACTGTATGTAATGCACGGCTTTTCGTATTCGGTAATGCTCAAATTCAAACATTTAATATAAAGATATTAATTAATATAAATTAAAATATAATTATCAAATTGAATTATATTAGACATCTTATTGACCTTTATAATTAATTAATTATTTATTATCTTAATTTATTAGCCAATAAGATTTGCTTATCGCGCATCTTATTGGCTTAGATAAAGATCTAAGGTGAGATATGAATTAGGTAAGTTTATTAATGAGAAAGAACTTATAAATATTTATCTTCTAACTATACCTCTTGTCCTTTCGGTAGCTTTAAGTTGAGATCGCACGATAAAAATCGTGATGAAAATAGAAATTAATTATTACTGAGCCTACAAAATTTAAGGCCAGAAAAAAATAACAATTGTTTGTGGTTAGACTATTCTAGTTTTTAAATCGGAGAACAATAAACAGTTTTATTTAGGTATTATGCCTACAATAATAGGCAATTGATGTTGCCTGTTTATTACACTTGTTTTAACGTGCGTTTAATCATTTAAATTGGGACTAATAAAACCAAGATTTACCACTGTACCAGAAATTTAATATTTCATTGTTCCTTGTTATAAAACAAAAGACCCGCCGAGACCCTGATTCCTGGCTGATTTTTAATTACGGACCATTCCTCACACTTGATCGGACCGATGACCAATCTCTTCTTTGTGTTTCTTAAAAAAAGGATTGTTTTTTCTCTCTTCCCCTTTTTGAAAAAACATAATTCCAAAAAAATAAATTATGTCACATAAAAACTTATAAATAGCAAGTTTGTGAAATTAAAAGATTTCATTCACAACATTTACTTAAATCCATTTTTAAATTTTACAACTTCATCATTATCATCTTGCCCTTACCCCAATAAGAGCAAGAAGCTCAAATGGAGAAGCCAAAATTAATTTTGCATCTGAACATTAAAAATATTCACTCATCCAAGAGAAAAATAACGTAATTGTAAAAACAATGCATTTATAATTATAATAAGTAAGAATTTTTATAAATTCTGCATCGCTGTTTGAACTACGTAAATAAACAACTCTCAAAATGCCGCCCAAAACGAGTGGTAAGGCCGCCAAGAAATCTGGCAAGGCCCAGAAGAAAGTTAAACTTATAATAATTAAAACTATAAGCAAACATCTACTTAAACTACCCACTCCTGGATGTAAACCTCCTTTTATTTTACGCCCACTGTCCGTTCCATAGTTTCATAAAAGTACATTATTGATTTTGGACCAAAAACTGAAAGTGCTATCCAATAAAAAGTTTACATATTCTGGTAGAATTTGTTATCTTGAGCATTTTTTGTTATGACGGACATGTAATTAATTGTAACATCTTTGTACACGATATCTTGTGGCGAATACATTATTTGATATGATTTGATTTTGATTTGAAGGATAAAATCCGTAACGAGATTATCTGGAGAAGAATCGGAGTGACCGACATAGCTTGTAGGGTCAGTAAGCTGAAGGCTGGTCATGTCTGTAGAAGGACCGATGGCCGCTGGACCAGACGAATCCTTGAAGCTTTATTTATGTTAATACTAGCCTGTGCCCGCGGCTTCACCTGCGTGGATGTCGTTTATCGCATCCCTCTATGCCAAATTTCATTAAAATGACTTTTATTTGAATCTAAGACTTATATCGGCGCTCACCAACGGCACGGCAAGGCAAAGGATTTTTGTAAGCTGAAATAATCATTTTTAGTATAAAACACTTTTAAAGTAAGTATTTTTATTGAAAATAAAGCTCTAAACACTAAACAATAAAGTTTCTATTATACCCAGCACAGGTGCACCGCATCTTACATGGGAATTAGTAAATACTTCAACCAACGAAAATGACTAACACAATCTTTGATTTGTATAGATATTTTTTCCATGTTAATTAAGCGTAGGTAACAAAAAGTTCAGACGCCTTAAAATTCAGACGCCTTAAAGAAATCATAGAAATTGAGAAATTTAAATTATTTTATGTTATAGAATACTTATAAGAAATTAAGTCGTCAATACACATTGCTTGAACGCTTTACTTGGATCTGTGCTGACATGAGTTGTTCAGTAGCTGTCGTTGTCTCCGATTGTGGTAAGGAAACGGCTGCGATGTTGTTTGACTCTGAGAATCTCCTCATTTCTGATTCGATCACGCTGGGACACTCCGAGCATAGCCCTCTCCATTGACCTTTGAGTGAATTTGAGCCTTCTTATCAGGCCCAGCACGCAAAGATGCGAATTTGTGCAAATTAACACTGCAACAACAACATAACATCACGCCTGTATTTCCCCGAAGGGGTAGGTATCATTATTTTATAAGTTATACGTTTTCCAAGTTAAAAATGTTTACACCATGTTGGTTCGATTTACGGTCTAGAACATAATTTAATTGTATGTTTTGAATATTAATGATGACTAAAGATTCCTTATTTATCAGTTACTGTTACAAACATGAATGTAACTGTTGTCCGAAAGTTCATAGGAGCATTGTGTTTCTAACAAGTTTCTGTACATTTGAATGCTAAATTTTCTACTGAATTTGGTACAGTCCTAAGAATAAACAAACAAAACAGATACGTCATTTTCCAGCGTCACCCCATAAGCGTCCAGGAAATGATAAGCCTGTATCTGGCAACCCTACGAATCAACAGATTCTTCAAGAATGTTGTGCTTTTCAAAATATACCAAATTCTTGCCAAATGAAACTAATGTCGGTCTTTTCTTCGAGGTGGAGTACGCCGCCGCCGGTGTTGTTTATCATCTTCACTGTATCTATTTCTTCGACGCCGTCTGTCACTACTTTCTGACCGTCTTGAAGTAATCCTTTTATAGACTTCGGTTTCCGGTGATTCGGACCACCTCCATGACCGCACCGACGAACGGCTTGTCCTAAAAAATAAAAAAAATGAAAACTATGGCCAACGAAAACAGTCAAGATTCAAGGTGGTAAAGTAAAAGGCGACTAAGGGGTTCATCAGAAGATGGGCAGCAGCGTTTTCTGAGTATTTATTCAACCAACTGCTATCGCCAACCCACCTAGCAAGTTTGCCGATTATGGCATATCCCCCCTTTTTGGGGGAGGCCTATGTCCAGCAGTGGACGTCTTTCAGCTGAAATGATGATGATGATGAAAGGCGGTTCGTGATTCAAGTGTTACCACTGACGTGCGGTCGACCGTACATGCTTTTTTAAAATTCTCAATACAAACTTTGTGAAATTAATATGTTCCTTTACGACATGACAGTAAATTTTTTATTTATTAATCGTGAATTAGCTATTAGCTCATCGTTCAATTATTGAATTTATTCAACTGAAATTCCACATGTTTTTGAATTGTATTTTATTGTATTGAAACGTGTTCAATAGCTGATAGCGGATAATTAATGGTTTTAAACTTTAGACAATTTTGTATTATTAGTAATGGGTGTAAATGGATATTGCTGGGTGAAGTTATTTTATATTCAGTTATTTAGTTGAGTGCTGTTGTTGTTTAAATGATTATGCCCCCCTTTTGGGAGAGGCCTATGTCCAGCAGTGGATGTCTTTCGGCTGAATAGGTTAACACAAGGTGGGCCTTTAGCTGGTTTCGCCATTAAATAATATATGCAATAAAAATTACATTACACCGTCAAATTGTTATTTTTAATAGTTTATAATGATTAATGTATTCACAAAAAGTCAAAGACATTTTATTGACTATATTTAAAAAAAAATACATTTATTTTACATTGCATAAATTCTATATTTTTATATAATGAAAGCATGGTAACGATTTTGACAGACTGAAAAGTGCATGTTAAGCTAAGAAAATACTTATAGCAAACATGCAGAGTGTCCGAGGTGTGCCAGAATGATAGTTGAAAAAATCGAGGTAAGGCAGGCTACCGAAAATACCACTAAAGACACGTTAACATACATAACATAACATCACACCTGTATTTCCCCGGAGGGGTAGGCAGAGGTGTATGGTACGCCCACATTTCGCCAGTTATGTTATATGTCCCATGTAATAGGGGGCGAGCCTATTGCCATTAACCGGGCACAAATCCAGACTCCGGGCTGCTACTGAGAATTTCCTAATGAAAAAACCCAATAACACTTTGCCCGACCCGGGAATCGAACCCAGGACCCCATGCTCAGCAATCGCGCTTGCGACCACTAGACCAACGAGGCAGTCAGTCGAGGCGACCCCGAAGAACGATGTTTCGGTAACCAATTCCACCTGGAATTCCAATTCCAATGTTTGTAGTTGGAATTAGAAGAGTGGGAGAAGACATGCTCTTGGCCGGTTTTTTTATTAATATTAGTAGGATAGGATATCAATTTTAACTATTGTTTAACATACATTCACATTTTCCGTACAATTGAGAATTTACTGAGAAAGATAATCAAATAAATGAATCATCAATCATCATCAATTTTGACGACGTCTGTGGTCTAGTGGTTCGAGTGTTGGACTGTGGTCGGACTGCTGATCACGAGGTCGTGGGTTCGATTCCCACAGGACACAAATATGTGTGTGTTGAACTTAAGTGTTTGTGTTGGTCTAGGTGTTGTTTATGTATTATAAGTATGTATTTACAAAAAAAAAGTATATAAGTATTATATCCATTGTCTAGTACCCATAGTACAAGTTCTGCTTAGTTTGGGACTAGATGGTGCTGTGTAAAAAATGTCCCAACATATTCATTTATTTATCAATCTATCGAAGTTCGCTGCTAAAGACCTATCTCTAGTAGGGCAAATCATGGATAGATTGGATATTAATTTTGGCCGTTAGACGCAATCATTCAACTACATACATTAACTCAGCCTATCGCAGTCCAGTGCTGGACATAGGCCTCTCTCAAGTTGCGCCACCTCCACCATATAATTAAAAAATAATATTAATAATAATATTATATATATTTAAAATATATTATTTTATATTATTATATATATTAAAAATATTATTAATTATTATTAATTATATTATTAATATTAATTATTTATTAT
The DNA here is from genome assembly GCA_949699075.1 of Asteroscopus sphinx. Taxonomy (NCBI): domain Eukaryota; kingdom Metazoa; phylum Arthropoda; class Insecta; order Lepidoptera; family Noctuidae; genus Asteroscopus; species Asteroscopus sphinx. The sequence goes on from OX453024.1 coordinate 6,508,984, forward strand.
TATCTTTTTTACAGCGTATAACTACACGACATCGCAAAAACTCATGCTAGGGCTGAAGCCCTGTGTGTGACGTGCCTTCCCCCATATAAATGCAACCTAACATGTAATTGTTGGAGTATATTATACTAATTGCACCTAAACAGTCTTCTTTGATTCGCAACCGAACGCCCGTCCTTACATGGCGACCCTGCCATACTGCTATTCTATATTGTTTCTGGCTGCTGCGTTGCGGTCGCGGGTTCTATTCTCGCACGGAACAAATATTTTTAAAGCCTTCTGATAGTAGTTCCTGTTCCATTAAGTAAACAATTTATTTGTTAATTTAGAGTTGCTGCAAAGGACAAGGCATTCTTAAAGCGCATGCGCGTAAATTTCACTTTCAAGTTATACAGATGGAAGAGACCAGCTGAAAATTAATGCTGTGCATACATACCTACATACACAGCAAATTGGATGTTAAATATCACTTTTACAAGTCGGTTATTTATAAAAACTAGATGACATCGGCATTTCCTATATGACTAACTCTGAGAAGAAATACCGAAACAAACTCAGGGATCATAGTCTCTTTTAAAGTCCAGACAACAAGACAAGACAAGTTTGTTATATTATATAATAAATATGCATGATAAAATGTAGGTATATAAACCAAATTGTCAAATTAAAGTAGGTATATTAATAAAATGTCACAAAGCTGTGTAAATCATGTCAAAAAAACGGTATAATCCAATGTCAATAAAAACTGTATAAAATAAAAGATGACGTAAACGTAGATATATGTAGGTATAAAAAAAAGACAATATTGCCTGTATCTAGCGAGCAGATCAGTCCCAAGCTTTTTTATCATCATGATAATCAGAAATGTTATATTATCCTTTACTGCGTAATTTTAAGCGAGTCGTCTTACTATGCCCACCGTACACGTACGCCAACCGCTAAAGCGAGATTCCGTTCGCCTTTTTTTATTTGTCCATGATTTATTACATAAATAACTGAATTATAAAGGGATACAATTCACTGCCTTGTTGGTCTAGTGGTTGCAAGCGCGACTGCTGACCGTGGGGTCCTGGGTTCGATTCCCGGGTCGGGCAAAGTGTCATTGGGTTTTTTCATTAGAAAATTCTCAGTAGCAGCCCGGAGTCTGGATTTGTGCCCGGTTAATGGCAATAGGCTCGCCCCCTATTACATGGGACTATAACATAACGCCTGTATTTCCCCGAAGGGGTAGGCAGAGGTGTAATAGTACACCCACATTTCGCCAGTTATGTTATAGTCCTATGTAATAGGGGGCGAGCCTATAATAATAAGTAATTATAATAAAAAGTAATAAGTTACTTATTTTAATATATAATTATTAATTAATAAATTAAAACCTAGACCTAGTGTAAGCCAACTGGCAGATTTTGTGGATAATAAAATATGTATGTGTACCTACCAACATTAGAATTAAGATCTTCTGTACCAAAATCACACCAATAAAGATTCTATTCTATTCTACGGATCTTAAAATCACACCAATAAAGATTCTATTCTATTCTACGGATCTTAAAATCACACCAATAAAGATTCTATACTATTCTACGGATCTTAAAATACAGTGTACAGTAAATAGAGTTGAAATAAAGTAAATTTACTGTAATTACAGTGCATCTGGACACACTCATCATCATCATCATCCTCCGAGCCTTTTCCCAATTATATTGGGGTTTGCTTCCGGTCTAGCCAGATGCGGGCTGAACATCAGCATTTTACACGGAGCGACTGCCATCAGACCCCCGTAACCCAGTTACTGGGCAATACTGACATTCGGAGGTTAGACCAGTTGTCAGACTTTCAGGCTTCTGACTACCCGTAACGACTGCCATAGATATTCGTATGACAACCGGGACCGACAGCTTAACGTGCCCTCCGAGGCACGGAGGGGTCTCGATGTGTAACGAAACGGTCACCCATCCACAGACTGACCACGGCAAGTGCAGCTTAACGTTGCATCTGGACACACTGTCTACGAATATTATTCAGTGGATGTATTATCATTCATTATTATTGCTAAACATAATTCCGATTATTTTATTATTTTTAACGCATTTACGCATGCGAAGCCAGGAGTCGCAGGTTCGAATCCTGCTCGTGAGCGATTTTTTCTTTCCAAAATTTAAATCGTTATAGTTCCGATTCATAATACAACGTGAGTGGAGCTACAATTTGCTATTAACTTATTATTTCGATTTCTATGCTTCAAACCTACAAACTAACGTCATAATGTAATGAATTCTAAGTATTTATTACACAGTACACTATGCTGACGTCGTATGTTCAATTATACATTTTCGTTTTCAGCAGCCTTTATGTGTATACATACCAGGCCCCTCAGAAAGTATTGCGAAAAAAAGTTTTTATATATGGGAGACTGGCCAGTTATAATTTTTTTCGAAAATATGATTATTTATAAGTAAAAATAAGTAAGTTCCAATTTCAAAATTTCCCTCCACATTTTTTGCGAGTTAATTCAAAGTATTGTGTCTCACTGAAATATGGATCTGCGCCGGGAACATTTTAGAGCTATGATTTTATACGATTTCAAGTGTCGCCTGAAACCGGATGAATCGTACGATAGACTTCAAATGGCATTCATGGATGAAGGCCCTTCCAAGGCAACCGTGTATCGTTGGTATAACGAATTCAAGCGCGGTCGACCAACTTTGGGGGATGACGAAAGAAGCGGTCGCCCTTTGACGGCTGTTACCGAAGAAAACGTGCTAGCAGTGAAAAATTTAATCCAAGACAATAGGCGAATTACATATCAGGAGATTCAACACATATTGAAGATTGGATCGGGAAGCGTTCACGAGATTCTACACAGCCATCTTCGCGTGAGGAGGATAGTGTCACGCTGGGTGCCGCACAACCTCACCGATGCTCAGAAGCAGGCCCGGGTGGAATGGTGCCGTGATATGCTTAACAAATTTGAAGCAGGCTCGTCTCGGCGTGTTTACGACATCGTTACAGGTGATGAGTCCTGGATTTATCAATACGACCCAGAAACCAAGCGCCAGTCGACTGTTTGGGTGTTTCAAAATGAGCCAACGCCTACCAAAGTGAAGCGATCTAGAAGCGGGGGTAAGATTTTGATCGCTAGCTTTTTTAATTTGACTGGCCACTTGGTATCAATTCCCTTACGGGATCAAAGAAGCATTAATGCCGAATGGTATACTACCAAATGTTTGCCAGAAGTTTTCTCTGTTATAAGCAACAAGCGACCAAACACAGGGCTCCGCGGGCTACTGCTCCACCACGACAATGCACCTGCGCACACCGCACTCAAAACGAGGGACTTCCTGGACAGCACGCCAGTCAAACTCCTGGGTCACCCTCCTTACAGCCCTGATCTAGCACCGTGTGACTTCTCTTTATTCCCAAAAATAAAAAATCAGCTCAAAGGGATACAATTTTCGTCGCCGGAAGATGCGCTGGCTGCGTTCGAGCAGGCTGTAGACGAGGTGTCTGCGGCGGACTGGAAAAAGTGTTTTGAAAACTGGTTTAGGCGCATGAATCTTTGTATAGAGGCTGGTGGAAAGTACTTTGAAAAGATTTGATAAAAATATATGTACGTATAGAACAATTTTTTTTAGTTTCGCAAAACTTTCTGAGTGTCCCACGTATTGTTAGCGACGTGCTCTGATCTTTCTAGAATTAACAATTAGCTATAGATACTTAGTTGTAAGTTTTTAATAAGAGGCGGACCCAGCGACGTGTTCGTCGAATTCCGGGCTTCCGCCAGTCTGCCACCCCTCGTGAGCCGATGCGTACGCGCAATTTTGTAATTTTATTGTGCGCACAGCCATTTTGGTTTTTTGTGTTTTTGCTAAAATAATAAATTCAGTATTCCTAAAGTCGCGAGTTTTGTTTCCACTACTCCTGGAAGTTCCTGAAGCACACCCTGTACCCTACAAAGTGGTACTTCGAGCCCGATCTGATGATCCACACTCCTCCAAGGGTAATCACGCGACGAGCGAAAATGCTGCAAGAACAGAATGACTTGCTGGAACAGAAGAAAATTGCAGAAAATACTCAAGATGCAACTGCTGCAAACGAGATTAGTGTGGCGCAACGTTTATTTTCCGGTGTGCCGGGTAGCAGTATGAAATTGGAACCGCTACCTCACATTGTAAAAAAGCCCACTAAAGCAGTTGCATCACTGAGTCAATGTTCTCGGAAATCTATTAAGGAGACAAAGAAGAAAATGCTGCAGCTAGAAGCTGCTAAACAAAAAGCAAGAATACAAATCGCGCTCATCGACCGTAACCTGGACGCCCAATTGGCAGCACTCAGTGACGAGGAAGCACAGTCGGAATACAGTTCACAAATCGATGGAAACGAGCTTCCTCGAAACGAACTAGAGGAATGGGTGATCCACCAGAGTAGCCATAAAGAACCCCTAATGGAGCAGCAAGCCCCCCAGAAAGGAATCCAAACGGGCGAGCTGGATAAACAGGTACCGTTGTCATACACCGACCGCGTGGCTGACCAGGCCGGCCCGCTGCCCGATGCAGTGCCGCCGGCACCGCCGCCGCCCGATGACACCGTGACTGTGCTAAATAACGCGGTTCATATGTTGGCTAGTGCTCTGAAAGAAATTTCTACTAACTGTGCAAACAACGTGCCTCAAGCCAGTTTGCTCAGCCGAATGAGTACACCGAAAGATTTACCTGAGTTCTCAGGTGACCAATTGGAGTGGCTTCAATTTAAGCAAGCGTACGATGAATCGACAGCATTATGTAAATTTATGCCTAAAGAAAACCTTTGGAGACTTCGAAAGTGTTTACGAGGGCAAGCGAAGGAGGCTGTCTCCGCATTGTTTATAAGCGCCACATCGCCAGACAAAGTGATAGCGACATTGGAGCTACGGTTTGGTAACCCTGACTGCATTATTTCAAGAATATTCCATGATATTAAGAAAATGCAGCCCCTACAACAGGAATATCACAAAGATATCGTTGCGTTTTCTGTGAAGGTGAATAATGTAGTGGAAGCAGTGCGAGCAGTTGGACGCGAGGAGTACCTGCAAGGCGTCAATATCGTCTCGATAATTCTCTGTAAACTCCCCACAATGCTTATTTCTAAGTGGTCAGACTACAGCTTCAAAATGATCACCGAAGGACAAAAACACAGGTTGGTGATTTTATCTGATTTTCTACATGAGGAGGCCGTAAAGATTTCTACCACTGCAAGCATTTTTACTACCATTCGAAGTGATCACCTGAAAAATAAAACTAGTATGCCTACACGTACGCAGACCGTATTAGTTCAAGCCGAAGAACGTAACGCTAATTGTTTGTTTTGCCGCACCGCGGTACATAATCTCACCGACTGCAAGCAATTTAAGAAAGCACTACGTAAAGTACGATGGCAACATGTGAAAAAACACGGGTTATGCTACAATCCTTACAGCAGACATACAGCCACGTGTTTGGTTTTTGTAATGGTGTCCATTTGTTATTACATGTTTCGGACGCATAGATGCATTTTGAGAATGTTATGTTTGTTATTGCGCCAATTTCACATGGGATTTGCTGACTCCTCATGTTACGTGTTGGTTTGTTAAATGAACACACATATGTACTTGGTTCAATTTTTATACAATAATTATAACATTAACATTAATGCACTTATTATGAAGTCCATTACAAACAAACTGCCGAGTAAAACATTAAATAAAGGCAACTTTGAACACATACAACATTTACAACTCGCTGATCCTGAATTTAACATATCTCAGGACATAGACTTATTACTGGGAGCCGACATATATTCCGAAATATTATTGGAGGAGCTCATAAAAACTAAATCGTCATCCATCATAGCTCAACAAACTCATCTAGGATGGATAGTGTGTGGTAATTACAAAACATTTAACTGCCATGTAATAGTCAACAATATTCAAGATCTTGCCCAATTCTGGGAACAGGAGTCCTTGCAAGACAATAAGGAAGATATGGACTCCAACAACAAATGCGAACAGTTATACAAGGAAACAACAACACGACTGCCTGATGGGAGATACCAGGTTCGTCTTCCTCTTAAGGATAACTTTACCGAACACCTAGGAACATCCAAACCGCAGGCCATCGCTCAATTTCAACAACTTGAGCGAAAGATGTCAAAAAACCCTGCGTTTGCAAGAGATTATAAACATTTCCTGGAGGAATACGAAGGAATGGGTCACATGAAGCAAGTCCAAACAAACACTGAACACAAAAACAATCATAACATTAACATAAAATCATCAAAACGTCAAATCTTGAGCGATATATCAACTATTTTTGATCCGCTGGGATTACTGTCCCCAATAACAGTCAAGGCAAAAATCTTATTCCAACAGATATGGAAGTATAAAACCGAATGGGACGATGCTGTTCCCGATGAAATAGAAAAAGAATGGAGAACATTGAGATACGAACTGGCAAGCATGCAACCGTTTCAAATTAACCGATGGCTTGGTCTTGAAACAAACAAGGGTTGCAAATTACACGCGTTCTGTGACGCATCGGAAAAAGCATTTTCGTGTGTGATCTACAGCATGGTTCGAAAGGGTACACAAAAACCCCATATTGCATTGGTAGCAGCTAAAACTAAGGTTGCTCGAATTCAAAAACAACAAACACTCCCAAGACTCGAGTTATGCGGCGCTCAGCTGTTAGCTCAACTTGTGAAGAAAATAAAACATTGCCTCGATAAACCTAACATAAAAGTAACTGCATGGACGGACTCTATGATCGTGCTTGGTTGGCTAAATGGCGATATCTCGTGTTGGAGGGCCTACGTCGGAAACAGAGTTCAAGAAATAACATCGATAGTGCCCCCCGATAATTGGAAATACGTGAGATCGGAGCAAAATCCGGCCGACTGCGCTTCTCGTGGACTACTACCTTCTCAGTTACAAGACTTTTCTCTATGGTTTGATGGACCCGAATGGCTTCACAGCGAAAATATTCCTGAAACATCTGAAACATATAAAACACCAGAAATCGAAGATAAAAAGGTGCATGCTGTTATGTCACAGACCATTGACCAAAACATAAACATTGTAACACAACTCCATAACAAGAACAGCTGTATTATGACTATAATACGCATCATCGCTTGGGTGTCGCGTTTCATCACAAACACGTCACGAAACAATCGTCATCAGGAAGACGCAACAACGAATCATACGAACGGCTTGTCTACTGGCTTGTATGAAAAATGTAATTTAACACTCGCCGACATACGACGCGCTACAAACATTATTATAAAACACGTACAGAAGGAACATTATGAACAAGAAATCAAAGATTTTAAAACAAAGGGGAAGTTAAGCAACAATAGTGGACTTCTAAAACTTAACCCCTACCTCGATGAAAATAACATACTGCGCGTCGGAGGCCGATTACGATATTCAAACATACCTGAAGAAACCAAACATCCTGTTATCATACCAAAAAACAGAAGGCTGACGAACCTACTCATTGATCGTGCACATGTCACAACATTACACGGTGGAGCGAGATTAACCTTGGCTATATTGAGACAGAAATATTGGATAGTAGGAGGAAACAATACTGTAAAAAAACATTTGCAAAGCTGCATAAAGTGTTGCCGTTTTAAACCATCGAAACAATATCAACAGATGGCTGACTTACCCAATAAGAGAACAACGCAATCACCCCCTTTCTTCCACACAGGGGTGGATTTCGCAGAGTTCGTTAATGTCAAACTGAACAAAGGTCGAGGTGTCAAAACAAGTAAGCAACTAACAAGACCAATTACAAAATTAATTAAACTTCCGATACCAGAATCCCAGATGGAAAACCCTGACACCACCACCGCTACTGTAACAAATTGTAAGGAAAAATATAAACCAACAAAACATAACATTAATCAAAAACAACGATTCAAATCGGGGAAAATAAGTTCCAGCCTGCTATGTGTGCTCATAACATTATTAACATTATTTCAGCCCACAAAACAAAACAGTGACGTCATAAATGTCACTCCGTTTGAACCGAACAGAGCAGTGTATTTTGACCGAATCGGCAATTTACAAAGCGTACATGATGACTGGAAAATCGTTACCTACTACAACATGACGTCATATTGGCAAGGCATAGAAAACATCCATAGAGTTGTGAAACACCTAGGGGAAAGATGTGAGCAATTCAGCTATCAAACGATGTGCAAAACCATTATGACTGAATTCGAACAGGAGCTCAGTGAACTGAACCATAACAACTACATGTTGAAAACACATCATGGGCAGACCAGGGGGCGCGTCACCCGAGGCCTTATCAATGGGGTAGGCTACCTTGCGAACAGTCTATTCGGCGTACTAGACGAAAGCTTCGCAATTCAATACAAACAGGACATAGAAACATTACATAAAAATAGAGACCATTTATTGAACCTGATTAAAGGGCAAACATCAATAATTGAGGCTCAAAGTAACATTTTAAAGAGAAATGAAGAGGCAATGAATACGCAGTTCAACCTCTTATCCCAACACTTTAACGCTACAGACAGCTATCTACAGCAATTGGGAACGGCTGTTCAGCAAGAGGAAAATTTGAACTACTTCAACATCATGGCTGTAACGACTTCAATAATTTCATCTAAACTCCGCCACATTCAACATATGCTTTTAGACACAGCCATTAACATTCACCATGGTCATGTGGACACCAGACTCTTACCGCAAAGCCAGCTCTTTCAGGAACTCAACATCATTTCTGGACAGTTGCCACAACATCTGTCTATTCCTGTTGATAACATGCAAACGCAACTGGCCGACATATACAAGTTATTAGAGGTCAAGTCTAGATTATTAGACAATTATTTCATTATAGAAATAACATTACCGTTAACAGGCGACACTCAATTCACGTTATATCAACCAGTACCTATTCCGATGATAACAAACAACAAAGATTCACTTGTAATGAAAACAAGCTCAGAATACATTGCAGTCAATATAAGAAAAGAGACATATATGCAGCTCACAGGCAGTGATTTGGAACATTGTATAAAAATTGAACCAAGTACATATGTGTGTTCATTTAACAAACCAACACGTAACATGAGGAGTCAGCAAATCCCATGTGAAATTGGCGCAATAACAAACATAACATTCTCAAAATGCATCTATGCGTCCGAAACATGTAATAACAAATGGACACCATTACAAAAACCAAACACGTGGCTGTATGTCTGCTGTAAGGATTGTAGCATAACCCGTGTTTTTTCACATGTTGCCATCGTACTTTATGTCTGCTGTAAGGATTGTCCATTACAACTCATCTGTGCAGGACATACTATCACTTCTAAGACAATACATTCAACAGGAATCTTAGAAGCTAAGGAAGGATGTATAATCAGAAACAATGAAGAAACATACTACACACAAGTTTATTACACAAACAACATCTACGTCAACCCAGAAATACCACTAATAGATCTGGAGGACATCAACAATCTCACATCTATTCAGCCGATTGATTTATCAACTGAGCAGCAAAACAGGCAATTTGTAAGAAACGATTATGAGAAACTTCATAATTCGTTGAAGGAATTAGAAGATCAAACGGAACAAACTGAAATGTCGCAACACGATGTTCATCAATACATTGTTTCCTACACATCGATGGGACTTCTGATCCTGTCAGCAGTCGTCGCGGGAGGAGTTTACTTATACTGTAAACGCAGCAGCATCGCCGTCGCCGGCGCCGGCGTGTCCACCAGATCACCGCCACCGAAGCCACTGAGGGCCGCGTCATCCACTGACGACATAGAACCGACTAGGATCAGCAATAATACTTACGCAACACCACATACGTTTAACATCTAACATATATTCGTTTGTTTTTTAATTTGGACATTTTATTAATTTTAATTTACATTTTCTTATTTTTATTTACATTTTTATAACATTTTGTTAATTTTTAAAAATGATTTTCTTGCCCCGCCAAGATGTACGGTCAGCATCCGCACATTGTACCGTAGCCTAGTTTAGTTAGAAATAGGTATTGCAATTTTTGTTATTTTAAGCAATGTTGCACCATAACGTACGAAAGTACGTTAGTCTTCGTTTTATCGCGAGCTCGTACAAACATACCAGCAACATTTTACCTAACATTTTGGGGGTCGAGTCATCCACGTCCGTAGGAGAGTACCCCTTTTCCGAATCCCTACACGTGATCCCTGGGTGGTGCAAATCGGGTGACATACTGGTGGTAGGCCTCAGCCGACGGCTTGCGACCACCCACCGGGCAAAGACGTGCCGCCAAGCGACCCAGTCGTGTTCCGGTACGATGCCCAGTGTAGCCACTCGAGAGGATGGGTCGAAATAGTTGTTTCACTGCAAGCAGACCAATCTGACGCGCGCTGATACTGTCACATCGGGAGGCTAATCGCGGAGGGTAGCGGGATCCGAGGCACGGTGCACCGCTGGCCGACCGCAGGTAGTAGGGGGCCCAATTAGTGTGCTAGCCACACATGAAAGGCTGCCCCGCCAACTAGCGAAAAATCCCGGGATGCGCCATCGTGCCGGTCGGCGACCGGTTGAGAGGGCCCGATGGACACTCCTGGGGGGGCTCGGGCGTCCCCGCAGTCTCCGGCTTAGTCCCCCAATGTTGTGACTTGTCAGTGTGTGTCTGAACGTTAGCAGCGTGGAACCTCACTTCACTGCCATCCCCTCACCTTCCTTCACTCGACAAAAATAATGATAAAGAGAAGCAAGAGAAAAATGGTTTCACAGCGGCTGCACTCCCTCTCTCTCAAAGTGCACCTCCACAACATCCGAGGTCTGCACTCAAATCTCGTTGCAGTCCACCACCACCTCGAGACTGATAAACCATCACTCCTGTTTCTCTCGGAGACGCAGATCGGATGTCCGTCTGACGTGTCGTACCTTTCCTACCCAGGGTTTACCCTGGAGCACAACTTCAAACCACGTGCGGGCGTATGCCTGTACGCCCGGGACGACATCTGCTATCGGCGTCTCCGAAACCTTGAAGATCCCAGTTTCTCCATACTTTGGGTTTTGGTTGACACAGGCATGGAGAAAATTCTGTATGCCTGCGTCTACCGTTCACATAGCGGAGATCAGGAGACAACCAGGCTCACACAGTACCTTAGTGAGGCGGCGGATGCGGCCCAGCAACGGTACCCTTCGGCCCAGTTAGTGATTCTGGGGGATTTCAATGCCCACCACCAGGAGTGGCTTTTCCCATACCAGATAACTGACCACGCAGGGAGAGAGACGCGAAAGCTGGCTTTAGCGTTAAATCTCACCCAGCTGGTCCAAGGGGCAACGAGGGTGCCTGATGTTGAGTCGCACACAGCCAACTGTTTGGACCTTCTGCTGACAACTGATCCAGACCGGTATTCCTTGTCGGTATCATCACCCTTAGGTAGTTCTGACCACTGTCTGGTGAAATCTGTATCCGTCTACTCTCCGCCCGATCCCAGCCCTAGAGGCATCCGGCGAGTGTGGCGGTACAAAGCAGCAGATTGGGATGAGATGCGGTCGTTTTTTGCATCTTATCCTTGGCAGCCGACTTGCTTCTCTTCTGATGATCCTACAGTTTGTGCAAGCGCCGTAACGGACGTGTTGCGTCAGGGGATGGAGTATTACATTCCATTTTCTGATGTAACAATGTCTGGCGAAGCTCGTCCATGGTTTGGGGCCGAGTGTAGAAGCGCTGAGGCGCTGAAACACACGGCATACCTGGAGTGGGTCGACGCTCGAAACCGCAAAACTAAGGACTTAAGCGAAAAGAAGAGAGCTTTCAACAAGGCTGCCAAGTCCTGTAAGAAGGCTTTGCGCAGAGCTCGATTTGACCACATAGGCCGAATAGGTAACAAACTTGCTTCTTACCCGTCGGGTAGTAAGGCGTTTTGGTCCCTGGCGAAGTCGGTCGAATCGAACTTCTGTCGCCCCTCACTACCTCCACTGCTGAAGCCTGATGGGTCACTGGCCCACACTGCTGAGGAGAAGGCAAACTTGTTTGCCTCTCTCTTCGCGGATTCTTCACGTCTCGATGCTGGTGGCGCTACACCCCCTTCTCCACAAAATGGATGTGAGACTTGTATGTCGGATATTCGCATCCACCAGAAGGAGGTCCGTAAAACGCTACGCAATCTTGACGTGAACAAAGCCAGTGGCCCCGACGGTATACCAGCCATAGTCCTTAAAACCTGTGCGCCTGAATTGTCTCCGATCCTGACACGCCTATTTCGTCTCTCGATGGTGACTGGTAAAGTGCCGAAATCCTGGAAGCAGGCTAATGTGCAACCAGTGCCCAAAAAGGGCAGTCGTGCTGACCCTGCTAATTACAGGCCCATCTCAGTAACGTCCATACTCTGTAAGAGTATGGAACGAGTACTTAATACTAATTAAACTACAGTAGGTATGTGTACTTCAATCGTTAAAAAAAGATTTTCGAAAAATTAATTTTAAATTTTTATATATTATTATTTATATATTTTTAAATTTTATTTGAAGATTTATGTATTTAGCGAGTAATATTTTTTTATATTGATGGGGGAGCCACTTGGCTACTACAATCCCCTTAAGAGGTTTTCGTGGTTTCTCGGGATGCTGATTACTAATATAACATTTATTTTGAGATCCAAGATGGTGGACGCGACTTAAAAAAGAAAACAATATGGGTATCGTTTTCGAGGTTTTCGGGGGTGCTGATAACGAATATAACATCCATTTTGAGATCCAAGATGGCGGACGCGACTTTTTACACAAAATCAATATGGGTATCGTTTTCGAGGTTTTCGGGGGTGCTGATAACGAATATAACATGTATTTTAAGATCCAAGATGTCGGATGCGACTTTTTAAACAAAATCAATATGGGTATCGTTTTAGAGGTTTCTTGGGATGCTGATTACTAATATAACATCCATTTTGAGATCCAAGATGGCGGACGCGACTTTTTACACAAAATAAATATGGGTATCGTATTAGAGGTTTTTGTGGGTGCTGATTATGAATATAACATCTGTATTTTCAATTACCTGTGACAAACAATAAAAATCTATTCTATTCTATTCTAGTAAACATTAAAAAAAATTAAAAAATCGCGCGATTCCACAGAAAACGTGTCGAGGAAACGTATGCGTTCGGAAAAGTCGCAATAACTTAAGCAATCAGTATTCAAGTCCCGGGTTCAGTTCCCGCTCACGTCTCAGTGAAAATATTCGTTCGTGATACGTCAAATATATTATTATTTCTACTTTCTACGCCGTTTTCGGTGTATCAAACGGCCATTATAGACGGAAAATAAATATTTTGTAGGTTCTATTTAGTGTTGCTGTTTATGGTATAGTATATTCCATAGCTTATTGCGTCAAATAACGGGACGTGAATACGGAATAGGTAATCAAATTAAAAGGATTATAGATCGTATTTGAAATAACAATTAGGTGTGTTTGTATCTATTGTACGTCCGAAGACTGAAGAGTACAATCAGCCGCTGTGTATGGCATTCGTGGACTACGAGAAGGCCTTCGACTCCATCGAAACTTGGGCAGTTCCGGATGCTCTTCAGCGATGTCACATTGATGAGCGGTATATAGAGATGCTGAGATGCCTATACAACGCTGCTACCATGACTGTTCAGCTCCAGGACCAAAAGACGAAGCCAATCCAACTGCGCAGAGGGGTGAGACAAGGGGATGTAATATCCCCGAAATTGTTCACTAACGCGTTGGAGGACGTCTTCAAGACACTGGACTGGACTGGACAGGGTATCAACGTTAACGGCGAGAACATCTCACATCTCCGTTTTGCCGATGACATCGTTGTAATGGCTGAGTCGCTGGAACAACTGGGCGAAATGCTGCACAGCTTAAACGGAGCCTCTCGACGTGTCGGTCTCGGCATGAATCTGGACAAGACTAAAGTCATGTTCAATATGCATGTCATGCCGAGGCCGATATTCGTCGAAGGGTCGACACTCGAAGTTGTAACGGAATACGTCTACCTAGGGCAGGCAATTCAGCTTGGGGTGCTGGCCAGAAAACCTCCACGTGTGCCTGACGGCTGCTTGTCCTTCTGGACACGTCTGGAGGGATCGGCAGTTGTTTGGCCGGTGCATCCTGGGCACGGGCAATAAAATCCTGCCGAGGGATTAACCTTCGGGGGATTTTATTGCCTGTGGCGAATATTCTGGCACGGGAGGGGCCCGTTCTGGGCCAGTAGGGAGTTGCTCCACGTGTCCCTCTGATATCAGCAGAGGGCACAGTGGAGGAGCAGGGGCGGGCCCGGTGTGCACTCACCCTGCCACTGGGCAGGCAGCGGGGGGACTGTCTTTCCCTGCCCCCGTCGATCTCGTAACCCCAGGAGTGCCCGCTGAGTAGTGTTCTCGCGCCTCTTGGGACCGAGGGTCTTGGCTTCACCGCCCGGACCGCGAGGAAGAAAACCTCTATAAAAAATTACGGGAGGTAGGGCCTGCGAGCAGCAGACTCGGGGTAGTCTGCTGCCCGACCAGTAGCTGGCGTAGCTGGCACAGCCGGCGTAGTTGGCGCGGCTGGTAAAGGCCCATGAGGTGAAGTGGCGTGCAGTGTTCCGTGTGCGCCACCTAGGAGGGTGCGGCCGACGTTAGGCCACACGGGGAGAAGGGGCTCGCCTGCTTGTGGCGGGCCAGGACCTGTCGGGGGTGGTTGTGTGAATACTCACGGGTTCCCACGCCCCCGGCTAAGGTAGTTGAAGGAACACCGTGGTGGTTTTAGTCGGTAAGAGTCCGACACTGGCTCCGCCTGCCCCGGGCGGAGTGCGTCCATGAGGATTTCCCCACGGAAAAAAAAAAAAAAAAAAAAAAAAAAAAAAAAAGGCAATTCAGCTTGGTAGACACAACTTTGAGAAAGAAGCCAACAGAAGGATCCGTCTGGGCTGGGCAGCGTTTGGCAAACTTCGCCGAGTCTTCTCGTCGCCTATACCGCAAAGTTTGAAGACAAAAGTCTTCAACCAGTGCGTCCTGCCTGTCATGACTTACGGTGCCGAGACGTGGACACTGACAGTTGGGCTAGTCCACAAGTTTAAAGTCGCTCAGCGAGCTATGGAGCGAGCTATGCTTGGAGTTTCTTTGAAGGATAAAATCCGAAACGAGATTATCCGGAGAAGAACCGGAGTGACCGACATAGCTTGTAGAATCAGTAAGCTGAAGTGGCAGTGGGCTGGCCATGTCTGTCGAAGGACCGATGGCCGCTGGAGCAGACGAGTCCTTGAGTGGAGACCGCGAATCGGCAAACGCAGCGTAGGGCGCCCCCCTGCCAGGTGGACGGACGACCTAAAGAGCGTGGCCGGGGGGGACTGGATGCGGAAGGCAGAGGATCGAGCGTTGTGGCGCAACTTGGGAGAGGCCTATGTCCAGCAGTGGACTGCGATAGGCTGAGTTGATTGATGTAATAAACAATTATTATATTTTTATTGTTGTAATTTCATTTTTAGGGTTCCAACAGGACCCTATTACTCTGCTTATGCCATCTGTCTCTTCTTTTACTCTCTTTAAAAAAAAAGTCCATCTCGCACTTTATGATTTTTTTTTATTTTTTTTTTATGTATACCTAGTGTTAGATTACCCTACAATGTTTGCATTACAGGCGGAATATTATGTACCTAGTGATGTTAGTGATAATATTTGATGATATTTGGTAATAGAAACATGAAAATTACGATTGGTCTATTCAGAATCACCAGGAGAATCGATTGACATAGTTTTTATCACGGAATAAAGAAAACAGTTTTTATACAATTTTAAAATGTTTTTAACAAAAAAAAAATTAAACTCAATTTGGGTAGGTAAATTCAATACATCAGCGGATAGTGAATAGGTCGAAGAAGTTCGTCTCGTCTGTAACTTTGTTTTTTTCTTCGATTATCTGGGAAATTAAATGAAACTATTTATTCTGCTAATTGGGCGCTTAATTTTTTTTTTTGTCAACGTGTGAATGCGTTTTTGAATGTTCTCCTCGGTAATTACGCGACGATTGTAGTTTGTTTGTACAGTTTAAGTGAAATTGTAAATAGAATAGTGTAATTGAGACAAATAAAAGTAAATTTTTTTAGAAGTGAAATTCTAAAAGCGTCAAAAGCGTAAAAAAATTCGTTGGCAGAAAAAGCACAACGTTTAAACACGCTTACGATTTTAAGCCGTTTTTCGGGTTCCGTAGTTCCTACAAGGAACCCCTGAAGTTTCGTCATGTCCGTCTGTCCTAATCCTTTACAGCTTAATAACTTCTACAGTTATAAACAGAAGTAAATGCTGGCGGTAAGGTAAATTATTAACAATTTGCCTTACTGCTAGCGTGTGTAGGATTTTAACTTTGACTACCTACAAATTGACACTTATGGCCTTAATTAAAACCATTTTTAACCTTATATCTTATGTGATAAAGTAGAAAGTCGAGAACCAAGTTAAGATATTTAGGTACTACTGCAGTGATGAGGTCACGGCGCTGCGCGGCCCAAGCTGGGCACTCCACCAGTGTGTGCTGCGCCGTGTCCTCTGGGCAGCTCCCGCAGTGATGATTTTTAATATTTTTAATTGTAGTCTATAAATATCTGCCAAATATGTTTGGTAGGTTCTACCATAGCTGCTTAGTCTGTAAGAAAAAATAATTTGAAAATGAATATATTATTATTATTTCCTATTTATTAATTATTTTATTCACAAAATAATAATTTGAATAAATTTTGCGTTTTGTTGTTTTTTTTTATTATAGTTGTGAATACACCACAATTAAGGTGTTTTTATATCTGGAATACATTCCGAAAATAAATATTTTTCTGGCGTGAAATTGTTTTGAAGTAAAAACTAAACGAAGTGTTTATAAAAATAGAGTTATGAAAGAAATAAAGAAATACCCGAAATTTACAGTTTTCTTTGGCAATGCTACCGGCATCCATCCAAATTACTTTATAAGGACCACCTATTAGAATCTGCTGTTGGATGTCAACAGGGTGACCCCCTTGGGCCGGCCATTTTTAATTTGGCGATAAATCCAATTATTCGACAGATAAATTCAAAATTTAATGTGTGGTATTTAGACGACGGGACTCTAGGAGGTGACGTGGACGCAGTTGTTAAAGATCTGGAGTTTCTAAAACAAAAATTTCATTCTATTGGCCTTGACCTCAATTCATCTAAATGTGAAATCTACCTTCCCCACTCGACTGACCGACAACTGACGATTCAAAAATTTCATGCAATAGCGCCAAATATCAAAATAGTTGAAAAAAGTTCACTTCACCTCCTAGGATCTCCAATCTTAGACGAATCCTTCTCAACATTCATTGAGGAGAAAATACAAAATTTTAATGATATTTCGGAAAGGTTTTTTAAAATTAATATGCATTCGGCGTATACTATTATTCGATATTGTTGTTTTGGACCTAAATTTACGTATATCCTACGCTCTTCTCACTTATGGAAGCACCCACAACTTTTGGACAAAGTAGACAAAATTATACGAAACACATTAGCTTCAATTTTAAATGTGGCCCTGGACGACCGAGCCTGGTTACAAGCCACACTTCCCATTCGTATGGGTGGTCTCGGCGTCCGCAAAATTTCCAGTATTAGTTTACCGGCGTTCCTGTCCTCGGTCCACGGTACTGAGAAATTAACCAGGAAAATTTTAGCATCCTCACTGGTTGATTTTGAGGTACCGTGTTTGACCGACGCTGTCAACGCTTGGAAAATGGCCTGTCCCAATACGGAGTTGCCCCTCATCTTATCTTCCCAGAGACGGTGGGACGGGCCGCTCTGCAGTTTGACAAGGAATCATCTATTAAATACGTCAGTCAATACTGCCGAGCGTGCCCGTCTGCTGGCTGTGGGTGAGTGGGAGGCGGGACTGTGGCTTCAGGCCCTCCCGTCACCCAACTTAGGCACTATGTTGGATAACACAACTTTTCGGTTCGCTACCTGCCTACGGTTAGGCGCTCCATGCGTTGCTCCACATCGGTGTCATTGTGGTGAAGCTGTCGACAGCCTCGGACACCATGGCCTTTCTTGTTGCAGGAGTGCAGGTCGCATATCACGGCACGCCAATATTAACGACATTATTCGTCGTACTCTTGCCACCGCCGGCGTACCAGCCGTACTACAACCTAATGGCTTGGCACGTGACGATGGTAAGAGACCAGACGGTATGATGTTATTACCTTGGAAGTTGGGTAGGCCTCTGGTGTGGGACGCAACCTGTGTCGACACACTTGCTCCATCCCATCTTCCTAGCTCGGCGGGCTGTGGCTGTGCTGCCGCTGCAGCTCCGGAGACCCTCAAGCGGCGCAAATATAGTAATCTTATTGGATGCTATGATTTTGAGCCGTTTGGGGTCGAAACGCTCGGGCCATGGGGTCCGAGCGCTCGGCTCCTTTTCAAGGAAATATCTAAGAGACTGGTCGACACTTCGCGTGACCAGAGGGCTGGCTTGTTCTTTGGGCAACGAATAAGCGTTGCCATTCAACGTGGCAACGCTGCCAGTCTTCTGGGCACGCTTCCGGATGACAGTGATGTGGAGGAATTCTTCGACGCCTAAGTCTACTTTTATGATATTTTAATATTATTGTTTCTGTTTTTTATACATGTTTATATTGTATATATTATTTATATTAATGTAGATAGGTAGTAGTTAATTATAAGAGGTGTATTTAAAAAAAAAAAAATACTTAATAAAAAAGTTATGAAATAAAACAAGTGATAAGCTGAGATGATTTCCTCAAAAAAGGAAGAACGCAAGGAATTCCGTTCCTTCAAAATCCTTTTTTACAAACAAACGATACATTAACTTTGGAGGAGTGAATTATTATGTAGTATTAGTATTTTATAAATAAATAATAATAATAAATATCTTTGGGACATTTTTACATAGCACCATCTAGTCCCAAACTAAGCAGAGCTTGTGCTATGGGTACTAGACAATTGATATAATACTTATATACTTTTTTTTGTAAATACATACTTATAATACATAAGAAACACCCCCAGACCAACACAAACACAAATATTCACACAAATATTTGTGTCCTGTGGGAATCGAACCCATGACCTCATGATCAGCAGTCCGACCCTCGAACCACTGGACAACAGACGTCGTCAAAAACGAAACGAAAAAATTATTAATATATTATGAAACCAATTTAAATAATATACGCGATTTAATCCGGTTAAACTTTGTTTTATTAACCGACTTCAAAAAAAGGAGGAGGTTATGTATTCGGCGGGTTTTTTTTTTTTTTTTTTTCATGTATGTACACCGATTACTCCGAGATTTCTGGGCCGATTTGCCCAGCGGCCATAAAGTTTGTTGCATACTATACAATGGAAGCACAAATTCGCATAATTGCGTCCTGGGCCTTGCTACTGTGTTCAAAATTTTGTTTCTTGATTATTAATAAAAGTTTGTAAAAAATGGGCGCATTTTATTTTACCATACATAAAAAAGTTCTGTATGATTCCCGAGTTTCCCGACACGTCCGTATAAAGCTTCTAGGGTGACAAGTTCGTATAAGTTGTTCACTTAAACATAGGAAATTAAAGCAAAGTTGCCAGTCTGGAAAACTAGATTTGGTAAATATTAATTGGATATTTTTTTATAATTATATCTGCCTATAATATGTACAAAATTATTATTTATTTATTTATTGAAACATGTAGCAACGCAGTGGCAACATCTTTGTTGACATCCCCGCTTTCTTTAAGGCCAACACCAAACATATTATTATCGCTTCGTCACTTTATATAAAAGGTCGTTAGTTACTATAACTACAAATTTGCCAATGTATGACAGTACACGTGTTCGTTATAGATTTATTTATAACTAGTTTTACCCCTTAGTTGCTTGCAAAAAAAATGGTGACTAATTATTTTATTATTTTAACGCATTTTACGCATGCGAAGCGAATTCTAAAGATATAAATTGTGGAAAGAAAAAATCTGTGAGTCTTCCAATATTGGTATGTTTTTTTGCTTCTTCGCCAATTGCTCCATATATTACGAGATAGTACGGAGCGTTCATGTTTTTTTGGAACAGCTGATGCTAGGCAATCTGTTAACAAACTTAATACAGTATATAAGCCTTATATGGCACAATAATTGTTCAGCAAAATTAATTTTGCTATGGACTCGTTTAAAAACCAAAATAAGTTAGCTTGTGGATCAGAGCATTGACTGATACCCGAGGCTCTTATTACTAAAGCATAGACTGAAATTTAGATAAAGTTCAATCGAGTTCAATGTCAAATTCCATACATAAAAAGCATTGACGACGTCTGTGGTCTGGTGGTTCGAGTGTCGGACTGCTGATCACGAGGTCGTGGGTTCGATTCCCACAGGACACAAATATTTGAATTTGAATTCATGCCTAATCAGAATGGAATTGCTCAGTAAAATTTTCTAGTTTAAATAGGAAGGAAAATAATTTTAGCTATGGATATGGGTGTTTGATGGACTGGTTTAAATTCTGAACACTGAATTTAGTCGTAAGAAAACGGCGTATGCCTTTCAACTTAAACATTGAAGTACCTATACAATGTGTATCAGAAATGCGTGGTCATATTTTAAGAGCTCATTCAGGGCATAGCATAGAACAAATTTTACTATGGGACCAACCCTGAAATCGCAAAAAAAAAATTAGATGTTCCCTACTAAATCATCGATGTCGCTCGACAAAATGTAACGATCAGCTGATTTTTTTTTGCGATTTCAGGGTTGGTTCCATAGTAAAAGTTGTTTTATAGCATCTCGATAACGTGTAGCAATAGGCTCTGATGGGTTTTTATCAGTAGACAGAGAGCTAAACCGGTTCGTTGTGTTGGCAGATGATGTTGAAGAATTTGGCTCGAATGGTCTCGCGCAATGCTTAGGTATTTTCCATTCGCTTATGTCGACAGGAACCTCCAGGGGACGTTTTCCAATTGAGTTTGGACGAGTTAAAAAACTTTCCATAATTTGAATGAATAATGTTGTTTCGCTCCGGTTTAAGGTAGGTTCTGTAAGCTGTTTCGCACACCGCCACACATGTTGCCAGGATTGCGCGCGGTGGTTACAGCAACCAATCAAAATTGTCTTATTCCGGGCACCGTGGGATAATGAACATGAGTTTCACTTGATGGTACAACCAAATCAAGACGAGACCGCAGATTTCTGCCAAAATTAATAAACGATCGATCTACGATTTGCCCCGCTAGAGATAGAAATTTGACATAAGCTCCATACATTTTATGAGAATTTTAAGATGAATGCATATTTTTAATAACATACGACATATTATAAAACTTTACTGTTAGTTTTGGTAAGATATTGTATAATATCATATTTTTATATGTATATGTACCAACAAATCATATTTTTTTTTTTATTAAAACCACTAAAGCGAAGATTTTCATGTTTTAACAATATGAAGCATTTGCTTGCGTTTCTTCACTTGTTGAATTAGATGCATCTGGGGTTTGTGTGATTGCGATTGTACTAGAATTTTCTAGATAGTGTGCTTGGGTTTGCTGCACTGCACACAAAAGTACGTTAGCTATCTTTAGCTCACTATTAAAAAATAGCAGACAGGTCTTATTACGACATTTGTTCACGATACTAATACCTATGTACTAAGTAATCGTTGAGGGAATTCACAATCACCCTGTGAATGTTAGGATAAAAGCTAATCACGTTTTTGTGTTGTGTAATTTACTAGATTCTTGTATTGAGCACTTCATTTTATTCGTGTCTTGTTTTTTTAAGCTTGTGTTTGATAGTGTCGTTTGGTTTAACATTATCTATGTTTTTAGCTTTCGTTATAAAGCTTTTTCAATATGTTTCTACGTTTATATTTCCTTTTAAGTATAGTTTGAAAATATTTCGTCGGTAGGAATCAAGCAAGAAGACGTAACACGTCTTTTCGGACTCGCAGTCAAGGATTTTCGTGAGATCTTTCCATATTCATACTAACATTTCACAACATTCGTTCTTTTTTCATTCACCTGTCAGATAATTGAGTCGGTGTTTTGGTCGATGTTTTTGTGTTTGATGAAAAATATTTAATTGGATGTTAGTACAGTGGTTCTTTACACCGTTCGAGTTACTGCTTTTAAAAGCTTTTATTTATCGAGCTTCGTTTTCCGAAGAAGTTTTAAACAGAGATCAACGCTTGAGTATCGTTCTGTAATATGGGCCTAATAGCGGTGTTTCTAAACTACTTAAATAATAAAAAATTGTGTTGCAAATGGTGACCTTAAAATCAATAATTGCAGAAAAAAAAAGAAAAAAAAAACTACCCTCAACCAAAGGCTTGAGCTTACATAGGACCTTAAATAATTATCAGTCAAAGTATGACCAAGACTGAGCAATACGTATGTATGTGTAATGGTCGTTGTTATTCTAAAGTCCATCGAACAGTGACATAAAGTTTTAAATTTGACATTACAGTAATTGTAGACCAGTCCATGTGCAGCAGCGTAAGCCTCACATACTTTGAGCATCTCAGTGATCGCCCCCAGTGACGGGCCCAGCAGCACCATTTTTTATATTATTCAATAGGAGGTACAGAAAGGATCTTGATCGAATATGCGCAATATCTTCTCGTCCAAAATACCGCAGTGTCTCAAGACGAAAGTCTTTGACCAGGTTGTGTCAAATAAATATTTTTCTTTCTTTCTTTCTTTCTAGATTTCCCTTGTAAACAATTTTTGTTGGCTGTGTTTGCACTGACTAAAAACTTATACATTGACATGTTTGTCTGTAGATTTGTCACGGCGTAGCCAGTAATTTTTACTGTACTGACGTTATTTATATGTACGCACAATTTTCGGTGAAAAAGCGGTTGCTCAAGTATTTCAAGGACAATAATTTAAATATTTAGTTTTTGTATCGTATAAAGACAGTACAATGTACAGAATAATTGAATGAATGATATTAACTTCTTAGGCTTTCGTGATCACTACACATTATAATAAAACAAAGTTTAACCGGATTAAATCGCGTATATTATTTAAATTGGTTTCCCTGACGTTTCGAAAGCTTTGCAGCATTTCGTGGTCGCAGGTAGACTAAGATGACAATCGTCTTTACAGATATTTCTAAAATAATATTTTAATCTACCGTCGGAACTTATAAAAACATTATAGTCTGTACTACAGGTTATTAAGTAGTAATTAAATTACACGAATCGAACTTTCAAACACCGCGCCCGCGCCGCCGTCTGTGGTCTAGTGGTTCAAGTGTCGGACTGCTGATCACGAGGTCGTGGGTTCGATTCCCGCAGGACACAAAGATTTGTGTGATGAACATAACACATAGGTACTTTTTATGATTTTTTCAATAAAGTAACTAAATGAAGCATTTTTTCATTTACTTGCTTCTATAAAGAATCACTTTTGAACTAGTAATTTTATACAGTTTACTTGACTTACCCACTTGGAATCCAGTCCACACTTGACACAATACACAATTACACAGTACACAATTACAATTTAACAGTTAATTAATTATTACTTACTGTCACCCCTCGGGGTCTTCTCATCGCCCTGCAAGGGGCGAGAGGAATCAGGCCCGGGGGTGGGACCCCCTTTCCTGAGGTATCCGTTCTCCGCCCGTAAAAACGGGCGTGTCTTTGGGGCGGAAACAGGTTCCAAAAACCAAGTAGCTGTGTGCCGCCTGCCAGCCGGCTGGCGGTCATCACAGCTATGTGAGTGGTTGCTATGAGTGTTCCTGTAGGAGCGCCGCGCTCGCCGTCTTCACGGGAGCGCTTCTTCACGACGCCTAGGCGGTCAGACCCTACCGGGTGAGACCCCCGGTTGCCCGGGGGAGGCCCAGCAGAGGTCGACCAGCGACATAGGCGTCGACTTTAGCGCCCTCTACAGGAGAATGCTGGCCTCCGCTGTAGCGCAATTGGACTAGCCAATCACGTTACAGCTAAGAGGCCGTGATGTGTGTTTGGACGGTTTGTATTGTGAGTACACCGCCCAATGTTTACGTACGAATGCGCGCCCGCGCATTCTACGTGAGAGTATAGATGTATGTACAGTTATGTATGTCTGTATATAGTGCGCTCCGTGCCTATATTAACTTAGCACACGTCGCGCACTGGGGTGCATGTTATGTGTGTGAAGTGCTCTGTGTTTGAGTAAGTCAAGTGTAGGCCATGTTTTGACTTACTCAGGCGTCAATCCGGTAGGTGGAAGCGGAGGGGGGCGACCTTGCTGTGCCGCGGTTGCTCTGCTGTTCATTCTCGTCGGTTTAGCCGGCTGTAAACAGCGTGGTCATTCCGGCGAGAATGACAGGTACCGGGTCCTGTTCGGTCATCAGGGCGTTTAAAACGTCCTGTAGGACCCAGATAGCGGCCCCGAGGATGTGCTTCCTGTACTCCTCGGGTGTTGTTGGTGCTTTCTGCCCCGCCGGTGCTGCACCACCACTGTGTTGCTGCTGGCGCGGCGCGTAGGCTGCGGTCTGGGTGCGTGGCGCTTTGGGGGCGCTCGCGGTGGCTTTTGATGCCCTGTCTGTCCTCGCGGCGCCCCCTTTCACGGTGGAGGCTGCGGTGAAGACAGTGGTGGTGGTGAACTTCTTGGTCGGTGGGGGAGGTGGGGCAAGGTCGGCCTGGACTTACTGTCACTTTACTAAAATTAAAAAAATAATTTTCGGTGGGAACGAAACCATAGCGTGATTTAGAAACACGCCGTAAAAGGGACAACGCCATCTAGTGATGAACGTAGTAACTAAAGAATTAACTTAACAGAGGGTTTATCTCGGGCATGCTGTCCACTGCCTGGTTCAACTCGGGCGTCCAGGGACAGCCACAAGAATTCAAAGTCGCCACATTTTCCACTCCATAATATTCCAATTATAAATAAACCCATCTATCTATACATTCCGTACACCACAATAATCGGACATCAATTCCATCATAAAAAGGCTTTAATATTATTTTTATTACTTCGTTCAAGAACAGTCGTTACGAATTTTCTAAGCGATTAATTCGTCGGCTTTCGGGCAACATCGGAAAGGTTCGATAACGATCTCAACCTGGCCACGCGCGCCCTGCCCACATGGCCATTCTATCCACAGAGTACATTTGTATATATGAGATAGAGTGATCACTCTAAAGATGTAGCACAGTGGCACCGCCTGGTGGTCGGAACAGGCAACTTTTGCAATTATATATAGCTATACATGCATATATAGTCTCTGCAGTCTACTGTACTTATTATGTTTTAATTTTATAGTACATAATCGGAAATAAAGGATAAACATGTTACCCTTGATTGCCAACTATGTACTATATTATTTTCCTTTATAGGCATGTAGAAAATAAAACAAACCGTTAAAAAACAATTATTTATTTCATTAACCGATGTTGAGAGTGAATCAATTATAGGTCCTTGGGTGTGAGAGCCATGTGGGCCAGTACAGTTTGTTAACTCTTGTAAAGGTTTCCTTCTTAATGGCTGATAACCTGAAACAAGTATAAAAATATAAATACTTAGGTAATATTTTTATAAAATCACTGCTGAAAGAGGGAGTGGGCCATAATTCATGTAGCCCCAGTGATGAATGACTCACATTTTAGTTTCTGTATTGCATCACTATTATAATCATTAAAATATATTTTTGCGAAGGTTGGTTCCTATTCCGCACTTAAGCAAAACATTACAGAGTGATGGAATAATAAACAGACAAAAAATTACAGGCAATCTTATTTATTTTTATTGCCTTTTAAAAGATTGGTCACAGACTAGTGGAACGCAATTCAGGAATCTGATATACAAGTAGGAAATTGCTGAGGGAAATATGTATGTACATAATGCAATAATGAAAACATAGCTTGACTTACGAGTTATGCAGCTTCGAACGCAACACTTTCTGGTCGACATATTAAGAAATATCAGAATCAAAACACTGCAGCACTGCAATGATCCAAACAGTCGTTCAGCAGTAGCTTTTTTCATAATATACAAAAGTACTCTGTGGTAGCAATTCCGCCAAAATCCAATAGTTTCCCAGTGCAGTTACGAAAAGCGGTATCGTCGAAGTCATTAACAGTAGCCGGATAGTCGAAAATTGTACATATTTGAAAATACTTTGTAAAATTAACACTAACACAGACAGGTTATACTTAGTGATGCGACTCGAGTCCAATTTTACTCGAGTCACATCGTAAAAAACCATACTCGAGTGATAAAAATATCGACTCGATTTCACTCGGACTTGAGTATAGTTGTAAAATAACGGTAGACTACCGTTATTAAACAAAAATTTCCGTTACCTACCAATAAACATCCGGTTAGCTACGGTTATTTATCCGACTGCGACGTGAAAAGGGTGGTTATGTTGAACAGTTTTTCAAGCATGACTTATTTTTAATGCGTTCGTTTACGAATATTGTAGCTACTCAAATATAAATGTTAATCAAATGTAAATTTTACTATTTTTATTATTATTTTAATTATTAATACTTATTCAATAAATAAATTAATAAATATCTCAAATAAATAGATAAGATTTGATTTAATTAATTAATTAATAATGTGCAGTGAACACGAAAACCTAAGAAATTAATAATTAATAAAAAATGTTATTGTTATTTTTTTTTAATTTATAGAAATTATAATCGAAAACAGTTGATCATACGAAAAACTAAACTAGAAAGAGAGTATGTAGAAAAAATATTTATTATTATTAAATAATTAATATTTAATTTATTTAATTTTTGTTTTATTTTTAATTTGGTTGATTTTATTTGATTTGATAAATAGATAAGAGATATAAGTAGATTGTGTATGTTTGGTAGCGAGCAGTGGAAGTGTGAAGTGTTGTCATGTGTGATGATGATGAGACGATGATGATGACGATGATGATGATGATGACAATGAAGATGACGACGATGATGACGATGGTGATGACAATGATGATGGTGACGATGAAGATGACAACGATGATGAGGATGGTGATGATGACGATGATGATGATGATGAAAGCAGCTACTTTCAATGCTCCAATTCAATTCAATTCTTTATTTGCGTGAATATTGAATACTCCATATTCTATACTCCATACCAGAACGGCCGCTCCTCGAACCAATAGGAACTTTACTACCACTAGCAGCTTTACAATTTTTGTGTAAAAACTAACACGTATACAATTATGTAATTATCAACATGTCATATAAATGACAAGCACTATAAAGCACTTATAGCGAATACCCTATTATTGTCACACTTCGAATCAGTAATTTTTTTCGAACTTAACCACAAAATATTAAATAAGTACCAAAAAGTGCGAATTACTGGTACCTATTTTAAACAATTAGTTATACGGAAAGAGTATTTTATTGTCCTTCAAATACCCTGGGTTTAGTTGTGCGACATCAACTTTTGATGGGTAGACTAAGTGCCATACATTAGAGGGTATTGTCCTTTAAAAATATTTTCAATAAAACAAAGTAGGTATATCCATTATCTAATAATTGCACGAGGTGAAATTTCGGTTAGATAAAAGAAAACATGTTATTAACCGTAGTAACCCGAAAAAGTGGTTAATAACCGTTAATAACAAAAGGAACCGTTAGCTACCGTTAGGTTAAAATCGTTATTAACCGGCTTTGCATCTGTAGACTCGAGTCACTCGCCCACCATTCGCCGAGACAAACAGGTTTAAACCTGCTCTTTAAAAGAGATACGTTAAAGTGCGTTGTTGTCGTGTTCGGGAAAGGGGGCCCCCAACCTCCGAGCCCGATTCCTCGCGCCCCTTGCGGGGTGCTGAGAAGAAGACCCGTTGTTGTCACACTTGTTTGCACTTTTTGCGTGTAGTGAACTCAAGTGAACTGTTGTGTTGAATGCATTATCGACGTTCATAAACGTAAATAAGATAGAAATTGTTTATAAAAGTGATTGTTTTGTTTCAAAATGAGTGACGATAATACAGCAGCTACAACAAAGTCACTAGTGTGGAATTATTTCGAAAGAAAAAAAAGTGATTTGTAAAATGTGTAAAAACAATTGGTAATACAACAAAGCTGATTACACATATACGAGGAAAACATCCACTTAAATACAAAGAAACTTAATAAATTCAAAGATTGTGACAAGTGAATCGAGTGAGGTGAGTGACCGAGTGACTCGTGAACTACTTGAGTGACTCGACCACTCGAGTGGTACTCGAGTAAAACTGTAAAATGACTCGAATGACTCGACTGGCAAAATCGGACTCGAGTCGCATCACTAGGTTATACTTTACCGGTGTTGCCAATGCAAGTCTTTAGGCGGCCGTGCACGTTCAGTAGAAAAGCCGTATTTGTATGGAAAAAGAATTAACGGTTGGCCGTAATCATAGAAATTTAAATAATAAGGTAATAGAAATGATATCTAATGTCTTTTTCTTCCGGAACGCATGTCGCCGGTTTTCCGCCACCAACACATAGATACGCAATTACGCCCACCATATTTCCAGCATTCAATATACAAAGTAAATTAAGCCTAAAAACAATTTCACTGTTAGGGACTTTACTCATGACGCGATGCGATGCGAGCGATATCGCATCGATTGTCGACTCGAGTTGTACGTACGTTCTAATTGATACCAAAAATATTTCCAACAGATTACTTGTTGCGAAACAGAAGTCGCTCATCGATATCCCGTACAGAGAATCGCATGCAAGTCGAAACAAGTGCCATCGCTCGCACGCCCACGTACATTTATTTGAAATAGGATCGCAGATCATTAGAACGTTCATGCAATTCGATATCGAGCAGATCTGTAAGCGATATCGTCAATCCATGCGATTTTGTCTGAAGACATTTGCGATTTTCAATACATTTTCTTCGAACACATGTTGTTGCGATATCTGACCGATATCGGTAATCGATGCAATTCTGCGTCTAGTCGCGCCATGAGTAAAGTCCCTTAGATATGCGACAAAATATAACTTTAGTGACTCTGCGTCCAAAACAGCACTGGTGATCAAGCAAACGATTCACGCACTGGGCTCTTATGAGACACCTGTACGCGGCGACAAGTTCACGCACTTTTACCATTTCTATTACCTTATATTATTTTGATTTCTATGGCAAAAATGAAGTACATTTCAAAATCAGCCAAATGGTGCTGTTTTTATGTTTTTATGCAAAATTAATTGATCATCAATTACTCTTTTTTGTTTTGAAAAAAAAGTAGGTATGACAACATTTAATTTTCAACGGAAATTCTAATCGGGAAATCCACGTCCATATAACAGATAACTTTGCAAGGTTAGAATTCGAATTCACAAAGAAAGATGAACACACACAAAATGTATTTGGTTGGATACATGCAATGATATATTGATCAAAAACATGATTACCGTCAAACTTGCTGAAAGCCGTAGATTTTGCTACGGCCATAGATAGGGTTATAGCCATAGGCCGTGGATTTTGTATTTTTTTGGCCTGAAAACCGTAGAACACGATAATTTCCGTAGCATTGGCAACACTGTACTTTACTGATGTGCATCTATGGGTTGGCGGGAAAATTCGGAAAGATCGTGTTGTGGATTATGTATTATCTAAATTTGTGTTTCTTCGAGTGTTAATGTGTAATAATGGTGGATTATTAAATGTTAAGTGCTCGTTAACGTGTACAAGTGTGGGTAAATGGTACAAAGTTGAAAAACGTGACTTTCGTATTTTCTCATCATCCGCTCAAAAACCTGGTAAAGTTTCCATCACTTTACTAGGGTGAGTAAACTAAAGACTTGGCTGGAGGGTCTAAGCAACCAGGCCATAAAACTACTCACATATAACAAATAAATGACTTGGCTTAAAGGTCTTAGCAACCAGGCCATAATAATTTAAAAAAAAAATGTGCATCTATCTATTCCGTTTTACGAAGAAAACATTATTTTAGTGTTCAAGTAATTTTTTTGTCAAGAGTTATATTATATTAGAAAAGTTAAAAATGCCCTTAAATAAAAAAATTAACATTGTTAAATATCATTAAATATTTAAAATACATAGTTTATACATTTTGTGAAATATTTAAAATTGAACAAAGCACCAACTAGCGGTCGGAACATGCAACTCTAGGATTATAACCCGACTAAATGAAATATTTTGACAGATAGAAGTAAAGACACTAATCTACTGACGTATGTAAATTTGTTGGTTTATAATTCACCTCTTTTCTACTAAGTTATACCACCATGATTCTATCTATTTCTGTGGGTAAAACCAATTAATATGCTATTAAAATTATTTTTATCAATTACTAACAAATATTTCCTCTTTGTTATAGACAGTTATAGATATAATAATATTTCATAGTTCATTCCGTAATTATAATACTAAGCCATGAACGGTAGAGTTGTTTGAATAGATTTTAATAGCTAAATTTATTCATTAACTCTTCTCGTTTCGAGAAGAGGTCCGTGCCCAGCAGTGGGGCAGTAGGTAATGAGCTGATTATGTTATGATAATCTATTACACTAACAATATCCAGTTCCTTAACTCTTCTCGTTCCAAGAAGAGGGCCATGCTCAGCAGCGGGACAGTGATGGGCTATGTTATGTTATTCTATATTTTCTATAATACTAATATAATCCAGTTGTATTTTTAGGAACCTGCAACCTGCATCCAACCAACAATCATGACCTCTACTTTGTATGCAACTTAATACAATAGAGGGGTCAAGCTGTATCGCTGGATCTACTCAACCGATTCAGATAAAACATACCCTATATTTTAAGTTAGACTAATACCAATACAAATGCTAAGTTTCAACGTGAAGTTTTGATAAATGCATCTTTGTAAGGATGTATTAATTTACATGGAAAATGCTTGTAATACAAGGCTTGTAACTTTTGATAAACAGGGTACAAAGGCGGTCTTAACCCCATAGGCGTTCTCTACCAGACAACCTTAGGGTAATGCAGAGACAAAGAATAGGGTAGATGCACCAGTAAAGTAGTAAAATATGTTTCGTACTACGGACTTATAATTACATATAATAAAAAATAAAAAAAATAGATAAATACATATGTACATTATACATATAATAAAATATATATATTATACATACCTACATATATAACTATAAATTATTTTTTTATTTTACAGTCCTTTCTGCGACTGTTTAGTCGCAAATTCTACCGTAAATCGAAAAATTTAGAGATTACCTCAATTTTCTTTCGCGATTTCAGGGTTGGCCCTATAATAAAAGTTGTTCATAATAATGAGTCAATGACCATTATCAGGTTTAGTATAAACCAAGAATAAGGTTGTATAAATTAAGTAACTCATCAGCCGAAATAATTTTAAAAGAGAGTTTTTATAAA
Organism: Asteroscopus sphinx; assembly: GCA_949699075.1. Classification (NCBI taxonomy): domain Eukaryota; kingdom Metazoa; phylum Arthropoda; class Insecta; order Lepidoptera; family Noctuidae; genus Asteroscopus; species Asteroscopus sphinx. The sequence continues at coordinate 6,540,330 of OX453024.1, forward strand.
GGTCTATCAATGTGGAACATAATAAGTTTCTACGTTGCATAGTTTAGAGAGTCCGTGTGGTGCCGGAACACAAAACAAACAAAAAAAAATATATATATTATTTTAAATTAATAATAGTCCGTGTGGTGCCGGACTTAAAGAATAGCACCACCCTTATCTCTTCTCATGGGTGTCGTAAAAGGCGACTAAGGGATTCACCAGCGGATGGGCAGCAGCGTTCTCTGAGTATTTAACCAACCAACTGCGATCGCCAACCCGCCTGCCAAGCGTGGCGATTATGGCATATCCCCCCCTTAATTGGGGGAGGCCTATGTCCAGTAGTGGACGTCTTTCGGCTGAAATGATGATGATGATGATGAAATTAATAATATAATAATAAAAATAATTAATATAATTTATTATTTATTAATATTATGTATTTATTTGTTTGTAATTAATTATTAATTAAAATTATTTGTTAATTTTAATAATTGTCCATTTGATTTCATAGATAGAATAATCTTAGGTAGCACTCTGGACATAGGCTTAGCAACAGTCTGTTTCACTCACACTGGCTCAAAAACTCGCTTGATAACAAACAACTACAATGGTGTTTTTCTTAATTATGTAGAAATTTTCGTAGCCGACTAGCTAACCAAATTTTGTTCTATTTTTAAAATTCATTCCACGTCTCAATGGAACTGAACCTGTAGGTATTAGATTGTTTTTAGGGTTCCGAAGTCCTACAAGGAACCCTTATAGTTTCGTCATGTCCGTCCGTCTGTCCGTCTGTCCTAATCCTTTACAGCTTAATAACTTCTACAATTATAAACATAAGTAAATGAAATTTTGTTAAAAAATAGTCTACCATATAGATCTCAATTTTAAAAGAATAAAAAAATCGTTTTTTGCCTTCGATATGTTACAGCTAGCAAAAGTTTATGAGACATCTAAACGTATTAAAAATCATTTTATGCTTATTTTATTCTTTTAAAATTGAGATCTATATGCAGACTATTTTTTAGCAAAATTTCATTTACTTATGTTTATAACTGTAGAAGTTATTAAGCTGTAAAGGATTAGGACAGACAAAAATAAAAAGTACCAGTTTTTGAACGAGTAGGTATAATAATAATATATTCATGTCAGCCGATTTATTTTTTATTTTATTGAGCCTGGTTACTAACAACTACAACACTAGGTTTACTTTATAACTTACTAACCTGTCCCTGAAAGCTGTCTCTGAATGAGGTGATGCTAACTTGGTCAAGTTAAATGCTGTTAAACCCCAGGCGTGCCTTTTTCCTGCTAAACGGAGTCAATTCAAACTGACTCCAACTTTCCGTGATGTTCAATATCTGTATTGAATAGAACACATGTTTTCTATGACAATAAATGTTATATGGGGCAATAGGTATATTTAACTCCTGTTGGTGATAAAATATTTGTGTTACAAAATATTTTAACACTTATAAACTAAATTATTCTTTTTAAACCCTCGTCTGGTGTTTAAAGGGTATGCTAGACCTTTTTTCGCGTACTTTGATTTTAGAACGTCCCTCAAACAGAGATTTGTTGATCACAGTTCAGCTGAGTTTAGTTTCGTTTTATATTGTCACCTGTTTCGGTATTTGGGCAGATATTTGATCTGTAATCACTCAAGCGTGGTCCAGACTACGCTTGAGTAGAGATTTCTATTATATTTCAGGTCAAATTCGTGTGTTTTGTACTTATATTGTCAAGATTTCGTGTTACTTTCATATCGATTACCTCCGGACATTATTGTGGTGTAATTCTAAACCTCTATTACACGTTCTACATCCGACATAAGGTTACGTTAACTTGTGATGAGATTTAACTGCTACTAGTGTTTATTCCATTGTTCTCTCTATTATTTAAATTTCGAATACATCACAGTTTCGTTTGCTTACGCGTCATACTTGTTCACCGACGACTGACCGGCTCACCACCACGTGGTAGATGCACTGTGCACACTTGTTTTCCTTTTTCCCCATTTTTTAACGTTTCTTAGAAGTTAATCTCGTTCTACAAATCTTATATCTCATCATTCTGAAGTTTAAGAAAATATTGCTGCTAGATTTGGCTCAAATTATGAAACCCATAAGAATAAAATAAGCTAAAGAAAAAACATACTTACAGTACTCCAGAATAAATATTGTGCATCTGCAAACATTGGAAACACTTGTATTGTACCTACATTACAAAAACGATTGACCCTATCTATCTGTTTTCCCTTTGATGAAAAAATGATATTATCTCATTCTTATTAATATGGCATATATATGTATAGAGGAATAAAATCACATTATGAAATAACTAAACCAAACATTGGCTTGTTCTGGTATTTCTTCACAGAAATGTTTGAACACTTTAGACTGCTGTTTGTGTGTGCATTCCAAATCAATGCATTGGCATTGTATATTGTCCCTCTCACACTGAGGTTTAAGAGAGAACCAGTGTTACTTGCAACTGTACTTATTGCATTATCAACAATATTCAGATCCTACCCATGTGTGGGTGATGTTGGATTCTACTTGGCACTGTTACCAATGTGGAAACATTTGTTCACATGTAAGTATATTCTGTGAGAATGTTTATGAGCATAGACAGTAAACTCTGTTTTTTCTTACTTGTATTATTTAGTAAACAATCTTGGTATGTCTTTTAATGTTGATTAATTAAATTACTACCGATAAAATATAATTACTCCGCTTTAGTATTTATTTATATGTCGTATGAGAATATTTTCGTTTTCAATTCCTTAGTTTCAGTATGACTGCCTCGTTGGCCAAGCGCGACTGCTGAGCGTGAGGTCCTGGGTTTGATTCCTGGGTCGGGCAAAGTGTTATTGGGTTTTTTCATTAGGAAATTCTCAGTAGCAGCCTGGAGTATGGATTTGTGCCCGGTCAACGGCAATAGGCTCGCCCCCTATTACATGGGACTACATATTTACAATGTATGTATTGGCAAACTTCGCGATGTGTTCTTCAACCAGTGCGTCATGCCTGTCATGACTTACGGTGCCAACATAGATAGACGAAATTATATTGCACTGCTCTAATTATTCGTTCTCTCTCTGTCTCTTCTGGACTGTCACACGTGGTGGGATCAGCCATCATTGTCTTTCCTCTCCACTTCGTCTATTTTAATGTCTTTGGTCTTAACTGTGATAAAATGATTGAGTCAAATTCTCTTAAAACAGAGTTTTTCATTATTTTTGAATACGTGACCCCTTTACAACTTGAAATTTTTTAGCAGCTACAGTGAACCCTTGTTCATTGTTTACCTCTTTATTTTAGCCCACTGTCAACGTACGGGGTCCCATCGACTTTGGATGTATGTTGCCAAACATACGTTTATACTAGATCGACACAGATAGCATAAATAAAAACGCTAGGAAACACAACACGAGGTAGTTTTATGTTGAATCCGATATGAAGAACAAAGGAAGTAAGAATAAAATTAAACTTAAGTTTTTAATAACTTTTTTCGCAATAAAACACATGAATTCACTATGCTTGAGTGTCCGTTACCTATACCTGATATAACACTGTGTAATACTAAATTGAAAGTTGTCAAAAGTTTTAAGTATCTGGGTCATATCTTGACAGAAAAATTGAAAGATGACGAAGATCTAGAAAGACAAAAATTCGTGTTTACGCAACAAATCTCATGTGTCGTAGTGTCACAGATAAAATAACAATATATATCTGGTGTGTTAACATTCTGTCGAAATCCTCTGCTGGACATTGACATCTCCGAAGTTGCGCGACAAGACTGAATCTTCCTCCTTCCGCATCCAGAACAACTCAGCTACATTCTTCAGGTTGTTTGTTCATTTATCTACTATTCTACATCTGTAAATCAACATTTTTTTTTCCTATGCATTTATAGAATAACAGACAACGAATGATGGAGATGGAGGGATGAAATGGACTCCTTTCAAAAAGACTGGTCTGGACTGGGTTCCAAGCGCTTCTCAGTAGTTCTCAGAGATGGCGTGCTTGTGTAGCGACAGGCGATTGACATCCATTGCAAAATTGCAGTTCAATTGCCCTACTTTTGAAGCAAATAAATATTTTTTCTTTCTTTCTTTTTCTTTCTATTGACGTAATAGTATTGTAGGTGTGACTAAAGTGAACTTTCTATTTCCAGCCGCCATCAGCCCCGGGCGCCGATCAAATCCCGGGAGGCTGGGTAGTGCCGGGAGCGCCGCCGGTGCAACCGCCGTACCAAACATTGTACCCGAATTTAAGTAAGTTAAACAACACTTATTATGTATTTAGATTTCTGAAGCTTGGATATTAATTTAGAAATATAATTCTTATTTCAGTCTTGTAATTCACTAAGAAAATTAAATAACACGATACATACATTTAATTTTTTAATATGCATCAGTACTTGAATCTGAAGTGCAAGTTCAACACGATATTGGATACCTTATCTTCATGTTTTTTTAACTTTAAGAGATCAGGCCAGTACCTAGTACCCTTAGTAGTAGTAGTATACTTTCTTAGTACCTAGATACTATTAGTAAAAGAGAGCGATGGCCTCCCTGGTAAGGTCGAGCCCCATCCTGTGTTCGCACTCGAGACGTCGGTAGCCGAATCTTGGGCACTCTAAAAGCGAAAAAAGGTGACTCAGGCACTGTGTTACTGGAAGTAAGTTTAATAAGGTTACTGGTTTTAAATTCCACATTACTACACATAAATACCCGTCTCGCTACCAGTAGACGAGCCTCCCAGTGGTTCATGTATTCAGTACTATTAGTCATGTCGCATTTTTTCCCTTTAGTACGCGAGGTGCTTTGTCAATTCGGACGCGTAGTACAGCAGTACGGGAAAGTTTTCTAGTCTTCTTCTTCTATCGTGTCGACATGAGCTACATAATGATAACAGCTCATGCCGTAGGGAAAAGATTAGCCAGTCAGCAGGTTGGTGGCGGGGCTGACTGCCCAGGGTGCGCCGGACGAACAATTAAATATCGTCACTCGTGGAGGCTCTTTTAATGCACCCCAGTTAAACTAGTTTTCTAGTTAAATTTCATTATTTAATACTACTATAACCCCTATCACTACAAATACTAGCAAGAACAACAAGAAACCTCGAGAAACATGCATTTTTTTCAACGTTTTTGTTCTGGTACCCATATTTTTTGACTTTGTCGTTGATAGAACGGTTGACGCAATTTTTTTTTGTCTAACCTGTACCTGTTTTGGTCTGAGATTTTCTGTACCTATTTCTGATGTCGAAAAGCACACGGAAAAAAATGCTCGCGGAATTAGTTTTCCTCCAAGAATATTTTTATTCTCAGGAATATTGTTTAATGTTAAATAAATATTTACTTGAACTAAAATTAATATCTTAGTCCAAACGAAATGATATTCTACAAGAAAAATAATATTATTCTTCTTATATTTGCTAGAATCAAAACAATGATTTTCTTTTTAAGAAGTTTTGAGTGTTGTCTGAAAAATATGTTACTTTTTTGAACTAAGATTTTTCATGTGTCTCAGTTTAAAAGAACATATTCTAAGTTCAAGAGCTATTAATATTTGAATCAAAAGTTGTACCATTTACTTAAACTAAAAATAAAACATCAAAACATGTTAACTACAAATTATAAAAACAAAACCCTCATTTTCTTCCTGTTAGTAATTGATGATTCTCATAATCAGAAAGTAGGAAGGTTTTCGATGAAGAAAAATCTTTTTCGGTCTAAGAAGAATGCATTTAAATGTGAGAAAATAACAGATTTGGAAGAAGAATCTAAAATTGTTCGAAATAAGATAGACTTACATTCAGTATAATAAAATACGTGTTTGGTTTAAGAAGAGTTTGTTTTTAGGTAATTAATAGTAGCACTGATGTAAGAATCTAAAGTATTCAATTAAAGTTCGTCCAATGTTTTCAAATGAGACTTTTTTTGTTTTGTGGGAATAAGTTATGGTGTTGTACTAGGAATCCAAATTATTTCAAAATAAGATATACTAACGTTTTGTTGTAAGAAAATACGTGTTTGGGTTAAGAAAGTTTGTTTTTGGATATGTAAATACCAGCATTCACGTAAGAATCTGAATTATTCAAGTAAAGTTCGTCGAATGTTTTGAAACAAGACTTTTTTGTTATGTGGAAATAAGTTATGGTGTTGAACTAGGAATCTAAATTGTTTGAAAATAAGATATACTAACGGTTTTTTTTAATAAGAAAATACGTCTTTAGTTTGAGAAGAGTTTGTTATTGGGTAAGCAAGTAGTAGCATTGACGTAAGAATCTAAATTATTCAAGTAAAGGTAGTCCAATGTTGTTAAATAAGACTTTTTTGTTTTGGGGGAATAAGTTACGGTGTTGAACTAGCAATTTAAATGTTTCAAAATATGATACGACTTAACATTTTTAAACAAGAACCCTGTTAAATCCAAGCAATATCAACCGACACGTCGTGTGACCTAGCTATGGGAATAAGCAATAAATTACTGCAAACTTCAAAGTCTTAATAGAAAAACCTACTATTCCATAATAATAACCTATGTTGTGAGAATGGCACATGGTATTAAAATATGCTAATTATATATATATATGGTTAAGTCGTATAAAATTATACAATAAAAGAATTAAAGAATATTAGAGGTAAATGTAGGTATAGTCTGATAATAATCTCTAAATTAGGTACATGCTCTAAAGAATAAAAATATTTAACACTATTAGGTATATTAAGTTGCTCAACTAACTAAATCTAATACGGAAGGATTAATAATATGTAGGTACCTACCTATGTATTCCGTTCCCTATTCCTAAAAGAATTACGTAGGTGCTACATAAACATCTGAAATTATTTATAATGAATATAAGTTTCTACGTATACCTATATGTATAACCGACTTATTATTTATCGCTATGGCAATGGTATGTAATGTAAGTGAATACATACCTACCTATTTATTTTTTAACACAAATTATTGATTAAATGTGAAGGCTGATTGCTGACCTAAACTTTATGTAGGTGTGTATTATATACGGAGATTTAAAACACTTAAAAAGGAAATTAATAAACCCTCATTTTACTCCCTGCAATATCGTCAAAATTTTATACATGTCGTAGGTATCTGTAGTAATAGGTATATATATATATATAATGTATATAAGGTCAGAAACCCAATAAATCTATACTACACTCGAGAGTAATGAATTAGGGTCACATATAGATACCTGAAAATCTCGGAAACTAAGAATGGTAGCTTAATTACATAAATTGTGTTTAACAGACAAATAAATTCTCCTTAAATGAAAGTAATAAAACTTCTTAGTTACTGTAAAGTTACACTATCAGAACGTGACAAAATAAAAAAGGGACTTGTAAATGGAACTACGAATTTTCTTTATCTGTTTTTGCTTTTCTTTCTATTCTGTCATATAAAAAGGCATGTAAACAGCTTTTCTGATGTTCAATATTTATAATTGAAGCTGTTATAATGTTGCTTACACCTGAAGAATGCACCAGAATTCTCACAATGCTGGAAATTGGCCGTAATCAGCGTGATACAGCAAGGACGTTGGTATGTCATCGTCAACTGTACAACGAGTTCTCCGACGTTACGAGGAAACCGGCTCTAACCTACGTAGACCAGGAACAGGCAGGGCCAGGTGTACCTACCACAGCACGAGAAGATCGATACTTGGTCAACACAATGCTTCGAAACCGCTTTCTCACAGGAACTGCACTTACATATCAGTTCCGACGCCTCGGAGGAAATAACCCAAGTGCATGGACTGTAGTCGACAACATGCTGAAGCAAATTTAAAACCATTAATTAAGACCTACAAATGGCCCTAAAATGGCCCTAAATTGGGCATCGTATTTCGAGATTAGCATATGCCCGGAATCACTTAAATTGGAGTATTGAAAATTGGTCAAGAGTTATGTTCTCAGATGAATCAAAATTTATACCCTATAAAAACGACGGAAAAACAAGAGTATATAGAAGACCAAGGGAGCGATTCAAGCAAGCATGCATCGAAGAGAAAGTGGCCTATAGCGGTGGATCCGTACTTGTATGGGCCGGAAATTCTGCAGAGATTCGCAAAGAGCTGATGGTTACAGAAAACGGCACTATAACTACCGAAAGATACATTGAAGAAATCCTAAACGAATACGTTAGGCCATTTATGGTCAATTTGGGAGAGGATGCTATCTTTATGCATGACAATGCTCGGCCTCATACTGGTGAAATTGTGAATGAGTACCTTCAAAACGTTAACATTAACTGTATGTAGTGGCCAGCACGCAGCCCGGACCTCAACCCAATCGAGCATGCTTGGGACGAGCTCGAACGGTGTGTGAGACACCGACCCTTCCCCGATGACGCTTCAAGAGCTCAAAGTTGCGCTCGTAGAGGAATGGGAGAATATTCCCCAACATCGTATGAGAAACTTAGTGTACAGCATGCAAAACCGCATAACCGCAGTGATGACAGTTTTAGTACTTTTTATTTATTAATCCCACGTGGAGTAATAAATAAAAAGTACTAAAACTCAAGAAAGTTTAAATATAAATGCTTTTCTGTATTTTTTTAAGACAAAGTGACACATACATTTTATTACTTGCATTTAAGGAACATTTGATTATCTATTAAACACAATTTATTTCATTGAGCTAGCATTCCTACTTACCGAACGAAACTTTTAGGTATCTTTATGTGACCTTAATTCTTTGCTCTCGAGTGTATATAGAACACTCTTACAGTAATATATATATATACCTACTAGTATATACCTACTACGTTATCTTTCAATGAACACGATTTCTAATGATGATAATGATAAGATGGAAATCATGTTTCTTGAAAGATAACGACTCATGAAGGCTATTATTAATAGTCATCCAAGAAACGTTATTCTTAAATCAAAATCACGTTTCTTGAAAAATAACGACTCATACATTGCTCATATTATTAATAGTCACCCAAGAAACGTTATTCTTAAATCAAAATCATGTTTCTTGAAAGATAACGACTCATAGAAGACTTAATATTATTAATATTCATTTAAGAAACATTTTTCTTAAATCAAAATCATATTTCTTGAAAGATAACGACTTATAGGAGACATATTATTATTAATAGTCATCCAAGAAAAACGTTATTATTAAATCAACATCCTGTTTCTTGAAAGATGTGCTACGTCACAACCGACCACCGGGTAATGGAAAGAAAAAGGAACGAGTGTTGCAATTTCAAAAATTGTTTCTCCAATTTTTGGGAGTATGTTTTAAGTGGGATTTATTAGTGTATGAAATACAGTAGGTACAAAAGCAATTCGTTTTGTTTGATTGTACTGAAACTTAGTGGAAAATACTAAGACCAATACAAAAATAAATTATTACAAACTGATTTCTAGTTTTCAAGTAATTCCCATGTGGAAAAACAAACATGAATACATCCACAAAGTTTAATACATTTGTTTAAATGCTCAGACAAATCACATAAAGCACGTAAACATTGGCCATTTACGCCAGCGACATATACACTACTGAGTAATGGCTTATACCCCTTAAATTATGGCAATAAAATAATGCCGGTAGGTGCTATATTTCCAAAGTAATAAGCGATCTTTCCATAACATATTTCGTTACATATGGTTTTTGAAAATGACCCTAAAGACTTTTTATTGACCAAAAAGAAAGACATTACAAATTATTACCCTTCCAATCTTTTATCCATTGGTACGCATCCACTTAAGAATCTTATGTTTTATCTTTTTCTGTTCCGCAATATAATTGTATAGAACTTTCATGTTTGAAAGCATAAATATTTTATATTTCTAGTCAGTTTCTGAATCAGTTCAATTCTCCATAGTCGTGCCTTCATCTCATGCGCTGGCGAGAACTTGTTAAAATGGTCGAGGAAAAACAAGACAATTGACAAATTTCTTATAAATATGGCTAAAAAATACCTTTGAAAATCCTATTTGAATCTTGTTAAACTAATCATAACAATAAATAAAATCAATTTTTGGTTTTATTGTTGACCATGAGTGAAAAATTAAGGTGATAGGTAGCTACATGTATTTGTTTGAATCGTGTAGGTAGGTACAATTTAAAAATGGCTTTAATTTTAAACCAAGTTTATTACAATATTGTGTTATACAAATTTTACTCTGAAAAATGTACATAATGTTGGGGGAAAACGCGAGGGGGCTATCTGGCAGCACTGTCTCGATGCGCTCGCGTCTCGCCTACAGTCGGCAGCCACAGAGCAGAGTGGGGTGAAGTCGGCGTTTAGGATTAAATGTTCTGTGAGTCAGCAGCCGATTTTCCGCCCCGCTTTTCTCTGTTGCCGTGCGTTGTTGTGATGACGGGTTTTGGTGAATTGTGTTTTTCAAGATATACGGACTCGGAAAGGAATTTGATCAAAGTGAGTATTGAAGAACAAAGTTGTTAGTAGCAAATCGTTAAGTTTGTTCTAATTTACAGTGTTTCAAATATTAGATGGATGACCAAAACAACGTTACTGATGGAAAGTGTAACCCGGAGACGGACATAGATACGTTACCACGAACATGGGGTATTCCAGAACTAGTTATTGACCGATTTAAAGGTAAATACATTCTCATCACTACCTACTTAACCTTTACTAGGTATTTACTGAGGGTGTCTCATGGTACACACGTGGCTTCATTTAGTAAAACTGGATGGTTCTACATTTTCAAGGGTCATATGGTTGGGACCATAGCAAGTATGAGCATGTGATCCCCGTGTTTGTTAATTAGTTAGTTACGAGTGCTTCTCCTTTGAAATAGATAACAAGGCGTGCACCCGTGCGAATTTTAGCGTAGGTAGGTACTTACCTACAGGCCTTACGCGAAAACTCGCGCCCACAGGTGGGTCTATTTCTATAAATAGTATGATTAGCCAGGGAGCCGGGAGCTTCGCCTTTGAAATGGGGGTCTCCCCAGGCGCGCACCCACGCGTGTTTCAAAAGACTAGGTACTTAATAAGTACTAAACATTTTTTTGAGTTATGCAAATGATATTCTAGAACATACAGACCTTAAAATAATAGTATTATTATTCTAAGACAGACATTATTCAGCAAAGATCATTATGGTTTTAGGTTGAAACCTCCAGATACTCAAACTAAAAATATGAATTACTTACCTTAAAAAGCTGCATTCTCAATAGTGAACCTATTAAGTATTACAGATATTTTTATTTTCCAGAAAATGAAATTAAACCCAATCAATTAAATGCCTTAAGTGAAGAAATTCTTAAGGAGCTGTGCCCACTAATAGGCCACAGAATATTTATTCAATCGAAATTGAATGAATATCTCACAGCACATGTAAGTTCCATCTTAATAAGTATTATAATTACTAATATTTATTCAGTCTACCTATAGAATGTTATTTAAATAGGTCAACAAAAACTTTATTTCAGATCAACCTGGATTTTGACCAAAAGTACAAGGAGAATTCTACAAATTTTTATACAAAGTGGCATCCATTCATCAATAAAATTATTAGTATAAAATTTGATAGTTCCAGAGATGACACACTGGCAACTTTGTACGAAAAGACAACTGCCTGATGACGGTAAGAAAATATTTTTATTTTAAACAAACCAATAATTAAAAGAAGAACAATTACCTCCTTTAAGTAATCTGTATGTAAAAACAAAACTAAAACATGTTCCCAAAATGCAGGTAGCATTGCCACGTTGTATGGCAATTCTTAGGACAAAATAAAAACCTGCATTTTGGTCACATGTTGATGGTAAGTATCCGCATTTTAGTTATCGATAAGTATAGTGTGTTTGTTAATTTATTTCAACAGTGTCCATATTATTGTTTCAGATCAAAAAGTTCCAGATCAAATTAAGCTGCTCTGTTGCCTAATTCCTCCAAAAGGGAAATTAAACAAAAGGACAAAATTTTCAACACAAGAATGCATTGAAAATTTCATCTTTGATGTAGATGTAAGTTCACATATTTACCTGACTGCTCAGAAGGTGATAGGATTCGTCTAGTCTAGAGAGTAGCAAAAAATATCATTAAATCCAAAATGCCCATATTTGATTTTCAGGGATATAAAAATAACTATTAAAACCTACTTACTGCTGGGTACTCGGTGACTTAGTACCTATCAAAACCTAGCACAGCTGAAAATATTACAATAAAATCTAATTATTGAAAAAAACAAACTGCAAAAATAACTGAAAAGAAGTAACACGCTTTAGAATTTTGACTATCACAGGCTACATGAAAGTTTGCTCTGGAGGTAACCTAGGTGGAGTTGAGAGTGGCGGTACGTAGGCTAAATGCCAAAAATACCGCCCCAAGACCCGACGGCTTGCCTGGAAAAGCCTGGGTTCTGGCCTTAGAGGCTCTCGGGCCCCGACTAAAACACCCTGCCCTGGAGTTGCATCAGGGAGGCACTCCGGTATCACTGGATGCCGACCTACCTCTGTCGTGTGGTCGAGGCTTATTTGACGGACAGGGCCGTCATCTACCCCGGCACCAGGGAGAATGGAACCGGCGAGAGATGTCGTGCGGTGTCCCACAGGGATCGGTCCTGGGGCCGAATCTGTGGGACACCGGGTACGACTGGGTGCTGTGCGCAGACTTCCCCAGCGGGGTCAGTGTAGTTTGCTACGCTGATGACACACTAGTCCTGGCTCAGGGGAGGTCGTACCAGGCGGCGGCCGAACGGGGTGCTGGCTAGAAAACCTCCACGTGTGCCTGACGGCTGCTTGTCCTTCTGGACACGTCTGGAGGGAACGGCAGTTGTTAGGCCGGTGCATCCTGGGCACGGGCAATAAAATCCTTTCGAGGAATTAACCTTCGGGGGATTTTATTGCCTGTGGCGAATATTCTGGCGCGGGAGGGGCCCGTTCTGGGCCAGTGGGGAGTTGCTCCACGTGTCCCTCTGTTGCCAACAGAGGGCACAGTGGAGGAGCAGGGGCGGGCCCGGTGTGCACTCACCCTGCCACTGGGCAGGCAACGGGGGGACTGTCCTTCCCTGCCCCCGTCGATCTTGTAACCCCAGGAGTGTCCGCTGAGTAGTGGTCTCGCGCCGCTTGGGACCGAGGGTCTTGGCTTCACCGCCCGGACCGCGAGGAAGAAAACCTCTATAAAAAATTACGGGAGGTAGGGCCTGCGAGCAGCAGACTCGGGGTAGTATGCTGCCCGACCAGCGGCTGGCGTAGCTGGCACAGCCGGCGTAGTTGGCGCAGCTGGTAAAGGCCCATGAGGTGAGGTGGCGTGCAGTGTTTCGTGTGCGCCACCTAGGAGGGTGCGGCCAACGTTAGGCCGCACGGGGAGAAGGGGCTCGCCTGCTTGTGGCGGGCCAGGACCTGTCGGGGGTGGTTGTGTGAATACTCACGGGTTCCCACGCCCCCAGCTAAGGTAGTTGAAGGAACACCGTGGTGGTTTTAGTCGGTAAGAGTCCGACACTGGCTCCGCCTACCCCAGGCGGAGTGCGTCCATGAGGCGAACCCACGGCAAAAAAAAAAAAAAAACAAAAAGGCGGCGGCCGATCTCGCGACACGTGGGGTTGCGACAATCGTCGAGAGGATCCGGCAATTGGGACTTGACCCTGCACAAGTCCGAGGTCGTGTGTTTTCACGGTCCTCGGAACGCGCCACAACATCGGCGTCGAGTCGACGAAGAAGTACCTGGGACTCGTCTTCGTCAGCCGGTGGAACTACGTTGAGCATTTCTCAAGTTTGGCTCCCAGACTGGAGCAGGCCAGGCTGCCTCGAATTGGCTCCTGCCCAATCTAGGGAGTCCAAACAAAAGTTACTCCTTTTTAATAATTGTCTAAAAATAAATTCTTAAGCTTGTTTCCCTCTTATCAGTTTTTTGCAGTTGGGGTTTTTTAATTATTTTATTTATATTTAAGATTATAAAATTGTTAAACACTAAGAGTGATAGCGGGTGCTTTCTTATTACTTTCGTGAACAATTAGGCGTACAATATAATTTAGTGCCTATAGCCAACAGTGATCACGAATTACTCAGTAGCATTATTTGTTTGTAAATTCACTTTATATAATAAAAAATAATTACAACAATGCAATTTGTTTCAGAGATTCGGAGACATAGAAAAGAAAATTAAAGATCTACAAGTTTACACGATTGTCGTTGTTTGACACCAAATATAATTCATAAAGTGAATCAAAATATGTATGTCTATTTAAGATGTTAATATTACTCATTATTACCTAGTTCTGCCACAATTAGAGTTTTAAGAAATTACTGAATTAATGTTACTTCATTTGACATAGAATTAAGGTAGTACATTTGCCTTCAATTGTAGAACTTGCGATTTAAAATATTGTTTTAGTACCTACCTAGTCAATGGTTATAATTAACAACCATTTTAAAATATGTATGTTGATTTAAGATATTAATATAAGTCACTGTCTCAGAAGGGGGGTAGTTTTTTGAAAAAGTTTGTTGTTTTAATAAAAGGTATAATAAAGTAATTTTAGTTTAATTTTAAAGATATTGGACCTACCAAGACTAGATTTAATAAGAGATGGAAACATGGTACTGGCTCAAGTTTCACCAGATTGTTTTGAGAATTATTGTATTGTATAACTTAATCTATTAATTTTACTAATCCTGGAAGTTTTATAGCAATGTCAGAATAAACGCACGGATCCCTGTGCATTGCGGCCTTTTACATGTGTTACACCAAAGCGAATGATTAGTAGCCCGCCATACCTAGTGTTTTTACTGTTTTTCTGTGTCTTAGTGTTACAAGAGTTTATTATTGTTATTAGCAGTTTGAGCTTAAAAGTTTCGGATTTTCAGTCTGAGTTACGATAGTAATTCGGTTTTGGTGCTGTAATATAATATAACAAAGGCTGCATTGAGCAGGGGTTCATAAATGTTTAAATAATGGTCTTGCTTTGATACTTGCGGATTTTCAAATTGAGAAAATTAATAGTATAATCTACAAAAAGTAATTCTCAACTCGAATCTCTTATTTTCTTATATTAAATAAGAAAAAAAATTACCTAACTAAATGATATTCTTTAGAGAATACACAGAAATTATTCACCGAAGGTAAATCTGATTTTAGTATGAAACATCCGGATATTCAAACTAAGAATATCAAAATATTCATCTTAAAAAACTTAAATTCTTAGTTCAAATTTCACACTTTCTTCTTTTAAATAAATAAAGAACTTGAGCTAAGAAAATGATATTCTTTAGAGAATACACAGAAATTATTCATCGAAGGTAAATCTGATTTTAGTATGAAACATCGGATATTCAAACTAAGAATATCAACATATTCAGCTTAAAAAATTTAAATTCCTAGTTCAAATTTCACACTTTCTTCTTTTAAATAAATAAAAAACTTGAGCTAAGCAAATGATATTCTTTAGAGAACGCACATAAATTATTAACCTAAAATCGACCTGGTTTTAGTATAAAATATCCGGATATTCAAATTAAGAATATCAGCATACTCACCTTAAAAAACTAAAATTCTTAGTTCAAATTGCACTCTTTCTTCCTTTAATTATGATAAAGTTTGAGCTAAGCAAATTATATTCTTCAGAGAATGCACAGAAATCATTAACTTATGATCAATCTGGTTTTAGTATGAAACATCCGGATATTTAATTTAAGAACATTAATGTACTCACCATTAGAAGAGGAATTCTCAATTGAAATTTTATACTTTTGCATATACTTTATAATTAAGAAAATTTATAAAATCAACTAAAAAATGTGCATTCTTTGATTGAAATTACATTATTTTGAACTGACAATAAAAGTACTAAATTTAAATACTTAATTTGATTCTGTTCGAGAAAATCAATGTCTCAAAGTTCAAGAAATCTGCTCGTCTTCTTAAAAGACTTTATTTTTTTCTTCAACCGAGAATATTTCTTCTTTATTTGAGATAATAAATAGTTGTTTTGAGCATTCAAAACAAAACAATAAAATGCTGGATTTAAGAATATAAAGTGTTCCCTATATATGAAACTATATTATTCTTGACCAATAAATATATACTTGTATTAAGACTATTTTTCTTTCCGTGCAGAATAAGTATTAATTAGTCGCTGAATTATAGAGCAGCATTATTTGTGATAAGTTACAAAATGTATTTAATATTAAAAAAATGTTCAGTTCATACACTACTGCTTTGGGTTTAATAAAGAAAACCTGTAATGGTAGCTATAAGAACGATAAATAAATATATTATATGTATTAAACAAATCCATCTATCGCTTATTTTGATTTCAGATGAAATGTTAAAAAAAAACTAATATTGTCGCCTAAATATGTTCGTTGTTTTTTGTATGTTTAATTTGCCTGATTATTAGTTAAATTTAACAAAAAATCCTTTGTATAATAATGTTGGAAAACGTAATTTCCGTGAAATCCGTGACGAGTTAAAAAAAAAAAAAAGCTACGTCACGATCAGTGTTGCTATTGATTGAAATTTTCAATACAATTAATGAGATTTTTTTTCATAATAAATACAAAATAAATTCCCAACTAGCCTATTTGTTATCTCGTGTTATTCATGTGTCATCTAATTAGTTATTAAAGGAAACTTTATAAAATTAGTAGTTCAAAAGTGCTACTTTATAGAAGTAAGGAAAGAAGCTGGGCACAGATATCATACCAAGCTGAGGCTGTGCAATAGGTAAGGGGACAATTTTATTTTAATTAGTTTTTATTAGAAATCTCGGTACTTGTTCAAGAAAAATACTTATCGAGAGCAGATTTATTAATACAACAAAAAGTAGCTGTTAAAAAGTAGATGTTTTAAAAAAATATGATAATAGATGTTTTAAAAAAAGAAGCAATATTTGCCGTAAATTTTGATTTCCCGGGGTATCTAAGAGAAAGGTACCGATGCTCTTTTGAGTCGAACAAAAACTTTACCGGCTAAGCACTTCATGCAAATTTTGATTTCGTTTGAGGCCGAAGGCAAATAAGAAATTTTAGGCGAATTAGTTGTTATAAACTAGGGTCCAACTAAGACAAAAAAATAATAAGACCAAAAAATACTTAAAAGAACAGTATAGACCAGAAGAACTACTAGCCTCGAAGCAACTTAAGGTGATTATTTGAAAAATAAGGTAATGGTGTCAGTTTTTTGGATCTTTCAAGTAATTACTTAAGTCGATTGTCAATTAAAGGGTATCGCCATAAACTTCACTTATAACTGCACTTTTTATACCAATTTTGTAGTTATTAAATAAACGTTAAACAGTAAAAACTACCAACGAAGTTACTAAAAACTGGTTTTATCTAAGCACAATTCGCGCGTTCTGAAGTTATATGAAACTACTCCTTTTACCTTGTATTTTTAAATAAAAATGTGTCATTTCATTGTTAGTTTTATTTTGAAAAACTACCAATGCCTAACCACACTACAATCGGGCAACTCGGGAACTCTGGGATTACGTGGGGTTGCATTCAATTATATCGCCCGACGACGCACGGAGTGTACTTTGATCGTTTAGTTACTCAGAGCGATCATACTTCAAAGTCAAACGAACTCTCAAAGGACACTCCGTGCGTCGTTCGATGTCGTCCAATATAACTGAACGCAGGGTGCGTAATAATGAGAACTATAATATTAAATTAAATTAAATTCATTTATTAATTGTGACTACAGAGGCCCACATGTTAGTAAAAAACTTTACAACCTATGGGTTAGTATTATAATAAATTGAACAACACACAAACATTTAATTTTATGAACGACAAGGTTGTCCTTGTCGCACCAACACATTAACAAAATGCTTCGGTCGATACCAACAACAACACAACAACAACAACAACAACATGATGCTCCTGCGATGAGGAGCATCATGTTGCTCAGATAAGGCTTTCAGAATGCTATTGGAACTGCCACGCATACTGGTTAGTAAGGACACGGTCTTTTTCCTTATTATAGCATAAAAATCATTTGTTCGCGCTTCAGTGAACATGCCGGACGCACACCAGTATCGTGGCAGCCCCAAAAGCATCCTAAAACCAATATTATATTGAACACGCAGGACGTCTAGAGCTTTACGAGTATAGTTGACCCACAGGCTGCCCGTGTAGAAGTTCTGGCAGTAGGCAGTAAATAACGTTATTTTCGTTTCCCTACTTCAGCGGGCAAACCTGTGCGCCAACCAGTGTTGGGTCAATCAACTAATTTTTTCAATCAATTGATCAATCATGACTAATTTAGTCACGACTAATTTAGTCATGACTAATTTAATCATGATTGAACAATTCAATCATAATCATTACTAAATCAGTT
Source organism: Asteroscopus sphinx (assembly GCA_949699075.1). Taxonomy (NCBI): domain Eukaryota; kingdom Metazoa; phylum Arthropoda; class Insecta; order Lepidoptera; family Noctuidae; genus Asteroscopus; species Asteroscopus sphinx. Next base: position 6,558,615 of record OX453024.1, read on the forward strand.
AGTCATTCGATCAATCGTTAGTTTTGATTGATGACTAACCTAAAAACGCACGAGTAGGTGGCGAAGGGTGGTGGGAGCCGCTGGATTGCCCCACCTGCCCTCACTGCGCACCGCGCGGGCCGGCTACGTGGGTCAGTGCAGTGAGTGGCTATTTGAGCGGCTATTTTGTTTTGTTTAGTTGGCGAAAATTAATAAGAATAGTATTAAAACTGTATTTTCATTTGATAGTCAAAAAAGGCCGCCCATTATTTTTGTAAAATTTTGAATATTACTATTTACTAGAAATTCTTCAGAAGCACGAATGGTGGTAGTTGGTAGTCCACTCCAAATCAACATGTATGATGTAAAACTTGAAATTGACGGTAGGCAAGAATTTATACGTGTTATTGAAATAACTGAAAACCTCTCAAGGGGTCATTGTACTCATCAGTATGAACAACTTTTACTATGGAACCAAATCTGAAATCGCGAAAAAAATAATCAGATGTTCCCTATATTTGTGTTCACATGAATCGACAAAATGTAGGGAACATCAGATTTTTTTTTTGCGGTTTCTGTGTTGGTCCTATAGTAAAAGTTGTTCATACTGATGACTACAATGACCCCTTAAGAGGTTTTCAGTTATTTCAATAACACGTTGTATATTAAACAAGACTTTGCCAGCGGTTTCGCCCACGTATAACTCGGCTTATCACAGAAAGCCCTTTCATTTGAGTACTAACGCGGGGGGTCCAAGACACAGAAATATAAAAACTCAAAAATCTGTGGTCTAAGAGCTATAGTTTAGGAAATATGGCCATCAGAAGTTTTGATCATCTATTTGTGTAGATCTCATCGAGCCCTTTCATTTGAGTACCAACACGATGAGTCTAAGACCTATATTTTAGGAGATATGGCCATCAGAAGTTTATAACATTTATTTGTCTAGAGCTCATCGAACCCTTTCATTTGAGTACCAACACGATGGGTCTAAGAGCTATAGTTTAAAATATATGGCAATCGGAATTTTTATAACCATATAGCTTATCGAGCCTATCAGTATCAGAATTTTTGTCCAACTCTGTACGCGCTCTACAGCTCATCGCGCCACGAATTTATTCATTTATTTTTGTTTTTTAAACAACACCAGTTTTTTACTCTAATCCGTCAGCTTTAAAATACAAATAAAACGAGTGTGCTTTAGACCACATGACTGAAGTGAATCTTCACTAAAAAAAACAGAACTCACGTCCGCCATCTTGAATCTCAAAATAGATGTTATATTCGCAAGCAGCACCCCGGGAAACCTCGAAAACGATACCCATATTGATTTTATTTAAAAAGTCGTGACCGACATCTTGCATCTCAAAATAAATGTTATATTAGTAATCAGCACCCCGAGAAACCTCGAAAACGATATCCATATTGATTTAACTTAAAAAGTCGCGTCCGCCATCTTGGATCTCAAAATTGATGTTATATTCGTAATCAGCACCCCGGGAAACCTCGAAATCGATTCCCATATAGATTTTATTTAAAAAGTCGCGTCCGCCATCTTGAATCTCGAAATAGACGTTATATTCGTAATCAGCAACCCCGAAAACCTCGAAATCGATACCCATATTGATTTTATTTAAAAAGTCGCGCCCGCCACCTTGGATCTCAAAATAAAAGTCGCCTCGCCCGATCACACTTTTCGTAACGCATTCACCAGTTTACTCCCCAAGTCAAGCGTGCGTAAAGAATTTGCGTAAGTTTTACTTCAAAAGTTTCATCAAAATCGGTCCAGTAGTTTTAGCGTGATGCTCGAACAAACAAACAAACACATCTACAGTTTTATAGTAGTTAATATAAGAAGAAGATTAGTCATGGAAAATTTAGTCATGATTATTTAACTAAGATTAAAACTAATCAATCATCACTCACCACGCCATGATTGAATTAATCAATCATCAATCATTAGTCATGATTGACGAATTATACGAAAGTATATTAGTATTATATCCATTGTCTAGTACCCATATTACAAGCTCTGCTTAGTTTGGGACTAGATGGTAATGTGTAAAAATGTCCCAAAAACATTTATTTATTTTTTTATTTTTATTTAATTCAATCTTAGTCATCAATCATTAGTCAAACTAAATATTGCCCAACACTGGCGCCAACAATTCACTTTGTTGATAGCGTCCTGCGCTCACGTGCCATGTCTGTTTTTGTTGTTGTAATATTGCCAACTAAATTAGAAAACTGACTGAAAATATGGATTCCAGGAGTGACGCGTTTGACATTTCAAAAACATCAAATCGATCTGATCCTGGGCTACTTCGCGTATTTTCGCTCTGAGTAACTGAACGAACAAAATGCGTCATCGGGCGATGTTACTGAACGTGGAATCGCGGGTTACAAAAATATAATTGTAGTACTTATCGATAGAGTTGTTTCAGAAAAATTGTGATGATTCCTGGGTTAAAATGGATAATAAACGTTTCAATTCGTAGATTTTGTGGTTTTACTAACCACAACAACTCGAGACAAAAAATGGTGGATTTTCAAATAATCGCCACGCTCAGTAATTCATGTCACGGAAAACTGACGTATGAAAGTAGTGTCGTATCTTTCCTTCACATGTGGTTGTACGTATGTTAAAGAGAGTAGACTATAAATATCTTATCTGTAAAATTGCATAGACAATAATGTCGCTTCCATAGATTCCATTTTCAAAGGGTTTTTTACACATGAACAACTTTTACTATGGGACCAACACTGAAATCTCAAAAAATAATCAGCTGATCCCTACATTTTGTCGATTTATGTGAACACAACACACAACTTTTTTTTTTTTTTTTTTTTTCGAATGGGCTCTCGCAGGTGGGACCGAAGTCCCATTTCTGCTTAACCGGACTTAGTTGGCGGAGAGTCCCATGTGGGACTCCATTCGACAAGGTTTTTTCCCTACATACTTACAAACTAGATGCGCGCGGCATCAATACCGCGCGCAAGCGGGCGCCCCCCAAGGGGGGGGCTCGAACCTCGCTGGGGCATTGCAGGGGGACCCCGCAGTTCCTATGTCCCCCTAGCAGCCGTTGCTGCATCGAGTTGGTTTCCTCGAAAGTAGCGGACTTTCGGTCACTATCTGGTGACGTGCTAAACGCCGTGAAGCGGCAAGCCTCGCCGGCGAGGCTAAGACCTGCCTAAAACCTAAACAGTGGCTACGCAATAGCCTGCTCCTAGGAACTACTCTAGAGCATAGGGCCGGTCTCGCGTGACGAGATTATCTCCGGTTGCTTACACCGTGAGGGCGTCCCCAGGGGGGAGCTCGGACCTCGACTCAGGGTGCAGCAGGGGGACCCCGCCACTGATCCCCCCAGCAGCCGGTGCTGCGTCGGCATGTGTTTCTGTTTCTCGAGAGTCGGACTCTCGGATTCTGTGTGTGTGTCGCGTCGGTCCTCGCCGGCGGGGACGATATTTTGGACGACGGCGTCGGAGTGTGCTTGTACTTTTATCTGACTCCTGGAGGAGTGTAATAGCGTCATAGGGCTCAATGAGTGTGTGTCTGGGACGTCGGATTTTGCTAATAGCAGATGGCTGGTAGACGGTGGCCGCCACGACCAAGGGGTTGGGGTGCTTGGGAGCGGAATCGAAATAGCGTTTTGAGACACGCTTGAAAAACTGCTTGATGGTCGGCAGTTTGAGGTCTAGGTGGAGGTCGACGTTGCGTACGTACCAGGGGGCGCCTACGGCCCTTCGCATGAAACGGTTTTGGAGGGTTTGGAGTATGGAATTCTCACCGGCTTAACGTGTTTGAACACAACGCTAGCATAGGCGAGTATGGGGCGGATACAGGTGGTGTACCAGGCCCCTCAGAAAGTATTGCGAAAAAAAGTTTTTATATATGGGAGACTGGCCAGTTATAATGTTTTTCGAAAATATGATTATTTATAAGTAAAAATAAGTAAGTTCCAATTTCAAAATTTCCCTCCACATTTTTTGCGAGTTAATTCAAAGTATTGTGTCTCACTGAAATATGGATCTGCGCCGGGAACATTTTAGAGCTATGATTTTATACGATTTCAAGTGTCGCCTGAAACCGGATGAATCGTACGATAGACTTCAAATGGCATTCATGGATGAAGGCCCTTCCAAGGCAACCGTGTATCGTTGGTATAACGAATTCAAGCGCGGTCGACCAACTTTGGGGGATGACGAAAGAAGCGGTCGCCCTTTGACGGCTGTTACCGAAGAAAACGTGCTAGCAGTGAAAAATTTAATCCAAGACAATAGGCGAATTACATATCAGGAGATTCAACACATATTGAAGATTGGATCGGGAAGCGTTCACGAGATTCTACACAGCCATCTTCGCGTGAGGAGGATAGTATCACGCTGGGTGCCGCACAACCTCACCGATGCTCAGAAGCAGGCCCGGGTGGAATGGTGCCGTGATATGCTTAACAAATTTGAAGCAGGCTCGTCTCGGCGTGTTTACGACATCGTTACAGGTGATGAGTCCTGGATTTATCAATACGACCCAGAAACCAAGCGCCAGTCGACTGTTTGGGTGTTTCAAAATGAGCCAACGCCTACCAAAGTGAAGCGATCTAGAAGCGGGGGTAAGATTTTGATCGCTAGCTTTTTTAATTTGACTGGCCACTTGGTATCCGAACGGGATCAAAGAAGCATTAATGCCGAATGGTATACTACCAAATGTTTGCCAGAAGTTTTCTCTGTTATAAGCAACAAGCGACCAAACACAGGACTCCGCGGGCTACTGCTCCACCACGACAATGCACCTGCGCACACCGCACTCAAAACGAGGGACTTCCTGGACAGCACGCCAGTCAAACTCCTGGGTCACCCTCCTTACAGCCCTGATCTAGCACCGTGTGACTTCTTTTTATTCCCAAAAATAAAAAATCAGCTCAAAGGGATACAATTTTCGTCGCCGGAAGATGCGCTGGCTGCGTTCGAGCAGGCTGTAAACGAGGTGTCTGCGGCGGACTGGAAAAAGTGTTTTGAAAACTGGTTTAGGCGCATGAATCTTTGTATAGAGGCTGGTGGAAAGTACTTTGAAAAGATTTGATAAAAATATATGTACGTATAGAACAATTTTTTTTAGTTTCGTAAAACTTTCTGAGTGTCCCACGTATATCCTTACTTTGAGAGGAGTGGGCAACTTACTGTGCGCATTGAGTAGGGGGTGGAGACGTCCGAGGACGAAGGCGGCACGGTTTTTCACCTTGCGGATATGCGGTCTGAAAGTCAGTCTACGGTCAAGGATCACGCCAAGGTATTTGGCTTCTCGTTGCCATGGGATCTGTTTTCCGAACATTGAGACTGGTACGCTTAATTCTTTACGATACTGTGACAGGGGTCTCTTATCGAAGAGGACCGCTGCACTTTTTTCGGGATTTACTTCGATTCTCCATTTCCGGAACCATTCACCTAGGGTGTTGGCCGCGGATTGGAGGGTACGAGAAATGGCGACATGGGTCATGCCGGAGTAATAGATTGCCGTGTCGTCGGCGAAAAGGGCCATACGGGCTGCACCGCATTTTGGAATATCGCTGGTGTACAGCGTGAACAGTAGGGGGGAGAGCACGGAGCCTTGTGGCACACCGGCGTGAATGGGATGGGGGGAGGAGAGAGCCCCTTCTATGCGATAGCGAAAGGTACGATTCGATAAGTAGTCTCGGATGATGAGCACGAGACGATGTGGCACATTCATAGTGTACAGCTTATATAATAAGCCGTTGTGCCACACTTTATCGAAAGCCTTTGCTACGTCGAAAAAGAGAGTGCCGGTCATTTGACCGCGTACGAAGCCTGCACTGATGTGTTCTACAATGCGGTGCAGTTGATTAACGCAGCAGTGCTTTGTACGAAAGCCAAACTGCTCGTCGGGAAGGAGTTTATTTGAGTCGGCGAAATCTTTGAGTCGCTTATAAATAAGCTTCTCGTAGATTTTACCGAAGACATTGAGGAGACTAATCGGCCGGTAACTACTCGGCTCGGCTTTGGGTTTGCCCAGTTTGGAAATACCGATTACCGTAGCTTGTTTCCAAGCCTGGGGAAAGATGTTGTTTTTAAATGCCGCATTGAAGATGACGGTCATTAGAGCGATTAGGGTGGCAGGGAAACGTTTCAACACCTTATTGGTGATGCCGTCTGCGCCGGGGGCTTTTTTGGGCTTAAGATCCTTGACTATAGAGAGAACTTCGTCAGGGGTGATCGGTGGGAGCGGGTCATCAGGGTCATCTATTGGGGGGGGGGGAGGGCTGACCTACGCTCTACTTCTGAGTTTACCTTGTCAAGGTGGGTTTGGCTTACGGGAAGCGTACTGAGAGTGCATTGGGACTCCAAGCTGTCGGCTAAGCATTCGGCTTTTTCGTCATCATCAAAGGCCGGCCTTTGATTGGGTCGATTTAGGGGGGGCATAGCTGCCGTGGTCTCGCATTTGAGTTTGCGTTGAAGTGCCCAGAAGGCTAAATGAGACGGTTGGATTTCGCTGACTTCCTTGTCCCAGCGATCCTCCCGTACCTGAGCTACACGTCTTTTTACAGTATTCTGCAAAGAGCGCATATGGGCACGGTTGGCTTCGTTGGGAAAAGCGTCATAGGCGCGGATGGCCGCGTTCCTCTCGGTCCTCAACTCATTAACATCGTCCGGCAGTTTCAAACGCTGGTCATCCAGCATCGGAACCTGCCGTGAGCATTCGCCCACTACGGACTGCACATGGTTGGTGAGCGAGGTGATCGCGGCCACCGTATCCGCGACTGTCTCAATGGAGTCAGGGATTGAATCTAGTTGGGGGGATGAGGTAGACTTGAGGCGGTCCTCTAGTCTCCTCCAATCGGTTATCGTTTTAGTTAAGGGTGGAGTACCGGGATCCGAGGGACCACCTCGGGGACCCAGTTGAATGATGATAGGTCGGTGATCTGAGTCTAATTCTTGAATTACCTCGATAGAGCGAATACCGAGGTTTACGCGCTTTAAGAGGGCTATATCTAGGATGTCGGGCCGTTGCCCTACTGTATCGGGAAAGTGAGTGGGACGCATCTGGGCGATGACGTCAAAGGAAAGTCTGTCGCTAAGTGCTTCTAATTGAACACCAGCGGTGTTATTGGAGACACAGCTCCATGAGCGATGTTTGGCGTTTAGATCGCCTGCTATAATTACAGAGTTACTAAGATCGAGTAAGGATTTGAGGTCGTCCTCGAGCAGACTCGCGGGTTTATTTGCGGATCTATAGGCCGAGACTATGGTGATGGGCTGGTGCCCTGTCATGCCTAGGTGACAGATTGAAGCCTCCAAGCATTCTAGCTCTGGGGGATCAATGGGGATGCAATATAAAGAATTGCGGTAATAGATTAGCGTTCCGCCTAGTTTGGTGTACGTTCTGTCGTTTCTAATCAGCCTATAATTGGCTATGTTGGGATTACGACAGTGGGGCTTGAGAAAAGACTCTTGAACGAGTAATATGTCAAGTTGGTGCTCACGCAAGAAGACAGCTACGTAATCGCGTTGACCACTAATGCCTCGGGCATTGAAAAAGCCTAAATTTAGGGAACGGGGTTTGAATCTTTTGGGTGGGGCCGTATTATACATTATAATTGGAATTAAGTATTCTGTAGATGTCTTGGTACTTGGTAAGTACCTGAAGGCGCTGCTCGTGGATGCCTTGGGTAAAGGCCCAAAGTCTAGAGTAGGCGTCAATGCGGGATTCCCCTGACTGGGGTTCGAGGTATTCTCTTGGCAGAAGGCCGGGGGAGTTTACCGGAGGGGGGGTTCTCATGGGGGGGGGGCTTAAGCTGCTGGTGCAGTTTTGGGCCTAAGAGAAGGTGCGGGGATGGGTAAGTTCATCAGCGCGGGGGGCTCTGAGGCCGGGGGCGCGAGACGAGAGGGCGGAAGAGGTGGGAATTGGGGCTTTTGGTTTCCCTTAAACCAGGGGTTGGGCCCGAGTGGGCCGCGGAAGTTAGGGGAGGGCCCGAGTGGGCCTCTAGGGTTTGGTGGTTGGTAGGGGGCTGCGTAGGAGGGGGCTTCCCTCGCAACGCGGTCGGAGGCGCGTTTCGCCGATTTGGCGTTGCGCATTTTGGGGGCTTTGGGGCATCTGCGATAATTCGCTGGATGTCCGGCTTGGCCGCAAAGGACACAACTTGGGGGCTCCGTGCACTGGTCCCTCTCCTTGGGACGCTCGCACTCGCTAGTCCCATGATCGCCGAGGCACTTTACGCACCTGGGCTTTGCGTAGCAGTTACGCTGGGAATGACCATAGAGCTGGCAACGGTGACATTGACCAGGCTGGTTAGATTTATGGGGGCGCTCGACCGTAATGCCTGATAGGTGGCATACGGTCTTTATGTTATATATTGCCTTAGCGTTTTTGCTGGGGTGGCAGATGGCGAGGACCATGTTATAGGGGTCTCCGTGCTTTCCACGGAACATTCGGTGGGTCTCTTTAATGGGGATTCCTTGGTCTTTGAGGTCGTTAAATACTTCCTCGCATATGACTTCCGTAGGGATCCCTCGGATTACGACTCTAAGGAGACGGTCCTCCGGTAGGGCGTAGGTGTGGAAGGACACCTTACGATCGCGTAGCAGCCTGGTAAGGTTGCGGTAATCGGTGGGGGTGGGGACAATGACTTTTATGCCCTGCTGTGTAGCGCGGGCACTGGTGAAGTTTATTTTAAAGTCGTTGCACCAGTCAGAGATCCTGGTCCAGTATGCCTTATCCTGGATGAATAAGGGAGGCGGGATGGGTACCTTCGTCTGGGAAGATGAGGTATGGACATGAGGGGAGGAGAGCCTGTTATCCTGCGAGGAGGAGTAAGAGGCGGGACGGGGGGTAGGGGCCGGGGCAGAGTTAGCCTCGGAAAGCTTTAGAGATTTAGAGGCGAGAGCTTCGGCCTTGTTTGTTTTACGGCCGCGTTTTTTGCCTTTACCCACAACCGTGGTAAAGGCACCGGCCTCGTCTGATTGGACCTCACTGTCCGAGGACATTTCTTGGTCTGATGGAACCGGGGAAAAATCGGGGTTTTGAGCGGGGGCTGGGGTGGGGAGAGGTGAGGGGGTACGGTCCTTATAGTCCAGGCTGGCTGAACGCCTAGGTGGACCACGCGGAGACCTCGGTCTCTCCTCATCGCTGTCGGGACGGCGGGCGGGGCGCCTTTGTTTTCTTAAGGGTGGGGGGATAGGGGGTGACTCTGGAGAGTCGGGGACTTCGGATGGTTGCGGATTGGCTACCTCATCGTCAGCAAAGAGGTTGCCATAGTTGGCTAGAAAATTGGGGTCCTTGAGGAGGACGTTTTTTAAGATGCTCAAGAACTTGGCATCAGACACCATCGTACAGATGATGACTAAGCCAAGCCTAGCAACAATGAGAGGGGAGAAAAATTAGTGGCGTACTACCATGGGGGTTTGCTCCTCGGGTGGGTGTTCCCGGGAGTGTTTTCAAACCCTCCCCGTCGTGTATAGACGGGGAGGTTGTGTGCCTACTGGTGAGCCCTAAGCTAGTACTCCTGTTTGCCAGTCTTATTGTGCAAACAGGTCCCTGAGTCTCTAGTGTGCAATGGGTGTAAACCCCTAGAGAGTGCTAGATAGGACGAAACGGGGTTAAAGCTAGGGAAGACTAGGAGATCCCCCAAGGCCTTCTGGTCCTAGCTCCTTCCAATTTTCGCTTTGCCCTGAAGGAGCGCAGCTGGCGTGTCGGGTCAACGCCCCTCAGTTCGTTAGCACCGTTAGGTATCCACTGAGGACCACAGTAAATAAGTGGGTTTATTCCTGAAGGGACACTACGTTTTTGACGAAACTCTGTCTAAAGAGACAAAAGCGCGCCCGCTGTCTTGATAAAGACAGCGAATGTGCTTATCGGGCTGCAGCCGGCGGGGCGACTGCGGAGGGCGCTACGGTGAACCGTAGCGAAAAATATTCGAGCACGGAACTCGACACGACAGGACGGAGCGCGAGCAACACGACCTCTCGGGGCGAGAGTCAGAGCGGGAATGATGACAACACACAACACACAACATTTCGATTATAACGAGTACGACACTTGTCACATGACACAAGAGCTGACACGACGATATCGATGATCATGACCTCTGTGGTCTAGTCGAGTGTCGGTCGGACTGCTGATCACGAGGTCGTGGGCTCGATTCCCACAAGACACAAATATTTATGTGATGTTTGTTATTTTATTATTTTTAACGCATTTACGCACGCGTAGCTAAATCTAAAGATTTAAATTGTGGAAAGAAAAAATCGATCACGAGCAGGATTCGAACCTGCGACTCCTGGCTCAGTACGCCAGAGCTTTAGCCACTAAGCTACCGTGAACACTGCTCGTGGTATCGAAAAAAAACAAAAAAAAAACTTTATAAGTGTTTGTGTTGGTCTGGGTGTTTCTTATGTATTATAAGTATCTATGTATTTACAAAAAAAAAGTATATAGGTAAGTATTATATCCATTGTCTTAGTACAAGCTCTGCTTAGTTTGGGACTAGATGGTGCTGTGTAAAAATTTCCAAAAAATATTTATTATTATCTTTAATTTTACTTCCTTTGCCCCCTCAATATCCCAAGTGACTGATCCGGTTCAACAACACATAACATCATAACATAACATCACGCCTGTATTTCCCCGAAGGGGTAGGCAGAGGTGTAATAGTACACCCACATTTCGCCAAGTTATGTTATAGTCCCATGTAATAGGGGACTATAACAACAAATAATAATAATATAATTTTCAACAATAATAAGTAAATTTGAAAAAAAACAGATTTAATTTATTTTCCGAAAATCACACAAATAATTAAAATCACACGATCTACATAGTTATTTCTGATCACACATAGCGAACTGTTTAATTTCGATATTGCATAAAATTTTATACAAGTATAACCTGTATATCAATGGCAGAACCATTATTTCGTTGCCCAGGCCACGGGCATTTCAATCATAGAATTAAATTTCAATATAAAATGTAATTACGCCCACAGGCCCACACTCAACCAATCACAAGTCCTTTGAGAGTTACAAAAGGTAAATTAAAATAAGTTTTTAAGCATTGTTTGTAGAAATATTAGGTACGACCATTGAATTATGTTCATAGAGATCGTTGGGTACGACCACGGTACGATAGGTAACAGATCTGTGCGGTACGACGATACTTTCGTATTTTCGCGGATTTTGTCCCGCACACAGATAAGCTTGTTCATAATTCATATTTCTGTGGTCCCGCAGGAGTCGTAAAAATTTGTTTGGGGAAAATGGTTTTCTATGGTTTCCAAAAAGCGATGAGAAATTATGCATCCATAAAATGGTAATGATGTTCTTTCTGGTTTTGTTCATATGGAAACACGGCATTTCATCTATCCTAACTTTGTTCGAGCATCACGCAAAAATTATTTGACGATTTGGATGAAATTTAACGCACTAAAAAAAAAAACAGATAAACTATGTCCTGGATTAAAATTTTGAATATTTTTTATTAAAATGTAGGATATTTTTATAAAAATGATGAATACTTTTTATTAAAATTTAGGATACTTTTTGTCGACACACCACGGGAGTAAAGCCGCGGGAATCAGCTAGTTACTAAATAAATCTCTATGCGTTTTAAACATTTTTATTTGATTTGATATTGATTTGAATACATATTTTTTCTTTGAGTATTACTAGAATATTAACTAAAATATTTGTGATAGTGCATCTTAAAAATGACGTTTGACCAAACACACAGAAGTTGATATTTTTTCGGGAAAATTATTAATTGCAAATAATGTTCATAACTTCATATCACGTTTTTTTTTTTTTTTTTTCAAAAATGTAATCTTTGAATGGTTTCATTTGTTTTGTTAGGTTATGATATATCTTTACTTTTAAATATCATTGTTTTCTTACGAATAATCGGCTCCACAGGGTTTCGAATTGGGTCTCCGTTCTGTATGTCCGTATGTCCCTCTAAAGCTCAGCCGAAATTCATCAAAATCAACATATTACGGCTATAAAGTGTGGTTAATTAAAATTTTACTGTTCTCAACATCCAATCTAAAAGGTCTCATTGGTGCATACTTAGAATTCTTTCACTAATTAATATGTACTGGGAATATATTTAAAATATTTAAATGGATATTAAAATAAATTATCGTATTATTACCATATTTATTATTATTTAAAGTGTCTAAGGCCTACTAAAAAGTCTAAAAACCCATTTATTGGTATAAATAGTGTGCAGATTTCCTTACGATTTTTCCTTTACCGTTAAAGCAAGTGATAGAAGTGGCCAAATATTATATAAAAAAAGTGTGAACCATTGACACGAAAGAAGAAGAAAGCAAGTGATAAAAAAAATTGTGATCATTCACATATGACAAGTCAAAAGAGCATAGAAATATTAATAAAGGGAATAGAAAAGGCAAAGGCGCGTGAATTTTTTTAAGTATTCTGTGGTAAAACCTCAAAGTTTAACAGTAGGTTAAAAATTAACTTTTAAGTAAAACAGTTTAACAAAGTTTCATTTTTCGACACACAGCGAGATCAAACGATTCGATACGAAAGAATTTCGGTATTATTATCATATCTTTTCATAGGCATTGTCCTTATATAACGCGACTACGCGGCCACCGCCAGTACACGCCACTTTTGTTCGTGTGAGCTCGCGAAGGAGTACAGCTATCGAATAGGTGTCCCAGTGGACAATCGGACAATAATGTCATTCACGAACAAAATCCGCGTCGGGCAATTGTTCGTGACATCGCATTTTGTTGTCATTATCGTGACAACGCAATATCACGAACAAAATGCCCGAACTAAATTCACGCGAACTTTCGATGGTGGCGTAGTAGTTTTGTGTTAGGACAACGCCTTAGAATTTTTATATGATAGCGCATGCGATCTCCGACCGATAAATAACATTACAACGGAGTATTGCAGTAGTATGGGGGGGCCGCAGGACGAACTGGTCGGCATCATCGCAACATTATAAGTCGTTAACCCGGCCGATATTTCGGACCTGTGGGAGAACCTTTAATACATGCTTTTTGAGGCCCATCTAGGATGTCCATAACATGAAGTTCAAGTATTGAGAATTGCACTACTTCCCATAGTCAAGTGTTCAATAAGGTACAATGTACGCACACACAATTAAGAAAAATATCGCTAAAAATATTCCACTATAAATCATCCCGTAAAGGAGTGAAAATATTCGCGCTCGCTCTGACTGTCTAGGGTCAGTTGGCTTGTACCAATGGTGGAGAGAGTGGAAATAGCCACTGACAGATACTGCAGTGCTAGGGGCTGACGCAAATACTCTCGGCCGACGCAGATACTCTCGGGGCACGGTTGCTTCTGGAAGTATCTGTGTCGCATAGGCCGGGAGCTGACACCCGAGTGTCATCACTGCGGGAGCTGCCCTGAGGACACGGCGCGGCGCGGCACACAGTAGAGGAGTGCCCAGCATGGGCCACGCAGCGACGTGACCTCATCACTGCAGTAGGCGGCAGCGATCTCTCGCTTCCAGCCGTGGTTCTGCCTATGGTCGGGAGCGAGAGCGCTTGGGAAGGCGTCGTCTCCTTCTGCGATGAGGTGATGCTCGCTAAGAAGGCGGCGGAGAGGGTTCGAGAGGCGTTGACCTCTCTCCCCATCCGCAGGAGACAACGAGTCGCAGGAGGGAGTATGCCGACCTCCAGCCACCCTAGATGTGGGCAACCATGACGGTGGCGCGTAGTCTTCCACGCGCGCTAGTCAAGAGGAGGGTGCGGCCAATGTGATTGCCGCACGGGGAGAAGGGGCTCGCCTACTAGTGGCGAGCTGGGACCTACCGGGGATGGTTGGGAGAATAAAAGTTTCCCACGCCCGGGCCACGGGTCGTTAGAGGGACACCGTGGTGGTTTTTAGGCGGTAATAGTCTGACACTGGCTCCGCCTTCCCCAGGCGGTGCGCATCCATGAGGATTTTCCCCACGGAAAAAAATAATTTAAAAAAAGTGCTAGTGTCATCACCTTACCCCATCCTTAATACAAACGTCTATATAACTACAATAACATTTTATTACAGTAAACAGTTGTTGCTTAGACTAAAATATATTTAGCTTTTTTAAGACAGAAACCTTTTTTATAAGCCCAACATCCCAAGCTTTTTAACACTTATCCTCTAATACTACTTAAATAATAAACAATTTTATAGATATCTAAAGTACTAGGAGATATGAAATAATGTGCGAGAGTATTCCCTGCAGAAACGTGCAAAGCTTTCATTTTTGAATTCAGTCGCATCGCAGTCTTCTTCGCAGTAAAATACACAAAATGCCGAGTTGTGCAGTGATCACGTGCAGAAATCGTTGTGAAACTGTGAATTATAACAATTTTAGTGTCACTTATCACAGGTAAGACTGTTAAAAATCTATTTTTCCTTTAAATAACGAATTAATTGAATATTATTTCTTAGCAAACAGTTTTTACCTACAATGTGGCGGCAAAACAAATATTCACGCAATGAACAACATCCATTGCTTGTTTTGCTTGCCTCTATTCGTTGCATTTGCAATGTGCACATGCAATGGAAAGCAAACTGCGAAGAGCGAACGTTTTTACGCGATTTCCTGGTGCGGTCCCATGTTGCTTGCTTTATATTGATCCATGGACTTGTGTGCGCGTAAATGAATACGCGCAGTGTAACTAATGTGTTTGTAAATAATCACGCCTTTAAGTTTTTTGGGTGTGTGTCTTGACACTATTATGTGGTTGAAGGGATTGATGCGCAGTAGCCCGCGAAATTCAAAACTTCTTGCGTTTTTTGCAAATTGTAGCTTTATTTCACGTTGTGTGTTGATCGGAATATCATCATCATCATCTCGGACGAATTACTTATTTCACATATTAACTTTGTTTCTCGATCTTGCCTTTATAATTTTCTGTACATCTCCTTGCTTTTCCATTGGTTCCAATTTGATTGTTGGCGTTATTCTTCAGGATGAAAACAATAACAATCGATCCAAGAATAGCAGGCCCGCTGCGGTTCCGTATCCGATGCACTCATTGTTTTATTTTTATTTTTATATAACACCGAATTTACGAAACTCGAACTTTAGCGCACCGAGGCACACAGGAATGCGCTTATGTTACGCTACTCTATTAATATAAAGTGTTTTGTTCCTGTGACATCCTTATAGACCGAAATCGAAAGCAGCGATTGTGTTGGTATTATCTGCTTGCTGCTTACGTACAGTAATAATATAATCATTTTGCTCCAATCCTTACATCAGCGCGAAGGCAAGCGCAAAAGGATTAGAGTTTGTGGCTCGGACAGACACAGATCTTCTCTTGCTGAACGAAATTATTTGATTCTGGGTACACTAGCTTATAATAAACTCAATTAATTAATTAAAAAAACCAAAAAACCCGAATGCTTTTAAATATACCTAACTGAAAAGATGTGGTGCAAACACGTAAAGCAGTTCAAAGGCAGGAGCGTCCCAAGCGTGGCGAATCTCCACGAAACGCTATAAATTTTTACTAAAACAAACAAACGCGAGTGAGCAAACAAACACGACCGCGCATGCGCCGCGTCTAGTAACCGCGTAGCTTATGAAGCTGCTCGCTAAATATAATAAAATATGTACCTACGCATATTATAATTATACAAACAGCTCGACACGGTGCAGCCATCGACCGCGCCGGTAATCGAAAAGTTCGCCTTTCGTGTGATGAACAAAATGTACGAAGGTATTTTATCAATCTTAATTTTTGGATACGCTCACTCACACATTGAAGAGGCATCCATTAAGCGACCTTGGGGACGACAGCAGCACGTGGTGGTCGCGTGCTGCTTTTGGAAAAACTTATTGTTTCCCCGGAGCGCCAAAGGCGTAGCACTAGAGGGGCAGCCGCGCGGTCCACTGGAGTTCCCGGAACTCCTCTATTTTGTGCAGAGGATGGCCACCGTGTGGTTTTAGTTGATAAGAATTTGACATGCCCCTCCGAACTTCCCAGACGGAGGGTATCCATGAGGATTTCTACTCGAAAACAAAAAGAAAACGAAAAAAAATGGCTTTTAACATCACCGGCGCGATCCATTGGAGTTCCCGGAGCCCTCTATTTATTGCTGAGGATGGCCACCGTGTGATATTTATAATGATCGTATTCGTATTTTTCTTTGTTAGCTTAACACACGGTTGATTTTTGTTACAAATAATTTAATGATCAAGTTTATGATTCATATAAAATGATCACACAAGCGTGACAATAACAATGGTGTGACTGTTTAAATTATCAAAATATTACACGTACAAATTCTTGCTAGAATGAAATATAAAGTTAAACTATAAAATACAAACCACATTGTAAATAATATACTGAGATCAAATCATATATTGTTGTATTCATGAGGAGATTTTAGCAAAAACAAAGAAATAGTTACCACATTAATCTAATTTTGCATTAGACTCTATTCACAGAATAAAATATTCAAAACCCCATACGCACCGGGTGTTCACGGGTGGAAAGTCATGTGACGTAACCGCTCGTATATTCGGTTTAATAGTCGGTATTAGGGTAATAAATAACAAAAGTTCTAACTCACCTTCCAAATAAACTGCAGTTGAAGCAGCTTTGTCATTCTCCACCACCGGTCGAACAGTTTCATATGATATCATTTCCAACATATTGTACCTCAAGTCTAATACAACGAGGCTTCTTATATCCTCCAATATATCTTCGTAGAACGTTGTCAGCTTATTACCGGACAACGTCAATTTTCTCAGCTGCGTGAGGCCACCAAACGCTCTCTCCGATATGTATTCTATCGCATTGTTATCTAACATCAGCTCTTTCAATCGCCATAGCTCACTGAAAGCTAAATTTCCGACCATTGTTAATTTATTATTCCTCAAATTCAATCGAGAAAGATTCTCAAGTCCTTCCAACATTTCTCTAGTCAGGCCTCTGTAGACAAAGGTCAAAACAGGCAATTTAATATTTTAGGGCTTCTAGAAATAATTTATCAACAAAAACGAAAACATAGGGACATAGAAAAATTTACATTTATTTAACTTTAAAAAAATCATTGTTCTAGGGTTATAAACCAGAAAGAAAACAGTCGAGACCGTTTGTATGGAGAAAGGCCACCAGCATTTCTGGTGCGCGGTGGCCGTTTTGCGCGGATGTGACGCATAGCACTTCTTGGCTCTGTATCTGTATTTGTTCTGTGTTCTTTTTGTGGTAATTTTGTGCGTCACTTTTGACACAAATAATTTTTTATCTTTCTTTCTTTCTTATCATTAAGGAGAAGAAGTCAGTTCAAGAAATGGTACTGTTTAGTGGATAAGGTTTTTTATTGGATAGCAGCTTGTGTACAATTTAGGAAAAAAAACCGTTATGCTAATACTCTAATAATTGGTTTAAAGCCAAGAAATCTACTATTTCACTTAAATTAAAACTAACTATAAAAATCAATTCAGACTCCGGGCTGCTACTGAGAATTTCCTATTGAAAAAACCCAATAACACTTTGCCCGACCCGGGAATCGAACCCAACATACATGCATCAATCAACAAATCAATCAACTCAGCCTATCGCAGTCCACTGCTGGACATAGGCCTCTCCCAAGTTGCGCCACAACGCTCGATCCTCTGCCTTCCGCATCCAGTCCCCCCCGGCCACGCTCTTTAGGTCGTCCGTCCACCTGGCAGGGGGGCGCCCTACGCTGCGTTTGCCGATTCGCGGTCTCCACTCAAGGACTCGTCTGCTCCAGCGGCCATCGGTCCTTCGACAGACATGGCCAGCCCACTGCCACTTCAGCTTACTGATTCTACAAGCTATGTCGGTCACTCCGGTTCTTCTCCGGATAATCTCGTTTCGGATTTTATCCTTCAAAGAAACTCCAAGCATAGCTCGCTCCATAGCTCGCTGAGCGACTTTAAACTTGTGGACTAGCCCAACTGTCAGTGTCCACGTCTCGGCACCGTAAGTCATGACAGGCAAGACGCACTGGTTGAAGACTTTTGTCTTCAAACTTTGCGGTATAGGCGACGAGAAGACTCGGCGAAGTTTGCCAAACGCTGCCCAGCCCAGACGGATCCTTCTGTGGGCTTCTTTCTCGAAGTTGTGTCTACCAAGCTGAATTGCCTGCCCTAGGTAGACGTATTCCGTTACAACTTCGAGTGTCGACCCTTCGACGAATATCGGCCTCGGCATGACATGCATATTGAACATGACTTTAGTCTTGTCCAGATTCATGCCGAGACCGACACGTCGAGAGGCTCCGTTTAAGCTGTGCAGCATTTCGCCCAGTTGTTCCAGCGACTCAGCCATTACAACGATGTCATCGGCAAAACGGAGATGTGAGATGTTCTCGCCGTTAACGTTGATACCCTGTCCAGTCCAGTCCAGTGTCTTGAAGACGTCCTCCAACGCGTTAGTGAACAATTTCGGGGATATTACATCCCCTTGTCTCACCCCTCTGCGCAGTTGGATTGGCTTCGTCTTTTGGTCCTGGAGCTGAACAGTCATGGTAGCAGCGTTGTATAGGCATCTCAGCATCTCTATATACCGCTCATCAATGTGACATCGCTGAAGAGCATCCAGAACTGCCCAAGTTTCGATGGAGTCGAAGGCCTTCTCGTAGTCCACGAATGCCATACACAGCGGCTGATTGTACTCTTCAGTCTTCTGTATGATCTGCCGAACAGTATGGATGTGATCTACGGTGCTGTAGCCTTTTCGAAACCCAGCTTGCTCTGGTGGCTGGAATTCGTCGAGTCTTCCGGCGAGACGATTCGTGATGACCCTCGAGAACAGCTTGTATACATGACTCAGGAGTGAGATGGGTCTGTAGTTCTTTAGTAGGGTTTTATCCCCTTTTTTGAAGAACAGTACCACCGCACTCCCGCTCCATGCCTCCGGTGTAGAGCCTTGTTGGATGACGGCATTAAACAGACTCTGTAGCTCCTTCAGGACCGGAGCCCCGCCTGCTTTTAGGAGTTCAGTGGTAATGCCGTCATCGCCCGGAGCTTTGTTGTTCTTAAGCTGCTCGAGGGCCGCCCTAATCTCGCCCTGGTCAACGTCCGGAAGATCCTCGGTGTAATGGCGCGTGAGCTGGGCTCTTTTGTCGTCATTGCTAGGAACTGCTGGTCTCGCCGTTTTGGTGGAATACAAATGCCCATAGAAGTTTTCGACCTCATCAAGCATCTCGATCTTAGAGGTGACTATTTTGCCATCCGCGGCTTTCAGTTTCATCAGATGGGTCCTCCCTAGCTGCTGAGCGAAAACTTTCGACCCCCTATTTAGCTCAATCGCAGCCTCAATGGCGCGGGTGTTGGAGCGGCGGAGGTCACGTCGCATCAGCTTCCTAATCTGTAGGTTTAAGGACCTATTATCTGATGAAAACGAATGCGCGGCTGACATTTCCCGTCTTTTCCTCATCAGATCGAGAGTCTCAGTCGAAAGCTTGGGCATCTTGCTTCCACGCTGCGGCGGAAAGAATTTTCGAGACAGTTCCTGCAATGTTTTGACCATGGTGTTGGTTTTCTCCTCAATATTGCCCGTGGTTTCCAGCGAGTCGAATCGATTTTGAAGTTCCGCTTGGAACCTTTCGGAGCCCAAACTGGTTTGGAGCGGCGAAGGTCGGAGAGTAGACTTAATCAAGCGCGTTCTTTCAGCTCTAAAATTGATATTTAGAGTGCCTCGGATAAGTCGGTGATCGCTTCCGGTGTTGAACCTATTGATCACAGAGACATCTCTAAATATGTGCTTCTTATCCGTCATGATAAAGTCTATCTCGTTCCTTGTCACCTTGTCGGGGCTTTTCCAGGTCCATCTTCTTTGGGGCTTCTTCTTAAAGAAGGAGTTCATTAAGAAGAGCCCCTGGGACTCCAAGAAGTTGACCAACATTTGGCCCCTGTGGTTTCTGCGCCCCAAACCGTAAGGTCCGATTCTCGATTCGCCGCGTTCTTGTACTCCCACTTTAGCGTTGAAGTCCCCCATAACAACGTTGTAGTGAGCCTTAGCGGTACTATTCATAGCCTTCGCTATGTCTTCGTACATCGCTTCGGCTATATCGTCAGAGTGTGTCGAGGTCGGCGCATATACCAGGCCCCTGAGAAAGTATTGCGAAAAAAAGTTTTTATATATGGGAGACTGGCCAGTTATAATGTTTTTCGAAAATATGATTATTTATAAGTAAAAATAAGTAAGTTCCAATTTCAAAATTTCCCTCCACATTTTTTGCGAGTTAATTCAAAGTATTGTGTCTCACTGAAATATGGATCTGCGCCGGGAACATTTTAGAGCTATGATTTTATACGATTTCAAGTGTCGCCTGAAACCGGATGAATCGTACGATAGACTTCAAATGGCATTCATGGATGAAGGCCCTTCCAAGGCAACCGTGTATCGTTGGTATAACGAATTCAAGCGCGGTCGACCAACTTTGGGGGATGACGAAAGAAGCGGTCGCCCTTTGACGGCTGTTACCGAAGAAAACGTGCTAGCAGTGAAAAATTTAATCCAAGACAATAAGCGAATTACATATCAGGAGATTCAACACATATTGAAGATTGGATCGGGAAGCGTTCACGAGATTCTACACAGCCATCTTCGCGTGAGGAGGATAGTATCACGCTGGGTGCCGCACAACCTCACCGATGCTCAGAAGCAGGCCCGGGTGGAATGGTGCCGTGATATGCTTAACAAATTTGAAGCAGGCTCGTCTCGGCGTGTTTACGACATCGTTACAGGTGATGAGTCCTGGATTTATCAATACGACCCAGAAACCAAGCGCCAGTCGACTGTTTGGGTGTTTCAAAATGAGCCAACGCCTACCAAAGTGAAGCGATCTAGAAGCGGGGGTAAGATTTTGATCGCTAGCTTTTTTAATTTGACTGGCCACTTGGTATCAATTCCCTTACGGGATCAAAGAAGCATTAATGCCGAATGGTATACTACCAAATGTTTGCCAGAAGTTTTCTCTGTTATAAGCAACAAGCGACCAAACACAGGGCTCCGCGGGCTACTGCTCCACCACGACAATGCACCTGCGCACACCGCACTCAAAACGAGGGACTTCCTGGACAGCACGCCAGTCAAACTCCTGGGTCACCCTCCTTACAACCCTGATCTAGCACCGTGTGACTTCTTTTTATTCCCAAAAATAAAAAATCAGCTCAAAGGGATACAATTTTCGTCGCCGGAAGATGCGCTGGCTGCGTTCGAGCAGGCTGTAAACGAGGTGTCTGCGGCGGACTGGAAAAAGTGTTTTGAAAACTGGTTTAGGCGCATGAATCTTTGTATAGAGGCTGGTGGAAAGTACTTTGAAAAGATTTGATAAAAATATATGTACGTATAGAACAATTTTTTTTAGTTTCGCAAAACTTTCTGAGTGTCCCACGTACCTGCACTATTTTCAGCTTGTACCTATCATTTAGCTTTAGTACAAGGTACGCTACCCGTGTCGACACACTACCGATTTCCACAACGTTGTTTACGAGGGCCTTATTGACAAGAAAACCAACACCACCTTGGGAGAGCTGATCACCTTCGCGGAAGTAGAGTAAGTTTCCTGACTCCAGGGTTATCGTGTCCTCTCCCTCTCTACGGACTTCGGATAACCCCAGTATATGCCATTTTATATGACTTAACTCTACTTCAAGCTCGGCGAGGTGATGGTCCAGTCTCAACGTTTTTCCATTGTACGCTGCCAGATATAGTCGTCGGTTTTGGTAGCCTGCCGTAACCCGGAGATTCCTAGCACCCCCCGTCCCACCGTTACCACGACCGCTACCGTAGTCGGGAATAGAGGGACCACCGGGAACTGGGGGCCGTTGTATATGTTGTGCGTTCATAGGGATGTATGCCCATAGTCACCACGCTGGGCAGGCGGGTTGGTGACCGCAGTGGGTGATGTTGCACGATGTTGGTGCACAGAAGGACGCTGCTGCCCATCCTCCTGATTTCAAACCTTAGTCGCCTTTTACGACACCCATGGGTAGAAGGGGGGTGGTCTATTCTTTTTATTTGCCGGATACCACACGGCAAACAACATATGATACAATACAATACATGCATAACGTAATATATTTATATTGAATAATTTTTTTATAACATTTGTATTTGCTCTTTGGATTGAGAAAACGCGTATATGCAGCTGTAAAAAATAAGTTTTATTGATAACTTAGTCAGAGAACTAACAGGGCTGTGCTAAATGAAATATGTGAGTTTTCTTAGTTTGTAGGTGTAGTGGTTTGTATATAACCCACACACATGCACAGGCAAGCGGCTGCGACGTCAAGTTTTATATAGCTAAGTACAAACAAAGATCTATATGGGTGGTAAATCTAATATTTATTTATTA
Source organism: Asteroscopus sphinx (assembly GCA_949699075.1). Classification (NCBI taxonomy): domain Eukaryota; kingdom Metazoa; phylum Arthropoda; class Insecta; order Lepidoptera; family Noctuidae; genus Asteroscopus; species Asteroscopus sphinx. The sequence goes on from OX453024.1 coordinate 6,580,935, forward strand.
ATGTCCACATCATTATCTTCATATGCAAAACCTATCTCAGTCCAATCCCATCCCCTTAACTTAAGGGAATGTAGAAGCCGAGTGGCACCCCCATCACTAAAAAAAATATTACTCGCTGAATACATAATCTACGGAACTATTATAATAAAACAAGTTTAACCGGATTACATCGCATATCTTATTCTATCAAGTTTTAAAATAAAATAAGTGGCTTATGAATATAATTAGTATAATCCTACTAATATTATAAATGTGAAAGTTTGTGAAGATGTTTTTGGATGTTTGTTACTCAATCGCGCTGAAACGGCTGAACATATTTGGATTAAATTTGGCACACAGATAGGCGTAAAAGCTTCTTTCTATCCGGGGAAAATAAATAGCCGAATTATACGCGGGCGAAGCCGCGGTCTAGTTACTGTTATAAAATAGTGAAACCGGCCATGTAAGAGTCGGACTCACGCAGTAAGGGTTCTGTACCATTGATCTGATACCCCATAGAAATTGACTTAATTTACGAGGGTTCAACAAAAGACATCAACGCACCCTGCGCGAAATATGAATTTTTGCATCTCTTTCTTACGCAGGTACCACTATATATGTCTGTTTGCCCTATTTTTAGTATTTGTTGCTTAACCCCCTAAGTGTTCTCCGGACAACCGTTGGTCCATAACGTTTTCGTACAAAATGCAAGTTAGAAACACCGCGAGCCATAAGCGATGGCGCCCATCCATTGAATAAAAAATGCATTTTTTTGACCCAAACACTTGAGGGGTACAACATAGTATGCACTATAATCAGACCAAGTTTGACGCTGGTATGTATTACTGGCTCTGGTATGTATCGTTTGGGTACAAAACCCAAAAAAATCCACTACTATTTATTTTAATTGTACGTAAGCGAGTGTTATGGCGCAATTTGGTAGAAGCCTGTCAGCAGCTGTAATATCTGATAGGATACGAGCGAATACTGCAAACCCGCGCTCCCGGTAAATGTCACCGTGGTGGTTATTCGGCAAGAGTCCGACATAACCCTTCGTGTTTCCCGAACCGAGGGTTTTCATGAGTATATCCCTACGTAAAAAACTGATAACCTGAATTTAAGCGATATTCAGTACAGTCCCGTCAGTTCTGGGCAGTCAGCCTTGCTACCAACCTGCTGACGGGCTAATATTTTTTCCATAGCATGAGCTATTATATCATTGTAATAGCTCTTGTCAGTACGATAGTAGTAGTAGTAGTACAGTAACTAAAACTATTACTCAACTGACGAATTTATGAAAAAGCGCTCATGTCGCTTCTATAATTATGGAAATGCATTGTAGGTTTATTTACATTATTTTCTCAGTTTTTGTGCTTAACATTAATATTATATCCTTTCTTTACAAATGCTGACATTACATAAAAATTATTAATATACTGCAGGTAAAATCAGCGCTGTGTAGTGGCTTGATCTGTTACACAGCAACATGCTGAGTGGGAACCTCATTGTCGCGGCTACGGCGTACAATTGGCCGGTTGTCTTGAGAACTAACGAAGATATTTTATTTTTATTATGCAATTTTAGGTGCGGTCGACCGTACGTCAGTGGTAACAGTTTGGCTCTGGCGGCGCCTTTATTTCGTAAGCAGTAAGGGCGGTTTTCAGACTCGGGTGTTGCCACTGTCATGCGGTCAACTATACTTTTCTTATATTTTGTATCGACTGTCCCTTCTTAATTTTTTACCTATGTGTCTTTTGTTTTTACTTTCTATGTAACCCCACCTATAAGTTGCTTGCTTGTGTTTATCACTGTGTTTTAAATATTGCGCGTCGTTAACTGTGACAATAAACTATTTTTCTTTCTTTCTTTCTTTCTTTCAGGTAGAATGCAAATAATAATGTGCAATTATAGGTAATAGGTGTAATAATATGCAATTACAGGTAAATGTATATTGTATTAGTTTAAATTAATAATATAAGTAATAATATTGTCAAATTGAATTTCTATGTTTAAATATTGCATGCTGTGAAACGGCCAAATATACAACAGACTGCAAAATGACCGACTTTTTCACATTTTTTGCACTTTACACCTAATGCTGGACACTTATAACGATGCACCTGACCACACCTTGTACAAACTTCCTGCCTTGACTGCTGACTATATTGAGTGACGTTCCTTGAGTTAGACTTTGATCTTGAACGTGACTGACTTGTATTATACAAGACTGAACTTTGTTCTGCTGTCAATTCATCCGTTTGATGTCTGGAAGCAAGCATGGCCTTTGCCATCTCTAAGGCCTTATCAAGATCCAGCTTATCTTCAAGCAATAATTTTTCTCTGATATAGTTGTATTTTTGATGCATGTTACATATAAACATTATTTTGATTAGGCGTTCTTGCAGCTTTTCTAGCTCACAGTTTTGTGACCTTAATTTTAATGTGCAAGCAAAATCGTCTAAGGTTTCATTTTCACCTTGTTTGTATGTGAAAAAATTATGACATTCATAGGTGAGGTTAACTTTTGGAGCAAAGTGATTTTGAAATAACTTTATGAGCTCGTCGTATGTAATGTTATCTTCGTCTTTTCCAAATGTATTGAATACATCCACGCCCTTTTCACCAATGACATGTAGAAATAAAGCTACTTTTCTGCCATCACTCTCTTCATTCAAGCCAGACGCACGTAAATAAAATTTAAATGACTGTACCCATTTTTTCCATTGTTGAGCCAAGTTACCATTCATCACCATGGGCTGCGGACTGGACATTCCAGAAAGCTTCTTGGGCTTTTGATTTTCATCAGACATGACGCCGACAATTCTATGACGCCGACTTTTCACACGAGAATTTCACAATGACTTAAGATGCAATGACTACACGACACAGATTACGAACCCAATTCTGACACCATGTTTTGGTCGGTGTATTAGGTATATATAAAGTCAATTAAACTTAGTTTTATTACTGGTAATTCTATGTTTATTACACATTCTAACTTAATACATTAGCCTTGGTTCGGGTGCCATCTTGACAGCCCGCCTCTTATCGACCAGTGATGTTCCATCACAAATAGTGACGTTACTTACTCATAACATTTATATAACATTAAACTGTTTTAACTTATGATTGTAACTTTTACTGACACTATCACTGGTTTTTCCCAATCCTTGGTAGACAATCCCAATCCTTGGTGTACTCGGGTCCACACCTACGTAGTCCAGATTGACAAACAGATGGGAAGATGCCCAAAGATAATATAAGCACTACCATCTGCCTAGCTGGAGAGATTTATTTGTCTATCACGATCGGCGCAGACTAGAAGAAAATGGTTCAATATTGGTTGATGTTTTAATAGGAATGAGATATTATCAGCATGTACTCCTCCGAAAGACAAACATGCTTGTACGGCCTGCAGATTGATTCTTCGCGTCTCATCTTCGCAGTTTACTAAATCTGTGACGGCATATGTCCACTATCTCACATATTGAATCAACCAATGCAAGGTTGTAATCCAGTAATAATACATTTATGTTATAATTCAAACAACGACCCCAACATAACGATTTTATTATTAACTAGCTTTTACCCGCGGCCCCGCTCGCGTTATATTCTGTTAACCCACGTGTCGGATTCTGTTAATAATTAGCTGTTTTCCTGTAACTATTACAAAACTGTAAATGTCTGTTTGTTTGTTTATTCGAGCATCACGCAAAAACTACGGGACCGATTTTGTTTTTTTTTTGTGTTTAGACTTGAAAACTGGTATGCACTTCATGAAAAAATAATATCATGTAGAATAAATTGAATTATGGCCATCAGAAGTACAGTCCAGTTCAGTTTACATTAGTTCAATTCAGTTCAGTCCAGTTCAGTTCAGTCCAATTCAGTTCTGTCAAGTTCAGTCCAGTTCAGTTCAGTCCAGTTCAGTCAAGTTCAGTCAAGATAAGTCAAGTAACTGCTGCTGCTGCTGTAGGTAACTGCTTAGCATCAGGTGGGCCTTTAGCTCGTTTCGCCATCCTATACTATAAAAAAAAAAGTTCAGTCTAGTCCAGTCAAGTCCAGTCAAGTTCAGTCAAGTCCCGTCAAGTCCAGTTTAGTTCAGTTCATTCCAGTTCAATCAAGTTCAATCAATTCAGTCAAGTTAAGTCAAGTTTAGTCAAGTTAAGTTCAGTACAGTACGTACAATCCTTTCGAGGGATTAACCTTCGGGGGATCTTATTGCCTGTGGCGAATATTCTGGCACGGCAGGGGCCTGTTCTGGGACTTCTGGGCCAGTGGGGAGTTGCTCCACGTGCCCATCTGATCCCAACAGAGGGCACGGTGGAGGAACAGGGGCGAGCCCAGTGTGCACTCACCCTGCCATTGGGCAGGCAGCGGGGGTACTGTCCTTCCCTGCCCCCGTCGATCTCGTAACATCAGGAGTGCCCACCGAGTAGTGTTCTTGCGCCTCTTGGTACCGAGGGTATTGGCTTCACCGCCTGGACGGCGATGAAGAAAACCTCTATAAAAAATTACGAGAGGTGGGGCCTGCGAGCAGTAGACTCGGGGTAGTCTGCTGCCCGACCAGCAGTTGACGTAGCTGGCGTAGCTGGCACAGCTGGCGTAGCTGACACAGTTGCGTAGCTGGTGTAGCTGACACAGCTGGCGCAGCTGGCATAGCTGACACAGCTGGCGTAGCTGGCCAAGCTGGCTTAGTTGGCGCAGCTGGCGTAGCTGGTAAATGCTGCTTATGAGGTGAGGTGGCGTGCAGTGTTCCGTGTGCTGCACCGCGGAGGGTGCGGCCGACTCTAGGCCACACGGGAAGAAGGGACTCGCCTGTTTGTGGCGGGCAGGGTCCTGTCGGGGTTGGTTTTGTGTATACTCATGGGTTCCCACGCCCCCAGCTAAGGTAGTCGATGGAACACCGTGGTCGTTTTAGTCGGTAAGAGTCCGACACTGGCTCCGCCTACCCCGGGCGGAGTGCGTCCAAGAGGATTTCCCAAAGGCAAAAAAAAATACAAAAAGTTCACTCCAGTTCAGGCCAGTCCAGTTCAGTCCAGTCTAATCCAGTCCAGTCCAGTTCAGTTAAGTTCATACGAGTTCATACAAGTCCATACGAGTCCATACAAGACCGTACACGTCCATACAAGTCTGTACGCGTCCGAGTTACACGTCTGTACAAGTTCGTACACGTCCGTACAAGTCCGTACAAGTCCGTACACGTCCGTACAAGTCCATACACGTCCATCGTACACGTCCGTACAAGTTCGTACACGTCCATACACGTCCGTACAAGTCCGTCTACGTCCGTCGTACACGTCCGTACATGTCTGTTCAAGTCCGTACACGTCCGCCGTACACGTCCGTACATGTCTGTTCAAGTCCGTACACGTCCGGGCATGTTTGTTCTAGTCCGTACACGTCTGTATTACACGTCCGTACAAGTCAGTGTGCATCCGTACAAGTCCGTACACGTCCGTCATACACACCCGTACAAGTCCGTACACGTCCGTACAAGTCCGTACAAGTCAGTACACGTCCGTACAAGTCAGTACACGTCCGTACAAGTCCGTACAAGTCCGTACACGTCCGTACAAGTCCGTACACGTCCATCGCTCACGTCCGTAAAAGCCCGTACACGTCCGTAAAAGTCCGTCTACGTCCATCGTACACGTCCGGACATGTCTGTTCAAGTCCGTACACGTCCGTACATGTCTGTTCAAGTCCGTACACGTCCGTACATGTCTGTTCTAGTCCGTACACATCTGTCTTACACGTCCGTACAAGTCCGTACACGTCCGTAAAAGTCCGTACACATATGTCTTACACGTCCGTACAAGTCCGTACACGTCCGTAAAAGTCCGTACACGTCCGTACAAGTCAGTACGCGTCCGTCGTACACACCCGTACAAGTACGTACACGTCCTTACAAGTCCGTTCAAGTCCGTACAAGTCCGTACACGTCCGTAAAAGTCCGTACACGTCCGTACAAGTCAGTACGCGTCCGTCGTACACACCCGTATAAGTCCGTACACGTCCTTACAAGTCCGTTCAAGTCCGTACAAGTCCGTACACGTCTGCCGTACACGTCCGTACATGTCTGTTCAAGTCCATACAAGTCCGCCGTACACGTCCGTACATGTCTGTTCTAGTCCGTACACATCTGTCTTACACGACCGTACAAGTCCGTACACGTCCGTACAAGTCCGTACACATCTGTCTTACTCGTCCGTACAAGTCCGTGCACGTCCGTACAAGTCCGTACACGTCCGTACAAGTCCGTGTACGTCCGTACAAGTCCGTACACGTCCGTACAAGTCAGTACGCGTCCGTCGTACACACCCGTACACGTCCGTGCCAGTCCGTACACGTCCTTACAAGTCCGTACAAGTCCGTAAACGTACGTACACGTCCGTACAAGTCCGTACACGTCCGTACACGTCCGTACACGTCCGTACAAGTCCGTCTACGTCCGTCGTACACTTCCGTACATGTCTGTTCAAGTCCGTACACGTCCGTACATGCCTGTTCAAGTCCATACACGTCCGTCGTACACGTCCGTACATGTCTGTTCAAGTCCGTACACGTCCGTACACGTCTGTCGTACACGTCCGTACAAAGTTCGTACACGTCCGTACAAGTCCGTACAAGTTCGTACACGTCCGTACAAGTCCGTACACATCTGTCTTACACGTCCGTACAATTCCGTACACGTCCGTACACGTCCGTACAAGTCAGTACGCGTCCGTCGTACAAGTCCGTAAACGTCCGTACTTGTCCGTACAAGTCCGTACAAGTACGTACACGTCCGCCGTACACGTCCGTACATGTCTGTTCCAGTCCGTACACGTCCGTACAACTCAGTACGCGTCTGTCGTACACACCCGTACAAGTCCGTACACATCCGTACAAGTCCGTACACGTCCGTACAAGTCCGTACACGTCCGTACAAGTCCGTACACGTCCGCCGTACACGTCCGTACATGTCTGTTCCAGTCCGTACACATCTGTCTTACACGTCCGTACAAGTCCGTACACGTCCGTACAAGTGCGTACACGTCCGTACAAGTCCGTACACGTCCGTACAAGTGCGTACACGTCCGTACAAGTCCGTACACATCCGTACAACTGCGTACACGTCCGTGCAACACGTCCGTACACGTCCGTACAACACGTCCATACACGTCCGTACAAGACCCGTCCCGTCCTATGTCCCATCCCAAACCATGTCCCGTCACAGGTCATGTCCCATCCCATGTCCCGTCCCGTCCCATGTCCCTTCCCGTCCTATGCCCCGTCCCGTCCCATGTCCTGTCTCGTCCCATGTCCCGTCCCATCCTGTCCCATATCTCGTCCCGTCCCATGTCATGTCCCATCCTATGTCCCGTCCCGTACCATGTCCCGTCCCGTCCCATGTCCCATCCATCCCATGTCCCGTCCGTCCCATGTCCCGTCCGTCCCATGTCCATTACTACTCCATCGTACATTACTATCCGCTCGTGCAAATGCGTAGAAGCTTCGTATCTGTCGGGTGAGGACGCACCCCACGAATTTATTTTTATCTTTTTTTCTTTCTTTCTTTCTTTCTCAAAACCCATACCAGTTTTTAAGTCAGATCATCAGCTTTCAAACAAAAAAAAAATGATCAAAATCGGTCCAGTAGTTATAGCGTGATGCTGGAACAAACAAACAAACAAACAGACGTTTACAATTTTATAATAGTTAAGAAGATAAGATTAATAGTAAGTTCGTATTCCAGTCACTAGTTATAGGTAGCAGGTTAAGATTTAACGAAGTTATATCATTGCTGGATTTCTCACACGTTTCTTGTGTGACAAGATACGAATACCTACTGCAGAAATAATTTCATTTCTATTGATGTATGTATTTAAATCAATAGAGGTACAAATGATACACTAAATTAAAATACCGTGGTTTTCTTTAAATTGTTGACGTTGGGATTGGGAAGTGCAATCTATTCTAGGCATATCGTGCCGCTGCGTGTGAGGGTTTTTGTCAGGATTCTTATCTGGTTCCTGTTCAAAGAAAGCGCTTCTTTCGTAAACCTTTTCTTGAAGCCTACTAGTAGCGCTTTCGAGTGTTCTTGGCCTGGGGATTTTTCCCAAAGGCTAACACTTTGGTCAGCTCCCCAGTTTTTAACGTGGGCTGTAGTGGTGCATTTGGGAATGCCACAGATTGGCTCCGGGCCCACAGTAGGGCTTTCAGCACCAGCTCTAGCCAGTTCTTTAGCGGTTTCGTTGCCCCTAATGCCTCGTAATCGGCAGTCCGACACTCGAACCACTATACCACAGAGGTTGTCTATTTCGTGGGTAACACCATAGAATAGATAATAATACATAGAATAGATAGAGAAACGAATACGAGTATAGAAACGAATCTCTTTTGTACGAACCCCAAATGCCGCCTTATAAATACCTACTTCCCCCTTCAGCTCGAAACGTCCCACTGTCGTCCGCGCGTGCTGTCAGGGTTGTTAGCTGCTAAATATTTAATGCGTTATCTGGTGATTAAGTTAAAACAATTTTTTTGACTTTTCTTTACTGTGAAATCAGAGTTTTATCCTAGTTTTACGTAACAAGAAATTTATATTTATTTAGGTACCTACTTGTATTATTTAATTTTATATTTAGGTAGATATCTACTTTCCATATTAAGTTAAGGCAGTTACAGTAGTAATTATTTAAACTTTTGCCTTTCGAACAAGAGAAATGATTTAAATTAACAGGAGAATCTAGAAAATAGTAGGTACCTACCTAACTATATGAGAATGTAAAAAAATTATTAAAATTGTGAACACTTACACTTATCATACATATTTCAATTACTTTTCTTAATTATTGGGCAAACTAAAGAAACTAAGGTCTGGAGTTGTTTTTGAGTTACTCTTACACCCAAATACATCGCAATATTTTGGCGCCATGACCGCATCTGACGGCGCGTGCAAGCGTGAGGCGACGCAAGCCCCGCCTGTACGATCCCTTTAAAGGTACGTTAGACGGTAGGCTATTATCGTGGATGTGAAAGCGTCTGGGGCGCGAGTTTCGCTTCTAGTCTTCTCTTTTCTTATGGTAACACCCAGCAATCGATTGCAATATTTTTGTGTTTTTAAATCTAACATCTTCTTCTCCAGGTCAAAAAGGCCGTTACGCCGTGATCCTCAAGAAGGTGGAAGTCGACATGGTTCCCTACAGCCGCTGCAACTCCCTGCTGAAGAGGACCAGGCTTGGAACCAACTTTAAGCTGCATAGCAGCTTCGTTTGCGCCGGTGGTGAAGAAGGAAAGGATACATGCCAGGTATGATTTGATTTACAAAATATTAGATCAACCTCTCTCTTCCCTACGTATAGAGAAGAGGCGTAGCCACAGAAATCGATAGAATGGAAAAGTGCACCATAGTGCAGCATTTCTACCAGCTACCTATTCCCGTTCAAAAGATACAGCCCTGTGACAGACAGACGGATTGTTAGGGTATGACATATCTATACTTTTAAATATCATTGGCGAGGCCCTTTCCCAGTAGAATAGGAATGAGCAGATTATGTATTGATATTGATTCGGCCGAAGGACATTATCCAACGAGGTTTTTGTCGCCGTAGCTTGATGGTAATTACTTTTTTTGTATCGCCATTATTGATTGGACTATGTACTTTATTGAGGAATATCTGCGTTTTGTTTTTTCTGATACGGTTTTTTTATTCGAACTTTTTTTTGCCAGTTGTATTTTTTGTTCGAATTATCAGTTCGTTTTGTAATTTTTTTCGACGTCGTGTTTATAATTTGATAATTTATTTCTATTTGTTATAACTATTCTTGTTTTTGCCATTGACCTCAGGTTTTGAAAATAAATAATATTGCTAAAGTATAAGAGTATTTTTATTGTATTTTATTGTCCCCTATGTATCTGTATGCAAATCTTAGTATATTAAATAGAGTGGGCCATTAGCCAAAGTAGCAATAATAATGTAATTTTAATGGTAATCGAAATCAGTTTCGATTGCCTTTTCGGTCTTGGGTGTCAAATAAAATAACGTATTTGATTTGCATTAAAATTACATAATCATCGTTATTTTATTTTATTATCTTTCTAACGAGTTTAAAGGAAATTTAAGTGTACACAATTCGTTTATCAAGCATCTCTCGGGAACTGTTCATCATCCCGGGATAAAAATTCTATCTATTATATATATTCTATCTGTATGCCAAATTTGATTAAAATCGGTCCTGCCGTTCTTGAGCTATAAATTATGTAACTAACCCGAATTTGTTTTATTTATTAAGATTTATAAGTGCTACCTTAAAGTAGATATCTAATATTGGGCGTAGAAAAAAAAACAACAGCACAAAATTAAATTATTGCAGGCAGACTATACCGACCACAGAAGTGTAAACGATAAGGTAATAGAAATATTATCTACTGTCTTTTATTACGGGAATGCATGTCGCCGGTTTTCCGCCAGCAACACATAAATACGCAATCACTCCCACCATGTTTGTAGCATTCAATTCAAAATAAATTAAGCATAAAAATAATTCCGCTGCTAGATTTGCTGCAAAATACAATTTTAGTGACTCTGCGTGATGATCAAGAATACGATTCGCGCTCTGGTGTCCTCAAAGACCTGTACGCGGCGACAAGTTCACACGCCTTTGCCCCAGCCTTTGCCACGTCCATGGTATAATAACACCAGGTAGTCTCTTTCCGTGACAGCTAGGTCACGTGATTGCCTCCGTACTACGTCATCGGCCGTGGAGCCAATAGCGGGCTGTTAGCGTGACACTTGTAATAATAATTTTAATTTATTCATGACCATGGATACACGTCCTTCAGTCGTAATCATTGAACATATAACACTTATATCCTAGTAAAGTGATGGAAACTTTACTAGGTTTCTGAGGGGATGATGAGATAATACGAAAGTCATGTTTTTCAACTTTGTACCATTTATCCACACTTGCACACGTTAACGAGCACTTAACATTTAATAATCCACCATTATTACACATTAACACTCGAAGAAACACATATTTTGGAAAATAATAAAAAATTCACAACATGATCATAACGAATTTTCCCGCCAACCCGTGACACTTGTCAGTTTGATGTGCTGCCACTTTGTAAAAATAAATTACCCGAGCAAAATGCATTTTTTCATTTACTTTCTTCTATAAAGAATCGCTTTTTAACTAGTAATTTAATATAGTTTCCTTTATTAACTAATTAGATGAATAACACGAGATAACAAATAGTTGGCTAGTTAGGAATTTATTTTATATTCATTATGAACAAAAATCTCCTTAAGTATATTGAAGATGAAGTGACGTAGCTTGGAGGCATCGCGCTGTCATTGCGGGAAGAGAATACCTGGTAAAACATCTTATTATACCATGGCCACGTCTATCCCCCAGTTTCTGGAAGGCTGATCAATTTGATCTATCGTCAAATCTAATGTCAGCTTCTGTGATTGGCCGGCAAGAATGTTAACAACCAATTACATCGGTTGACCTGAGATTTGATAGCTAATTAGTTAATTTTGCGTTGATTAGCCTTTCGGAAACTAGGAGTATATATTATTATAACTATTACCTTTATTAAGATTTCTATGATACCGAAAGACTGTAGAAAACATCTAACTTGTTATGATTGAGTAAAAATTACAATACAATAGAATTGAATCGTCTTTTTTGCCGACCTTACCTTTATTAGCCTTTACACAAGGGTAACGACTAAGTCGCCAAAAAACGATTTTAAATTTTCCTTGAAACGAAAAAGGAAGGTGACGAATGTTCAATGTCCCTAATGCCTGCTCGGAATATTAAAACAATTGTTTGTAATTATGTCTGATGGACAAATACTGAAATTGCGATTTTCTCGAAAACTGTCGAATTTCGCGGAGCATACATGGGAGTCAAAGTTAAATTCAAAATTATTTATTGCGAATAAGCATTAACATTCACTTTCGAAACGGTAGCTATGAATCTAGCTGCACGGTTCCTAAAAGTTGGTCCTACGGAGACGAGCCTGCAAGAAACTCCATGGATATCTTTTCGATTCGAGTGTTTTCGATAGACCTCGTGTCTGTACTGTAAGTACGTACTGCTGTTTATGAAGGGTCAGTTACACTACCCCTTGTACTCGATTATACAGGGTTATTTGAAAAAATTCGCCACCCTTTAAGGGATGACTGACTGACTCATCAATTTTGAACCACTTTTGTTATGGGAACTATCCTGAAATCTGAAATTTGAAAGCAAAACATCAGCTGTTCCCTAAATTTTGTCGATTTATGTGAACAAGAATGTAGGGAAAAGCTGTTTTTTTCGCAATTTCACGGTTATATAATCCAAATCTCAGATAATAATAATCAATTAATATAAAAATTCATAAAGGGCGCCGTATTAAACATTTAAATTCATAACAATAATTCAATACTCCGACACAAAAATAAATTCAATGGGTAACTATATTAAAATTATAATAAATTCTATATTTTGACGTCTTCTTATTTTAATATATAAAACAAAGTCGGGTTAGTTACATCATTTATAACTCAAAAACGGCTACACCGATTTTAATGAATTTTGGCATACAGATATAAAACGACCCGGATTAATATATAGGCTAATTTTTATATCAGGATGATCAACAGTTCCCGCGAGATGCGTAATAAACCACATTCACGCGGGCGAAGTCGCGGGCATAGGCTAGTTTAATGTGTCGCTATTTTTCGTCGTCGTTTGTCATCTATGTATTCATTAATTGTGTAGTAAGCTTCTTAGCAAGGATTTCTTTAAGTTTGTTTTTAAATTGTGTATCGCTTGTTTCGTCTTTTATTGAGTCTGGTAGTTTGTTGAATAGTTTTATTTACATTACGTAAGGGCTATTGGAATGTAGTGTCATACGGGAAGTCGGTAACATTAACATATTCTTATATCTAACCGGACGGTTACCATGTTTGTCTCCGCGGGTTGTACTACGACGATGACTACCATCACACGAGATTTGTTGTGTATTCGCGGCTTTTTGTCTTACTATGTGTGTGCATGTGTGCGTGCCAGCCCGTACTTTTATGCGAGCCGTCTTACCTTGCTTCGTGCTTCAGTTTTTGTTTAGCAGTGTATGCCCGCTGTGCATACAACGGTCAGCTTTTACGCGGCGGCTTTGTCTTCTCTCTAGTATTCTGTTGCTCTGAGCAACCTTCTTAATCTTCTTAACGTAATTTCTTAATCATTTTCTACGACACCAACAGGTGGAAAGAGAGGCCTATTTGCCAAGAACCACATGCATCTACTCGTGTGTCCTATTTAAACGTAATATCTCGTATGATTAAAAAAACCTAATTGGATGCTCATTGATTCTGTCACTTAAAAAAAAAACCCTTTTAGCTGATAATCTTTTTGAAAAATATATTGTCTGACTTTCTTTCGTTCAAACATACCTATAAATATTTAATACAAACCAGCAAATATTTTCTTGGCTTAATTCTTGGTATCACCACGTGCTGCTGTCTTTTTTTTTTTCGAATTGATTACTCACAGGAAGCACTATAGTGCTCTTTCTGCTTAACCGGGCTTTGGGGGCGGAGAGTCCCGTTAGGGACTCCATCCGCCGAAATATTTTTCTAACTACTACTAACTTACATACTAATTTCGCGGTTGCAATGCCGCATAAGGGCGTCCCCCAGGGAAGGGCTCGGACCTCGGCTTAGGGCATTGCTGGGGGACACCGCCGCTACGTCCCCCGGCAGCCGATGCTGCATCGGAAAAAGTTTTCTCGAAAGCGACGGACTTTCGGTATAACGGGGGGGAGACGCGTTTCGCGAATCACCGTTAAGCGGCAAGCCTCGCCGGCGAGGGCTAGGACCTACCTAGTCCTAACTGGTCGGCGATCAAAACTGCTCATAGCGCGGTTTAGAGTAGGAATGGAAGCGAGCGAGAGCATAACCGGTCTCGCGTAACGAGATTGTCTCCGGTTGCGACACCGTGAGGGCGTCCCCAGGTGGGGAGCTCGACCTCGGCTCACGGTGCAGCTGGGGATTCCCCGCCACTGGTCCCCCCAGCAGCCGCTGCTGCATCGTGTTGGGTTTCTCGAGAGTCGGACTCTCGGCATCTGTGTGGGTGTCGCGTCGATCCCCTCCGGTGGGGACGAAATTTAGGACGACGGCGTCTGATGGTGCTAGTAATTTTGTTTGACTCCTGAAGGAGGGTGATGTCGTCATCGGATTCGATGAGCACGTGTCTAGGTCTGCGAGTTTTACTAATGGAGAGTGGTTTATAATCAGTGGCCACCGCAACCAAAGGGTTAGGATGATTAGGGGCGGTGTCGAAATAGCGTTTGGAAGCACGCTTGAAGTACTGCCTGACGGTCGGCAGTTTTAGGTCAACATGGAGTTGGGCGTTACGGAGATACCAGGGGGCGCCCACTGCCTTTCGCATAAATCGGTTTTGGATGGCTTGAAGGGGATGAATTCTTCCTGGCTTGACGTGTGCGAACACAACGCTAGCATAGGAGAAAATGGGTCGGACACAAGAAGTGTAAATTCGTATTTTGAGGTTAATGGCTAGCTTACTGCGCGCATTTAACATGGAATGCAAACGTCCGAGGACGAATTTGGCACGATTACGTACCCTGCGAATGTGAGATCTGAAGGTCAGTCTACGGTCAAGGATTACTCCCAGGTACTTGGCTTCCGGTTGCCAAGGGATCTTTTTGCCAAACATAGAGACAGGTATATGATTTTGAGAGCGGTATTGGGTCAGACGTCTCTTGTCGAATAGAACGGCTGTACTTTTTTCTGGATTAACTTCGATTCTCCATTTCCGAAACCATTCTCCGAGGGTGATGGCCGCGGACTGGAGGGTACGAGAAATGATGCTGTGAGAGGACCCGGTGTAGTAGACTGCCGTGTCGTCGGCAAAGAGGGCTAGACGAGCCTTGCCGCACTTGGGGATGTCGCTGGTGTACAGTGAGAACAGGAGGGGGGAGAGCACGGAGCCTTGCGGCACGCCGGCAAGAATGGGGTGAGGGGAGGAGAGAGCTCCCTCAATACGATAGCGAAAGGAACGGTTTGACAAGAAGTCTCGTATGATGAGCACGAGACGGTCTGGCACTTTTTTGGAGTACAGCTTATATAATAAGCCGTTATGCCACACTTTGTCAAAGGCCTTTGCCACGTCGAAAAATAGCGTTCCGGTCATACGACCACGCACGAAGCCTGCACTGATATGTTCTACGAGTCGGTGCAGCTGGTTGACACAACAGTGTTTCGTGCGAAAGCCGAACTGCTCGTCGGGTAGTAGTTTATTAGAGTCGACAAAATCTTTTAGTCGCTTGTAAATAAGCTTTTCATAGATTTTACCGAAGACATTTAGTAGGCTAATTGGCCGATAACTATTCGGCTCTGCTTTTGGCTTGCCCGGTTTGGGAATTCCAATTACCGCGGCTTGTTTCCAGGCCTGGGGAAAGATGTTGTTACTTAATGCCGCGTTAAAGATGGCGGTCATTAGGACGATGAGGGCGGCAGGGAACCGTTTGATTACCTTATTGGTAATGCCGTCTAAACCTGGGGCTTTTTTCGGTTTAAGATCCTTGACTATAGAGAGGACCTCATCGGGGGTGATCGGTGGGATCGGGTCGTCGGGGTCTTCTACTGGGGGGAGGGTGGACCTACGCTCCACCTCAGAGTTTACCATTTCCAGGTGAAATTTGTCTACTGGGAGTGTGCTAGGGGTGCACTGGGACTCCAAACTATCGGCCAGGCACTCGGCTTTGTCGCTATCCTCAAAGGCCGGCCTTTGGTTGGGTCGATTAAGGGGGGGCATGGTAACAATGGTTTCGCTTTTAAGTTTGCGCTGAAGGTCCCAAAAGGCAGTGTGACTCGGACGGATCTCGCTGAGCTCCTTGTCCCAACGATCCTCACGGACCTCTTTAACGCGTCTCTTTACAGCACGCTGTAAGGATCGCATGAAGGCACGATTGGCATCGTTGGGAAAAGTGTCATAGGCACGGATGGCCGCGTTCTTCTCGCACCTCAATTCATTTACATCGTCCGGCAACCTCCAACGCCGGTCATCCGGTATTGGAACCTGCCGTGAGCATTCACTCACTACGGACTGCACATGATTGGTGAGCGAGTCGATCGCGTTCATCGTGTCCGCGACCGAAACGATATCGTCGGGTACAGTGTCAAGGTGAACAGATGAGGTAGATTTGAGGCGTTCCTCGAGTCTCCTCCAGTCAGTTATTGTTTTAGTCGGGGGGGGCATGCTGGGATCCGGGGGGCCACCCCGGGGACCCAGTTGTAAAATAACAGGACGGTGGTCTGAATCTAATTCTTGGTATACCTCAATCGAGCGTATTGCCAAGTTAACATTTTTGAGAAGGGCTATGTCTAGAATGTCGGGACGGTCTTTGACATTGTCGGGATAGTGAGTGGGACGCATCGGTGCGATAACGTCAAAGAACAATTTGTTACTGAGCGTTTCTAAGCGAACACCAACTGGGTTATTGGCGACACAGCACCATGAACGATGTTTGGCGTTTAAATCGCCTGCTATTATAACAGAATTACTGAGATCGAAAAGGGCTTTGAGGTCATCCTCAAGTGGCCCAATGGGTTTATTACTTGATCTGTAGGCCGAGGCTATGGTTATGGGTTGATGACCCGTCATACCTATACGACAGATTGAAGTCTCCAAGCAGTGTAGCTCGGGGGGGTCAATGGGAATACAGTATAGCGAGTTACGGTAGTATATAGCCGTCCCTCCCATGGCGGCGTACGACCTATCATTTCTGATCAGTCTATAGTTGGCTATGTTTGGGTTGCGGCAGTGTGGTTTAAGGAGAGACTCTTGAATGAGTAAGATATCTAATTGATGATCACGCAAAAAGATCGCTACCTCTTCGCGTTGACCGCTAATGCCACGGGCATTAAAGAATCCTATATTAAGGGAACGGGGTTTGATTCTACGTGCTACTTTTATATTATCCATTATTAATAATTAGTCAGCAAAAATGTGGGCATAGATATCCTGATATCTTGAGATTGCCTGGAGGCGTAGAAAGGGGTTTCCTTCTGATTCCTTCCATAAGCGAAGGAACGCGTCGACTCGTGTCTCTCCTGAAGAGGGGAGGGGGTACTGCGGAGGTACCAGTCGGGGTAAATTTTGATTTTGGGACCTTCCTTGATGGGGGGCTTTCCACGGGGCCTTAATCGCGGGCACCTTAGCAGGTGTAGTTGCGTTGAGAGCGGGTGCGGGGACTGTAATGTCCATTAGCGCTGGGGGGGCGGGGGCCGCGGGGGCTAAACGAGAGGGGGGGAGGGGCGGGAATTGCCTCTGCTGGCCTCCCCTGTTAAACCAGGGGTTGGGCCCAGTTGGGCCCACGTGTTTTACGTTGGGTCCTAGAGGCCCGTGATTGTTTATCATCGGGCCCAAATTATGCCCATGTGGGCCAAGGTGATTGGGGGAGGGCCCATGAGGGCCGGGTTGGTTGGGGGTTTGCCCGGGAGGACCTCTACGGAAGGAGGGCTGATAGGGGGTGTAGGGGTTAGGGGCTCCGAAGGAGGGGGCTTCCCTACCCATGCGTCCGGAGGCACGTTTCGCCAATTTGGCGTTTTTTGTTTTGGGTGCTTTCGGGCATCCGCGATAACTCGCCGGATGTCCCGTTTGACCGCAGAGGACACAGCTGGGGGGCTCTGTGCACTGGTCCCTTTCTTTGGGACGCTCGCACTCCCTTGTGCCGTGATCACCCAGGCACTTGACGCACCTAGGCTTAGCGTAGCAATTACGCTGTGAGTGGCCATATAGTTGGCAACGGTGGCACTGCCCAGGCTGGCTGGACTTGTGTGGGCGCTCTAACTTTATGCCTGTTAGGTTGCATAGCGATTTTATATTAAAAATGGCCTTTGCGTCCTCACCGGGCTCACAAATAACCAGGACCATCTCATATGGGTCCCCGTGTCTGCCACGGAACATGCGGTGGACTTCAGCGGCAGGGATGTCTTGTGACTTAAGGTCACTCAGCACATCGGAGGTGGGAATTTCCGTAGGAATTCCTCTGACCACCACTCTAAGTAGGCGGTCCTCCGGGAGAGCGTATGTGTGGAACGATACGCCACGGTCACGCAGCAACTTGGTGAAGCTGCGGAAGTCGTTGGGGGTAGGCACTTGAACCTTAATACCCTGTTGGGTAGTGCGGGCACTGGTGTACATGATCTGACGATCAGTACACCATTTGGACACTTCGGTCCATTTCGCCTTATCCTGAATGAATAAGGGAGGCGGGGTGGGCGTTTTCCTCTGAGAAGCGGAGGGGCGTGCCGCGGGGGGAAGCGGGCCTGCTGCCCTGCGGGGAGGAGTCTGAGGCGTGATGGGGGGGGGCCGGGGCGGAGTTGTCCTCCGAAGTTTTTGGGGCCTTGTTGGGGGCGTGCGCATCGGCCTTGGCCTTTCGCGCTCGCTTTTTTCCTTTATTTACTACTAATGTAAAGGAATCGGGCTGATTAGGGGGTGCCTCACTATCGGTGGACATCTCCCGGTCTAATGTGTCCGAAGAGATTGCCCGGTTGAAGGAGGGGGCTGGAGTGGGGAAGGGTGAGGGGGTGCGGTCCTTGTAGTCCGGACCGGTATAGCGCCTATGCGGACTACTGGGGGACCCCAATGGTTCACGGGATCGTGACGATGAAGCTGAGCGGCTGCGCGCCGAATGCAACTCATCATTGTCACTGGCGGAGCGGGGGCGTCTGCGCCTTAGCTGTGGGATTGCAGGGGGCGATTCGGGCGAGTCGGGCAGTAACGCCTCAGGGAACAGTTGGCCGTACTTTTCAATAATGTACGGGTCCTTGAAGAGGACGGTCTTTAAAATATGAAGGAACTCAGCATCAGACATCCTTAGATGACTATGCCGAGAACCCGTTAAGAAGGAGTAAAGATGCGATAAGCGCGGCCTACATAGAACTAGTAATATATAATACGCACGCGACGACGAGCGTGACTAGAACGTAAACAAAAAACTTAATCTAAACTAAAACTAAGACGTAATCCCGGGTGGGTGTTCCCGGGAGTGTGTAAACCCTCCCCGTCGGGTATAGACGGGGAGGTTGTGTGCCTACTGGCGAGCCCTAAGCTTGATTCCTGTTGCCAATCTCAATGTGCGAACAGGGCCCTAAGTCACTAGTGCAATGGGTAAAACCCTTAGTGAGTGCTAAATGGGACGAAACGGGGTTAAGGCTAGGGACGACTAGGAGGTCCCCCAAGGCCGTCTGGTCCTAGCCCCTTCCAATTTTTGCCTTGCTCAGAAGGAGCGCAGCTGACGTATCGGGTCAACGCCCACTCGACTTGTTGTCACCGTTAGGTATCTGCCGAGGACCACGAAACTGTGGATTTCACCTGAAGGGCCACAACGTTTTAGACGAAAATCCAATGAAGAGATAAAAGCGCGTTCGTTGTCTTTAAAAAGACAGCGAATGTGCTTATCTGTTTGCAGACGGCGGGGCGCCTGCGGGGAGCACTACGGCGAACCGTGGCGAGAGATCGCGAACTGTACACGACTCGAGCGGACAATCGCAAGCGACACGTTCGTTCGGGACGAGTGACAGAACGGGAATCTTTTTTTTTTTTTACGTGCTGCTGTCCTCCCCAGGGTCGCTTAATAGATGCCTCGAGTCCCCCTACTCTTGGCACCCACGATCCCGAAGGTCCCCCACCATCATTTGGTGGTGGGGGATGCGGCGATTCGCCCTATCTGGGCCTTGCACCGGGGCGGTTGGCTACGGTTGCGCCTTCGTCTCCGAGTGGGATCGGCCCTCTCCTGATCCCGCTCTGCGGCCTCCTTCTGGACCATGACAGCCTCGCAGAAGGAAGCCACGGCCCTCCAAGCCGTCGGCTCAGCCAGCATAGCCGACACTACTGCTGGCAGAGAAAGATCTTGCCCGATCTCGCTGACCAGGACACGCCGCTCTGGGCTCCACGCAGGGCACTCCTCAAGCGTGTGCTGTGCCGTTTCCTGGTCACCCCCACAATGGTGACAATTTGCCGTGACTTCGCGTCTGATCTTATTCAGATATTCACCAAAGCAACCATGCCCGGTGAATATCTGAGTAAGCCTGGTCTTGATTTACCTAGGTACTTCAAATAATAGCAGCCTACAACCGGTAGCTTAGGCTAAACTATACTAATCGCGGTCAGTCTTTGGATGGGTGACCGTTTCGTTGCACATCTAGCAGCATAAAGTCATCTCATTCTAAGAAGAGGCCAAGACGATGCCCAAATAAATAATGGTATTTATGGAAGACTTAACATAGCATTGTTAACTCATTTTTAGGGTTCCGAAGTCCTACAAGGAACCCTTATAGTTTCGTCATGTCCGTCCGTCTGTCCGTCTGTCCTAATCCTTTACAGCTTAATAACTTCTACAGTTATAAACATAAGTAAATGAAATTTTGTTAAAAAATAGTCTGCATATAGATCTCAATTTTAAAAGAATAAAAAAATTGTTTTTACGTTCTTTAGGGGTGGCGCCCATACATGTGAAATGGGGAAAAAATATTTTTTTTCACTGCACCCCATCGTGTGGGGTATCATTGAATAGGTCTACTAAAATGAAGGTAATGTTTCATACACCACTTTTTATCAGGTGTACCATCTGCGAAATATAGCCCGCCAAAGTGGCTTGCAATGTGTCCCCCCCCCTGCCATTTCTAAACTATGCAACGTAGAAACTTATAATCTTCCACATTGATAGACCTTTGTGAAAACTCTCTTTTAAAATTATTTCGAGTATAATGTGATTATAATTTTTTGAGTTATAGACAGAAAACCGAAAAATACTTAAAACGTCCTAGTTCAAAGGTCATTGACCTTAGAGAAAAATTATCATGGCAAATAATGCTCCTTTAGCTACTTTCTATTTGAAAAAATCACAAAAAGTAACTTTGACATCAATCAGACTTCTTAAATTTGGCTTCTTGAATTTATCGCTAGATGGCGCTACGAACAACACGCTCTGAATCGCGAATGCTGCCGATTAATGCAAAAACTAAAATAGCCATGATTAATATTCGATTTGATTCGTTTGTACACCTACTTAAGGAACCCTATAATACTGAGCATGGCCCGACATGCTCTTGGCCGGTTTTTTAAATTCTACAATTGCTATAAGTCTTGTGCCAAGTTTTTTAACAAAATATGGACCATCTTACCCTTAAATGATCATTATTAGAGTAAGATATGGATGAGTAGAAGCATTTGACTGCATTATCATTTAACATCATCTTATTCCGAACACCTGTAGATACGTAACAAGCGAACTGATTGTGGCATTATTCACTCAAGGTTGTTAAGATCTATGGGGTGATTCTGGTTAGCTTGATGTCTGAGTGTTTATCTAATGTATGTCTTGGTCAAACTATAGCATTGTAACAACTTATGTGTGGATATGGACACTGTAATTATGGTAGTCCAGTACTGGTACTTAGCTGTTGTAAAATTTTCTGTGGCTGGTTGGAATTTTGGTGTCTATACATTTTTTAAAGATATAAATTATGGAAAGAAAAAATTGCTCACGAGCATGTTTCGAACCTGTAACTCCTGGATCAGTACCAGTGCTTTAGCCACTAAGTTACCGTGAACACTAACGGCCAAAATGAATATCCAATCTATCCAGGATTTACCGTACTATAGATAGAAATTTGACATATTTTGTATGGAGCTTATGTCAAATTCCTATCTATAGTAGGGCAAATTGCTCATTCCGCCTTTATAAATATAAAATATCGTGTTCCTAAAACACCTAGTTTATGTGAGTGTGTACTTAAAAAACCTAGCTGGCAGAATTGAAAAAAAAAACTGTCCAGCTATTTCAACTATTGTCGTGTGGGAAATTGCTGGCGTGTTATTTCGTTGCGTACGGAAAAGAGCCGATTGACGTTTTTTTTTTAAGGCGAGGTTATCCCAGACCTTTGAGCTAAATAACGCTACCGCAGCCCCCGCCAATTCAGTGCGCCATGAAGTTGACGCCACTCCGAATGAAAGTGCATTTAAGCGAAAAAATATATATTACTCGGAAAATATGTGTATTTTCGATAAAATGGCTTAGTAAAATATCATACCAAAATACCAATAAATGTTGGACATATTTAAAGAAAGAAAGAAAGAAAGAAAAATTATTTATTGCCACAACAAGACGACATGCGGTAGGTGCACATAAAAAATACTTAATTAGGTTCATTTCATTTCATTTCATTTCATTTTCATTTTTATTTAGGAAACTGTTTGAAAATAAACAGTTTCCGTTATTTAGAATTCATTTTTCATCATTTCAGCCGAAAGATGTCCACTACTGGACATAGGCCTCCCCCAATTAAGGGGGGGATATGCCATAATCGCCACGCTTACACGGAAAGAAAAATAGTCTTAATACAAGTATATATTTATTGGTCAAGAATAATATAGTTTCATATATAGGGAACACTTTATATTCTTAAATCCAGCATTTTATTGTTTTGTTTTGAATGCTCAAAACAACTATTTATTATCTCAAATAAAGAAGAAATATTCTCGGTTGAAGAAAAAAATAAAGTCTTTTAAGAAGACGAGCAGATTTCTTGAACTTTGAGACATTGATTTTCTCGAACAGAATCAAATTAAGTATTTAAATTTAGTACTTTTATTGTCAGTTCAAAATAATGTAATTTCAATCAAAGAATGCACATTTTTTAGTTGATTTTATAAATTTTCTTAATTATAAAGTATATGCAAAAGTATAAAATTTCAATTGAGAATTCCTCTTCTAATGGTGAGTACATTAATGTTCTTAAATTAAATATCCGGATGTTTCATACTAAAACCAGATTGATCATAAGTTAATGATTTCTGTGCATTCTCTGAAGAATATAATTTGCTTAGCTCAAACTTTATCATAATTAAAGGAAGAAAGAGTGCAATTTGAACTAAGAATTTTAGTTTTTTAAGGTGAGTATGCTGATATTCTTAATTTGAATATCCGGATATTTTATACTAAAACCAGGTCGATTTTAGGTTAATAATTTATGTGCGTTCTCTAAAGAATATCATTTGCTTAGCTCAAGTTTTTTATTTATTTAAAAGAAGAAAGTGTGAAATTTGAACTAGGAATTTAAATTTTTTAAGCTGAATATGTTGATATTCTTAGTTTGAATATCCGATGTTTCATACTAAAATCAGATTTACCTTCGATGAATAATTTCTGTGTATTCTCTAAAGAATATCATTTTCTTAGCTCAAGTTCTTTATTTATTTAAAAGAAGAAAGTGTGAAATTTGAACTAAGAATTTAAGTTTTTTAAGATGAATATTTTGATATTCTTAGTTTGAATATCCGGATGTTTCATACTAAAATCAGATTTACCTTCGGTGAATAATTTCTGTGTATTCTCTAAAGAATATCATTTAGTTAGGTAATTTTTTTTCTTATTTAATATAAGAAAATAAGAGATTCGAGTTGAGAATTACTTTTTGTAGATTATACTATTAATTTTCTCAATTTGAAAATCCGCAAGTATCAAAGCAAGACCATTATTTAAACATTTATGAACCCCTGCTCAATGCAGCCTTTGTTATATTATATTACAGCACCAAAACCGAATTACTATCGTAACTCAGACTGAAAATCCGAAACTTTTAAGCTCAAACTGCTAATAACAATAATAAACTCTTGTAACACTAAGACACAGAAAAACAGTAAAAACACTAGGTATGGCGGGCTACTAATCATTCGCTTTGGTGTAACACATGTAAAAGGCCGCAATGCACAGGGATCCGTGCGTTTATTCTGACATTGCTATAAAACTTCCAGGATTAGTAAAATTAATAGATTAAGTTATACAATACAATAATTCTCAAAACAATCTGGTGAAACTTGAGCCAGTACCATGTTTCCATCTCTTATTAAATCTAGTCTTGGTAGGTCCAATATCTTTAAAATTAAACTAAAATTACTTTATTATACCTTTTATTAAAACAACAAACTTTTTCAAAAAACTACCCCCCTTCTGAGACAGTGACTTATATTAATATCTTAAATCAACATACATATTTTAAAATGGTTGTTAATTATAACCATTGACTAGGTAGGTACTAAAACAATATTTTAAATCGCAAGTTCTACAATTGAAGGCAAATGTACTACCTTAATTCTATGTCAAATGAAGTAACATTAATTCAGTAATTTCTTAAAACTCTAATTGTGGCAGAACTAGGTAATAATGAGTAATATTAACATCTTAAATAGACATACATATTTTGATTCACTTTATGAATTATATTTGGTGTCAAACAACGACAATCGTGTAAACTTGTAGATCTTTAATTTTCTTTTCTATGTCTCCGAATCTCTGAAACAAATTGCATTGTTGTAATTATTTTTTATTATATACGTGGGACACTCAGAAAGTTTTGCGAAACTAAAAAAAATTGTTCTATACGTACATATATTTTTATCAAATCTTTTCAAAGTACTTTCCACCAGCCTCTATACAAAGATTCATGCGCCTAAACCAGTTTTCAAAACACTTTTTCCAGTCCGCCGCAGACACCTCGTTTACAGCCTGCTCGAACGCAGCCAGCGCATCTTCCGGCGACGAAAATTGTATCCTTTTGAGCTGATTTTTTATTTTTGGGAATAAAAAGAAGTCACACGGTGCTAGATCAGGGCTGTAAGGAGGGTGACCCAGGAGTTTGACTGGCGTGCTGTCCAGGAAGTCCCTCGTTTTGAGTGCGGTGTGCGCAGGTGCATTGTCGTGGTGGAGCAGTAGCCCGCGGAGCCCTGTGTTTGGTCGCTTGTTGCTTATAACAGAGAAAACTTCTGGCAAACATTTGGTAGTATACCATTCGGCATTAATGCTTCTTTGATCCCGTAAGGGAATTGATACCAAGTGGCCAGTCAAATTAAAAAAGCTAGCGATCAAAATCTTACCCCCGCTTCTAGATCGCTTCACTTTGGTAGGCGTTGGCTCATTTTGAAACACCCAAACAGTCGACTGGCGCTTGGTTTCTGGGTCGTATTGATAAATCCAGGACTCATCACCTGTAACGATGTCGTAAACACGCCGAGACGAGCCTGCTTTAAATTTGTTAAGCATATCACGGCACCATTCCACCCGGGCCTGCTTCTGAGCATCGGTGAGGTTGTGCGGCACCCAGCGTGATACTATCCTCCTCACGCGAAGATGGCTGTGTAGAATCTCGTGAACGCTTCCCGATCCAATCTTCAATATGTGTTGAATCTCCTGATATGTAATTCGCCTATTGTCTTGGATTAAATTTTTCACTGCTAGCACGTTTTCTTCGGTAACAGCCGTCAAAGGGCGACCGCTTCTTTCGTCATCCCCCAAAGTTGGTCGACCGCGCTTGAATTCGTTATACCAACGATACACGGTTGCCTTGGAAGGGCCTTCATCCATGAATGCCATTTGAAGTCTATCGTACGATTCATCCGGTTTCAGGCGACACTTGAAATCGTATAAAATCATAGCTCTAAAATGTTCCCGGCGCAGATCCATATTTCAGTGAGACACAATACTTTGAATTAACTCGCAAAAAATGTGGAGGGAAATTTTGAAATTGGAACTTACTTATTTTTACTTATAAATAATCATATTTTCGAAAAACATTATAACTGGCCAGTCTCCCATATATAAAAACTTTTTTTCGCAATACTTTCTGAGGGGCCTGGTAAAGTGAATTTACAAACAAATAATGCTACTGAGTAATTCGTGATCACTGTTGGCTATAGGCACTAAATTATATTGTACGCCTAATTGTTCACGAAAGTAATAAGAAAGCACCCGCTATCACTCTTAGTGTTTAACAATTTTATAATCTTAAATATAAATAAAATAATTAAAAAACCCCAACTGCAAAAAACTGATAAGAGGGAAACAAGCTTAAGAATTTATTTTTAGACAATTATTAAAAAGGAGTAACTTTTGTTTGGACTCCCTAGATTGGGCAGGAGCCAATTCGAGGCAGCCTGGCCTGCTCCAGTCTGGGAGCCAAACTTGAGAAATGCTCAACGTAGTTCCACCGGCTGACGAAGACGAGTCCCAGGTACTTCTTCGTCGACTCGACGCCGATGTTGTGGCGCGTTCCGAGGACCGTGAAAACACACGACCTCGGACTTGTGCAGGGTCAAGTCCCAATTGCCGGATCCTCTCGACGATTGTCGCAACCCCACGTGTCGCGAGATCGGCCGCCGCCTTTTTGTTTTTTTTTTTTTTTTGCCGTGGGTTCGCCTCATGGACGCACTCCGCCTGGGGTAGGCGGAGCCAGTGTCGGACTCTTACCGACTAAAACCACCACGGTGTTCCTTCAACTACCTTAGCTGGGGGCGTGGGAACCCGTGAGTATTCACACAACCACCCCCGACAGGTCCTGGCCCGCCACAAGCAGGCGAGCCCCTTCTCCCCGTGCGGCCTAACGTTGGCCGCACCCTCCTAGGTGGCGCACACGAAACACTGCACGCCACCTCACCTCATGGGCCTTTACCAGCTGCGCCAACTACGCCGGCTGTGCCAGCTACGCCAGCCGCTGGTCGGGCAGCATACTACCCCGAGTCTGCTGCTCGCAGGCCCTACCTCCCGTAATTTTTTATAGAGGTTTTCTTCCTCGCGGTCCGGGCGGTGAAGCCAAGACCCTCGGTCCCAAGCGGCGCGAGACCACTACTCAGCGGACACTCCTGGGGTTACAAGATCGACGGGGGCAGGGAAGGACAGTCCCCCCGTTGCCTGCCCAGTGGCAGGGTGAGTGCACACCGGGCCCGCCCCTGCTCCTCCACTGTGCCCTCTGTTGGCAACAGAGGGACACGTGGAGCAACTCCCCACTGGCCCAGAACGGGCCCCTCCCGCGCCAGAATATTCGCCACAGGCAATAAAATCCCCCGAAGGTTAATTCCTCGAAAGGATTTTATTGCCCGTGCCCAGGATGCACCGGCCTAACAACTGCCGTTCCCTCCAGACGTGTCCAGAAGGACAAGCAGCCGTCAGGCACACGTGGAGGTTTTCTAGCCAGCACCCCGTTCGGCCGCCGCCTGGTACGACCTCCCCTGAGCCAGGACTAGTGTGTCATCAGCGTAGCAAACTACACTGACCCCGCTGGGGAAGTCTGCGCACAGCACCCAGTCGTACCCGGTGTCCCACAGATTCGGCCCCAGGACCGATCCCTGTGGGACACCGCACGACATCTCTCGCCGGTTCCATTCTCCCTGGTGCCGGGGTAGATGACGGCCCTGTCCGTCAAATAAGCCTCGACCACACGACAGAGGTAGGTCGGCATCCAGTGATACCGGAGTGCCTCCCTGATGCAACTCCAGGGCAGGGTGTTTTAGTCGGGGCCCGAGAGCCTCTAAGGCCAGAACCCAGGCTTTTCCAGGCAAGCCGTCGGGTCTTGGGGCGGTATTTTTGGCATTTAGCCTACGTACCGCCACTCTCAACTCCACCTAGGTTACCTCCAGAGCAAACTTTCATGTAGCCTGTGATAGTCAAAATTCTAAAGCGTGTTACTTCTTTTCAGTTATTTTTGCAGTTTGTTTTTTTCAATAATTAGATTTTATTGTAATATTTTCAGCTGTGCTAGGTTTTGATAGGTACTAAGTCACCGAGTACCCAGCAGTAAGTAGGTTTTAATAGTTATTTTTATATCCCTGAAAATCAAATATGGGCATTTTGGATTTAATGATATTTTTTGCTACTCTCTAGACTAGACGAATCCTATCACCTTCTGAGCAGTCAGGTAAATATGTGAACTTACATCTACATCAAAGATGAAATTTTCAATGCATTCTTGTGTTGAAAATTTTGTCCTTTTGTTTAATTTCCCTTTTGGAGGAATTAGGCAACAGAGCAGCTTAATTTGATCTGGAACTTTTTGATCTGAAACAATAATATGGACACTGTTGAAATAAATTAACAAACACACTATACTTATCGATAACTAAAATGCGGATACTTACCATCAACATGTGACCAAAATGCAGGTTTTTATTTTGTCCTAAGAATTGCCATACAACGTGGCAATGCTACCTGCATTTTGGGAACATGTTTTAGTTTTGTTTTTACATACAGATTACTTAAAGGAGGTAATTGTTCTTCTTTTAATTATTGGTTTGTTTAAAATAAAAATATTTTCTTACCGTCATCAGGCAGTTGTCTTTTCGTACAAAGTTGCCAGTGTGTCATCTCTGGAACTATCAAATTTTATACTAATAATTTTATTGATGAATGGATGCCACTTTGTATAAAAATTTGTAGAATTCTCCTTGTACTTTTGGTCAAAATCCAGGTTGATCTGAAATAAAGTTTTTGTTGACCTATTTAAATAACATTCTATAGGTAGACTGAATAAATATTAGTAATTATAATACTTATTAAGATGGAACTTACATGTGCTGTGAGATATTCATTCAATTTCGATTGAATAAATATTCTGTGGCCTATTAGTGGGCACAGCTCCTTAAGAATTTCTTCACTTAAGGCATTTAATTGATTGGGTTTAATTTCATTTTCTGGAAAATAAAAATATCTGTAATACTTAATAGGTTCACTATTGAGAATGCAGCTTTTTAAGGTAAGTAATTCATATTTTTAGTTTGAGTATCTGGAGGTTTCAACCTAAAACCATAATGATCTTTGCTGAATAATGTCTGTCTTAGAATAATAATACTATTATTTTAAGGTCTGTATGTTCTAGAATATCATTTGCATAACTCAAAAAAATGTTTAGTACTTATTAAGTACCTAGTCTTTTGAAACACGCGTGGGTGCGCGCCTGGGGAGACCCCCATTTCAAAGGCGAAGCTCCCGGCTCCCTGGCTAATCATACTATTTATAGAAATAGACCCACCTGTGGGCGCGAGTTTTCGCGTAAGGCCTGTAGGTAAGTACCTACCTACGCTAAAATTCGCACGGGTGCACGCCTTGTTATCTATTTCAAAGGAGAAGCACTCGTAACTAACTAATTAACAAACACGGGGATCACATGCTCATACTTGCTATGGTCCCAACCATATGACCCTTGAAAATGTAGAACCATCCAGTTTTACTAAATGAAGCCACGTGTGTACCATGAGACACCCTCAGTAAATACCTAGTAAAGGTTAAGTAGGTAGTGATGAGAATGTATTTACCTTTAAATCGGTCAATAACTAGTTCTGGAATACCCCATGTTCGTGGTAACGTATCTATGTCCGTCTCCGGGTTACACTTTCCATCAGTAACGTTGTTTTGGTCATCCATCTAATATTTGAAACACTGTAAATTAGAACAAACTTAACGATTTGCTACTAACAACTTTGTTCTTCAATACTCACTTTGATCAAATTCCTTTCCGAGTCCGTATATCTTGAAAAACACAATTCACCAAAACCCGTCATCACAACAACGCACGGCAACAGAGAAAAGCGGGGCGGAAAATCGGCTGCTGACTCACAGAACATTTAATCCTAAACGCCGACTTCACCCCACTCTGCTCTGTGGCTGCCGACTGTAGGCGAGACGCGAGCGCATCGAGACAGTGCTGCCAGATAGCCCCCTCGCGTTTTCCCCCAACATTATGTACATTTTTCAGAGTAAAATTTGTATAACACAATATTGTAATAAACTTGGTTTAAAATTAAAGCCATTTTTAAATTGTACCTACCTACACGATTCAAACAAATACATGTAGCTACCTATCACCTTAATTTTTCACTCATGGTCAACAATAAAACCAAAAATTGATTTTATTTATTGTTATGATTAGTTTAACAAGATTCAAATAGGATTTTCAAAGGTATTTTTTAGCCATATTTATAAGAAATTTGTCAATTGTCTTGTTTTTCCTCGACCATTTTAACAAGTTCTCGCCAGCGCATGAGATGAAGGCACGACTATGGAGAATTGAACTGATTCAGAAACTGACTAGAAATATAAAATATTTATGCTTTCAAACATGAAAGTTCTATACAATTATATTGCGGAACAGAAAAAGATAAAACATAAGATTCTTAAGTGGATGCGTACCAATGGATAAAAGATTGGAAGGGTAATAATTTGTAATGTCTTTCTTTTTGGTCAATAAAAAGTCTTTAGGGTCATTTTCAAAAACCATATGTAACGAAATATGTTATGGAAAGATCGCTTATTACTTTGGAAATATAGCACCTACCGGCATTATTTTATTGCCATAATTTAAGGGGTATAAGCCATTACTCAGTAGTGTATATGTCGCTGGCGTAAATGGCCAATGTTTACGTGCTTTATGTGATTTGTCTGAGCATTTAAACAAATGTATTAAACTTTGTGGATGTATTCATGTTTGTTTTTCCACATGGGAATTACTTGAAAACTAGAAATCAGTTTGTAATAATTTATTTTTGTATTGGTCTTAGTATTTTCCACTAAGTTTCAGTACAATCAAACAAAACGAATTGCTTTTGTACCTACTGTATTTCATACACTAATAAATCCCACTTAAAACATACTCCCAAAAATTGGAGAAACAATTTTTGAAATTGCAACACTCGTTCCTTTTTCTTTCCATTACCCGGTGGTCGGTTGTGACGTAGCACATCTTTCAAGAAACAGGATGTTGATTTAATAATAACGTTTTTCTTGGATGACTATTAATAATAATATGTCTCCTATAAGTCGTTATCTTTCAAGAAATATGATTTTGATTTAAGAAAAATGTTTCTTAAATGAATATTAATAATATTAAGTCTTCTATGAGTCGTTATCTTTCAAGAAACATGATTTTGATTTAAGAATAACGTTTCTTGGGTGACTATTAATAATATGAGCAATGTATGAGTCGTTATTTTTCAAGAAACGTGATTTTGATTTAAGAATAACGTTTCTTGGATGACTATTAATAATAGCCTTCATGAGTCGTTATCTTTCAAGAAACATGATTTCCATCTTATCATTATCATCATTAGAAATCGTGTTCATTGAAAGATAACGTAGTAGGTATATACTAGTAGGTATATATATATATTACTGTAAGAGTGTTCTATATACACTCGAGAGCAAAGAATTAAGGTCACATAAAGATACCTAAAAGTTTCGTTCGGTAAGTAGGAATGCTAGCTCAATGAAATAAATTGTGTTTAATAGATAATCAAATGTTCCTTAAATGCAAGTAATAAAATTTATGTGTCACTTTGTCTTAAAAAAATACAGAAAAGCATTTATATTTAAACTTTCTTGAGTTTTAGTACTTTTTATTTATTACTCCACGTGGGATTAATAAATAAAAAGTACTAAAACTGTCATCACTGCGGTTATGCGGTTTTGCATGCTGTACACTAAGTTTCTCATACGATGTTGGGGAATATTCTCCCATTCCTCTACGAGCGCAACTTTGAGCTCTTGAAGCGTCATCGGGGAAGGGTCGGTGTCTCACACACCGTTCGAGCTCGTCCCAAGCATGCTCGATTGGGTTGAGGTCCGGGCTGCGTGCTGGCCACTACATACAGTTAATGTTAACGTTTTGAAGGTACTCATTCACAATTTCACCAGTATGAGGCCGAGCATTGTCATGCATAAAGATAGCATCCTCTCCCAAATTGACCATAAATGGCCTAACGTATTCGTTTAGGATTTCTTCAATGTATCTTTCGGTAGTTATAGTGCCGTTTTCTGTAACCATCAGCTCTTTGCGAATCTCTGCAGAATTTCCGGCCCATACAAGTACGGATCCACCGCTATAGGCCACTTTCTCTTCGATGCATGCTTGCTTGAATCGCTCCCTTGGTCTTCTATATACTCTTGTTTTTCCGTCGTTTTTATAGGGTATAAATTTTGATTCATCTGAGAACATAACTCTTGACCAATTTTCAATACTCCAATTTAAGTGATTCCGGGCATATGCTAATCTCGAAATACGATGCCCAATTTAGGGCCATTTTAGGGCCATTTGTAGGTCTTAATTAATGGTTTTAAATTTGCTTCAGCATGTTGTCGACTACAGTCCATGCACTTGGGTTATTTCCTCCGAGGCGTCGGAACTGATATGTAAGTGCAGTTCCTGTGAGAAAGCGGTTTCGAAGCATTGTGTTGACCAAGTATCGATCTTCTCGTGCTGTGGTAGGTACACCTGGCCCTGCCTGTTCCTGGTCTACGTAGGTTAGAGCCGGTTTCCTCGTAACGTCGGAGAACTCGTTGTACAGTTGACGATGACATACCAACGTCCTTGCTGTATCACGCTGATTACGGCCAATTTCCAGCATTGTGAGAATTCTGGTGCATTCTTCAGGTGTAAGCAACATTATAACAGCTTCAATTATAAATATTGAACATCAGAAAAGCTGTTTACATGCCTTTTTATATGACAGAATAGAAAGAAAAGCAAAAACAGATAAAGAAAATTCGTAGTTCCATTTACAAGTCCCTTTTTTATTTTGTCACGTTCTGATAGTGTAACTTTACAGTAACTAAGAAGTTTTATTACTTTCATTTAAGGAGAATTTATTTGTCTGTTAAACACAATTTATGTAATTAAGCTACCATTCTTAGTTTCCGAGATTTTCAGGTATCTATATGTGACCCTAATTCATTACTCTCGAGTGTAGTATAGATTTATTGGGTTTCTGACCTTATATACATTATATATATATATATACCTATTACTACAGATACCTACGACATGTATAAAATTTTGACGATATTGCAGGGAGTAAAATGAGGGTTTATTAATTTCCTTTTTAAGTGTTTTAAATCTCCGTATATAATACACACCTACATAAAGTTTAGGTCAGCAATCAGCCTTCACATTTAATCAATAATTTGTGTTAAAAAATAAATAGGTAGGTATGTATTCACTTACATTACATACCATTGCCATAGCGATAAATAATAAGTCGGTTATACATATAGGTATACGTAGAAACTTATATTCATTATAAATAATTTCAGATGTTTATGTAGCACCTACGTAATTCTTTTAGGAATAGGGAACGGAATACATAGGTAGGTACCTACATATTATTAATCCTTCCGTATTAGATTTAGTTAGTTGAGCAACTTAATATACCTAATAGTGTTAAATATTTTTATTCTTTAGAGCATGTACCTAATTTAGAGATTATTATCAGACTATACCTACATTTACCTCTAATATTCTTTAATTCTTTTATTGTATAATTTTATACGACTTAACCATATATATATATAATTAGCATATTTTAATACCATGTGCCATTCTCACAACATAGGTTATTATTATGGAATAGTAGGTTTTTCTATTAAGACTTTGAAGTTTGCAGTAATTTATTGCTTATTCCCATAGCTAGGTCACACGACGTGTCGGTTGATATTGCTTGGATTTAACAGGGTTCTTGTTTAAAAATGTTAAGTCGTATCATATTTTGAAACATTTAAATTGCTAGTTCAACACCGTAACTTATTCCCCCAAAACAAAAAAGTCTTATTTAACAACATTGGACTACCTTTACTTGAATAATTTAGATTCTTACGTCAATGCTACTACTTGCTTACCCAATAACAAACTCTTCTCAAACTAAAGACGTATTTTCTTATTAAAAAAAACCGTTAGTATATCTTATTTTCAAACAATTTAGATTCCTAGTTCAACACCATAACTTATTTCCACATAACAAAAAAGTCTTGTTTCAAAACATTCGACGAACTTTACTTGAATAATTCAGATTCTTACGTGAATGCTGGTATTTACATATCCAAAAACAAACTTTCTTAACCCAAACACGTATTTTCTTACAACAAAACGTTAGTATATCTTATTTTGAAATAATTTGGATTCCTAGTACAACACCATAACTTATTCCCACAAAACAAAAAAAGTCTCATTTGAAAACATTGGACGAACTTTAATTGAATACTTTAGATTCTTACATCAGTGCTACTATTAATTACCTAAAAACAAACTCTTCTTAAACCAAACACGTATTTTATTATACTGAATGTAAGTCTATCTTATTTCGAACAATTTTAGATTCTTCTTCCAAATCTGTTATTTTCTCACATTTAAATGCATTCTTCTTAGACCGAAAAAGATTTTTCTTCATCGAAAACCTTCCTACTTTCTGATTATGAGAATCATCAATTACTAACAGGAAGAAAATGAGGGTTTTGTTTTTATAATTTGTACTTAGTTAACATGTTTTGATGTTTTATTTTTAGTTTAAGTAAATGGTACAACTTTTGATTCAAATATTAATAGCTCTTGAACTTAGAATATGTTCTTTTAAACTGAGACACATGAAAAATCTTAGTTCAAAAAAGTAACATATTTTTCAGACAACACTCAAAACTTCTTAAAAAGAAAATCATTGTTTTGATTCTAGCAAATATAAGAAGAATAATATTATTTTTCTTGTAGAATATCATTTCGTTTGGACTAAGATATTAATTTTAGTTCAAGTAAATATTTATTTAACATTAAACAATATTCCTGAGAATAAAAATATTCTTGGAGGAAAACTAATTCCGCGAGCATTTTTTTCCGTGTAGCAGGCGTGTTGGCGATCGCAGTTGGTTGGTTAAATACTCAGAGAACGCTGCTGCCCATCCTCTGGTGAATCCCTTAGTCGCCTTTTACGACACCCATGAGAAGAGATAAATAAGGGTGGTGCTATTCTTTAAGTCCGGTACCACACGGACTATTTTTTAGAATTGTTTGAGCCAAATAAGTGCATTCATGTTTTGGACTTAATAATATCGTCTCGTCTATCCTTGAGTAACACGTATTTTAATTTCAGTACTATAGAGTGAGTAGTTTTGGAGCGGGATTCGCATTAGTTTGTTGAATTACGGGTTTCGGCCCCTTAAATAAAGTTTAATTTTGTTACTTGTTCAGATCATTTTGCACAGTCTGTTCGTCCCATAGAAATCTAAATAAATAAAGCAATAGAAATGTTATCTACTGTCTTTTAATATCGGAACGCGTGTCGCCAGTTCGCCGCTACCACAGACCAGTAAGCCTCAAGACGCCGCTTAAACAAAGTTTTGCATGAGAAAGCAGTCGTAAAATATTGGTGGAGACCGGGGGGCGGACGCGCGGACGGGGCGTTATGATTGGTCGACTCAAAAGTTCGGTGGTATGATTCCGTATGATTGGTGCTGCTTGCTGACGGACTGACGTCCTGATTGGCGGTGGGGCGTATGATATGCAGTGCTACTGCATATGCGTTGTGACCGGGGGTGTCCGGCTAATCGGCGTCTAGAGGCTTACTGGTCTGTGGCCGCTACCAACACATAAATACGCAATTACGCCCACCATGTTTCTATCATTCAATGCAAAATAAATTAAGCCTCAAAATATCTGCTTTTAGATAATAATATGCTGCTAAATACAATTTTAGTGACTCCGCCAATGATAATGAAAAGTAGCGATATGCTACTGAGCTCGCAATTTGAAGACTCGAAAACGTCCTAATTAGGACGTTTTTCTATAAATCCGCGTTAAGTAAGGCGCCGAGCGTGACCGGTGGCAAAAAAAAACTAAAATGCCGTCATGTGTGTACAGAAAGTATTCTTATGACACGAAAGTAACTTACTGCCTCGTTGGTCTAGTGGTTGCAAGCGCGACTGCTGAGCGTGGGGTCCTGGGTTCGATTCCCGGGTCGGGCAAAGTGTTATTGGGGTTTATCATTAGGAAATTCTCAGTAGCAGCCCGGAGTCTGGATTTGTGCCCGGTCAGGGGCAATAGACTCGCCCCCTATTACATGGGACTATAACATAACATTAACATTAGATTAGATTAGATTATTTTTATTGATAACAATAATTAATTACACGTCATTACAAAACAAAATATAAATAGAATTATCAAAATTAATTAATTCATTCATAAAAATACAGTGTATAAAGTTGTATTATTCAAAAATAACAATAAAAATTTCATCTACTAGAAAATAATATATCATTGTAGCTTAGGAATGAATTCATCGACGCTGTAAGGGGCCATTGCAATAAAGAAGGACTTAACTTTATTTTTAAAAACCGGCAAGGTCTTAGAGCTGCGAATGGACTCTGGCAGGGCATTAAACACTTTTACACCGAAAATACGAGTGCATTTGCTTGTCTTAGTAAGTCGATGTCTAGGAATCACTAACCTGTGCGCGTTTCGTGTGGCTATTTTATGCACATCTTTGTTCTGATGAAACAAATTTATGTTTTTATACATGTATAGACACACATTATACATATATAAGGCTGGCATTGTCATCAGCTTAAGGTTCACGAAAATAGTTTTCGCTGGTGTTAGTGGTGGGACTCTCGCTAGTATGCGCACAGCACGTTTTTGCATAACAAATGCACGGTGCCATTCCGCAGACTGCCCCCAGATGTCAATACCGTAGGTAAGCAGCGTCTGGATCGTTGCGAAGTAGCAACCCCGAACTGCCTGCTGTGAAAGGACACGTGCGACCCGCCCCAGCGCAAAGCATGCTCTCCCTAGCTTATCACATAGGCCGTCTACGTGTCCACTCCAGGTGATACTCCTATCGACGTGAAACCCTAAAATTACGAAAGAGTCTACCTGACGTATGGTCTGACCCTCCATTTTAACGGTTAGATCTTGATATCGGCGTCCGGACAAGTTAAAGTGGGTGAAATTTGTCTTTTTCGGATTCAGTGCCAGGCCGTTGACTCGAAACCAGTGCGCCAGCTGACGCGCTACAATGTCAAGTTTTTGTTCGAGAGCAGTGACTTCTGGGGCTGTAACAATTGCAGCTACGTCATCCGCGTATATCAGAAGTTGAGCATCTGGCACAGAATCCGGAAGGTCGTTCATGAGGAGATTAAAGATCAGGTTGGACACACAGGAACCTTGTGCAACTCCTATTTCTAAGTTTATAGGTTCCGACTTAATACTGCCTGTAGCAGCCACGACCGTTTGTACCCGATTATGCAAGAAATCCCTTATCAGTGACAAGACGGGGCCTCTCACACCATAGTGGTCAAGTTTCATCAAGAGTAGGCCATGATTGCAAACGTCAAAGGCGCGCGACAGATCACAGCTAATGACCGCGACCTGCAGCCCCGCCTCCCTTGCCTGCATCACCTGCCAGACCAGCTCACGCGTCATGTCTGTCGTGGAGCGGCCCACACGGTACGCGTACTGGTTGTCCGACAATGCACCCGTGCTACTGAGGTATTTTTCAAGTCTGCTGCATAGACCTGACTCCAGCACTTTTGCGGCAGCCGGTATTATTGTTATAGGTCTATAGTCGGCACAGTTTTCCTTTTTTCCTTTACCTTTATATATTGGTGAGACTTTAACATTTTTTAGGGCAGTTGGAAACGTGCTCTGTCTTATCAGAGTATTGTAAAGGTCGTTTAAAGGCTTCACAATTGCTTCCACAGCACCTCGTATTAAGAAGCACGATATGTCATACAGATCTTTCGCATTTTTAGGGGCTATTTGAGATGTTATGATCTTCCCTATCTCTTCAGTCGTAAAGTGCTTAAGTCTCATAGAACTACAGGAGGGTGGCCTACTCTGCTGGAGAAGAATAAGTGCTTCGTCTAACCTAGCCTCGGGTGCGTTTGCTAGTTTCGCGGCGTTGGCAAATTGGCGGTTAAAAAAGTTAGCTACGTCCAGCTTAGAGTGAAAAGATGAACCATCGTCCATCCTAACATCGTCAGCAAAGTCATTATGGACTTTAAGGTGAGGCTTTGTGCGTTCTCGCACAATTTGCCAGATCTCTCTCACCTTGTTGCTACTTTGCTCGATTCGACGCGAATAGAACGCTGCACACTCACTTGCTAAAGTTTTGTCATATCTCTTAGACAGATCGTCGGTAAGCATAGTCAGGTTTTCGCAATATGGAAAAATGTTTCTCATATTATATAGGTCGTGTAGCAGGTCTTTCATGGCTAATATGTCGTTGGTTATCCAGTGTTTGTTATGGTTCTTGATGGGTATTGATTTCAAGGGAAAACTTATTTCAGCTGCATACGACATAATATTGACCAGAGCATCTGCATATTGACTAGAATTGTCTGCATATTTATGCTTAACATCATCCCAGTCAATTGCTGCCAGTGATCGTACGAAGCTGGCTATGTTACTGTGTGTATATTGACGTTTAATCGTCCGAACAACAGGGAGTGAGGCATTTTTAGAAACACATTTCATTACCCTAAGGTTGTCTGGTAGAGAACGCCTATGGCGTTAAGACCGCCTTTGTACCCTGTTGTGCATAAAGAATTAAATAAATAAATAAACATAACTGGCGAAATGTGGGTGTACTATACATCTACGACGACCTCTGTGGTCTAGTGGTTCGAGTGTCGGACTGCTGATAACGAGGTCGTGGGTTCGATTCCCACAGGACACAAATATTTGTGTGATGAACATAAGTGTTTGTGTTGGTCTGGGTGTGTTGCTTATGTATTATAAGTATGTATTTACAAAAAAAAAAAGTATATACGTATTATATCCATTGTCTAGTACCCATACCACAAGCTCTGCTTAGTTTGGGACTAGATGGTGCTGTGTAAAAATGTCCCAAAGATATTTATTTATTTTATTTATCTCTGCCTACCCCTTCGGGGAAATACAGGCGTGATGTTATGTTATGTTACGAAAGTAACTTGAAGTAATTAACTTCCTTACTTTTTACTAGTTTATGTGTAATGTGCTACCAATGACATCTCTTGACCTGAGATTTGATAGTCGATTAGTTAATTTTTGCGTTGATCAGCCTTCCAGAAACTGGGGGTGAGTGACTTATTTTGTTGTCATGTTTGATTCAACTACCTACTCGAATTATATTCTGCATCCCTTATCAATGTCGTTATCACGCATCTCTCGAGAACTTTTTGTTTTCCCGAGATAAAAAAGTACCCTACGTTATTCTCCAGGTCCCACGCTACCTTTTTGCCAAATTTCATTACGATCGGTTTAGTGGTTTCGGCGTGAAAAGATAACAGACAGACACATAGTTACTTTCGCATTTATTTATTTATTATTTATTTTTATTTATTTGTTCAGTGATATACATAACAAAAACATTCTAAAGATGTAAACATATACTCATTAGAGTTTTACCGTACATCAGTATCAACGACTATGCAAACAGGTAAAGAAAAAATATAGTTAACAAAGTAGGATATTAAATAAGTACAATGAGGGTAGATCCAGATAATATTTAGCTACATTATGAAGGAGCAAACACCAGTGACTGCGCGAGCCGTCTTTAAAAACAAAGTGGTGGAGGGTAGTATTTGTGTTATTACAGGTTGTTCCTACAAATGCAGCAAACTTTTGAGAATTTATTATACTTACATTAATAATGTTATTAATTGTATTGACTAGTTATTTTTATTATTGTGTATTGGTAACTTGCAAGAAATGTTGTTTTAATTTAAATTTTATATTTTTTTTTTGTTATTTATAATATTAGAGTAGATTTAAATAAAAAAGTATTCATTGATGTATTTTATAGGTATACTACAACGTGTTAAACCATTCATGATGGATGTGTGTTTTAAGCGGGCTAACATTGTACTATATTTTTGTAGTTAGGTTGACCGAAACACAGCAATGCAAGCATCACTATTTGGCGGAGGATAGTAGATACGGTGCTTATTCGTTTTAACATTTGTGCCCATCCATTTTTCTTTAATTAATAACAGCATTTACAGGAAATCTGGAAGTTATGAAGTTAGCTGGTCAATATTTTACAGCATTTTTAGCCCGGCCGCACATTGTCATAAAATAGCACCGTATTTACATTTTAATATGTCAAAAGCAGACATACGATTCGGAAAATTCTGTCAGTCTGCGGGGCTGGTACTAAAATTAACTGTATAATTATATATGCCATAGAAGACTAAGATGAAAAGCGTCGTTACAAATATTTCTAAAAAATTATTTTAATCTACCGTACAATATTATTAATTAAAATCGTTTCGATGCACGCAGTAATCACTCACAATATCATTATCTTTTACAGTGTTGCGTGCTGTTTGGGACTTGATTATTTTTAGGACTGGGTTCCAAACAG
The DNA here is from genome assembly GCA_949699075.1 of Asteroscopus sphinx. Classification (NCBI taxonomy): domain Eukaryota; kingdom Metazoa; phylum Arthropoda; class Insecta; order Lepidoptera; family Noctuidae; genus Asteroscopus; species Asteroscopus sphinx. Next base: position 6,620,916 of record OX453024.1, read on the forward strand.
GTGGAAGCTGCCAACCATCTTCTCTATTAAAATTAGGATGTTTTTTAATTTCTATAGCCTCACGGAGCATTCTAGGTACATATCGGTTTTCCTTCGCCAGAACTTGTGGTTTATCAAATCGAAGAAAATGGTTGGGTTTGTCTAGGGCATGTTCACACACTGCAGACTTTGTGGAGCGTCTGTTCTGTTCAAGATATTTGCCGATAGGTATACCTACTTATTATGGTTACTAGACACAAAGTCGCTTCCCTCCATTCTCAGGCCTTGAAAATCTTCAATATGAAAATAAATATGTCAGTATACTCCATTACTTTCACAGGAAACTCATCTATACGAGCGATGGTTGACCGGAGTTAGCAAATTGTACGATGAATGGTACAGACGACGGCATGACAGTGGTATGACTTGTGGACCACCTGCAAAGGACGTTTTGCTCTAAGGGCCACCTGATTCAGAAAGTTCAAATCATACTCGCGTTAACTATTTTGCCTTTAAAAAATATTGAGAATCGTCGGTTAGCTTCAAATCATACTGCGCGCTAACTATTTTGCCTTTAAAGATTATTGAGAATCCTCGGTAGGCTTCAAATCAATATGATTTCAACAAACAGGCGGTAACTATTTTGCACTTAAAAATTATTAATATATTAAGTAATATTATAGTTTGTTATTTCTTATACAAATCCGGGTCGTTGCGCCCTACTATCGGTGTTATCGCGACTCACGGATGTCGTAATCGGTTAGTAACGGCCAAAACTAGTAACCTATCTAAGTATCCACAATTTGTCCTACTAGAGATAGAAATTTGACATAAATGGTATGGAGCTTATGTCAAATCTCTATAGGACAAGCCAAATATAGATGAATTATTTTCTAAATTACAGGGCAATAAATATTTCACTACATTAGACTTAACTTCGGGCTATCATGTCATCTAAATAGACGAGACATATGTCTCGTCTATTTAGATGACATAATAATTTATTCTGAAACTAAACAAGAACATATAAATCGGTTACAACAAGTCTTTGAGGCGTTAAGAAAAGCCAATCTTAAAGTTAATAAAAATAAATGTGTCTTCATGGAAGAAGAGATAGAATTCCTAGGACATGTTTTAAACAAAGATGGCTTAAAACCTAATCAGAAAAAAATTGAAGCTATTAAAAAATTTCCTATTCCGAAAACAATAAAGGAAAATCGAGCATTTTTTACTTGGTAGATATAAACTAATGAAATAAATGTATGTGCCTAATAATTATTCTAATATGTTTTGTATGACCTTTCATCAACTCAGCCTATCGAGGTCCACTGCTGTACATAGGCCTCTCCCAAGTTGCGCCACAACACTTGGTTCTCTGCCTTCTCCAGCGGCCATCGGTCCTTCGACAGACATGGCCAGCCCACTGCTACTACTCCTACAAGCTATGTCGGTCACTCCAATTCTTCTCCGGATAATCTCGAAACTGATTTTATCCATCAAAGAAGTCAGTGTCAGTGTCCACGTCTCGGCACCGTAAGTCATGACAGGCAGGACGCACTGGTTGAAGACCTTTGTCTTCAAACTTTGCCAATTATGAAACGTCGAAACTAGTTGCACGGTTATAAATAGTAGGTCCAATGGAGAAGAACCGCTAAGCTCCTCCTTTTTTACCCGACTGCGCCAGAAGGAGGGTTATGTTTTTCGAGTGTATGTATGAATGTATGTATGTATGTATGTATGTATGTATGTATGTATGTATATTTCGTTGGCACGCTCTGTGGCCTAAACGGCTTGATGGATTTGAGATTGAGAGGTGTCGTTAGATTCTTCTTAATTCTGAGAGTGACACTGGGTACATCAAAATTTAAAAAATTAAAATGGCCGCTTTTTGGCGCCATATTACCTCTTCAAAAATTTTTTTTTTCCGTCCAAAACTATCTAGTGGGGTATCAAAATAAAGGGTTTTATAAATGCTTTACAAAAATATATACAACTTATATGTTTAAACGTAATTTGGAATGAAAAATGCTAAAAAACAACAAAATATTCAATGTTAAAAATGAATTTGACTTTTAAAAAAAAACAAAAAAAAATATTAATAGTATGATAAATAAAACATGACAAAACTAAAAAAAAAAAAAAATTAATTAACAAAAACAAAAAACCCGACTGCGTGTAAAAATAACAGAAAAGATATAAACAAGACTTATCGGGCAGCATTTGGCAAATTTCGCCGAGTCTTCTCGTCGCCTATACCGCAAAGTTTGAAGACAAAGGTCTACAACCAGTGCGTCCTGCCTGACTGACTTACGGTGCCGAGACGTGGACACTGACAGTTGGGCTAGTCCACAAATTTAAAGTCACACAGCGAGCTATGGAGCGAGCTATTCTTGGAGTTTCTTTGAAGGATAAAATCCATAACGAGATTATCCGGAGAAGAACCGGAGTGACCGACATAGCTTGTAGGATCTGGCCATGTCTGTCGAAGGACCGATGGCCGCTGAAGCAGACGAGTCCTTGAGTGGAGACAGCGAATCGGCAAACGCAGCGTAGGGCGCCCCCCTCGCCATATGGACCGACGACCTAAAGAACGTGGCTGGGGGGGACTGGGTGCAGAAGGCAGAGGACCGAGTGTTGTGGCGCAACTTAGGAGAGGCCTATGTCCAGCAGTGAACTGCGATAGGCTGAGTTGATGAGAAGTACAAGTAAAGAAAAGAAATAAAATTGTTTTATTTCTGCGCTCAGTTTGACTCACACGACAACTCATTACTACACTACAGTACTATTAACTGGTACGTTTTAAGCATAGGCGCCCGATTCACAGACATATTTATTTATTAGAATCAAACTCACTCGTTTCTATTTTAGTTTAACCAAATCCGTTGAATACAAATTATCGTTTGGGATTACAAGTTTAAATCGCTTCTATGTGTATGGGCATGGAAGAAGTTGTGCGTTGGTAAGCGAGTGTGTGAGTAAATCACCATTAGTGTGTACATAATTTACAAGCCCAAAAATGTTACTTTCCCGCTTCCTCTCGCGGGCCTCTTGTAATCGGCGCAGGTGTGTGCGTGTGCCGCCTTATTCCGATAGGTTCGCGAGCTCAATGTAGATGTGTAGGTGAACGGTCCGGGCTCGCGTAGCCCCCGCCAGTGAACTATTAAAATCCATATAAGCCTTTGTTAAGGCCTAGAACGCCGCGGAATGATAGTGAGCGAGAAGCAAAATACGAGGCTTGCCGGGAAAGAGTAGTGCGGCATGAAGAAGTTGACGCCACTCCGAATGAAAGTGCATTTAAGCGAAAAAAAAAAATATTACTCAGAAAATATGTGAATTTTTAATAATTTTATCACAAATATAAAAAAAAGCGCTAAGTAAAATTATTTCAAAATAATAAAACAATATTTAGGTAAAATATCATACCAAAATACCAATAAATGTTCGACATATATACTAGACAAAACAAAATAAGGGCCACTTATAAATTTCGTAATCAGGAGTGATTTATCGATAATTAGCTGTATCCACGTGGCAAATTGTATAGCGTATGGTTATCTTAAGACGCTGACAACAGCCAAATAGGCTTCTTTTAAAAACATTTTTATCTGTATCTATTCAGTTTGTGGCAGTGAAAAAAATATATGTTAATCTTGATCGTATTTTCTGAAACTGTATTGTGCCTAAAACACGTTTTCTTGATAGAAAAGAATTGTAAACTAACCTCTTAAAACATGCTTTAAAGCAAACAATCTCTATTGTTTACTAAATATTATAAATAAAATTAAGAAAACATTTGAGAAAGACAATAATCTAAACATTTATTGTTTCTGTTTTTCAAATAAGATTTTAGTTTTTTATTTAAAAAATTTTTTGTTAATTTTCATTCAAATTGAGCGCCGTATCCGACGTCCCTCGGCTCGTTGCCTCTCTTTCAATTCTGTACGAAACGACAGTGACCGCAGAGGTCTGATTTTTTAGGTGTTGTCAGCCTCTTAATTGTTCCCAAACAATTTCGAATCCTGCTCGTGAGAGATTTTTTCTTTCTACAATTTAAATCGATAGATTCTGTAATGCTGATCAATTCGATCATGATTTGATCTGTTGTCAAATCTAATGTCAGCTCCTGTGATTGGTCGGCAAAACTATGAATGTAATTCTTTAGATATAATTCTTTAGTTGCTTGTTAAGACCTGTACTTGCACACACTGTGTCTTCAGTTTATGGAATACTAATGACTTTTTTTAGCACTTTTTAGGTTTTTCTGTGCCTAACTTCTTTTTCTTTCTGCGGGACCTAGGACTCCATAGGACTCTAACTCTCAGAACCCCTTAAACGTCATCTGCTTAACGTGGGCCATAAAATCATGCATTTGCATTGAACTATCAAAAGCGGTATTGCCAGTCTCAACACATCATCATCTTCCGAGCCTTTTCACAACTATGTTGGGGTCGGCTTCCAGTCTAAACAGATGCGGCTGAATATCAGTATTTTACACGGAGCGACTGCCATTAGACCCCCGCAACTCAGTTACTGGGCAATACTTATACTCGGAGGTTAGACCAATCGTCGGCTTTCAGGCTACCCGTAACGACTGCTATATATATTCGTATGACAACCGGTACCGACAGCTTAACGTGCTCTACGAGGCATGGAGGGGTCTCGATGTGTAACGAAACGGTCACCCATCCACAGACTGACCGCAGCAAGTGTAGCTTTACCTTGCATATAATACAATCCGCGTGCTTGTTTCTCGGCCACGAGCCCCTCTTTTACCAGATTCATCACATTAAAATAAAATAAATAAATATTTTGGGAAATTTTACACAGCACCATCTAGTCATCTAGTCCCAAACTAAGCAGAGCTTGTATTTGTACTATCAGAAAACATAACGGTGAACCACCATTACCAGTAAGGCTAAAATCGCTTGCGCTCAGTGTTCGACGGCTGCCGTAGGTACGTGTAATGTAGCAGGATTCGTTCAAGGGACTTTGTCGACAAAATGAATCACCGGGAAAGATCGGTAACACATAGCAGACTACATTTTTCAATCAAACTACACTATACTAATACTATACTACACTTGTTTAGACTCATTGTAGTAATTTGTAGTAAGCATAAATATGACTTGATGGAAGAGAAAGAGCATTATAATATAAGTACATGCAGGTTGACAAACAAGTGTGATGTGTGGATGTTTATATGTATAATTATGTGTGAGTTTGTATGAGAGTTGTTAAAGTTCCATATTGTGTGAGGAGTGTATATTGGAGTGTGAGTGATATGAGGTGCAATGTGCGTAAGTAAGTATTAATATTATGTATGTATTCGTTTGTGAGTTTTTTGTTTGTTTTTGTGTTTTTTTTTAAGTTCTGGAGTGGCGACCGCGTACTGGAAGGCGCAGCGTGGGTAGGCCCCCCACAAGGTGGACCGACGACCTGGTGAAGGTCGCGGGAATCCGCTGGATGCGGAAGGCACAGGACCGGTCGTTGTGGCGATGTTTGGGGGAGGCCTATGTCCAGCAGTGGACGTCTTTCGGCTGAAATGATGATGATGATGATGATTCGTTTGTGCATGTCTCGTGCATGGATGTGATACTGTTACAAGAACGTGGATCAGCCAACCCAGAGAGCACTTCTTATCAGCGGAAGGAATGAATGAAGTCACTATGTCTTGTATTTAGAGTCAATTATTATACTTTCAATTCGTCATATTTATATCAAGCCAATTAAATTATTTAATAAATCGCGTCACTAGCCAACTTGATCACATTCTATAATTTTAGCCTAATTATCAATTTACTTAACGATGTATCGATTAAAAGTTTAATCACGTTGGCAACACTAGATTCCTAGAAATTATAAAATAACGTGTAACTGACATTTGGCCCCCTAGGGCCAGAAGGCCTTGGGGGATCTCCTAGTCTTCCCTAGCTTACCCCCGTTTCGTCCTATCTAGCATTCTCTAGGGGTTTACACCCATTGCACACTAGAGACTTAGGGACCTGTTTGCACATTAAGACTGGCAAACAGGAGTGCAAGCTTAGGGCTCACCAGTAGGCACACAACCTCCCCGTCTATACCCGACGGGGAGGGTTTGAACACACTCCCGGGAACACCCACCCGAGGAGCAAACCCCCATGTTAGTACGCCACAAATTTTCTCCCCCTCTCATTGTTGCTAGGCTTGGCTTAGTCATCATCTATACGATGGTGTCTGATGCCGAGTTCCTCAGCATCTTAAAAAACGTCCTCTTCAAGGACCCTACCTTTATCGCCAACTATGGCGACTTGTTTGGCAGCGCTTTTGCCGCCAAACAACCTGACGTCCCCGACTCTCCAGAGTCGCCCGATACCCCCCCACCCCTAAGGAGGAATAGGCGCCCCGCCCGTTCCGACAGTGATGAGGAGAGGCCGAGGTCTCCGCGTGGTCCGCCTAGGCGTTCAGCCAGCCTGGACCATAAGGACCGTACCCCCTCACCTCTCCCCACCCCAGCCCCCACTCAATACCCTGATCGCTCCCCAATCCCATCAGACCAAGAGATGTCTTCGGACAGTGAGGTCAACTCAGACGAGGCCGGTGCCTTTACCACGGTAGTGGGCAAAGGTAAAAAACGCAGCCGGAAAACAAACAAGGCCGAGGCTCTCGCCTCAAAATCTTTAAAACTTTCCGAGGCAAACTCTGCCCCGGCCCCTACCCCCCGTCCCGCCTCTCACTCCTCCTCGCAGGATAACAGGCCCCCCTCCCCTCAGGAACATACCTCACCTTCCCAGAAGAAGGTGCCCATCCCGCCTCCCTTATTCATCCAGGATAAGGCATATTGGACCAGGATATCCGACTGGTGCAATCAAAATAAGATTAATTTCACTAGTGCCCGCCCCACACAGCAGGGCATTAAAGTAGTTGTCCCCACCCCCACTGATTACCGCAACCTTGCCAGGTTGCTACGCGAGCGTGGTGTGTCTTTTCACACCTACGCACTCCCAGAGGACCGACTCCTTAGAGTTGTGATCCGAGGGATTCCGTCCGAAGTCAGCTGCACGGAAGTGCACGCCGACCTCGATCGTCAAGGGATCCCGGTTGCAATAACCCACCGTATGTTCCGTGGTAAGCACGGTGAACCCTACAACATGGTCCTTGTCATTTGTCACCCTGGCGAAAACGCCAAAAACATCTATAATATAAAGACCGTATGCAATTTATCAGGCATTTCGGTCGAGCGCCCCCACAAGTCAAACCAGCCTGGTCAATGCCACCGTTGCCAGCTGTATGGTCACTCCCAGCGTAACTGCTACGCAAAGCCCAGGTGCGTTAAGTGCCTAGGCGATCACGGGACTACCGAGTGCGAGCGTCCCATGGAGAGGGACCAGTGCACGGAGCCCCCTAGCTGTGTCCTTTGCCGCAAAGCCGGGCATCCAGCAAACTATCGCGGATGCCCCAAAGCCCCCAAAATGCGCAACGCCAAAACGGCAAAACGCGCCTCCGACCGCGTTGCGAGGGAAGCCCCCTCCTACGCAGCCCCCTTCCATTACCAACCACCAAACCCTAGAGGCCCACTCGGGCCCTCCCCTAATTTCCACGGCCCACTCGGGCCCAACCCCTGGTTTAAGGGTAATCAAAAGCCCCAATACCCACCCCTTCCGACCTCTCGTCTCGCGCCCCCGGCCTCAGAGCCCCCCGCGCTGATGAACTTACCCATCCCCGCACCTTCTCTCAGGCCCAAAACTGCACCAGCAGCTAAAGCCCCCCCCCCCATGAGAACCCCCCCTCCGGTAAACTACCCCGGCCTTCTGCCGAGAGAATACCTCGAACCCCAGTCAGGGGAAACCCGTATTGACGCCTACTCTAGACTTTGGGCCTTTACCCAAGGCATCCACGAGCAGCGCCTTCAGGTACTTACCAAGTACCAAGACATCTATAGAATACTTAATTCCAATTATAATGTATAATACGGCCCCACCCAAAAGATTCAAACCCCGTTCCCTAAATTTAGGCTTCTTTAATGCCCGAGGCATTAGTGGTCAACGCGATGACGTAGCTGTCTTCTTGCGTGAGCACCAACTTGACATATTACTCGTTCAAGAGTCCTTTCTCAAGCCCCACTGTCGTAATCCCAACATAGCCAATTATAGGCTGATTAGAAACGACAGAACGTACACCGCACTAGGCGGAACGCTAATCTATTACCGCAATTCTTTATATTGCATCCCCATTGATCCCCCAGAGCTAGCATGCCTGGAGGCTTCAATCTGTCGCCTAGGCATGACAGGGCACCAGCCCATCACCATAGTCTCGGCTTATAGGTCCGCAAACAAACCCGCGAGTCTGCTCGAAGACGACCTCAAATCCCTACTCGATCTTATTAATTCTGTAATTATTGCAGGCGACTTAAACGCCAAACACCGCTCATGGAGCTGTGTCTCCAATAACGCCGCTGGCACTCAATTAGGAGCACTTAGCGACAAACTTTCCTTCGACGTCATCGCCCCGATGCGTCCCACTCACTATCCTGACACAGTAGGGCATCGGCCCGACATCCTAGATATAGCCCTCTTAAAGCGCGTAAACCTCGGTATTCGCTCTATTGAGGTAATCCAAGAACTAGACTCAGATCATCGCCCTGTGATCATTCAACTGGGTCCCCGGGGTGGTCCCTCGGATCCCGGTATTCCGCCCGTAACTAAAACAATAACCGATTGGAAGAGATTAGAGGACCGCCTCAAATCTACCTCATCCCCCCAATTAGATTCAATCCCTGACTCCATTGAGACAGTCGCGGACACGGTGGCCGCGATCACCTCGCTCACCAACCATGTGCAGTCCGTAGTGGGCGAATGCTCACGGCAGGTTTCGATGCTGGATGACCAGCGTCTGAAACTGCCGGACGATGTAAATGAGTTGAGGACCGAGAGGAACGCGGCCATCCGTGCCTATGACGCTTTTCCCAATGAAGCCAATCGTGCCCATATGCGCTCCTTACAGAATACTGTAAAGAAACGTGTAGCTCAGGTACGGGAGGATCATTGGGACAAGGAAGTCAGCGCAATCCAACCGTCTCATGTAGCCTTCTGGGCCCTTCAACGCAGACTTAAATGCGAGACCACGGCAACTATGCCCCCCCTAAATCGACCCAATCAAAGGCCGGCCTTTGACGACGACGAAAAAGCCGAATGCTTAGCCGACAGTTTGGAGTCTCAATGCACTCTCAGTACCGCTCCCACTGATCACCCCTGACGAAGTTCTCTCTATAGTCAAGGATCTTAAGCCCAAAAAAGCCCCCGGCGCAGACGGCATCACCAATAAGGTGTTGAAACGTTTCCCTGCCACCCTAATCGCTCTAATGACCGTCATCTTCAATGCGGCATTCAAAAACAACATCTTTCCCCAGGCTTGGAAACAGGCTACGGTAATCGGTATTTCCAAACCGGGCAAACCAAAAGCCGAGCCGAGTAGTTACCGGCCGATTAGTCTCCTCAATGTCTTCGGTAAAATCTACGAGAAGCTTATTTATAAGCGACTCAAAGATTTCGCCGACTCAAATAAACTCCTTCCCGACGAGCAGTTTGGCTTTCGTACAAAGCACTGCTGCGTTAATCAACTGCACCGCATTGTAGAACACATCAGTGCAGGCTTCGTACGCGGTCAAATGACCGGTACTCTCTTTTTCGACGTAGCAAAGGCTTTCGATAAAGTGTGGCACAACGGCTTATTATATAAGCTGTACACTATGAATGTGCCACATCGTCTCGTGCTCATCATCCGAGACTACCTATCGAATCGTACCTTTTGCTATCGCATAGAAGGGGCTCTCTCCTCCCCCCATCCCATTCACGCCGGTGTGCCTCAAGGCTCCGTGCTCTCCCCCCTACTGTTCACGCTGTACACCAGCGATATTCCAAAATGCGGTGCAGCCCGTATGGCCCTTTTCGCCGACGACACGGCAATCTATTACTCCGGCAGGACCCATGTCGCCATTTCTCGTACCCTCCAATCCGCGGCCAACACCCTAGGTGAATGGTTCCGGAAATGGAGAATCGAAGTAAATCCCGAAAAAAGTGCAGCGGTCCTCTTCGATAAGCGACCCCTGTCACAGTATCGTAAAGAATTAAGCGTACCAGTCTCAATGTTCGGAAAACAGATCCCATGGCAACGAGAAGCCAAATACCTTGGCGTGATCCTTGACCGTAGACTGACTTTCAGACCGCATATCCGCAAGGTGAAAAACCGTGCCGCCTTCGTCCTCGGACGTCTCCACCCCCTACTCAATGCGCACAGTAAGTTGCCCACTCCTCTCAAAGTAAGGATATACACCACCTGTATCCGCCCCATACTCGCCTATGCTAGCGTTGTGTTCGCACACGTTAAGCCGGTGAGAATTCACATACTCCAAACCCTCCAAAACCGTTTCATGCGAAGGGCCGTAGGCGCCCCCTGGTACGTACGCAACGTCGACCTCCACCTAGACCTCAAACTGCCGACCATCAAGCAGTTTTTCAAGCGTGTCTCAAAACGCTATTTCGATTCCGCTCCCAAGCACCCCAACCCCTTGGTCGTGGCGGCCACCGTCTACCAGCCATCTGCTATTAGCAAAACCCGACGTCCCAGACACACACTCATTGAGCCCGATGACGCTATTACACTCCTCCAGGAGTCAGATAAAAGTACAAGCACACTCCGACGCCGTCGTCCAAAATATCGTCCCCGCCGGCGAGGACCGACGCGACACACACACAGAATCCGAGAGTCCGACTCTCGAGAAACAGAAACACATGCCGACGCAGCACCGGCTGCTGGGGGGATCAGTGGCGGGGTCTCCCTGCTGCACCCTGAGTCGAGGTCCGAGCTCCCCCCTGGGGACGCCCTCACGGTGTAAGCAACCGGAGATAATCTCGTCACGCGAGACCGGCCCTATGCTCTAGAGTAGTTCCTAGGAGCAGGCTATTGCGTAGCCACTGGTTAGGTTTTCTAGGTAGGTCTTAGCCTCGCCGGCGAGGCTTGCCGCTTCACGGCGTTTAGCACGTCACCCGATAGGGACCGAAAGTCCGCTACTTTCGAGGTAACCAATTCGATGCAGCAACGGCTGCTAGGGGGACATAGGAACTGCGGGGTCCCCCTGCAATGCCCTAGCGAGGTTCGAGCCCCCCCCTTGGGGGGCGCCCGCTTGCGCGCGGTATTGATGCCGCGCGCATCTAGTTTGTAAGTATGTAGGGAAAAAACCTTCGGCGAATGGAGTCCCACATGGGACTCTCCGCCAACTAAGTCCGGTTAAGCAGAAATGGGACTTCGGTCCCACCTGCGAGAGCCCATTCGAAAAAAGAAAAAAAAAAAAAAAAAAAAAAAAACATTTGGCCCTTCACTTCGACGCCGTCGTCCAAACGAAATAGACATTGGAATTGGAATTGGACATTTTAAATCCTATAAAAGAAGATTATTAATAAAGATTTGATCAGCATTCAATTGCTTTATGGAATATTGAATAAAAATTATTAATTCAATTCTATTTTATTATAATGAAATTTGTTTTGTCCCTCTGGTCAAATAAAAGATACAGAACAATACTAAATTGTTACTGAAAGTGAAAACTAAAAAGACATGCTCCATTGCAAGCCACTTTGGCGGGCTATATTTCACAGATGGTACACCTGATAAAAAAGTTATGTATGAAACATTACCTTCATTTTAGTAGACCTATTCAATGAAACCCCACACGAGGGGGTGCAGCGAAAAAAAATGTTCATCCCCATTTCACATGTATGGGCGCCACCCCTAAAACACGTAATCACGATTTTTTTATTCATTTAAAATTGAGATCTATGTCTAGACTATTTTTTAGCAAAATTTCATTTACTTATGTTTATAACTGTAGAAGTTATTAAGCTGTAAAGGATTAGGACAGACGCTTTTATTTAATACTAATTTAAATAAAAATATCTATAATATTAGTAGGAATAGCATTAGTAGGATAGTAGGATTTAAGTACCTGTTTGGTATTTGGTGCTCAGCTCTCTACGTCGGCGTTGTCAGGTTGACGTGTTCACAGGAGAAGTTAGGGTTTGACGAAATGATTAATTTATTTAAAATTGTAATGGAAAACGTGTATTTTGGATGAGTACAGAGTTGCGAATAATCGAATTCTTAAAATAAAAAATGTCTAACGGAATGAATGAAGTTACGAATTTTTGAACGATGAATGTTTGAACGGAGCAGTCTCGGATTCATTCGCACGTTGTATCGAATACGTTTTTCTGCGTATAGATGGCGCCAACATGGGCCCGGCCTTGGAAGCAGCAGGTTCCAACACGTCAGCAGTTTTAACCAGGTGAGCAGGTTCCAACAGATCAGCAGGACAGCACGTTGTCATCAGAATCTGTCGACGATGCTGGGAGAGGGCAGATCTTAGAGAAGGCTCTTCGTGTAATGCCCGTTGAAGTGAGAAGATCAGCCACTCTCGAGATGCCATCGGTCCCGGGATGAATACGAATTATTCTGCCCAATTTCCATTTTAGTGGTGGCAGATTGTCCTCTTTAATTAGAGCGAGTGTGTTGAGCGCGATGTCATCTTGATGCGTCTTCCACTTCGTTCGTGTTTGCAGCTCTGATACATATTCCTTAGCCCATCGCTTCCATATGTTCTGTCTCATCTGCTCGATCACGTCGTAGCGCAGCAGGCGGTGACTGGGCGTGGCGGTCAGGTCTCTGCAGGCTGGAGCAGTCAGTGGCCGGCCGATGAGGAAATGAGCGGGGGTAAGGGGTTGAAGGTCGTTAGGATCTGTGGACAGAGCTGTGAGAGGTCGGGAGTTCAGGATGGCTTCAGTTTGTACCAATACCGTGCTGAACTCCTCGTAAGTAAGATTAGCACACCCTACCACGCGTCGCAGGTGGTGCTTGCACGATTTAACCCCTGCTTCCCATAAACCGCCAAAATGAGGAGCGTACGGCGGAATGAAGCTGAATTTAATATTATTATTTGTAGCGAAATCAAAAATATCTTGACTACTACTTTCAATGCATGAGATAATTTCTTTTTCAGCCCCTACGAAATTCTTTCCATTGTCGGATATGATCTCGGCTGGTTTACCTCTCCGAGATATGAAACGTTTTAATGCTAATATATAATCTTTCGTGGAAAGACTTGTGACTAGTTCTAAATGAATAGAACGTGTACATAAACAAATGAATAAACATATGTAACCTTTAGTCAGAGTAGCTCCCCTTCCTCTACGATTCAAAATCATCACTGGCCCGGCGTAGTCAACACCGCAGCGCATGAACGGGAATCCAGGTTCGAGGCGTTCAGCCGGTAGGTTCCCCATTAACGGCCGTAAAGTCTTCCCTTTAATGCGCGTGCAGGTGACACATTCATGTACGGTTTTCCGAGCCAGGTTTCGCCCTCCAAGAGGCCACCAAGATTCACGCACACACGCTAGCAGGAGCTGAGGTCCACCATGAAACAGTTGTTTATGTTCATGTCGGAATAACAACATTGTAAATCTATGTTTACTACACAATAGCACAGGATGTTTTTTATTTCTATCGAAATGTGGCGAATTAACTATTCTACCACCCACACGTATTAAATTAAATTCATCGAGAAAAACATTGAGACCCACTATTCTTTTAGATTTAATGACTGAACGCTTAATTAAGTTATTATATTCATCGTTAAATGATTGCTGTTGCGCGAGCCGTGCAAGCATTGTGACTGAGGCATCTAACTCTTCAATAGATAACGAACCGGTTTTGCGATGTTGTTTACTCGCTCGGGTGTTACCTATAAAACGTAATACGTAGGCTGCCGCTCGCCGCAACCGATTGAATGAAGAAAATCTATTAAAATCAATCACACTTATTTGGTTATTTGTACTACACACCATACTAACGTTTTTAGCCTTTAATTCGGGCAATTGACTGGGATCTGTCGTAATGTCGATCGAATAATCAAGCTTGCGTTCTAGTAAGAACGCTGGCCCGTGCCACCACATATTATTATTTTTAAGTTCGCTTAGCGCGAGACCTCGCGACACGATGTCAGCCGGGTTATTCTTGCCACTTATATGTAACCAAAGTGCATCACCCGTCAGTTCGTTTATTTGCGACACACGATTTTGAACGAAAGTTTTTAAACTATGAGGTGAAATTCTGATCCAGCCCATGACAATGGTGGAATCAGTCCAAAAGAATACCTTTGTGAACGTTAGTCTTAGAGATTTAATAATTTTCTGATATAACCGTGCGCCTAATAAAGCTCCGCATAGCTCGAGGCGCGGAATAGTGCAAACAGTTTTTACTGGTGCGACTTTACTTTTAGCACATAATAAATTGATTGTTATATATGAGTCATCGTTATATGTACGTACGTATGCGCAGGCACCGTATGCGTCCTGTGACGCGTCGGTAAAAATGTGTAACTCGCGATTTTGTGTACATTCACTCATGACGTAACGAGGCACACGTATACTGCCTAAACATGATAAAGTTTGAATGAATTGATCCCACATACATGCTATATCATTGGGAACCGGGTCGTCCCAATCGATTTTACTTAGCCATAATTTTTGAAGCATTATTTTTGCTATAATTATGGTCGGAGACAAAAGACCTAATGGGTCATAAATTTGTGAAATGATAGACATCATAATGCGTTTAGTGACCTTTGACCTATTGTCTAAGTTGGTGGTGAAATGAAGTTCATCGCTATCAACTTGCCATCCTAAACCAAGTGTTTTATTTTGGCAATGTTCTCCAATCGATAACTCTTTAGATGTTTTAATGTTTACGTCATGATTAAATGTCCACTTTCGTAAAGGGAAACAGGCCGATTTTAAAACTTCTGATGTTTTTTCGCATATGTTTGCCAAAACTAACGGATCGTCTTCACCAGTGATCAAATCGTCGACGAAGAAATCGTCGTTTATGACCCTAGCTATGACCTTATCTTCCGTTTCTTGTGCAAGTTGACGTAAACAACGCATGCTTAGGTATGGAGCCGACGCGGTTCCATACGTAACCGTGTTAAGTTGATAAATACCTAATTCATCAGATAGGTTTTCCCGCCATATAATGA
This sequence comes from Asteroscopus sphinx, assembly GCA_949699075.1. Taxonomy (NCBI): domain Eukaryota; kingdom Metazoa; phylum Arthropoda; class Insecta; order Lepidoptera; family Noctuidae; genus Asteroscopus; species Asteroscopus sphinx. The sequence goes on from OX453024.1 coordinate 6,635,956, forward strand.
GTTGCATGTTGCGCTGATCGTGGTGTACCAGTATTTGTCTGTACATTTTCTCCACGTCGGCGCAAGCCACATACTTATACTGACGAAATCGAAGTAAAATGGAGAATATATCGTTTTGAAGTGGCGGTCCTATCATCTGGATATCGTTGAGCGACTTGTTTGAAGTAGTTGTAGCACTAGCGTCAAACACTACTCTTAATTTTGTTGTTGAGCTTTGTTCTCGATGAATCCCATGATGTGGGAGAACATAGTAAGGCCATGTATATCCAGTGATTGGAGACATGTGCCCCAAATTAATGTATTCACGTATAAAATCGCTATACATCTTTTTGTACGTTGGTGACCGATCCAACTTGCGTTCTAACGATAAAAAACGCGATTTGGCCTGCTCGTATGAGTCACCAAGCGCATCAGCTGATTCCTTAAATGGGATTCGTACCGAAAACCTCCCGCTACTATCCCGTTTAGTGGTGTTGATAAAGGACTCTTCACATTTGCGTTCTTCCTCAGTGAAAATAGAATCCGATCCTACAACTTCTTCCAGTTCCCAGAATTTACGTAACTGTGTATCTACGTTAGACTGTTGACTAAAATTACACTGAGAATTCGTGTTTACGCGTGAGTTACCAGGAAAAATGGGACCTGAAATTAACCAGCCTACTTTCGACTTTTGTAGGTATGGTCCGTTGGATAATCGGATTCGATCTTCATCTAACAAATCCCAAAATACGTCCGCACCTATCAGCAAATCGATTTCTGACGGTAAGTAGAACGACGGATCTGCAAGACAAATTTCGTCAGGAATGCGCAGTGATTTATAATTAATACGATTCGAGGGTAGGCTTGACGTGATGCACGGCAAGACAAAACATCTAAGTTGTTTATTAAAGTTACTCGTTTTTGATCGCATACTAATGTCGCATAATTTATTCGATTGTGAGACCGACTGTCCCACGCCCGATATATGTATAGTGGACTGTATAACCGTCACGTTTAAATGATTACAAAGCTTTTCCGAGATGAAGCTATTTTGACTACCACTATCAATCAGCGCTCGGGCTGTATGATATTGGTTATTATTATCCATGACCTCGACTAGGGCAGTGGATAATAACACCTGTGGTAGCGGTAATAAAGACGCATTATTATCGATTAGTAATTTAGAATTCGCATGATCTGCGGAATTCAACGCACACGAAACGACCGAGACCGGTTTCTTATCAGCTGGCTGTGAATGATGCGCACTCGCCGCTGACGACCCCGCTACGGATTCGTCGACATAGCTATCGCTATGTATTAAACTATTATGCTTTTTCTGACATTGCTTGCACGGTCCGAAGGTGCATTCAGAAATTGCATGACCGCTACGTAAACAATTACGACACAAATTCTTTTCATCGCTTAATTTGATTCTGTCTGGAACTGACAAATTAAGGAATTTATAACATGCATATAGTGCATGATTGTCACTGCACATTACACATAGGCGTGCTGATTTGTCGGATTTACCGTTATTATTACGCGTGGACACGTAACTATGTGATTGATTTATTTGGGCGGTGTTCGTACGTTTTTTATTAACATCCACCGTATTGCTAGGTTTGTGATTTTGTTTAGGACAGGAATGACTGCTGTTAATACTGTCTAACATGTCCGCGCGATTACGTAAAAAACCTATCAAATCATCCAGTTTTATTTTGCCCCGTTGAGAATCAGAAGAAATCAAACCTTTATGATTCTCCCACTCGCGTTCCGTAGACGAGTCTAGTTTCGACACCACGATGTAAATTAATAAGGTGTCCCAAGTGTCCGTAGGCTCGTCGAGGGATTTGAGTGCTCGCAAATTACGCAATACGACATCGATTAATTTTCTGATTAACATCGGGGATTCTTTGCTTACAGATTGTGCAGTAAACAAAGATTTAACGTGATTGTGTATTAAAAGACGATTATTGTGATACCTACTCTCCAATAACTCCCATGCGTGCGTGTAATTAGCGGCTGTGAAGTCTAATGCACTAATCACTTGAAGTGCTGAACCACTAAGAGAAGACCTTAAATAGTGAAACTTCTGAATCGCGTCTAAATCACTTCGTTTGTGAATCATAGATAAATATGAATTCTTAAACTCGAGCCAGTGATCATATGAACCGTCGAATGAAGGAAGTTTAATTTGAGGTAATTTAATTGAAACTGAATTACTGTGGGTACGTGAACAATTTAATTCATTCTCAATTTTAATTTTATCAGTATCTGATAAACATTTTGCCACCGCCATTATAGTAAAATACTGATCTTCAAAAGATTCTCGATACTCGAGTTGAGTATTTACTTCCGTGTCGTCTAGTAATTCTTCAATTTTATTTTGAATTTTTGTGAAAGAATTAAGTATAGCCGACACCGACTCCATGCGTAAAGTTAATTCTGCTTGCTGTCTTTCGGATAAAGAAACATTTTCAAATTTACTAACGTATTTTTCAAATAATGTTAATCGTCCCTTGAGGGTACCCCTTTGTTTCTTAAGCTCACTTAATTTCATATTATTGCTTCCAGCTTCACTATATTCGTCGTCACTCATTTTTACGGTTTAAGCAGAAACAAAAGCTACTCACGGTTATCACCACCAGCGCAGGTACACGTAGGAAGGCACGAGTAACGAGTTTAAATGGAATTCTTACAACAATTGCACGGTATTAGCAACAATTTACAGAGGATGGGAGAAAAAAGGAACGACTGGCCTGACCGTTACTTGCTGATCCAGGATGCGTAGCTTCGGCTCGAAGTAGACCAATGTTTGGTATTTGGTGCTCAGCTCTCTACGTCGGCGTTGTCAGGTTGACGTGTTCACAGGAGAAGTTAGGGTTTGACGAAATGATTAATTTATTTAAAATTGTAATGGAAAACGTGTATTTTGGATGAGTACAGAGTTGCGAATAATCGAATTCTTAAAATAAAAAATGTCTAACGGAATGAATGAAGTTACGAATTTTTGAACGATGAATGTTTGAACGGAGCAGTCTCGGATTCATTCGCACGTTGTATCGAATACGTTTTTCTGCGTATAGATGGCGCCAACAGTACCTTCAATGTTTTATCTCTCTGAACCGTTTCTGGGAAGTTTCTATACACAGCATTATGACCAGGACTGCGGCTGACCGACGACAACACCTCAAGTAAAATTAGAATGCTTGTCCGACAATATCGAAGCTGAGTCACTTGAAAGAACCACGATTGAGTCACAATATTATGGATTGGTGGCTCAAGCTAAAATCATGATCAATAACTTCTCCAAAACTGACGAAGAAGAAATTAAATCTAATCATAGTTCTCATAAGCGTCATTTAGTTAAGTTACCTACCATTAAATTACCAAAATTTACAGGATCTTATGATAACTGGCTTGAGTTTCACGATACCTTTTCTAGTCTCATTCATGGCAATGACGAAATAGACGAAATTAATAAATTTCACTACCTGAGGTCATCGTTAGAAGGATCTGCTGCTATCGTTATACAATCAATTGAATTTTCTGCTCAAAACTACAGTGTAGCATGGGAACTTCTTTGTGAACGATTCGATAATAAACGATTATTGATTGAGAATCACGTTACGGCGTTATTCAACATTGAATTAATCACAAAAGAGTCCTCAACTTCATTAAAATCAATAATTGATAATGTAAACAAAAATATTAGAGCGTTAAAAACATTAGGCGAACCTGTTCATAATCGGGACACATTACTGATATATTTAATTCGTCAAAAACTTGATACTAAGACATTCCGAGAATGGGAGGAGTGCAAAGGTCGTATAGACAAATCTAAACCAATTTCTTTAGAGCAATTAATTGAGTTCATACGTAGTCGCGCTGACTTAGAGCGAACCGCAATGCTCACCTTCAGTGCCGCGCATTGCGCTATAGAGGAAGGGTCTGTGTCTGTCGCGTCTATGCGTGAATTGTCGCGAATTTACGAAAATATTTAATACCGTAACAAAAAAGACTTTATAGCCATAAAACAAGCATAAAAAATTTAAAAATCATTCTGACAGACGTTGACGTCTTTTACTAGTGTCATGGGTAATAAAATTAATAGAAAATATGTTTCGAAAAGAAAAATTGCTAAACGTTATAAAGAAGCAAGTATGATCGCTAGACAATATAAAAGGTAAGTGCATTATTATCTATTTTATTTCTAAAAATGTATTATTATTATTTTAGCTTTAATAAAACTAAAATATAAACGTTTTCTTTATAGGAAGCAATTTACTTGTTCGGAACAGAGATACTACTGGAGTCGCCAGTTGAACTAATAAATTTACTTCTAGTTCCAGTATTATTACGTAAAGAAAAGTGGGTATGTATAGTGTAAAATTGTACAACTTGAGTAGGTATAACACACGAAATATTGTATTAGCGGTTTATACAGCGTGAATTTATGAAATAGGTTAGGAGAGGGCCAAACTTGAAATGAAACTATAACTACTACTTTGACTACGTCTGTGGTCTAGTAGTTCGAGTGTGCGACTGCTGGTCACGAGGTCGTGGGTTCGATTCCCACAAGACACAAGTATTTATTTGTTGAACATGTTTGTGTTGGTCTGCGTGTTTCTTATGTATTACAAGTATGTATACCTACACACGATTCTTGAATGTCTGCGAGACAAAGAAAAGGCACCATAGCCTCTGCCATTTTGGTCATTGTCATGTCATGGGTGCTTTACTTTTTGTTTACTTATGTAAAACCTTGGATGAATAAAAAAGGCGGACGGAATCTCGCTAAACAAAAAGTAAAAACATAATCGGTTGATTTGCTTACTCAATAAGGATTTTGACATAACTTGTGATTGGATTGAACAAGTTATGTCAAAATCCTTATTGCAGATCAATAGCAAATCAACCGGTTGTGTTTTTATTGAAAATGGCCATAATTCGTAACATATTTATTGAAAATAGAATAAAATCTCTACCTATAATCTTGTTCACATAGCATGGGTACGGTATCAGGTGTCAAATACATATTTTGTAGTGGATTCTCTTTTACCCTTATTCATAAGGCATCGTTTTGTCCTGCTGTCATCGTACCCATGCTATGTAAAAATGATTAATTAACTTTTTTTAGATTGCCAGCATTGAATTTTGGCTCTAATCACACTGATAATATAATTGATCAAGGTGGAGACCTTTTTTTTTCTGTTGAAAGACTCATGGTTACCCTCCGTATGAGGACGGCGGAGGAGTATGTCGGCCTCTTACCGACTAAAACCACATGGTGGCCATCCTCTGCACAAAATCGAGGAGCTCCGGGAATTCTATTGGACCACGCCGGAGCCCCTCAAGTGCTATGCCTTTGGCACGTCCCGGGAAAACAATATTGTTTCCCCCACAGTAGCACGCGACCACCACGTACTGCTGTCCACCCTAGGGTCGCTTAGTAGACGCTTCGAGGCCCCCACTCTTAGCGTCCAATTATCACCAGTACTAGAAGCTTGTATATTAGGTACTTCCTTTTTAGGCTACAATCGTTTTAAAATAAAATATATTAAGTTTTTTGGAGATGAAGGTATGCACATCATTAATTATAAAACATTTAATTTTAAGGCAAATGGAAATACAAGAAACGATGGGATCAAAGAAAATATTCTTCCTAGCTATTTTGTTACGTATGATAACAGGAACAAAGCGCGCAAACAATGCAAGAAGTTCGCGCTCGCTTCGCTCGCGCCTTTGGTTTTTTCGTTTCGTCTTTTTTGGCGTGTAGGTATAGGTATTGCAAGTAACTATTCCGTTACATTAATATTCTACAAAGAGAAAATTCAAAGGTCTAAAATTCACTTAAATTTATGCTATTGCAAAAATTACGAAAATCTTAGAATTTTATTGGTTGTAAGTTTTTTCCTAAAGGGCGGCAATCTAACTCTGCACCAAAAAAATTTAGATCCAGGGCTGGATATAAGTACGCGACCCCCCCCCTGACACAAAGGCTGGATCCGCCCTTGCCCCTGGGCAAGAAGATGATGATGATCGCTAGCACTGGTTTTTTATTTTATGGGATGGCGAAACCAACTAAAGAAAGGTCCACCTGATGTTAATCGGTTACCTTTGCTCATAACAACTGCAATACTATCTAGGCTGTTGCCTAAATGGTAGGTACCGTAAGTCGGTTCGCCAAACTGAGACATGAAGATGGAAAGTCTCATGTGATTGTAATTTCACCGGCACCCGTACCCTTCACACAGCAATGCAAGCATCACTATTTGGCGGAGAAGTAGGTACGGTGGTAGAACTTCCCCGGACGAGCTCTTTCACAAAGACACAAAGACAAAGACAAAATATATAAAGGACAAAGACAACAACAACAAGACTTTGTCTATAGACAAAGGAGCTCTACTACTAGTTATAAAAATAACTTCTTAGGTTTTCGCGATCACTACACATTATAATAAAACAAAGTTTAACCGGATTAAATCGCGTATATTATTTAAATTGGTTTCCCTGACGTTTCGAAAGCTTTGCAGCATTTCGTGGTCGCAGGTAGACTAAGATGACAAGCGGCTTTAGAAATATTTCTACTGCATAGTACTACGTTATTGGATTAGGAATACTTAGAACATTTATTGTTGCCGGTAAGACACTCCTCACAGAAATTAACAATTATTGTGTTGATTGAAGCACTTAACTTTTAACAAAGCTTATCTCTATTAAGACTTGACCATGAAGGCAGTATCATAGGGCCTTTGCCTTTTGTTAGATATTAACAATAGATTTGCATATATTCGATAGTTGATTGATAAGTGCATCAGTAGAGACAGTTGCTTCAAGTTATTCTCGGTATTAAAATAATGTCCAGTTGAAAACTTGCTCAACCTGCAGATTATGAATCATTCTTAGATTAATTACAATATAAGAACTGAAGAATTGCTTATAAAAAATTGCTTCGAATATTCCTTAACTTAATTTTATTCCTTTATTTTTTAATGTTCCTTATTCATGATGTAATTATTGAGGTCAATTAAGTATGAATATTATGAATATGACGCAGCATACCTAAACAATGATAAATTGTAAACATCAGTATGAATGTTTTGCCAATTGAAAAACGATGATGATGATAATCAATAATAGTGGTTAAAATAGCCAATGGTTATAAATAAACTTTGAAATTAAACAAACAACACTTTAAGGTTACACTTTGCGATTTGGCGTTTTTTCACAATTTAGTTTAATAAAAATAAACAATAAAATTACTATTTTGGGATTTTTTTACCATCCAGTTTCAAACTAAGCAGAGCTTGTGCTATATGTACTAGATAATGGATATAATAATGATATACATTTTTTTTGCGTAAATCCATACTTATAATACATAAGAAACACCCAGACCAAGACAAACACTTATGTTTATCACATAAATATTTGTATCCTGTGGGAATCGAACCTACGACCTCGTGATCAACAGGCTGAGACTCGAACCACTAGACCACAGACGTCGTCAGTTTGCGCTAGGTATGTATTTAACTAAGCTCAAGTGGAGTTGGCAGGACATTTAGCTCAGCGTGGGGATGGCCGATGGAGTAGCTTTGAGTGGTTCGAGTGGTGGCTAAGATCGAAAATTCGTTTTTAACAATTGAAGTACAGGTGCTGCAATTTAATCAGAAACTATTAGATAACTCTGTGAAATATAGTTCGCAAAGTTCGCTGTAGTTGTAGATAGAAAAAGTGCCAAAAGTGGCAATTTTTCGCACTTTTTCTATCTAATAATAATAATAATAATAATAATGTCCTCCCGGCCGAATTTCGGTCACGGCGGCCAATCTTAATGGAGACAAGCCATCTGCGCGGGACATATTATAGTGCACAAGTGTGTGCGCAAACACAGGTGCACTCTCTATTCCCTCACTCTCATAATCCGATGGCACGGCAATTCGACACGACCGGAGAGAGATCAGGCGCAGGACCGACGGCTTTACGTGCTCTCCGAGGCACGAAGGGGTCTCGATGTGTAACGAAACGGTCACCCATCCACAGACTGACCGCGGCTAGTGCAGCTTAACCTTGCAGATCGTACAATCCACAACAACAACTACAGCGAACTTTCTATCTACAACTACAGCGAAGTATAATTTACAGAGTTAATGGTTTCTAAAACTTATCTCGAATACTCGGTTTCCCTAAATGTTGCTAGTCAGTTCGCAGACTCAGCAGTCATCATCATCATCATTTCAGCCGAAAGACGTCCACTGCTGGACATAGGCCTCCCCCAAGCATCGCCACAACGACCGGTCCTGTGCCTTCCGCATCCAGCGGATTCCCGCGACCTTCACCAGGTCGTCGGTCCACCTTGTGGGGGGCCTACCCACGCTGCGCCTTCCAGTACGCGGTCGCCACTACAGAACTTTACTGCCCCATCGGCCATCCGTTCTGCGAGCAATGTGCCCCAGCAGTCAGTTTTAATGAATCAAGAACTCAAAATCAAATATTGAGGTGATAAAAAATTAAAGAAGCGCTTAAACACGTTTAGCTAAATGGATCTCTGTAAAATACAGATAAAACCTATATTTGTATGTACAAGAGGTTGATAATTAAGATAAAAACTTTTAACAAAAAAAAAACCGACTTCAAAAACCTTAACTAAATAAAAACTTTTTAACAATAAAAACTTTTTAACAAAAAATAAAACCGACTTCAAAAACCTTAACTAAAAAGTAAAAAATAATCATTGTATGTATTTTAAAATCTTAACTTAAACAACATTTTTAAGGCGGCGCGTGGTTGACCCTTTGCGTCATGTAATCTACAGTCCAGCGCAATATCTATAGTAAAAACAGTTTATGTGAACGTACATGAAAATCAACCCAAGTCACGAAAATAAAACAGCTGTTCAATAACACGTTGTATAAAAATGGCAGAAAAAAAAGTGGTGGCAATTTCGGTTTAGTTTACGGCTGAAAGTAAAAATCCGTTTTCAGTCGGTCTGTTACAAAATGTTTTTTTTTAGTTTTTTTTTTTTATAATATAGGATGGCGAAACGAGCTAAAGGCCCACCTGATGTTAAGCGGTTACCTTTGCCCATAGCAACCTCAATACCACCTAGGCTGTTGCCTTTAAGGTACCGCAAGTCGGTTCGCCAAACTGAGACATGAAGATAGAATGTCTCATGTGATAGTAATTTCACCAGCACCCGTACCCTTCACTTTGGTTATTGGACCATCAGTCAACCAAAAGCAAAATGTGTCCTATCTACAAAATCAGTGGTTCTATAATAATGTATGTACTTAAAATTAAGTTCGTGGATACAGGCTGCATAAAAACAACTGCAGCCCATCACAGCGCAGTGCGTCGCGTTCTATCAGGTGACATTGTAATGAATGAAATTGTATCGGAGATGACCACAGAAACAGAAATAGATAGAATTGATAAGTGGGCAGGGCGCGCGTGCCAACACTATGCACCATAGTACAGTGTATTTCAAAGCCTTTCTCAGTACGCCTTATGACTTGTTTCTGTAAACACTGTAACAAAAACACGCAAAAATGCCTTATTGTGCTGTTTCTAACTGCAAAAACAATAGCTGTAAAGTACATTTGACTTAAAGTTAATTTAAAAAAATTAATGACGTCAATATGGCAGGCGCAGTTTGTTCGAAAAGTTGCCACACATGAATCGCAAGTAAAATTGTGATTACAACCATTCTAGCTATTTCTGTGGAGATGACACTACGCGCTAGTCGCATGACTATGCACAGCGGAGAAAGAGAGATAGGGAGTGAGTTATACTTTTACCGACATCATTACTTGGTACAGCAGGAGTGTGCACTATTAATTTCTCATATTGTGATGTAGATGTGATGAGAGTTCGTATAAGTGTATGTAGTTTGCGCTTTTAACAATGGTACATAGCCTTTATAAACAAAACTACCAGGCAGCCATGTTATGTATGCCACTTCCAAGTATAGTTGGGAATATTAAGTGCAACAAAGTAAAACAGTCACTGTCAATTTAACAATATGGTTCGTTCTCGCGTGCAGGTTATTGTGAAAAGCCGAGATAGTAACTCATGTGTAGGGTGACAACGCATCTAGTGTTTTTTGTTAGTAGTTATTTCAATAATACTTCTTAAATCATAACTTTTGGAAATTCTATATGGAAACGTTTTTTCACACAAAATTTACGAATACTCTTACTATATAATTAGTTCGTTCAATAATAATGGAACAAAATGGAATTTTAAATGGTTGTATGTAATTTTACTATTAATGTACTGGGTGTAAGGGGAACGCTTCCGAAAACGAAGATAGGTGCTGGTGATTACTTATACGACCACGAAAAAAAAATGCGATTCTTTTTTCAGGTTTTTTCATATATATTTTTTTGCATTTTTCATACATAACCAGCTTTGGGCAGTTAAATAAAACTCATACATAATGAAAAATGCTAAAAAATATGAAAAAATCTATAAAAAGAATCGCATTTTTTTTTCGTGGTTTCGTAGCACTAATCACCAGCACTATCACCTATCTTCGTTTTCGGAAGCGTTTCCCTGACACCTAGTATATTTTCTCGCCTGGGGTACGCTACAAGTAAAAGCATGGAGTATGCCACTTTCAAAAACCATTTTAAAATAATATTTAATAACGCGAAAAGATGAAACTTGGGGTAGATAATAGTGCTGTAATAATGAAGGGGCTCCTTAGAACCGCCTACCCCTTTCTCCAACTACAGAAATAGATAGAATGGAAAAGTGGGCAGGGTGCGCGTGCCAACACTCTGCACCATAGTGCAGGGCATTTCAAAGCCTTTCTCAGTACGCCTTATGACTTGTTTCTGTAAATACTGTAACAAAACCCGGAAAAATGCCTTATTGTGCTGTTTTCAACTGCAGAAACAAAAGCTGTAAAGTACATTTTAATAATCAGCCCATTACTGTCCCACTGCTGGGCATTCTCATTCTCAGTATGAGAAGGCTAAGGCCTTAGTCCACCACAAGTACATTTGATTAAAGATAATTCTTAAAAATTAATGACGTCAAAATATAAGGCGTATTTTGTTCGAAAGTTGCCACGCATGAATCGCAAGTAAAATTGTGATTACAACCATTCTATCTCAATCTATTTCTGTGGTTAAAACATATTGAACTATATTTACGGGACTTTTCGCGCACAGTAAAATCAGTACACATGCAAAAGTTACAAGTTCAAAGAGCTTGTCCTAAGTTCTTCCCAACCCAAAACGCCTAAATCAAATTGTTTTATAAACCTTAGGGTGAAATGCATTTGAACAATCCGTGAGAATCTGGACAAAATTGTCAATTGGATTTTCCTTTTGCAAAAGATTGTAATCGTATCAATAATATTCTGTCAAGGTTCGGGATTGGAATTGTGCCATGAAGATAGATAGCGATAGGCCTGCTTCCAATTATTGATTAGCTCAGTGTGATAAGTGGACTGTGAGAGTATGACATCACCCACCATCTACCACCGTACATATTTCGGCCGGTGAAATTACAGTCACATGAGACTACATCTTCAAGTCTCAGTTTGGAGAACGTGATTTGCAATACCAATTAGGCATAAGCCTAGGTTTTATTGCAGTTGTTAAGGGCAAAGGTAACCACATAACATAAGGTGGGCCTTTAGCTCATTTCGCCATCGTATTACAAAAAAATTACATCAACCAAATCCGGAAAGAAAAAAAAAAGCGCGATTCTATTCGATTACTCGTGAGCAATTTTTTCTTTCCACAATTTAAATCTTTAAACATGCATTTTTTCAACGTTTTTGTTCATAGGTACTTTATCTTCAAAACGGTAATACATACCAGCGTCAAACTTGGTTTGATTATAGTGCATACTAAATACAATTATTGCTATTTAAAAAATAAGGTATTAAACAATAACTTCGAATATCATAATCAGTCATTTATCATAAAAATTAAGGTCATCATCATTTCAGCCGAAAGACTAAGACATCCACTGCTAGACATAGGCCTGCCCCAAGCATCGCCACAACGACCGATCCTGCGCTTTCCGCATCGAGCTGATTCCCGTGACCTTCATTAAGTCGTCGGTCCACCTTGTGAGGCGCCTACCCATGCTGCGCCTTCCAGTACGCGGTCGCCACTCCAGAACTTTTCAGCCCCATTCGCCATCTGTTCTGCGAGCAATGTGCCCCGCCCACTGCCACTTATGTTTGGCAATTCTTACCTTCGTTCTACTGCGAATCTCCTCATTTCTGAATCGATCACGCAGGGACACTGAGCATAGCCCTCTCCATTGCCCTTTGGGTGACTTTGAGCCTTCTTATCAGACCCATTATGAGCGACCATGTTTCAGTGCCGTAAACGGTTTGTTAGCACACTCTGGTCAAAGACTTTCGTCTTGAATTTAAGGAGAATTGAAGGAGATATTGCGTAGCTTCCTGAACCCTGCCTAAACGAGTCGGACTCGACGATTAACCTCTTTCTCGAAGTTAGACCTACCTTACTGGACAGTTTGTCCTAGGTATAAATAGTCGTCAACAACATCAACTGTAGAGTCTCCGATATTTACGGGAATGGGTACTAACCTAACCTCACCTAACAATCCTAACATAACCTATATAACACAACCACCTACACACACATAACCAGTAACCACATAACATAACCTACACACATGACTTTAACACACAACCTTTGAACGTAAGCTTTGTTTATGATGTTTATTTCTTTCTACTGAAGTCATTGAGCATTGTTCTGAGGTCCTCCATAGTCTCAGCCATGACTACTATGTCGTCGGCAAACCAAAGATGAGTAATGTACTCGCCGTTCATGTAAATGCCTAGCCCTTTCCAGTCCAGAACCTTGAACACATCTTCCAATGCCTCAGTTAACAGTTTTGGAGAGATCACATCTCCCTGCCTCACACCTCTCTGCATAAGGATAGGTTTTGACTTTCATGGCTTGGTCCTGTCGTCTGACTAACACAGTGGCGTTTTTAACCGACGAAAAAAAGGAGGAGGTTCTCAATTCGACGCGTATATATATATATATTTTTTTTTTTTTTTTTTTTTTTTTATGTATGACCACGCGTAACTTTTTACAGAGTGGTCCGATTTGGATGATTCTTTTTTTAATGGATAGGGTATATCTCGAAGTTGGTCCCATTTAAATTTCAAAATCAAAATCCACCCCTAAGGGTAGTAAAACAGGGGATGAGTGTATGTTCACCCACTGAATTCTTACCTGTTAACCGATTCTGTTGAAACTTGACACATATAAATATAGTTCTGGACACTACGACATAATGGAGACCTGGAGTTAGATTTTAACCACAAAAAAATGAAAAATAAAATTTTTTAACAACAAATTGAACCGACAAAAAGTGAAACTGAAAAGCGAAAAATAACTATTTATGAGTCGGCGCCAAACAACCAATCAACGAAGATCATTAAATTACTTTAAATAAATAATAAAAACAACGTCACATCAAATACAACGTGAAATTTTCAACGATAAACAATAACTTTCCAAAAATGCGTTCTCCGCTCGGCTACTTGCAACTTACACGCACTTTGCATGTTAAAAGTTCGTTTGGCGCCGACTCATAAATAGTTATTTTTCGCTTTTCAGTTTCACTTTTCGTCGGTTCAATTTTTTGTTAAAAAGTTTTATTATACAACCACTTCAGCACTTCCGATGTACCGATAGTCAATCTGGCACCGTTGAAGAGACTGTAGTAACATGACTTAACTATTTATTTATCGTATCGACACTTGAGCACGATTTTCTATTTATTCTCTGTACCTACATGTAGATCTTAATGCATTTATAAGTTATTGAAAAGTTTAATTTTGGCTGTATGAGTGTTGACTTTTGCCCTTTGTGTGAGAAAAATGGGTTATTTTTTTAAGCGATGCGATGTGGGTGTGATGGGCTTAGGAATGAGACGGAATATAGAATCTAGTAGTGATTTAAAAAAAAACATAAAAAAGCTGTGCCTAAGCTTATTTTATGATACATTTTTTAAATCCCTACAAGATTGTATATACCGTCTCCGTCCGCTCAGGAATGAGACAGAATATAGAATCTTGTAGAGATTTTAAAAAAATCTCATAAAAAAAGCTGTGCCTACCTACAGTCCGTTTTTAGGGTTCCGTACCCAAAGGGTACTAAACGAGACCCTATTACTCTCGCTACGCTATCGTCCGTCTGTCTGTCACAAGGTTGTATAGCCGGTTGAAATTTTCTTAGAATATGTGTTGCTATGACAATCACAACAAATACTAAAAATAAAAAAGTCTAAGGTGGTCCCAATACAAGAAACCTCGAAAAAAATGCATGTCAAACTTGGTCTGATTGTAGTGTATACTATGTTATTTAGTAACAAATACTAAAATAGGGCAAACATAGACATATGTGGTGGTACCTACGTAAGAAAGTGATACAAAAATTCATATTTCGCGAACGATGCGTTGTTACTGCGTGAGTCCGACTCAAATTTAGCCGTTTTTTTTAAATTAAAAAAGCTAAGTGCGTGTCGGACTCAATTTGAATTCGAGTTTGTTTCAAATCGTACTGCATTTTTCTAGGAATTGACATTAGCTCGATTTGGTTCAGAGCTCGAACCAGTCGGGAGTAAGGGCCCACTTTGAAATATAATATTATCCCAAATCATCAAGTATGCGAAATGAAAATATTACATTTAATTTTATTATTACCACGTTTTTACTAACTCGCTTTCGCGGTGAATGGGAGTTAAAGGTCAATTTGCACAGCGCTATGAGTACTAAACCTTATGCGCCTCGTGTACGAATACATTTGAAGACAGTTTAGTGAGTAAAAAGTGAGTTCAAATGTATTCATTCGTAGGCACGTTACCAGGTATTGAAGGCCTAGTGCGAGTAACACTTAACGTAACTCGATCGCATGCGTCGAATTTCACTCATAAATCAATAGCTCTTGCTGGTTTCCGCCAGAAGCGCTACAACCACAGGCTACAGCACTCTGTAGCGCTTCTTCCTAGTGCGAGTTTCAAACTTACGCATACGCGATCGATTGCGTCCACTTTATCGCTCGACAACGCTACCAAATGCGTCGACTTTCATTCTAATAAATCAGTAGTTCCTCCTCGTTTCCGCCAGGGACGCTACTAATTTATGAATGAAAGTCGACGCAATCGATCGCGTATAAGTTTCAAACTCGCACTAGTCATTAAGATTTGTGAATGAAGGACGACGCATTCGATCGCGTTCGCGTATGCGGTGCAGTGGTCTGACCACTTTCCACTCATTATTGAATGTGACTTGGGCCAGGTGAGCAGTAAGGAGGGGGTTATCCTTACGCGTGCTTCTAATAAGATTCTGTGGGGTGAGCGAACGAAAGGGCAAATTGAAAATTTTCATGCGAGGTGTCACTCTCAACTAAGGGAAATTGATTTTCCTGGAGATCTTTCGGATTGTTGTGATGGAATCTGTTACAAGGCGGAACACAGGGTCATACTGGGAAGCATGTATGTTAAGTTAGTTTCTATCCTGTCTGAGGCTGCAGCCAGTTCTTTTGAGCAAGGGGAATCGCGGAGGAGAGGTGGCTATGTTACTGGGTGGAATAAGCATGTGGCAGGTTTTCACAGGGAGGCCAGGCTTAAGTTTTTGGTGTGGGTTCAAGCTGGAAAGCCTAATAAAAGCCAACTATATTTAGATATGTGTGAGAGTAGAAATACGTTCAAAAAACGATTAAAATGGTGTCAAGATAGACAGGACCAGATCAAAATGGATATTCTGGCGTCACACCACGTTGCCAAAGACTTTAAAATGTTTTGGAAACACACAGATAAGATGAATGTAAAGTCTGGCTTCCCTGTAAGTGTAAATGGTATTAGCGATCATTCTATGATAGCTAATCTTTTTAAAGATTGTTTTAAAGTGGAGCCACAGTCTGATTCTGACCCATGTCAATGCGACGGTGCTGGGGCTGTCGCTCAGGAGAGAGTTGTTAAATTTACTGCTAGAGATGTGAGAAAAGTGATACTTAGTATGCAGAGAGGTAAATCTCCTGGGCATCGAGCACGGTGCGTTGATGTCTTGTGATGAACTCTCGTAAATTAAATCCGTTTCTATGGGATTGATGGTTGGACCACCCATCGATCTGATGGTCGATGGGTGGTCCGGAACCCTTACTGCGTGAGTCCAACTCGCACTTGGCCGATTTTTTTGACGACCTCTGTGGTCTAGTGGTTCTAGTGTCGGACTGCTGATAACGAGGTTGTGGGTTCGATTCCCACAGGACACAAATATTTGTTTGATGAACATAAGTGTTTGTGTTGGTCTGGGTGTTGCTTATGTATTATAAGTACGTATTTACAAAAAAAAAGTATATAAGTATTATATACGTCCGTGTGGTGCCGGACGCAAAGAATTTCACCACCCTTATCTCTTCTCATGGGTGTCGTAAAAGGCGACTAAGGGATTCACCAGAGGATGGGCAGCAGCGTTCTCTGAGTATTTAACCAACCAACTGCGATCGCCAATCCGCCTGCCAAGCGTGGCGATTATGGCATATCCCCCCAACATTTGCTTGGGGGAGGCCTATGTCAGGCAGTGGACGTCTTAAGGCTGAAATGATGAAAAAAATGATGAAGTATTATATCCATTGTCTAGTACCCATAGCACAAGCTCTGCTTAGTTTGGGACTAGATGGTGCTGTGTAAAAATGTCCCAAAGATATATATTTATTTATTTTTTCGTTTTGTGCTCTGGGTGCCGCTGCCACTATCCCATATATCACTGGCAACTCGAACAAAATGACTAACTAACATGGTAATAAACAATCTCGTGATAATGTAATAATATTAGTGTAAGTAACGTTAGTTTAAAAACTTATGTATACGTTTGTCTAGCTGAGTTTTGGAAATAATCATGTGTCAAGAGCATGAGCAGCGGTTGACCGCTTGCCTTTTATTCAGTGGGTTCGAACCCGGCGTCAGAGGTGTGACATTTCAAATTCAATATCATCATCATCATTCTAGCCCGGTATCACCCACTGCTGGGTATAGGCCTCCTTTCGTTTTTGCCAGCCTCTTCGATCTTGTGCGTCCCTCATCCAGGTGTTTTCTGCGGCTTTGACGATATCATTAACCCAGCGCGCTTTCGGATGGCCCGGGTTTCTCCGACCTGACCTTGGCCACCACTTGGTCAACGCTTTACTCCATCGGCCATCTCTACGCCGAGCCAGATGTCCCGCCCAACTCCACTTTAGCTATAACCGACGTCGTAAACGGATCTCGGTGTTTCGGACTCGGTCGAGAAGATTTATGCCGAGCATAGCACGCTCCATCTATCCATCTGCTCCATATTCTATATATCTATCACCATGGCCCGTTGTGCCACTCGCACTCGGTGGACAGTCTCCTTTGACAAATTCAATCAATCAATCAAATTCAATAAGCGGATCACAATCTGATTACCACTTGCTTTAACGGTTAATGAAAACATCACGAGGAATCCTGCACACTTGAGAGTGCTCCATATAATAGTTCTTGATTGCGTGTGTTGTCCGCCAATCCGTACTTCTTCTTCTAGCGTGTCGACATGAGCTACACACAATGATAATAGCTCATACCGTGGGTAAAAGATTAGCCAGTCAGCAGGTTGGTAGCGCGGCTGACTGCACAGGGTGCGCCGGACGATCAATTAAATATCGTCACTCGTGGAGGCTCTTTTAATCACCCACAATCCGTACTAGGCCAGCGTGATGAACTAAGGCTTGAATCCTCATTCTGAAAAGAAGCCCGTGTCCAGCAGTGGAACAGTAATGGGCTGATGACGCTGAAGATGATGAAAAGCATGAGTATGCGCGGTGTAATACTGTTCGGTGTTCTTTGAACAATCGTTGTTTTGTAGTGAGCATAATTATGGTGACATCATATGATAAATAATTAATCTAATAGGCTCTATCGTTACAACTGACAACAAAAAGGAATTTAATCTATTCAATATGTTGATAGGGTTGTATTGTACCCGATTCTAGCAATAGGTTGTAACGTACTTTGTACATTGTCTACCACGTCATGTAATTAGTTAACTGTAGATACGTTATCAGTCTAATTGAAAAAACTTGTGAAAAACATTTTGTCACTCACACTCGTAGAGAAATCACTGGTAGGTTTTGCGTAAGACTGCCACTAAAAGACACTCCAGACTGTCTGGGTGATAGTTATAAAATAGCTAAAAGGCGATTAATTTATTTAGAAAAGCGCTTTAGAAAGAATCCAGTTTTAAAATGCGAATATACATATTTCATAAATGAATATGCTGAATTAGGGCATCTCTCATTAGCTAAAATATTCAACCCTTTAGGTATCTTAAGCCCAGTCATAATTCAGCCAAAAATTATATTACAAAAAAATGTGGCAACAAAAATTAGATTGGGACGAACCGTTCACGAAAGATTTGAGAGACGATTGGCTAAAATTTACTGATAATTTAATGTGGTTAAATAAATTTCAAATTCCTAGGTTAGTGTTGTGTGACAACCCTATATTCATAGAATTGCACTCATTTAGTGATGCGTCTCAATGCGCATACGGTGCATGTATTTATTTAAAATCAGTTAATAGTTATGGTGACATCACGGTAAAGTTATTATGCGCAAAGTCAAAGGTGTCACATATAAAGCCAACAACCATACCACGCCTCGAATTGGCTTATTCCCATGAGCTCCAAATCTATTGTTCTCGTCAAAAAATGTTTTCATACATTGGTTCCCGAGAGCTCCAAATTTTGTAGAACAAACTAAATCAATATTAATATACCTACCTATTTTTGTCCCGAGAGCTCCAAGCGAAATTGTGTATGGTTAGCAAAATAAAACACTTATGGCTTACATTCATATTTATAATTTGCTGAATATAGTTTAAGGCATCAGTTACAAATCGACCTTAGGTTACACTTAAAGTGTGAAATTCAAGAGTAAAAAATAGGTAATTAAAAATTTCTGTCATCACAAATCGACCTAAAAATTTATAAACATTACAGATAAGTAAAAAATAGCCAGGAATCAATGTTTCTGATATCATAAATTGACCTTATGTATATTTAAAATGAAAATGAAAGTAAATAGAATATGCCACGTTGGTCTAGTGGTTGCAAGCGCGACTGCTGAGCATGGGGTCCTGGGTTTGATTCCCGGGTCGGGCAAAGTGTTATTGGGTTTTTTCATTAGGAAATTCTCAGTAGTAGCCCGGAGTCTGGATTTGAGCCCGGTTAATGGCAATAGGCTCGCCCCCTATTACATGGGACTATAAAATAACTGGCGAAATGTGGGTGTGCTTTACTCCTCTGCCTACCCCTTCGGGGAAATACAGGCGTGATGTTATGTTGTGTTATGTTAAAATATGAAAAATCTGTTTCTGATTTTACACGACGATCTTAGGTATTCTTATGCTACTGGTCAGGTAGGTACATAAAATAACAATTGTATAAAGTTTTAAAAAAACAAAGTTTCGGCTATCACAATCTTTGATCGATCTTATGCTGTATAAAAAAAAGAAAAAAAAGCAGATTCTGATATTATAAGAAGTTACGCTATACTAGTAGTAGTAGAGCTACTTTGTGAAAGAGCTCGTCCGGGGAAGTACTACCACTGTACCTACTTCTTCGCCAAAAAGTGATGCTTGCATTGCTGTGTTTCGGTCTGAAAGGTCGTTACCTTTGGTACCCGTTGGTGCCGGTGAAATTACAATCACATGGGACTTTCCATCTTTATGTCTCAGTTTGGCGAACCGACTTGCGGTACCAATTAGGCAGCCGTCTAGGTGATATTGAAGTTGTTATGAGCTAAGGTAAACGCTTAACATCAGGTGGGCCTTTAGCTCGTTTCGCCATCCTATAATATATATTAAAAAAAATATATATACACTTTAAACATAAAAAATTACAGTTTTGATGACTCACCAAATTTAGCTTATGCTGCAGGCAATATAAAATGTCAATTAATATTTTTTAAACAGTTTTTAATATCACAAATCCACTTTCATGCTATTGTAAAAAGCTAAAAATTTCAAAGTATGCAACAAAAAAATTATAAACATCACTGATCCTGATCATCATCATCATCATAATCATTTCAGCCAATTGACGTCCACTGCTCAACATAGGCCTCCCCCAATGGGGGGTATGTGCCATAATCGCCACGCTTGGCAGGCCGGTTGGCGATCGCAGTTGGTTGGTTAAATACTCAGAGAACGCTGCTGCCCATCCTCTGGTGAATCCCTTAGTTTCCTGTTACGACACCCATGAGAAGATATAGGGTGGTGCAATTCTTTACGTCCGGCACCACACGGAACCAGATCCAGATACTTATAACTGAAGCTATGTTAAGTAAATTTTGTAAAGTGTGATGTAAAATGTCAATTATTTATACTCACAGTTTCTTATTTAATTAAAGACACATGAAAAAAGTGACTTCGCCTTAAGAGACGCTAAGATAGTGCCAGTGGACACATTCTTAGAAATAATATTATTATCTAGCAGTTTAAGTTAGCATAAAATTACTTATTAGTCTTGTAGACTAGATCGTAATTATATTAAGGTACCAATAATTAACTATTAAGACCTTAAAGATAAAAAAAAAAAAAAAAAACTCACAGTTTCTGATATCACAAATCAACCTTACAAGCTATAAACATCAATTACAGATAAGTAAAATATAACCAGGAATCAATGTTTCTGATATCACAAATCGGCCTTATGTATAAAATAAATAAATATTTTTGGGACATTTTACACATCGCCATCTAGTCCCAAACTAAGCAGAGCTTGTGGTATAATATATATAATACTTATATAAAAAAAAGTATATAAGTATTATATCCATTGTCTAGTACCCAGACAATGGATATAATACTTATATACTTTCTTTTTTTTTTGTAAATACATACTTATAATACATAAGAAACAACCAGACAAACACAAACACACATGTTCATCACACAAATATTTGTGTCCTGTGGGAATCGAACCCACGACCTCGTGATCAGCAGTCCGACACTCGAACCACTAGACCACAGAGGTCGTCATATATTTCTAATGTAAATTATTTAAAGTACATAAAATATGAAAAAAAACGGTAGCTTAGTGGCTAAAGCACTGGCGTACTGAGCCAGGAGTCGCAGGTTCGAATCACGAGCACGTGAGCGATTTTTTTCTTTCCACAATTTATATCTTTAAATAAAATATGAAAAATCGGTTTCTGATTTTACACGTCGATCTTAGATATTATTATGCTACAGGTCAGATACATAAAATATCAATTGAATAAAAGTAAAAAAAACACAGTTTTGGATATCACAATCTTCGATCGATCTTATGCTATACAAAAAAACGTAACGAGACGCAATGACCATGGCGGTGTGGACTGCATGGTCAGACTCGCATCTCGCAGTTCTCCGTTCGTTAGTATGACTGCTTCGTCAAATAAAAAATAAAAAACATCTTTAACGTATTAACTTTTATGCAATCTGTACTTTGAAATCCTTGGAGCTCATGGGACCGATTTATTTAATTAATATTACAATATTTTTTCGTTTTGGAGCCCGTGGGAAGGAAATCCTGGAGCGCGCGGGAATAAGCCCTCGAATTATGTGCTGCATTATTATCCGCTAAGCTGTGTAAAACTGTTACAGATTCTCTCCGGTATAGGCCGGGAAGGATAATACATTGGTGTGATGCTAGTGTGGTTCTAAGTTGGATAAAAACTGATCCAACCAAATTAAAAATGTTCGCAGCTAATCGTGTTTGTGAAATAGTTGAACTAACTAATGCATCTTCATGGCGTTACGTTCCTACTGCCATGAACCCTGCAGATTTAATTTCTAGGGGAATGGATGCAAACCATTTACTGAGTTCAGAGTTATGGTGGTCAGGTCCTAGTTTTCTACTCAAAAACGAGTCTGATTGGCCAGTGTTAAAAGAACCTGAGTTAGAAGATTTACCTGAAATTAAAACACACTCGTCAATAATTAGAGAAAATTTTATTAATAGCACATCAAACTGACAAGTGTCACGCTAACAGCCCGCTATTGGCTCCACGGCCGATGACGTAGTACGGAAGCAATCACGTGACCTAGCTGTCACGGGAAGAGACTACCTGGTGTTATTATACCATGACTAATATATAATATAATAAATAAATAAATATTTACCTATCATAGAAAATATTACATGTACGGGTGCCGGTGAAATTACAATCACATGAGACTTTCCATCTTCATGTCTCAGTTTGGCGAACCGACTTGCGATGCCATTTAGGCAACAGCCTAGGTGGTATTGAAGTTGCTATGGGCAAAGGTAACCGCTTAACATCAGGTGGGCCTTTAGCACGTTTCGGCATCCTATACTATAAAAATAAAATAAAAAATTAAGAAACTAAATAGTATACTGCCTCGTTGGTCTAGTGGTTGCAAGCGCGACTGCTAAGCGTGAGGTCCTGGGTTCGATTCCCGGGTCGGGCAAAGTGTTATTGGGTTTTTCATTAGGAAATTCTCAGTAGCAGCCCGGAGTCTGGATTTGTGCCCGGTTAATGGCAATAGGCTCGCCCCCTATTACATGGGACTTACAACATAACTGGCGAAAGGTGGGTGTACTATACACCTCTGCCTACCCCTTCGGGGAAATACAGGCGTGATGTTATGTTATGTTATGTTTAAATAGTATAAAAGTGGCAACGCAACATATAGTACATGTAAACATTTTGTCCGCAGCATGCACGAGGCGCGCGAGTGTGTGGAGTACGACAAGGCGCTGCGGCCGCAGGTCGCGTTCAAGGCGCGCGAGCTGATGGCGGAGATGCAGGTGATGTACGAGTTCCTGACGCGCGGCGTGGACCGCGAGGACGTGGAGTGCCTGCGCCGCGCCTACGACGCGCTGCTGGCCGAGGACGCGCACGGCTACTGGCTCAACGACACGCACTGGGTGGACCACCCGCCCACCGACGTCAGCTACTCGCCGCTCCGGAAGAAGTCCAAGAGGCACAACAACATTTACGAGGACTTACAGGTACCATCACTTTTAAATAAATAAATATTTTTGGGACATTTTTATTTTACACAGCACCATCTAGCAGTGGCGTGCATTCCATATAGGCAAATAAGCAATGCCTACCTCGTTAGAATTTAATATTAACTATTACTAAATCAATTAATCAGCGTATTAAAAAAAAAACAATTAACATATGTACTCAATAATAATGTATGAATTCAATGCAAAACGTACCTCAATGTGCAATGTGCGTTCGCAAGATTGCCTGTCACGTTCACACACACAATCAAACCTTTTTGGTAACCATATACACTATTATACACACACACTACTTTAGGCTAATACCCGAAGTCATACGACAAAAAAATGAATCACGATATGGCTATGCGTAAATAACTAACATTTGACATTTCGCAATTTAGCCGTCTTATCAAGCGTCACCTGCTTCTGAAAACGTCGCAGGTGACATAACTGAACGTAGCCCTAGTGGCAATAGTCGTGGGTTGTCCGTAACGTTTTTTACACGTAACTGTTATGCGTTAGTAGTTTTGAATCTTATTATTTTGTAACTAGATATTTCCATACAAAGTGATCGTTATAATAAAACTAAACCCAACATTTGAAAAATAGCGGCGAAATAAAGATAATTATTGTTTTATTGAAATTACTGCATTTAAGTGTTCACATTTATAATTTGTAAATGGTATTCGAAGGGTCGAATAAAAAGATTACAATATTTATTATTATTTTGATGATTGTTTGTACATTGCTACACATTCATCGTAAAATAATGAAGCTCTATATACGCTCATAACAAAATAACGATAAATAGATTTATAACGTTATTTAACTAATGTAATAACGAATGGTGTATAATAATTGTAGAAAATCTATTGTTTTCGTGCTCCGAAAATCTATTGTGTAACTTTGTACGTAAAATAATCGTTACATTACTATGCCAACGTACTACGTATTAGATTATCACCCTCGTAAATATTTTCTCAAACCGACGTTAAATAACGCCCAACTCATAGATTTACTATGGCCCAACTCTAATTGGCTGTTGACACTTGACAGAACTTGACATATGCGTGACGAATTGCATAAATCGTGTAATAATTAGTTCGTTTTATTGTGAATTGTGAAGTTTTTTGTAAAAAATATTGATGTAAACATGGATAAATTAGAGTGCTCGGTTTGTGGGGAAGACTATGCTTAGAGAAATTACGAGAAACCCATTCAATCAGTTTTCGTTTGTTGACAAAACAAAAAAGTGCATTTCAGTAGACAAACACATCAAAATCTGTATTTGACTCAAGAAAAGGTAAAATGTTATGACTATTACATAATACGTTAATACAACTGTTTTGTACGTAGACGGAGAAACGTTTTGTATGAAATGTGTGTAGGTAAGTATCAGATTTTTTAATAATTTTACACTAAGTAACTTGCTCCGTCTGCTTAGTGACTGCCTACCTAGGCCAAAAACCAATGCACGCCACTGCCATCTAGTCCCAAACTAAGCAGAGCTTGTACTAAGGGTACTAGCAGTGGCGGCGTGCATTGGTTTTCGGCCTAGGTAGGCAGGCACTAAACAGACAGAGCAAGTTACTAGTATAAAATTAAAAAATCTCGTACACATTTTCATACAAAACAAACATAAAAACGAGACGTTTTAACAATGACGTTTTAAAGTAAGAGACACTGGTAAAAGACCATTACATTTGAATGACGGCACCCAGTTAGTCCAGTTACAGTTGTATTAACGTGTAATAGTCATAACATTTTACCTTTTCTTGAGTCAAAGACAGATTTCGTATTGGTCTACTGATAAACACTTTTTTTGTTTTGTCAACAAACTAAAACTGACTGAAAGGGTTTCTCGTAATTTCTCTAAACACATATACCGAGCACTGTAATTCATCCATGTTTACATAAGTTTCTTTACAAAAACCTTCAAAAATCACAATAAAACGAACTACCTAAATAATCGTAAACGGAGAAAACTAATTAATACACGATTTATGCAATTCACCCGCGCAAATAGAAACAAGAATGTCAAATACTGTCATGTGTCAATGTCAACTGCCAATAAATTAGAGTTGGGCGTTATTTAACGTCGGTTAGAGAAAATGCTTACGAGGGTGATGATAATCGTTTTGTGTAAATAGTAGTTTGTGGATGAAGTAATGTAACGATTAATTTACGAACAAAGTTACAAAATAGATTTACGGAGCACGAAAACAACAGATTTTACACAATTATTATATTCAATTCATTATAACATTAAATGAATAACGTTATAACGCCAACGATAATTCGATATAAGCGTATACTACATTTCGTTATTTTACGATAAATGTGTAGCAATGTACGGTCGACCGCATGTCAGTGGTAACAGTTTCGACATTGACAGCGTCTTTATTTCGTAAGCAGTAAGGATGGTTTTGTAAGTGTTACCACTGTCATGCAATCGACTGTACAAAAAAAAATTGTAATATATTACTACTTACACTTGAATGTAAATAATATAAAACAATTACTATCTTTACTTCGCCATTATTTTTCTAATGTTGAGTATAGTTTTATTATAACGATCACTTTGTAGTTTGTATGGAAATAACTAGTTACACACAAAACGGTTACGTGTGAAAAACGTTACGAACGACCCATGACGCGACGAGTCGACAAGGCTACACCTGTAGAGCTGATATTGCGGATAAATTGCGAATTGTCAAATGTTAGTGTGTTACGTATGGCCGTATCGTGATTTATGTTTTTGTCGTATACGTGGGACACTCAGAAAGTTTTGCGAAACTAAAAAAAATTGTTCTATACGTACATATATTTTTATCAAATCTTTTCAAAGTACTTTCCACCAGCCTCTATACAAAGATTCATGCGCCTAAACCAGTTTTCAAAAAACTTTTTCCAGTCCGCCGCAGACACCTCGTTTACAGCCTGCTCGAACGCAGCCAGCGCATCTTCCGGCGACGAAAATTGTATCCCTTTGAGCTGATTTTTTATTTTTGGGAATAAAAAGAAGTCACACGGTGCTAGATCAGGGCTGTAAGGAGGGTGACCCAGGAGTTTGACTGGCGTGCTGTCCAGGAAGTCCCTCGTTTTGAGTGCGGTGTGCGCAGGTGCATTGTCGTGGTGGAGCAGTAGCCCGCGGAGCCCTGTGTTTGGTCGCTTGTTGCTTATAACAGAGAAAACTTCTGGCAAACATTTGGTAGTATACCATTCGGCATTAATGCTTCTTTGATCCCGTAAGGGAATTGATACCAAGTGGCCAGTCAATTTAAAAAAGCTAGCGATCAAAATCTTACCCCCGCTTCTAGATCGCTTCACTTTGGTAGGCGTTGGCTCATTTTGAAACACCCAAACAGTCGACTGGCGCTTGGTTTCTGGGTCGTATTGATAAATCCAGGACTCATCACCTGTAACGATGTCGTAAACACGCCGAGACGAGCCTGCTTCAAATTTGTTAAGCATATCACGGCACCATTCCACCCGGGCCTGCTTCTGAGCATCGGTGAGGTTGTGCGGCACTCAGCGTGATACTATCCTCCTCACGCGAAGATGGCTGTGTAGAATCTCGTGAACGCTTCCCGATCCAATCTTCAATATGTGTTGAATCTCCTGATATGTAATTCGCCTATTGTCTTGGATTAAATTTTTCACTGCTAGCACGTTTTCTTCGGTAACAGCCGTCAAAGGGCGACCGCTTCTTTCGTCATCCCCCAAAGTTGGTCGACCGCGCTTGAATTCGTTATACCAACGATACACGGTTGCCTTGGAAGGGCCTTCATCCATGAATGCCATTTGAAGTCTATCGTACGATTCATCCGGTTTCAGGCGACACTTGAAATCGTATAAAATCATAGCTCTAAAATGTTCCCGGCGCAGATCCATATTTCAGTGAGACACAATACTTTGAATTAACTCGCAAAAAATGTGGAGGGAAATTTTGAAATTGGAACTTACTTATTTTTACTTATAAATAATCATATTTTCGAAAAACATTATAACTGGCCAGTCTCCCATATATAAAAACTTTTTTTCGCAATACTTTCTGAGGGGCCTGGTATAGTTACGCCAAATGGTTTGATTGTGTGTGAAGTTACAGGCATTCGTGCGGCTGACCTGCCTAATGCCTGCACCTAGTATGAAGTTTCGCATTGAATTCATACATTATTATTGAATACCTATGTTAATTGTTTTTATTTAATACTCTGATTAATTTATTGAGTAGTAGTTAATATTGAATTGTAACGAGGTAGGCATTGCTTATTTGCCTATATGCAATGCACGCCACTGGGTACTAGACAATGGATATGATACTTATTAACTTTTTTTTTTTTTTTTAATACATACTTATAATACATAAGAAACAACCAGACCAACACAAACACTTGTGTTCATCACACAAATATTATTATATTATTTTTGAAGTAAAACTCCTTTAAGCACGCTTGACTTGGGGAGTAAGCTGGTGAATGCGTTACGAAAAGTGCGGCGAACGGAGGGGGTAGTGCGGGACGCGGGGAACTAGGCACGCGCGACGTCCGGCCACGACACGCGCCGCGCCGCCATTCCTTTGTTGTTGCTGTTCAATTGCTGAGCAACAGAGTTGGTGTCCGATTTTCTACCGATTTAACGCACACTTCTTAGCTTCACTCGTATAATATGTTTTGATTAGAGATTAGCCGCGTATCGAGTTTATTACTCGGTTCAATTCTATAAAGACAAAGATATTTATTCGATATATATTTATTAGGGTCCGTGTGGTGCCGGACTTAAAGAATAGCACCACCCTTATCTCTTCTCATGGGTGTCGTAAAAGGCGACTAAGGGATTCACCAGAGGATGGGCAGCAGCGTTCTCTGAGTATTTAACCAACCAACTGCGATCGCCAACCCGCCTGCCAAGCGTGACGATTATGGCATATCCCCCCCTTAATTGGGGGAGGCCTATGTCCAGTAGTGGACGTCTTTCGGCTGTAATGATGATATTTATTAGTGGTTGTGATTGTGATTATAAAATTAATAAAATTTTCTACGGATAGTTAACCCCACAAATAACGCACTTTCTATCGCGAAGTGGCGTATGTATGTATCATGCGCGAGCCCCTCGAAAAAAAAAAAAAGACGTGTGGCACGCGGAGACTGCCGCGGTAAAGCTATTGCATAGCATTTTTTATGTAAATACAAAGATGAGGTGCCCTAACGCCGAAACTCTAAGCAGGCATGAGTCACCAGACTGCGGGGCGAAGAGGGGGATTACGCATGCGCAGTAACGCCGATATAACCAATGCCACCTAGAGGCGATTTGCAGAACTAAAGAGACAAGCGTGATATTTCAAAAAGTCATTAAAAGTTCCGCTATTCATCGATAGATGGCAAAACTAAAAAGTATCACCGCTGTGCCGGTCGGAGTGGGGGGTGTCAGGTTATTTTCGTTACGGAATTTCTGGATTCGGTCTCCACGCTCAAGGCCCGCGATAGAAGCTATGCAATAGCTTAAACGCAGTAACGCCGATACAACCAATGCCACCAAGAGGCGATTTGCAGATCTAAAGAGACAAGCGTGATATTTCAAAAAGTCATTAAAAGTTCTGCTATTCATCGATAGATGGCAAAACTAAAAAGTATCACCGCTGTGCCGGTCCGAGTGGGGGGTGTTAGGTTATTTTCGCTACGGAATTTCTGGATTCGGTCTCCACGCTCAAGGCCCGCGATAGAAGCTATGCAATAGCTTAATAATTCCAAACCTTCAACTTTTCATCAGCATAACAAAAATTTCCATACAGAGGAAATGAAAAAGTTAATTTTGTTGACATTCACGGCAGCAGTAAATAACGGTATCTTTGAACCATCAGTTAGATTGCTCCCTGAAATATGGACAAAATGGCTACCGGAGTACGCTACTGAAAATTAATTTCCAATATGGAGAGTGTGTGTATCTGACAAAACGTTTGAAACGCTTTGCTGTTATGACCATAGGGAATTGCAGATCGTTTGTTGTAGTGGTCTAATTAAGAGGAAATGCGGGCGAAGATACTTTTGAAAATGAGGTATTTGAAGAAACTGTATATATGTGTGTACAATAAAGAATAAGAATAAGACCTGAGAGCCATGACAATGAAGCCATGAAGATGCAGACAGCCTTGTCCAGTTGAGCCTGGAGTTTGACAGGTCAGCAGTGTGTACCGGTGATAATCCACCTGAAGACTTATTCTATTCATAAATGGACGTAGTTAGGTGAAAAAGAACTTATTCAAGAATTTTAAACAACGGAATGTTATCTTTTGTCATCAGAATTACATGTCTATGCACAATTTGTCGACCAACTCGGTTTGTTATCTCTCTCTCTCTCTCTCTTTACGTGAATCGTAGACGAAACGAGATAACAAACCGAATCGGTCGGCAACAGCCTAATATCGAAAATATCCTGAATCGGGGAGCTGTTTGGATTACTTGCAAGATTTATAGCAGATAGACAACAAACATAGACAAAGACAACATAACATAACATAATCAGCCCATTACTGTCCCACTGCTGGGCACGGGCCTCTTCTCATTATGAGAAGGCTAAGGCCACCACGCTGGCCTAGTACGGGTCGGTGGATTACACACACCATCGAGAACTGTATGGAGCACTCTCAGGTGTGCAGGTTTCCTGACGATGTTTTCCTTCACCGTTAAAGCAAGTGATAATCAAATTCTGATCCACTCATGAATCTGAAAAGTCAGAGGTGCGGGCCGGGACCGAACTCGCACCCTCCTGCATGGAAGGCAAGCGTTCAACCACAAGCTATCACTGCTGACAAACAATTAAGCAAATTAGTTAAAAGTTTTCACAAACGATCCAAGTAAGGACTGTGTGTAGATTGGATCTTTTTTGTCAAACTTCATCCAAATATTTGGAACGTAACCAGTTACGTTCAAAATAAACATAGCTCCAGTACATCACGCTGGTTTTCCTTCAAAACGCGAGTGCTTACGTCTGCAGAACATTGTCTGCGACGCCGCACGCAACATTAATCACGTCTTTCTGTTGCACTAGTACTGCGATTGTTTATACCGAGGTTTTATATTGGAATATAAAAAATATATTTGCTTTTGTTTGCACTAGTTGCACGTATCAACTACGTGCAAGCGAGGTGAAAACTAGAATATACATAAACAGAATGTAATTTTTTTTTCAACACTTGCTCGTAAACTGGCTCTTATTGCACCGATTTTAGGTTCATAATGTAGCTTATTACGCACGCGTGCTTTTTTCATTATATTATCGCACTAGTGCTTTTTACTTTACAGTTTATTTTTAAATTACAGCAAAGAGTTTTTATGTCTAAACAAAATTAAACATTTTTGGGAATAAATCAACTGTATTAATTAGAATATGCTAAATAAACATTTCATTTCATTAAATTATTTATTTTTGACAACAAATTAATATTAATTTGTGTTTTAAATTTTTTTTTTTTTTTTTTTTTTTTTCCTTTATTTTTTTTAAAAAAAAACAATTTATAATATTTTTAATATTAGGCTGTTTGGCGGTTTCCTTCGACCACGCGTGCGTGCGCATAGCTGTATGTCACCGTGCGATTACATTACAGTAATCCGCGCGCCATTTTTCACAAATTCAATATTTTTCTAAAATGTATGTATTTTTCCTCGCATGTGTGTTGATAAACGACGTATGACATGCGTGAGCATTGACTATTATACTCTCGGCTCCATTACGCCCTCGCCTTCGGCTCGGGCTACAATCCCGCCTCGAGTATAATAGTCAACTTAGCTCACTTGTGTCATAATGTACTATATTTCCATTTTTTCCATCTGTAAATAAAAATCTTTGTCTTTATTTTATCTTATCTTAAAAAAGAGTGTAGGTAGTTTAGTTTAATATAACAGCTCTCATTTTCCAGACTGCGGCAAGATGAAAAAAAACCGGCCAAGAGCATGTCGGGCCATGCTCAGTATTATAGGGTTCCTTAAGTAGCTCTAATTACAAACGAATCAAATCGAATACTAATCATTGCTATTTTAGTTTTGCAAACAGGTGGCGCCCTAGCGCTAAATTTAAGAAGCTACATTTAAGATGTGTGTCATATCAATATAACACAAAGTTTCTTTTAGTGATTTTTTAAATAGAAAGTAACTAAAGGAGCATTATTTGCTAAGATCATTTTTCTCTAAGGTCAATGACCTATTAACTAGGACGTCTTAAGTATTTTTCAGTTTTCTCACTATAACTCAAAAATTTATTATCACATTATACTCGAAATAATTTTAAAAGGGAGTTTTTATAAAGGTCTTTCAATGCAGAAGACTATAAGTTTCTACGTTGCATAGTTTATAAATGGCGGGGGGGGGGGGGCACATTGCAAGCCACTTTGGCGAACTGTATTTCGCAGATGGTATACCTGATAAAAAAGTTATGTATGAAACATTACCTTCATTTTAGTAGACCTATTCAATGATACCACACAAGAGGGGGAGGAGCGAAAAAAAAATTTTCATCCTCATTTCACATGTATGGGCGCGCCACCCTTAGACGATTATTTTTAGAATAAAAAACGATGCGACACTATGTAATTAGCGTTTAATTAAACCGACTACATAGCCATGTAGTAGCCACATGGCCGACACAGTACACCAATAGTTCACCCTACACCGACAGTACACCCTACACCGACAACATACGCCAACATGCTGTTACCGCCGATCACAGTTCAGCTGAGTTTAGCTTTATTTTATACTGTCACCTGTTTCGGTATTTGAGCAGAGATTTGATCTGTAATCAATCACTCTAGTGTGGTCCAGACTACGCTTGAGTAGAGATTTCTATTTTAATTCAGGTCAAATTCGTGTGTTATGTTGTTGAATTAAAGTTTATAATAATTACCGTTCTGGAATAAGACCGATACTCATGTAACGATTCTATCCTTAAGTAGTGATCAGGTGATTGGGAGTTTAAACTGTACTTGAGGAACCTTCTGTAATACGGGCCCAAGAGTACCTATCAAAGGAGATATATTGTTATTATTGCAGCGTATCATATTGTATATATCTTAAACAACGAGAAACAGAGCTATTTGCAAAAAACGCAAGGACCTTTGAATTCCATGGGCAATCACAATAATAAACTATTTCTTTAAGGGCGTGTACGGTGACACTGTACAGATTGCAGAATTAGCAGTTTTACTTAAATTCATCGGACGAGTCGTTAGTACCTAATAAGCGGTCTCCGCGTGTGCTCCCTCGCACTTTTGTATTCTTAACCTTTGGTCCATTAATAAATGAATTAAATGGTATTTTGAGTATCATTGAGCTAACTCCATAACTTTACATGGTCCTTCGAGCTATCGTGCGGGTCCTCGCGAGTATATGTATTCGTTTTTCTCCGTAGAGTGACGTGTATTGACTAACATGTGAGTGAACTCGTGCAGCAATCAGCACATTGGTTTACAGTGTTACGTGTGAACTTTGAACATAGTTTTTAGCAGCAGAACTTTAGCATATCGTTTTGGACACAATACCCTAGCAGCAAAGGGTGGAGTTCCAGAACCTAGTTTCCACTAGCGAGTTAAAGGGCATCCCGAGCATAGGGGTGTCAGCAGTGGGACATCAGCGCCTCAAGCACGAGGAAATCAGCATCCTGAGCAGCAGCACGTCGGTATTAGCAGCAGCAGCATCTACAGCAGCAGGACGTCAGTGTCCAGTATCAGCAGAGCTTCGGAAGACGGAGTTCGAAAACAGCAAAGCAGAGTCAGTCGAGAGCATACAAGTAAGATCTTTCCTTTTATAAACTAGCAAGCAGCGTAATGGAGGATCTTTACTATCAGCAACTCGAACTGATCGAACTTATCAAGAAAATACCGATTAATCTTAAAAAGGATAGCGCCGATAGGAAATCGGACGACTATTTTAAAAGGCGATTAGAGTTGTTGGAAACGTATTGGTCGGATTTTCAAAACAATCATTTATCTATTTGTGAGTATGGGGTCAGAGATCATATGTATTTTGTCAATTCTGAGCATGAAAAATTGAGCAAGGTCTATACAGCCGCCAAGACTTTAATCAACGAGCAACGCCTTCAATTATCTAGCAAGCAGACGCCGTTAAAGGCCGTTAGGAGTACTCAACCAGATACCGAAGAAGCAGGGCTATCAGGTTATGAGCAGCAATCTAAGCAAAGCAGTCATCGCGTCATGGAGTCACGAGGCTCGACAAGCAAAACAGACGATATGATTCGTAAACAAGCAGCAAATTTTAGAGCATTTAAAAGATCAGCCGGTTTTATCGATCTGGACTCCATGTCCGAAAAATGGGAAATGGAGGACGCATTAAAAACGTTACAAGCGCGCTGGTCACAAATCGATTCCCTTCACTGTGAAATCGATTGCGAGATCGGTGGAGAAGATGAAGAATATGAAGCAATTTATAGCAAGCATGAGCAATCATATTTTCATCTGAAGAAAA
Source organism: Asteroscopus sphinx (assembly GCA_949699075.1). Taxonomy (NCBI): domain Eukaryota; kingdom Metazoa; phylum Arthropoda; class Insecta; order Lepidoptera; family Noctuidae; genus Asteroscopus; species Asteroscopus sphinx. The sequence goes on from OX453024.1 coordinate 6,669,457, forward strand.
CTATCAACAAAAAGCTTTGGAGTGTATCACATAGAGAGCATTCTACGCCGAAAATTGATATACCAGTGTTTTCAGGCAATTATCAGCAATGGACATCGTTTAAGGATCTCTTTACCGAAACCATTTAACAAGTATTTTCAAAGATATAGATAGCGATTTGAAGTTTTTTTTTGTATGGAGAGAATTTTAAATTGGAGTTTTACGCCAAAACCTTACCTTACCTTAAAGTTTCGTGTAGGTATAGATCCATATAGTACTAGTGCCAAACTACACTAAATACATACTCTGTTGCTTCAAAAATCTTCGATTTGGTTTTAAAAATCATTTTTATTTAAAAAAAATCGTCAGTTAAAGATAAAATTAAAATTGGCGTTTTACGCCAAAACCTCACAATACCTCAAAGATTCATTTATAGATTAATATATTAGAGATGCCAAACTATAATAAATACATACTGTGATGCTTCAAAAATGTTCAATATGGTTTTTCAAGTATTTTTAGAGATACAGCCATTTGAATTTTTTAATGTATGGAGAGAAAGACGTTTTACGCCAAAACCTTACGTTACATCAAAGTTTCGTGTATACATATATTCATATGGTGTTTGTGCCAAACTACAATAAATGTATACTCTGTTGCTTCCAAAATCTTTGATTATGCTTTTTAAAATCATTTTTATGAAGAAAAATTTATCGACAGTAGGAGATAAAGTGATAATTAACATTTTACGCCAAAAACTCACAATACCTCAAAGAGTAATTTATAGATTCGTATAGTAGAGGGCCAAACTACAATAAATCCATACTTTAATGCTTCCAAAATGTTACGTTTTACAAGTTTTTTCAGAGATCTAGTAATTTGAAGTTTTTTTATGTATGTAGAGAAAAGCGTGATACGCCAAAAACTTACGTTACCACAAAGTTTCGTGTGTATATTTGCATAGTATTTGTGCCGAACTACAATAAATGTACTCTGCTGCTTCGAAAATCTTCGATTAGGCTTTTAAAAAACATTTTTATGAAAAAAAAATATCGACTCTAGGAGATAAAGTGATAATTGGCATTTTACGCTAAAACCTTACAATACCTCAAAAAGTCATTTATAGATTCGTATAGTAGAGATGCCAACCTACAATAATCCCACAGCGCGCCGCCGCCGCCAACGATTTTTAGACGACGCCGCCGCTGATTTGCGTATCGGCGTAAAATCGGCGCGAGTTCTAAATGTTTTAGAACTTAGTTTTAGGAAACCCTACAACAGCACTCACACTCTTCTCTAATATATTTCTAACTTTCAAACATAGACACGTTTAAGTACCTAGACCTAGTATATAAGAATAATAAAACCGGCCAAGTGCTTTACTGCTGGAGCTGTTAATACCTTTGGATTGGACTTCATATTTCATGAAACTGTGAGCTGGAAATACTTTCACGTGTACTACCTACCTAGTCAGCAGGTTGGAAAAGTTCAGTGATGAACTTTGCCATCCAAAACTTCATCACTGTTATCATAATCATATAACCCCGTCAAGGTCCAGTGATGAACATGGCCTATCAATCACTGCTAACATGAATGCTTAAAGGACAATTCGGCAAAGCTACCGTAATACGCTCCAACTTTGCCAACGTAGCAGTACTTTGCCTAATAGCATTAAGTAGATGTACCTAAGAGTACAACCCACGACCTCGTGATCAGGAGTCCACCATCTGCTGCGATAACTTCAGAAGAAGATTTAGAGAAATTTCTGTCAGCGAAATAATTTGTTTTCCTTTGATTATGTGTCTTTATAACTGGTTTGTAACTCTTTTTGCTTTGTTAAATTGTCCTCACACAACAGATTATCTATATTTATTCTCACACTATTCATCAAACAAGCTACACACAAACTCGTATAATATTACTACAAAACACACATACATTCAACAATTATACAACAATATTAACATTCAACCACAACCTCAAGTAATATTTTACTATCATACTATATACTCGGCACTATTTGCGACCCATATGTCGATAACCCCTGGCCAGCGAGTTGTTTACTTGTTAACGTTGTCGTCGGCTCGCAGTTTAACGTTCAACCGTCCTAAGTTTCTCATTGCCAACGCACGAGTTCCGAGTGGACCGCGCGCTGCCCGCGACTGATTCACGTAAAGACAATGCGACAAAAAATAAAACATACGTACGTACGTACTCGGATATTCATGGACTACACGATGTCCACTCGTTAACCACGCGACGTTTGCTCGTTGACCATGCGAGATTCACTCACTGTTGGACCACGCGACGTTCACTTTCACCTGTTGACAACGAGTAGACGCCGAATGACGAAGCGCGGCTGGTCGGGTGCCGGGTGGCTCTAATGAGCTGTGACCTCATGTTGAAGTAATATATTAAATGACGAATAGTTGCCGAAGCCTATACTGAATCCGGAAGGGGAGACCATTGCAGTAAATGATGATGGAATGAATGATGAAGGAATCATTCCTGTTATTTAATAAACAAATTTTCACATAGAAACATAGCGAGGGTTTGAATACAACTTCAACAACAGTTTCTACGTTTACTAACACAGATAATATGCATCAGCGACAACGTTTAACATTTTACGTGATTTTTAAACACACATCATAATATTGTTAGGTACACAACGTTACTTTCTGTTTACTCAATTTGTACAGAATCACGAGGAGAATCGATTGGGATAGTATTTTTTTTAAGGGGAATATAGCAGCCAAGTGGCTATACAGACTGGCAAATAGCCATTGCTCATAGATTTTATATTAGGGGTAGAGTTGTCTGCTGAAAAGATAACGAGAGAAGATCTTACTGATTTCTCTTGGACTTGAGAACTTTTATGGCACAATTTTATTGTAAGTTTAGTACAATATTATCACATTTAAAGTCTTTTAACGTTATGAATGTAGGATCAATCTGATAACACATCCTAAAACATAAGCCTTTAAAATGTGTTGTTTTCATTGTTTCGTTAAATTATTTTTCAGGAACTAATAGGCACAACAATAGCATTAATTAATATATTTGGTCTAAGAAATAAACTGTCCAGTGTACTAAAGTATGTGTGGTGGCGCAAACATGTCAGATCGACTGCCATTACAACGGAAGCCATCATGACTTTACACACGGTCTGCGCCTGCTGCAACAATAAACCAGTTCTACCACACACTATGGGCTGTAGCCATATATTTTGATACTACTGCGTAGTGGTATGTATATGTTGTATTCATCATTCCAGCCGAAAGGTGTCCACTTCTGGACATAGGACTATAGGACTCCCCTAAATGGGGGATGTGCCATAATAGCCTCACTTGGCAGACGGGTTGGTGATCGCAGTTGGTGAATAAACTCTGAGAACGCTGCTGCCCATCCTCTGGTGAATCCCTTAGTCGACTTTTACGACACCCATGAGAAGATAAGGTAGTACAATTCTTTACGTCCGACACCACACGGAACATAGTAATAAATTAATAATTATGAAATATTAAATGTAATGTTGACATTTTGTTATTTTTAGTTATTTTTAAAAGCACCCCGTATGTTTGCACGTCATACGTGACAGGATATGTTAGAACACAAAATTTTGTAACACCTATTCCATGTACCATATTCTAGCAAATAAATAATTTGAATTTGAATATTTTTTAAATAAATATTTTTTGGAATTTTTCACACAGTACCATAAGTTGTGTACTGTTAAAATAGTATATTGCTGTTATTGAGTACCTCTGACTGTAGTCAATAAATCTTATTTCTTTTTTTCCAAATGATCATTTATGTTTAATATGACTACTCAAGTCATGTTTACAATACCAGGCCCCTCAGAAAGTATTGCGAAAAAAAGTTTTTATATATGGGAGACTGGCCAGTTATAATGTTTTTCGAAAATATGATTATTTATAAGTAAAAATAAGTAAGTTCCAATTTCAAAATTTCCCTCCACATTTTTTGCGAGTTAATTCAAAGTATTGTGTCTCACTGAAATATGGATCTGCGCCGGGAACATTTTAGAGCTATGATTTTATACGATTTCAAGTGTCGCCTGAAACCGGATGAATCGTACGATAGACTTCAAATGGCATTCATGGATGAAGGCCCTTCCAAGGCAACCGTGTATCGTTGGTATAACGAATTCAAGCGCGGTCGACCAACTTTGGGGGATGACGAAAGAAGCGGTCGCCCTTTGACGGCTGTTACCGAAGAAAACGTGCTAGCAGTGAAAAATTTAATCCAAGACAATAGGCGAATTACATATCAGGAGATTCAACACATATTGAAGATTGGATCGGGAAGCGTTCACGAGATTCTACACAGCCATCTTCGCCTGAGGAGGATAGTATCACGCTGGGTGCCGCACAACCTCACCGATGCTCAGAAGCAGGCCCGGGTGGAATGGTGCCGTGATATGCTTAACAAATTTGAAGCAGGCTCGTCTCGGCGTGTTTACGACATCGTTACAGGTGATGAGTCCTGGATTTATCAATACGACCCAGAAACCAAGCGCCAGTCGACTGTTTGGGTGTTTCAAAATGAGCCAACGCCTACCAAAGTGAAGCGATCTAGAAGCGGGGGTAAGATTTTGATCGCTAGCTTTTTTAATTTGACTGGCCACTTGGTATCAATTCCCTTACGGGATCAAAGAAGCATTAATGCCGAATGGTATACTACCAAATGTTTGCCAGAAGTTTTCTCTGTTATAAGCAACAAGCGACCAAACACAGGGCTCCGCGGGCTACTGCTCCACCACGACAATGCACCTGCGCACACCGCACTCAAAACGAGGGACTTCCTGGACAGCACGCCAGTCAAACTCCTGGGTCACCCTCCTTACAGCCCTGATCTAGCACCGTGTGACTTCTTTTTATTCCCAAAAATAAAAAATCAGCTCAAAGGGATACAATTTTCGTCGCCGGAAGATGCGCTGGCTGCGTTCGAGCAGGCTGTAAACGAGGTGTCTGCGGCGGACTGGAAAAAGTGTTTTGAAAACTGGTTTAGGCGCATGAATCTTTGTATAGAGGCTGGTGGAAAGTACTCTGAAAAGATTTGATAAAAATATATGTACGTATAGAACAATTTTTTTTAGTTTCGCAAAACTTTCTGAGTGTCCCACGTAGTTCGATTTATTATTTGTCAAAATTGGTTCTTAGCAATGTGCATCATGCAATACTTTATTTGGTAAATGTTGACATTAAATCAACAATGTGACGAGGAAAAACTTATGATGCATGTGTGAATCATGATTCAACTATGATTATTAATTTAAATATTTGAAGCAAATACATGTTTAGCACTTGCTATTTTAACAGATTGCATCAGCTGGGTAAAGTCTGGCTCAGAACCGGAATTAAGTATTCCATGTTAGTGATATTAAATAATACCAGTGGACGTCTTTCGACTGAAATGATGATGATGAACACTATAATGTACAATTGTTTTTTTTTTAAAAGCTCTTTAACCACATCATTACCAAAACATAGATACGCTTATTTAAGCTATGTACTAGTTCCGTCACGGTCTCTGCACGTGCCAGTGAAATAACGTCGCCTGGACAAGTTTTTAGGAGTGGCGTCCATAAATTTTCCACTTCATTACAGATTGGAAACCGAAACTTAAAGAAAATTATCGATAAAAGAGAGAAAAAGGAAACTCTCAAAAGGGTTTTGTTTTCTATTTTCCTTAAAATACTTCGGGGTAATAATTTCTCGCTTAGCACGCCCTGAAGAGTCATTCCACTGCTCACGCACCGTTCGAGATTATAGAGGTGTTTTATCAAGAATACAATGAATGGATTTATTGTATCAGATAATAAATATTATTTACTGAATGGGAAAATGGAGGTTGAAACGGCGGGGATCATTATAACGTGATCTTGTGTATTACATACAAAAATTCATTACAAGTTTAGTCTTGAATAAAATATGATTCGGGGATTATCTTTTATTTATATTATAGTATAATAGCCTATGCCCGCGGCTTTACCCGCTTTTAATTCAGTTTTTTACATAAATACGTTATTGCGCATCCCTCTGGATTTTTTTTATCTTCTTGGTATAAAAAGTAGCTTTTATATTAATCCGGGATCTATCTGTGCGTTAAATTTCATGCAAATTCGTTCAGCCGTTTCAGCGTAATTGAAGGAAAAACAAACAAACAAATAAACGAACATCCATACATTCGCATTAATTATAATATTAGCAGGATTTATAGGATTATACATAATTTCCCAACTCCAATTTCTGTTTTCTGAATATAATGTAATTGCTACGTTAAACATAGACAAAATTCGAAAGGTTTGTTATATGACACGGGTAAAGATACATCCCGGAATCAGGGACAGGATGGCTAAGTAATTAGTACACAAACACGACCACAACTCATGTCATGTCTCATCTTCTTTACCTTTGGAGTTCGTACAGTCGCGAACTGATTTCAAAGTTGATACCGTGTTTAAAGGTTTTGAAAGAGAACCAGAGTCGTCGACGTGCGGACATCGGCGGGAATCCTGCGGCGTCCGGCATCGCGGCTGGTCATCATCGTGCCTGCTTCGTCGCCCCAACCTACGAGGGTGCAGCGCACCGAGGGGGAGACTGTTGGCGACGAACAATAGACTCAGTGCCAGTGAACTAAAGTGAAGTGATTATGCATGTGAAATGTGTTAATTATAATATAGATAAGTTAGTATGTAAGGTCGATTTACGTACTTGTTAATTTTCTATATTTAGTTAGTAAGTTATTTTCTAAATAGGTTATTTTTATTTGTTTTCCTTTTAATTTAATTGATTTGTATTAATTTAGAATAGGTGTCTAGGGATCTCACAGTATTGTAACTCACATATATTATGTAAATAACAAGCAGCCATATAGGAAACGTACGCTTTGTAGTAGTATTTTGCCTTATTTTCCTTCTAGTTAAGTTTTCTTTGACCTGTAAATTTTTATTAGAAAGATAACGTAGTTCTGCATAAGAATATGGCATAATTTGCTGTATTTCAGTCTGTAATTAATTATAATAATTAAAAATGTGTCATACCCATAATGTAAATGTAACAAAAAACACTGCCAAAATAAAGAGGTCCTCGTTACGGTTAAGAGTCCTAGAACGTTAGTAACCACGAATTGTACTAGGTCGTCACCTCAGTTCCCCGAATACAATAAATAAGAAGAAACAAGAAAAAGGGCTTTCTTTTCAAGACCCCAATATATTTTTTTCTTCTTCATCATCATCATCTCAGCCGAAAGACGTCCACTGCTGGACATAGGCCTTCCCCAAGGGGGGATATGCCATAATCACCTCGCTTGGCAGGCGGGTTGGCGATCGCAGTTGGTTGGTTAAATACTCAGAGAATACAGCTGCCCATCCTCTGATGAATCCCTTAGTCACCTTTTACGACACCCATGAGAAGAGATAAGAGTTTTTTTTTCTTTGTTATATAGTTATAAGTCATTATTAGATCCTATATAAACGGTTTTGAGCCGTTTCCATCCAACGGTATCCCGTAACCCTAATAAGGACGTCAGTCCATGTATTTGTAGTCCATTTTCCCATAAAATCTGTCAACAACAAACAGGATAACCGTACATCCATTCGCATGAATTTGTTACCGATACACCACATTGATTGCTAATAACAATTCTAAAAGCTACAAACACAGTACAGCCTACAAAAACATTGTAACTTTAGAAGACCGCGACACATTTAGCCTGTTTTTCCATCCAGTGACCTAATATTCTGTTACAGGGTGTGCGCAATGTTCCTCTGTATGAAAAATTCACCCGTTTTGTAGAATATGTGTACCTAGCCTAGTTTACATCTAATAAACACTTTTATTATTGTTTTTTATTTAAAGCCAAAATGGTCGTGCAGGGGATACCGTATAGTAAATAGTCCCAACCCCAATAGCAAAAAAGTTATTAAGGGTGAAAGTAATAAAAATCCCCTGACACGGCCAATTTTGCACAGAAAACCAAAACCTATGGATAATCTATGACACCTAGAATGATGAGTCATAGATCATTAGATAGCCTAGATTTTTGCCTATCCATAGGTTTTGGTTTCATAGAACAGAGACAAATAGATACAGACAGAAATGTAAATATAAATAGAATAAATAAAGTTGTAAATGGCTTGAGGCGCCTGCGGCTCTCGTGCCGGTAAAGTTTAGTGCCGCGTTAGTAAACGCATTTTTCAACAGAATTCGTAGCAAATCTACCATATAGTCAAGCCTTCAAATCAAATGGAGTAAGCAGAGGCCTCAAGCTCTTCATGAACAGTCAAGTCGGTGTTTTACCACATTCATGAGAGCTTAATTTCCTTCACCCCTTAAAATAATCTTACTAATCACAAACAAATAAATAATAAATATTTTTAGGAAATTTTACACATCACCATCTAGTCCCAAACTAAGCAGAGCTTGTACTATGGGTACTAGATAATGGGTATAATACATAGAAACTTTTTTTTTGTAAATTTATACTTATAATACATAAGAAACACCAACACAAATAAAGTTAAGACACGCCCAGTTTAGTGACACTTTCCTTTTCAAAGACCTAAACACCCCCTCCCCCGTACAACTTGCGTCGCATTCCAAACAGCAAGTCTTGACTTAAATCAAGATTAGAGTGGGCCTTAAACCAAAAGTATCGAGTCGGCCCCAAATGAGGCGTAATCGAGAACTAACTGATATAAATTGCTCTTAATCCAGATCTGATGCGAAGTAGTTTTAGACTTTCGAGGCCAACAGATTGTTTGTACTGTGTTTGTTTGTACTGTGTTTGTTTGTACTGTGTTTGTTCGTGTAATTGTCGTTTTGCATATCAGTGCTTAGCTACCAGTTCATTGCCTTTTAGAATAAAATTAGTTGTGTATTCTACTCTAAGTAGTATGTTGATATGGAAACAGAAACTCGAAATGCAGTAAAAAACTTATTAAGTAAAAAAATTGTATATGTATATGTACAGGTACACTCTGTTTTTTCTTACTTGTACTTTTAATGCAATTCGTCAATAATAATTATTAAAATACATTATTTTAACAATTTTACAAACTAAATAATATTATTTTACCTGATTATAATTATGTGAAGAACTAATAATTATATTTTAACACTAGTTATTTCAATAAAGAGACGTGCAAAGATAGTTAACTAAATAAGACAAGAGAGAAAAAAAAGACATTAAGGAAATTCAATTCAATTCAATTCATTTATTTTTCGTGAATATAGGTACAGTGGTTGTTATTTCAGAAGTATTATTAGCGCCTCTATATCCCGCCACTAATGTAGCGTACAAAATTACAATTATAATAATATTAGACAAACAAAATGAAAAATAGCTTTAAAATCACATTGCAAGTCATGATCGTGATAAAAACTGTTGTCTATTCGTATATATACTGACACGGAAGAAATTTTCCTCTCCCTCACTTACCAGTCCTATAAAAGCATTCTAATTCGGTAGGTACAGATAATATTAACATAATAATATCACAATCCGAAGTCAAAACCCGACATTCCAATCCCCCGTGCAACCATTCTTGTTTTTCTAGGATTTCACAAAACCTTTGCAAAGGTCACATCTGAGAGGTTTATTGATGTAATCTGTTTACATATTAATCTTGTAGCAGGATATATCCCATACCTATTAGATAATAGCTATTACTTTATTACAGATAATATCCAAATATCACCTAAATGCCAGGTTTCATGTTTATATCGGCTTTTTTTTTAATTCTTTATTTTGAGTAATAAAATTACGATGAATTTTTATCTTGACATTTTGGTGACATTTAAGTAAAACCTATAATAATATACACCAAATATCTTAGATTTATGTATTCCTAAACTTCTATTTTTTGTTCCGTGTGGTGCCAGACATAAAGAATTGCACCACCCTATCTCTTCTCATGGGTGTCGTAAAAGACGACTAAGGGATTCACCAGAGGATGGGCGGCAGCGTTCTCTGAGTATAACCAACCAACTGCGATCGCCAACCCGCCTGCCAAGCGATTATGGCATATTCCCTCCACTTAGGGGAGGCTTATGTCCAGCAGTGGACGTCTTTTGGCTGAAATGATGATGATGATGATCCTGGTCGCCCGCGGCATTGCCCATGGTTGTGGTTTATCGCACACCCCTCAGGAACTGTTTTCTTTCACGGGATTAAACACAGCCTATGTACTTTTACAGGTACCAGGCTACTTTTTTGCCACAACATCAGTTCATACCTTTACACACACCCAAACATCTTAAAAAAAAATCACACTTATAATATTAGTAGGAAGAATGATATTTCGATCAGTATTACAGACTGACCACACACGACAAACAAGTTAGATAGGTACGTATGAAAGTAACTAATCATAATTTTACACTCCTCGGGCAACCATTATTTTTATTATGTCATCATCATCATTTCAGCCGAAAGACGTCCACTGCTGGACATAGGCCTCCCCCAAGCATCGCCACAACGACCGGTCCTGTGCCTTCCGCATCCAGCGGATTCCCGCGACCTTCACCAGGTCGTCGGTCCACCTTGTGGGGGGCCTACCCACGCTGCGCCTTCCAGTACGCGGTCGCCACTCCAGAACTTTACTGCCCCATCGGCCATCCGTTCTGCGAGCAATGTGCCCCGCCCACTGCCACTTAAGTTTGGCAATTCTTCGGGCTATGTCGGTTACTTTCGTTCTCCTGCGAATCTCCTCATTTCTGATTCGATCACGCAGGGACACTCCGAGCATAGCCCTCTCCATTGCCCTTTGAGTGACTTTGAGCCTTCTTATCAGGCCCATTTTTATTATGTGCTTAATAATAATAATTATTGTTCACCACAAGCTCCAGATCAGCAATGGTCAATACTTAGCAACACAGCTCATGCATTTTTAAATATCGTACAATTAAATGATTACCTAGTTATATGTATATTTATCTCTTTTTCCTTTTTTTTTTTTTTTATTAAGTTTACGAACCGGTCATGTTCCATCAAGGAAGTTTGGATTTGGACACATGATGAAAAAATATGATTCGCCAAATTGTGAAATTTGTGGCATAGTTGATGATGTCCAACATTACTTGATGGAATGTGCACGGAATCGTAGCAGCCGGGAACAGTTTTTCCAGGGATATAAAGTAATAAGCAGACAAAATGTTGGTCTATTTCAAAGCATTTTAGCTGCTTCCAACTTGGAAGCAGCTAAACATGTTTATGAGATGTGTAAACAAGTAGGAACATAATTTATAAGTATGTTATTTGTAACAATAGGACTGGCATATCCACGGAATAAAAGTCCTCTAAATAAATAAAGATTTAAAAAAAAAAACTCTTTTTCCATCAATAACTAAGATTGTATGACATCATACTGATATCGTAAAATACATAATTTATGTCACTTTTATTAAAGAATGCACTTGAATAAATTTTCGATCACATCGCATAATGTTGTGATTCTGGAGTGACATAATAATGTTCAATATAATTTATGATCAAATTAAAAATTACATTACATACACTGAAGATCATCCCCACTAATATAAAATGTAGATCTGTTAAACTTAAGGGGAACGTAGCAGGTAAGTGGCGCCCCCATCAGTAAAAAAATAGTACTCGCTGAATACATAATTTATCGAAAATTTGTTTCTAACAATTGAAGTACAGGTACTGTAGTTTAATTCAACTCAGCCTATCGCAGTCCACTGCTGGACATAGGCCTCTCCCAAGTTGCGATACATTACATTAGTATTATTTTACCTTTTTCTACATAGTGAATTAGCAACATTCATTATTTCTTAAAATTAAATGTAACAATGATTCATACACAATGATAAAAAACAGATTCTACACAAACTACAATATATTAGACTAAATAATTGATGTCTTCACTCTCTGCCTTATCTTCCTGTCTTCAAGCCGCTACAAAGGAATAAGTCTTTTTAGTTTATACTTGACACATTTTTTATAATAATGACTGCCATTATTTTCAAATTTACTTCAATATGTAATAAATTACCATCAGTGTCTCCATAACTGCTCTAAAATAAAATCTTATTGTATATTCTAATCTTGAATTGATGTTGCAGGACAATTTTTTACTAGAACAAAAGAATACCATATTTGATTACGAAGGTGATACAAGTTTACAAGTTATACAGAAAATAAATATTTTTAGTAATTTCTTGTACCTGTAATTTCATTCAAAAAGATTCAAACTTCTATAACAGTCAGAGGTTGTGACCGAAATGCAGCATATGAAGAAACACTTATCCATTTTACTGACACGCAATTGTCCTTGAACCTGAAATGAATTAAAATTATACTAAGAGAAAATAAGATACTTAGAGAACTTATAATGTGGATATGCAACAGTATTAGTAACTTCATCATCATCATCATTTCAGCCGAAAGACGTCCACTGCTGGACATAGGCATCCCCCAAGTATGCTAGGGGATATGTCAAAATCGCCACGCTTGGCAGGCGGGTTGGCAATCGCAGTTGGTTGGATACTCAGAGAGTGCTGCTGCACATCCTCTGGTGAATCCCTTAGTCGCCTTTTACGACACCCATGAGATCAACTCAGCCTATCGCAGTCCACTGCTGGACATAGGCCTCTCCCAAGTTGCGCCACAACGCTCGGTCCTCTGCCTTCCGCATCCAGTCCCCCCTAGCCACGTTCTTTAGGTCGTCGGTCCACCTGGCAGGGGGGCGCCCTACGCTGCGTTTGCCGATTCGCGGTCTCCACTCAAGAACTCGTCTGCTCCAATGGCCATCGGTCCTTCGACAGACATGGCCAGCCCACTGCCACTTCAGCTTGCTGATCCTACAAGCTATGTCGGTCACTCCGGTTCTTCTCCGGATAATCTCGTTGCGGATTTTATCCTTCAAAGAAACTCCAAGCATAGCTCGCTCCATAGCTCGCAGAGCGACTTTAAATTTGTGGACTAGCCCAACTGTCAGTGTCCACGTCTCGGCACCGTAAGTCATGACTGGCAGGACGCACTGGTTGAAGACCTTTGTCTTCAAACTTTGCGGTATAGGCGACGAGAAGACTCGGCGAAGTTTGCCAAATGCTGCCCAGCCCAGACGGATCCTTCTGTTGGCTTCTTTCTCGAAGTTGTGTCTACCAAGCTGAATTGCCTGCCCTAGACGTAGACGTATTCCGTTACAACTTCGAGTGCCGACCCTTCGACGAATATTGGCCTCGGCATGACAGAAATACATTCTACCTTTTCATTATATTTCCCAATAGTCAACTGTTCTTTTAAATTCCAGGTCTCCTCTCCCACATGGAGCACATGAGAATGGAGCCTAAGCATCAGTTCGCCGCCCAGTACGTGCTGTCCAGAGCGGCAGCCGAGAGACGAGAAAGGGACATCATCGCCGCCGTCTCAGCATCAGCTGGGGGATCAGGTCTCTTGAACCTCGCACCACCCTCCCCAGCTCACTCAGACTCATCCTCGAACGGACGCTTGTCCTCCTCTGCTGGCTCCGAAGCAGGGGCAGCAGTCAACAAACTCTCAGACCTTCTTAGATCAGCCAATAACGGACACCAAGCATATGGAGATGAAAGAGTTGCAGCCATTGCAGCTGCCGCCGCAAATATGATGGCCCAGCCAGGCGAAGGTGCTAGTGCCGTGCAGGTAGCTGCTGCCAACCTGGTATCCGCGATGAGGCAGCAGCTGGCCCGAGAGCCACCCCCGGCTCAACCACCTGCGGAAACACCACCAGCGCCTTCTGAAGCTGCATTGAGAATTCAGCAGGCTGAGGCTCTCCTTAGAAGTCAAGCTGAAGCGCTTCGGCTGGCTGTCTCCCAAGCTGCAGCGGCCCACGGCAACGAGGCCCCGAGTCCTTTAAGACACAACGGAGGCTTCCCTCCACAACCACCAAACGATGCTAGTGGACAGATATCACCAGAATTAGTGGAAGCGTTCAGAATGGCACAGGAGCAGCGACTAGAGCAGGCTCTTAGATTGCATGATCCTAGAATGCTGGGTTTTAACCTGCCATCGCCAGTGCAACAGGCGGCTCAGCAGGCTGCCCAACAGGCCGCTCATCAGGCGGTAGCAGCGCAGCAGGCAGCAGCACAGCAAGCTGCACAACAAGCTGCACAGCAAGTCGCCCAGCATGCTGCCCAGGCTGCCCAACAAGCAGCCCAGCAGGCGATTAACCCTGTCTGCACCGCATGCATAGTATCAGATTATGTGACGCAAATTGTACAGTAAACATGTTTTAAGTTGGACTGCATTGCTTTGGTATTTAGGTCGGCGAAAATAGGTTTAAGTATTTGCAAATTTTTTGGAGATACAAGTTTCTTGATGGCATTTTGACCACAGCTTAAAACCTCTTACGCCATATTCGCCGTCTCAAAATCCCAAACCTTCTACCTCACAAAAAAGAAGAAAGGCCTCAAACAAAATAAAACAATAGGTATGGAACCGTAAAACCTTCATCCATTTGCTTCGCCGACAATGCATCATTTTATCTATTTAGATAAATTTTATTCTATTATATTAAAAGAAAGATTTATCTAGAATCATAAACATAGGAAAAAACTAAACAAATAATTTATTTAGGGCTCTATCAGGCAAAAATAAAAGTGCAAAAAAATAAACGAAAATAAAAAACCGGCAAATCTGAGGGTTTTTCCATACCACCCATCGACCTGATACCCCATAGAAACTGATTGAATTTATGGAAGTTCATCAAAAGACTCCAACGCACCATACAGAAATATGAATTTTTGCATATCTTTCTGATGCAGGTACCACCACATATGTCTGTGTCTGTCCTATTTTTAGTATTTTTTGCTAAATTAAATTGTATGCACTATAATCAAACCAAGTTTGACGATGGTATATATTGCTATTTTGAAGATAGAGCAGGAACAAAAACGTTGAAAAAATGCATGTTTTTCGACGTTTCTTGTGTGGTGACTTGGTTTTAGACTTATTTATTTTAGTATTTGTTATGATAGGGGTCATAGCAACACATATTCTCGTTTATGGAATTGAATTGGATAGAAGTGACCATAGTTTTACAGTTAAAACTAATGTCAGCTTATCTCTTCCCACACAAATGAAAGCTTTTGTTGCATTATAATAAAGGTTGAGCTTAAAAAAGCAATGCCACATTCCCGCTCTGACACTCGCCCCGAGAGGTCGTGCTGCTCCTGCTCCGTCCTGTCGTGCCGAATTACGTGCTCGAATATTTTTCGCTACGGCTCACCGTAGCGCCCTCCGCAGTCGCCCCGCCGACTGCAGCCCGATAAGCACATTCGCTGTCTTTTTCAAGACAGCGGGCGCGCTTTTGTTTCTGTCTGAGAGAGTCAGTCAAAACGTTGTGTCCCTTCAGGAATAAATCCACTTATTTACTGTGGTCCTCGGTGGAAACCTAACGGTGCCAACGATCCGAGGGGCGTTGACCCGACACGCCAGCTGCGCTCCTTAAGGGCAAAGCAAAAATTGGAAGGAGCTAGGACCAGAAGGCCTTGGGGGATCTCCTAGTCTTCCCTAGCTTACCCCCGTTTCGTCCTATCTAGCACTCTCTAGGGGTTTACACCCATTGCACACTAGAGACTCAGGGACCTGTTTGCACAATAAGACTGGCAAACAGGAGTACTAGCTTAGGGCTCACCAGTAGGCACACAACCTCCCCGTCTATACCCGACGGGGAGGGTTTGAACACACTCCCGGGAACACCCACCCGGGATCAAACCCCCATGCTAGGCCGCCATTAAATTCTGCCCCCTTTTTCATTGTTGCTAGGCTCTTGGCTTAGTCACCGTCTCTAAGATGGTTTCTGATGCCGAGTTCCTCAGCATTTTAAAGAACGTCCTCTTCAAGGACCCAGTCTTTATCGCCAATCATGGCGACTTGTTTGGCAGCGCTTTTGCCGCCAAACAACAATCACCACCTGACGTCCCCGACGCTCTAAAGTCGCCCGCTTCCCCCCCACCCATAAGGATAAATTCCTTAAAAAGGGCTAGGCGCCTCGCCCTCGCCGCCCGCGCCCGCGCCCGTCCTGACAGCGATGAGGAGAGACATAGGTCTCCATGTGGTCCGTCTAGGCGTTCAGCCAGCCTGGACCTCAAGGACCGTACCCCCTCACCTCTCCCCACCCCAGCCCCCACTCAAAACCGCGAGATCTCCCCGATCCCATCAGACCAAGAGATGTCTTCGGACAGTGAGGTCAACACCGACGATGCCTGTGCCTTTACCACAGTAGTGGGCAAAGGAAAGAAACGCGGCCGTAAAACTAACAAGGCCGGGGCTCTCGCCCCAAAATCTTTAAAGCTTTCCGAGGCTAACACTGCCCCGGCCCCTACCCCCCGTCCCGCCTCTTACTCCTCCTCGCAGGATAACAGGCCCTCCTCCCCTCATGTCCATACCTCATCTTCCCAGACGAAGGTACCCATCCCGCCTCCCTTATTCATCCAGGATAAGGCATACTGGACCAGGATCTCTGACTGGTGCAACCAGTCCAAGATAAATTTCACCAGTGCCCGCCCCACACAGCAGGGCATTAAAGTCATTGTCCCCACCCCCACCGATTACCGCAACCTTACCAGGCTGCTACGCGAACGTAAGGTGTCCTTCCACACCTACGCCCTCCCGGAGGACTGACTCCTCAGAGTCGTAATCCGAGGAATCCCTACGGAAGTCAGATGCGAAGAAGTATTTGACGACCTTAAAAATCAAGGCATCCCCATTAAAGAGACCCACAGAATGTTCCGTGGAAAGCACGGAGACCCCTTCAACATGGTCCTCGCCATCTGCCACCCCAGCGAAAACGCTAAGGCAATCTATAATATAAAGACCGTATGCCACCTATCAGGCATTACGGTCGAGCGCCCCCATAAATCTAACCAGCCTGGTCAATGTCACCGTTGCCAGCTATATGGTCATTCCCAGCGTAACTGCTACGCAAAGCCCAGGTGCGTAAAGTGCCTAGGCGATCATGGGACTAGCGAGTGCGAGCGTCCCAAGGAGAGGGACCAGTGCACGGAGCCCCCAAGTTGTGTCCTTTGCGGCCAAGCCGGACATCCAGCGAATTATCGCGGATGCCCCAAAGCCCCCAAAATGCGCAACGCCAAATCGGCGAAACGCGCCTCCGACCGCGTTGCGAGGGAAGCTCCCTCCTACGCAGCCCCCTATCACTATCAACCACCAAACCCTAGAGGCCCACTCGGGCCCTCCCCTAATTTCCGCGGCCCACTCGGGCCCAACCCCTGGTTTAAGGGCAACCAAAAGCCCCAATTCCCACCTCTTCCGCCCTCTCGTCTCGCGCCCCCGGCCTCAGAGCCCCCCGCGCTGATGAACATACCCATCCCCGCACCTTCTCTCAGGCCCAAAACTGCACCAGCAGCTAAAGCCCCCCCCCCCATGAGAACCCCCCCTCCGGTAAACTACCCGGCCTTCTGCCGAAGGAATACCTCGAACCCTAGTCAGGGGAAACCCGCATTGACGCCTACTCTAGACTTTGGGCCTTTACCCAAGGCAACCACGAGCAGCGCCTTCAGGTACTTACCAAGTACCAAGACATCTTTAGAATACTTAATTCCAATTATAATGTATAATACGGCCCCACCCAAAAGATTCAAACCCCGTTCCCTAAATTTAGGCTTTTTCAATGCCCGAGGCATTAGTGGTCAACGCGATGACGTAGCTGTCTTCTACCTAATTTGTAGTTTTTCCTAGACTAATAGCGTGTATATAATATTTAGTAGGTATCGTACGTCTGGCAATGCTGCAACGACTGAAATATCATGAATTTGCATAGCATATGAATTAATAGCACAGATCTTGCCATAAACTTGAATGATTTCGGCACACCGTACATCGGTACACTTGCTTTTGTGTCCTTGCACAGAATGTTCATTGACATCAACTTACAAAAAACAAAGTTGTTATAAGTGTACGTACATAATACAATCAATATCGATGACCTTTAACCAATTTAAAGGGTAATCAATGCTGTCAGAGGTTTAAGAGTCGGCACTCTTACAGATGTTTCATTCCAGTGGCGTTTTAATTCCAGCCATTGCCGCTCTATGGTATTTGTGTGTATTTTGCACCGAACATTGTTAGTACCTGGTACTGGGATCCCCGGCTGAGATCCACAGGGATATTGACTGTCCCTGCCATAAATTGTCGGCTGTGGTTGACACTGGGATGTCCATCAAATTATAATGTCATTGTAAGTCTTGTGGAGCCAATCTTTTGAGCCTTGTGAAAGTTTTAATTTTCATCAGGCTTGATACAAGTTTATTAGGATGCATCGCAATCCTTTTCTTATAAGCGCTCACTCTTTGTGTGATTTCATCTTTGACTTTTCGTATATTTAAGTCACGGCGCAAGCTATCATTAATGATATACCATGGTGCATTAGTTATAATCCTTAGCATTTTAGATTTAGATTACCTTAATTTCTTTAATACGTTGGGTAATCGATTCCTAGCTGGGGGAGACTATAACGCTAAACATACAGACTGGGGTTCCAGAATTATCACAACAAAAGGACGTCAACTATATCAAGCCATCCATACTCAGAATCTTTGCGTCATATCGACAGGAGAACCAACATACTGGCCAACAAATGTCGACAAAGTACCAGATCTCATAGATTTTTGTATAACCAAAGGCATTGCAAATACATACATCACTTGCACTTCTAGTCAGGATTTGTCATCAGATCACTCGCCAGTATTTATAAAACTGAGTCAAAAAATTCTATAGAAACCAAAGCCTTGTAAACTACACAGCCATAACTTTTCATAACTTTGAATTCAATAACATTGCAAATTAGGCTTTATAGCAAAATGAAGTTCCGTGGTATTATACCTACTATTACAGACGATACCGTAACTAAAAGTCATCCCAACATAGTGGAAAATAGGCTAAGCAAATGTTGCGGATTAATAATACATCATTTACATAATATTTCCTACTACAATTATTTTTGAATTTTTTTACAGAAAACCAGTAAACATTTAGATATTTAATCTGTTTTCATAAGAACATAATGTCATAATAAATAAATGCTATTCACAAACAGCGCTTTAAATTCCTAAAGCAAAAAAAAAAGAATTTGAAATAGGAATATTTTACTTTTACAGCGTCCGCTCTTGGCGTGTTTATGGCCAGTAGGCAATTGATGTTTACGATAAATTAATTAAAAGGGAGGAGAATGCGGGAATTTTTGTTTTTTTATTTTTATTTCGAACAAAACGATTGCATATTATATACTCCTTGTTTTAAAAATATTGTTTTTTATTTGAATTGCTGACCGTCGTATATTCGTTGTGGGTGTATGTATAACTTCATATTATTTATCAACCAGAATTTTTAAGATACAACAAGTGAGTGATTCCCTAAAACATCCTAAAAATACTTCTTTATAAATACCACAACCAATTCATAGCTTTTAATTTTGATAAAGCAGCCGTGTTATGTACAATTCAACAGAATTTCAATATCTATAACAATTCAATATTTTTTTCTACAATAAGTATAAAATGTATTTTTATTTTATTTTATCTCATCAACGTACCAACAACATCAAGTTCACTTTTCTCATTACCTTACCCAGCATAGGTTGCATTCAGACCCTATAAAATGTTCTCCATCCCCGGAAGGCCTCCAACCGACGACCTTTGCCTCTCCCGAAATAGACATGTAACCTCGTTCCACCATTCGAATTCGAACGACATCGTACTTTATACGGTGATATTCCGTGCGATGGATTGGTACTTACTTCTAGTTTGATTATTCCTCAGAATGTATGGTGTCCTGGTATCAATGGACGAGATACAGTGTTATGGGAGATCAGTATTGTTGGCGTTTGATGGGATGGCTGTACTGTAGTTTTATTTTGTGGCTACTGCTTGCTTGGTGACATCCAATCAGCTATCAATATTTAACGGTGAAGCTTTGAAGGACACTTTAAATATTCTACAATGTTTAGTTAATAATAAAATTCATATAATTTATTACGACTTGCTACATAGGTATATTGTACATTTGCGTTTAAAAGTAGACTAATTATTAGATTAGTGTTTCTTTTAAGTATTTTAGTTGTATCTGTGTGTAAAGAAACCAGTAAAATAGGTAGATGCTATATGAAATTGCTTGCAATCACTAAAGCTAATATTAATTTTGAAACTCTCATAAAACTAGTTACGATTTGCGTCAAAGATAAACAAATTACATGTTACGCTTACCAAATTACTGTTAAAGCTTTCTAAATTAAATTCTTACACGGATATTCTTTAAAAATCTCAACGCGAATCGCGAGAGATTTATTTATGAACTACCTACTTGATTTTGATTTTATGTAGATAGTTAAATATGTTTGTGTATTATTAAATTGACTATAACACTATTATGGTAAACTAGTAGTCTAGTCTAGTAGTACTAGTCTCAAATAGTTTCAATGTATTGATAACTTTATATTTTTTATTATTTGTTTGTTAGGGTAGGTACCATAAATTGAATTAATTATGTGTTTTGTTTATTATTTTATTTAGGTACCTAATATGTATTATAGCTAATATTCGTCGATCTAAGCGATATTTGTTATGATATTCTATTACAACAATACGTAGGTAGGTGTATAATAATTACGGTATTTTGCAAACCGTAAATTGTTAGCAATTCTAGAAAATTTGTTGTTGTAACAGTAGTATTGAAGAAATGAATTGAATCACAGTTAATTACGCAATTTATGTATTTGAATAACGCGTAATCTTCTGTTATGATATTTTTTTTTTTAGTTAGTTGTAGGTAGGTATGTAAATATTGGTTATAGATGCTTGACCTACTTCTTGTAGCAATAGGTAGCTGTTTTGAATACGATGTATCGTATTTGAAAATATGATGTAGATAGATAATTGATTCTATGAATTAATATAGACAACACTGACACAAGTGACACGGTAGAAAAATGTTAACAAGGCAAAACGAAAGGATTTGGCTTATCTTTAAACAGTCTCCCCAGTTCGCCACTCGCAAGGTTGCAATGCTGTCCAGTATGATTATTGTTCACCTCACCTCTTCACGCCAACTCCAACGTCACTGCTGGTTCGTTTTTTCTCACCTCTGCTCTGCCTGACGAATCCGGCTCGAAGGACCAAATGTTGCGGCGAGGGTTTTCGTGAAGGATAAGATGAAAAGATGTTTGACTTGGAACTTCTTTGCCGTTTATTGAATGACGTAAATAAATTACAACTATGTAGGTAATTAGATATACGCAAGCACCGCGGTCAACGATTGAGAACCTAGTGAGCACATACTAAGAAGTGTCTTCCGATGTGTGCGTGCGTTGCACACATCTATACATGGAGACATGAAGATCGCTTCGACAAATAGAGTTATGTATTTTTATATATATCCAGTTATGTTATATTTCGGTAAGCATGTATTATCTTATGGTTTTGATATATATATATTAATAAGCTTTTGTTTTTATTTTAGTTATTTATATAGTATTTTCTCTATAGTACACCGCCAACTACCTGTTATATTTTCTTGTACATTTCAAGTCCATCCAATGGTTGTCTGGAAGAAATTTCTTTAAGCGATAAGACCGCCAATTGTTAGTACTGTGCTCATGTTTGTTATAACTTTGTTTTTATTTTTATGGTGTGCAAACAATAAAGTATACTCTATCTATCTATCTATCTCTACAAATTGTTTTATTAATTTTATCATATTTTTACATAAAATAAATAAAAGCAATTTAGCATTCAACCTTTAGGATACGTAAAGAAAAGCATTTTATTTTATACTAGCTGTGCCCGCGACTCCGTCCGCGTGGATGTCGGAAAATAACATCGTGTCATAATTATGAACACAATATCTTCAAATATATACATATAAGCGCCTACACAGACGATTACACTATTTACCAACCATACTATATTTTGTTTTTACAACCAACCGGCTAAGGTGATGGAATTTCATGGAATTAGCCCTAAATTCCCTCATTCTGAGAAGACGCTCGTTCCCAGCAGTGGGAAGTAATTGGGCTGATTATGTTATTCTATAACACTAACCACATCTCTTCTTATGTTGATAAGAGGCCCGTGTCCAGCAGTGGGACTGTAATGGGCTGGTAATGTTATGTTATTCTAGAATACTAATAATATCCAGTTCATTAACTCTTCTCATTTTGAGAAGAGGGCCATACCCAGTAGTGGGACAGTAATGGGTTGACTACGTTATGTTATTCTATATTTTCTAGTTTCTTAACTCTTCTCGTTCCGAGAAGAGGTCCGTGCCCAGCAGTGGGGCAGTAGGTAATGAGCTGATTATGTTATGATAATCTATTACACTAACAATATCCAGTTCCTTACCTCTTCTCATTCCAAGAAGAGAGCCATGTCCAGCAGCGGGACAGTGATGGGCTATGTTATGTTATTCTATATTTTCTATAATACTAATAGAATCCAGTTGTATTTTTAGGAACCTGCAACCTGCAAACGACCAAGTTGCCAGACTTTTAGGCTTCTGACTACCCGTAACGACTGACACAGATATTCGTAAGGCAACCGGGATGTCGATCCCGGTTGCCTTACGAGCCTCAGAGAGCACGTTAATCTGCCGAGATTAACGTGCTCTTTGAGGCACGAAGGGATCTCGATGTGTAAGGAAACGGTCACCCATCCATAGACTGACTGCGTACAATCCGCGCGATTGTTACTTTGCCACGAGTCCCTCGATTTTTCTTGTACATACTTACAAACATCTAAAGCTAATGACCCATATTAAGTACTAAAGGACCAAGCACATCCGCGCAAAACCACAAGATTTAGACAATCTGTAAGATTACAGAAGTTCCTCGTGATCTGAGAGAGCACTTTGCTAAGATCACACTATTATTATAATATTCATAAATACGAAAGTAATATTTTCAATTTGTTTTTTTTCTATTCCACACAACTATACTACTGAACCAATCTTGTCACTTAATATAGCCTGAAAGCCTTAAAGCTGGAAGATACCGGGAACTTTCATATTATTATGACCATCCTCTGGATGACATCACTTATTTTACTTTTTAGGATTCCGTACCCAAAGTCTGCCAACGGGACCCTACTATTCTGACTCCGCCGGCGCCGCGCCGCCGCGCCTCCACGCTATCCTGTCAAGGGTTAAATAGTCGAACGCCAATAAGTCGACAACGAGTGACCAATAGCTCAAATTGTCGATAGTAGTAGTAGGCCTGTATTTTTTTAAACCGTAAAAAGTAGCCAGTTGCGACTAATTAAACAAAAAAATATAATAGAACAAATTTCTTGCACGCTGTGTGTGTATACTCATGTTATGACAAATTAACATTATCTTATCTAATCTTATGCCCGCGGCTTCGTCCACGTTATACACATAATTCCATTTATCACAGAAATATATTCTCTCGCATCCTTCGGGAACCGTTTAATTAACTTCCCGAGAAAAAAAAATGCCTGTATGCTAATCCGGGTTATGATCTATCTGTGTGATAAATTACCATCCAAGTCTGTTAGCCGTTCAGCATAATTGGAGGACAAACAACTAAACAAACAATCTACCATACTTTCGCATTTATAATATTAGTAGCATGACTGAAAAAAATACCCTCAAAAGGCTTCGGACTTCGAAATGAATGTGAAAAGAAAGACGAATAATTGAATCGGTGTGGACGACACGTCACACTATATCAATGGCAGAGCAGTGGAGCACGCTGCCGCTGTAACGGTGATCAGTATTTTTAACACGCTTTTATTTATTATTGTTTTTGTTTTGATTTGACTTGACTAACTGTAAATCACAGACTATAATGTACTGTGAAATACGTCCACTGCTGAACAAAGGCCTCCCCCAAAAGGGCGGGTTGGCGATCGCAGTTGGTTTTTTAAATACTCAGAGAACGCTGCTGCCCATCCTCTGGTGTATTCCTTAGTCGCCTTTTACGACACCCACGAGAAGAGAGAGGGTGGTGCAATTCTCTACCTCCGGCACCACACGGAAAAAAGTCGGATTGTCTGACAAATATTGATGTCGATTCTCTTGTTCACAAACTCAACTTATTTTAAACTATCGTTCTCATTTACTAACAGTAGATACAAGAAAGGGATGCCAACAATTTTAGAGCTGTCAAATTGGTCTGAATCAAAATTTCCGTACAAATTTAGTCGTGATCACGGAACATGCCGACTAAAATACAAAATGTACACGTAAACTAATTTGACGGCACTAAAATTGTAGCCATACCTTTCTTGTATCTACTGTTAGTAAAAGAGAGCGATAGTTTAAAATAAGTTTAGTTCGTGATTAAGAGAATTGACACCATTACCGTGTCAAAATAACTGGTTTTCTGTCGTACCAATACATCGTGGGCAATTTTTTGTTGTCGGATGAATCTGGCCGCTAAGTCTTTCTTTTCAAAAAACGAGGCTCCAAAAAACATGAGGAACATGACAACAAGCTTTTAGAAAAGCTATAAACTTTATAAAATTGAAATCTTTGGTAAGCGTACTATCAAGGTTTCAGTAGAAACTTATGTTTCCATTTCCCTAAGTTTTTTTCCGGAATATGCAAATGATTTCCGCCCAAACGTTTTCATTGTTTTGTGAACCAATTAGAAGCGTTTTGACAAAAACGTTTGCACTTAAATATTGATTTAGATTATCTACATCTACGGAAAAAAAATTAATTAACAAAAACAAAAAACCCGACTGCGTGTAAAAATAACAGAAAAGATATAAACAAGACTTATCAACACGCAGTCGGAGGCTACGTTTGTTTTTGGTCATAAATTACATAATAGTTCATAGGTAGCCTCCGCCTGCGTGTTGATAAGTCTTGTTTATATCCTTTCTGTTATTTTTACACGCAGTCGGGTTTTTTGTTTTTGTTAATTAATTTTTTTATTTGAATTTTTTTAGTTTTGTCATTTTTAGGGTTCCGAAGTCCTACAAGGACTTTTTTGAAAAGTCAAATTCATTTTTAACGTTGAATATTTTGTTGTTTTTTAGCATTTTTCATTCCAAATTACATTTAAACATATAAGTTGTATATATTTTTGTAAAGCATTTATAAAACCCTTTATTTTGATACCCCACTCGATAGTTTTTGACGGAAAAAAAATTTTTTTTAAGATGTAATATGGCGCCAAAAAGCGGCCATCTTAATTTTTTAAATTTTGATGTACCCAGTGTTACTCTCAGAATTAAGACGAATATAACGACACCTCTCAATCTCAAATCCATCAAGCCGTTTAGGCCACAGAGCGTGCCAAAGAAATATACATACATACATACACTCGAAAAACATAACCCTCCTTCTGGCGCAGTCGGGTAAAAAAAGACGCACGTTAAAAGTAATAGAAACAAAGAATACATGGTCGACATAATAGATCGCACACGAATGCTGGTCTATAGGCGCGCGTTCACATTTTCAACAGTTCAGATGGCTAGGTGAGAGTTTAAAACTTACGCATATGCGATCGATTAAATCTATAGTTTCTCCTAGTTTCCCCTAGGGGCGTTACTGATTTACGAATGAAAGTCGACGCATTCGATCGCGTGTGCGGTAAGTGCCAAACTCTGAATCGACACTCTGAGCGAGCAAACGTACATTCACGAGATAAATGAAAACACTTGAGCGAGCGTTTTCATTTATCTTACTTATGTTCAGAGATAACCGGTTGGACTCGGCGAACGATTGTTCGTTTTCACTCGCGTTCGTTGTGTTGTTTCACTAGTGTTCGTTTACTCATTGTAGTAAAAACAGATATTTTCTGTTTTTAGCGAATGTTGGTTTTTTTATAGTATAGGTTGGTGAAAAGAACTAAAAGCCCACCTGATGTTAAGTGGTTACCTTTGCCCATAACACCTGCAATACTACCTAGGCTGTTGCCTTAATGGTACCGCAAGTCGGTTAGCCAAACTGAGACATGAAGATGGAAAGTCTCATGTGATTGTGATTTCACCGGCACCCGTACCCTTCAGACCGAAACATAGCATCTATTTGGCGGAGAAGCAGGTACGGTGGTAGTACTTCTCCGGACGAGCTCTTTCACAAAGAAGCTCTACTATCACAAACATATTTTTTTGTTTATTTATTACATATGCTTCTTGGATCGGATTGCCTCGTTACTAAAAGTACTTTTTAACCGACGAAAAAAAGGAGGAGGTTCTCAATTCGACGCGTATATTTGTTTTTTTTTTTTTTTATGTATGACCACGCATAACTTTTTATAGACTAGTCCGATTTTGATGATTCTTTTTTTATTGGATAGGGTATATCGCGAAGTTGGTCCCATTTAAATTTCAAAATCAAAATCCACACCTAAGGGTAGGAAAACAGGGGATGAGTGCTTGTTCACCCACTAAATTCTTACCTGTTAACCGATTCTGTTCAAACTTGGCACACATAAATATAGTTCTAGACACTACGACATAATGGAGACCTGGAGTTAGATTTTAACCACAATTTTTTTTTTTAATAAATCTTTTTAACAAAAAATTTACCCGACGAAAACAGAAACTGAAAAGCGAAAAATAACTAATTATGAGTCGGCGCCAAACAAGCAATCAATGAAGATCATTAAATTACTTTAAATAAATAATAAAAACAACGTAACATCAAATACAACGTGAAATTCTCAAAGATAAACAATAACTTTCCAAAAATGCGTTCTCCGCTCGGCCACTTGCAACTTGCACGCACTTTGCTTGTTAAAAGTTCATTTGGCGCCGACTCATAATTAGTTATTTTTCGCTTTTCAGTTTCTGTTTTACAACACTTCACTCCTAGCGGTTGTTAGTAGTTTAACTAAAATCTAATAGATGTCACTCATAGTCTCTTGAAGAATCTGTCTGAAGTCTCGAGCTGCAAGAGCTACGCGAGCTGTTATTTTATGTCTATCGCATATTTAGGAATTACAATATCATAACAGTATTTAGGTAATAATATTTAAAAATAATATAAACCATGATGATCAAAGAAATAATTTATACATAGAGATATTAAATTACCATTTATTTTTGTACTTTACCTACTTAACTATAACAATCAGTTATAATTTATAATATAAAAATGACGTGTAATTCAAATTACCAATAAATGACTATTTACTATTCAAACCATGCTATGGTTACCAGTTTGGATATCCTTTTTCCATGAATTACAAAATACAAAATGTGGACAAATGAATTAGTGAATAATAGTTCGTCGATTTAACAAACAACGTTTATTAGATACAACACAATTTTCAGCTTATACTTAACCTTTGACCTTTGTTCCGAGTGGTGCCGGACATAAAGAATTGCACCACCCTATCTCTTCTCATGGGTGTCGTAAAAGACGACTAAGGGATTCACCAGAGGATGGGCAGCAGTCCTCCGAGTATTTAACCAACCAACTGCGATCGCCAACCCGCCTGCCAAGTGTGGCGATTATGGCATATCCCTCCCTTTGGGGAGGCCTATGTCCAGCAGTGGACGTCTTTCGGCTGAAATGATGATGATGACGACTTAACCTTTGTCTGTAGTAGGTTCGAAACCTGTATGACAGATCTCCAAGCTCTCTCTCTATCCTAATCCTAATACTAGAGAGTAATCAGAACAATGTAGCAGCTGAAGTCTAGTTTAAACGATTATAGGACTAAAGTACTGAGAGATGTGGTAATAGGGTAAAAAAAGACAACAAACAAAGAGAGGAAAAGAAAACAACAGTGTTTATTTTATGGACTGCCTTATTTTCCCATTTTCTTATACACCCATAATAGTACATTATGATACAAGTGAGCTAAGTTGACTATTACACTCGAGGCTGGATTGCAGCCCGAGCCGAAGGCGAGGGCGTAATGGAGCCGAGAGTATAATAGTCAATGCTCACGAGTGTCATACGACGTTTTTCAACACACTTGCGAGGAAAAAAACATAAATTACACATTATAAATGAATATTGAATATGTGAAAAATTATAAAAATGGCGCGCGGACCTCGCAGTGACATACAGCTATGCGCGCGCAGGTGGTCGAAGGAAACCGCCATACAGCCTAATATAAAAATATTATAATATGTTTTATTTATTTATAACACATATTAATATTAATTTGTTGACAAAAATTAATAATTTGATGAAATGAAATGTTTATATAGCATATTTTAATTAATAAAGTTGATTTATTCCCAATTTTTTTTAATTTAGTTCAGGCATAAAAACTCTTTGCTGCGATTTAAAAATAAACTGTAAAGTAAAAAGCACTAGTGCAATAATATAATGAAAAAAGCACGCGTGCGTTATAAGCCACATTATGAACCTAAAAGCGATGCAATAAGAGCCACTTTACGAGCAAGTGTGTTGAAAACATAATTTTAATCATTTGTCATAGGTAAACAACGTAAACAACAGCGCGGTAATTAGAAGTGGTAAAAGCGCGAGAACCTGTCGCCATGTACACACGGCTACACATCAAGCTGTACATTTCCAGTAAAAGCTGACCTCGCATTGTTTAGGCTTTCCGTACAATACGAGATCAGCTTATGCTGGAAATGTACAGCTTGATGTGTAGCCGTGCGTACAGGTGTCTCATCGTTCTCATCGTTTGCTTAATCATCAGTGCTTAGCTACTTGCATATAACTTTTTGCCATCAAATCTTCGCTTACACTGACACGCCTACGTCAAGTATTTTATAATACTTTCTTATCAGCTCTTGTCACCTCCCAAGACACTGTTCCACCACACCAATCAAATGAAATTGAGTTTAGGTAAAAACAAAATTTCAGCACATATCAAACTCCGCCCCCGTCTCTGTCTGCCAACCACACAATAGGTGAACAATACCCCACACAATGAGCACAAAGAGACCAACTGTCATCCCATTGTGGGGAACAAAGAAAGCCCCGCCCACAACAAAGGCGGCATTGTTTCATCTCAAATACAAAGATTCTGCTTGGAGGAGAAAACGGTCGTGTGTAGGCCACCCGCGGTCAAGAATGTTTGGAAAAAATATCGAGCTACACACTTAGGAAGTGCATCAATTTATATTCCACTTTATCGCTTAAAAAATAGAGTTGTTTTTCGTGTGAGGGTGCAGAACAGATGCTTTTAATCGACCAGAATTTGATCCAATTGCCGGCAGTCCAACCGCGGGTGGGTGCAGGGTGCGGGTGGCCGTACGATAGTACTACAGTCAAACCTGGGTGAGTGAGAACTGGATAAACGAGAAAACTCTACAAGTAAGAGTAATTGCCAGGTCCCGTCATTTTAAGCCTCGAAAGCCTCTACAAGCGAGAAACAGAAACCTCTATATGAGAGAGTCGGTTTTCACGTCAAGACCTCTATAACTGAGACTGCCATGCCCTATACCTCTATAAGCGAGAGTTGAGCGTATTTATTATCTGTTATGACACTTTCTAAATTTCGTGGAACTAACACACATATGGTTCGCCTAGCTAACAAAAAAAGAACAACAAATCGAACATCTTTGTGTCCCACCCAGGTCATTGTTTTTGCACCACATTCTTTTAGAATGGCCAAATGTGCATCTGCACTGACCTTTTTGTCAAACTTATTCCAGTTGATATGTATCAATTGCAAAGAAAGTGTCTACAGCTATTAAGTTACCTCTGTAAGTAAGACAAACCGCTCCTGCACCTCTATAAGTGAGAAACTTGGTTAAGTGAAAAACCTCTATGAGCGAGAAAAAGATTCCGGTCCCTTGAACTCTCGCTCATCCAGGTTTGACTGTATTCCGTGGCATAGGTATATCGAGAAAGGAAAATTCCCATTACATAAAAATAATTTCTGCGTATCATATGAAAAAGATAGTTTCCATGGGAAGTGAGGGATGAACCGAAGAACCACGGGAGCGAAGCCGAGGACATAGTCTAGTTACTTCTTCTATTTATTCTTTTAAAAACACCAACAAAAAAGGTTAATTTTATCTAAGTCCCTTAATCATAACCAACTTTTTGTTTTAATGTAAGTATAATTTTTAAGGGCTCCTCTTGGGTAGATGCGACCTCTTATGTACTTGGGACTGCGACAGATTGTATGCATTAGCAAATGACTCGAACGATGCTCCGAAAAAGCTTCTTAACCTTGACAACGTGCTTGATGAGTTGACTATCAATGTTGAGAGCTTCTATTAACGCGTCTTTTCTTTTATATTGAGTTCAGGATATGGCTACAGAGAGAGTGGACTTGAATTTTCACTACCTAAAGTGTTGAGTTTCATTAAATCCTTTCGTAGTATGCCTCCACACTACATGTACTATCAGCAAACTTTCCGGTGAACCACCACTAAGGCTAAAATCGCTTGCACTCAATGTTCGATGGCAGCCGTAGGTACGTGTGATGTAGCAAGATGCGTTCAAGGAATTTTGTCGGCAAAATGTACCACCGGGAAGGATCGTGACCGTACAAGGAAGCTACGATCTAAAGATTAATAGCTCTTTTTCTGGTCAGTTCATGTAATAATCGGAAAATAAATAATTTGTAGTAAAGAGAAATTTATTTCGTGATGAATCCTGATGAAACCTTGAGCTACGTGCGGACATACACTTACGGCCAAAATTAATATCCAATCTATCCACGATTTGCCCTACTAGAGATAGAAATTTGACATAAGCTCCATACAATAACAATCTACAAATTAATTTATCAAAGACAAATTTCATTAATTTTAATAATTTTCATAACAATAATCTTAACATTAATTACAACGGACAAACTCTATTGAATGCTAATAATGTAACATTCCTTGGACTAATTATAAATAGCAAATTTAATTGGAAAGAACAAATAGATAAAGTGAGCAATAAAATTAATGGGTTCTCATTTGCTCTATACAAACTAGCGAAAATAGCAAATAGGAAAACTGCATGTACAGCCTACTTTGCATATGTTGAGTCTGTGCTACGGTATGGTCTATTAATCTGGGGAAATGGTCCAGACATAAATAAAGCTTTCCTTGCCCAAAAAAGGTGTATAAGGTCTATATGTGGCATTGCCCCGGACGTGTCGTGTCGTCCGTACTTAAAATTTCTAAATCGCTCATGGCCATTACCAAAAACAATTACTATAAACAACAAAAACCACACTACTTCAATCCTTTTAGATTCTAAAACCAGGTACCTACTCTTTCAGGACATAAGATCTTATTTGAGACGTTGCTCAATATTATTGGAAACTTTAAAATGTGTATCTACATGTGGAAAACAAAGTATTATTTACTGTGCTAGTATAGGCAAGTATATAGTGACATCGCTAGCTGTATAAATCATACTAGAGTATGCACCAAACTTTATGGAGTCTGTGAACACGAGATATATAGTGCGCAGTAGCAAAATTTAGAGTGCGCGGGTTTCAATCGGGGATCCAGCGCTAACTTCACACTGGCATAAGAATTGGTGCGTACTATATCTAATTCTAAACTCAGCTGAACTGTGATCAATAAATCTCTGCTTGAGGAATGTTCTAAAATTAAATCTCAACTCAAAACTAGTTTTAAACAGTGATCAAGGCTTGAGTATCGTTCTGTAATACGGGCCTTAGTGAACAGAGTCCGATCCGTTTGAGATTTGTTTGATTGCAATTTGCACATGAAAGAAATCGAATTACACTAGAATTCGAACCGAAATCCAGTTGATAACGATGTGACATGTGAAGATCTGATCTTGAAGTATTAGATACTGTTCTTACCTGAAACCGCGCCACAGTGCTAGTAGCTACATTACTCTTGAGCAACAAGGCGAGTCTGTGCGAGTTGTCCAGTGTGCCATGTGGAGTACTCAACAGTACGCGTACGTTACAGCGATGCGCCCACGCGTCGCCCATAGCGCCCACTACCGAGCCTCCTACTAAGCCCACTCTAGTACTCATCTCGTTAGCCAACACCACCTCAAATATCAAAACGGAATATTTACCTAGATCTAAACGCGGCAGGCCCAGAATGGCGGGACGAACATGACTCCTATCCAGTCCTGAAGGATTGGCCCCAGACGGCAACACAGGGACAAGTGAAAAAAGGGAAGGGAGGCCTTTGCCCTGCAGTGGGACACTACAGGCTGATAATAATAATAAATATTTGAAATAATGGCCTAATTTCTAATAAATTCGTTTTGTAACATCAGTTATACAGGGTGTCCCCGTAGATTTTTTTATTGATAGCGGGTCAACAATTTCATTAATTTCCTCTTCATTGTTGAAATATTTTGATTGCATTCGTAAACCTGATTTTCGTGTATTAAAGGGCATAAGTAGTCAAGAAATCGAGTCTTCTTTTTATATAATTTTGCCGATTGAGTTTAAGGAAATTACATTAGAGGTAGATCTGTAACCATGAGGGTGTCACGTATATTTGCACTCAAAATAAACAATGCCTTACTAGAATACCCACTTCTCAAGTGTTAACGGTTGAGTTTTATGAACAAAAGCCTATCAACACCACGCTTTGTGGTGATGAACTTGCAAGGCTGCTCGATATAATTAACGAGTTCGAAAACATTTTTATTACTGGTACTGCAACCTAAACGTGACTACTGGTAGTATGTCAATTAAGCAAAATAGTGACTCATGTAAATTACAGGCCCTATAGACTCTCTCAATCTGAATTTTAAAGTATTCGCGAGATCATACGTGATCTTCTTGGCAAAGGAATCATTCGGAAGTCAGAATCTGATTTTGCGAATCCGTAGCGAGAAAAAATGTTTTAAGATGGGGCTGCCATGACCTTAATTGTCGACGCCGGACTTCCAAAATCCAGGCCATTTCGGCGAAACCAGGATTTTCTCCCGAACACTCTTATCCTATTAACTCCCACGGACGCGATATCACGCGAGGTAACAATAGCATTCAATTGTTTCAATAACAATTGTATTCAACAGGTTAAGTATTGGGAATTAACCAAAGATATCCGGTCCTCTAACTAGGCACGCAGATCTATATCTTAAACTAATAACAGACGATCGAACTTGGTACTGCCCGGACGGCGGATTTGGTCCACTCCGTACCAAATCTGTTCATCTAGCTCTCTGTACCTAGTCTGCCGACATTATGGATGGATTTGGTTCGGTGGAAGACTAAATCCGTTAGTATGGCCCGTACTAAGTTCGATCGTCTGTTACTAGCATCGACCATAGACCCCATAGACACCTCGTAACAAGCGACCGATGCCTGCAACACATATATGAAATTTCACTAATGTAGGTTGCCACTAATAGACACTTGAAATCTTCGAATCAGTTTCGACCACTTACATGAGCCATCAAAACTAACGCGTAAGTGAGTAGCTAATAAATAGCCGCCTTGGTAGAGCCAATCGGATTGCAGTACCCCGCCTCAGCTAGTAATAATTATAATTAATAATAATTAAGCCTTTAAAAGAAAAGCCTAGCCTTTATTTAGCCTTTGAAAGATTTTGTATACCTGGGTTCCATGTTTACGAGAGATGGCAAGCATGTGAAGGACATTGAAAGGAGAGTGAGTGCTGGTAATCAGGTGAATGGGGCACTACACACCTTCATAAACAGCCGCAAAGTGTCGGAAAAGGCACGGCTGGCTGTTCATGGGGGAGTGTTAGTGCCTACACTTATGTATGGTAGTGAAAGTTGGGTATGGCAGAAGAAACATGAAAGCAGAATAAATGCAGTAGAAATGAGAGCTTTGAGAAGTATGTGTGGTGTAACTTTGAGAGATAAAGTAAGGAATAACATGATAAGGGAGCGTTGTGGAGTGAAAGAAGATGTAGTGACAAAGATTGAGAAAGGTATGTTAAGATGGTTTGGACATATAGAGAGGATGGACGAGAGGAGATTGACGAAACAAGTATACGAAGCGAGTGTGGATGGAAGAGTTGGAAGGGGACGACCTCGGCGAACGTGTCGCGATCAAATCGCGGATGTTCTAAAAAAATGCCAGGTTAAGAGTTCTCTAAACCGACGAGCATGCATGACGAGGTTAATGGACGTAGATGAAGCGAAAGAGGTGTGTCAGGATCGTAGCAGGTGGAAATCCATAGTCTCTGCCTACCCCAATGGGAAACAGGCGTGATAATATGTATGTATGTATGTAAGCCTTTATTTCCCAAATTTAACACAATTAACAATTCCTCTTACAAAAAAACATTTTATACATTGTTTTATCTGTAAGTATACTTATATTATAATATTGAATTATTATACATTTGACAAGTAAAGTGTAGTGTTGTGAGTATATGTAGTGTAGTAGGTATAGTGTAGTGTTGTGTGTAGGTAAGTGTATGTGTAATAAAGTGTAGTGTAGATGTTTGTAATGTGTATGTGTAGTTTATTATCAATCTACAGATTCATCATTATATTACTACAAAATACCACAACATTAATAACATACCAGCTCAGCTAGTAGCAGAATTTATTGTACGCATTATATTCAACATTAGGCGTCTATCGGGCTGTATGGTCTTTGGTAGTAACCAAAAGTAAGTATACTAGTTTAGTTAGTATACTTTAGTAGTTTTATACTAGTCAGTATTAGGAGTCGGAGAAGGAATAAAATAATCTGACGTTGATTACCTGTAGGACAGATTCCGGAGTACACAGACGCAGTTCTCCACAATCTTGGTGCCGATAGCGTTAGCCTGTAGGGCGGCTCGCACTGCGTGTAGCAACGCTTCGGTAAGTCCGGCCAGGCAGCGCAGGCGCCGCCGCGCGTACTCGTCCGCTGACGATGCGTTGCGGAGCACACCCGATGCGTTGCGGAATACTGGATAAATCATACATACATATTGAAAAGGCACGGCTGGCTGTTCATCGGGGAGTGTTAGTGCCTACACTTATGTATGGTAGTGACAGTTGGGTATGGCAGAAGAAACATGAAAGCAGAATAAATGCAGTAGAAATGAGAGCTTTGAGAAGTATGTGTGGTGTAACTTTGAGAGACAAAGTAAGGAATAACGTGATAAGGGAGCGTTGTGGAGTGAAAGAAGATGTAGTGACAAAGATTGAGAAAGGTATGTTAAGATGGTTTGGACATATAGAGAGGATGGACGAGAGGAGATTGACGAAACAAGTATACGAAGCAAGTGTGGATGGAAGAGTTTGAAGGGGATAACCTCGGCGAACGTATCGCAATCAAATCGCGGATGTTCTCAAAAAATGCCAGGTTAAGGGTTCTCTAAACCGACGAGCATGCATGACGAGGTTAATAGACGTAGATGAAGCGAAAGAGGTGTGTCAGGATCGTAGCAGGTGGAAATCCATAGTCTCTGTCTAGGGTAGGCAGACACTATGGATTTTTGCACATCACACGTTATCATACACACGTACACACCCCACACACCCTACATATACACACAAACTTACACTCCCACACATCCTCTCACATTTCACTCAAGGACATTATCATTTTACACACAGAGAGGACACATTCACTAAGTCACAATTTTTTAAAGTAAAATTAGTATTTATATTACCTACTAATAGATCGCAAGTTTGAAAAGACTGCGGATAGTTTTAGATTAAGTTTCTTGTATAAAATTCAATAATATTAAAAAAAAAACCTTTGTACCTACACTATGTTAACATTTCTGTTTGCTGGCTATCCTAATTGAAAAATATTTGAAGGGATTGGCGCTGATAGCCGAAACACAGGCTTTGCCTAGTTCGGCTACAGATGCTAATAATAGAAATAGTTTTTGTACAATGAAAACATAGCCTATGTATAATTTGAAACTATGTACTATTTTCGCAAATAAACGTTATTATGATTTCCACCTGCTACGATCCTGACACACCTCTTTAATCCTTATGATAAATCATAGAAATAAATAAATAATAGTACATTATGATCAGGTGAAATCAGGTCGTCGGTCTAACTGGCGGCAACGACATTGTCTACAGTTATTAGAAATAATAACTTGATCCTTCGTGTTTTCTAACCGTATCTACATAATATTTTTCTTGTGACGAACGTAGAATTTCAAATAGATATCATTAATAGCACGGGTAAATAAAAAAACATTATACAGCATCCACCATTTTGTGCACATAAAAATCTTATATTTTAAAATTTCCAAACAGAGTACAAGTGAAAAAGTTAGAAAAAATATGTCTAGAATGTGCCATACAAGTTTTTAATATTGTAAATAAAAGCCTCAAAAACTTTAGAGTTTTAAAAAACAAAAAACAAAAATCGTCTCTCTAAGTGGTCTTGGTAGCAAGCATGCATACTACTTAAGAGGTCAAATTAAAATTCGTACCCAGGTCATACTAAGGGTAAATGTTTTTCTAGCGGTATCGAAAACTTCACTGCTTACAGTAAATAATCAAATAATTAATCTAGACATTACGCCAGTAAATAAATAAATAAACATAATTTTGGGACATTTTTACACTGCACCATCTAGTCCCAAACTAAGCAGAGCTTGTACTACCTATGGGTACAATGCAATGGATATGATACTTACATACTTTTTTTTTATAAATACATACTTATAATACATAAGAAACTCCCAGACCAACACAAACACTTATGTTCATCACACGAATATTTTGTGTCCTGTGGGAATCGAACCCACGATCTCGTGATCAGCAGTCCGACACTCGAACCACTAGACCACAGACTTCGTCAATCACGAAGTTTAAATCATAAACTTATGCAGAGAGACTTCTTGGGCATTTATATAATATCTAATTAAAATTGTATGGGTGTATGTGTGTGTGTTACTGTAGGGGTGTGTAAATGTGTGTGGAGTGAGTAGTGAGGTATATGTGTAATCCGTGTAATTTTGGGCACTAAGCGGCGTTGACTTGTGACAGCGTTTGAAGGATTTGTTCATCATTATGAACAACTTTTACTATGGAACCTAGTTTTTCTATTTTTATTGAGTTCAGCAAGGGGACAGTTTTGTTAACTGTCTTGTAGGTCGCTGTGATGGCAACTAAGATAGAGTTTGACGTCATAACCAAACTTTGCATTTGTTTTTGGTAATACAACCTGATACAGCTGATATTATTATAATTTACAAATCAAGGTTTTGTTCAACGTCGTTTGAAAATAATAATTAAAAATTTAAAACCAACTAAATTGCATAACTAATATTTAAAATCACTTCAAAGCAAGTTTCTATACTTTCTTACTAGGCAAAAGTAAAACATTCAAAAGAAAAACATAGTAATCGATACATCAGATAAAAAGTGCCGAACGAATCGACTAGGTGTTAACCAGAACTTATCAGGAGGAGGTGAAACAAGCCCTAATTCTATTATTTATATATGCTTTATTGTACACCATAAAAGACAATACATTGAATATGCATTTTGTTGCGGACGCAAGCCTGAACTTAATTAATGTAACTGAAAACTTGTGCTAACACAGCTGAAACGTTATGCACAAAGTAACAAGGGCATGAAATCTAGCTATAATCACACTATAGCTAGGTACAGATCATCAGCCAATCACAGTTTGATGAGTCATAAACCATGAACCAATCACAGGTCATAAGCCATACATAACTACAACTAGCTATGACTTGTAAAAATGTTGGAAGAACAGAGCAGCCGCAGGGCGCACTACGCGCCACTTGTGCCCCGCTGAATACTACTTAAGCGGGTGAATAAGCGGCATTTTGGCGCCTCCGACCGCGTTGCGAGGGAAGCCCCCTCCTACGCAGCCCCCTTCCATTACCAACCACCAAACCCTAGAGGCCCACTCGGGCCCTCCCCTAATTTCCACGGCCCACTCGGGCCCAACCCCTGGTTTAAGGGTAATCAAAAGCCCCAATACCCACCTCTTCCGACCTCTCGTCACGCGCCCCCGGCCTCAGAGCCCCCCGCGCTGATGAACTTACCCATCCCCGCACCTTCTCTCAGGCCCAAAACTGCACCAGCAGCTAAAGCCCCCCCCCCCATGAGAACCCCCCCTTCGGTAAACTACCCCGGCCTTCTGCCGAGAGAATACCTCGAACCCCAGTCAGGGGAAACCCGTATTGACGCCTACTCTAGACTTTGGGCCTTTACCCAAGGCATCCACGAGCAGCGCCTTCAGGTACTTACAAAGTACCAAGACATCTATAGAATACTAAATTCCAATTATAATGTATAATACGGCCCCACCCAAAAGATTCAAACCCCGTTCCCTAAATTTAGGCTTCTTTAATGCCCGAGGCATTAGTGGTCAACGCGACGACGTAGCTGTCTTCTTGCGTGAGCACCAACTTGACATATTACTCGTTCAAGAGTCCTTTCTCAAGCCC
Source organism: Asteroscopus sphinx (assembly GCA_949699075.1). NCBI lineage: Eukaryota > Metazoa > Arthropoda > Insecta > Lepidoptera > Noctuidae > Asteroscopus > Asteroscopus sphinx. The sequence continues at coordinate 6,707,688 of OX453024.1, forward strand.
CACTGTCGTAATCCCAACATAGCCAATTATAGGCTGATTAGAAACGACAGAACGTACACCGCACTAGGCGGAACGCTAATCTATTACCGCAATTCTTTATATTGCATCCCCATTGATCCCCCAGAGCTAGCATGCCTGGAGGCTTCAATCTGTCGCCTAGGCATGACAGGGCATCAGCCCATCACCATAGTCTCGGCTTATAGGTCCGCAAACAAACCCGCGAGTCTGCTCGAAGACGACCTCAAATCCCTACTCGATCTTAGTAATTCTGTAATTATTGCAGGCGACTTAAACGCCAAACACCGCTCATGGAGCTGTGTCTCCAATAACGCCGCTGGCACTCAATTAGGAGCACTTAGCGACAAACTTTCCTTCGACGTCATCGCCCCGATGCGTCCCACTCACTATCCTGACACAGTAGGGCATCGGCCCGACATCCTAGATATAGCCCTCTTAAAGCGCGTAAACCTCGGTATTCGCTCTATTGAGGTAATCCAAGAACTAGACTCAGATCATCGCCCTGTGATCATTCAACTGGGTCCCCGGGGTGGTCCCTCGGATCCCGGTATTCCGCCCGTAACTAAAACAATAACCGATTGGAAGAGATTAGAGGACCGCCTCAAATCTACCTCATCCCCCCAATTAGATTCAATCCCTGACTCCATTGAGACAGTCGCGGACACGGTGGCCGCGATCACCTCGCTCACCAACCATGTGCAGTCCGTAGTGGGCGAATGCTCACGGCAGGTTCCGATGCTGGATGACCAGCGTCTGAAACTGCCGGACGATGTAAATGAGTTGAGGACCGAGAGGAACGCGGCCATCCGTGCCTATGACGCTTTTCCCAATGAAGCCAATCGTGCCCATATGCGCTCCTTACAGAATACTGTAAAGAAACGTGTAGCTCAGGTACGGGAGGATCATTGGGACAAGGAAGTCAGCGCAATCCAACCGTCTCATGTAGCCTTCTGGGCCCTTCAACGCAGACTTAAATGCGAGACCACGGCAACTATGCCCCCCCTAAATCGACCCAATCAAAGGCCGGCCTTTGACGACGACGAAAAAGCCGAATGCTTAGCCGACAGTTTGGAGTCTCAATGCACTCTCAGTACGCTTCCCGTAAGCCAAACCCACCTTGATAAGGTTAATTCAGAAGTAGAGCGTAGGTCAGCCCTCCCCCCCCCCCCAATAGATGACCCTGAGGACCCGCTCCCACCGATCACCCCTGACGAAGTTCTCTCTATAGTCAAGGATCTCAAGCCCAAAAAAGCCCCCGGCGCAGACGGCATCACCAATAAGGTGTTGAAACGTTTCCCTGCCACCCTAATCGCTCTAATGACCGTCATCTTCAATGCGGCATTTAAAAACAACATCTTTCCCCAGGCTTGGAAACAGGCTACGGTAATCGGTATTTCCAAACCGGGCAAACCAAAAGCCGAGCCGAGTAGTTACCGGCCGATTAGTCTCCTCAATGTCTTCGGCAAAATCTACGAGAAGCTTATTTATAAGCGACTCAAAGATTTCGCCGACTCAAATAAACTCCTTCCCGACGAGCAGTTTGGCTTTCGTACAAAGCACTGCTGCGTTAACCAACTGCACCGCATTGTAGAACACATCAGTGCAGGCTTCGTACGCGGTCAAATGACCGGCACTCTCTTTTTCGACGTAGCAAAGGCTTTCGATAAAGTGTGGCACAACGGCTTATTATATAAGCTGTACACTATGAATGTGCCACATCGTCTCGTGCTCATCATCCGAGACTACTTATCGAATCGTACCTTTCGCTATCGCATAGAAGGGGCTCTCTCCTCCCCCCATCCCATTCACGCCGGTGTGCCACAAGGCTCCGTGCTCTCCCCCCTACTGTTCACGCTGTACACCAGCGATATTCCAAAATGCGGTGCAGCCCGTATGGCCCTTTTCGCCGACGACACGGCAATCTATTACTCCGGCAGGACCCATGTCGCCATTTCTCGTACCCTCCAATCCGCGGCCAACACCCTAGGTGAATGGTTCCGGAAATGGAGAATCGAAGTAAATCCCGAAAAAAGTGCAGCGGTCCTCTTCGATAAGAGACCCCTGTCACAGTATCGTAAAGAATTAAGCGTACCAGTCTCAATGTTCGGAAAACAGATCCCATGGCAACGAGAAGCCAAATACCTTGGCGTGATCCTTGACCGTAGACTGACTTTCAGACCGCATATCCGCAAGGTGAAAAACCGTGCCGCCTTCGTCCTCGGACGTCTCCACCCCCTACTCAATGCGCACAGTAAGTTGCCCACTCCTCTCAAAGTAAGGATATACACCACCTGTATCCGCCCCATACTCGCCTATGCTAGCGTTGTGTTCGCACACGTTAAGCCGGTGAGAATTCACATACTCCAAACCCTCCAAAACCGTTTCATGCGAAGGGCCGTAGGCGCCCCCTGGTACGTACGCAACGTCGACCTCCACCTAGACCTCAAACTGCCGACCATCAAGCAGTTTTTCAAGCGTGTCTCAAAACGCTATTTCGATTCCGCTCCCAAGCACCCCAACCCCTTGGTCGTGGCGGCCACCGTCTACCAGCCATCTGCTATTAGCAAAACCCGACGTCCCAGACACACACTCATTGAGCCCGATGACGCTATTACACTCCTCCAGGAGTCAGATAAAAGTACAAGCACACTCCGACGCCGTCGTCCAAAATATCGTCCCCGCCGGCGAGGACCGACGCGACACACACACAGAATCCGAGAGTCCGACTCTCGAGAAACAGAAACACATGCCGACGCAGCACCGGCTGCTGGGGGGATCAGTGGCGGGGTCCCCCTGCTGCACCCTGAGTCGAGGTCCGAGCTCCCCCCTGGGGACGCCCTCACGGTGTAAGCAACCGGAGATAATCTCGTCACGCGAGACCGGCCCTATGCTCTAGAGTAGTTCCTAGGAGCAGGCTATTGCGTAGCCACTGGTTAGGTTTTCTAGGTAGGTCTTAGCCTCGCCGGCGAGGCTTGCCGCTTCACGGCGTTTAGCACGTCACCCGATAGGGACCGAAAGTCCGCTACTTTCGAGGTAACCAATTCGATGCAGCAACGGCTGCTAGGGGGACATAGGAACGGCGGGGTCCCCCTGCAATGCCCCAGCGAGGTTCGAGCCCCCCCCTCGGGGGGCGCCCGCTTGCGCGCGGTATTGATACCGCGCGTATTTAGTTTATAAGTTAGGGAAAAACTTTCGGCGAATGGAGTCCCACATGGGACTCTCCGCCAACTAAGCCCGGTTAAGCAGAAATGGGACTTCGGTCCCACCTGCGAGAGCCCATTCGAAAAAAAAAAAAAAAAAAAAAAAACGGCATTTTGGGTGGGCAATATTTCATTCGATCGTCACTCGTTCTACGCTTCAGATCAAGACCTCAACCTATGAAGAACTGATCCTGACGTCCTGAACCCTGAAGCCTGAAGAAAGAATAACGTATTAGTCGCCTAGAACAGAGCTACGTAGGAACGAGTGTACTTTCATTTTTAATAAATACGACAAGTGGTCTTCGAACGAGATCATTTGTTGTGTTTTGCTGACGAAGACCAAGTTTTCTGGTCCTTCAGAAGCCGGATCGAAGAATCAATAGCAAGATCGAAGATTCAATAGCAAGATTGAAGATTCAATAGCAAGATTCAAGATCCAAGACCAAGAACGAACACGGTGCCGGGAGCTCAAGAACGTGAAGATCAAGTCAACGTTCGCGCCGGGAGCTCAAGAGGAAAGACCGTGTCTGCGAGCATCAGCTGGTGGTCTTCGAACGTAAAGATCGTCTAAAACGTGTCACTATTTCTTAGCGGGTGGACCGCGGCTCTGTGTCTCTGCCACCTAACGGTGTCAAACGGTGGAGGCCAGAGTAAACGCCGAACAAGGCGGTGTGGTATTGTGCGATACCACCGGTTCATCAAGAGCGCCTTTTTCAAGGCGCGAACCGAACCAGTACACTACGCCGGTAAGGTCGTGCGTGGTGTGGGGGCCGGACTGTAGGCACTGCTGACGGGTCCGGGTATTCCTACCGGCCCTGAGCACCCCACAGTGCGCACAATCCTCTGCTGGGTAGATCCCACCTGTCCAATCCTGCACGTATCCATCCCTGGCGGAGCATATCCTGGTTAAACCCGGGCCCTCCAAAAGGATTGATAGGGCTGTTAGGGGCGTCAAATGCCGAAGATGCCGACTACAAGAAGCCAAGCAGCTGAGGAGAGGACAGCAAGAGTGTACGAAGACCCCCCCGCGTCCCCGTCCGCACAAGCATCCGCGTCCGCGTCCGCACAAACCGCTACCACGTCGCGCGCGCATGCCGAACCGAACCCCCGCGTGCCCGCGTTACCCGCACAAATAGACCCCAGCATAGCCGCAATAAGGTCACGCGCCGCCGCCGCCACCACCGCCGCCGCTGCGCCTGATACTAGAGAAGAGAGGAGATCGAGGGCGCCGTCCGTGCGCTCTCAGAGATCAACTGCCAGCGCTGTTGCCCGAATAAGATTAGCTGAATTCGAAGCCCAGGAACGTCTAGCCGAGATCCAGAGAAAAGAGCTGCAATTAGAAGCAGCACTTATCAAGAAAAGGCTAGCTTTGGACGTCGCCACTATACGGGAGGAGACTGACCGCGAGAGCGTCATCGCCCGTGAAACAATAGAAGTGGACAACCGAATCGCTGATTGGCTAAATAACACACAACCCAAAAGGGAAGAACGACCCCACATGACGTCATATGAAGACATGTCATCAGCGGTCCGCGTCTCGGCCCTGTGCGAACCACAGGGGGAACGTACCGAGCGCGCACCGCAGAACGAACGACGACGTATCGAACATGACGACAACGGAGCCACATTGTGTTACCAGCGCGAGAACGAAGGGCAACGATCACACCACTCTTTTTATAGATATGCGCCACCGCCGCAAGAACAAAGAGGAGTCACGATCGACACTCCGCGGCGCAACCGATCACCTACGCCCAATCCGAGACGAGACAGATCACCTACGCCAGCACGGTCCCGAGAACGAGGAATAGATAGATTAGCCGAGGTCTTAGAACGAATGGCCTTGAAACGCCCGCCGCCTAGACAAGCGCAAGAACTGCCTGTCTTCAACGGCGCGCCGAACGAATGGCTACTATTCCAAGCAGCGATGCGAGATTCGACCAAAATGTATAGCTATACAAAAGCTGAGAACCTGGCACGTCTCCGAACATGTGTACGAGGTGAAGCACGTGAAACAGTAGCAGCTTTATTGTGCACAGCTGCCGATCCCGCAATTATAATGCAGACACTTGAACAGTATTACGGCCGCCCTGAGATCATTATTGATAAAACGCTGGACGACTTAAGAAAGTTACCGCGACCCGGAACAACAGCTAGCGAACTGAACGCGTTTGCGATACGGCTTCAGAATATAGTCAGTGTACTCACTTGTATAGATGAGAAGGGGTACCTACAGAATCCTATGTTGGCCCGGCAAGTTACAGAAAAATTAAGTCCGCATATTAGAGCGAGATGGTGCGACTACGCAGAAGAGTATGGAAGTCGCAGCGAACCTGAGATTGTTACGCTGTCTCGTTTCCTCATGAGAGAGGCTGACCGTGCCGTACGATTCGCGTACTCCGCTGCAGGAAGCTCAACAAAGGAGCCAGCACGTAATGCGCCAGCAGCTAAGACCAGTAGTTCGTCTAAACGCCAGGAAGGCAAGAAGCGAGGCGGTGCTGCGTACACTGCAACCGAAAATAAAAACGTAAAGATGTGTCTATGTTGCGGGGCCGAACATGATACGGTGAAATGTAGGAAACTGGAAGCGATGACATTACCACAGAGGTGGGAATGGGCAAAAGAAGCACGCGTATGTTTTCGTTGCTTGAATAGCCGTCACCGCCGTGCCAGTTGTACCGCAAAGAAATGCGGTATAGATGAGTGTCGCCATCCTCATCATGTATTGCTACACAGCGCACCGCAAGCCGCGCCAGGAGGCGAACAGAACGATCAAGAGATCACCGCCTCGGCTAACACCGTAATGTCAGCTGGCGCGGTGTTATTAAAAATATGCCCTATCACGATAAGAGGGCCCGATGGACTGGAAGTTGAAACTCACGCCCTACTCGATGAGGGATCTACGATAACCTTGATCGATGAGGAAATCGCTAGAGCAGTGAACGCGCAAGGAACGAAATGCGCGCTGCGTTTGCATGGATTAACTGCAACGCGGCAAGAACCCGAGAGTCAGAGCGTGTCATTGGAGATACGGGGAGCACGAACTAGCTTCCATCCAATACAGGCGCGAACCGTCAAGAGTCTCAACATTACCAGTCAAGCGATCGCAGCTGAGTGTTTGAACTATGAACACTTGAAACAGCTACCACAGAACGAGGTCTGCTATGGACAAGCAAGACCGCGCATACTAATAGGTGCAGACCATTGGCACTTAATAGTATCGCGAAAACTCCTGACCGGAGAATGGAACGAGCCGGCCGCATCACTAACTATGCTAGGATGGGTAGTGCACGGTACGGTGCCACGAACGATAGTGGCGAAGGAAGACCCGATAGATGGCGCCACAGTACTGCACATACGTGCGCCTCAGCATAGAGAACGATTTGATCATGATGATGAACTACATGAACTAATCACAGAACATTTTAAGATCGATGCGCTCGGAATATCATCCAAAAATAAACCTGTGAAGGAAGACGAGCGCGCTAAAGAAATATTCAATAGAACAGCGCGATTGGTCGACGGACGTTACGAAGTCGGCCTGCCATGGCGTACAGACGATACTCGCCTGCCGCCTAGTTATAATATGGCCCTAAGCAGATTGCGCTCGATGGAACGTAAAATGGATCGAAACACGGAATTTCGCAGAGCATACACGTCACAAGTTGACAACTTGTTGGCGAAAGGTTATGCAACTCGAGTCGAGGACACGGACGACAGCTCAATTGATTGGCTCCTCCCACATTTCGCTGTGACCAATCCGAACAAACCAGGAAAGGTGCGCCTTGTCTTCGACGCAGCCGCGAGTACAGGCGGGCGCTGTCTGAACGACGAACTGCTCGCCGGGCCCGATATGTTGAACACGCTTTACGGAATATTGTTCCGATTCAGAGAGAAGCCAATTGCTATAGCGGCAGACATACGCGAAATGTTCTTGCGAGTCAAAATACGACCAGAAGACAAAGCAGCGCAACGATTTTTGTGGCGTGGTGATGACCGAAAAAGCCCGCCTCAGAAATACGTGATGAATTCTATGATATTTGGCGCTCGGAGTTCACCCTTCCTAGCTCACAGCGTTAGAAACAGAAACGCTGAGGAATGTCAAGACGCGCACCCGCGCGCCCTCTATGCAATAACAATGAACCATTACATGGATGATTGGGTCGACAGTTTTGAAACGGAAGAAAGCGCCGCCCTCACGATCAAAGAGGTGCAGCGTATTCATGAGCGAGCCGGCTTTGAACTCGCCGGGTGGAATTCGAATCGTCCACACTTACTCGCTCATATCCTAGAACAGGATAAGGCTAACGCCCCGAAAGAACTAGGTGCGAATGCACACCCATATGGCAAGACGCTGGGTATGATGTGGGTGCCAGAGACCGATGAGCTTGCATTCAACACAGCTATGCCCCGTGTACCGAACGAAGTACGCGATGGAACGAGAACGCCCACTAAACGTGAAATGTTGGGGGCTGTAATGTCGATCTTTGACCCGTTGGGCCTGTTGAGCCCTTTCACGATTACGGCAAAGATCACTCTACAGGAGCTATGGCGAAACAACATCGGCTGGGACGAGCAACTACCCGCCGAAGAGGCTATCGCGTTTCTCGAATGGATAAATGGTCTGACGAGCGTGGCGGGCTTGCGAGTCCCCCGATGCTACGCGAATCACATGACCGTAGAGCGATCGCTGCATGTATTCACCGACGCTAGTGAACAAGCCTACGCCGCTGCAGCATATTGGCGATTAACACGGCCCGACGGATCGATAGACGTCGTGTTAGTAGCGGGAAAAGCTAGAGTAGCGCCGATGAAAGCGCAGAGTATCCCACGCATGGAACTGCAGGCGTGCCTGATAGGCGCACGACTCGCCTCCGAGATACGCAAGGAGCATAGATGGGAAGCCGAAGTAACCTATTGGAGTGACTCTAAGACGGCATTACATTGGATAAGAAACGACTCTGCGAGATATACGCCATATGTTGCGCATCGACTGAGCGAGATAGCCGAACTTACCCCCGCTGCACGATGGCGCTGGGTGCCGACCGCTCAGAACGTAGCTGATGACGCAACTAGATATGGCAGAACGAGCCTCAATAAACACGATCGATGGTTCATCGGACCGGCCTTCTTACGTGAACCGGAAGAACAGTGGCCGAGCGAAGAGAACCAGGGCGAGGAAGAAACAGTAGCCCATGTTAGAGGCGAGGAGAACGTTATGGACCTGAAACGATTCTCCTCATATGATCGAGCATTGCGCGCTATGGCAAGCGTGTTGCTCTTTATAGAAAAATGTCGTAAACGCGCGACAACGATGGACGTGCGTCATCTCGAAGAAGCCGAACTAATGCTTATACGAGATTCACAACGTGACAGTTTCTCTGAAGAAATTAAGAGATTGACGTCAGGAAAAAGCGTTGAGAGATCGAGCCGGCTCAGCAAGCTAGACCCGGTGTATGAAAATAAAATTATTCGACTGAACGGACGAATCAACGCAGCGAATGTACCAGAGTACAGGAAGAGGCCACCGATCTTAGACGGCAGGCATCCACTTGCGCGCCTACTTATAAAGCGTGAACATGAGAAGAATGGGCATGCAGGCCGAGAGCACGTAGTCAATAACCTGCGTCAGCGATTTTGGATATTACGATTACGAACGAGTGTGCGCGCTGTGCTGAACGAATGCATCGTGTGTCGCATGCAACGTAAAGCGCCACCTATACCGGTGAAAGGAAACTTACCCTGCGAAAGGCTTGATGCATACGCTCGCCCTTTTACTCGCAGCGGTGTTGATTGTTTCGGTCCCATGACGATCACTATAGGAAGACGTAGAGAAAAACGCTGGGGCATGTTATTTACCTGTTTGGTAACTAGGGCCGTGCATATAGAACTGTTACCGAGTCTCAGTACTGACAGTGCGATCATGGCCCTTAGAAGAATGGCCGCGCGCCGTGGATGGCCACGCACAATAATGTCAGACAACGGTACGAACTTCCGTGGAGCTGACGTCGAACTAAAAAACGCTTACAAAGAATGGGCGACTGAACTTAAGGATTACGCCCTTAATAAGGAAACCGATTGGCGTTTCATCGACCCTGGTGCACCAAACCAGGGGGGAGCCTGGGAGCGGCTCATACGTAGCGTGAAAACAGCCCTCGCTGTAATATTGAAAGAACGAATGCCAAAGGAAGAAACATTAATAACGGTAATGGCTGAAATAGAGAACATATTGAACTCGCGACCGCTCACTCACGTATCTGTGAACCCGGAAGACGCGGAAGCGTTAACGCCGAATCATTTCCTGTTGGGGTCATCAGCAGGGCTACCGGTCACTGGAACTTGTGACGTAGCTGATAAACGCGCTTGGCGAGCGGCCCAAGCGCTGGCAGATCGATTCTGGGCAAGATGGATGAAAGAGTATCTACCGACACTGACACCGCGCGGTGACGTCAGATCTAATCACGCTGAACAAATTAAAGAAGGCAATGTCGTCATAATCGCTGACGGCTTATTACCGCGGAATGTGTGGCCGCGGGGCCTTGTTGTGCGCGCGATAGTAGGTACGGACGGTGTTGTGCGGAGTGCGGATGTGCGAACTCGGGGTGGCATTTTTAGAAGGCCAGTAAGAAGGCTTATCGTCCTCGACCAGAAGGGAGAGGCTCGCGAGGCTATGCCGGGGGGAGACTGTTGCGGACGCAAGCCTGAACTTAATTAATGTAACTGAAAACTTGTGCTAACACAGCTGAAACGTTATGCACAAAGTAACAAGGGCATGAAATCTAGCTATAATCACACTATAGCTAGGTACAGATCATCAGCCAATCACAGTTTGATGAGTCATAAACCATGAACCAATCACAGGTCATAAGCCATACATAACTACAACTAGCTATGACTTGTAAAAATGTTGGAAGAACAGAGCAGCCGCAGGGCGCACTACGCGCCACTTGTGCCCCGCTGAATACTACTTAAGCGGGTGAATAAGCGGCATTTTGGGTATCCCCCCCTAAATCGACCCAATCAAAGGCCGGCCTTTGATGATGACGAAAAAGCCGAATGCTTAGCCGACAGCTTGGAGTCTCAATGCACTCTCAGTACGCTTCCCGTAAGCCAAACCCACCTTGACAAGGTTAATTCAGAAGTAGAGCGTAGGTCAGCCCTCCCCCCCCCCCCAATAGATGACCCTGATGACCCGCTCCCACCGATCACCCCTGACGAAGTTCTCTCTATAGTCAAGGATCTTAAGCCCAAAAAAGCCCCCGGCGCAGACGGCATCACCAATAAGGTGTTGAAACGTTTCCCTGCCACCCTAATCGCTCTAATGACCGTCATCTTCAATGCGGCATTTAAAAACAACATCTTTCCCCAGGCTTGGAAACAGGCTACGGTAATCGGTATTTCAAAACCGGGCAAACCAAAAGCCGAGCCGAGTAGTTACCGGCCGATTAGTCTCCTCAATGTCTTCGGTAAAATCTACGAGAAGCTTATTTATAAGCGACTCAAAGATTTCGCCGACTCAAATAAACTCCTTCCCGACGAGCAGTTTGGCTTTCGTACAAAGCACTGCTGCGTTAATCAACTGCACCGCATTGTAGAACACATCAGTGCAGGCTTCGTACGCGGTCAAATGACCGGTACTCTCTTTTTCGACGTAGCAAAGGCTTTCGATAAAGTGTGGCACAACGGCTTATTATATAAGCTGTACACTATGAATGTGCCACATCGTCTCGTGCTCATCATCCGAGACTACTTATCGAATCGTACCTTTTGCTATCGCATAGAAGGGGCTCTCTCCTCCCCCCATCCCATTCACGCCGGTGTGCCACAAGGCTCCGTGCTCTCCCCCCTACTGTTCACGCTGTACACCAGCGATATTCCAAAATGCGGTGCAGCCCGTATTGCCCTTTTCGCCGACGACACGGCAATCTATTACTCCGGCAGGAGCCATGTCGCTATTTCTCGTACCCTCCAATCCGCGGCCAACACCCTAGGTGACTGGTTCCGGAAATGGAGAATCGAAGTCAATCCCGAAAAAAGTGCAGCGGTCCTCTTCGATAAGAGACCCCTGTCACAGTATCGTAAAGAATTAAGCGTACCAGTCTCAATGTTCGGAAAACAGATCCCATGGCAACGAGAAGCCAAATACCTTGGCGTGATCCTTGACCGTAGACTGACTTTCAGACCGCATATCCGCAAGGTGAAAAACCGTGCCGCCTTCGTCCTCGGACGTCTCCACCCCCTACTCAATGCGCACAGTAAGTTGCCCACTCCTCTCAAAGTAAGGATATACACCACCTGTATCCGCCCCATACTCGCCTATGCTAGCGTTGTGTTCGCACACGTTAAGCCGGTGAGAATTCACATACTCCAAACCCTCCAAAACCGTTTCATGCGAAGGGCCGTAGGCGCCCCCTGGTACGTACGCAATGTCGACCTCCACCTAGACCTCAAACTGCCGACCATCAAGCAGTTTTTCAAGCGTGTCTCAAAACGCTATTTCGATTCCGCTCCCAAGCACCCCAACCCCTTGGTCGTGGCGGCCACCGTCTACCAGCCATCTGCTATTAGCAAAACCCGACGTCCCAGACACACACTCATTGAGCCCGATGACGCTATTACACTCCTCCAGGAGTCAGATAAAAGTACAAGCACACTCCGACGCCGTCGTCCAAAATATCGTCCCCGCCGGCGAGGACCGACGCGACACACACACAGAATCCGAGAGTCCGACTCTCGAGAAACAGAAACACATGCCGACGCAGCACCGGCTGCTGGGGGGATCAGTGGCGGGGTCCCCCTGCTGCACCCTGAGTCGAGGTCCGAGCTCCCCCCTGGGGACGCCCTCACGGTGTAAGCAACCGGAGATAATCTCGTCACGCGAGACCGGCCCTATGCTCTAGAGTAGTTCCTAGGAGCAGGCTATTGCGTAGCCACTGGTTAGGTTTTCTAGGTAGGTCTTAGCCTCGCCGGCGAGGCTTGCCGCTTCACGGCGTTTAGCACGTCACCCGATAGGGACCGAAAGTCCGCTACTTTCGAGGTAACCAATTCGATGCAGCAACGGCTGCTAGGGGGACATAGGAACTGCGGGGTCCCCCTGCAATGCCCTAGCGAGGTTCGAGCCCCCCCCTTGGGGGGCGCCCGCCCGATTACGCGCGGTATTGATGCCGCGCGCATCTAGTTTGTAAGTATGTAGGGAAAAAACCTTCGGCGAATGGAGTCCCACATGGGACTCTCCGCCAACTAAGTCCGGTTAAGCAGAAATGGGACTTCGGTCCCACCTGCGAGAGCCCATTCGAAAAAAAAAAAAAAAAAAAAAAAACGGCATTTTGGGTGGGCAATATTTCATTCGATCGTCACTCGTTCTACGCTTCAGATCAAGACCTCAACCTATGAAGAACTGATCCTGACGTCCTGAACCCTGAAGCCTGAAGAAAGAATAACGTATTAGTCGCCTAGAACAGAGCTACGTAGGAACGAGTGTACTTTCATTTTTAATACATATGGCAAGTGCCTTTCAACAGATCGTTCGTTTCTTTTATCATATCCTTGGGTTGTCCTCAACACATTTAAACTATTTATTATTATTTTTTTTTATTTTTTTTTATGCATTTTTACTATTCTATCTAGGTTGTAAGTTGTTACTCACAGAAAAAGATAGATAGAATAATTGTAATCACAATTTAACTTTCGACTCATGCGTGGCAACTTTCGAACTAACTACGCCTCTCATGTTGACGTCATCATTAATTTAAAAAAAATAACTTTAATCAAATTTAATTTACAGCTTTGTTTCTGCAGTTAGAAACAGCGCAATAAGGCATTTTTGCAGGTTTTTGTTACAGTATTTACGGAAACAAGTCATAAGGTATACTGAGAAAGGTTTTAAAATGCCCTGCACTCTGGTGCAGAGTGTTGGCACGCGCGCCCCGCCTGCTTTTCCATTCTATCTATCTATTCTTTTTTTTTCGTGGGGAAAATCCTCATCGACGCACTCCACCCGGGGAAGGCGGAGCCAGTGTCGGACTCTTACCGACTGCCTTGGGAGGGCCAATCGGATTGCAGTAGCGGATTGCAGCCCGCCTCAGCTAGTGGCAGTATTTATTGATGATGATGATGATGATATTCAACATTAGGCGTCTATTGGGCTGTATGGCCGTTGGTAAAACTCGAAAAATCTAAAACAAATATTTTAAATCAATGTATGGAGCTCACCATCTTTATATATTAATCACACCATTAATGTAATTACTAGAATTTAATCAATTGTTTTTAGCTAGGGATAAAATTAAATAATTATCACAATTTTTATTAAATTGTGTAAAGTACTGTTTTAAGTATTTTTCAGTTTTCTGTCTATAACTCAAAAAATTATAATCACATTATACTCGAAATAATGTTAAAAGAGAGTTTTCACAAAGGTCTATCAATGTGGAAGATTATAAGTTTCTACGTTGCATAGTTTAGAAATGGCAGGGGGGGGGGACACATTGCAAGCCGCTTTGGCGGGCTATATTTCGCAGATGGTACACCTGATAAAAAAGTGATGTTTCAAACATTACCTTCATTTTAGTAGACCTATTCAATGATACCCCACACGAGGGGGTGCAGTGAAAAAAATATTTCCATCCCCATTTCACATATATGGACGCCACCCCTAAAATACGTAAAAACGATTTTTTTATTCTTTTAAAATTGAGATCTATATGCAGACTATTTTTTAACAAAATTTCATTTACTTATGTTTATAACTGTAGAAGTTATTACGCTGTAAAGGATTAGGACAGACGGACAGACGGACGGACATGACGAAACTCCAAGACATGATGATAAAGGTTCCTTGTAGAACTTCGGAACCCTAAAAAGCCACTTTTTAAGTTTTTACAACAGGAATAATACCTAGTCCAAATTAGTAGTACAAACTCGAGTCTCCCTACTTATTAGTAAAAAGTTCAAGTACTAATTTGATATTAACTTCCCGGCGGACATACCGCAGCGGTGTAAGTTCATAACTTGTATAAAACTGGTTTACATATTTTGACTGGATCGTTACATTGCAAGTTAAATGACTTGCAACGCCATCTAGTGGGCGTACTGAGTCACCAGAGTACTTTTTTATAAAATAAGTTCATAGTTGAAGCAATACGACCAAAGCTTTAACATAAATCGATAAATATCAAAACGAAACGATTGGTTGGTCTACGAGTCTAAGGCCGGTGTTCATCATCGTTAATTCTTTGTTTAATCGGCCGATTACTCGAAAAATGTACTAAGGACCAGATTCAGAAGGCGGTTCTCCTCGACACGGCACGTATTGTGAGGAGGTTCCTGTCTCTGGGGCCCTAACCGCCGGTAGCTTGGACCCTGGTCCCGATGCCGGTGGAACACTATTTTTAATATTTTTAAATGTTTTTTTTTTTCTTTTTATAAAAAATATTTAAAAATGTCTCTAATAAGTTGATAATTGAATAAAGGAGATAATAATAAAACTCAATCTTATTTTATCCTGTACCACTGCTAGACATAAACCAATTTTTTTTTGTTAAACATCCAAGAAAGTCATTTACAAAATTAGACTGATAACGAATATTTACATTTGAACTGTGATGGGTTGAATTCACTTTATGTATTATAGGTATAATATTCAACCTTATTTTATCCTGTATCTGCTCACTGCTAGATATAAACTATTTTATTTTGATAAACATTTAAGAAGGTAATTTAAAAAATAAAATGATTGGAAAGGAAAGTCTTAGAACCGTTACGTTCCGTACATTTTTCGCGCGCCTGCGTGCATTTCGGTGATCATTTTACGTGCCGCTTGCGGGTGGGCATGGGTAACTCCGGACACATCTATATCTTCGGATATATATTCCAAAGCAGATATGTATCACTCTTTCACTTTCAAAAAAATAAACATATCCTATACTCCAACGCCTGACATTCGACACTGACGACAACGATTCGGAACGAAAAACCAATTTTAGTTAATCATTGTTTCGCGGATCTATTAAATCGGCTACAATATATCCAGCCTCACTCCGGTGGATTTATTTAGAAGCCGGAGTTATCAATCTCGGACCACTCTCTGACATAGCATGCAACGTAAAGTAACTTCAGTCCCGGATATATTAAGCGGATATGGATAAGCTAATCGGGTTACTTGGAATAATATATCACATATCCAATCTTTTACCGGAGCTAGTTAGCCCATTTCTACTTGCGGGCACACTGTGATTGTTTTTGTGCTTCAATTTTGAGCGAAACTATGATTGAAATTATCGAAAACATTATAATCGGAACTAATTTTCTATCCTTGTCAGGATTCCGTCAATCTCTGTTTTATCATACAAAAAATATGCCTGTAAACACTTAAATATAATTAAAAGCAATATGACAATCAAAAGTTCTGTATCGTTTGCTTCTAAAATGGTTGCCTATCCGCCAACGTAGGCATATGAGGGCATTAACTACTCTATTCTCTTTACTTTTCTCTCCCAATTCTCCTTCTTACTTAACTTCTCATTTTCAGTATGTATGTACAAGTCATACTAAATATCTCCGCTCCATGGCAACATGATCTCGTATCTACTAAATCGTGAGTACTGTCAAATAACATGACAAACAAATACATGCAAAATCGCATGGTCACTGTCATGTCACATGTGACATGATGCACAAAGATAATATATGATGATGCATTTGTCGATTGTGAAGCATCATGCATAACCATGATCGTTCAAAGATATGCAGGAAAATCTTCTAAATTGCGTAATATGGGGCAAATTAAGACCACAGATTAAGGTACACCTTTTACGCGGGCTAAGCCGCAAGAGCACGCATCGAAATAAAAGACGAGAATTCTCAGTAACTCAGTAATATAGATATTAAACATTCGTATATATATATATAAATTCCGTGTAGTGCCGGACGTAAACAATAGCATCACCCTCTCTCTTCTCATGGGTGTCGTAAAAGGTCACTAAGGGATTCACCAGAGGATGGGCAGCAGCGTTCTCTGAGTATTTAAAGAACCAACTGTGATCGCCAACCCGCCAGCCAAGCGTGGCGATTATGGTATATAGCAGTGGACGTTTTTCGGCTGAAATGATGATGATGATATGATAAGCAATGTTTTATTTCAGTAGGTACTAATTAACTTCCGCATTATTAGGTTTCCCCACGACATGAGCTATTATCATTATGTGGCTCGTGTCGACACGAAGAAGAAGAAGATGGATAGATACAGCTCTTCTGCACTACGCTTAGGCGTCGTCCTAATATAACGCGATTACGCGACTATCGCAACTTTGTTCAAGCGAAAGCATGAACAAATATACCGTTGCCGAACAAGTGTCCTAACTGGCATTCACGCTATCATCGCATCTCTAAAGCGATGTCGTAATGCAAAGCGACTAAGTGACCATCGTAAGCTCGCGTGAATTTTGTTCGAGCATTTTGTCCGTGACATCGCACTATCTTGTCATTATGGTGACAACGCGATGTTACGAAAAGATGCGATCATCCTATTAGGACATTCGATTCTCGTCATCACGGGAACGTGTGATGATCGGTTTGCATATTCGCGCGTTAATCGCGTAATAACGTTGTATCAGGGCCTTGCATTCCTACATGGATAAAATAAGTGTGTCAAAAAACTTGAACACATTCGAAATACTTGGTTTTACAGCAACGACCATACAGCCAATAGACGCCTCATAACAGGCGACCGATGTCTACAACACATCTATGAAATTTCATAATTTTGTCAGCAGGCACGTTATAGAATTGGATAGAAGCTATTTTAGCATCACAATTATAACCAATGTCTGCATATCAGGGGAAAATCTTGTGATTTAAATAAAAGACACATGGACTCTCGATTACTGAGAGTACTTTTATTTCGGTTAGTGATTAGTGAGTCACTTCAATAACATCACACAGTAAAAGGACAAGCCCTGTCAGGTTATAGGTCGTTCGACTTCAACAACTCGCAGTTCTAACAAGTCCTCGCTTCGTCGACTGACAGTTGGTTTTATAACTTCGGTACAATGAACTTTCAAAGTTCTTCAACTAGAAAAGAGCTAATAATCTTCAAACGGCTAAAGAGATTTTCTTGAATCATAGCTATGAACACTTTCAATCAAGTCAAATTTCAAACAAAAACAAACTAAAGCAAAATCGGTTAATTCGTTTGGGACCTACGATGCCACAGACATACCTAGGCGGTTAAAAATTGAGTTGTAGGTAGATACGTACTGTTCACCTAATTTTTTTTTTTGTAAATAAGCCTTTTGATCTTGGTATCGATGAACTGAAAATATAAAAAAGTTACTTAGCAAAAATTATTTTTGATGCAGTTGCACTACTGTTATTTCTGTATTGTGGTTTTATATAAAGACCATATTTGCTCATTCTTATTAGCATACTAATATTGATTTCGATATATAAATGTTGATTTTGTAAGACTGACGATGTTTTGAAATAAAACTTCATGCTTGTCGTTTTATTAGGCCTCAACTTATTGACAAAATAAAAATCAATAATTTAAGGATTGTGACAGGTGACTTGATAGAGGCGAGTAATTTAGTGACTTCTAAACCATTTATATCTCTCAACCCTGTATACTATTTTTTTTAGACTGTACTAGTTTATGTGTACGGCTGTGCTGCGGCTGCGTACGGAACATTTTTTTCGTTAGGGTTTGTTTTGTTAGGGTATGACATATCTGTACTTTTAAATATCATTGAAGCAACGTTTTATTGGATAAGAAAAGTTTTAGGAAAAATATTAATAATGATGAAGTAAAAAAAAATACCTGTCGAATACATAACCTCCTCCTTTTTTTGAAGTCTGTTAATAACATTATCACGACTTCTTCCTCAAGCCTTTTCTCAATTATGTTGGGGTCGACTTCCAGTCTAACCAGATGCGGCTGAACATCAGTATTTTATGCGGAGCGACCCTCCTTGTCCCTTCGGGGAAATACAGGCGTGGTCTTCACTTCCGCCGCTAACCCGCTAATCCTCACCTGGCGTGACATTAACAGGGCTGCCACTGTTATCACGCTGATAAATAAAATTGTTATATTATTTGATCAATTCTACATTTAGATTGTGATAACACGTAGCATATTTCATATAGTAATAAAATAAATAAATATTTAATAAATATTTAGGGGCATTTTTACAAAGCACCATCTAGTCCCAAACTAAGCAGCGCTTGTACTATGAGTACTAGACAATGGATATAATACTTATATACTTTTTTTTATATTGTATTATATACTTATATACTTGTAAATATATAGCATCCAGCAGTTATGGTGGTATGTTATTGTGTTTGTGTGGTGTAAGCGTGTAGGTCACTCGGTGAAATAAATAAAGGCCGAGTATGTAGCACAGTATATAATAACTAACGTCACAGTTACAAACACTGGATAGACAGTCACACAACACAACACAAAGTCAAAAGCTATAGAGATTGAAGGAGTAGAACGGAAGATATTAGCGACAGAGTAAAGATTTCGCCTATACCGCAAAGTTTGAAGACAAAAGTCTTCAACCAGTGCGTCTTGCCTGTCATGACTTACGGTGCCGAGACGTGGACACTGACAGTTGGGCTAGTCCACAAGTTTAAAGTCGCTCAGCGAGCTATGGAGCGAGCTATGCTTGGAGTTTCTTTGAAGGATAAAATCCGAAACGAGATTATCCGGAGAAGAACCGGAGTGACCGACATAGCTTGTAGAATCAGTAAGCTGAAGTGGCAGTGGGCTGGCCATGTCTGTCGAAGGACCGATGGCCGCTGGAGCAGACGAGTCCTTGAGTGGAGACCGCGAATCGGCAAACGCAGCGTAGGGCGCCCCCCTGCCAGGTGGACGGACGACCTAAAGAGCGTGGCCGGGGGGGACTGGATGCGGAAGGCAGAGGATCGAGCGTTGTGGCGCAACTTGGGAGAGGCCTATGTCCAGCAGTGGACTGCGATAGGCTGAGTTGATTGAAAGATTAACGCAAAACATAGAACGGTAAATATTAGCGACACGAAATAACGGTATGCGCGCGGTGGCAGGCGCTAGCGAGGATATTGGAAGGCTCGAGTCGGGTCAGTCGTGCAAACATCGCTCGCTCCCGCCATCGTCACCGCTCCGCTTCGTCCGCTCTCGCCGCCCGCGCCTGTTTATTGGCACAGAACATCTAATTGGAAATTCTGGAACGATAGAACGATGTGAATGAATTGATGTGTTTTCGAGATACATCGCTTTGTATTGGAGTGCTTTTTGAAAGATCTACAGTACGAACTGTTCTTAAAAACTGTGTTCAGTAGTATTTTTTTTAATGATCTATGTGGTTTCGTTTCATAATATAGCAAGAGGAAAACGATTTCTTGATTCTAAACGATTTAAAATGAGAGTCTGCTAAAATCAAACTAATATTATAAATGCGTAAGTAACTCTGTCTTTCTGTATACCTATTACCACTTCAAGACTAAACACCTGAACCGATTGTAATGAAATTTAGCAATAAGATGGCTCGAGACTTGAGAAAGGACATAATATGCTACTTTTTATCCCTAGAAGATAAACAGTTCCCGAGGGACGTGCAATAGATGACATCAAGTTTTTTTTTTTTTTTTCTTTTTTTTTTTTTTCGAATGGACTCGCAGAATTATACAACACACATTCCCACATACCTATGACAAAACAAATCCAATGGCATGCTGAAACAATGGCAGCTAATTTGTAATTTATGAGAAAACCTTTAAAATAAATTAACGGACATAAAAGGATGTAGAGAAATAACAAATTACATTCCGCTTGAAATCACAAAACACAAGGCATCTTTTACACGACGATGATTCATGTAAGCCCGGCTTTAAAAGCAAGCCGACATTTAAAAGGGATTTTACTTATATTATCAATATTGTTTGGTTATTTATTAGGGGTTTGTACCCGAAGGGTGCCAAACGGGACACTATTACTCTCGCTTCGCTGTCCGCCCGTCCGTCCGTCTGTCACAGGGCTGTATCTTTTAAAAGGTAATAGGTAACTGATTGAAATTTTCTTAGAATATGTGTTGCTATGAGGTGTATCACGAAAAATACTAAAAACAAAAAAAATATACTAGTACGCCCCCGCCCCCCCTGCTCCGCGCGACTACACGGAACTAACACTCCAAATAGGATATTTGACTACTGTCTATGCACGGCATGCCCATGGCGGGCTGGAGGAGCGCGGTGGCTGAGGCGACGCGCGTCGGGTCTTCGCGGCGGCTGAGGGGGGCGCGGGCGGCATCGGTGCAGCGCTTGCGCCGCCCCGCACTTCATTTCTTACCACGACGGTGGTACTACGTTATTTTATTGTTATCTATTTTCCAAGTATTTATTACAAATTGTAACCTACAGTCCACTCTTTTATTTCACTGTTCCTGATACGAACACTCAAGCTCGAACAATACCAAATTGTTGCCATGCAACAACGCCATGGGCATGCCGTGCATAGACACTACTATTGAAGTAAAACTTCTTAAGGCATGCTTGACTTGGGGAGTAAGCTGGTGAATGCGTTACGAAAAGTGAGACGAACAGAGGGGGTAGTGCGGGGCGCGACAGCCGGCGCTAGCAAATATCCGCGCGCCGCGCCGGCTTTCCTTTGTTCTAATTGAAATAGTATTGAGGGAGATATAAGTAAGTGAAGTTTTACTTCAGTCGTGTGCTCTTCTAAAGCACACTCGTTTTTATTATTATTTATTTATTAGTAATCTTAAAAATATTAAGAGCCTCCACGAGTGACGGTATTTAATTGATCTTCCGATTGTCTTGTTCACGTCCTAAACTTATTTTAAACTATCGCTCCCTTTTACTAATAGTAGATACAAGAAAGGGATGGCAACAATTTTAGAACTGTCAAATTAGTCGGAATTTAGATTTCAATAGGTACAAGTTTAATTGTGATCTCGGAACGTGCTCACTAAAATATAAAGAAATGCTTCTAGAAAGAATCATACACCTAAGTGTTTTAGGAGCTACGGCTTGCGACTCGTTGTTAATATTTGCATTCACATCTGCCAAGTGTATTGTATGTAAGGTAGGTAAGAGACAATATTAGCTAGTTCTTGCGTCCACAATGAACACAATAAAAAAAGGCTCAAACGTCTGTATTGGTTGTGTCTGAGAAACATATTTGACTAACGATTTTTGAATATTGAGCTAGGAATGCATAAACTATTCACTTTACTGAAAATTATGTAGGTATATTGCCGCACTGGGGTAACCTTCAGTCGAGATTTATTTCGTACTTGAGAATATTTATAGATAAGAGACTTACGTTATTACATTTTTTGTAGCTGCTTAACTTCACAACAAGACATGTTTTTCAAAAACAGGTACAAAACGAACGTTCAATAAATTATTTCAATAATTCATAGTTTTTGTTCCAACATGACATTTTCCGTTTTTAAACGAAACAAAGCTGCTTGTTATCGACGCAATTTGTTCGATACATATAATTGACTAGTCATTCGATATTTATAACCGATTATTTGCATTTTCACATGAATACTTAATTACTGGATAAGAATTATGTAGTGTATTGAAATGTTGTCCAGCATGTATACTGGGACGGAAGCAGTTATTAAATTGACAGCACTTGTAATTTGTGGTAACATGTAGCGATACCTTTTTGTTCTACATCGTACGATTAATTGCAATAGTTTACTCTGTGTTTTATTTGGCAGATACTAAAGAAATATGTTAATAATCATTGTCGTTGTAATTACGTGCAATCTAAAAAAATAAATTTAATATAGGTTCGGTAATATAACTGTAGGTAAAAAACTAAAAAAAAACGTATTCAAAACTACGATTTAAATTTTGGAAAGAAAAAATTGCTCACGAGCAGAATTTTTTCTGTCCTCAATTTAAATCGTAAGATTTCGCTTCGCATGCGTAAATTCGTTAAAAATACTAAAGTATCCAAAAATATAAATTAGATCCAAAGACGCGTGCTACATTGCCATTATTTTAAAGGGTCATACATTTAAAGTTGACTGGTAGAGAATGGGCATTCATGGCAATAAGTCTGAATAAAGTAGGTACCATTGTTATAATTATGTAAGTAAAAGTTAAATACTCCAGTCAAATTAGGATTTAACCTGTGAATGTAATGTAGAATGCTGATTTTCTGCATGAACCTGTTTTGATGCTATAAAGACTTGCTAAGACTCGTATAATCCCGTGTTTGAGTCTTGAAATATTCAAGGGTTACAAAATCGTTTATTTTTTCAATATCACGTCTTCTGTACGTCATATGACATTAGAGTGAAAGGAACATTAATAGATCATGAAATTCTCTGTTCTAGCACACCTCAGCCACTCAATACAATATAAATGCTAGCACCACCTACATACAAAAGATTACGTCTGTATACGAACGCGCACACCCGTGTAGGTTAGGGATGCTCGCCGCTCGTAATGCCGGCTGGGTTCCAAGCGCTTCTCAGTAGTTTTCAGAGATGGCGTGCTTGTATAGCGACTCGCGATTGACATTCATTGCAATCTTGCAGTCCAATTAGGGATCCAACATCGTTCACAAAAAACATCGATGTTGGAACATCGATGTTTTCAAACGTAAAACATCGATGTTTTTTCGATGTTTTGGAAAAAAAATCTGTTCAAAATGAAACACAATAAGTATGATTCGTCTATCACGGAAATAGATTATTCTAAATTTTTGACTGTTTTTGACAAGTTTTTGAAGTACAAACACAACTTAGCGACATTATCAACTATGATTTTTTCTACTTGGTTACGTGAAAATAATAAATAAAATTGAAATAAAACACCTGATAAATTATTAGCCAATCCAATTTATACAAAAACAACTAACACAGAAATGTAAAATTTAATGTTAACATTTCTAACTTCACTTTCTCTATTCTGACAAATAGTAGGATAAAAATGTTGAATAAATACTTGCCTAGACCAACACAGATTTTCAGCTTATAGTTTACCATGTTATTAACTATTATCTCAGCTTTTTGTCATAAAGAATGTACTTAATAGAATGTACGCGTGTTACTGAGGTAGACCACTGTTTATATGAGGGAATGATGTCCTGACATCTGTTTAGCGAATATATGTACGTGCTGCTCTGCATGTAAAGCGAAGATCAAAGAATCACATATGGCGCTATGATAAAACATCGTTCATAAAACATCGTTCATAAAGAACGATGTATCGTCGATGTTAAGGATTTCAACATCGATGTTAAAACATCGATGTTTATGAACGATACATCGATGTTTTGAAACATCGATGTTTTTTTTGCATCCCTAAGTCCAATTGCAGGCAAACCGCAGGTGGGTGCGGGGTGCGGGTGAGGAATCTTTAATAAGGCGGGGGGTGGTGAGTGGCCGTTCTGTACGATAGTACGGTCGACCGCACGTCGGTGGTAACACTTTGACATTAGCAGCAACTTTATTTCGTAAGCAGTAAGGGCGGTTTTTGAATTGAAGTGTTACCACTGTCATGCAGTCGACTGTACTATTTATTAGGTATTCTGTAGTTCTAGTTCAATTTTAATCAACCGTATGGGAATAGAAATCCGCTGGATGCGGGAAGCGCAGGACCGGTCGTTGTTGCGATGCTTGGTGGTGGCCTACGTCCAGAAGTACACGTCTTTCTCTTGAAATAATGATGATGATGATGTATGGGCAGTAGTATAGGCTAGTTATAGAAATTTTTATACATAATTAAGGCTCAAAAGAAACGCAACAGATTTAATGGCAAAAATTTGAATAAAACTACCGTGTTGAACTAAGGGCTAAGGAAGTATCACTTCTTATACTGTACGCTGATCTCTCAGATATATTTTATTGCATAACGTGACTCACTTCCAAGGCATCTCATCTTCATACATACCTTGGACTTCTAAGGAAAAAGTCGTGACATCACATACAAGGCGCCTAAATTCAGTGCGCCTGCGCACTTATTGACAAATTCAGTAAGCAACGCTAACAGGCTGTATAGCGGCTGTATAATGCGTGAAAACATAAGTGCGGACACAACACCCTGTATAAGGTCTCGTATAACTAGCTAGGCTTGTTAGTTGGGCCCGGCGTGTAACTCAAAACGAGCATAGTTACTTGTAGGGTTGTTGGGTCTTTGGAGATAGAACATTTTTGTCTTAAAAAAGATATTACCAAATTCTTTTTTCGAAATCTGATCTGGAACAAAAACTAGTTTATTATTATTTCAGTGCATGCGGAGAAAAAAGTTAAATCTATACTAATATTATAAAGAAAAAGATATGTTTGTTTGTAATCGATGAATTCTGAAACTACTGAACCAATTTTAATAATATTTTTACGAATGTGAACGAGGCAGTACGTGACGTACTCCTAGAAAGCGTTTCGTGTGTGTACGTCACGGATCGTACACACGTCGTTAAGGACTAGTTGCGTTTGTACGGCCAGGTAACTAGGGAATAATGTAATGAGTGTTTTTTTTATTAGTTCATCAAAGGTATCAACAAGTCCTTGAATGGAGACCGCGAATCGGTAAACGCAGCGTAGGGCGCCCCCCGCCGCCGGGTGGACCGATGACCTGAAGAAGGTGGCTGGGGGGAACTGGACGCGGAAGCATTTTGCCAGAGGCCTATGTCCGGCAGTGGGCTGCGATAGGCTGAGTTGATGATCAATTAATAACAATAATTGATCTACTATTTTTAACCGACGAAAAAAAGGAGGAGGTTCTCAATTCGACGCGTATATTTTTTTTTTTTTTTTTTTTTTTTATTTTTTTTTTTTTTATGTATGACCACGCATAACTTTTTACAGAGTGGTCCGATTTTGATGATTCTTTTTTTATTGGATAGGGTATATCTTGAAGTTGGTCCCATTTGAATTTCAAAATCAAAATCCACCCCTAAGGGTAGTAAAACAGGGGATGAGTGTTTGTTCACCCACTGAATTCTTACCTGTTAACCGATTCTGTTGAAACTTGACATACATAAATATAGTTCTAGACACTACGACATAATGGAGACCTGGATTTAGAGTTTAACCACAAAAAAATGAAAAATAAAACTTTTTAACAAAAAATTGAACCGACGAAAACAGAAACTGAAAAGCGAAAAATAACTAATTATGAGTCGGCGCCAAACAACCAATCAACGAAGATCATTAAATTACTTTAAATAAATAATAAAAACAACGTCACATCAAATACAACGTGAGATTTTCAACGATAAACAATAACTTTCCAAAAATGCGTTCTCCGCTCGGCCACTTCCAACTTACACGCACTATGCTTGTTAAAAGTTCGTTTGGCGCCGACTCATAATTAGTTATTTTTCGCTTTTCAGTTTCTGTTTTCGTCGGTTCAATTTTTTGTTAAAAAGTTTTATGTTCTATTAGGCCATTGACAATCTTATAGCAACTCCTTCAAAAAATATGTGATGAGTATTTAGTTTGTCACAACTGACCTATAATAGGATCCACAATATTTTGACAGTAATCGTGTGGGCTATCATTTTAATATTTTTTGCCACAAATTCGGGAAATTTAAAGAAATGTAAAGCAGTTTTTCTTTCCAAAATTTAAATAGTTAGATTTCGCTTCGCATGCGTAAATGCGTTAAAAGTAATAAAATAAATATAAAGAAGTTTATCCTAAATAATATAACTTAAAAAGTAGGTACCTATTACAGTCGAAAAATATTTTAGGAAGTAATAAAATCAATCAATTAACGCAACACAAATGAATTTGATCCAGCTAAGTTGCTAAAAATATCTATTGATTTAACATATTACAAAAATCACAATATTTACAATATTAATTAATTATAATAATTAGAACAAGATCCGCGTGCGGACCAATTGGCACGAATGAAAATTAGATATTGTTGAATTTATTTGTGTATTGTGTCTTCGCAAATGAGAGAAAAGTACTAGGTATACAAGTCTCGGCTGAAATAGCAATTAATGGCCTCGTTTAGTTAAAAAGAATTCAGCTGGCGCCTCGTCCTTTTAAAATCACTTGGGAAGTACTCGGCTTCGCCTCGTAATTCCAATATTACTCGGCTGTCAATTGCTTCATTTCAGGCCTCGACAGTAATGTACGGTCGACCGCCGTAACACTTTGACATTAGCAGCATCTTTATTTCGTAAGCAGTAAGGGTGGTTTTCGAATTGAAGTGTTACCACTGTCTTGCAGTCGACTGTACTATTATTGGTTAATTGTAATGAGAGAAAATAGTGGAATCTGCTTGTTATCCACTGAGGTACAAAGGAGATATTTATAATGACGACATATTTCTTATTTTATTATTAATTTTAAAAAAATACACACTATATTTATTAGAAACTGCAACACTCACTTAATCGCGCTTAATTTCATGCTGCGACAAGACGATGTCTCAAACGCTTACGTGAAATACTAGATCATACCTTATTATTATGCATTTTTAACGTGTAAAAACCGGCCAAGAGAATGTCGGGCCATGCTCAGTATTATAGGGTTCCTTAAGTAGGTGTAATTACAAACGAATCAAATCGAATATTAATCATGGCTATTTTAGTTTTTGCAATAATCGGCAGCATTCGCGACTCAGAACGTGTTGTTAGTAGCGCCATCTAGCGATAAATTCAAGAAGCCAAATTTAAGAAGTGTTTCATTTCAAAGTTTCTTTTTGTGATTTTTTCAAATAGAAAGTAGCTAAAAGAGCATTATTTGCTAAGACAATTTTTCTCTAAGGTCAATGACCTTTGAACTAGGACGTTTTAAGTATTTTTCAGTTTTCACTCTATAACTCAAAAAATTATAATCACATTATACTCGAAATAATTTTAAAAGAGAGTTTTCACAAAGGTCTATCAATGTGGAAAATTATAAGTTTCTATATTGCATAGTTTAGAAATGGCAGGGGGGGGGGGACACATTGCAAGCCACTTTGGCGGGCTATATTTCGCAGATGGTACACCTGATAAAAAAGTGGTGTATGAAACATTACCTTCATTTTAGTAGACCTATTCAATGATATCCCACAAGAGGGGGTGCAGCGAAAAAAAAATTTGCATCCCCATTTCACATGTATGGACGCCATCCCTAAAATACGTAAAAACGATTTTTTTATTCTTTTAAAATTGAGATCTATATGTAGACTATTTTTTAACAAAATTTCATTTACTTATGTTTATAATTGTAGAAGTTATTAAGCTGTAAAGGATTAGGACAGACGGACAGACGGACAGACGGACAGATGGACAGACGGACAGACGGACAGACGGACGGACATGACGAAACTATAAGGGTTCCTTGTAGGACTTCGGAACCCTAAAAATGATAGCAGATCATAATATGATTCTCATAACGAAAATGTATTTAATGATTTGTATCTAAATGTAAAATCAATGTAAAGTTCGGGAGACACATTATTATACTTATAATATGAAACTTTAAAAGTTGTCACGTGTAAACTTAAAAGCTAAACAACGTTTGAGTCGGTGTCTACCTATGCAATACAACTTAAGAGAAAAACATGCAATTTTTCAACGTTTTTGTTCCTGCTCCATCTTCAAAAGGTTAATACGTACCAGCGTCAAACTTGGTCTGATTATAGTGCAAACTATGTAGTTTAGCAACAAATACTTAAAAAAATAGAGGAAACAGAGACATAAGTGGTGGTAACTGCGTAAGAAATAGATGCAAAAATTAATATTTCGCGCATGGTACGAACGTTAATGATAATAATCAAAATATGATGAACTCTCGTAAATTAAACCAGTTTCTATGAGGTTACTTAATTGTTAAATCCTTACTGCGTGAGTCCGACTCACACTTGGCCGGTTTTAAGGGTCCCGTAGTGGAACTAATTTTCTATCTTTGTCAGGATTCCGTCAATCTCTGTTTTATCATACAAAAAATATGCCCGTAAACACTTAAATATAACTAAAAGCAATATGACAATCCAAAGTTCTGCCAAATCCGCGATTTTAAACGATAAAAATTTTCAATGTATGACAAGTGGCGCCACCCTGAATTTTGTGTACTCAGTGGTGCCAAACTGTACGACTGCTAAAAAAAGGTTTGAAAACTCCTTGGTTGGGTCGAAGTGGCATTAAAAACTCCTTAGTTGGGCTGAAGTGTGCGGTTATGGAAAAAAAATTAAATTACCGCATTGTATTGTTCAGCAAACTGTATCGTAATGAAACTTTTTAAATTTATTGCAGGTGCATGTGCGTAAAGTATGTCATTATGACATTACTTTCGAGTTCATAATTCGAATTTTACGATACGAGTGTAGATAATAGTAGTTTATGAAACTGTTGCATAATAGGGGTTATTAAAACACGAGTGTGAGTTTAAAAACCGAGCCGTAGGCGAGGTTTTTAATAGTATCACACGAGTGTTTTAATACCTAGTTATGTCAGTTTCATACACTATTTTATCTAAACTCATACAATTTTAAATGAAATACCAAAGTCATAATGTTGTAGTTTTTCTTGATTTTTCTGGTAAAAGATTGTTCGTCATTTACGTTGCTGCATCCAGAAATTCAGACGGGGTCATATTCTCCTCAGTTCAGTATCACTGCTGTAGTCAGATATTTATGCCCAGAATAAAACTTTAGACATACAAAACCATAATAATAACGTAAACAATTACAATAAAGTAAGTAAGTAAGTAACGATAACAATGACCAAATCCAGTAGGTAATGGCGCGTGGCCGCGCACGCGCCCCAGCGTTAAAATATAGTCTGGCGAAAACATTATAATCGAATGAACGATAGCCTAGATTTTCTATTAAAATCTATTTTTAACTATTTTAAATTATTTAAACGTATTGAAAAGACGTATTTTATTAATGTAAGTATTTTAATATAGTCAAAAGTAGTTTTTAATCATTGAACTATAATAGCTCAATGTTATTTTCATGATTAGTAGAGTTAGTAGTAATGAATACTTTTTATATGGTAACATTTCAAGACAACGGCTATGATGCGGTTACGTTCCAGCTGCGATCCATGTTCGTTTCAGTTCATGTTTTTAGTGGAATAACTTTTTATGTTATCATCGAACGACGAACGCAGTCGAACCGTTGCTGAACCGTTGCCGCTAATCAAACGTTGTAAATTAGTGGAATTGGGGCCCTGCTCTATCTTCAAAACGGTAATATATACCAGCGTCAAACTTGGTCAGATTATAGTGCATATTATGTAGTTTCGCAACAAATACTAATAATAAGACAAACATAGACATATTGAGAGGTACGGAACCCTTACTGCGCGAGTCCGACTCGCACTTGGTCGGTTTATTTTTATCACGCTCAGTGTTGTATTTCTGAATACTCTGCTTAAATAGCTGACAACAGCCAAATACCCCAAATAGGCTTCTTTTAAAAACATTTTTGTTGATATCATGGCCATAAACGAGACCTGGCTTTACGCGGGCGAGGAGGGACGCGCGCCCGTCGTGCCCGGGTACCGGCTGCGACATGTTCCGCGCCCGGTGGGCGTGTGCGGTGGACGCGGCGGTGGCGTTGGGTTTTATATAAGGCGCGGAATTAATGTACGATTCCATTCACACCCCCTTGATCCCCTACATAATTCTGTTGAGCAAATGTGGCTAGTTCTGACTGTGAATGGTGCAAAAATTGCTGTGGGGCAATAAATCGTTTCTTTCTTTCTTTCAATGCCCAAAATAATTCAGAATTGGATGAACCGTTAATGTTTTTGAACGGATGTTTTAATTCTGAGTGTCAGCCCTACACATCTATAATGAATGACTCACACATTAGCATAACGTGTAAAGGCCAGCAGTTTGCATATTAATTGATTTTTAAGTGTCAAAGAAATTAGTGTATTATTATTAATGTGCTCACAAAGAAACTATACAAGAATGATACATAATCATTATATTGTGATTAAATAATAAGTAGGAATTTGATTTGATCGGTTTTAAATTGTTACGCAAAAATATTGTTATTGAAAGGTACCATTTTTATCATTTTTCAGAAATTCAATATTTGTCTAAAATGTGTAATTTATGTTTTTTTCCTCGCAAGTGTGTTGAAAAACGTCGTATGACACGCGTGAGCTTTGACCATTATACTCTCGGCTCCATTACGGCCTCGCCTTCGGCTCGGGCTGCAATCCAGCCTTGAGTATAATAGTCAACTTAGCTCACTTGTACCCACTGAGGTAGTATGTATTTAGATAGACATCGTTGCTTGTACCATAATGTACTATTAACTCGCCGCATTTAATGTTCCCCGTCGTAGTTTTAGGAAGAAAAAAAAACCGTATTTCTTTGTTATCATTTAATTTGAAGAGTATTTGTGTCAAGCGTGACCCAAGGAAGATTTTAACCATTAACACCCCTTTTTACCCTCCTTGAGTTGAATTTTTGAATAATTTAAAAACACGTAAATCGTTAATTGCTTTAAAGATTATTTAGACCGGGTTTCGACTCAATCCAGCAACGAATACCACAATATTCTCCCATACAAAATGTAAAACCTTATTACACCCTCTTTTAGGAATAATTTTGGAAAAAGAAAACGTACGTCTTTTCATTATTTACTTTTCTGGCATCTGACTGTTCATGGCAGTATACGAATATCTATGGCAGTCGTTACGGGTAGTCAGAAGCCCGAAAGTCTGACAACTGGTCTAACCTCCGAATGTCAGTATTACCCAGTAACTGGGTTGCGGGGGTCTGATGGCAGTCGCTCCGTGTAAAATACTGATGTTCAGCCGCATCTGGCTAGACTGGAAGCCGACCCCAATATAATTGGGAAAAGGCGAGGAGGATGATGATCGTTCATTGATGATCAGCATAATAGGCTTTAAATTACGACCTTCGATAACCATGACAAGGTATAATGGATTACTTTTAGTTCAAGCCTTCACAAATACGTCAATCAAAAATAGGACCAAAACAGAAAATTTTCATTATATTTTGATTTCCAATGGAATAGCGAAACTCGAAAACATTTCGGTCGGTTTCTAGAAATTTACATACAATTATTGAAATGATTTACACCGCAGTAATCGCTGTGACGATAGTCATGCTTCAGAATTAACTGTAGACTTTGTTTCAGCTAGCTTGTAAAATTATCCTTTCTTGCCTTACTATTTAACTTTTTGAATAGAAAAATTACAGAAAAAAATCGACATTAGACTTAGATATACTTAAAAAGCAATAAATATGGAATAAAGTGTGCCACTTTTTGGTCAAATTCCATGTAAGTTAAAGCCATTAACACGATAAGAAGAAAAGCATGTGTAGTTGGTCAAGTCAAACGGCAGTAGTTCAATGTTAAATATTAATAATAAGACGCATCTGGTAAGAATAGAAGCAGCTCCCAACATACTTTACACAAGGAAACAACAAACAATACGAGCAACTGCAAGTGTAAACATCTTGACAAGAAACAAATTGGTGAAAGACCTACACACAGATATCCATGAATAATAGTGAAGTCCTTTCTTCTATACCGGTAATCTATAAGCTAAGCTAATCTATACCGGTAGAACAAAACTGGACTGTCTAAAGTCGCTTCCTAGTTTCAAGAACTAAGCCACGTCAACATTCTACGTCTTGCGTCAAAGCAAACCTAAAATTCACGCGAATGAGTCGCGGCTAATTAGATTAAGTATGGAGAATCTGACTTGCTCGGCATTCATAAATGTTTACTAGTTAGTGATTCTGCTCGGTTCAGCGCTTTAAGCAATTGGTTTACCTTCAGCTATTAGCGATATTTTTTCCAAACAAAATCACTGCTAGTTAGGGAAATAGCGCAGATTTAGTCTGAGAATCTCAAGAGGATACCTGTACCATTGTCAGTTCGAGCAGAATGTGAAGTTTAACCCTGCCTCCCCCGCCCCCCCCGACCCAATGGCAATAAAAAGAATACGGTGGTATTTAAGACGGTAAGTTCGTTCGTCGGTCCCGGTGCAGGGTTTAAATGAGGATTTTTTCACGTTACAGATTCCTTTACCAAAAGAGACAGATATTCTGAGCGAACGTGATGTGTGCGTTGGTGCAGAGCGCAGAATATAACGCCGCTACATTTAGTATCGCAATCGGGTTTTTTCGGGTACCCTCGTGCCCGTGACGTTTCTGTCAGATATTCGCATGACAGTCGGCTGACTGTAGATCCGCACTATAAAGGTCGATGCGCAGTGGCCGCACGCACCGTTAGAGGCGGGTATTTAGGTCGGCGCACGCGCCCGCTACAGTATGCCACGCTGGGTGAGGTTGCGGGGGATAGGCGGTAGCGGATTTACAAAAAGGTAAGTTTTCGTAGTGATCTTTGGCTTCGAATATTTAAAAGGTTAAATTAATAATTCTGTAAGGCCAATGAAAATCGAAATACCTACAAGTTAGATCACGATTACAATATTGATTTATATTCAATCGGTTTATTGCAATAACAATTAGTGAATTGCGTAATACTTATATTACTAATCATTCTTGAGGACTTGAAACTAAATTGAAAAAATACGTCGTCATAAATAACTAAATGATGTATGTAATAAATAAAAAGAAGAACATTCTGATTTGATAAATTATAAATCTAATATAAGTTCTTTACAATTACTTTTTATGATGTCAAGGACTGGCCAAATATCACAAGAAAAATTCCTAAGCGTTTCATAATTCAATTAAAACCCGACATTTTGAGATCAACACCATCATTTAATAAACTTTTTATGCTTTGGTATATTACAGTGGATTTTAATTTATAGGCAATATAATTATGTAAATTGAGACAGCCAGACGGGGTCGCGACAGGTTGCGTAGGAGATGGCGAGGAGCCAAGTTATATATTTTGACAGCTTGCACAGAACCGCGATAAAAAGATAGGTCTTATCTCAGCAGTGGGACAGTACAAGCTAATAAAAAAACTGCCATAACATTATAGGAATGTTCTACGAATTCTTATTATTATGTAAAAAATCAAGATAGACATTAATATATACCGAAAGAACCTGATTGTGAAATACAGCTACGGCTGGGTTCTTTTCTATCCTAACCAGGCTGCGGGGAATCTTGAATCTCTTCAATAATTTTACAACGATTTCTTTTACTCACAAGGGCGAGAGCAATGGCGGCGCGCGCGGAGCTTGCATTCCGAAAAAAAAAGGGTTGCCAGATGGCACAGACTACATAGAGATTGAACAAATATAAGGCGACGCTCGCTCCACCATGACTCTGCCACACATTTATTTCGTAACACTGGCTCTCAATTACAAAACAATTGATATTATTAAATATTAATGGCTGTCGTGTACACTGATACTCATCTTCTTTTAACTAATTCCAAAACCCGTTCAACTAATTTTATAGGTCGCGTCACTAAGGACCTCGGAAAAATAATATTACGACATTTTAAAATCGCTTCTTCTTCTAACTTGCACCAAACTCGCAGAAACAGTAATCTAGGATGTTATGTGTTATGTACGTGACATGTCAACGTTTGTGACGGAATGTTACCGATTTTACAACATGTCCAGTCGTGGTGTATGCTGGAAATGCAGTCAATGTACCCTGTGACAGCAACAGCTGACTCATCATATTATGGGCGAATGTTGAGGTGAGTTTCGACAGAGCATTTTTCATGTTATTATTAACCAATCCAAATTGTCAAGGGTGCTACAGTGGTTAATGAGGAGGGGCATGTTTTTTATTTTGATTCAGCTGCGGTTGGTCAGACTCAAAATCGATGATGATTTAAAATCAGTCGATCCGGATCCCTGAAGATTTAATTAACTACTAATCTAGCTTAATTATATCTACAAGCTCTGACGAATAAAAAAGGCGGACGGAATCTCGCTAAACAATAAGTGAAGCATCCATAGTAAGCCGGCTCGCTTAAAATGCCAAAAAGCCGCGATTACGAGATTGTTTAATCTAGTGTGACGGTAGTCATTGTTGTAGTGTCACAAATAAAATAACAATATAAATCTGGTGTGTTAAAATGCTTTCGAAATTATAGTGGGTTTACGAAACAATTAAGTGTGAAGCACTTAATTTTTGTTTAGCGAGAAGTCTTTGTGTAGCGTGAATCCGTCCGCCTTTTTTATTCGTCCGAGACCACGAGTATGCTTGCATTGCTTGCTCCCACTTTGTGCGAACTGTTAGTATGAGTATCATACGTATGTTAAAAAATTATAATTCTTGCCTGTCTTAGGAATTGAATACAAGACCATATGTATGCTTGCTCCCACTTTGTGCCAATTGTTGGTATGAGTATCATACGTATGTCTATATACGATGTTTCCAATCTGGTCTGAGTGTAAAACTAAATTTAGACTGACCAATCGGGACGCGGACGGGTTAATCATAAAATGTAACATGCACTGAGTTCATCTGTTGTTTACATTCTTTGCAAAATCATCCGGCGTCGGGCATACTTGTTTGTTTACTTATGACCTCCCGTGACTTCGTCTGCGTAATAATAACAAACATTTATTTCGAAACATACAGTTCATATACACGAAAAACAGATTAAACACACAGAAAATCATTTGATTGAGAGGTCTTTTTCCCTGCATTTCGTTCGTTTCGTCTTTTTAACCAGTAGGTCTACTCGTGTTTTGTAACGACAAACGAAGTACGAACTTTTGTTCCGATACTTACATAATAAAGATAGGCACATAAAAAAGGCACAATTAAGATAGACTACGGTTCATAGTCGTCTACAATTTACGGGAGATGAGAAAAACAAACATCAAAACACGATCATCGCATGCGATAAGGGAACGATGGTTGACCGGAGTAGCAAATTGTGCGATGAATCGTACGATTTATCGAATATCGTCGAACGGGAGTAGACCCCCTGGATCGAACCTAACGCAACCATGGCTAGGGCGAGGCATATTTTTTGATGCTTCGAAAGTGCCAAAGTAGGCTACTGCACACATATACTGACGTTAACACACTGAGTTAGCATGCAATAAAACGCATAGTGTACAGAGCATCTGCTCCCCACCACCCACCTGGACGATAAATTGCATGCGACAAATTCCATAATGTAAAGGGTGCTTTACTCGTAAACTAGACAAGTCTACTCATCCGTGATAGTTTTCCTTTTAAATTCGATTTCGAAGATTTCGTCATCATCATCATAATTTCAGCCGAAAGACGTCCACTGTTGGACATAGGCCTCCCCCAAGCATTGCCACAACGACCGGTCTGCGCCTTCCGCATCCTGTGGATTCACGCGACCTTCACCAGGTTGTCGGTCCACCTTGTAGGGGGCCTATGTCCAATAGTGTACGTCTTTCGGCTAAAATGATGATGTGATGATGATGACGTATATTTACGTCGTGATTTATTAAAAAGAAACTACATAGGTAGGTACAACGTTGGTTGACCTTCTTTACATTGGATGAGGGCCCCATCCGATTAATTTGCCACGGGCCTCTAACTTTATAGTTACAAACTCTCTCAGTCAGTAACGAACCTCGATTAAGAGCTTCCGCTCGGGATAACTTTGAACCCTCATTACATTCTTGTCAGGGTTGAATTTTGAAAAGCCCTTTCTCAGTGCTAGTCTACATTATGTTAGGAACCTTTGCGCTAAATTTCAAGTTTCTATATAGCGGTTTGGGTTGTGTGTCTCTCAGTCAGTCACGCTGGGGCGAGGGCTACCAGCAGCCCTCGGTGCCGGTGCAGCAGTGGCCCCCGCAGGGCCAGCACCACTACTACAGGTAGCCCCTGTATAAACGCCGCTATTCGTGGCGCGAGCGCGAGTGATGTGTGACCCTGTGACCCTTGAAACCGTGTAATGTTGACTCGAAGACGATTGTGAATCGAATATGTTGTTAATATTGTAATATGGCAATATTAGACTCGAGTGTTGTGACACTATGGCGATAACATGCCAGATTCGAGTAAAATGTGTCAGTGTAAGCAGCAGTGGCCTCGCTGTGACAGTGTCAAGATTTACTATTTTTATTTTGTTACATTCATTGTTGATATTTTGTAAATACCAGGCCCCTCAGAAAGTATTGCGAAAAAAAGTTTTTATATATGGGAGACTGGCCAGTTATAATGTTTTTCGAAAATATGATTATTTATAAGTAAAAATAAGTAAGTTCCAATTTCAAAATTTCCCTCCACATTTTTTGCGAGTTAATTCAAAGTATTGTGTCTCACTGAAATATGGATCTGCGCCGGGAACATTTTAGAGCTATGATTTTATACGATTTCAAGTGTCGCCTGAAACCGGATGAATCGTACGATAGACTTCAAATGGCATTCATGGATGAAGGCCCTTCCAAGGCAACCGTGTATCGTTGGTATAACGAATTCAAGCGCGGTCGACCAACTTTGGGGGATGACGAAAGAAGCGGTCGCCCTTTGACGGCTGTTACCGAAGAAAACGTGCTAGCAGTGAAAAATTTAATCCAAGACAATAGGCGAATTACATATCAGGAGATTCAACACATATTGAAGATTGGATCGGGAAGCGTTCACGAGATTCTACACAGCCATCTTCGCGTGAGGAGGATAGTATCACGCTGGGTGCCGCACAACCTCACCGATGCTCAGAAGCAGGCCCGGGTGGAATGGTGCCGTGATATGCTTAACAAATTTGAAGCAGGCTCGTCTCGGCGTGTTTACGACATCGTTACAGGTGATGAGTCCTGGATTTATCAATACGACCCAGAAACCAAGCGCCAGTCGACTGTTTGGGTGTTTCAAAATGAGCCAACGCCTACCAAAGTGAAGCGATCTAGAAGCGGGGGTAAGATTTTGATCGCTAGCTTTTTTAATTTGACTGGCCACTTGGTATCAATTCCCTTACGGGATCAAAGAAGCATTAATGCCGAATGGTATACTACCAAATGTTTGCCAGAAGTTTTCTCTGTTATAAGCAACAAGCGACCAAACACAGGGCTCCGCGGGCTACTGCTCCACCACGACAATGCACCTGCGCACACCGCACTCAAAACGAGGGACTTCCTGGACAGCACGCCAGTCAAACTCCTGGGTCACCCTCCTTACAGCCCTGATCTAGCACCGTGTGACTTCTTTTTATTCCCAAAAATAAAAAATCAGCTCAAAGGGATACAATTTTCGTCGCCGGAAGATGCGCTGGCTGCGTTCGAGCAGGCTGTAAACGAGGTGTCTGCGGCGGACTGGAAAAAGTGTTTTGAAAACTGGTTTAGGCGCATGAATCTTTGTATAGAGGCTGGTGGAAAGTACTTTGAAAAGATTTGATAAAAATATATGTACGTATAGAACAATTTTTTTTAGTTTCGCAAAACTTTCTGAGTGTCCCACGTAGTATATTATAGTGAATAAGGATACATGTTTAACTATGACAGTGGTAGCGATGCCGGTGGAAGTGCCAGTCAACCTACCACATCACAGGATACTCTGGTGAGATGCCCACATTGCACCCAGGTACGCTTTTTTAAAGGTAAGCGGGGCCTGAGGGTGCATTTTGGGAAGGTCCATAAAGCCCAAAATGCACCCTCTAACCCCTCTCCGTCATTAACTTTACCATCTCCCAATCTACAGGTAGTTTGTTCGAAAGTTGCCACGCATGAATCGCAAGTAAAATTGTGATCACAACCATTCTATCTGTATATTTTTCTGTCTGTACTCAAAATCTACCATATTCTTGAATATATCCCTCGTTCATCCAGTAATTATTATTATTATTTATTTATTGATTAAGTAACAATGACTCACTGTGTTAGTAACAATATTACTTAATAACTATGTTAGTATTCCTATCCTATGCACTTAACCTAAACCGCACTGGTATGCAAATCCCTGCTACAAGCTCAGCACCGAGGTTGAAAGCTTGCAGCAGCGATTTACACACAAGCAGTCAAGCCTGCTGGCGATACAGCGCAGTATAACCACAGAGTACTGTAATATATATGAACAAGAGTGCCATCTTGAGCCAAATTCAAGCATGTATGGAAACTAGCGCCACCTGATGATAAGGCGGGGAAAAAATGTCGTGGATAGATAGATATAGATAGTTATATGTATCTATTCCTAGATTTGTGTATGTGTGTGTGTATTCGTATACGTATAGGTACATATTATTCTGTTTTTCTTTCTATGAAATTAATTGCTCTCTTAGATTGCTTTTGATAAGTTTGTGTTGATCCATCATTGTAGAAACAAAAGTTAAAACAATAAACTTAACAACACTTAGTGATCACTGAATTCACTGATCCGATTGTCGTCTTAATATGGAGTAACTAATGAAATAACACAAACTTAACAAAAAACAGATTCAAAACAAAACAGAAAACGCATAGAAATCATACAATTTTTGCTTAAAGCATACGACAACAACAAAGTTCCATCAAAACTTTTCTAAATGTCGGTTAGGGTTGGCAATCCGAGATCGATGTACCGAAGAATCGATTTTTCACGCCCAAAAGATCGATTCTTTAAATCGATATGCAGTTCTGAATCGATATTTCACCCTTGAAAATCGCCATGTTTTTTTTTGGTAAAAATCATGAAATTATTTGCAATTACTCTGTATGGCACATTGGCGCGTGAACGCGTGACTCGTGACGTAAGATTTTAATAAATGACACCTATAAAAAATGCCCATAAATGAAATAATTACTAGATTATCGACTATTTACTAGTTAATTTTTAAATTACATTTGGAAAAATACAGAGATGTTTCTCAACTAAAGTAAGGATTAAATTATAATTATTATTGAAAAAACAGGAAAGCTAAAAATCTAACGAAAAACTAACTAACGGCCAAAATTAATATCCAATCTATCCACGATTTACCCTACTAGAGACATAAATTTGACATATTTTGTATGGAGCTTATGTCAAATTCCTATCTAGTAGGGCAAATCGTGGATGGATTGGATATTAATTTTGGCCATTAGTCACTATAATTGTCTAAAGAATGTAATTTTACAATCGAAAACTAATATATAATATAATATCTGGTACATTTTGAACCTTGTTATGCGATTGAAATTGAATACCTAAACTTTCAATAGGAAAATAGTAAGGATCTCAAGTCTCAAAAACATTATGGATGGGATATGGTTTCTGAACTTTCTGATGATCTTATTTTCGAAGGATTTTCTATCATTTATGTTGATAGTAGCTTCTGTGTACTATTTCCGGTGAATCTAACAATCTTTGATCATTTACATTCAAGATAACATATCCACGACAATCTTTTTATACTAAGATAATCTGTGACAAGTAAACATGCAGATAACAGAAGTCACATCTAAACGTAGTGGTTATATTCTCTTTGGTCACTTCAATGACTCAATGGAGAGCGGACTCGTCTGCTCCAACGGCCATCGGTCCTTCGACAGACATGGCCAGCCCACTGCCACTTCAGCTTACTGATCCTACAAGCTATGTCCGTCACCCATGACTTACGGTGCCGAGACGTAGACACTGACAGTTGGGCTAGTCCACAAATTCAAAGTCGCTCAGCGAGCTATGGAGCGAGCTATGCTTGGAGTTTCTTTAAAGGATAAATTCCGTAACAAGATTATCCGGAGAAGATAAAAAATATAATTTATCGAATTATACACCAAACCCCAAACCAATTCATATATTGTTTCTTATAGAGTATATTGTATATTTTACAGTCTTTTTTGCGACCATTTAGTCGCAAATACTACGTTAATGCGATCTATTTTTTAAGTCATTGCATAGCTTGGCTCACTACGAACGGTTCGTGGTGTCGCACGTTCAGCTACGACCTTCCAGGGCCGAGGAATCTGCCTCCTTGTGAAAAATATTCCCACGGTATTGTCCGTAAATTAAATTAAATTTTTATTTTACAGTCTTTTTTGCGACCATTTAGTCGCAAATACTACGGTAATGTGATTTATTTTTTAAGTCATTACATAGCTTGGCTCACTACGAACGGTTCGTGGTAACGCCAGGAATACCAATTTAAATAATATACGCGATTTAATCCGGTTAAACTTTATTTTATTATAATGTGTAGTGATCGCGAAAACCTTAGAAATTATTATCTGATGAAGATCTTCGGAGATAAAGAAGAAAACTCTTCAATGGATAGCGATCTTGGTCTTCTTTTTTAACTAACTCATCTTGTACTTATGATACCAAGTAATTAGTAACTTACCATTGTGGTCAAAATTTCGAGTTTTATGTACGCATCCTGCGATATAAACTCTTCATCTATAGGTATTCTAATCAAGGAAACACAGGTATCAAAACTTTTCTGTAGTTTTGTTTATTAACAAATAATAGGTATTCTTGATTTAAAATATACAGAGTACACAATTTGAATTCTAATAAGTTTTAATTAATTCTAAAAACACTCAATTTCAAATCAATTTATTGCAAATTTTGCGTTTGAAAGTACGAATTGACATTAGCACAATTTATTTATTTATATATGCTTTATTGTACACCATAAAACACATTACATTGAATATGCATTTAAACTATTGTACAAATGGCGGCCCTATCGCGATCAGCGATTTCTTCCAGGCAACCTTAGGATGGACAGAATGAACTGGACAGAATGAACTGGACAGAAAATGGGGTTGTCAGATGTGCAAATTCGATACAGCAAAAATATATTCTATAAATCCACAATGCCGTGCCTACTTCTCCGCCAAATAGTGATGCTTGCATTGCTGTGTTTCGGTCTGAAGGGTACGGTCGGTGTAATTACAATCACATGAGACTTTCCATCTTCATGTCTCAGTTTGGCGAACCGACTTGTGGTACCATTTAGGCAACAGCCTAGGTGGTATTGAAGTTGTTATGGGCAAAGGTAACCGCTTAACATCAGGTGGGCCTTTAGTTCGTTTCGCCATCCAATACTATAAAAAAACAAGAGCATGTCGGGCCATGCTCAGTATTATAGGGTTCCTTAAGTAGGTGTTACAAACAAATCAAATCGAATAATAATCATGGCTATTTTAGTTTTTGCAATAGACAGCAGCATTGGCGACTCAGAGAGTGTTGTTAGTAGCCTCTAGATGGCGCGCGCTATACAGCGCCAAATGCAATAGAGGGCAGCATTGGCGACTCAGAGAGTGTTGTTAGTACTAAATTGTATTAGTGCGAAAAACGGCTTCGGCCGATCTTTTTTATTGTTAAAATTAAAATTTATATTTACCGAATTATACCAAGTAATCTCAATACGAGAGTTTCATTGAAGTACTCTGAAGCCCCAACATTTTGGCGACCGTGACAAGACCGCTCATTTTCTATTTCTGTTTGCTCATATCGCAACGTGAAAACTAAAATTTTAGACCTCTAATGCAAGCTTATCAAAACAAAACGGTTCTGTTACCTCGAACAGACCTTATAAAACGGTAGTTCTAATGTAAATGACGTTTCGCTTTATTGTTTTCGTCGCCGCTTTCCCGCCATTCCTCAGCAAGTCAGCATTTGTGTTACTGGGATAACGTTTGTTTTATAAGCGTAGTTTGTTCCGAACTGAGTTTCAGAATGGCGTACACCGTGGATATTTGTTGTTTATGGTCTGTGCCGTTGTTTCTAACTTCATTCAAGTTATCACGGCCAATGGA
Source organism: Asteroscopus sphinx (assembly GCA_949699075.1). NCBI lineage: Eukaryota > Metazoa > Arthropoda > Insecta > Lepidoptera > Noctuidae > Asteroscopus > Asteroscopus sphinx. The sequence continues at coordinate 6,749,451 of OX453024.1, forward strand.
TTAATAGACAAGAGCTTCGATCAACACCTAAGGAGGCTCTCGTTGGGCGGCTGGATCAAGGGCCAAATGCAGAAGGTAGTGCTCCTTGAAACGGCACGCATTGTGAGGAGGTTCCTTTCTCTGGGGCCCTGACCGCCGGTAGCTTGGACCCTGTTCCCCATGCCGATATTATGGCATATCCCCCCAACATATGTTTGGGGGTGGCCTATGTCCAGCAGTGGACTTCTTTCGGCTGAAATGATGATGATGACGTCTTACCCCGGCTCTCTTTCTTTCTTCCCTACGCGTACGAGTACGAGTAGCGATAATCTGAATTTGGGATATACACAGCTAACATACATTCATTCATTCATTCATTACTGATTTTGCTTTCGTAGGTATTTCAATGTTAGCTGTTTATATCCCAAATTCGGATTATCGCTACTGCTTGAAATACTCCAGTTTTTGTTGTTATTTTCCTTACCAACCCGAATGACTGGTATTTATTTCAAAAGTTGTTTTCTGATTCACACTTATCGTATTTTAGCTTTGTCGTCCGAGCTGCAGAATCTATTACTGCTAATTTTTTACTTACTTACTTAATTAATCTATTACTTACTTTATAAAACAAGCCGAGAGCACATTTATTTCTATACTCAGGTTTCATTTCACCGGCGATTTCCTCAACTATTAATTCCCCTTCTAAAATCTTAAGAGCTTGCTGAAGAACTTCATTGGTGAATATCTTCTTCATGTGAAGAAACTGCTCTGTTTCATGGGCATGGACGAATTTTGCCGAAAGACCTCCGATTACAATTCTGGCTGATACAACTACGTCCTCGTGGTGCTCATCAAACTCGTACAGAAATGCTGCGTTTACTTGCGCGTGCGCATTTTGAGCTCGTGGCATGATAAGTACCAAGTAAATATAAATAATAAATAATAATAAATATCTTTGGGACATTTTTACACAGCACCATCTAGTCCCAAACTAAGCAGAGCTTGTGGTATGGGTACTAGACAATGGATATAATACTTATATACTTTTTTTTTTTGTAAATACATACTTATAATACATAAGAAACAACCAGACCAACACAAACACTCATGTTCATCACACAAATATTTGTGTCCTGTGGGAATCGAACCCACGACATCGTGATCAGCAGTCCGACACTCGAACCACTAGACCACAGAGGTCGTCAAATATCTAGAGTAACCAAGTGACAGTTACTAGGTTATCAGTAAAATTCATCCTTTATGGTACCTATTATTTCATGAAACAATTATGGATACTATTTTTAAATTAAAGCATGAAATTATTATCCTATGAAGACCGCCCATTGTACATGTCTTCTATATAAGTCATATATGTTGCTATTTTCTTTTGTGTACAATAAAGAGTATTTGTATTGTATTATTATGCGCGCCACATTCATCTCATTTGGATGCGCGCACGCACGGCGCGCTGATGTACAGCTCAGGGACTGAATAACCCAAAAGTTAAGGTACCTTTAAATTAAGGTATGACGTCATACCGAAAAATAACGGTTACCGGAATATTTCAATACATAAATTTATTTTAGTAGCGGGTTTTTTAGTTTAGTAATGCAAAACGGTACATATCGGTAGCGATACCTTAACCTTTATAAATAAGGGTTTTTTGACGCACCGCCATTCGCCACCATGGCCGCCTCACAGTGTGATAAGATCCCGGTTTTTGTCTCATCGTGTTTTTATTGAGTTAATCGATAGAGTTTACAATTCCGAAGATTAGACTAAAACTCCGGGTTCGCTAAGACTTGAGGTTTTTTTTTAAAAAAATGTCAAAGTTTCGCAATATCCGACTCTTGAAAAATGAAAAAAAAATCATTATAATTTAATGGAAGTACTTATTACAGAATTTATTTATTCTATCGAAAAATGGAATAATAGCCGACCGTTCTACCAATTCCTGTTGCATTAGTATGAATGGGTCGAGAGATATGATTTTTTTTCTCATTTTTCGTTTTCATTTTTTTATTCATCTAAACCGCCGTAGTAGGTGGTCATTCCTATATCAAAAAATTGCTGATACTTTCTATTATGTGTAGTATTAATTCCAAAACCTAACTCGTTGGTTTCCAGGAGTTATTGGAAATTTTAGTAATATCCGAAATATCCGTACTTAGGGCTGCCACTTCAACCAAAACATAATTTGTTTATTTTTATTAAGTTTTAGCTTCCTTATCACGACCATAACAAGATATCATTATTTTGTGGCTTAGATGGCAAAGATTGAGTAATTTTATAAAGGAAATTAAAAAACTAATGGAGAAATTGGTATCATGTTGACTGTTACACGTTTTTTGTAAACCGTCTATAAATTCTAACCCAAAAGACTCAACTAATAGTAAATAAAAGAAAATCCTTTCCGATGTCTCATAAGTATATAAATCAACATTAAACATGAGTAATATACCTATATCAACATTTTTGACAATTTATTAAATATTCTTAGTCAATTTAGTTCTTTGTTATTAATTTTACAATTCTTTTAAATCAATTTTGTTTTACTTTTTAACCGACGAAAAAAACGAGGAGGTTCTCAATTCGTCTTTTTACAGAGTAGTCCGATTTTGATGATTCTTCTTTTAATAGATAGGGTATATCTCGAAGTTGCTCCCATTTAAATTTGAAAATCAAAATCCACCCCTAAGGGTAGGAAAACAGGGGATGAGTGCTTGTTCACCCACTGAATTCTTACCTGTTAACCGATTCCGTTGAAACTTGGCATACATAAATGTTCTAGCCACAAAAAAATTAAAAATAAAAATAAAAATTTTTTCTTTCTTTCATTTTCTTTCTTTCAAATAGCCAACTCCATATTAATTATTAAAAAGTATTTAAAACACCTTCTTTTTTTTTCAGATAAAATATATTCTTATTGTTTTTTTTTCGGATACATGAAAGTGTCACCCCTAAGGAAAATTTTGAATCTCCAATAACTCCTGGAAACCAACGAATTAGGTTTTGGAATTAATACTACACATAATAGAAAGTATCAGCAATTTTTTGATGTAGGAATGACCACCTACTAAGGTGGTTTAGATGAATAAAAAAATGAAAACGAAAAATGAGAAAAAAAATCATATCTCTCGACCCATTCATACTAATGCAACAGGAATTGGTAGAACGGTCGGCTATTATTCCATTTTTCGATAGAATAAATAAATTCTGTAATAAGTACTTCCATTAAATTATAATGATTTTTTTTTCATTTTTCAAGAGTCGGATATTGCGAAACTTTGACATTTTTTAAAAAAAAAACCTCAAGTCTGAGCGAACCCGGAGTTTTAGTCTAATCTTCGGAATTGTAAACTCTATCGATTAATTCAATAAAAACACGATGAGACAAAAACCGGGATCTTATCACACTGTGCGCCTGTATAATCCTGTCCTTTACTGATGAGAGGCCCTAGCTTGCGCGATTCTTTATTAAGACTATGACTGTGTTTTGGTTTTTACTTTCGATTGCAAGGATATAGTGAAAGGCTTTTTTTTTCTCATAAACGTGTAGAGAAACATAAACTAAGTACCTACCTACTTATAGTTAAAAAATGTAATTAATACAGTCACTTTCTTTGGAGGCTCCGTTATTTACTTTTACAACGTGTTATTGAAATAACTGAAAACCTCTTAAGGGGTCATTGTACTCATCAGTATGAACAACTTTTACTATGGGACCAACCCTGAAATCGCAAGAAAAAGTCAGCTGATCCCTACATTTGTGTTCACATAAATCGACAAAATATAGGGATCAGCTGATATTTTATTCGCGATTTTTGGGTTGGTCCCATAGTAAAATTTGGTCATACTGCTGAGTACCCTTAAGATGTTTACAGTTAATTCAATAACAAGTTTTAGAAGAGGGTCTCTTTTGAAGTTGTGCAAAACCGACAAAATAAATACCCACCCTTTTTTTTTAACGTGGGGAATCCTCATGGATGCACTCCGCCCGGGGAAGGCGGAGCCAGTGTCGGACTATTTCCGACTAAAACCACCACGGTGTTCCTCTTCCAACCATTGACCATTAATGTAATTTTGTTGTGCAATAAAGAGGATTTGTATTGTATTGTATTGTATTGACCGGGGACGTGGGAATCTTCTATTCGTCCAACCATCCCCGGCAGTCCCGGCTCGCCACTAGTAGGCGAGCCCTATCTCCTCGTGCGGTATGTCTAACCCCGCAAGATCCCCCGTTCGCCCGAGAAAACGCGTAGGGTTGTCCCAGTGGCAAAGATAAAACCAATATAAAAATTTGAAATCGTATTTTCCCGCGTTATAAAGTAGCCTATGTAAATTCCCAGCTATCTCTGTGCACAATCACGTTGACCGGTTGCTTTGTTGAAACGTGGAAGTAGGATAAATAAACATACATTCGCATTATATTGTAAGCTATATCTAATTTACTCATTTATTATCAAACTGTATTACGTGTTCATTAATTCATCAATTCAGCCTATCGCAGTCCACTGCTGAACATAGGCTTCTCTCAATTTGCACCACAACACTCGGTCCTCCGCCTTCCGCGCCCAGTCCCCCCCGGCCACTTTCTTCAGGTTTTCGGTCCACCTGACTGGGGGGCGGCCTACGCTGCGTTTCGATTCGTCCGATTTGGGAATTATAATTAAAAAAATTCACCCCGTCATCGAATGAAACATTTGATGACAGGCCGCTTACAGCCGCGCCTTCAATTCGGGATTTGTTCCATCTCATCATGTGTAGCCCGCTTAACAGAGCAAGCAAGAAGACAACTTAAAATATCTTAAAAAGACTCATTCATTTCATTTTATTTGAAGACCTCTGTGGTCCAGTGGTCCGAGTGTCGGACTGCTGATCACGGGTTCGATTCCCACAGAACACAAATATTTGTGTTGAACATAAGTGTTTGTATTGGTATGGGTGTTTCTTATGTATTATAAATATGTATTTACAAAAAAAAAGTATACTTATAGGTAAGTATTATATCCATTGTCTCGTACCCATAGCAAAAGCTTTCCTTAGTTTGGGACTAGATAGTGCTGTGTAAAAAGGTCCCAAATATATTTATTTATTTATTTATTCCTCTATGATTGCCACATTTTAGTCACGTAAACTTCTAATAACTACAAATTGTGGGCGATTCGAGTTGCACACAGATACAATTTACCTTTGTCCACAAACTACTGTACCTATAGTAGAACAATAAAAAATTAACAAACATAACTCATATTAGTTAAGACTGATCTCGCTCAGAAAGCCACATCAAATGTATCATCATCATCATCATTTCAGCCGAAAGACCTCTACTGCTGCACTTAGGCCTCCCCCAAAAAGGGCGGATAAGCCATAATCACCATGCTTGGCAAGCGGGTTGGCGATCGCAGTTGGTTGGTTAAATACTCAGATAACGCTGCTGTCCATCCTCTGGTGAATCCCTTAGTCGCCTTTTACGAAACCTACGAGAAGAGATATGGTGGTGCAATTCTTCATGTCCGGCACCACACGGAACGAAAGTATATACTTCTGCTTATGATTATATTTTATTACGTCTGTTCCTCACTGTTAAGAGTTGTGACTTTTTTTATAGTATCCCGACATGTATCCCTTCCTATCTTCAATGGCATGAAGGCATCATGATGATTGATTTCTATGAAAACAAAATAGCTTTAGGAACCTTAGAAGTCTTATGTCTATTTTTGTTCCAGTAATCCATGCACGGACAAGAACCACCTGTTCCTGGCCCCAGGAGTGCTCACAGCGGGTGGTCTGAATAGGGCATGCGTGTCCAGGTTCTTCACTGAAGGACCGGCTCGACTGGCACTCACGCTGCTAACTGAAGACAGGCAAACAGTCAAGGCTTTCAGGGAACTGCCTTCAGGTAAAGGAGAATCTTCTTGAATGATCGTTTGATGTATAGGTTAATCTATTGGCTTCTGCATTACAGACCATGGGGTCGATTCCCGCACATAACTAAATGTTTGTCTGGCCTGAAAATAATTATTCTCTCAGAGAACAAGGCAGATTATTAGTCGAGTATTTTTTTTTCTTTCAAATTCAAATGTTTTTATTTCAAATAGGCATATAAAACGTTATAATAAAACAAAGTTTAACCGGATTAAATCGCGTATATTATTTAAATTGGTTTCCCTGACGTTTCGAAAGCTTTGCAACATTTCGTTTCAGACTAAGATGACAAGCGTCTTTACAAATATTTCAAAAAAAAAAAAAAAAAATTTTAATCTACCGTACAGTATTATTAATTAAAATCGTTTCGATGCACGCAGTAATCACTCACAATATCATTATCTTTTACAATGTTGCGTGCTGTTTGGGACTTGATTATTTTTAGGACTGGGTTCTATACGACTTTAAATTAAGAGGCTGACAACACCTAAAAAATCAGACCTCTGCGGTCACTGTCGTTTCGTACAGAACTGAAAGAGAGGCAACGAGCCGAGGGACGTCGAATACGCCGCTCAACTTGAATGAAAATTATCATTTTTTTTTTAAATAAATAACTAAAAGCTTATTTGAAAAACAGAAACAACAAATGTTTAGATTACTGTCTTTCTCAAATGTTTTCTTAATTTTATTTATAATATTTAGTAAATAATAGAGATTGTTTGCTTTAAAGCATGTTTTAAGAGGTTACTTTACAATTCTTTTCTATCGAGAAAACATCAAGAAAACGTGTTTTGGGCACAATACAGTTTCAGAAAATACGATCAAGATTAACATATATTTTTTTCACTGCCACAAACTGAATAGATACAGCTAAAAATGTTTTTAAAAGAAGCCTATTTGGGGTATTTGGCTGTTGTCAGCGTCTTAACTGCAAGCATTGCAGCGTTCGTGGTCGCAGGAAGACTAATATGACAAGCGTCTATACAGATATTTCAAAAAAATTATCATGAACGCTGCAAAGCTTTCGAAACGTCAGGAAAACCAACTTGAATAATATATGCGATGTAATCCGGTTAAACTTGAATGAGCTTATTATTTTAGTTCATGTTGAGAACAGAATTTTACAAAGATTTTTTTAAAATTATTTGAGCTTTATATCGCTCGCGCCCGTGGCTCAGTGCCATATAAGTATTACTGTGCACTACGAGAGGGCCTTAAGCGATACAATCTGCTTTCATAAAGGTAATCGAGCATGAAATGCTACATTTAGATAAGGTAAGCATGCTAGTGTTGTAACCGCGTATTAACCTGATCGGCCGCTACCCGCCCCGCGTTTACAACCTCGCAGCCTAATGAGCTTCTTCATTTGACATGATGGATGAGCACCCAAATCTGTTTGATTAGCGTTGCTTTAGCCGCCTCACTCATTTCGTGAAGCCTTATTAGGAGAAGTGCGCACTGGTAGGTTTTTAAACCATGACTTTTACCATTAAGGCTGGTGTACTCTTTACTCAAAAAATTTCCCTGCACGATGTTACATTAGCCGCTTGTTTAACCAAATAATTATATTGATGAAAATCAACCTATGTAAATAATCTGTTATAGGTACCTAGCCATATTAATTTTGAACTGCAAGAAAAATAGGAACAAAAATGCACTTGTTGCATAGTTTACAAAAATGTTCACAGTTTATTCATGGCGCTTTTATGGCGCGACTCTCTTGGTCATTTTTGAGCAAAGAGAGTTTACCTAAAAGGGTGTATCGCCGAGACAGAGATGCAAAATCATGATTAGTTTGCTAGATCAAGGTCTACGAACCTTGCTATGAGCTAAGTAAAAGAAGGTCAAGATCTTTGATCTTCTTAATCTCTTCTTATTTTTTTTCGTTTTCGGATTCGTACTGAACTGTCATGGAGTTTTTCAGTGAGAGATCCCTGTATAATTGACAAGATTGATGTGCCCGGTGTGCGCTAGACTTAGTAGCGACTAGCGTAATTATGATCTCATGTTTGTTTTTATTATAACTCGTTATTAGATCGCTGATGTTTGAACAGCAGTCCAACATAATTGGGTTTTTTACAATCAAAATTCTAACGGACATTATTTACCCTTTTTTGTTCTTTTTAAAACAAAATTATTGGGTCTCGACTTGAGTGTGTCAAGCCCATGTTGGCTTCCCTAAAGTCACCTTAGGTAGGTAGGTATGGGAATTTTCTCAGGCAAGTACTTACAGAACTGGAGAGATGGAGATTTTTTATGAAACCGCATTTGATAATACTTAAGTAGGTATTATAGTCTGGCTGGCCACACATTCTCCTCATTTATGTAAATAGAGTGTTTATTTAGTAGGTACATACAAAAAAAGACACATGGCATACAAGTAATAAGACAAATTCAAATATATATTTTACATAAGAATAAAAAAGAACACAGATAAAATCACAGATGTGAAAATTATAAACATTCAAAACAGGATAATAAAACCCGTCATGAATTATAACATTTATAACTCATGTTACTAAAGAGAACTAGCGACATCTGTTGTGTAGTAGTGAAGACTAGGATTTCTGTTCGCTGTTTCTAAATATTAAAACACGATTAACTCATACAGCCGAGAGAAATTGTTTGTAGTCACGACATAAATAAAATTAAACGACGAAAACGTTTCGGTTAGATTAAATTCGATTCCATTTACAATGTTGTACAACAGCAAATCACAATCAATTTGCCACGTAGCATGTATTCACCCCTTTAGCATTGTGGCTTCCCCCAAACACAAGTGAGACAATATGGCAACGCTGAGTCTGCGTCGCTACTGAGAATTCCCTAATGAAAAAACCCAATAACACTTTGCCCGACCCGGGAATCGAACCCAGGACCCCATGCTCAGCAGTCGCGCTTGCGACCACTAGACCAACGAGGCAGGCACGACCTACACGGGTTGTGCTTAACAAATAGCAAAACACTGTCAAGATACAGGTTTTTAGGGTTCCGAAGTCCTACAAGGAACCCTTATAGTTTCGTCATGTCCGTCCGTCTGTCCGTCTGTCCGTCTGTCCGTCTGTCCGTCTGTCCTAATCCTTTACAGCTTAATAACTTCTACAGTTATAAACATAAGTAAATGAAATGTTGATAAAAAATAGTATACATATAGATCTCAATTTTAAAAGAATAAAAAAATAGTTTTTACGTATTTTAGGGGTGGCGTCCATACATGTGAAATGGGGATGAATAATTTTTTTTCGCTGCATCCCCTCGTGTGGGGTATCATTGAATAGGTCTACTAAAATGAAGGTAATGTTTCATACACTACTTTTTTATCAGGTGTACCATCTGCGAAATATAGCCCGCCAAAGTGGCTTGCAATGTGTCCTCCCCCCTGCCATTTCTAAACTATGAAACGTAGAAACTTATAATCTTCCACATTGATAGACCTTTGTAAAAACTATCTTTTAAAATTATTTCGAGTATAATGTGATTATAATTTTTTGAGTTATAGAGAGAAAACTGAAAAATACTTAAAACGTCCTAGTTCAAAGGTCATTGACCTTAGAGAAACATTATCATAGCAAATAATGCTCCATTAGCTACTTTCTATTTGTTAAAATCACGAAAAGTAACTTTGACACTTCTTAAATTTGGCTTCTTGAATTTATCGCTAGATGGCGCTACTAACAACACGCTCTGAGTCGCGAATGCTGCCGATTATTGCAAAAACTAAAATAGCCATGATTAATATTCGATTTGATTCGTTTGTAATTACAGCTACTTATCAACTCAGCCTATCGCAGTCCACTGCTGGACATAGGCCTCTCCCAAGTTGCGCCACAACGCTCGATCCTCTGCCTTCCGCATCCAGTCCCCCCCGGCCACGCTCTTTAGGTCGTCCGTCCACCTGGCAGGGGGGCGCCCTACGCTGCGTTTGCCGATTCGCGGTCTCCACTCAAGGACTCGTCTGCTCCAGCGGCCATCGGTCCTTCGACAGACATGGCCAGCCCACTGCCACTTCAGCTTACTGATTCTACAAGCTATGTCGGTCACTCCGGTTCTTCTCCGGATAATCTCGTTTCGGATTTTATCCTTCAAAGAAACTCCAAGCATAGCTCGCTCCATAGCTCGCTGAGCGACTTTAAACTTGTGGACTAGCCCAACTGTCAGTGTCCACGTCTCGGCACCGTAAGTCATGACAGGCAAGACGCACTGGTTGAAGACTTTTGTCTTCAAACTTTGCGGTATAGGCGACGAGAAGACTCGGTGAAGTTTGCCAAACGCTGCCCAGCCCAGACGGATCCTTCTGTTGGCTTCTTTCTCGAAGTTGTGTCTACCAAGCTGAATTGCCTGCCCTAGGTAGACGTATTCCGTTACAACTTCGAGTGTCGACCCTTCGACGAATATCGGCCTCGGCATGACATGCATATTGAACATGACTTTAGTCTTGTCCAGATTCATGCCGAGACCGACACGTCGAGAGGCTCCGTTTAAGCTGTGCAGCATTTCGCCCAGTTGTTCCAGCGACTCAGCCATTACAACGATGTCATCGGCAAAACGGAGATGTGAGATGTTCTCGCCGTTAACGTTGATACCCTGTCCAGTCCAGTCCAGTGTCTTGAAGACGTCCTCCAACGCGTTAGTGAACAATTTCGGGGATATTACATCCCCTTGTCTCACCCCTCTGCGCAGTTGGATTGGCTTCGTCTTTTGGTCCTGGAGCTGAACAGTCATGGTAGCAGCGTTGTATAGGCATCTCAGCATCTCTATATACCGCTCATCAATGTGACATCGCTGAAGAGCATCCAGAACTGCCCAAGTTTCGATGGAGTCGAAGGCCTTCTCGTAGTCCACGAATGCCATACACAGCGGCTGATTGTACTCTTCAGTCTTCTGTATGATCTGCCGAACAGTATGGATGTGATCTACGGTGCTGTAGCCTTTTCGAAACCCAGCTTGCTCTGGTGGCTGGAATTCGTCGAGTCTTCCGGCGAGACGATTCGTGATGACCCTCGAGAACAGCTTGTATACATGACTCAGGAGTGAGATGGGTCTGTAGTTCTTTAGTAGGGTTTTATCCCCTTTTTTGAAGAACAGTACCACCGCACTCCCGCTCCATGCCTCCGGTGTAGAGCCTTGTTGGATGACGGCATTAAACAGACTCTGTAGCTCCTTCAGGACCGGAGCCCCGCCTGCTTTTAGGAGTTCAGTGGTAATGCCGTCATCGCCCGGAGCTTTGTTGTTCTTAAGCTGCTCGAGGGCCGCCCTAATCTCGCCCTGGTCAACGTCCGGAAGATCCTCGGTGTAATGGCGCGTGAGCTGGGCTCTTTTGTCGTCATTGCTAGGAACTGCTGGTCTCGCCGTTTTGGTGGAATACAAATGCCCATAGAAGTTTTCGACCTCATCAAGCATCTCGATCTTAGAGGTGACTATTTTGCCATCCGCGGCTTTCAGTTTCATCAGATGGGTCCTCCCTAGCTGCTGAGCGAAAACTTTCGACCCCCTATTTAGCTCAATCGCAGCCTCAATGGCGCGGGTGTTGGAGCGGCGGAGGTCACGTCGCATCAGCTTCCTAATCTGTAGGTTTAAGGACCTATTATCTGATGAAAACGAATGCGCGGCTGACATTTCCCGTACTGACAGCTACTTAAGGAACCCTATAATACTGAGCATGGCCCGACATGCTCTTGGCCGGTTTTTTATTTAGTTTGAGAGACAGCAGATAATGATGACTGTTTTTAATTCCCTTATTAATTAGTTACTAAGATTTATTATGTAATTTGTATGGCTGATACAATAATATTTTCAATTAATTTTTATCTCATATGAAATTAATAATTAGATATTATTTAGCAAGTATAAGTATAGCCAACCGCATATAAATAAATAACAAAATAAAAATTAAATTTCTTTATTTCAGGCAAGGCATAAGTTTGACGTCATACACATACACCCATATCACATTATTATAATTACCTACAATAAGAAAATTTGAATTACAAATAAATAAATGAATTATTATGACTTCATTAGTCAATTAGACAATTATTATTATCATGTTACTAATTTTATTTTTTTATAGTTAAGAGTTTACATTTACATTTCAATTCAATAAAATAAAATAAAATTCTGATTATATTAGATTAAAACTATAAACATCGATATATATGTACTACGTACTAGATGTGCTGTTCAAAAGAACAACATGGTTACACAAAGTTGTGGTTCCGGAACCACACTGTCATCTGTCATTAGTTCACTTGACAGCTGTCTCGCGAACACACGTATTTTTATCAACGGTTGCGTCAACTGAATTTGGAACATGCTGCTTATATGAGATCGCGTGTCTATATATTGACATTGTTGACTATAAATGGTAACTGGAAAAGCTATATTTGAGACTGTCAAAATTTCAATGAAAATCAGTTTTTTTTATATATGCAATATGTTCCTCAGCTATCATGATAATTGTACCAAAATTGATGTCAATCAACGTCGTCAGATTATTTTCGCGTTTTACTAAAAGCGTGATTCGTTTCAATAAACGCAGGACAATATAAATAAAAATAGAGAAATTAAGAAATATTTTCATAGTAAATATCAATAAATAATAATACCAATATAATTTTTAACTATAAATTTTCAATATATAGATTCATAGACAGCCTTTAAAGATGCCATACAAATAGGTACCTTTAATTACAGGTGATCATAAGAAAAACTACACAACAGGGAATTACAGGTAATTATCAAGTACAAATATTTGAGGCATGTACATAAACATAGACTCAGTGTTAAATTGTGACACAAATTGCTACGTAAGTGATTCGAATTAGTTTAACGAGAGGTCGCCCAGTGGTCGAAATTTGACCGTAATGCATTAAATTATTATGATTGAACTATGCCGAAAAAATACCATTTCCATTTTATAGGGTTCCGAAGTCCTACAAGGAACCCTTATAGTTTCGTCATGTCCGTCCGTCTGTCCGTCTGTCCGTCTGTCCTAATCCTTTACAGCTTAATAACTTCTACAGTTATAAACATAAGTAAATGAAATTTTGTTAAAAAATTGTCTACATATAGATCTCAATTTTAAAAGAATAAAAAAATCGTTTTTCCGTCTTTTAGGGGTGGCGTCCATACATGTGAAATGGGAAAAAAAAAATTTTTTTCGCTGCTCCCCCTCTTGTGGGATATCATTGAATAGGTCTACTAAAATGAAGGTAATGTTTGATACACTACTTTTTTATCAGGTGTACCATCTGCGAAATATAGCCCGCCAAAGTGGCTTGCAATGTGTCCCCCCCCCTGCCATTTCTAAACTATGCAATATAGAAACTTATAATCTTCCACATTGATAGACCTTTGTGAAAACTCTCTTTTAAAATTATTTCGAGTATAATGTGATTATAATTTTTTGAGTTATAGAGAGAAAACTGAAAAATACTTAAAACGTCCTAGTTCAAAGGTCATTGACCTTAGAGAAAAATGATCAAAGCAAATAATGCTCCTTTAGCTACTTTCTATTTGAAAAAATCACAAAAAGTAACTTTGAAATGAGACACTTCTTAAATTTGGCTTCTTGAATTTATCGCTAGATGGCGCTACTAACAACACGCTCTGAGTCGCGAATGCTGCCGATTATTGCAAAAACTAAAATAGCCATGATTAATATTCGATTTGATTCGTTTGTAATTACAGCTACTTTAGGAACCCTATAATACTGAGCATGGCCCGACATGCTCTTGGCCGGTTTTTTTTTATTGATTTACTCTAAAGCTCGTCAATAGCTACTAAACAACAAAAAAATAAAGTCGGTGAAAAACAGAGGAGAAAATGGAACTGAACAGTTTTCTTTGCCTATTTAAATTTAAAAAAAGTTCATTTATATTGTTACGAGCTGGGGGTTCGTATATAGATAGAAAGCCGATTAAATGCGTAGAGAACACTTTATTACTGAACAATTACACTGAATCGCTTATTACCACACAAAGTTACTAGTTAAATCGCTCCGAATATCGCTTCGATGTTATCGCTTGTATCGCTTGATCCAAACTGAACTCCACTGGCGCTCAGCTGCGCCGTTTATATAGGCCGCGAGTCGTGGTACTGGAAAGTCCTCGAACGTCATCTATCCTTGTCATAAGATAACTCTTTCTCACTTGCACATTCCCGAAATAGAAAGTTCTCGAACCTCGTCGAACCTCATCTATCCTCTATCTCACTCACTCACTTCTAGAATGGAATGTTCTCGAAGCTTGTCGAATCTCGTCTATCCTTGTCTTATATTAGCTCTATCCTGCTCACTCTCTTCCAGAAGGTTCTTCGTCTATCCTTGTCTGATATTTAGCTCTATCTCGCTCACTCATCAACAATTTTACATGTGGGTGTCAAATGGCCATAAGGGGTCCTGAAAACGCCTGAAAATGGGTTTTCAGGAAATGTCGGCATCGGATTTGTTGGCTCCTGAAACGGCCTGAAAACATGTTTCAGGCGCCTGAAAACAACGGCAACTTACTCAAAATTTCGATTCTTTGGTATGTGATAGAGCCTCCTCTGATACGGACTGAAAATGCATTTCAGCCTGCTGAAAACGTCTCTAAGTCCAGGAAAATCGAGGTTGAAGTATTTCAGTCCACTCTGCTTAACCCTCCGTCGTAACACTACCCCCTCCTAAGACATGCTCGTCCCGAGCATCATTATCTCCGTAGTACCGGGCCAGTCGATCAATGTGTACAATCTTCGGTTGATTACGTCCGTCCTTTCGGATTCGGTAGGTGACATCGTTGATCTTCGTGATGATTATATACGGCCCATCCCAATCAGGTTGTAATTTTGGAGATTTTCCCTTCCGGCGTACCGGATTGTGCAACCAAACTTTGGAACCTTCCTGGAATACTTCATGGTTCAGCTTTCTGTCGTACCGCGTTTTCATTCTTGCACTTGCCTGGAACTCCGATTTTCTCATGTGCTCTTGTATGTCATTCATCCGGTTTCGCAATTCATTTGCATACTCCGTTATGTTACTAGGTGTATTCGGTGGACATCCGGTAAGAAGGTCTGCTGGTAAACGGAGTTCTCTCCCATAATTTGCGTAGGCTGGAGTTACCGATGAACTTTCATGTACTGCAGTTCTGTAAGCTAAAAGAAACAGTGGAATATACTCGTCCCAGTCCTTTTGATGCTTGTCCACTACTTTTGCCAAATGCCTCTCTAAGGTCTGGTTGAATCGTTCCACCATTCCATCAGATTGTGGATGGTAAGATGTTGTACGCGTTTTGTGAATGCCCATTATTCTACAAGTTTCTTGGAAAACTTGGGACTCAAAGTTTCTTCCCTGATCACTATGAATTTCCAATGGTACCCCGAAACGACAGAACACTTCGCTGACCAATTTTTTTGCTACCGTTGTGGCTTCCTGATTAGGTATAGCGAAGACTTCTGGCCATTTGGTGAAATAATCCATCACGACGAGGAAATAGCGATTTCCGCTTTCTGATATCGGGAATGGTCCAGCCACGTCCAATGCTATCCTTTCCCATGGAGCTCCAACATTATACAGTTTCAACGATCCTCTGGTACGAGTATGTGGCCCTTTTACACCTGCGCAACTGGTACATTTGCGACACCAATCCTCCACATCGTCTCTGCAGTGAACCCAGTAGAACCGTTCTCGTATCTTTAACAGAGTTCTTTTGACGCCTAGGTGACCACCCGAAGATCCATTATGGTACTCCCGTAAGACATCAGAAATTTTTGATTTGGGCACGACTAGCTGTAGGTGCGCTTCGTTTCCTCGTGCATTCTCCCATTTTCGACATAGAACACCATTGTGAAGAAGGAAGCTGTCCCATTGAGCCCAATAGCTTTTTGTTGTAGTGCTCATTCTGGCGACATCACTCCATTTGGGTTTGGGACTTCCAGCTTGCATCCATTCTACGAGAGGTCGTAAATCATTGTCCTCTAGTTGCGCTCTTTGCATGGATGCATCACTCCATTCCGCACTCACTGTGTCCGTCCTTAACATCTTAACTGACGCTATTTCTTTGGCCTCTTGCCTTGTACAGTGTTTACATTCGTCTGGACATGGTCTCCTTGATAGAGCATCTGCATTCCCATGTAATTTCCCACTACGATGCTCAATGGTGAAATTAAACTCCTGCAGTTGTTCTATCCAACGCGCCACTTGCCCTTCAGGATCCTTAAATTGAAGTAGCCACTTTAGTGCAGCGTGATCAGTTCTAAGTCGAAACTGGCGCCCTAACAAATATTTACTGAAGTGCTTCAAAGTCTTGACCACAGCGAGTAACTCTCTTCGAGTAACGCAGTAGTTCCTTTCTGGTTTGCACAGAGATTTGCTGAAGTAGGCTATAACTACTTCTTGATCTCCTCTGCGTTGTGACAACACTCCGCCTATACCGGTGTTGCTGGCATCAGTGTCTACGACAAATTCGCCTTCGATGTCCGGGTATCCAAGAATGGGTGTATTGCACAGATGGTTTTTCAGTTCCCTGAATGCAGCCTCACAGGCATCATCCCAAACAAATGCCCTCTTTTCTTCAGTGAGCTTATGTAAAGGTTTTGCTATATCTGAGAAATTTTTCACAAAGCGTCGGTAGTATGAGCAAAGTCCCAAAAACGCTCGAACTCCTGTCTTGTCCTTTGGTACTGGCCAATTCTTAACAGCCGCCACCTTTTCTGGATCCGTGCGAACCCCTTCAGTGGAAACCACATGTCCCAGGTACTTGACTTCTCGCTTGAAAAAAGAACACTTTTTGGGACTTAGTTTCAAGTTTGCTGCACGAATCTTTTCCAAAACACACCTCAAGTTTCGAAGATGGCTGTTAAAGTCCTGCCCAACAATCACAATGTCATCCAGGTACACCAAACAGGCTTCGCCAATTAATCCAGCGAGCACTATTTCCATTAGTCTTTCGAAAGTTGCAGGGGCATTACATAGGCCAAAAGGCATGACTTTGAATTGCCAAAGGCCCTGACAAAGCCCTCCTGTCGAAAAGGCTGTCTTTTCCTTATCCTTAGGATCTATCTCCACTTGCCAATAGCCACTTTTTAGGTCTAGTGTTGAAAACCACTTCATCCCAGCCAGCGTGTCCAAAGTGTCATCTATCCTCGGCAAAGGGTAGCTGTCCTTCTTCGTAATGTCATTAAGTTGACGATAATCAACACAAAACCGCATGCTTCCGTCCTTTTTCTTGACCAAAACCACAGGAGAGCACCACGGACTTGATGATGGTTCAATGACGTCACTCTTCTTCATTTCCTCAATCATGTTCTGAACCTCCTTTTCACGTGCGACTGGCACCCTTCGTGCTCGCTGACGAATTGGAATTTTATCACCAGTGTCAATTTTGTGTTGAACAAGTCCAGTCCTTCCAAGATCAGCATCATTTGAAGAAAACAAGTCACTGAACTGCTGCAGCAATGTCTTAGCTTGGGAAAGCTCTTCCATTGACAGATCCCGTTGACAGCCCTGCAGCAGTGACATTATGTCAATGTTGGATTGCGTAATGTTTTCTCCTCCGCACGGTTGTTGACATTTGCGCAACCACGAGACTTGGCCGCAGGTTCCAACAACTGTGTTCCTTTTTATGGTTTGCTCGGTATCGCTAAAGTTCAGGATTGATACAACATCCATGCCTGTTCCTTTTATAAGCGTTCGTGCCGTTATCCAAGGACTATTGTTATCCACTTTTTCCACAATTACGCAGCGATGATTGTTTCCAATATTACCTCGAGCTAAACGAACTGGAACCGTTGTTTGTGACCATGGAGGCAAAATGGTCTCTTTCGCGCAGTAAACATTCCCAACAGATCCTCCTTTCAGGAATATTTCTTCTGATCCGCAATTTAAAACACCATGCTTTATGTCAATCTGGCAGTGGTGTGCTCTTAAGAAATCGAGTCCAATAATGCAGTCGTCGACGATATCAGCAATGATGGCCTTATGCGTAA
Organism: Asteroscopus sphinx; assembly: GCA_949699075.1. Lineage (NCBI taxonomy): Eukaryota > Metazoa > Arthropoda > Insecta > Lepidoptera > Noctuidae > Asteroscopus > Asteroscopus sphinx. The sequence goes on from OX453024.1 coordinate 6,767,319, forward strand.
ACATCATCTCACCAAGCTTTACGTCCAACTCCCTCTCCCCCTGGACGGCTATGTGCTGGCCGGTGGCTGTCACAAGTTGAACGTTTCTGTTCCGACAAGGTTGGTTCCCGCCGAGACGTTTCACAAGCCCAAAGCTGATAATTGTATGTGACGCTCCTGTGTCTACTGTCATTTCACAGGGAATTCCATCAATCTCACCGTCGATTATCAGGCTATTTCCGTCTTGGGCTTGCCTAATCTTGATTTTCGGGGCTTTTTGAACACCAGCCAGCACCCGCCCCTCGGTCCTGGCGTTTACTCGTTTCCCTGTAGCGGCTCGGTGGTGGCTGTTCCCACCGCTCTGCTTGTGAACCGACGAGGTTCCTCGCGCCTGGCTTGCTTCGGACAGCTGTTTCTGATGTGACCCCGTTCTCCACACAGGTAACAAATTGGTCCCCAACTTGCTTTGTTGCGTTCGGCCACTTCGCGGATCCGACTTGTCTTAGGGTCCGTCCGAACAGCTTCTACTTCCAGTGCATGTGCCAGTGCGTCCTTCAATGTCTGGTGATGTCCGAGACGCACAGTCGCTCTAACTTCCGAATCTCGTATTCCATCGATAAAGGCCTGTACTAGTAGGTTATCGATGAGCACAGGCGTGGACCTATAGGCCTTCCGTACAAGCTTTTCCACCTCCAGCGCCCATTGCTGTAAGCTTTCGTTATAGCGCTGAACACGCTCTTTCAGTTGGGCCCGGAAGACGTGTTCTAAATGGGCGTCACCAAATCGTGCTTCTAGGGCCTCCAAAAGCTGCTCGTAGGCGACGTTCTCACCGAGTGCTTCCAGCACCGTCAAAGCCTGATCCCGAAGCCCTAAAATAAGAGCAGTCTTCGTCTGGTCATTGGTCCATCCATTTGCTGTTGCCACCGATTGGAATTGCAGCTTATATGCGGTCCAAGAGGAGGTTCCGTCAAAGGGTGGAACCTTAAACCTTCCTAAAGACACCCCTGTATTACCAGCGGAAACGATGGGAACTGGTCCAAGGTGTGCACTGTTGACCTTCTTTTCTAACTGCGTAATCCGGTGGTCATGAGCCATAACCTTTTTCTCATGCTCATCTACTTTAATCTCCACCTCATGTACCTTGATCTCCACCTCATCTAGTTTGTTTTTAGCAGAGAGATAGAGTTCCTCCAATATTGCTCCTCGCTCAAATATCTTCTCCATTCTACAGAACCGCTCTTCTTGCCTTGCGGCTTGCTCTTCCTGTCTGCGTACTTGCTCTTCCTGCCTTGTGGCTAGTTCGCGTGTTTCGCGTACTTGCTCTTCCTGCCTTCTTGCCATTTGCTGCATCAAGTTGAATAAGCTGGCAATATCGTTGTTTCCACCTTGAGGCTGAGGTCCCTGTTGGACGACCTCCTCCTGACTCATAGTTCTTGATGCGTCCTGAGCTGTCTGTCTCGCCGTTAACTGTCTCGTCTGCATCCGACTCGGCGTTTCATTACCAGTCGGTTCCTCGTCTCTTGGCGTAATCGGCATTTTCTATCCCGCTTTCTGACACCAAATGTTACGAGCTGGGGGTTCGTATATAGATAGAAAGCCGATTAAATGCGTAGAGAACACTTTATTACTGAACAATTACACTGAATCGCTTATTACCACACAAAGTTACTAGTTAAATCGCTCCGAATATCGCTTCGATGTTATCGCTTGTATCGCTTGATCCAAACTGAACTCCACTGGCGCTCAGCTGCGCCGTTTATATAGGCCGCGAGTCGTGGTACTGGAAAGTCCTCGAACGTCATCTATCCTTGTCATAAGATAACTCTTTCTCACTTGCACATTCCCGAAATAGAAAGTTCTCGAACCTCGTCGAACCTCATCTATCCTCTATCTCACTCACTCACTTCTAGAATGGAATGTTCTCGAAGCTTGTCGAATCTCGTCTATCCTTGTCTTATATTAGCTCTATCCTGCTCACTCTCTTCCAGAAGGTTCTTCGTCTATCCTTGTCTGATATTTAGCTCTATCTCGCTCACTCATCAACAATTTTACATGTGGGTGTCAAATGGCCATAAGGGGTCCTGAAAACGCCTGAAAATGGGTTTTCAGGAAATGTCGGCATCGGATTTGTTGGCTCCTGAAACGGCCTGAAAACATGTTTCAGGCGCCTGAAAACAACGGCAACTTACTCAAAATTTCGATTCTTTGGTATGTGATAGAGCCTCCTCTGATACGGACTGAAAATGCATTTCAGCCTGCTGAAAACGTCTCTAAGTCCAGGAAAATCGAGGTTGAAGTATTTCAGTCCACTCTGCTTAACCCTCCGTCGTAACAATATGTAGCCAAACTTTAACAACCTGTAAGAAGTGCTGCGAACAATCATAGTGAAGGCAAAAAAAAACTATGCCTCTTCGTATACAACCAGCGCTCATGCAAACACCATGCACCTGAAGGATATTTGCTTTCGCGATGCTTACTGGACGATGCCGCGACATGTGTACTGAGAGGGGTGAGCACGGTTACAGGGGCATGTGTGTGTGAGCGCTGGTTGTACACGAAGGAGCATATATTTTTTTGGCTTCACTAGATTGTTCGCACCACTTCGTCTATATTTTTTTGCTATGTCTGTGCCTGTAACTCAAAAAGTGACTATTGTAACTAAACTAACCCAAAAATTAGTAAAAAATTACTATAAAGTGACTATTGTAACTAAATTAACCCAAACATTAGTAAAAATGTTGTTCTTTATAGGTAAACAGTTTTGTTAAATCAAATTAACTTTAATAACGCCTTACCGAATTGTTTGTTAAGATCCACAGATCTAATATTTTTTCAGTGTATTTATAGATTGATGTAGCAGAATTTCTGAAAGGAAAATAAATAATTGTTTGAATTCAAGAATCGAACCAACATGGTGACAGCTGAAAGCACAAATGGTGAATGATTCTCTTCTGCACCAATTATTAATTTACAATTTTGAATGAATTTCCGAGTTGTCAAGCCAATTTATTCTCCTTCGCCCCAAATTATCAGCTCCTCAATTCGACGAATAACTATCGCCGATAGGCATTTAAGGAAAGCCAATGAAAATGCCCTTAAACTATAAACACAAAGGTCTGTGTATAATAGAGCGTTATCCGAGGTGAGTAAGGACAATGCAAATTGGCATGCCTCGACTGACCCTTGCTTGTTGGCTGCGCGGCCGTCTTAGACAAGCGTGGGCCAAGCCAGAGGCGAAGGAGGACGGCGATGAGATTAGCAAGAGCATCATAAGATCCGCGTATTTATAAAATTACGTGGCGGGGTACATTGCACGCAGAACGGATGGCCGATAGGGCCGTAAAGTTCTGGAGTGGTGAAGGTGGAAGGGGCTGCGTGAAAAAACGGCCCTATTAGTTGCTAGGTAAATTGTGAAAATTGTTGATCCGATTAAAATAAAAATCTGTTGGGCACTATAAACACTATTTGTAATCATCTGTAACCATTGAGAAAGAGAGCAATGTCCTTTCTTAGGTATAAAACATATATCAGTTTTTTCATTATTACTTTTTTAACAGTTGTAAAATGTTCAAATACCATATTCAGGCAGAAAGCTCTTATTCTACAAAATGGCAATTTCAACATACCTGCACGGCCTCTTCAGTGCTAAGGTTACACAGCGAGTCCTTCAGATGCTCCTGTATCCATCGCGGCAGTTTGGTGCGTTTGTCGGCGCGACTGAACCGCTTGTCCGCGAATATCATTATACCGTAGTCTGTCTTACCTCTGAAAAAGTTTAACATAATGTTGTTACTAGTTATAAGAAACAATCATTAGAGAATAATTAGTCCTGCCTGTCATATGTTACGATGCCGAGACGTGGACACTGACAGTTGGACTAGCCCACGAATTCAAAGTCGCTCAGCGAGCTATGCTAAGAAACTCCAAGTTTCTTTGAAGGATAAAATTCATAACGAGAAGAACCGGAGTGACCGACATAGCTTGTAGGATCAGTAAGCTGAAGTGGCAGTGAGCTGGCCATGTCTGTCGAAGGACCGATGGCCGCTAGAGCAGACGACCCGAGTCCTTGAGTGGAGACCCCGAATCGGCAATTGCAGCGTAGGGCGGCCCCCCGCCATTTGGACCGACGACCTGGAGAACGTGGCTGGGGGGACTGGATGCGGAAGGCAGAGGACCGAGTGTTGTGGCGCAATTTGGGAGAGGCCTATGTCCAGCAGTAGACTGCAATAGGATAAGGTTGATGATTAGAGACTAGAAATCATAAGTTAGCACGGATGAAGTCGCGGGCAACAGATAAGCGCTTATTACAAACTGAAACCAGAAATTCTAATTAGGATACAGGAAAGGAACCTGATTACACCAACCTAACTCTTATCACACTCCTTATTTCCTGATTTTGTTTTCTAAATCCTAATTAGGATTTCCGAATCCAGAGTAATGTAATAACCGCTTATCAGCTGTCGCCCGTGACTTCGTCTGTGCTAACTTTGAAGTTTGAACCCTCATTAAATAATGATTTTAATTTAATTATTTTCTGTAAATAGATCTTTAAAGCTCAATTTAACAAGCTTGACACGTATTTAAGGTCAAGATGGCGCCGGTATTTTCTATCATTCATCAGAAGAAATTCCGAAATAAATTGAGGTCAAGGTACGGGGGATGAGGGTTGACGTAGATGAGAGGGGTGTGGGTGGGACAGGAGAGGGAGAGCGATAAGGGTAAGGTTTCGGGTGTGTCAGTGGGGGTTTGGGAGGGCCTGAGGGATGGGCGAAGTCGAAGGGGGGAGGAGGGGGAAGTCGAGGGGCGTGATAAAATTGAGAGGGGATAAGTAAGGGTGCGGGTAAGTGTTGTAGGAGATGGGGGAACATTTTCACGCGGGTGGAACAAGATGGTGCTTTGTATTTGGGGAGGGGAGTACTACTATTTCTATAGGTGTCACAGTAGTAGTTTAAATACTGCTTACCTCAACACTCTGCCAACGCACTGTGCGGCGTGACGCATCGCATCAAATGTTAGGAAGTCGTTTTCACGTATCTGGAACAAACATTAGCAGAATTAAACTTAATTACACTTTCGTTCGGCCTAATGAAATTTTCAAATCATGGTAAGAATGATAGCTTTTTTTTTTGTAGAAGTATCGCTTGCAGGTAAGGTTTTGGGAGTATTTATGGGTATAAGGAGTATTTATGAATAAATATCCCCACCCTTCTACCAATAACCAAATTAAAAATTGTAAACCGTCGCGTCACGCTCTCGGGATCAAACGCATGAATGCGCACAGATTTCAAAGCTCAGTTTGCTTAATCTTGATTATACGATACATCTCATCTCAATGCCTACTCATTTTATAAATGCGAAAGTATGGATATTTGTTTGTTTATTCGTCTTTCTTTTACGTAGAAACGGTTTAATGGATTTGGATGAAATTTTGCACACAGATAGATCATATCTTAGATTAACATATACATAACATAAGCAGCCTACTATTGTCCCACTGCTGGGCACGGGCCTCTTCTTAGAATGAGAAGGTTAAGGTATTAGTCCACCACGCTGGCCTAGGGCGGGTTTCTAGGATACACCCATCATCGAGAATTGTATGAAAAATTATATAAGTATAATATCCATTGTCTAGTAGTACCCATAGCACAAGCTCTGCTTAGTTTGGGACTAGATGGTGCTGTGTAACAATGTCCCAAAAAATATTTATTTTTATTTATTTATTTATGAAGCATAGAGGGGAAAAAGCTCGGAGGATGATGAGAGTGAGAGGTGTGCAGGTTTCCTCCCGATGTTTTCTTTTACCGTTATAGTAAGTAATAATCAAATCCTAAACATAATTTCAACATAATAATATAGGAATCTTAGGAAAGGATTACTTTTTATTGACATACCACGGAAGCGAAGCCGCGGGGGTATATGTAAATAAGTAAGCCAAAAGTGACACCCAATATTTCAATAATAAGGCTAATGAGGGCCTTAACTCTTTTCATTATAAGAAGAGACCACAGTAGTGGGATAATAATGGGCCGATTAACAAGGGCGAATCCAGGATTTAGTATTGGGAGGGGCAAAAGGGCCAGACAGGTAAGAAGTGCCCCAGGTATACAGTATTGCCCTATGTGGGCTATGTGTGATATTTTGCGATTTGCAACTTGCGGTAGCATACAATGTACTTTTCTCCCACTTGCTCGGAAATTGGTTCATTATTCAAAAAAAGGAATTCAACAATCGGCTCTTTTCCTTACGCAACGAAATAACAGGCCGGTAATATCCAACAGGACAATAATAGAAATTGCTGGACACTTTTTATTTTTTAAATTATGCTGCCGAGGTTTTTAAGTACATACTTACATAAATTAGATGCTTTTAGGTACAAAATATTTATCATTATACAGGCTGAATGCGCATTTTTTTTTCAAAACTTTGAAAATAGAACAAGAACCGCGCGCGGGCGAATTGGCGTGAATGAAAATGAGATACTGTTGAATTAATTTCTGTATTGTTTCCTCGCAAATGAGAGAAAAGTACCTACTATACAAGTCTCGGCCGAAATAGCATTTTAATTGACACATAACTGTGTTTTTATTTATTGTATTTACTCACAATTTTTTTAAAATTTTGTTTAGACATAAAAATTCTTTGCTAAGATTTAAATATAAACTTTAAAGTAAAAAGCACTAGTGCGACATGTAAAGTAAAAATAAAATGAACGCGTGCGTTATAAGCTGCATTATGTCAAAAAATTGTTAGTGTCACCTATGAAAATTTATAAAAGTACAAAAACTGTTCGTCTTCGGGCCTTAACAATTATTTCGATTGAACTTACATCGCTTCCTGTCATCATCATCATTTCGACCGAAAGACGTCCACCGCTTCCTGTGCCTTACTATTATACCTAGTTATTAATTAATATCTATTAACCAGTCAGTGGAGTGGCGACCGCGTACTGGAAGGCGCAGCGTGGGTGAGGCCCCCCACAAGGTGGACCGACGACCTGGTGAAGGTCGCGGGAATCCGCTGGATGCGGAAGGCACAGGATCGGTCGTTGTGGCGATGCTTGGGGGAGGCCTATGTCCAGCAGTGGACGTCTTTCGGCTGAAATGATGATGATGATGATGATACAGTCAGTACAGGAAGGCGCAGCGTGGGTAGGCCCCCCACAAGGTGGAGTGACGACATCGTGAATGAAGGTCGCGGGAATCCGCTGGATGCAGGAACCGCAGGACCGATAGTTATGGGGATGCTAAGGGGACACAGACCGTCCAGCTTTGGAGGTCCTTCGGCTGAAATGATGATGATGATGATACAGTCAGTGGGAAGGAATCTGGAAAAAAAAACTAGTTTATCATTATCCGTGCAAAAAACGGATCTTGTTTGTCCTTTGTTGTACAGTCGGAAATGTAAATTGATTAAGCTTACATGTAATGGGCAGGTTTGTACAAAGTGTAATATGGCATAAACATTAGCAGCATCATTGTGGTTTGTAACTGAAATGTTTATTTATGATTTCCTTTATTTTATGGACAACTGTTGTAAAAAATTAATTAACAAAAACAAAAAACCCGACTGCGTGTCAAAATAACAGAAAAGATACAAACAAGACTTATCAACACGCAGTCGGAGGCTACGTATGTTTTTGGTCATGAATTACATAATAGTTCCTATACAACGTGTATCAGAAATGCGTGGTCATATTTAAAGAGCTTATTCAGGGAATGCTATCGATCAACTTTTACTATAGGACCAGTCAAGCAAAAGATAGTCATGTCGTGTACTTGTTTGTGTTTTATGTATACTCAAGATCCAACGGCAATCTAATCAAAATTATATGTCATCATGTGGTGTTTAAAATATTTAGCATTTTATGGTTTTCATAATAAAATTGTTGAGCAAAAATAATCATCATAAAAGGCTTTTAATTTAAACATCATGTTTTATATAACGTTGAAGGGTATTTTGTATGTTAGTTCCACAGATTTAGTTCAAAATAAATAGAGAATTTAAGTTAAAGATAGCGCTACGATCTTTATCATGCAGCATCTGTATACAATTAAGATTTTGGTATTAAAAATAGGACTGACACATTAGCACTTTAATTTAAATATCTTTACACACCGTCAAACAGTCAAAATGATTGTGGGTTTTCTGCGTTACAGTATTTATAACGTTTAAAGCAAAACAGCGTCTCAGTCCACAAAATATTATAATATTCTAAAAACATTCAAAAACCCAGCTATTGATCGCTGACTTCAAAGCAATACAATTTAATTAAAAATTATAACTCTTTCTTCATTATTTGATATTATATTTTATTACTGAACTGCCAGCTGACTTAAAACTTGGCTAAGCTTTGGATTAGTTGGAAGTTCATATTTTTTTACAGAATGGTTACATTATATTAAGACTTCTTGTAAAATCTCAAGTTGCGGAAATTAATAGTATTCGAGAAATGAAAAATTCAAATTCACCAATAATTACAGATAGTTTCCAATATTTTATCAATTTCTACCTAACTTAATTCATTCTTCTATTATTTGAACTCAATAACACATGTGTTGCAGAATTCAAAGATATAAATTTGCAGGTTCAAATCCTGGTTGTGAGCGAATTTTTCTTCCCACAATTTACTATGTCAACATAACTAGACAACCTCTGTGGTCTAGTGGTTCGAGTGTCGGACTGGTGATCACGAGGTCGTGGGTTCGATTCCCACAGGACACAAATATTTGTGTGATGAACATGAGTGTTTGTGTTGGTCTGGGTGTTTCTTATGTATTATAAGTATGTATTTACAAAAAAAAAAGTATACAAGTATCATATCCATTGTCTAGTACCCATAATACAAGCTCTGCTTAGTTTGGGACTAGATGGTGCTGTGTAAAAAAAATGTCCCAAAAATATTTATTTATTTAACTATCTTTGTAATTAAGTAAAAAGAATAGTAGTACAAACTCCATAGTAGATTAGATCTTCTTCTTCTTCTTCGTGTCGACGGTACAAAAATTTACTGATAGTGGCACAGTAATCACACGCTGCTGGCCCAGAAATTAGTAGATTAGATAATAGTTTCTTAGGTTTTTGCGATCACTTCAAATTATAATAAAACTAGTTTTATTATAATGAAACTAGTTTTATTATAATCCATAGTAGACCTTCATATTGCAATTTAAGTTGTAAAGATAATGGATATCAAAACAATATATTTTGTTATGAAGTTTTAATTTTTGTATTTTTTATTCTTGTAAAATAATTTTCAATTCGGAATTTTCACTAAAATTGATGTAAATCCAGCATACTATTGACATGTTAAATAAAATTTAGTATCATCTCCAGCACAACTTTACTAGAAATAAGCTTTTAATACAAACTAAATTTCAGGTCCGCTGCATCACTTCCCTAAGCCTGATAGTGATATGGAAAGATTTGATGTCTGGAAAGCAGTACTAGACCATGAAATAAAAGAAAAAGGAAATATGTACATATTCAACCAATTAAGATTGTGCAATAAACATTTTGAAAATTACTACAAATCGCCAAGCAACCGGTTAACAAGAAATGCAGTCCCAACTCTGTATATTAAAGGTGAGAATTTATTAAAAATTAAAAATATCTCATAAGTATCATTTTATCAATTCACTCTCTGGCATGATATTCAGAGAACGACATTATAGTCAATCTCTACATGATAAATGCAAGCATCAATTATTTATTTATTTATTTGTTTCTAAGAACATGGTCACATCAAGGTCTTAAAGTTATGCCAGACAACCTTTGGATGGACAAAGAAGACGTAAGATCATTGGGGCAGTCCGTGGCGTACATTCGACTGCATGACAGTGGTTACACTTCAGTTCGAAAACCGCCCTTACTGCTTACGAAATAAAGATGCTACTAATGTCAAAGTGTCACCACCGACGTGCGGTCCACCGTACTTCTGCATGATTATAAACTAAAATCAATAAATAGCACTAAATATATTACACATATCATCATCATCATTGCAGCCGAAAAACGTCTACGGCTGGACATAGGCCTCCCCCAAGCATCGCCACAACGACCGGTCCTGCGCTTTCCGTATCATAGGTATCATAAATATTTTTATTTTTATTTATTTATTAAATTTATGCACACACAGAGAAATAATAATAATATACACAGAAATGAATAGTACAAAGGCACTGCTTATTTCTATAAGAAATTTCTTCTAGCAGACCTGCTATGTAGTATGTTATTATATTATAACATATATATAAATATAATCTTACAATTTAGAATAGAGATTGGATACATAGGCAATGTCTAAGGGTCAATGTTTATGTTTATGTACACACCTAACTAACTAAGCTTCACCAGACCTGGTGCATTCCGCACTCCAGGTATAAAATATACCTACGCGTCGCCACCCCAATTACGGAGCCAATCTTTTTGCACGCTCGCATTACAAGAAATAACTATATTTTTTGTACTGTATTCAACGTACCAAATAACATATTTGGTTCAGCTTAACATTAACTTTCTTCCGTGCAACTAAGATTCAATTTTGTACGTAAGTTTTTGAGAAACTGGAGCGAGCTGTCTTAGGGAGTGTGCCTTCTACTGTACTTACTTACTATTAATTTTATTATTCTGTGGCCTTACGTAAATCACCTGTCTGTTTGAAAATCTGTTTACTTTTTGGCAGCCTTCGGTCAAGCGCCAAGATATGAAAAACTAGTGCAAAACGTCATTTTCCATACTGTCGAGTATTTACCACGTCACGACTATCGTACGACTCAACAAGAAGTCGTACGACGCTCGTCAGTTCACCGCCCACGGCTTTGAGCATCGAGAACTGTTCTTTGTGGATGGTTCCGTACCTTCAGATCTCATTGTTAACCGGTTTATAAGGATCTCTGAAGCGGCAAAGGGTGCAGTTGCTGGAATTGTTGATCGACTTGCTCGCGGCATTGTAACTGAAGCAAAAGACATCTCGCGTCATGCATTGTAAGCGGCACATTGTAAAATACAAACATAATAAAAATACGTTTTTATTTAAACACCGCCACAAAATTCATTCAAAAGCGTCTCAAACCACGAATTATTTAGGGTTCCGTAATCAACGTCATGTATCAATACTCAACTTAGCTCACTTGTATCATAATGTACTATTATTATTTTTAACGCATTAACGCACATTTTTTTTTAGCACTGGCTTACTGAGCCAGGACTCGCAGGTTCGAATCCTGCTCGTGAGCGATTTTTTCTTTCCACAATTTAAACCTTTATCGTTAAATAATTTTGTGACAAGACTGTTCGCATCTCGGACGAATAAAAAAGGTGGACGGAATCTCGCTAAACACTAAGTGAAGCATCCGTAGTATGCGTGCCACGCACACACTCACATCCATAGTATGCCAAAAAGCCGCGATTACGCAAACAATCTAAAGTGACGGTAGGAAACGAATCACGGTCCGTTTAGAACTTTCATTCAACGTATCCATATCATTATCTACATCAATCACCAGATACAACAATCTTATTTTTCCAAGACTTTCTCACTAAATGCAAACACAACAACAACTCGGGCAAGACCGCATAATTGATTTGTAATATATTATTAAAATACACGCCCAATGTTATGCAAATTACCAAAATTTCTCCATGAGGGTCATCCAATGACCGAGACCTAGTGTTATATAAGGCGTTATCAGACAATTCTGTTATGTTGGCGAAAGTGTGAACTGTGAATAGGCAGGTGCGATACTATACGCCAACGGCTATTTTCTAATTTCACCGCCAAACCGGTTTGGTCGGCGTAAACTATTGTAATAGACATCTATTGATTTGGTTGAAGATTTAGCCGTAGGCTTGGCTCGTGCGTGTGTTGATGTTATCAGCTTTACTGGTGGAAGATTTAAGTAATATAATTACTTACTACTTGCTAAAATGAGGAAATTGGGCTACCAAAAGTGGTAGCTAATACAACGCCATTATTGTTGCTGAAAGTACAAAAGTGGAGCTATCAAAAGCTGTAATTAGATTGCGCTAGTTGGGCTAGTATGGGCGCGACTAAAATGTATGCTATCTATCACTTAAAATGCTTTTTTTTTTTTTATGTTTGTTACTCAGAACGCCGTCGTTTATAAACCGACATGGTTTTTTTATTTTTTATTTGTAAGGATTATAGTTCCAGATTGGTCCCAATTAGAGATGCGATTAATTGATGAAGTTTAAGAGGTTTAATTGTTAAATATTAAAAGTTATAAGAAAATAACTTGTTAAATTAAAAGTTAAAATTAAAAAAATTCAGGTGAGTAAATAATTCCCGTGTTCGTTTAGTTTAAAGAGTAAAGTGCAGACTATATTACTTTTGAGGCAGTGAATGAAATATTATTGTTTTAACTTATAGTTTGTAAACATTAATCAAACATTAAAAGTTATTTTTTAGCTTGAATTAATAATAAAACCTATTTCTACTACGATAAGACTCTTCAATTCTATGTATTATTGTTATTCATAAGGTAGTGTACCTACCTACTTGTTTACGTTAAATCTGAGGAGTATACAGTACGGTCATTGTTATGAGTGTTATGATATGACTAAGAAGTTATAACTTTTAATGAACATCTTAATATTTATTAAAGAAGTTAAGAGTTAAACAGAATTATTGAGTAAAATTAAATGTTATAACTTTTAATCGTGACCTCTAGTCCCAATCCAGTTTTGATGATGGGATCCATGTAAAATTGAGGGAACTCCTCAAATATTATAGGCGATTTATAGCGATTTTGGTATTTTCATCAACAAGTCAAGCATTTACATTCAGAATGAATAATTTGGTGAAGACCTAGACCTAAACAGTTGTGCACTAAGTTTACCCTCAGCCTCTTTACACTCACTCTATCGCTCAAAGGTTTGCTGGTAGAAAACTCATTTTTGCAAAGCTCGCAAAACCGCCCTGAGAATTATTCGCACTAAAAATCTTCAAAGAAAAACGGAAGACAAAGCAGAAAAGAATACTATTTTCAACTGTTACTATGTAAACTAACATTTTTTTCAACTGAAAATTGATAAAGGGAAATCTTCTGAAAGTGGGAAGCTGTTTTTGACTTCTGACCTCAAAGACAATGCCGACATGGAAAGGGAACGGAGGGCTCTGTCTGTACGGGCGAATATGATTGCCCGCAGCTTTGCATGTTGTACTACTGAAGATAAACATACTCTCTTCAAAGCATTTTGTTGATCGTTTTACACGTGTAGCCTGTGGGAAAAGTATTCGCAGTCGTCTTATGGAGCCCTACGCGTCCAGTACAATAACGCATTTAGGAAACTGATGGGTCTTCCATGGCGATGTAGTGCATCGGGCATGTTTGTGGCGGCGCGTGTAGATTGTTTTTACACCACGATGCGAAAGCGCGCCGCGTCCTGATTACGTCACCCGAAACGCCCCTGTAATCCCCAGTAAGTTTTATTACGTAAATATGCCTTCACGTGCATTGAGATACTGTTCTAACAACTCGAGAAACCTAGGTAAAAGTCAAGAAGTGACTTTTCATCAATAAGTTCTAAATATCATCTATAAACAAACGTAATTTAATTTAATTTTATCAATTGTGAATTGTGTAGCGGTGGCGGCCATGTTTCAGGCTGTGGGGCAGTAGGACAGTGGGGCAGTGGGGTAGCGGGGCAGTGGGATATTGGGGCAGAGGGGCAGCGGGGCAGTGGCACAGCGGGGCAGTGGGGCAGAGGGGTAGCGGGGCAGCGGGTCAGTTGGGGCAGCGGGGCAGTGGGGTAGCGGGGCAGCGGTGCAGATGGGTAGCGGGGCAGCGGGGCCGTGGGGTAGTGGGGCAGTGGGGCAGTGGGGCAGCGGGGCAGTGGGTTACCGGGGCAGCGGAGCTGTGGGGCAGTGGGATAGTGGGGCAGCGGGGAAGTAGGGCAGTGGGGCAGTGGGGAAGCGGGGCAGTGGGGAAGCGGGGCAGTGGGTCAGCGGGGCAGCTGGGCAGCGGGGTATATGGGCAGTGGGGCAGCGGCGCAGCTGGGCTGCGGGGAAGTGGGGCAGCGGGGCTGTGGGGCAGTGGGGCAGCGGGGTAGTGGGGCAGTGGGATAGTGGGGCAGCGGGGCAGTGGGGTAGCGGGGCATTGGGGCAGTGGGGCAGCGGGGCAGCGGGACAGTGGGACAGTGGTCTGGACTGGAATGGACTGGACTGGACTGGACTGACGTGGGTTAGCAGAATTTAACGCGAGCGGAGCCGCGGGTAAAAGCTAGTATTATTATAAGCCTGAAGTGTCCCACAGCAGGGTAAAGGCTTCCCTACTCTCCTTCCACTTCTCACTGTCTATTGCTACAAGAATCCAGTCCTTTAGTAAGGAGTCCAGTTCATCCCGCCATCTCCGTCTGGACCTGCCGCGTTGACGTCTGCCATGTAAAAGGACCCATTGAGTTGTCAGTTTGGCCCAGTGGTCATCTGACATGCAGCAGATATGTCCAGCCCAGTTCCACTTTAGAGTGGCAGCCTTCCGGGTGACGTCAGCTATTTTTGTTTATCCGGTCTATAAGTTTTATGCCCAGAACACTCCGTTCTATATCTCTTTGACAAACCTCGAGCGTGGACCTCAGTTGATTTGTCAAAGACCATGCTTGGGATGCATATGTGCGGATGGGAAGAATGCACACGTCCATGAGTCTTCTTTTAAGGGATAGAGGTTATTATAATTATTTTATTATTATTATTTGCCGATCCGACGAGCCCAATGAAAGATAAACATATGTAGAAGTTTCTTCAGATTGGTTTTGTTTTGAAAATCGTGCACTAAGTATACAGACAGACAATTGAAGACGGGTAGAAAATGTCATAAGGAATTAAATCCGTCTTATGTGCATTATTATCATTATTTGTCTGTTTTATGTGCATTATCATCATCATCAGCCTAAATGAGTCCACTGCTGGACATAGGCATTTCCAATAACACGCCACTGACATCGATCCTCGGCCAGTTGCTACCAGCCAACTTGTCAATATCATCGATCCACCGAGCTTTAGGGCGTCCTACCCTACGTTTACCGATTTGCGGTCTCTACTCAAGAACACGTCTACCCCATCGGCCATCGGTTTTTCGGTTAATGTGGCCGGTCCACTGCCACTTCAGCTTGCTAATCCTGTAAGCTATGTCGACAACTTTAGGGTTCCGTAGTCCTACAAGGAACCCTTATAGTTTCGTCATGTCCGTCCGTCTGTTCGTCTGTCCGTCTGTCCTAATCCTTTACAGCTTAATAACTTCTACAGTTATAAACATAAGTAAATGAAATTTTGCTAAAAATAGTCTAGATATAGATCTTAATTTTAAAGGAATAAAAAAATCGTGATTACGTATTTTAGGGGTGGCGCCCATACCAGGCCCCTCAGAAAGTATTGCGAAAAAAAGTTTTTATATATGGGAGACTGGCCAGTTATAATGTTTTTCGAAAATATGATTATTTATAAGTAAAAATATGTAAGTTCCAATTTCAAAATTTCCCTCCACATTTTTTGCGAGTTAATTCAAAGTATTGTGTCTCACTGAAATATGGATCTGCGCCGGGAACATTTTAGAGCTATGATTTTATACGATTTCAAGTGTCGCCTGAAACCGGATGAATCGTACGATAGACTTCAAATGGCATTCATGGATGAAGGCCCTTCCAAGGCAACCGTGTATCGTTGGTATAACGAATTCAAGCGCGGTCGACCAACTTTGGGGGATGACGAAAGAAGCGGTCGCCCTTTGACGGCTGTTACCGAAGAAAACGTGCTAGCAGTGAAAAATTTAATCCAAGACAATAGGCGAATTACATATCAGGAGATTCAACACATATTGAATATTGGATCGGGAAGCGTTCACGAGATTCTACATAGCCATCTTCGCGTGAGGAGGATAGTATCACGCTGGGTGCCGCACAACCTCACCGATGCTCAGAAGCAGGCCCGGGTGGAATGGTGCCGTGATATGCTTAACAAATTTGAAGCAGGCTCGTCTCGGCATGTTTACGACATCGTTACAGGTGATGAGTCCTGGATTTATCAATACGACCCAGAAACCAAGCGCCAGTCGACTGTTTGGGTGTTTCAAAATGAGCCAACGCCTACCAAAGTGAAGCGATCTAGAAGCGGGGGTAAGATTTTGATCGCTAGCTTTTTTAATTTGACTGGCCACTTGGTATCAATTCCCTTACGGGATCAAAGAAGCATTAATGCCGAATGGTATACTACCAAATGTTTGCCAGAAGTTTTCTCTGTTATAAGCAACAAGCGACCAAACACAGGGCTCCGCGGGCTACTGCTCCACCACGACAATGCACCTGCGCACACCGCACTCAAAACGAGGGACTTCCTGGACAGCACGCCAGTCAAACTCCTGGGTCACCCTCCTTACAGCCCTGATCTAGCACCGTGTGACTTCTTTTTATTCCCAAAAATAATAAATCAGCTCAAAGGGATACAATTTTCGTCGCCGGAAGATGCGCTGGCTGCGTTCGAGCAGGCTGTAAACGAGGTGTCTGCGGCGGACTGGAAAAAGTGTTTTGAAAACTGGTTTAGGCGCATGAATCTTTGTATAGAGGCTGGTGGAAAGTACTTTGAAAAGATTTGATAAAAATATATGTACGTATAGAACAATTTTTTTTAGTTTCGCAAAACTTTCTGAGTGTCCCACGTACATGTGAAATGGGGATGATTTTTTTTTTTTCGTTGCACCCCCTTGTGTGGGCTGTCATTGGATAGGTCTAATAAAATGAAGACAATGTTTGATCTATCACTTTTTTATCAGGTGTACCATCTGCGAAATATGGCCCGCCAAAGTGGCTTGCAATGTGTCCCCCCCCCCCAGCCATTTCTAAACTATGCAAGATAGAAACTTATAATCTTCCACATTGATAGACCTTTGTAAAAACTGTCTTTTAAAATTATTTCGAGTATAATTTGATTATAAATTTTTGAGTTATAGAGAGAAAAATGAAAAATACTTAAAACGTCCTAGTTCAAAGGTCATTGACCTTAGAGAGAAATGATCTTAGCAAATAATGCTCCTTTAGCTACTTTAGCTGCATCATTACCTAATTTAGTATTTTTTTGTGGATTGGCATTGAGTTGTATAGTACCGTCCAGATTATGTTGTTATAGTACATCATCTGTACTTATGTAATTACAGTTCAGTTGTTTGGCCGCTAATTACTTATGGTTATGACTTAGCTATGGAGTTCCTGGTCGGCTTTTTACAGGTACATTTTTACTATTGGGAACTAAACAACTATTTGCATCTTCTATTTTTGTAAGCATAAAATACTCTTGTACATCACTGATAATGAATGTGATTTAAATATTGTTTCCAGCCACAACCTCAGACACTCCAACTAATTGTTATTGTAATTAATTTTTATGGCCAGTAATTATTTATTTTCTCAAGATACTTGTAATTTTTGTTGTCATACTTATTCTAACAGACGCCGACGCGCCCCACTCACCCCGCCCCACTCACCCCGCCCGGTCGCCTCACCCCGCATTCCCATGGCAATTCCTAAAGGATAATAATATGCGTGTCCTATTTACCTATTACGTAGACATCGGTCTCGCACCCAGCGTTCCGTTGTAGGAAACTTTTAGACTCGGCATCATACATTTTTTTTATGAAAATTAACCTATATCAAAGACTAGGTTACATTCTACTCTAAATTATGAACAAGTTTCAAGTTTTGAGCTATTTCAGGTTACTGAACGTATAACGAACTGAACATGTTAACTTTTTTTTGTTTTTGTGAAGAACCGACTGCTTTCTATGCCCATTATTATTTAATACTAGCTTATAGCTTATGCCCGTGGTTTCGCCCGCATGAATGTCGTTTATAACGCATCCTTCGGGAACTGTTTATCTTCCAGTGATGAAAAGCCTATTTGTTAATCCGGGATATGTTCTATCAATGTGCCAAATTTCATCCAAATCCATTCAGCTCTTACAGCGTGATTGTGTAACAAACGTCCAAACATTTTCACAAACTTTTACATTTATAATACCAGGCCCCTCAGAAAGTATTGCGAAAAAAAGTTTTTATATATGGGAGACTGGCCAGTTATAATGTTTTTCGAAAATATGATTATTTATAAGGAAAAATAAGTAAGTTCCAATTTCAAAATTTCCCTCCACATTTTTTGCGAGTTAATTCAAAGTATTGTGTCTCACTGAAATATGGATCTGCGCCGGGAACATTTTAGAGCTATGATTTTATACGATTTCAAGTGTCGCCTGAAACCGGATGAATCGTACGATAGACTTCAAATGGCATTCATGGATGAAGGCCCTTCCAAGGCAACCGTGTATCGTTGGTATAACGAATTCAAGCGCGGTCGACCAACTTTGGGGGATGACGAAAGAAGCGGTCGCCCTTTGACGGCTGTTACCGAAGAAAACGTGCTAGCAGTGAAAAATTTAATCCAAGACAATAGGCGAATTACATATCAGGAGATTCAACACATATTGAAGATTGGATCGGGAAGCGTTCACGAGATTCTACACAGCCATCTTCGCGTGAGGAGGATAGTATCACGCTGGGTGCCGCACAACCTCACCGATGCTCAGAAGCAGGCCCGGGTGGAATGGTGCCGTGATATGCTTAACAAATTTGAAGCAGGCTCATCTCGGCGTGTTTACGACATCGTTACAGGTGATGAGTCCTGGATTTATCAATACGACCCAGAAACCAAGCGCCAGTCGACTGTTTGGGTGTTTCAAAATGAGCCAACGCCTACCAAAGTGAAGCGATCTAGAAGCGGGGGTAAGATTTTGATCGCTAGCTTTTTTAATTTGACTGGCCACTTGGTATCAATTCCCTTACGGGATCAAAGAAGCATTAATGCCGAATGGTATACTACCAAATGTTTGCCAGAAGTTTTCTCTGTTATAAGCAACAAGCGACCAAACACAGGGCTCCGCGGGCTACTGCTCCACTACGACAATGCACCTGCGCACACCGCACTCAAAACGAGGGACTTCCTGGACAGCACGCCAGTCAAACTCCTGGGTCACCCTCCTTACAGCCCTGATCTAGCACCGTGTGACTTCTTTTTATTCCCAAAAATAAAAAATCAGCTCAAAGGGATACAATTTTCGTCGCCGGAAGATGCGCTGGCTGCGTTCGAGCAGGCTGTAAACGAGGTGTCTGCGGCGGACTGGAAAAAGTGTTTTGAAAACTGGTTTAGGCGCATGAATCTTTGTATAGAGGCTGGTGGAAAGTACTTTGAAAAGATTTGATAAAAATATATGTACGTATAGAACAATTTTTTTTAGTTTCGCAAAACTTTCTGAGTGTCCCACGTAGTATATTATAGTGAATAAGGATACATGTTTAACTATGACAGTGGTAGCGATGCCGGTGGAAGTGCCAGTCAACCTACCACATCACAGGATACTCGCGTATTAGTAGGATTGTTATTAAAACTAAACAAATTTTGTGAGTAGCCAGTCTTGTGTCTTTTAAATAAATAAATAAAAAATAAATATTTTTTGGGACATTTTTTACACAGCATCATCTAGTTCCAAACTAAGCGGAGCTTGTACTATGGGTACTAGACAATGGATATGATACTTAATTTTTGTAAATACATACTTATAATACATAAGAAATACCCAGACCAAAAAAAACACTTATTATGTTCATCACACAAATATTTACCTCGTAATCAGCACTCCGACACTCGAACCACTAGACCACAGACGTCGTCCGTCTTTTGTCCGTGACGAATATCACAAAAATCATAAGGAACCTACCTACATCTGGTTAACCCCCTTTGGCACAGGCGTGACCGCTGTGTAATGTTATTAACCTATATCTGTTGACCTTGTGGACCTGATGTCAAACAATAAGTCACCCCTTCTACACCCACGGGTGCTATAAAAGTTGACATTAACATTTTACTGTAGATACACACGTACGTTACAATCATACTGAAAACCTGTTTTGTATAGATTTTATGGAATGACACTGTTTTAAACTTTTCTTCGGATGAAGAAGTTTTTGTTAAGCCAATGTTACGCTGTACTGAAACTTTAATGAAATTCTTCAAAGTCTATGTGGTGTATGGTCGATAGCCTTAAGGTTCTATTCAAGATCTGCTGATGTAACATGGTATAAAAACTGTACCAATCAATTCTTCCAGTGATTTTGAACAAATTATCTTTAACAATTATGTAAACAAAAAGCAACTTTGAAAAGAAGAAATCATAGTGGGGCCAAGGTTTTTTTTGTATAAAAATCAGAAAAATGTAAGTCATATAAAGATGTTAAAAACAATAAACAACATTAAAAAACGCGGTACGGTCCGCAGTATTAACCTCTTTGAACTCGTGAAAGTATCGGTTGAACTTGGCGAAAGTTTAGTCAACATTATACCTGCGCCTGCGACTACTAGCGTGCCTACGCGCTAATGGTTCCTTTCTGCATAATGTTAACAGCATTTCTAGTTTCTCTTTAGACATCTGGCTCTTCCTGGTGTACCCTTTATTTCTTGCTTTACCTTAAGGTAAGGAGGTGGTTTAGGGATTTTTTTGAGGGTTAGACTAGACAGCAGCTAAAATGGGAAGCTCGCTGTTTCATGGATGATAATAAGTATCGTATGTATATAAAGTATCATTTCAGCCGAAAGACGTCCACTACTGGACTTAGGCCTCCCTAATTAAGGGGGGGATATGCCATAATCGCCACGCTTGGCAGGCGGGTTGGCGATCGCAGTTGGTTGGTTAAATACTCAGAGAACGCTGCTGCCCATCCTCTGGTGAATCCCTTAGTCGCCTTTTACGACACCCATGAGAAGAGATAAGGGTGGTGCTATTCTTTAAGTCCGGCACCACACGGACCACAAGTATATGTAAAGACAATTTTTCGTAAACAAGAATATCATGTTTAGAAAATTCTAGAATCAAGAATTTTAAATAAAATTAACTAAGCATATTTTAAATAGATCTATACTAATATTATAAAGAGGAAAGATTTGTATTTTTGTATGTTTGTAATGAATAAACTCAAAAACTACTGTGCCGATTTCAAAAATTATTTCACCATTAGAAAGCTACATTTACCCTGAGTAACAGAGGCTATATTTTCATAGGCTATATTTTCATGTCCACCCGTGCGTAGCCGGGACGAGCCGCTATACCTAATAAATATAAATCGTTTAAAATGCCACACAAATAGATTTCAACCAAATGAATAATTATAAATATCATCATTTCACCTGAAAGACGTCCATTGCTGGACATAGGCCCCCAATGGGGGATATGCCATAATCGCCACGCTTGGCAGGCGGGTTGGCGATCACAGTTGGTTAGTTAAATACCCAGAGAACGCTGCTGCCAATCCTCTGGTGAATCCCTTAGTCGCCTTTTACGACACCCATGAGAAGATATAGGTGGTGCAATTCTTTACGTCCGACACCACACGGAACATACTAAGTATACATAATATACATATTGCTAAATATGACATTGCATTTTTTTTATTTATCATTCAATAATGAATATTTTTGTATCAAGACTAGCGTTCGGCCCTGACTTTTGTCAATAAATATTTGGGTTATTTATTTCTGAATGCACTTCGTTATAAATTGAGAAATGTTTTGTGAACGTGTCTTAGTATTTTATGCTGTTGTTCATCGTTTAGTCACGTCAATTTTTTTTATTTTTTATTTTTTTTGCCTCGTTTGTCTAGTGGTTGCAAGCGCGACTGCTGAGCGTGGGGTCCTGGGTTCGATTCCCGGGTCGGGCAAAGTGTTACTGGGTTTTTTCATTAGGAAATTCTCAGTAGCAGACCGAAGTTTGGATTTGTGCCCGGTCAGTGGCAATAGGCTCGCCCCCTATTACATGGGACTATAACATAACTGGCGAAATGTGGGTGTACTATTACACCTCTGCCTACCCCTTCGGGGAAATACAGGCGTGATGTTATGTTATGTTTTTTTGTTATTTATTAAAAACTCAGTAAGTGACACTATTACAATGAAACTCTGCCTCCTGAACTAGGGTGTTAGCCTGTATCTCAGGAGACAGTTCCGTCCTTGGGTACAATAACACAACTTAATTACTTCACGGTTACATGAATACAACTTTCATAGATTGATAAATACTTTGTGGAACGAGTATTTGCTTTATATAAGAAAAATAAAATAAAATGAACAATTTGTATAGAAATAAAACTGTTTTGGCTGTGTGCAATTGTAGTAGTTGTCGAGTGTGTGTGTGGAGGGGGGGTGTTTGCGTGTTTATATAAATAATATTACTATTAATTCAATTCAATTTATTCAGAAACAATTTTAACATTGTGTTTGGAACATAATCACTTCAGTTACAATTCAATAAATCAAAATTATTAGGTAAATACTTTAATTTAGAAAAATACACAACATACTGGGTGTAAGGGGAACGCTTCCGAAAACGAAGATAGGTGCTGGTGATTACTGCCACGCTTGGCAGACGGGTTGGCGATCGCAGTTAGTTGTTTAAAATACTCAGAGAACGCTGCTGCCCATGCTCTGGTGAATCCCTTAGTCGCCTTTTACGACACCCATGAGAAGAGGGAGGGAGGGTGGTGCAATTCTTTACGTCCGGCACCACACGGAACTAAACTAAACTAATGAAACTGACTGAAATATTAATCCAGGAATCGTACTCGCGACCCATAGCGTAGAAGTCGATCACTCAGCAGTGCCGTCAAGTTAGCAACGTAAAGTTTGTGTACATCATTACAACCGAAAGACGTCCACTGCTGGAAAGGAACCTCCCCCAAGCATGTTGGGGGGATACGCCATAATCGCCACGCTTGGCAGGCGGGTTGGCGATCGCAGTTGGTTGTTTAAATACTCAGAGAACGCTGCTGCCCATCCTCTGGTGAATCCCTTAGTCGCCTTTTACGACACCCATGAGAAGAGAGATAAGGGAGATAAGTTTTTGTACACTGACTTTAAACTAACATGATACTAAATTCAGAATTTTAAAATATTTAAACTACCAGCGCTCCCCCCGATATTTAATAGCTAAAACCGCGCTGACGCTGCAATAATAGCTTAGGAGTTTGGGTCACCACAGTTTTCTCATTTCGAACTGGATATTAAAGTTTTGTTTACGTTTAAAACCGTCTCGGTCAGTTTGAATCGGACAACTCTAAAATGTTGTGTGCAAGGGAGAAGGTTCGTGCACGTACCCATCCTAAATCAATGCGCTGGTATATGTCATAGGAGAATCGGAAAAATCGGATCTTTGTGAAAATCCTAGGATTCCGGATAATTGAAATCTATGAATGTTATTTTTATTATTTTAACGCATTTTACGCATGCGAAGCGAAAAAAGAAAAAATCACTCACGAGCAGGATTCGAACCTGCGACACCTGGCTCAGTACGCCAGTGCTTTAGCCACTAAGCTACCGTGAATTTTTTATTTTTTTAACGCATTTTACGCATGCGAAGCGAAATCTAACGATTTAAATTATTGCTAATGAGCGCGGGCCTCGCGGAGCGCGCCGGGCTGCGCGGCCGTCGCGAGACGTTATCAGTGTGTGGAGCGTGGAATGATAACAAACTTGTCTGCGAATCTATGGTTCTTAATGTAAAAATTTCTGGTAAAAATAATGATAGGGTACATACAATAAGAATTCGTAGTGTAAAAGAATTAAGTTTGCCTATTCAAAATGTATCTTATGTAGATTGTAATAAGTATTCCTTATCTAATGAATATCAAAAATGAGTTGTGTACCTCTGACTTAAAGCCTGAAATAATCATCGGTCAAGATAATTACGAGCTATTAGTACCTTTGAAATATTTGTGACATGACAGTGACCATGCGATTTTGCATGTATTTGTTTGTCATGTTATTTGACAGTACTCACGATTTAGTAGATACGAGATCATGTTGCCATGGAGCGGAGATATTTAGTATGACTTGTACATAGATACTGAAAATGAGAAGTTAAGTAAGAAGGAGAATTGGGAGAGAAAAGTAAAGAGAATAGAGTAGTTAATGCCCTCATATGCCTACGTTGGCGGATAGGCAACCATTTTAGAAGCAAACGATACAGAACTTTTGATTGTCATATTGCTTTTAATTATATTTAAGTGTTTACAGGCATATTTTTTGTATGATAAAACAGAGATTGACGGAATCCTGACAAGGATAGAAAATGTTAATGAATTACTTTTTTTTTGTAAATACATACTTATAACACATAAGAAACACCCAGACCAACACAAACACTGATGTTAATCACACAAATATTTGTGTCCTGTGGGAATCGAACCCACGACCTCGTGGTTAGCATGAACGCTTGCCTTCTGTGAGAGGGTGCATGATCTCTGAATTTTGAATTCATGTGCAGATAAGAATGCAATTATCACTCGCTTTAACGGTGAAGAAAAACATCTTGAGGAAACCTGCACACCTGAGAATGCTCCATACAGTTCTCAATGGTGTGTGTAGTCCATCACCCCGCACAAGGCCAGCTTGCTGAGCTGGAGCACTGAGGCGCGCCCGTGATAACAATTAGTTATGTAAAACATTAAATTAATGTAATTTTATCATTTTTTTTTTCTGAAATGGTTTACCTTGGCTTGCGATAAATATATATATCGATATATCGTGTAAGTTTCAAAATCATGTTCTATATAAAGTTACGTCATAAAATGAATTCAAAGTGTCAAAAATTGGCTATGTTTGGATTTTTTTTCTATCAAGCGAAGTTATTTAAATCGTGTATCGATCTTTCAAAATGGATACATAAACTACTCAACTCCACCATAAATTTTTTCCATTCTCCATACTTCAAGAAATGATGACGAAAAATGGAAAGAAACAATGTATTTTTTTGGAATTCGTGCAGGGACAGGGCCTTAAGGGGAATACCTATAGTAACGTAAAGCCGTCGGTCCTGCGCCTGATCTCTCTCCGGTCGTGTCGAATTGCCGTCCCATCGGATTATGAGAGTGAGGGAATAGAGAGTGCACCTGTGTTTGCGCACACATTTGTGCACTATAATATGTCTCGCGCAGATGGCTAGTCTCCATTGAGATTGGCCGCCGTGACCAAAATTCGGCCGGGAGAACATTATTATTATTATTTACAAAATAAAAGTTATATAAGTATTATAACCATTGTCTAGTACCCATAGCACAAGCTCTGCTTAGTTTGGGACTAGATGGTGCTGTGTAAAAATGTCCCAAATATATTAATTAATTTATTTAATTAAGTTTTATTTGATAATCTTTGTTGTATTTTCGAAGAAAAATTTAATTGACTGCCTCTTTAGAACTTTCGTACTGTGTACGTACACACGGCTACACATCAAGCTGTACAAAACCAGTAAAGGCTGACCTCGCGTTGTAATAAAAATCTATACAATGCGAGGTCAGCTTATACTGGAAATGTACAGCTTGATGTGTAGCCGTGTGTACACACAGTAGACACGCTACCTATATTCCTTAGAAGGTTGGGTAAATATCGTATTTCTATAGTTCGCAGTTGATTGTTTCGTCTCTGCCCGGCTCATCTCGTACCTCTAAACTTGCTATTGAAAATTTCAAGATTATACGAAACATCATTTGTCTGACTTAAGAGTAAACAATTTTACAACTATGCACCTACCTTAATTTACCAAAGTAGTAAATAAAAACAATGATATCAATAATCATCATTTCAGCTGAAAGACGTCCACTGCTGGACATGGCCTCCCCCAAGCATCGCCACAATGACCGGTCCTGCGTTTTCCGCATC
This sequence comes from Asteroscopus sphinx, assembly GCA_949699075.1. NCBI lineage: Eukaryota > Metazoa > Arthropoda > Insecta > Lepidoptera > Noctuidae > Asteroscopus > Asteroscopus sphinx. The sequence continues at coordinate 6,793,054 of OX453024.1, forward strand.
CAGCGGAGACCTTTACCGTGTCGTCGGTCTACCTTGTGGGGGCCTACCCACACTGCGCAACACTTTTTAAGACTATAGCAATACAATCAACGTCGTAGCTAGGGCTGGCCTCGAGGGCCTCGGGGCGGGGGCCACGGGCGCAATGAGCGTAATCCTCAACGGCGCACTCGCACTCTTGCAGACCCGCAGCCTGTAGGCCGTAGAGGCACAGGCACATAGGTACCTACTCAAAATTAAAACACGAGTTTTCGTTTTTAAAATAAGTTTTGGGCGGCGCAAAATTCATTTCTTGTCCTGGGCGTGCCTACGTTTTGGGGGGCGCAAATTTCACATCATACCCTGGGCGTACCTACCTACGTTTTGGGGGGCGCAAATTGAAATCTTGCCCAGGGCGTAGATTTTGGGGAGTGCAAAATTCAAATCTTACCCTGGGCCTAAGTTTTGGGGACACAAAATTCAAATCTTGCCCTGGGCGCTCAGAGTTACGACACTGGCTGCAATGAAAGGCTATGTATGGTTTTTATTTTTTTAGTTGAAACATTTGTACTACTTAGTTGTTGCTAACGAATATTACTTCCTTCTGTCTTTTAATCGTTGAAAAATGGTAAGTAAGCGTAATTTTATGAGCTATAAATATGAATTGTGGCTTCACAACGCACTACGAAAATAAATTATGCAAAGAACTGTTTTTTATTTATTTATTTACCCCACCATTATCAATCTAATCATTATCTCAAAGATAAATAAGTTATTGAACCTAAATTAATAAGACTTTTAAGGTTTATGCAAAGTTCTGTGCCAGAAAAGCTGTATGACTAGTGGCGCCTCCATTTTAAATCCGTAATAAAGGACAAACTACAACAAGTTTTCTATGAGTTTTTGGGTGGTTTTCTGAAAAGAATTATCTTTGGCTGTTTGCCGAAAACCGGAAACAACACCAATTTGTTTTTAGCTGCTTATTGATTTTTTTGACTATAAGCAGAATTTGATACTTGTTGCATTAGTAATGATCAGCGTCCTTGTCTTTCTTTACAGTATAGATTTTGTTATCTCTTTCTTGCCGTCTATTAAATTGTGACCGCTGCGTTGATTGATTTTTTGCAGCGTTATTTTATTAAATTAACTTCAGACACGCCAATTAGGCAATTATCAGTTTAGTCATTAAAGCATATGCTAATATTATGCGTTGTAGTGTAGATTACTGACCCGAAGGTCACAAAGAAGCTTATGTCTAAAATGAGTTTACCTATTTTATGCCTAGGAACAAGCTATATTAAAATGTTCATCAAAATTCCATCTTTCGACATAAAATTATTTGATTATTTCTCGCAATACTTTGCAAATGGCTGATCGTCTTCAGCAATGATGAATACCCAGTTGAATGTTAACAATGAGAGAAAGACTACGACACGAAGCCGCGCTGAAGCGGCATTTCGCGCGACTTCAAAGGCGGTGGACCACTGGTAGTTTTAATTACGCTGTGCTGTTACGGTGTACCTACTTAACCATTTCTTTAATAATCATATGCATCAATACTACCTAAACGATAGCACAATAGTATCGATAGTATCGATAGTATTGCATGATTTCGAACAATCGATACTATCGATAGTATCGAAACAATAGTTAGATACTATCGATACTATCGATAGTATTGTTGGATACCAGCCAATCGATACTATCGATAGGCCTATCGATAGGCCTATCGATAGGATGACTGATTTCAGTGGGGGACTATCGATAGATCGATAGTCGATTTTTATGCAACACTAAAGCTTATTCGAAATAAAAACTTTTGACTTTGACTTCACCGATCACGTGATAATAAAATTGTGATAATGAATTTGAAAATTCAGAGGGGCGGATCGGGTTTGAACTCAAACCCTCCTGCATGGAAGGCAGCGTTTTTATCACTAGGCTATCATTGCTTTAGCCCTTAATTAGGCACATGGGGTCAAGACAATGTCGAATTGATAAAAAATCTGTTAGTGAATTGGAGCGCCCCTCGCGCTGTTTTTTTTTAATTTGTTTAAAGTCAATGTTACGTTTTTGAATTATAATAAAGAATAGTTGGGGT